>OX243993.1:0-1250000 GCA_945859715.1 Apamea sordens | reverse complement strand
CAGTCCCGCAAGGATCAGTGCTTGGCCCAGTACTATACTCCATATATACATCAGATCGGCCAAACAGTGAAGAGGTCACGACAGCAACTATGCGGATGACACTGCATGCCTTGCGAGTGACAAAGACCCGGACGTTGCCACACAAAAGTTGCAAGCACAAATTATTAAAATAGAACTATGGCTTCAGAAATGGAGAATAGAGTCTAGTGTAAGCAAATCTGTGCAGGCAACCTTTACCCTAAGAAATGGCGAATGTAAACCAATCTATAAGGAAGGAAAAAAATTACCAACGAATAACTGTGTAAAATGTTTGGGTCTACATAATAATATAGACCGACGACTAACATGGGCCCAACCACATCAAGGCAAAGAACAAAAGAGGCGACAATATTATACAAGACCTTCTCTTGGCTATTGGGACGCAAATCACAGCTATCTCCGAACAACAAACTACTGGTTTATAAAGCCATCATAAAACCGGTGTGGACTTATGGTATAGAACTATGGGGTTCTGCCAGTAACTCCAACATAGAAATCCTACAGAGATTCCAAAATATAGCCTTACGATCAATATCAGGCGCAGGGTGGTTCGTGAGAAACTCCGAAATCCATGAATACCTAAAGATGCCTACGGTAAAGGAAGAAGTAAACAAAAACTGTACGCTATATAAGAAGAGACTACTAGAGCATACCAATGAACTGGCTAAGAACCTCCTAAATAAGCAAACCACAACACGCCTAAAAATATGGCATATACTAGACCTGGATCAGAGAGACTGAAAATGGCTTTTATTATCATGCTTGTGTTGATTTATTTTGGCTAGATAAGCCGATTGCAGATTACTTTAAAAAATATATAAATGCTCTTCTTATTCTTCATTCTTTTCTCTAAGGAACTAACCAACACCAAATGTATTTGTACGCCGGAAACGGCAGAATATTATGAACTTAGAAAATTGACATATGTAACAATATTGTGACAAATAAATGGACTATTACTGTTAGTATTTCTCTAAAAGGCCAACTGCTGAGTTGGCCTCTATTTTATGACGGAACACGTGAACTTTCGGTAGATTTATCATCATCATCATTTCAGCCTAAAGACGCCCACTGCTGGACAAAAGGACCAAGGCAGATTCGGTAGATTATCTAATATTAATCTCATTTAATTTGACAGTTTCCTACAACATCTGTCAATCAAGACATACCATAAACAAACGAATGAAAACCGGAACCAACCCAAGTTAGGTTTTCGTGTACTAAGAAGTGACGCAAACGTTTGATCTATTACCCAAACATAGACTAATCGTCGCAAGCGCAGACTCAAACATCGATGAATCTAGTTCCCGTTTCCATCACTATTATGATTTCATTGAAAAGGACAAAATAATTTGCATTGTAGGCATTACAATAATGATTAATTAATACCTATCATTGTGTTACTGCATGTCAATGGCAGTTCATTTCTAGCCGAGGTAACGCCACAATTGCATAATGTTGTTATATGTAAATCGTGTGTCATACGATTGATATTTATAGCTTTATGATGATCTCGTGATGGTCGCGTGATTAGGGAACAGATTTTCGTATTTACTTTGTATTTTTATTTTCTAGGGATTCCCTGTATGTATAACAGTGGAAGAAAACCTACGGGGTAATAAAATTGTGTAACACATATAAAATGACAATTCATCGCAATGGGTTTTAATTTTGACAGTTCACGTACGTTGATTGCGTTATTTACGTTGTTGAGCAGACGAATTTTTAAAACCTATGAAGCAATGGATATTTCCCTCAAAACTCTCGAATTATGATTGAAACTGTTACCTACGCAAGGTGTTGGACTACTTGACATCACCAACTGACACAATGAGGAGCAAAGCTTTTCTTCTAATACAAAATGAGAAGGGGCATTTCCATTTTCCTTCGAGTTTGATTATGTCGTCGACCCATCTATCGGTATTCCATTCTAGCTTATAGGACTAGGTGGGCCCACTCGCCATAACCATGCCACAACCTCACCTGACCATGTCATTTGATTATATCACGGAAAATTAACGGTGTTTTAAATACATCGTCATTTTAGTTCAGCTAAGGACTTACCTACACGGATATGGATTTCCTCTACTTTTGTCTTTTGTATGGGTTGTTTGAATTTCGATCCCGTACGTCCTTCGCAGACTGGGCTGCCTTTTACCAATTTCAGACAGTAGGCATAGCCAGGTGAAACAAGGTTTCACGAGGAATCTTTCCATTTCCTCTTGTAGATTTGTATGTATTTATGAAAACCCATCAAATGGTCTACACTTGATCTAAGATTATAATGAGTGCATTTCATTAAAAAACATGGGTACTGTTTTATAAAAACTGTTTATTTTATAACTTATTCACTAAAAATACAAAAGCTTAATTCTAATCATGTCCGTCGCTTAGCTTTTAAAGCTCGAGTACTTCCGTTCAGTAATAATAAATTAATTAAATAAATAATAAATCGAATAAATAAGACAACCTACGAGATTCTATGCCTTTGGCACAATAGAAGACTAGGTCCTAATATAGTAAGTACAGGAAGTGCCTGACATTCAGTAATTACATTCATTCTAACATAATATAAATCAAAAGAGAGCTGTTACTAATAAAATACAATTTTAAGAAACTTAATTGTTGACTAGACAGCAAATACTTTAGAATCTACTTTAAATTAGCCTTTAAGTACTTAACAAATATAAAATTAACCTATCAAATGGAATACCTATTATCACAATTTAGGAATTGCGCAAAATCAGCTTCACGCTCGTCATTAAATACTAAAATACTGAACAGTGATGTCGCTCGGAGAATCGCGAAAAATGCCCATTAACATTAAAATAAATAATTAACATTAGTAATGAACATTAGCTTCGTACGTGTTAGGACTACGACCGCTAACGTGCGAGGTTTGATTCCAAGGTCGGGCAAAAGTGGAATTGGGTGAGACTGAGAAATGTACTACTTTTAACACTTTTAAAGCTCGTTTAGGAGTGAGCATGGTCAGTAGCAATTGGGACCGCACCAACCCACCTTTACCCACACATTGAAGAGTTCCTTTAAGGAATATTACAACTAGTTACAATAAATTAATTACAAATAATACGCATTGAGTTACAATATTAAGTACATTAGACAGCAAACCAAAAAGTCATGGAATAAATTAGCAATGTGTACTCACAGCACCTTTTGGCCCCATTTGATCTTAAAGCTAAACAAATAAATAACTTACAACACTATAATACTGTCAAATTCTGAACAATTAAGACACTTCACTCAGTCGTTAAATACGTATACAGGTTGCACGAGACTTTAGTTCTGTCACCTCGTGACCGGTGACCATCGTGTCCAAATATTGTGTTTGAGTCATGACATGACTTCACACGTCACTAGCTCCCACAGAAGAAAGTCTGCCGATGTCACCTCACTATTCAATGTTCTCATGCTATTACTGTCTCTAAGTTTCACAACACTAGTCTGCCTCAGGACTCAGGTATCACTAGCCACCACTTGGCGGGCCACGTTATGTCTTACATGTTGCAAGCGCACTAGGCTCTCCTCCGCTGCTCGCAGGCGCATTTAGCCCGATTCCACCTCTTATTCTGGTTCCGCTGTAACAAAGTAAAAGGAACATTGCTAACCTTGTCGGGGAAAACGTAGTTTGTCACTATTTAAATTTAATCGAAAGTTATAATTTTTAGGTATCTAATGATTACATTGGGTTTCTGTAATCAAATAATGATAAGACTTTTTAAACTTTGATTATTTGTTACTGATTGATTAGAAGAAAAAAACAAAAATAGTGACAAAGCACATGCGAGAAAAAAATAAGAGTGCACACAAAAGCAAAAGATTGGAAGACAATGGATGTCAGAACTAAACGCGTCGACACAGAGCAGGCGTCAGACATTAACCAAATATTCTTGACCTCATTCTACGTGCACACACAGCTAGACACGCGGATCACACAGGTAGAATGATAGACGTGAAGGATAAACAACATCGAGAGAGAAATAAAAGAAGCGTGTTAACAGAGCGGGAAAGGAAAGTGCTGACGCTGACTGAGCGAGGCATGCGCTCTACGATACGTTAGTGTTGACAGACATCCATTATCTTACGAACCTTTTTGAGACAATTGCGGCGTTCCTCCATGTTGGGACATTGACAGGAGCACTTACGAGGATTGTACACCCTCGGCGCCGCGCACTCCTCAGGCGAGAGCGAGCAGCAGCCGCACGACACGTGCTCTACGATCGGGTACGTCGCGCACGTCTCCTTGTTGGTCTTCGCGTTGTATATTCGTATCTGAAACAACAAAATCATTAGCATCTCCATCAACCACCGGAATTTCCGATCATCTAGCGATCATGGAAGCCACTCTTCACAGTTATGTCACTATTATCATTGAGGACAATCACAGTTACGCAACTCGGCGTACTCTTGTACAAATATAGTAAGCGGGTCAAGGATGCATGAGAATTAGCTGAGTGTAGATAAGAAGATAGTGTGTACTTACGGGAATGTGTCGGACTTTGGTCTCGGTGGGCACGCAGGTGCCTTCGTTGTCGTACTCGCACAGGCCGACGCACCTCTTCACCCACACTGCGCGCGGACTTATCTGGGGAAACACAGACTCGTTAGCTTTCGTACAATACAAGTCGAAGTCGAGATGTTCTCACGCGACGTTAATCGCGGCGTGTTTAGTGACCGCGAGACGGTCGCGGATGTACATTACAATAATATCTAATATTTGCCGATGAGTAATGTGATTGATAATCGGGCAAATGTTAATCCATTAAGCATTGCTGATTTATTTAATGACGAAATCCGAGACGTCAGCACAGCGCAGCAATTGATAGCTGATCTGGTGGCAAATATTTGACCAAAAACAGTTGAAGGACGGGATTTATGTTTTCTAATTACTATAATTATCTTGGAAGTCATTGGCTTGTAATGATCGAATTGCGCGATAGTCAAGAGTTGTGTGCTAATAAGGTCATTAGATAATGAATTGTAATGACATGTTCAAATTGGCGCAAAGGCAACTTAATTGTGTCATAATTGACTGCTTAAAAATCCATAATTGTTTCCTTACTATCATCGTTAATGAAATAGGGGTAATAAGTAAATTAAGTCTATTGCGTGATATTTACCTGCTCATGCGCAGCCTTCACCTTCAAGTATTCGAAGACCTCTTTGGGGTCTCCGCACTTGGACTGTTCAATAATGTTACCACGTTCACGTTCATTGTCACCAGAACATGCCACTGAGGAGAAAAAAAATATATATTAGGACCAAATATTTTTTTTTTTACTTTTGCAGGTCCTCAAATTTTTTTGGGGTTGATTGGTACATCCAAAAAAATTATTAGATTCTTCAGTCAACTTTTTTTTTTTTTTTAATAATTGTGAACCAGAAAAAAAAAACAAATTAAACATTCACCTTTCCTCGGCATCGGTATGATATAATCCTCAGTACTTTTGGGGAACTTGGGGTGGTGCTTATGTCCAGCGACCACCACAAACAAAACCACACACAATATTATGATTTTAGCCATCATTATTATTTCACCTTTCACTAATTGTCACTTTTTAATTCACGATTTATTAGCACTGTTATCTCGAGGTGTTCACGTGTTCACTGTCACTGCGTGTTACTCGCTCGCCGGTCTGTTGGCTTGTGCTGGAAGGCGGGCCGGTATGCTGTTATAAAGCAAAGCAGCCTGACTCAACACGTGGGACAGCGCGGAGGGCACGGCTGCTTGCGTCATCGCCGACGTGCTCTGTTAGCACAGCTGACGCTACGTCACCACGCTGACAACCCTAAACTTCATGAACCACTTGTTCCCGAATTTTAGGAACTTTAAACGGAACTTTAGCCAAGGCCCAAATACATTCTAGAACATTTTTCTCTCTAGAGAGTTGAAGAACACTGTCTGTACGTCATAATCTAGTGGAATTTCATCATCATAAGTAAATATTTATCAATTTAATCCTTTCTATAGTAATTATCTATAAAATTTGTTGGAAAATCGTGTCCCAAGATAATTTGGTCGAGATTGCGGCAAAGTGCGTGTATGGAAACTCCTAAGGTAGAAAGTTGGCGGCAGCGGTAATCTCATGACGTCACGAGCAGTTTCCGCCGGTACTGAGGTCGCAGACCGGTTGCAGGGTTCACCCACTGACCAGCGCGAAAAGCGTCCGTCAGTAACTGACGAGAATAACCTTGACAGTCCTAGAATTGAGAAAGTAGAGAAGAAAGTAGGTTCGATTATAAAATATTGTGCAATTCTAACCGACTTGCTTTTTTTTTGGTAAACAGATTAGGAGGCGCCGAACACGAAAGTGATACCTGTTTACCGTAATAGAGCAAATAATGTAACAAGTCGTAAATGTTGCGTGTGATATGTCAGATATGTGTGAACTAGACGGACAAGTCACTGCTTGCGCCTACACTCGGTTCTAACACACATTCCTTAATCCTTATATTGATTCAACTTTACGAATACTATTTGGGTAGTCAATCGGAGTAATAAACTTATATTATTCCAATTGACTTCCCAAATAGTATTCGTAAAGTTAATATTATCTACCTAATATAAAGCAATGTCACATAACATACTATGTATTATCAAACCATTTCCCAAATACCTAAGCAGCTTAAAATGCCAAAGAATGACTTGATCGGATCAAATTACGAACGTGGGGAATTCCTAGTCCACTATCGTGAAATAATATCGCATATTTGTATATTCGGTCACTTTACTTACGTGATTGTTATTTAAAATACGATCTAATCGATCTAATTTGTAATCTTTACGTCCACACGCGTTCCATGTAAAGCGGCGCAGTCTGATAACTTATCTGTCATTTTTTGGGTTCTTTGCACCTGCTTCTGAACGTTCTCTACAGAATACTGATGTCGCAACCTTGATACTTTTACTTTCCCTTGTTTGTCTGCCTTACCGGTTCTTAAATGTAAAAAAATGCATCGTTTTAAGATTAGATCTTCCTCAGGAGACCAGGGTTTTTCCTCTTGACACCCCTGATGCCATTATCCCTAAAGTCACTTTACGCTGTCGCTCGGTGCTTCCCCCGTGAGACGGTCGATTACGCAGAACATAAAAGGACGCTTGATTTACCACCTACATCGATTAAAAAGAATATAATAAGGATACGGAAGGAAATCTTGCAAGCCCTACCATATATTATTATTATTATGTCACTTCCGTGACGTACATGTAGTATTACGTTTTATAGAAGTCGCTTGTTTAATTTATTTGCGTTTTTAACACTAACCCATGAATTCATGAATATTTTCAATGTAACTTTTAACTAGCTCATGGAACACAAACCTTTTCCTAGATTAAGACAAACTTGACTTGCATGAGTGCTAGGTTCTAGCTAGTAATTATTCCTAGGAACCAATTATGAAGGCTAATTTAGAGCTGTGTTGTGTGAAAATGTTTCTAGGAAAGCATGTATGTGGGGTACACGTCATAGTTTGAGTGTGGTATGACGTCACATGTCATGGTGACTGGTTGGAATGTGAACCACCCCCGGCCACTCGTGGTTGAGCTTGATTTTCAGAAGTGGTGGTACAATCCACGAGCGATTAAATGACCGACTTTTTTATCAGATTAAGGTGAGGTAGACCACCCCGCCATATTAAGTGGTAGCCTCTTCGTTTTTAAACTAAAATTACTTGTATGTCACGTTAACAAGACGTGCCTGCGTGTTTCATTCATTAATTTCTGCCCGTGACCCAGATCTTCTTATACTGAAAGTTCCTTGTCAACCGGAAGACCGGTTTTGAGTGCTCGCTTAAAATAAACTCGATCATGTTAATAAGCATGATCATATAGAACAGCTTATTATTTTAACGGCTTCATGATTATATTTACTACTAGCTTCTGCCCGCGGCTTCGCCCGCGTGGATGTCGGAAATTATCCCACGGGAACGTGCTAACAGGATAAAATGTATGTGCTTCCCCAGAATGCCATCTATCTCGCGGGCCCTTTGTGGCTAATTACAATAGAAAACCAATTGCGTCTCATTAGTGGTGATTAAGAGGGTACCTATATGATATCTTTAACTAAGTACCTACCTAATTAAAAAAAATAAACTCAATAACAGAAAATTAAATACCTACCTACCTAAATAAACCTATTTCTGATGATAATTAATCTAAACTTAATAAATAAGCAAAATCCCTAAAAACTAATATCTATACGAATGACTAATCCTACCTAACAGTAGGTATTATAAAATAACCTACGGTCACTACGTACACAATCAAAATAATATACTACCTATACTTTAAAATTGAAATCTATACCTACGACTTATATAAAAATAAACCTAAATAACTCTAAAAACTAAAAGGAATAAAAATAAACTCCACTGCGGGTGACGTAACCTACGACAAACTTATTATTTGCGGTTGGTACAGTAATCGGGTCTAGGGATCGAACCGCAAAATTAAGTTTGTTTTTTATTGTATATACTTTTCCGGGATAAAAAGTACCCAGTGTGGTGCCCAGGATATTAAAGGATAATTATACCAAGTTTCATCGTAATCGAACCGGTAGTTTTTGCGTGATGCCTGAACAAACAGACAGACAGACCGACAGACAGACAAAAATTTTTTTAATCACATTTTTGGGTTCGGTTTCGCTCTAGTAACACCCCCTGCCATTTATTTTTTTGATATTTTCAATGTAAGTACAGAATTTTCACTTCTACAGATTTATTATAAGTATAGATAGATAATATAATATAATATAATAATAGAATAGATATTTCATAAGACTTTTAAAAGTGCCAAAAATTATGAAATTTCTTAGAACCAGTGTCAGATACTGATGACTTCCAACAAAGTTAAAAAAAATGACCCAATAGTAATTTTTGGCGTGAAACTAGCCGCATTGTCAATTCTTTTGCCAATGTACCGTCGGACTTTGAACAAGGTTTTACAAGAGTTTCCATTGCAACATTGGCTCATTTTTTTAGTTAGTTTAACTCATTAACAAAGCTAGTCGTCAGTCTGTACGGTTGCCAGCTGTCTATCGGATATCAGTGTGGTCTTCGTTTTAAGCACAGATTAGTGATATAATGGTCTAGGAATGGCCAGTTTTGTAATAATGCCAATTTAACGTCGCCGCGTCATTCTGGCGTACTCGTTGCCTTGAATTTTGTGAATGGCTAAAAAGGGCATTATTTGAAGTTACGTTAACTGTAGCGAGTATCGAAGAAAATTTCCATATTTTCTTCGATACTCGCTACAGTTACACACTTTTGATTTTATTTCTGCAAGTTGGTTTGTACAAACACTTTTACACGTCAACCATAATTTTAAAAACTAGATGAGGTCGGTTTTTCCTATCTTACTACTCTGAGAAGGAAGGCCGAAATAAACTCAGAGGTCACCTTTATTGATCCAAGGAGGTCACAGTCTCTTTTAAAGTCCAGACATAATCTTGGTCAGATCATGAGAAGACCACGTAGATCGATATCTGAAATGGTCTTTTGAGGAAAGAACCACACTTTTATTTTAACTTGCCTCCTCCATGTTGTAGGTACTTATATTTAAGGAAATTATAGCAACCGACTAAGTTACGTCGAGTCGAACATTATTTATCCCCCTTATATTTATAAACGTTTCATAAAGTTAAGTAATGATTACGTCTGCTTAGCCATACATATGTGACGTTGAAACGTGTGTTAATTTTATGCAAAGTTTATATACATAAATACGTATATCTTTCTAAAGTAGCTTTAATTAGCACCACCAAATTACTTAATAGATAACACGAAAATCGATTCAATTAGTAATTTTCTAGAATAAGTAAGTCCAAGATTAAAAGTTATTGCAAGCGATGCTAATGAGGCAACTGAAACGTCTGTAACATTATCATCATCATTATTGGGTACTTTTATAATTTTATCTCACGAGAGTTGTGTTACACTGTTATTTATCTGTGATTCACATATCTATCTCAGTTTATTGAGCACTTAGAACTAGCACTATCTCAGTTTATGACAATTTCTTCGCTCTGAATGAAGTAATGATGATTTGTGATGACTCAGCATTATTTTAATTAAGTAAGATGATAAGAGTAAGAAGAGAGAGAAGAAGAGAGTGAACTCCCAATGAGGGTCTGGGTATGGTCTGGTCTGGTCTGGGTCTTGGTCTGGTCTGGTCTGGGTCAAGGTATGTAAATTTGATATTTTTCGGGGAATTTGTTGTTTTCGAGTATACATATTTAATCATTACGTGTTTTTTAGCCAGCCATATTATCATTTTATCAACCTAACTAAATTTTTTCTGACTTATTAAGTTACAACTGCCAAGAGCTTTATTAATTTAGGCAATACTAACTACAGTAATATAAAAAAAACTGGAGAGGTGTCAAGGGACACCCGGATGGAACGAAGTTCAAAGACACAGAGAGAGACAGACAGAGAAACACGCGCACGCCGCACGGCTTACAACTATAGCAAAAAGTGTCGTTCCAACTTTTGGTCTTAATTTTTTCCGTCTAGCCCCCTTTCGCAACGCGCGATAAGGAACTTCGTTGCAAAAAGTTCTTCAGAACCCCAAATCGCTAACAGAACTTTCTAGAAATAGCGTCGATTACTTGAAAACGCTTGCGCTTTAAGCTTACCCAGTGTGCAACCTTGACACACGAAAATTGCCCACTCATGAAATTATGACGTAGCCGGCACCCGGACCACCGCACCGCCGCACCACCGCACCACCGCACCACTGCTCGGACGCCATAGAAACACAGCGGTATTCACTAAAACACCATAGAAACACAGCGGTATTCACTGAAACACCATGAATGAATTCCACCAGTCACGTTTATTCGGAAGGCCGCCATTTTTCATGGTGAGAAAACTTGGAATGTAGGCTAATAGACACTTTTCACGCAACTCATTAGGCCAACGGGAAGTTTTCAACATAATATGGTGTATAAAAGGGTATATTTACTTTTATATTGTTATTATTGCTAATTGTACAGTTCGAACAGGTCCTACTTTCTGTAGAAATGGCTTTGGCCCCGATCTTTGAACTTGCATTCGATTCCCAAGAATAATGAAACGGAAATATGCCTTTTAATACAATGGCTTTACCACCATTTGATCCGCAGTATGCAAGCTGAAATGTGAAATACACCCTACGCGCAAGGAACAAAATCAGATCCTGCCAACGAAGTATGGAGAGAAGCATTGCAAACGTGAGAAAAATACAAAAAATCCTACACAATATCACACGGGAAAAGACTAAAGTTACAGATGCACTTAATTTCTCACAAAAGTTAAAGTGGCGCTGGGCAGGCCATGTAGCCAAGATGAGCGATGACCGATGGACTTCTAGACTGACGTTATGGCGGGGCCCTGCCGGTATTAGAAAGAGAGGAAGACCGGTAACTCGTTGGGATAACGATATAATAAAAAATAGCTGGTAAAAACTGGAAGACAATTGCCAAAGATAGAGAAAAAAGTCTGGAGGAGGCCATCACCCTCACATAAGAGGGGTTCTTGCATGCCTGCATGATAAATTATTGGTACCCCTTTTTAAATCTTATTTTATATAATTTATCAATTCAATTAATATTATACTCATTACTACATTATTTATTCTCATTACTATCTATTAATATTATTAAATGTAATCCGTAAATAATTTTTTTATTATGCGAAAAATAAAAGGCTTTTTATTTTTTTTATTTATTATTATTATGCAAGCTGAAGTGGCAGTGTGCTGGCTATGTTTGTCGAAGGACCGATGGCCGGTGGAGCAGACGAGTCCTGGAGTGGAGACCGCGTATCGGCAAGCGTAGTGTGTAAATGTCGCTGCACAAAGTTATGTAGGTACATATCGCGGAATCAAATTTCAGGATAATATGTTAAAATTACTCCATTCGTCGGGTGACCAGGTGATCTCATCAATTTAGGTCAAAGATATTAACTAATTAGTAATCTTATGATCGTTAAAGGTAAATAAACAGGTGTCGGTGATTAATGAGCTGGTTGATATGGTTTTAATGTTCTTGGGCGGCTGCTTGATTACTTTATAGGAATGCCGATTCTCAGAACTAAGGGCCATCTAAACAGCAAACACTACCTAAACTATTTTTGAAGGTGCCTTCATGTGGTCAAAGTTATCCTCAAGACATTCTTTGTCTCGGTTTAAAATTGCAGCCCAAGAAGGAGCATGTAGAACACTGCACGCTATTATGCTAAAAAACTTGAGAGGTGTCAAGGGACACCCGGATGGAACGAAGTATAACTGGCATGCTTTCTATAAGAGAGAGAGAGAGACAGACAGAGAAACACGCGCACGCCGCACGGCTTATAACTATAGCAAAAAGTGTCGTTCCAACTTTTGGTCTTAATATTTTCCGTCTAGCCCCCTTTCGCAACGCGCGATAAGGAACTTCGTTCCAATAAGGTAGTTCGATAGAAATTATGCTACACTGCTACAAGCCGTGTGCCCGATAACTATCAGCAAAAATTACGAAGTTCCATACAAACTTTCTTTGAACTCCTTTAGGGGAAGATTTTTAAAAATCCTTCCGTGAACAGAATTCCTGTGAATGTCAAGCTTTTAGAGTTAGACCCAGACGCTTTGTGTTATCTGTCAGTGAATTTTAGATACCTATCTATACAAGCTTCGATATAATTAGAATATTCTGTACTAGATAATTGTACAGGAGCTAGAAGTTAACTTAATATTTTTAAATCTAATATACCGACGGCGACGTTTATCACAACATAATTCTTATGTTATCCGACCTTAGAAATCTAGATGTAATCATGGCACCTGCTGTGCTCAGTGTCGTAAAGACAGTTGTGTCACAGTAATGTTATTGTATTGACTTATCATCAGGTGCCCCGTCGGCCCTAGCGCATAGTAGTACCTAGATGGTAGAATTATTTAATAGGTTGCCTACTGACTTAAGATCATTGTGTTACAAAGGTACTCTATTTAAAGCTAAACTTAAAGCATTCCTGTTGAATAAATGTTAATATTCTATATCTGAATTGGTGACAAATGATGGTAAATAGTTTTTATATTTAGTAATTTACCTTCTTGCACCTGCCATTTACTGACATTAAATATATTCAACACATTAAGTATTAGATATTTTTGCATTTTATAGAATAGATTTATAATCATTTGAGATAATAATATTTACAATCAATTATATACTATTTACAATCTATTGACACAATATAATAATAATAATAATAATAATATTTATTGTCACAAAGAAAAATACATTTAGTATACACTGATTAACAGGTTGCTAACTACGCTGCAGAAGTCTGTATACAGATTTGTGAGCCCTGTCTCTCAAACTAGGATAACCTGTATCTTAAGAGATAGTGTTCAGCTGTGAGGTTACTTAAAAATAGGGGTTTTACAACTGCGGACTGTCCCAACTTATTGTTCATGTTAACAATCAGAATTACTTTTAGACATATTATTATTTTAGAAAAGGAAAGTAAAGGAAAAAAGGGCAAAAATAAATGTATAAAATTTAAAAATAAACATTATAAAATAAAACAATTTAAAACGTGTGTAATATGAATGGGTGAAATGTGTGTGGGGTGTGGATGTTATGTATGTATGTGTGGTGAGTTTTTTGTATGGGAGTAGTGAATGTGAGGTGACGCAATAAAGGCATAAAAGCAACATTAGGCAATAGATTTCAGCAATGATTCAGTTTGCGTATAGTCCAGTTGGAGTAGCCATTCCATCACCTTAGCTTTTAACTGAAACTTATTGCAATCGAGTATGTTTATCTCTTTATGAATATTCTTATAAATTAGTGCACTTAATGTAAAGTATTGGTGTTTGGCAAAAGAGGTTTTATGTCGTGTACCTGGGGGAATATTGGTTCGTTTGTTGGGATCAGACGGTGGGACACTGGAGTGTCTTCTGAGAACGGTTTGCAATACGAAGAGCTGACGAACAGTTAGTGCCTTGCAATCTGAGTAAAGTTGAGTTGTTGGATACCGATAAAGTTTTCGCAGCATCACTTTCAGTATTGCTCTCTGGGCTCTCTCCACTCTAAGAAAGGTAGTTTTAGCTGCACCACCCCATACCTTGATGCAGTATCCAAGAACCGACTGACATAGGGCATAGAACACCATTTTGAGAGTATCAAGGTTTGCAGAAACTCTAAGGGACTTGAAGACATGTATCAGTCTCAGCGTTCTCGAGGTTAGGGCATCAATGTGTTTATTCCAGCGTAACCCGGCATCTATATGAATACCAAGGTATTTGACGTGATCGGTACGTGTGAGTATTGGACATTGGCATGAAGATGACAGTTGTGGGCAAGTGTGCGCTATTATGGAAAAAGTGTGATCTGGTGCGGTGTTCCGACGGATGGTGAATGGAATATATGATGTCTTGTTACAGTTGAGGGTAAGCAGGTTCAAGTTGAGCCATTTTATTATTTCACGTAGTGCCAGTTCCGCGCTACTTTTAGCACTATCCCATGTTGACCCGTCAACTATAACCACGGTGTCATCAGCATATACAAAGATCGTCGAGTTAGGAAGGGACATTCTGCATAAGTCATTGACATGTATTTGAAACAAAATAGGACCCAAAATGCTACCTTGGGGCACTCCGTAGGACAAGGTTTCTTCATCACTGAAGTGATTATCAATTTTGGTTCTTTGGGTACGGTTGTTCAAATAATCCTTGAAGATTTGCAGAGCTATACCTCTGACACCAAGTAGCTCCAATTTAGCAACAAGTATGGGAACAGAAACTGTGTCGAATGCCTTCGAAAGATCTAGAAATATTCCTAGGCATTTGGTTTTCCTATCGAGATTCCCAGCAACCAACTGCGTCAAATCAAGTACTGCATCTTCAGTCGAGACACCGGAACGGAAACCATACTGATTATCTGCTATGATCTCGTATCTATCCAAGAAGTTCTTAAGCCGGTTACTAAGAATCCTTTCCAGAACCTTAGAAAGAGCAGGCAAAACCGAAATAGGTCTATAGTTGTTGACACAGCTTCTGCTCCCACCCTTGTGGATTGGGTGCACAATTGCTCTTTTAAGAGCGTCCGGAAAAACACCCGCCTGGACACAGCTATTAAAGATGTACGTCAGGGGTTTTATGAGTATCCGTCGGTTCATTTTTAGCAGTATAGGCGATATGCCATCCCAACCCAACGCACAGTCATTACGTAGATGCGAAACAAGAGACTCCACTTCAGATTCGTCTACATCTAGTAGCACAAGGGAGTTTGCGGGGGATAGTGGGGAGTTACCACCGATATTCAGAACCTGACTGTTTATATTTACGGGATACTGACCCCGTGATAGAATTTCATCCGCAAATTTTTTTCCTACATTACTGAAAAAATCACCAACCTCATTTATAGATGCTTTAGGACTGTCACATATTTTCAGTAGTTCCACAGGACTGGTTTTTACTTTAGCTGTGTTTGTAACAGTTTTAATAGTGTTCCAAAGGGCTTTGGGGTTATTTTTTGCTTTCTCGAATTCGTTCCTTTCGTGGGCAATTTTTAGTTTTCTAAGCAGGTCATTGCAGTAATTGCGGTAGCGTGTATAAGTTTTTTTAAGAATTAAATTATGTGGTTCCTTATTTGATCGAATATGCATTTTGTCTCGGTTTTGGATACACTTCAATAAGCCTGGGGTTATCCAGGGTTTGATGGTCCTTTTTTTTCTTGGAATTTTGAAATACTTGGTGTGTTTAGCAATCACCGATGTTAATAAAGTTATAAAAGTGTCCATCATTGCGTTTGGATCGTCAATTTGATAAATATCCGTAAAATTGAGGTTTTCTAGCTCTATCTTAATTGCCTCATAATTTACGGAAGTAGAATAGTGACATGTTTTGCGATTGGGACTTGTATTGGCGATGTTAAGGACAAGAGGTTTATGGTCTGTGATGTGTGATTCAAGAACCAGTGTGGTGGTAGGCAAGCTAGATTTTATGAACGCATGGTCGAGACAATTGTCAAGCCTAGTAGGTAAAAGGTGGGATGGAAGCAGCCCATGCGATGAATTAAGTATGAGGTAATCTAGACTTCGATCATTTCTACTGCTCATGCCAATGTCAATATTCAAATCACCAATTAGAACAATGTTCTGCCATGTGGAAAGTTTAGTGTAAATATTATTTAAACTATCTAGGAACATATCAAAACTTTCCCTAGAGCTGTGCGATGGGGACCGATATACTACTACAACAGCAATTTTTTTGTCATCTAATTGGCAGACCAGACAGTTTCCACCCACAAATGTAGGCTCCCACACTGAGACTTGCAGACTCTGATTCGCATATATAACAATTCCATCGTTCTGGTTCGAGTTTATGTCCGTACGATATGATTGGAAGCCCTGTAATATAGGTAAGTTAATTGCCTTACTTAACCAGCATTCTGTCAGAGCGATGATATCGAAGCTAATGTTTGTTATCATCTGTTATATTTATCATATGTTATTGATTATTTTTAGTGAAATTTACTGTTTAAAATTCTTAATTTATTATTTATTAGCTGTAATAATATATTTTTTTTAAAGGTACTACCTACATAATTCAAACAATGCGAATTGTTATATGAATAAATAAAAATAGATATCAATGTTGATCATCAAGTTACCACAACAATTTGTTACTTACATGAAACACCCGTAGTTAAGTCTAATTTCAGCGTATGAAAAGTTTTGATAACTTTTCAGGAGCTTTTGTGGAATATTCTGTAACATGAGCTTTATTGCTTTATTTTTTTTTATTTGCATTATTTTATATCATTTTATACCTGAATTTAGGAAGCTTTTTGCAGCCAAGCGTCTGACTGCTAAAATAGTGCAACGTTATATACATTGCACTATTTTAACAGCTAGACGGTTTTGCTGTAACATCATGGTCCGTCGATGTATGGCCTGTCGTTTCCTGCAATACCAGTGTGTTTTCCGATGCAGTGCATAGACCTACCAACTTTACCCTAAACAAAGTTCAAGTCAATCCCTTTTACTAAGAACTCTTCTGCTACTGCCAGGACCCATGCCATAGGACATGATTATCATCATACTATCACGTCGTGAACATGGGGCTGACACTATCATCTTGTGAACATGACTCTTCTGCAAGCCTTACAATGACCTCTAATTAAAAGATTATAAGTCAATTATCACCAGTTTGTCCGCCCATTTCACTGACATCACGTCATTCGCAAATCAGGATTTATTTCTGATATTAAAAAGGCTTGACCTACCTGATGGTAAGCTGTCACAGGGCTAAAGTACAGTAAAGCAGGGCTAAAGTTTTGTGGTACAGGTTCACAAAAAACTTTACAAGTCTACCTACAATTTACATACTTGTAATTTCTGTGTTATGCAATATTTTCTACAAATTAACAAAAAATAAAATAAATTTTGTCCAAAAAATAACCCTAGTTACACGACATTTAATAAAGCGTGGAGCAAGCTTACCTGAAAAATTAACTGCCCCAGAGGATCTAGAAAAGTTCCATACAGTATCACCGACGTTGAGGGTGACAGGCGAACGATTCATATTATACGCTCGAGAATTATGTTCGGGCGCCATATTGTAGTGAAATGTTTTTATTTCACTATAATATGAATTATAAAAAAATGAAATAACAATGAATAAAAGAATGATGAATATGTATGATGAATATTATGATTGAAATATTGCATAAATTAAATACTACAAAATTGTTATTTTGTATAAAATATTGCATAACACAGAAATTGCAAGTATGTGAATTGTAGACTTGTCACTATAATTTACATATTTGGGTTCGAACTCACGACTTACAACTCAAAGTCGCGGCCGTTACCACTGGGCCACTAGTGCTCTCAGTACATCCAGTAGTTATCCTTAATTCCCATTTCAGAACATTATGTCTTAGTTCTTCAGTACTTTCCGCCCTAGTCTGTATGGGTAATGTATTTCCCCCCCATGCGTACTACGGAATACACTTCGCGAAAACATTGCAGTTTTCCTGTAGGTAACGCATTTTCGTCGGTTCGTCAGTAAGTCACGAAGTTGCACATCATGCAGTAACTGCAGGTTTTCCCGCTAACTAGAGCAAGCGTAACAGTTATTTCTTGGGTTACTCCTAAATAAACTGTGCTTTTCTTTTGGGCAGGTAGATTTACAGGGGATCGGTTTTCAACGTAGCTGAACGTAACCAGTAAAAGTCGGATTGATACTACATTTTCTCATGTGACGTCGAACGTCAGAAGTTTATACCAACATATAGTGTTAATCTACTTAAATACATCGTACTTATACGTATGTATGTTCGGAGATAGGATCTATCTACTCGCAGTAGACCACAGAGTACTTATTGTGTAAACTTTTAGCTAATGAAACTTTTCATATCGGTGTAACAGCCCTACCTAGCTATAATTCTTGATCCACCAAGAATTTAAAAGTAGGTCATCTGTAGCTGAACCTTTACAAAATGGTTCTTGTTTATTCCACAGTTTTAGAACTGAATGCAGGCGGATCGACTGATGCGTAGATTGATGTAAATAAATTTAGAACAAAACAAATACCGTCAACTTTTATTATAGAGGCGATGTCGCAGTACACCACTAGTGGGCGGCCATCATACATTATTAATATGCGACTTGAAACAGTTTTGGATGAGAATATATTTAGGGCGGTCAATTAACCTCATAATTGACCGCTATTTAGCTAAAAATAAAAAATTATAACGGACCTTCTATCCTTCATAATGATGTGATTTTATTTTGGACGATTTTTTTGAGCATTTCGTTTTTTTTTCACAATTGCGTCTGAATTCGGCCATTACTATCGATTCATATGAATATGCGCTCCACGAGCTGTAACTCAGTTCTAATTGGAGGGGTGCTTCATAGAGCAGTTTTACTTCGGTATCTAAGTTGACAACTTGGCCACAATATTGCTCAGAAAGTCAGTAGTTTTACTAATAACTTAGGTATTAGTTGTTGTATGTCTATAGCGTCATGTTATTATTCTGTTTTGAGTTATCTGTCCTATAAATATTTGCGCCGAATAATGTTATCATCAAGTAACCATTTAATTAACATAATTAATTAGTGTATTTAAAGTGTGCAGACTTAAATATTGCATCACAACGATTGATTTTTTTAATGGTTCAACGGACTGAGACTCACTACTCAGCCTATCACAGTCCACTGCTGGACATACCACCTGCCCTCACCTGCCACTTGGCCTCTCCTATGCTCCGCCACAACACCCTGTCCTCCGCCTTCCGCATCCAGTCTGTTCCAGCCCCTTTTTGAGCTAGTCGGTCTATCTAGCTGGGGGCCGTGCCACACTACGCTTTCCGTTACGCGGTCTCCACTCCAGGACTCCTCTACTCCGCTGGCCATCAGTCCTTCCACAAACATGGCCCGCCCACTGCCACTTCAACTTTTTTCTCAGCAAGCTAAATTCGTCGACTAAGAACCTAAATTCGTTGAATCCAAAAAATCTAGAATTGCCACAAATCTTCCGCAGGCATAAGGGGTATGTCTATAGCGTCATGTTATTATTCTGTTTTGAGTTATCTGTCCTATAAATATTTGCGCCGAATAATGTTATCATCAAGTAACCATTTAATTAACATAATTAATTAGTGTATTTAAAGTGTGCAGACTTAAATATTGCATCACAACGATTGATTTTTTTAATGGTTCAACGGACTGAGACTCACTACTCAGCCTATCACAGTCCACTGCTGGACATACCACCTGCCCTCACCTGCCACTTGGCCTCTCCTATGCTCCGCCACAACACCCTGTCCTCCGCCTTCCGCATCCAGTCTGTTCCAGCCCCTTTTTGAGCTAGTCGGTCTATCTAGCTGGGGGCCGTGCCACACTACGCTTTCCGTTACGCGGTCTCCACTCCAGGACTCCTCTACTCCGCTGGCCATCAGTCCTTCCACAAACATGGCCCGCCCACTGCCACTTCAACTTTTTTCTCAGCAAGCTAAATTCGTCGACTAAGAACCTAAATTCGTTGAATCCAAAAAATCTAGAATTGCCACAAATCTTCCGCAGGCATAAGGGGCATTCAAAAATCATTATCAATAATGAATTTTACAACGGCAGTATCTTCTTCTGCACTACGACGCATCAGCGTGCCCCCTGTGAACCACCGACCACTGATAACAGTCAAGCCGCTGATAACGATGACTTCCTTGTCTCATTAACTAAGTAGTTCTGTGACCGAGATTACGATTAAGTAAAACGTAGTACTTAGTATGATTTTAGTTATCAATGAGTTAATTGTAGCTCGTGCTATGTGATGTGTTATTCAACGTAGGTACTAGTTATAATCAAAGGAAACTGGGATGCTATCCAAAAAACGCAAAAGAAGAAAATTCATGAAACTGAGACACGTGTCTCACTACACTAGAGATACTAGTGTCTCACTACACTAGAGGCACTCGTGTCTCACTACACTAGAGATACTAGTGTCTCACTACACTAGAGGCACTCGTGTCTCACTACACTAGAGATACTAGTGTCTCACTACACTAGAGGCACTCGTGTCTCACTACACTAGAGATACTAGTGTCTCACTACACTAGAGGCACTCGTGTCTCACTACACTAGAGATACTAGTGTCTCACTACACTAGAGGCACTCGTGTCTCACTACACTAGAGATACTAGTGTCTCACTACACTAGAGGCACTCGTGTCTCACTACACTAGAGATACTAGTGTCTCACTACACTAGAGGCACTCGTGTCTCACTACACTAGAGATACTAGTGTCTCACTACACTAGAGGCACTCATGTCTCACTACACTAGAGACACTTGTGTCTCAGATTCATGAACTTTCTTTTTTTGCGGTATATTTATATATTTTCTTTCTTATCTCGTATCTGCATGAACTGTACGGGAAAAGTCACACCGCGATAAAGACAGACAGTCAGAAAGGTGGTAGCCGGGCTTACTGAGTGACAATTTGAAGACTATATTTAGTTGAATGTCACATCCATATCTTTTACGTAGACCCCACTCGTTTTACGTGGTTTACGAGAAATATGATGTATTTTTGAATGATTATAGAACATGTCCCGCTTTCCTTATTATTGCGCCTAATAATAAAAAAGCGGCCAAGTGCGAGTCGGACTCGCCCAAGAAGGGTTTTTACGATTTATGACGTATTAAAAAAAACTACTTACTAGATCTCGTTCAAACCAATTTTCGGTGGAAGTTTACATGGTAATGTACATCATATATTTTTTTAGTTTTATCATTCTCTTATTTTAGAAGTTACAGGGGGGGGGGGGGACCCACATTTTACCACTTTGTAAGTGTCTCTCGCGCAAACTATTCAGTTAAATGATATTAGAAACACATTTTTTTTCATAAAAAAATGATATTAGAAACCTTAATATCATTTTGAAGACCTATCCATAGATACCCCACACGTATGGGTTTGATGAAAAAACAAAATTGAGTTTCAGTTCTAATATATGGGGAACCCCAAAATTTATTGTTTTTTTTTCTATTTTTGTGTGAAAATCTTAATGCGGTTCACAGAATACATCTACTTACCAAGTTTCAACAGTATAGTTCTTATAGTTTCGGTAAAAAGTGGCTGTGACATTCGGACGGACAGACAGACAGACAGACATGACGAATCCATAAGGGTTCCGTGCCATTTGGCTACGGAACCCTAAAAACAATCAAAACTATCTCTGCCATCCCATTATTAGCCAACGCAAGCGCCGGACACACATTTTTGATGTAAAAATATGAACATCAATTGCTGTGAATTATTTTGATATTTTTATTTGTCGACATGCTGTCATTAGTGCGGATAGTCTGGCACAAACACCCGTCTCTTTGATGCAATGATAAGTGTTACGATCGACGAGCACGTGAGTAATGCGAATCATTCGAATACTTCCGCGATTACCGCCGAGTTAATATAGTTTGCGTAAACACCAGCTTTCCAGAGAATTTCCCACGCTGATCGACCGTAAACAGTTTATGGGGAAATGTTTTCAATAAGTCCATTGGAATGCTGAGTTTGTTCGTAATTAACGACTCTAATTTAATCCAGAATAGCTAGGAATAGAATATCTTTTTAAAACTTAGACAAATCGAGTGGGAGTCCCGTCGTAAACAAATGAAAATATCTCCCCGCTTCTATTGAGAGTTGCGGATTCTATGTCCTCCAATTTATAGAAATACACCCACTCAAATAATAAGTTAATGTAAATAAGTTAATTAAAACTTTTTTGAATACTGTCTGAATCAAAACTACCTGCACCTGTGTTAAAAAGAAGAAGACTCCAAAAGTCCCTAAACCAATCAACAAACCCTGAATCATTTTAAGGAAAATGCTAATACATTTATACTTACTTCTACTTATCTTTTATCAAAATTGTAAAGAATTAAAAGTCATTCATTTCGCACCTGCCTTATGACGGCGTGGCTTCGAACACATAGTGCGGCGCTGGCGCCGGCGACCAACGATGACTAAAACCAAACAAGAAGTTTATCTTGAAGGAAGTTCTTTCATAGTTCTGAAAAATACCGGTACCCATATAAGGGGGCACGGTTATTATATTGCGTTTACTGACGAAATTGTCGGTGACGACGACACGATGGGTATTTCACATAGGTGCAAAGTGCAGTCTTCATGTTTAGGCAGGAATCCTGACTTATCTTTATGATATTTGTTCGCGCGCTGCGGGTAGGCAACATTCCGTGCGGTATTAATGGCAGGGTTAGATTATTGTAGGCGACATGACGACCATTTGGACTAAGGAGTGGCATTAATAATTGCCAACATTATCATTTACAACTTTTTCTCCCTTTTTCATCTAACTAAACAAACAAAATGCTTTGATGATGCTGTTTGAATGGGTCGTGGGGCTTTTGGGACCGGGACCGCGGTCCCGGATGCCACCTATAAATGCAATTACCAGTATTAAAGTACAAGACTCAAGTTGAAACAAGCCATGCGCACGTGGCTGTCTATGGCCACGTGGCCCAGAAGTCACTGCTGCTGTTCGACATTGTCTTAAACATGGTCTGGTGTACTTAACCAATTTCCATTTTCACTTCCTGGTGAAAACTCCGTGATCTTCCAACAACTCTTTTGCGGTATCGCTTGAGTATCACACATCCGGTTGGTTTTGGGCAGCCAAATGCATAGTTGGGCTTCGTTACCCTCTTTTACTGCTACTTTCTCCTGATTCATCCATTATATCCTATATTAGCTGTTGCTCGCGACTTTGTTTGCGATCCAGGATGTAAACTAAGCGTTACAAACAAACGGTCACTTGAGAATTTTCAAATTTTTTCGCAAAGCATTATCCAACCTTTTGGTATGGCCAGGTGTCCCTAGATAGCAGAATCATTCATAGGCATACAACAAACCGCCAGGGCTGCGGGATATTCGAAAGAGGTACCGTGGCCCTTGGCACAGGCAACTGAAGGAACACGGGTGGGTTTTAGTCAGTAAAAATCTGACACTCCCTTCCGCTCCGCCCAGAGCGGGAGGGGTCATATGATGATTTCCCACCCAAAAAAAAAAAAAAGAGGCATACAACAAAAATGTCGACACACTCTATCATCACTTAACAAGCATATCTTGCTATAAATCTAATATATAGTTTATCGGCACCTATTTTGATACAATCTCCTAATTCTAACAGTATAATCACATCTATCAATGTAATATACCTACAGTATAAGTAGCTTACTACGTCGTGGCTATTATGTCACTAATAATAGTTCGTCGTGTGTATGCTTTGTTATCTCTTATCAGTCATTCATATGTCGTTAGTACAAAGCTGAAAAGCCGCTCTCGTGAGCAAGCATTAGGATTTCGTCTGCCTTCAGCACATGAAGTAGGTAGAGTGATGCAGTACTGTGGGGTATATTATACAAATGTTGATTGTTATATTAAAGAATCATACTTAATGCATACAAGGTTATACTTTAGTTTGTTCATGATAATAAAGTGTGACTCTAAGAATGTTTAGAGAAGCTTACACCGTAAGAAAATTATCGTATTTACAGTTGTTGAACTAGTTCAGCCGTACAAGCATGCTTAGAGGTGAGGAAGTATAATGCGTGTACGAGTAGGTACTTCCTGTACACACACACACACAGGGCACAGTTTTTAATTAATTTACACATGCCTGATATAAATTAGCTATACTTACTTATAGCTAGTTTGTATCAGGCATGAGTAAATTAATTACAAACTGTGCCCCGCGGTTTTATCCGCATAACGGCACTTATGCGGATAAAACCGCGGGGCACAGTTTGTAATTAATTTACTCATGCCCCGTGAAATATATCGGGATAAAAATGTCCTTATCCTAGGTCATAGTCTACCCATGTGCAAAATTTCATCCAAATTCAGCCGTTCTATCGTGAAAGCGTAACAAACAAACATACAAAAATCAATTCTTTTGTCTTTATAATATTAGTTTAGATATTATACGAACCACGATGTAAATATGTGAATCGTGAAATCTGACTTCGTGACATAAAAGATTACGCAAGTTGGAGTAGCCGGTAGGTAAATAGTCATTTCAAAGTTTGTTCAGTTTCGATACCAAATTTTTGAGGAAAGTCTGGTATTTAAATATATAAAATTCAAAGTCCTGACTGACTGACTGATACATCAACGCACAGCCTAAACCGCTGGTCCTAGAGACATGAAATTTGGAGGGTGTGTTTTTAGTGAAGAGTAGGTCTCCACTAAGAAAGGGTTTTTCGAAATTCCATCCCTAAGAGGGTGAAATGGGGGGATTTTGTTTGTATGGAAAATCTTATTCCTTGAGTTAATAAACTTGAAACTTGGCACTAATACTAATATAAGTAAATTATGAAATTTGACATTTTATGTTATTCTAAACTACCCCCTAAAAGGGGATTGGGGGTTTCAAAGTTTGTATGGAAGAATTTTAGCGCGCGGTCCGATTATGTCGAAACTCACTATTTATACCTAGGATCGAAAGTAAATAATAATGTGTATAAATAGGAAGGAATAGGGTTTTTCGAAAATTACCCCTGACGGGCTGAAAAGGGGTAGTAAATTTTACAGGGGAGGATTTTACTGCATGGCTTGATTAACTCGAAAATTTGTATAAATTAATAATCTTTGAGTCAAGTTATGAATACATCCCAAACGATTTTTTTAAACTCCACCCTTGTGGGCATGAAAAGCAGGGATACAGTTTATATGGAAAATCTTAATCATTTAGTTAATAAACTTGAAACTTGGCAAGAATACTCGCCTAAGTAAGTAATAAAGTTTATTATTATAAGTTTTTCAAAACTACCCCTCAAAGGGGGATATAGGGGTGTTGAAGTTTGTGTGGAAGTAATTGAATGCGCGGTCCAATTAACTCGAAACTCAGTATTAATACTTTTGACAGAAAGTAATTAATAATAAGTATGTAAAGTGGTCGAAAATTGACCCCTGACGGGGCAAAAAGGGGTAATTCGATTTTTAAGGGGAGGATATGAACTTGATACTGTATGTTACATTTTCACACTTATATCACTGAACTTCTGATTTGGCCAAGAGATAGATGGCATTTTGGGAAAGGACATACTTTTTATCCTGGAAGCATGTTCCCATGGGATAATTTCCGACATCCATGCGGGCGAAGCCGCGGGCAGATGCTAGTTATTTTATATTTCCATTAAGCATGTGTGAAACCGCAGTAGTGTCATTCCTACTTACAATTTATTTGTCATAGGTATTATCCATAAATCACCGCATTCAAGATAAGTGTTGGCCTTCACAATTCTTTAAGTCCCCTCTGAACAAAAGCCTCAAGGTTCTATACGTTTTAACGAGAACTGTTCATATATCCTGTTAATCATTGTGTCAGAGTGGAAAATCCTTTCACGTAGTGATTGCAACTGATACCGATACCGACACGGTTTGTACGATACCGGCACGGTTTGTACGATACCGGCACGGTTTGCACGATACCGGCACGGTTTGATATCGACCTTGTTATAGGTACTACGTTTGGGTCACAGATCAACGATTATTCAATGAAAGACGCGCAATATGCTTTTAATAGCACTAAGCTGTGGCATTAATTTACGGATACTGATAACTACATAATCATTGATTAATAAATTACGCAGGTTTTACTCTGTCGTAATCATAATATCTTGGTATGTAAACGGTTGAAATCTTTCAAGCACTTCTTTTCAGCTTTTAGGCACAAATAGCTATATGTCACCATATTATAGGAAATTGAGGTAGGCGTGTTTGTTGAGTAAGTAATCTCTGTCATTAATGTGTCTAGGTTCCTGAGAAACCTCAGTTACTTCTTATCGTTCCAGAATGAAACAGAGGAAAAATGTTTGTGTTTTGTTAGGTACTGAAATTACTTAAAACATACAGGTACGTGTCTTACCTGAAGCATTCAAAACGTTCAACAATTTCTATAAATGGTTTTACGTCAAGATTTAAAAAATGCTTTCGCCGCTGACAGCATGGCGTGAATATTGCTTAGGTATTTTGCTAAGTAAGTGTGATAGTTTTTGGTGCACGTCCTACAATCATAGTCGAATGTTTCCATAGAAAACTGCCGCCTCTCTTTTCGCCTTAGACTAGTACAGACGCCAGCACATCAAACTACTACAATCTGTCAAATTTCTTTAATAGATTTTCAACTTTATCGCTAAAGCATTAAGGTTTAAGGTTGATTGGAAAAATTTGACAGTTTCGGGTAGCTTGACCTGCTGGCGTCTGTACAATAGGTGACTGAATGAATCAGTTTCCGCGAAAGCTGAACGAACTCGGTGTAAGATAATTATAATACATCACACTCGCCTAGCCCACAGCTTGACTCACAGCCCAAAGAACATTTACCTTTGAGCAGCCGCCTAATGGCGGGGGGTCACGGAGACACGCATATTTCTTAGAACTTTTTTAACCGTTGTGTAGTTTCCAATTACGAATACCTGATTAAATATCTTTGATTAGGTGACAAACAAACCTGTGGTCCACTTGATGGTAAGTGGTCACGCATGGCCGCCTATCATCATTATCAACAGCCTACAGGAGTTCACTGCTGGACATACACTTCTACAATCGCACGCCATTCGACTCGGCAAGTCTACCACCACGCCGCCGCGCCGACTATAGTGAGCTTAAAGTGAGCTGTCAGAAGTGTTAATTCCTTGCATCACGTAGAATCACAGCTCTTCACCTCAGTTTTCACGGTGAGATTTTTACAGAATAGACCGACTGCGATACCAGGGGCATCGTATGGTGCGTTGCCATTCTAGAGACAAAGTTGAAATATATCATCATGACTGAAATTAGGTACCTATATGACATTGAAAATGGCTCTACTACATAGTACTAAAGTTTCATATTGTTAAAGTTCAGCCCTCAGTAGTTTGGTGTTGGAGAAAACCCTTAGTTAAAGCAGATTACTCTAATTATTATATATTATCAAGATGTTGACGGAAAAAGAGGCGCGATGGATATTACATTAATGACGTATAGCCGTCGCGTTTAATTGATACCCAAATTGTACTCCCACTCACAGGAAGTGACGAATTAAAGTGGTCCTAAAGGGCAGCCTTATTTGATCGGCACTTTAATCAAAAATACTGAAAATGTTCGAGAAAGTTCCCGAAACGCAGGTACAAGAACAACTTTCTCGATTATTTTCAGTAGTTTTCAGTTACGAACCTCTAGGCAAGTTTTCCTTATATAAAATGACCTTTTAAGTATTGACCAGATCATGTAAATTGTCTACGGCTGTGCTGAACTATTACAAAACCACTCAACCGTGAAATTCTTCTCTCGACATAATTAGCACGTGGACGGACAGTCACGCCGACGTCATCTACTTAGTTCTCATTTTTATTTTCGTCATGTCGTCCGTACTGAGACTCCGAAAATCTATGATTCACGCAGTTTTTTGCACGTCACTGTACGAGTGTACATCATACATGATTGTGCTGGTTATCCGTTTTACGATTTGTTATTATATTTATCTCACGGCGGCCTGTCATGTTAACATGTTATCATCTGTTACGTCGCGTTACCAAATATGGTAGTTACTGTATTTTGTGGTTTTCCAAGAATTTTTGTCTTTATTGGTTTGTCTGCATTTGACGCATTTTTATCTTCGTATTTAATTAGTTAACAGGGATGTTGTTACTGAATCATTTACCGAAAATGGTACTTAAAAGCTATGACGACTGATACATACATGCCGACTGTTGGGAAGTCCATTCTAAAGTCGACCATGACCTGGCTGCTGCACCCAGGACTGGCTCCACAGAGGGAACTCCTCAACGGACAAAGGTACAGACACGACATTTAATTTACACATTCAGGAAGTTGCGTTACTATTAGCTCATCTATAACTACTGTCTAGTACGGAAGGCATAGCTTTGAATTCTAGCAAAAAAAAAAATGGTACCCAGTGAGTCAGGATTTTTTATTTAATTACTTAACAATGCCTATGGGTAGTCAGAACCTTAACTCTCTGACAGACTCGGCCATCCGCCCCAGGGCCGCGGACATTCATGAGGATTTTCCAACCCGGGGAAAAAAAGGAGCACCGACCTCAGTTAGTTTAAATAAAAAAACATACAAAAAATATAATTTATCACTATTGATAAATTATATTTTTTGTATCTTTTTTATAGGTTCGCAAACGAAATATCACAAACAATGAGTACACCATATACCTAGTTAAATCAAAAGCTCACAAAATAAAGCACTTAATATTTTTAATTAACAATATCCCCAAAAACATTTGCACCAATCTTGAGGCTTGCAAAACAAGGCAAGCTCACTGCGGAAGTTCTTTTGAAGAAGACAGAGTAGCTTTGTATATACTTAAGTTATAACACATTTATATGCAATGCACAACCATTAACTGAGCCTGGATCTCCAAGCTCGTAATATTTTTTCCTGTTACAGGTACATTCCACTCAGATGTTACTCTCAGTATGACGTAGTTAACTCAGTATTATTCTCAGCATGCACATAAGGTTGTGTGACCGTTTTCCGAAAAGCCTACTTTGTTTCAACTTACGAAATCGGATTTTAACCACTGACGACAGCGGTATTTTAAAGGAAAATTATGCGAAAAGACCTTGATCTGATTTTCCTAATTGACTCTCCGTCATATGACGTTTGAAAGTAGTTTAAACAGGGTTTAGCACACAACCAACACGGAACATGGAATACCCATACCATACCGAGATTTGTGAGAAGAACAGAATAGAATACTCAAATTCAATAGTAGATTATGCACCGAGGGGCTAAAGTTGTGTCTTATGTCACGGGCGTCATATTGAATCTCGAGCGCAATGAAGGATTCGGGATTTAACTCACGAGCGAAGCGAGGGAGTTAAGGGCCTTACTCTCGTTTAGTACCGTAATACGGTCACTTTATGAAGAATATTTCTCATTAACGGCTTGATTAAAAGATCTGTAAAAAATATATGTTTGCTATAGATTCATGAACAACATTTCTGTAGAAGGATTTTTTCGTATGGCTAATACTTTTGCCTTAAAAAAATATTTACCAACACGCTATTTTTTTCTGAAATTCGATATTACTTCTAAACGGCTTTGATGTTTGGAAATATTTTTACACTGAAAAATCGATGGTTAGAGGTACTACAAATTTGTCTTAGCTTATGTAAATCAATTAACATTTGCAAAGGAAATGTCCCCACTTTGAGATCGAGCTTCAGAGGGGCTCTGCGCGGGCGCGGGCGGCAGTCGTGCGTTAGCATTGAGACGGGATGGCTGTGTCGCTCGCTGCTACGCTCCGGCTATCGACCGACTATGCGCGTCTGTCTGTGTTAGTGCAAATATTTACGAACGAATTGTATCAGTGTGCGTTTATTGACTAGCTCGCTGCAGATGGCCCATTTCTATTGTGCGCGTGGACGCTTACGAATACTTACGATAGTAAAATACAAGTAGTCATATATAAACTAATATTAAAATGAGAAAAGATGGATTTGATCAAAATAAAAGTCCAAGATGGCGGCTGCGAAAATTTTCAAGTTTTTCATCTATCTATCTATTTTTCTCTATGGCAATGGTGCCGATGTCGACAATTCTGCCAATACTTCATGGGTGTCGTTTTCATATATTTCGAGGGTGACAAAACCGATAGTGAGGTCAAAATAAAAATCCAAAATGGCGGCTGCAAAAATTTTCTAATATTTCATCATGGGTGTCGTTTTCATACTTTTCGAGGGTGATAAAGCCGATAGTGAGGTCAAAATAAAAATCCAATATGGCGGCTGCAAAAATTTTCAAATATTTCATCATGGGTATCGTTTTCATACTTTTCGAGGGTGATAAAGCCGCTAGTGAGGTCAAAATAAAAATCTAAAATGGCGGCTGCGAAAATTTTCAAATATTTCATCATGGGTGTCGTTTTCATGCTTTTCGGGGGTGATAAAGCCGCTAGTGAGGTCAAAATAAAAATCCAAAATGGCGGCTGCGAAAATTTTCAAATTTTTCATCATGGGTGTCGTTTTTATGCTTTTCGGGGGTGATAAAGCCGCTAGTGAGGTCAAAATAAAAATCCAAAATGGCGGCTGCAAAAATTTTCAAATATTTCCTCATGGGTATCGTTTTCATACTTTTCGAGGGTGATAAAGCCGATAGTGAGGTCAAAATAAAAATCCAAAATGGCGGCTGCAAAAATTTTCAAATATTTCATCATGGGTGTCGTTTTCATGCTTTTCGGGGGTGATAAAGCCGCTAGTGAGGTCAAAATAAAAATCTAAAATGGCGGCTGCGAAAATTTTCAAATATTTCATCATGGGTGTCGTTTTCATGCTTTTCGGGGGTGATAAAGCCGCTAGTGAGGTCAAAATAAAAATACAAAATGGCGGCTGCGAAAATTTTCAAATTTTTCATCATGGGTGTCGTTTTTATGCTTTTCGGGGGTGATAAAGCCGCTAGTGAGGTCAAAATAAAAATCCAAAATGACGGTTGCGAAAATTTTCAAATTTTTCATCATGGGTGTCGTTTTCATGGTTTTTGAGGCTGCTGAAGCCAATAGTGAGGTCAAAATGAAAATCTAAGATGGCGGGTGCGAAAATTTTCAGAATTTTCGTCATGGGTGTCGTTTTCATACTTTTCGAGGGTGATCAAGCCGATTGTGAGGTCAAAATGAAAATCTAAGATGGCAGGTGCGAAAATTTTCAGAATTTTCGTCATGGGTGTCGTTTTTATGCTTTTCGGGGGTGTTAAAGCCGCTAGTGAGGTCAAAATAAAAATCCAAAATGACGGTTGCGAAAATTTTCAAATTTTTCATCATGGGTGTCGTTTTCATGGTTTTTGAGGGTGCTGAAGCCAATAGTGAGGTCAAAATGAAAATCTAAGATGGCGGGTGCGAAAATTTTCAGAATTTTCGTCATGGGTGTCGTTTTCATACTTTTCGAGGGTGATCAAGCCGATTGTGAGGTCAAAATAAAAATCCAAAATGGCGGCTGCGAAAATTTTCAAACTTTTCGTCAGTGATGTCGTTTTCATGCTTTTCGGGGGTGATAAAGCCGATAGTGAGGTCAAAATAAAAATCGAAAATGGTGGTTGCGAAAATTTTCAAATTTTTCATCATGGGTGTCGTTTTCATGCTTTTCGGGGGTGATAAAGCCGCTAGTGAGGTCAAAATAAAAATACAAAATGGCGGCTGCGAAAATTTTCAAATTTTTCATCATGGGTGTCGTTATTATGCTTTTCGGGGGTGATAAAGCCGCTAGTGAGGTCAAAATAAAAATCCAAAATGACGGTTGCGAAAATTTTCAAATTTTTCATCATGGGTGTCGTTTTCATGGTTTTTGAGGCTGCTGAAGCCAATAGTGAGGTCAAAATGAAAATCTAAGATGGCGGGTGCGAAAATTTTCAGAATTTTCGTCATGGGTGTCGTTTTCATACTTTTCGAGGGTGATCAAGCCGATTGTGAGGTCAAAATGAAAATCTAAGATGGCAGGTGCGAAAATTTTCAGAATTTTCGTCATGGGTGTCGTTTTTATGCTTTTCGGGGGTGTTAAAGCCGCTAGTGAGGTCAAAATAAAAATCCAAAATGACGGTTGCGAAAATTTTCAAATTTTTCATCATGGGTGTCGTTTTCATGGTTTTTGAGGCTGCTGAAGCCAATAGTGAGGTCAAAATGAAAATCTAAGATGGCGGGTGCGAAAATTTTCAGAATTTTCGTCATGGGTGTCGTTTTCATACTTTTCGAGGGTGATCAAGCCGATTGTGAGGTCAAAATAAAAATCCAAAATGGCGGCTGCGAAAATTTTCAAACTTTTCGTCAGTGATGTCGTTTTCATGCTTTTCGGGGGTGATAAAGCCGATAGTGAGGTCAAAATAAAAATCGAAAATGGTGGTTGCGAAAATTTTCAAATTTTTCATCATGGGTGTCGTTTTCATGCTTTTCGGGGTTGATAAAGCCGATAGTGAGGTCAAAATAAAAATTCAAAATGGCGGCTGCAAAAAATTTCAAATATTTCATCATGGGTGTCGTTTTCCCACTTTTCGAGGGCGATAAAGCCGATAATGAGATCAAAATAAAAATCCAAAATGGCGGCTACAACAATTTTCAGATATTTCATCATGGGTGTCATTTTCATAGTTTTCGAGGGTACTACAGCCGATAGTGAGCTCACAATGTAAATCCAAGATGGCGGCTACAAAAAATTGTTTTTTTTTTTAATCATACATAAGGAACTTCGAATAACCTAAGTTATTCCGATCAAACTAAAATTTACTAATTATTACTTGATTTTAGGTACACGATACTTATTTGACAATAATATACTTAGTGTGATGAGTTGCCAAATAAACAATGTTATTTATCACGAGACCGCATGAGTGAGTGAGTGAGTGAGTGACAGATGGTTTGCAAAAACAATATCCTATACGGTTAAGACACAAGAAATGCGTTTCCGTGAATACTGTATCATTGTGTATTAAAATTCAATTGATTTAATACAGATAACTTATTAGAAATAAATATTATATTAGATTATTCAGATTTTTTACCAAAATTTAAAAATATATATTATGCTTTGATTCTTGAATGTGAAATGAATTGAAATATATATTATGCTTATGCTGTGTGAAATGTCCAGGGATATTATTATTATTATTATTATTCTTGGAAAGAATATTTTAATAAACGGTCATTAGAAAAGGGTTTATGGTATAAAACCATACAGTGTGAACCTCTTCGCGTGCCCTGGTTCATGAATAGTGAAGTTAGTAGAAAACTGATTGTTACTGCTCTTAGACTCAGATCTGGACACATTCCATGCAAAAAATTTGCCTTCTTGATGAAGAAAATCGATTCACCTAATTGTGAGGAATGTGGAGTAGTCGAGGACCTACAACATTTATTGATGGAATGTGTCCAATATGAGTCCAGCAGAAATAATTTAGTAAGGTCCCTGAATTTGAACAGAACTGATGTAGGCATGTTCCATACAATTCTATCCCACCCAACCAAATGGCGACGATGCGAAGGGTGTGTTCAAATTCATGGCTCACGTCTTGTGAAAGTACATTTGTTTAGGATACGATGGGGCTGACATACGCTATGCGTAAAAGCCCCTATAAATAAATAAAGAAAAAAAAAAAAAAAAAGATAACTTATTATTGAAAGATTATCTATTTATCCAGTTCTTTATTTAGATATTTAAGAAGGAAAATTAGTTTTATATGTAACCAACACCTCAAATGATGACTGAATAATTAGTTACAACTAAAACTAGATTTTTGAAGCCGCCATTTTGGATTTTTATTTTGACCTCACTATTGGCTTTATCACTCTGGAAAACCACGAAAACGAAACTTATGAAGCAAAATTCCAAATTTATTGCAGTCGCCATTTTGGATTTTCATTTTGACCTCACTATTGGCTTCAGCAAACTCAAAAACCACACCCATGATGAAAAATTTGAAAATTTTTGCAGTCGCCATTTTAGATTTTCATTTTGACCTCACTATTGGCTCCAGCACCCTCGAAAACCACGAAAACGACACCCATGACGAATATTTTGAAAAGTTTTGCTGCCGCCATCCTGGATTTTCATTTTGACTTTATAATCGGCTCCAGCACCCTCGAAAACCACGAAAATGACACCCGTGACGAAAATTTTGAAAATTTTCGCACCCGCCATCTTAGATTTTCATTTTGACCTCACTATTGGCTTCAGCAGCCTCGAAAACCACGAAAATGACACCCATGACGAAAATTTTGAAAATTTTCGCACCCGCCATCTTAGATTTTCATTTTGACCTCACTATTGGCTTCAGCAGCCTCAAAAACCATGAAAACGACACCCATGATGAAAAATTTGAAAATTTTTGCAGCCGCTATTTTAGATTTTCATTTTGACCTCACTATTGGCTCCAGCACCCTCGAAAACCATGAAAACGACACCCATGATGAAAAATTTGAAAATTTTTGCAGCCGCCATTTTAGATTTTCATTTTGACCTCACTATTGGCTCCAGCACCCTCGAAAACCACGAAAACGACACCCATGACGAATATTTTGAAAAGTTTTGCAGCCGCCATCTTGGATTTTCATTTTGACTTTATAATCGGCTCCAGCACCCTCGAAAACCACGAAAACGACACCCATGACGAATATTTTGAAAAGTTTTGCAGCCGCCATCTTGGATTTTCATTTGGACTTTATAATCGGCTCCAGCACCCTCGAAAACCACGAAAATGACACCGATGACGAAAATTTTGAAAATTTTCGCACCTGCCATCTTAGATTTTCATTTTGACCTCACTATTGGCTTCAGCAGCCTCGAAAACCACGAAAATGACACCCATGACGAATATTTTGAAAAGTTTTGTAGCCGCCATCCTGGATTTTCATTTTGACTTTATAATCGGCTCCAGCACCCTCGAAAACCACGAAAATGACACCCATGACGAGGTTTATCTACTAAACGGCCGTAGGTAATTATTTCAAGGTCACTGCCGAAACTATAACATCGTTCGATTGGCTACGGAACCCTAAAATGCTATTTAGGTACAGTGCTAGTTAGGTAGGTTTATTACTGATATATAATAATTCAAATTGGTGAAACAGGATCACATTTTTTATAAAATCTCATTTTTATGTACTTATTAAATCCTCCTACCTACAGTATGCAAATAAAATGTTATTCGATTCCTAAGAAAAGTTTTACCCCCGCAGGAACTAAGTTCTGATTTTAAATAAAATCGAAATTTCTAAATGAAAAATGCTTAAAATATACGTAACATACGTATCAATCTATACAAAATATATCAGACTTGCAACCGCAATTCCCTTCTGGAATCGTTGGCAAAAATAGCGACCTGCGGGCGGCATGTCTGTGCCTCTGCATACTCTTTGATCGTCGTTTTAGTTCAGCGCGCCACCGCGCGCGTTTTACGTTTTCGGGAGTAGAGCGTTTAGCTCCGCCCATATGCACAAGGTCAGCGAGCCCTATATACACCTTAATACAAGAATCCTGAATGCAGCGAGGGATTCAAGCTAGCCCAAGGCAAAGACACCTTTAGTCCAGAGGAGGATACTCTACTTTTTACACCTACTGTGAGAAAATAATAGCCATAGTACGAAAACCAAAGTATTTATTAAATAAACAAACAGTAAGAATAACATATTTAATGTTATTCCATTCCTTTTAAAAAATGGTTCGTAGTTATCTTGTTATTCTTACAATATTATGTCTTCGAAAACATGGCAACGATAAGCAGTCGTTATGATATTGTAGGAAATCGAGAATATCATCCAAGCGTAATAAGGGTATCGAAAAAAAAAGCGTATCGAGAATAGCTTTCCTCTTTCTGTCACCAAAGGGTGTTTGTTAGTACTATAATGCCAATTTAGCTGAGCATGTGAGATTCCAAATTCAAATCACATTATTGACCAGCGGGTCATAATGAAATCCAGTACAACATTATTGACCGGCTGAGCCCCCGGCCACTAATGACTCACTTTAGGTTAAGGTTGCTTGACATATAATTTGACATTTTCGAGCAGGTGGTGTGAAAAATCATTTATTTGCTAATATGGGTAATTACATAAAGTTGTTAAAATAATAGAGAAAGTTCAACCATATTACGCCTTGAGGCATGCAAATCTCAGGCGTAGACTTGATTAGACTGTATCTCTTACTCATTATCATATAAATTACAGATATATCTACATAAATTTAGAAATTTTACATAAGGAGACACAATGGGCGGTCTCATGGCTAAATGTTATCTTTTAAAGACAACCTTTGGATGGATGGGAGAAGGAGACACTGACTGCAAGCACGTAAAGTACGGCTTTGTAGAGCTTCATCTCTGTAAACATTATGCTTGACTCTCTGAGTGACAGTCTCGTTTGCTGTGTCATATTAACGCCTAGGTACTGTAGACCAATGGCCGTAGTGTCCAACTTCCCAGCTCCTAAGGGCGGCCGCCGTTTCGCTCGCTACCTCGATGTCACCACCATGTAAAACAAATGCATGCTAATCGACACGCAGGCAGATTCCGAAGGATATTTCACTGCAATACATCGCGGGATGCTTGGAGGTTTAGCTCGATGCCTGGCATGTGCGTGCGTGTCTATTATCATGCATTTGTTTTCCATGGAGGTGACGTTGAGGTAGCGAGCTAAACCGCGACCGCGAGGTATCGCAGTGAGGCATCTTGGGCATGTACCTCACGAGCTCACAGAAAGAAATCTAATGAACCGTTCATTAGATTTCTTTCTGTGAGCTCGTGAGGTACCCAAATATCGAGCTTTTTTGTGTACCCAGTTTTTTTCAAATGCGCCAAAACTGTTTTGTGGTCAATTCCCAGTTCTTCAGCTACGTCGTAACTACTGATATGCCGATCTTGCTTCACTTTTTCAAAAATGGCATCAATTTTATCCGTAATAGGGCGACCAGAGAGACGTGCATCTTTGACATCAAAATTTCCGGATCGAAAACGCTTAAACCAAATTTGTGCTACTCTCACAGACACTGCACTAGGTCCATAAACATCGCAAATTTTTTTCGCGGCTTGCGTTGCAAGTTTACCCTTTTTGTAGTAAAATTTTAAAATGTATCGAATTTTTTTATTAGATTCACTCATCTTGACAGTACGAAAAACAAATGAAAATCACACATTTTCCTAATTTGAATTTGGAATTATGTTCTTTAAAATTTAAACTTTCAATGATACCAAAACCAGCCAGATACAAATAGTATAGCCAAAGAGATTTTATTACAAGTTCATACATACTATAATGCGAAAAGACTTTTTCCCCAACCTAATATGTAGGTATTGCCACACTTGTCAGTCGTGGACTATTCGAATGTACATGAAAATCAACCAAGTATCCTAAGGCCAAGTATTCAACTTCCATTCAGGTTTCTGAATACCACCCAAGTAGCAAAATGCAGTCCTGTAGTTGTTCTAGGAGCATTCATTTTTTAGGCCTATAGAAATCCTATAAACGTTTATAGAACCACATTTGGGCGCACTTTATAGGACTATTACGCTCTGTGATCGTTGTATTACAGTCCGGTAAGGTGCAATCCGATTTTATAATAATCTTATTAGGTGCTCTTATAGGATACATTGTCCTATAAACGTTCGGTAAACGCACTGACTAAGGGCAATTAGTCTTCTAACGATCTAGTGCGTGACACGAATTGGAGTAATTGATCTTGTAACGATCTAGCGCGTGCCACTACTAGTGTAATTGATCCTACATTGATCAGCGTGATGTTATTAATAGAGCAATCGTTTTTCATTATTTTTGTAACGGTGCCGTGCTGAGTGTCTTGACATAAAATATTTTAAAAGGGTAAATAATCCACATTACAATATCCACATTAGCACAGTAAATTATGTCTTTTACTTTTTGGGTAAAGAATATCTAATCTAGTTGCGAAATTAATTTTATTGATAAAGTGTTCGAAAATAATTAACATGTCTTCATGCCCCTTCCAAACTAAACATATTTATTCATTATTTATTTGATAATAATTAACATACTATTATAAGCCGACATGAGATCGGATCATATGCCATTATTTTGCATTTATCAAAACCTTTACAAGATTATTTTATCAAAGTTAAGACTACTACAGGACATACCACTTCGCCACCATATTTTAGTTTTAGGGTTCCTTTAGAGAAATGCATCATAAATACCCCGCATGCCAATACATGTACTTAGTGTTGTGTCTTAATCAGTACCTACGGATATTTTCAACACTCTTCGGAGACGCTTACACTTTCTCCATAAAATTGATTTCGGCAAAGATAAAGATTGGGCAGTGTAGGGAATAGGGATGCAAAACGATAAATTAATATTTTATAATATTCAGTACATTCGTCAACAGTACCTACTTTTAAGTTATTTTTCGGTAAAAAACTTTTTTTGCGTTTTGACCTACGAGAATGGGATCACACCCGCGATGGATTTTTTCGCATTGTGGGCGCCCCACCACTCGCATACCGCCCGCCGGCCCCGCTAAGCTCTTCGGCCAACCCCGAATATTCTTTTCAAAATTTTCAGCAAAAATAACTTCGTTGTCTTCTTGGACTGTTTCATTTTTATGTTGTACGGAACCATCACAGACTTCACGAGAGTCTCTTGTATTTAACAAGAATATCGATCCGCGCTCCGATTCTGATTTCATTTCAAGTAACTTTTTTGAAACTCTTCTTCGATAACTACCACTACGCTTAAATCGTTTCCATTTGTTTAGATCCATTTTTATTTTCTTGCTTTCTCTGACTAACAACAGAATGGCCGGTTAGTCTAGTAATAGCGAATGTAGGACACATTTAATCAGATTTTACCTATAAACGTCGGCGGGCAGGCTAGTTTCGTGCTAACAATCAACTAGAAGTCGCGTCTCAGATAAATCAATCCTATAATTTAATTGACCTATAGCACCTATTTCTAAGACGTTTATAGAAGTGCATGTCTTATAGAAGAATGAAACAAGACGTTAATAAGTATAAAAAATCTTATCAAATGCGTTTATAGGATCAAAATGCAATACTTGCTAATTAGTTTTATATTATGCGCTTATATAACTGCAAGTCCTAGTAAGAATCGTATCTAGTTATCCTATAAACGTCTATAAAACCAGGTAATAGGCTCGAAAGTACCTGTAGCGCTAATCATCTTAGGAGATGCTGTTGAGAGATCAGTGATCCTAATCAAAGCGTCTATTAGATTCCTATTGGACGTTTAGTCTTATAAGTCGATTACTATAGGACTATTTTGCTACTTGGGCAGTAATGTCTTTACGTAGGTATTAGGTGTTTGTAAAATCGGGACACACGGAAATCACGGTAGGGTCACAATCACGACGATTACGAATGCAGTCTGGTATGGTCTGGTATTTAGCTTAGTGGATCGATGGGAACTAACGTCACCTAGATAAATAGTAAAAACCCCATCAACTCAACATCGGCACTTTCTCCTGCAAAGATTTGAAGCCTCATGACGTATGTAATGTAATGTGTCTGGTGTCTATCGCAATCACGTTAAGTAAGTAACTTTTATATTGTAACAATGGGCCTTGACTTCGAGTGCCGGCTGATGTAAAACAGAGGATTGATTGCAGCGGCCATTTTTTTACGATTTCGAAAAAGGAAGTGCTCGATTTGTCTGTGTATGTTTTTATAGGAACTGTCTCAGCTTTATTATTTAAGTAATGTCTACATTTTGTAATGCGTGACTTTGTAGAAATAACATATTACTTATTATGAGCATACGGAATAAATTTCTAGTTTTAACTGATCTCTCTACATTTGGGAAAATTACAACTTTGACGACATGTAAACAATTTGACTAATCCGTTAATTAAGTGTTTATTGCATGAGTTAATTAACTCATTATCTAGCAAATAGTTTTTCTACGAAATAATAACAGGCAAGTATTTTTTTAGCTAATTACCCAAATCCGCTAAGCTATCTTCTTTCATGACCAATTAAAAAATTAAATATAATTTATTAAACCTACCGCCGTATCTCTGCGTTGACGTCGTGGTGGGGCTTGCGTACTCTAAACTCTAGGTCTGCGACGGAAGAGTTTTACCGGATCAGGTAAAAAAAGTACAAAATCGGATAAGTACAAAAATCCGCAGGGCAGCATGTGGCGAGCTGTTGGGCAGTAGCGACCCCACGGACCCTATCTCCCGGGAAAAGTCTTGTTCCTCGCCTCTGGCTTCCCTTTATTGGCCGGCTGAAGTGAACACGGACGAGGAACAAAGCTCCCACCTCATTCTTGCCTTTATTGGCTGGCTTAAGTGGAAATTCACAAGAGCAAACGTGCTCGGAGGAAGAAAGTATTTTAGTAAGATGCTGGTATTGATCTTGACCGTACTTCCTGGATTGTCCTGATAGCCGTAGAATACCTTTCCACTCCACATAAGCACCTCAGGACATGTTGCCCCTTTGTCGCTACGACACTAGGTGCTAGTGACCGTTTTCGGGGGCCCATTATTGAGTGTGCAAGTCATCCCCTGCCATTTTATCTGTGAATATTATATTATCATTGATGGTCAGGCACCGACATAGACCGTCCATAGTTCAAGGTGACCGATCCACTATAGCCACCCAAACCCATAGCCCAGTATATTTTGTTTCCATGTTCTGCAATAGTCCTGCACCGACCGGGGGTTGTCCTTGGGTGCACTTGCATGGTGCATACAGGGATAATCGTCGGTTGGTGCCTCCTCATCATTAAAAATTGTCAAAAAGACAAAAAAAAAAAAAATATTCATAAAATTATAAGGCATGAAAATTAGTACAGTTTTGCTTAAATGTTATATTCCTAAGACTTACGTGCCTGAACTAGGTAATCCTGAGTTTCAGGCGAGAAATTGAGTATGTTGACACCTAATTACAGTAATTAATTAATGCATTAAGATAATAAGATTACACAAAGTCATATTTAAACAAGTAAGTGATCCCAACTAATGCTAACTAACTGGAGATAGTTAACTCTCGCTCACGCTTATCTAACGTTTAATTATGTATTTTATCTTTGAACGAAAACTACGCACATAGTAGTACTACGGCGACCTCGTTTGCACTTTCATGAATGAAATACCACACTTCGCTTCCTTTAAACAACTGCCAACACTAATCATTTGTAACTCTGTACTCTGCCAAGCTAAAACGAACTCTATCATAATACTTTTAAAGTCAATGTTTCACCTGTAAGAGATAATGAGAGCTTTCTTTGTAACGCCATTGCATTTTCAACTCTATGTTTTAGTTTGTAATGTTGATTTTCGAGTGCAGTGCTGTATAAGTTATGCCGTTATCGTCGGGGTTATTGACACGACCTCGACGCGCACGTGGCATGAGCGTGCCGTTCGCATTTCCACAGCACAGTCTGCGCAGGCGCGACACTGTCCATTCAAGCTGAGATGTCGGAGAAATGCCGGAATTCCGATAAGATGTATGCCAAGACCAAGTGAAAGAGAAGAGAAGAAATAATATATAAATTCCTACATTCTTGATTTGGGTCTTTTTGGTATTTTTTTTTTTTTTGTAACTGCCCTGAGAAAAGACATACCTACTCAAAAAGCCTGTCGTGACTCCAGCAGCCATAATCTTCATATCGGAACACAGCAGCCTGGCTTATTTCAAAATCAAAAGTCATTTATTCAAATTAGGCTGAGAATCAGCACTTTTCGAACGTCAAAATTACAAAAGACAGTCCCCCAAAACGCCCGCCGTTCACCAGTAGCATATACCTACTTCTTGGTTTGGCGGTATTTAACTACTCCGGACAAGTTCGTTCTCTTCAGAAAGAAAGAAAAAGGAACCAGATCCGTGTCCAATATTACCGCTTCCTGCATCACATAATCAAAATTACCTTTTTTTTTTTTAAATAGGCACATCATGAAAGAGTGACTTCAAAAATATTTTGTAACCGTTACAATGCAAAGGTCGCTAACAAGGCCGGTGACATCAATTCACACAAGTTCGGCGAAGAACCGTAAGATCCGTAACTCCGTCATTGTCTACGAATGCCGACACTTGATGTGACATTAGACGGAGTTGCATCAGATCAGTGAAAGCTATTCTCCGAAGTGTTCTGGCTCTTACCAACGAGTTGTAAGAGTGACGGGTGACGGGTCGGTAGGTACTGGTTAACCTCGCGTGATAAGGAAAAGTGTCGCAGTTATTGTTAGCGTGTTCTCTTAATTGTAATTGGATGGTTTATTGTGTAGACTACGCGTAGTTAAGGAAGCTTTATTTATATCCTTATAGTTACGCCTATTTTTCATGAAGAAGGCTGAAATATCAGAAGAAAGGTCTTCCCCGTAGGCGCCATCTACATCGCAAAATGACCTAATTAAATATTTTTAGATTGTCTTCATTTGTTACTTACTAACATAGTTTAGGTATAAGTGTGCATTACTAACATCATATGTATCAAGGTCTGAAGTAAAGTATTTATTTTTATTGGCTTAACTTAAAAAATAACACATAACATCACGCCTGTATCCCACGAAGTGTAAGGCAGGCAGAGGTGTAGGTACCTATAGTACAGACGCCAGTAGGTACATCAAGCTACTACAATCTGTCAAATTTCTTTAGTAGATTTTCAACTTTATCGCTAAAGCATAGCAACTAGCTTCAACTTTCTGACTAACTGACCGACTATTTAATTTTGACAATTCAAAAGTGCCTGTAAATGGTTTAATTGAAATAAATGATTTGAGTTTGAGTTTGATAGGGTTCAAAGTTGATTGGGAAAATATGACAGTTTCGGGTAGCTTGATGTGCTGGCGTCTGTACATCCACATTTCGCCAGTAATGCTCCCATGTGGCATGGCCGTGGGGGCGACCCTGTCGCCATCAACGGGACACCAATCAGGGCTCCTACTGAGACATCCCTGATGGAAAAACTCACATTGCCCGCCCCAGGAGTCGTAATAGGTACTTTTAATTTACTTCCCAGTAATTAAAGATGTCAAGTCAGGTACAATAAAATCAAGAAAATGATTTTGTTTCTTTTTTTGTCAATATTTTAAACTACAATTTACCAAGTGCCTTTTCGCTCCCCGGAGACGACACACGAAAGCTGCCTTCAGCATGAATCATGGTTGAAACCTCAAAAATATTAGATTAGATTTAGATGAACTGGAATTAGCAGCCAATATTCTAAGAACGATGACCAAGCATGAATCTCTATTCAAAGATCATTCATCAGATTTCAAAGTAATCAGAACTGGAATCTTGCTTCAAATAGCTATTCATACTTTAGCTTTGTTCTTCAATATGACTGTGTCAATTTACAGTAATAAGTAATTGGAAAGGATCTTTATAAATTGGTCAGCACAGGTGGGTTGGGTCTTTCCGTCTGAAGTTTCTCTATAGCAGCCCGGGGTCTGGATTTCTGCCTGGACGATCGTAAGAGGGTCGCCCCCAATAACATGGGACTTATACACATAACTGCATGGTGACACGTGGATGTTCTATAAATACAGCTCTGCTTAACCCTTAGGGGATTGCAAGGGTGATGTATGTGTTGTTATTTTGTAAGCACTGAAATGCATATCTATTAGCAGGCCCGTAAAAATATAGAGGTCTTAGGTTAAAATAAGTGTAATTAATAATTTTAGTGCTGGGATTTCTCTCGAGAAGTAATCTTAAAGCAACGGGTTTCATCGCGGGACTTTCCTTCAACTAGCTACCTTTTAAACAAATATGCACGCAGTAATACACCAATAATTATATCCGACTTATTATGAAAACCTCAAACGGCGCAACTACTCCAATCTTTTTGGAACTTATGTTCGAGCCATTTGGAGTTAAAACATTAGGGCCATGGAGTCCGAGTGCCCACATTGTTTTTCGAGACATCGCCAAGCGTTGCTCGACTCTTCGCGAGACCAGAGGGCTGATCTATTTTTTGGCTAAAGAATATATTATTATTTTACGTCTCTCTGATTCACGCATCAATAATCATCTGATGTAACAACCAATAGATATTAGTATCCCTCTCTAGAATGTCATCGCCGACACCCACATCTCTACGCTTGCTCCCCCGCAAACATCACCGACTTAATTAAGACATGACGACAATTACAAGATAAAAATTATCTAAAAATAATTACCGTTACAGCTATATTTAGCAGAACCTTGAACTTTTTTAAATTATCAGTTACTGCTTCTGAGAATTCTTACACAATTTTCCAATGACGTAACGTCAGTTTGACTGAATATTTTTCAAGTAGAATTAACTCTTTTGTGTATCTATATAAAGCTTAAAGTGTTTGCAGAAGGTTCTTTTGCATAAACTAGTGACACACGTTCGCAAATCACCGGACGTAGACGGTATTGTCAGAAGACTTACAATTAAACCTAAAATACTTAACTGTTTCCCACGACATCGGCTATACGTCTTCGCCGGAATTCTCATATCTTATTTCAGCTCTACAGTATTGTGTTTAATCCTAAAACTCCCTCTTATCTTAAAGAACGTTTCAGGTTCCTTCATGACATACATAATAGATATCTGAGGTCATCGGAAAACCTGAGACTAGAGATGCCGATGCATTCCACCAGTTTCTTTGACAAATCTTTTAGTGTTCAAGCGGTACGGTTATGGAATGACTTGCCCGTGTCGGTAAGGCGTGCTCAATCTTTGTCCGCTTTCAAAATCATGATAAAAAGCACTTCCTCTCTCCTTAAACATCATCATTATTATATTATTATTATTTTTCTTTGCTCTTGTTTCATGTTTATTATTATATATATATATATATATATTTATTTAGGTGACTAAAAAATACCTACTTTATGTATTATATTAATAGTATAGTGTAAATGGTACACCACAGACTACCTACTATATTTGTCTCTCCTTAATTTTAATCCATCCAAAGGTTGTCTTTAAAAGATCGCTCTTAGCGATAAGACCGCCCATTGTGTCACCCTTTGTAAAATTTTATATATTTATAGCTTCTGCCCGCGGCTTCGCCCGCGTGGATGTCGGAAATTATCCCACGGGAATGTGCTAACAGGATAAAATGTACGTACTTCCCCAGAATGCCATCTATCCCGCGGGCCCTTTGTGGCTAATTACAATAGAAAACCAATTGTGTATCATTAGTGGTGATTAAGAGGGTACCTATATGATATCTTTACCTAAATACCTACCTAATTAAAAAAAAAAATTCAATAACAAAAAATAAAATACCCACCTACCTAAATAAACCTATTTCTGATGACAACTAATCTAAACTCAATAAATAAGCAAAATCTCTAAAAACTAATATCTATACGAATGACTAATACTACCTAACAGTATTATAAAATAACCTACGGTCACTACGTACACTATCAAATGTACTACCTATACTTTAAAATTAAAGTCTATACCTATGACTTATATAAAAATAAACCTAAATAACTCTAAAAACTGAAAGGAATAAAAATGAACTCCACTGCAGGTGACGTAACCTACGACAAACTTATTATTTGCGGTTGGTACAGTACACAGTACAGTTATCGGGTCTAGGGATCGAACCGCAAAATTAAGTTTGTTTTTTATTGTATATACTTTTCCGGGATAAAAAGTACCCAGTGTGGTGCCCAGGATATTAAAGAATAATTATACCAAGTTTCATCGTAATCGGACCGGTAGTTTTTGCGTGATGCCTGAACAAACAGACAGACAAAAAAATTTTTAATCACGTTTTTGGGTTCGGTGTCGGTCTAGTAACACCCCCTGCCATTTATTTTTTTGATATTTTCAATGTACAGAATTTTCACTTCTACAGATTTATTATAAGTATATAGATGTTCTGTAATTTGTATGGTGTACAATAAAGAGTATTCTATTCTATCTATCCTATCGGTATATAAGTAAGGTAAAAACTTCAACAACCCGTTGATGGGTCTCACTCAAGTCAGAGACACCTACCTACCTATTCGAAGACATAATTTTCAACCTCATGCCCTGCGTCTGAATCTAATTAGGTTCTAAAGAAAACTTTAATTACGAGTATATTTCCTCCGATTATAAGACCTCGGTCTAAACTCCCGAGTCTGACTTTTTTTTTTAACAAATTTCCTAGATCAATCGGTTACAAAATTACGTAGGTCCGTATCGAAATTAGGCACCATTGACCATTATTATAACAGATAACGAGTCGCGTATCATTTCCGGGGATCGGTACGGTAAGTTTCAACATGACTGTAGCACGGTAATATTATCTATTATTACCGTGACTTTAGCGTCTGTTGTAGAGTCATGTTGTAACTTGTAGTATAGTAGATTTCATTTTTATCTAAGTAATGTAGGTATATGTATTTCTATTTCCAGTCCGTGGATTACACATTTGTAGTTAATATGATAACATTGATGACTTGCGTTTTTTGAGTAAGGCACGCGTGCGTTTATTTCACCACTAGGTATTACACTTAAACAAGAATTATGAAGATAGAAAAAAAGAATACAATTTTAAAATAATTAAATAGCGGAGGGTTAGGGGAAGCCCTTGGCAGTGTCGGCTAAATTAAAAAAAAAATAAGAGCGATGGAAAGAATAATGAAAAGCTCAAATGTTTTAATTTTACTAGGAATTTTCCGTCGTTGTAACTAGAAACTGAAAAATACTGAATGCAGTGTCTTTGTAGTACCTAAATAATTTTAACTCGCTAATAAATCTTGTTTGGGCCGTTCTTATGTTTTCTTAAAAAATTATAGAATATAAAAGAAAATCGACAACTTTCCTGTATTCAACTGAACTCTTTCCCGTTTATTCATAAACGTTGCTTAAAGTTAAGTAGTGATTAGCGACTGTTACCATACATTTTTGTCGTCTAATCGTCACTTAACTCTAATCATAGTTTACAAATAAACCCCTTTATTTCGTCGTGTCAAAGTAACTCGCTACGAGCACCAATAGCTACGAGCCTACGACAGACTAACAAAATGATTATTCTGTAAGGTTCAACCCGTTCAACAATCACGGCGCATAGCAACATCACTCGTGTTCGTGATTCAGTCAAGACATATCTTAAAATGTCGGCACGTGTTTCTTAATAATATTTTTTTGGAAGGTCGATTCGAAACTTTAAAGTGACGTCACATCTTATCACACGTGCGGGCACTATCAGTTGAATAAGTATTACAGTAACTTTAAAAATGGATCTTTTGCATAATTTTGCGGGTCCGAAGCCGGAACTTCCTTATAGCGGTCCTTGACCCACGGACCATGAAAACCGGAAGTCAAGGTCAGGGTCCATCCTAGGCCTTGACTGAAGGCTGACGGAGCCCTGGCCTCTGACCTGGCCCTTATTTGCGTGTATTATTTTTAGCCCTTCAAAGTCTAGACTCTAGACCATGGTTAGTCAGGATTTGCAATGGGCCATTGAGATTACCAAGACATGAATGTGTTAAGGGTGACAATAAGGTCGCTATCTCGCTTCTAAGACAGCATACAACATTTTTGAGAAATACAGTACATAGGTAGTTACTATTTCAGTATTTTCAGACGTTCACAACGCCAGGCTTCTACTTAAATATTCTACTTTTAATGAAAGTGCTACGAAAATTGGGAAATATCTTATATTCAGCCACGCTTAACTTCACTTTCATGCCACTACCTCCCCGACCTCAAATACGTCCTCGAAAAAAGCCACACGAAAAGATCACATGATTGTGAATGAACAGTCGCATGCGCAGCGACCGGCACGTAGCTCTTATCAGTCGTCACATCTGTCTACCTACGTGAGAGTGTAGGCATGCCTCTACTTGTCCGCTTTAGAAAGCCCCATGCGTACGCTACGAGGTAGAAAACACGTGGCTCTAGTTTCCAAGGTAATAGGAAAAACTTGTAGAAAAACGGAAATAATTGGTCCTTTTATGACCGTGTTTGAAGATGGGGGACCCCTGAGATGTCGTCAGTACTACACAGTGATTTGTAATATCAGGGTCGGAATTATATTATCACGTAAGTATTCATAGGATCGAGTAATAACAGCCGCATGGGTTTATTTATTTTAATTTTTTTTTTTTTATTGACAATGGGCTCACTCTTGACCTCAATCCAGCCCAGAGGCAGGGATGAGATCTACGGTGGAACGAGCTTGCCCAGAAGAAGCCTATTTATTAATAACCAACTTATATTAACAGTTTGCACCACACATACAAGTTATTAGTCAATATCAGTAATTACACATGTCATACAATCATAAAATTAAGTTAATTTGATGGGTTGATCTTCAAGGTTAAGCAACGGTTGCCAAGGTCGATCCGTGGATGGGTGACCATTATTGACGTGTAAAAGTGTTACCTACAAAACTACTGACAGAAATAGAATCATTTATCATTTACATAGCTGTCATTCGTAAGTCGTTACGAGTATAAGTCAGAAGCTCGAAAGTCTGTCAACCAGTCTTAGCAAGGGTCAGATATGCAGTCACTCTACAAAAAAGGCTAGGCAGTTGATGATGATGGTCTCATCTTATCCACATCTTTGTCTTCACAACCCACATAGTTCACATGAAACAGGTAGATATGTAACTATAGTTATGAATGTTGTAATATTTTTAGTGAATGTATGAATACTCTATAGCCGCTACGGTGTGTGACTTTTGGTATGTCTGGAATCTGGATATTGAACTAATGAGGCCTTAACTTTTCCGAGTCATTATTCTCTGTGAATATTATTTTCGTAGACTTTATTTTAGAGAGAAGAGACCTCTGAGTTTGTTTCAGCATTTCTTCTCAGGGATCAGTCAGCTAAGAAATGCCGGCGCCATCTAGTTTTAAAATATTGACCAACAAAATATTGAAGTGTAAAAAAATCTTAAAAGATAGAATCATTTTGAAGCAAATTGCTAATCCATTGCTTCTTAAGTTCGAAAAATTTGTCTGCTCAACACGTAAATAACGCAATGAATGTTGTTGAACTGTCAAAATGAAACCGATTCCGATTGATCGTGTGTTACGCATAGGGTGCTACTTACAGAAATAAACATTTCATTTCATTAGAAAGCCATTTGGAAATAAATACCTGTAAAGCTACGTGTATAGATACTGGTAACCATTCATCTTGTAATCGTCAATAATTAAGTACCTTTTAATTAGTCAAATCAATCGACTTTGCCCTAAAATGATAAATTCCTAAGAAAGTGTTATCAGCCTACGCCCTGTCAACAAAGTCGAAGCATTTAATTACGTGGACATTTTGAACTTCAATAATTATGTATGTAGAAAAGATTACAGCAGGTAGGTAATATTGAGTCACAAACATAATTTGGCTTGTCATCAAATTGAAATAACTATGTCGCCTTGAAGTATGTAGGTATAGATTTGAATACATTTTATTGCATAACAAAATATAACCAGAACCAAAATGTATAGGTACCTAAAACCATGAACATGTTTGTACATTTGGGAGTCGCATTTCGATTTGCAGTGATATTTTTATTGTTTGAAAGGGCTTGTGGCTAAGTATTAACAGCCGCAGGGGTCGATAGATCAGAAGGCCTACTCCGAAGTGCAAAGTGCGAATGTTCGGATCGGACCGACACATGGCCGAACCGAATATTATTGAAAAATGCCAAAAAAGTTCGGATCGGCTCAGTTGGGTCGGGACCATAGTGTATATTCGAAAGAGTGTAGGAGTGTAGGATCGGAACCGACCGAACCAAATAGTAACTTCGTAGCAGGAAGCTACGCTTGCCGCGGTTGGTTCGTGAATGGGTATACCTGCAAGACACCTCCGTGGCTCGAAAAGCATGTTAAGCCGTTGGTCCCGGCTGTCATTCGTGGATCTTTGACAGTCGTTTGGGTCGTCAGAAGCCCGAAAGTTTGACAACCAGTCTTACCAAAGGGTATCGTGTGGGTAACACGATACCCTTTGGTAAGACTGGTATTGTAGGAGTAACTGGATTGTGGAGGTCAGATAGGCAGTCGCTCTATGTAAAATAATCGTATACCGCTGCATCCGGTTAGACTGGAAGCCGACCAACATAGTTGGGAAAAGGTTCGGCAGATTGATATATGTATCATTAGACTACATGAAATAATCCCCTAGAATCAAGATTCTCGGCATAATTTGCATATTAATGTTGAAAAGCACGAATTTCAGTGAATAATTTTGGATAAAAACTAACATCAATACCACGAATGCAACGTCATTACTTTAAGTACCTAGGTGCGTCGTATAAATGACGCTGGGTTTAAGCTCATCTGGCTGTACCTAAGATGATCGTCATTAAAATCAGTGTAACAACGATGACGTCACGGAATGACTTGATCTCGCCGACCTATCCGTTTGGGCATCCGTGTGCCGTGCCGTGACGTCATCATCTCTATCAAGTAACACGTTACAGATTGAGATTAGATAGCCGTTATGACATCAGACACGCTTTTTATAATACCTAATTATTAATGGAGTGGGATCTCGTTAATTTTTTGCTGTCATTACAGCTGCTAAACATATCAAAATGGGATTGGGCTAATTACATTTGCTCATCTGCTGTGAGCCGGATGCTCAGGTGGAAACAAAGACACAGCAGGTTCCAAACAGCATACGATAGCGTTGTAGGCTCAGAAGGAGGTGACGGGACGAACTAGACTCCTGGTCTAGAGATTAGTTCTAAATGGCAATATGGGGATAGGTGAAAGGAGAGTAGGCTTTTTCCCTGACAATGGGGCACCAGCAGTTTAACAACAAGTGTGGTTGCAGTCGCAGCATCCATGGCGTATAGCAAAACACAACAGCACGCCGCTTGTAGAGAATTGAATCGAAGATGATAAATAGGATTGCTTAAAGGTCACTAAAGGGTAAACTGTTGAGCCTGATTTTAACCGGTTAGTACGCGGAACGACCCTTATACCCGTTATTCTAATCGAAACTAATATTTCAGGAAAATACCTCATTAAAATAAGTATATCCCCTATATGTGCAATAAAGATTATTCTATCTCTAAATCCATTGTAAACTTTTCCACATCATTCCCGATAGTGCAGGCTAACCTTACGTCATCCGGAGTGACTTTAACCTCTGTAATGACATTATTACGAGTTCCAGTAATTGTTATCTACTTTGAAGCAGCTACATCGGTTAATGATAAGGAATTGTGAAATTCAGTGACAAAATACTATCATAGACTTAATAAGGAAGGCTTAGGTTTATTAGATTTAAACATAACAAATAGCTAACTGATCTAAACAGTATAGGTAGGTATGACTTTAGTTCAAAACTGAAGTAATCGTTATTGCTGACAAATGGCACTGACTGGACAGGTCTACTCAATTCGGTTCTTTCTTTCAAAAACCATCTCAAACACTCCTCATATAATCTGACTTTAAACGGGACCGTGACCTATAACTTTGAGTATCTACTCATCTAGATTTTTTAATGTCATTGATGTATAAAAGTATTTGTATACCTAAACTTACTAACAGAAAAAAAGATCGTTTATATTTTTTTGTCCTTTTATACTTTGCAAGTTATGGTGTTCTATTTCCAAAAAACGGATGCGATTATTTAAATAAATAAACCATTCATACCCATCACTCTAATGTCGCATGATTCTTCGATTTTGGGTGACAAGCAAATACTTGTCCATGATATTTATGTATGTACGACGGCCAAGCATCGACATGTATATACGTTATCACAGGAATCTAAATAAGTCATACCAAATTAGTCAAATCAAATCAAAAGTCATTTAATCAAATTAGCCAAATCAAATCAAAAGTCATTTAATCAAATTAGTCAAATCAAATCAAAAGTAATTTAATCAAATTAGGCTGAGAATCAGCACTTTTAGAGCAGGCAAGTCTACTAGTGATGCAGTCCACGAGCTCCAAGACTATGTGGTAAAGAATATCGATTCAGGTAAAAAGACAATAGGCATTTTCCTTGACCTAGCCAAGGCCTTTGATACGGTATCTACGCTTTTGCTGATTACAAATTTGAACGCCTCGGAATAAGAGGAAATGAACTACAACTCCCTGACTCGTAACCCGGACAAAGCCCAGTACATGACATTCTCGATGCGTACTCAAACTGAGCAGCTTCCTTATACCCCTCGATCACAGCACATAGTAATTGTAATAGCTTAGTATGCTCTTGTACACCACTACTATAGACAAACTTGTCTATAGTAGTGATGTCACAGAACATCAAATTAAACTATTTGCTATATGTCAGCTAGCCACGCCAATATACCAATAAATAGAATGTACTAATCAAGCAAAAAAAAAAAATATTAATGAAAATAAAATTTTACACCTAAATAAAAGCCTCCAGGCATAAAGGGCGTACAGCTTACATATTTATGCAATGCTGAGTTATGATAACTCACACAAATGATAATAATCAAAATCTTTTTATCACCCACGAATTGATGAGGAGTCTATTTATAGCAAGCACGAGTTCCAGTAAGTTCGCTTTCAATAAGTGATAGGAAATCATCAACATTTTCAAACTACCGATGACCGATAAGATAACTTTTATAATAATGTAAACTATTCCTTCAGGCATTCTGTTAGTTATGGCAAAATATGCGAACAATGTTGTTATCAATAAACCTATTGATGAAACATGATTACACGTAAGTTTTATCATAGTCGATTATTTGGTATCTGAAAAAGCAATAAAACGTGTATTGACATAAAATACAATTGGTGCACTGCAATCATGAATTCATGTTAAAACAAAAGCTCTCCACGTGGCACCAGGGTTCCGCAGGGTTCAATATTGGGTGCCTTTTCTCTTTTGATTATACTGTTACCTTCTGATTACGGTGATGGTTTTATTACAGGTGACTCAGGAGTTACAACAAGTGACTCTGAATAATGTCCTTACTATTATACTACTTTACTTACTTTCACAGTACGGTAATTGGTTATGGGGACGGTTAACCACATTTAGAAGTCTCTCAATTCTATTTATAATTCTTTACTTACAAAAACAGTTTGATTAAAATAAATGACTTTGACAAACACATTCCAAAAAACATGTTTTCAATAACAAACTGTAAATAATATAGCTGAAATTTCCAGGTCATCTAAAAAAAGTAGGAAGAAAACAACACCCTGAAACCATTATGTGGGTCGGTAATTATTAGGAACGTAAGCAGAAGAGGCACATTGCACATAACATGTTAGTTTACACAGCATTTCTCTAATAATCAGAACTTTACTAAATCACTCGAGGAATGTTCATAAATTCACAAATGTATTAAACGGGAACATTTTCCAGATATTTGTGTGAACGCATCACGTTTGGAATAGATCTCTCTTAGGCATGTGGGTGACTGAATCACGCGGCCGTGACCCACATGAGGAAATCTTTTAGATAAAGTATTTCCCTGGTTCCAATGATGTAGAGAAAATCTTTAGTATACCTAATATAACTGTAATGAGATTATGTCTACACTGTAGATAGCATATAAGCAAGGTAAGCGAAAGGCGAAAGCACTAGGAAGTACTTAGTGAGGGGCGGGCGTTATGGGGGACTGACTTGTGTAATTTTGACGTTTGTAAAGTGCTGATCCTCAGCCTAATTTGAATAAATGACTTTTTATTTTGATTTTGGTAATCTAACTAACAAGCAGCTTATAAACAGCTGCTTTGGTTTCTCTAGTTTCAGTAAAGTAAAGTGAACTTGATTGTCGGACACAGTAGGTAAGTAGTTTAAAGGTAAGAGAGAGAAGACAGCTTTCAAAGTTTCAATAACCACCTTATTATTTTGATTTCCTTAATTTTTACGCGTGTTCTTATAAACAAGTGAATGTACTTAATTAAATATAATAAATAAATAAAATAAAATAAAATAGCTTTATTTTTTCCTTGCACACTTTCCTTATGTCTAATACTTATTTAACATTATTAACTAAAAGTATATTCCTATAATTTAAATTTAACTATTACTAATTTTATTACGGTGTACAAGGACCGCTATCGATAGCGGTAAAAGCCTCCTCCAGCCGTTTCCAAGCTGTTCTATCTCTGGCAATTCTGCTCCATGTTCTGCCGGCTATCTTTGCGATATCGTCGCTCCATCTTTTGTGTGGTCTACCTGGTCTGCGTTTTGTGTTTATTGGATACCAGTTCGTAGTGATTTTTGTCCATCTGTCGTCTGTTACTCGTTGTACGTGTCCAGCCCACTTCCATTTTAAGCCCAGTACTTTCTTGGCCGCTTCCTTTGCCTTGGTCTTCCTTCTGATTGTACTGTTTCTCACTCTATCTTTTAGCTTGAGGTTCATGTAGCTTCGCTCCATTCCTCTTTGGCATATTTTAATTTTTTCTATATTTCGTTTTGTAAGGAGCCATGTCTGACAAGCGTATGTGAGTGTGGGGAGTAAGCATGTTTCCAACGTTTTAGTTTTTAATTTAGTCGGTAGCTTGCTCTTAAATATTTCTTTTAGTGTCCAGTATTTATTCCAGGTGTATTTGATTCTTCTCTCTATTTCTTTGTCGGTGCAATCTCTAAATGTAATGAGATGTCCTAGGTAGATGTATTCCTCGACGTATTCTAGGTTGGCAGATGAACATATGACTGGTGTTTTGTGTTTGTTTGTCATCAGTTTCGTTTTGGTTTGGTTAACTTCTAGCCCAACTTTTTTGCTCTCTTTGAATAGTGACTCTATCATAGACTGCATTTCATTTGGGTCTTCTGAGAGTAATACTATATCGTCGGCAAATCTTAGATGCGAAAGGTATTTTCCATGTATATTCAGACCTTTGTTTTCCCAGTTCATCGCTCTGAAGATTTGTTCCAGCACGGCTATAAAGATTTTAGGAGAAAGTGGGTCTCCTTGTTTTACTCCTCTTTCGATTTTGAAACTAATTCCTGGTTTCTCTAGAATAACTCTTGAGTTACTATTTTTGTATATTACCTTTACCAGATCGATATATTCTTTGCTAACTCCTTGCACTGACAAAGCTTGCCATATAGAGCTGTGTGAAATTGAATCGAACGCTTTACTGTAATCGATGAAACACAGATTTAAAGGTTTGTCGTATTCGTTGTATTTTTCCACGATCATTTTCAGAGAGTGTATATGGTCTATGGTAGAGAAGTTGCTCACAAATCCAGCTTGTTCCACTGGTTGATTCTCATCTATGCTTTTTGTCAATCGTCGTAGTAGAGTCGACGAGAACAGTTTGTATAGATTTGACATGAGACTTATGGGTTTGTAGTTGGATATCAGTTTCGGGTCTCCTTTTTTGAACAGAAGTACAATATTTGAGCATGTCCATTGTCTGGGTATTTCCTTTTGCGCCAGCACGATATTAAATAGAGTTGTTAATGGTTTAGTTAGGATGTTTCTTCCCGTTATTATCATTTCATTTGCTATACCGTCTGGGCCTGGACTTTTTTCGAGCTTGAGTTTATTTATTGAGTATTCGATTTCGCTCTTGCAGAATTCTGGAACATTGTCTGTATTTACAGGATTAAATTGTGGTTCTGTTGTGTAACCACTGTCTTTTTTATAAAGTTCTTTGTAGAAATTTGTAGCAACTTTCAATATGTCGTCTCTATTTGTTACCACATGGCCTGAATCGTTCTGTAGTTGGTTCATAAGTGTTTTAGTTTTTGTTAGATATTTGTAAGCTTTTTTGACAGCTCCAGATTTTTCTAAGTAGTTCTGTATAATCCTTAGTCTGTATGTCTTGGTGTTGTTTTTTATCTTTTTATGTATAACTTTGTAGAGTTTGCTAAGCTGGTTTTTTTCTTGTCTGGTTTTATTTTGTTTATTTTTTAAGATATGTTTTTCTTCTTTGAGTTTTATAATTTCGTCTGTAATAATTGTTTGTTTGCGTGTACTTCCTTTTGGTAAATTAGCGAGATTACAGCTTTGCAAGATAGTTTTCTCTATTGTATCGTAATACTCTTGCACTGATTTCTTCTTTGGTTCCTCATACTTGGCTAGTTCTTCTGTGTATATTTTCAAGTTGATATTTTCCTGCGGTCTCAATGTGAAGTTAGATCGTGTTTTGTTTTTTATGGTAGTATTTATTTTTATTCTGATTAGTCTGTGATCGCTCGGGTGTTTGAAGTTACTGAGTACATTGAAATCTTCGATGATGTGCGGTTTGTTCGTTGCAATGTAATCTATTTCGTTCGTTACCGTACCGTTAGGTGACATCCACGTCCATCTAAGTTTTGGTGGTTTATTGAACATAGTGTTAGCAATTTTGAGGTCGTGTTGTAGACAGAACTGTATGAATCTTTCTCCCCTTTTGTTTCTTTTGCCGTATCCATGTCTGCCCATCACACGATTTTCTCCTTCTTTTGGTAAACCTATTTTAGCATTAAAATCTCCGAGAAGTATTGTATTTGTTGTGCTTTTTTTCATCGCTTTTTCTAATGATTCGTAAAAGTTTTCCATTTCCTTTTCTTCAGAACTGGATGTAGGTGCATAAGTTTGAATTATGGTGAAACTTTCCTCGTGGATATTTACATAAATCAATGCTACTCTTTCTGATATACCTATAAAATCCTGTACTATTATATGTTTTTGTTTTTTGACAAGAAAACCTACTCCATTTCTTCCCTTACTTTCTCCAGATAGGTATAGTCGGTATTTACCTCTATCTTCCACGATGTACCCTTGTTTACGGGTTTCACAAATGCCTAGGATGTCCCAATTGATTGATGATAGCGCATATTCTAGCTCAGTAATTCTTGTTTCATTTGCCAGGGATCTGACGTTAAAAGTTGCCACATATATCTTGTTTTCGTTTCTTTTTTTTGGAGGGTTTTGGTCGACTACCCCCGTGGTGACCAACCATTTTGGGGGAGGGTTTTTGGTTGTTTTTCCATCCGTTTCTTTGTTTTGATTTTTGCTAGAGTTGGCGGTGGTGTGCCGGGGTTCTATTAATTGCTATTCATCCGTGTCGTCGACCGAGGTGGCCGAAGGTGATCTCGTTGTTTCGTTCCGTTTTTGGATATAGCTTGTTATTGAGCTTTGGTTACCCTTACACAACTTATTTTTCTTGGCCGTTTGGTATTTTGTCAGTACTTCTGGGTTTGTTTTTGAATTTCCTGCTTCATGTGGAGGTGTTATTTCTAGTTCTCTCTTCTTAGAATACTGGTTTTTTGTAGAGTTAGTACAGACTTCTCCTTGTATGTTTTGGCTGTGACCTTTTATTACTAACTTGTCATATCTAAGGTATGCTTTCTTGCCTTCCCTTCTTTCTTGCTCTAGCTGGGCTTGTAATGACTTACGTATTTCCAGTACCTGAGGAGGGAAGTCTTTTTTAATATAAATTTTAGTATTCTCAAGTTTTTTCTTATTTTTCTGTATTGATATTTTCATTCCGTATGTTGTGAGAGTAATATTTATTGGTCTTATTTTGTTTTCTTTATATTTCCCCATTCTTTTAACCATTTCCAAGTCATTTTCGCTACATTTTATTCCCATTCCATGGATAAACGTAATTACTTTTCTTTTCAACTCTTCATATGATTTCTCCCCTTCTTCTACTCCGAAAAATATTAAGTTTCTTGCTCTAATTTGCTTCTCTGTTAGCGAAATCCTCTTTTCCTGGTCTTCATTAGTCTGATGTATCTTTTCAATTTCTTTTTGAACAAGATTGAACTTCTTATCCGTATTTTCGTTTATTTTAGTTGTTATTCTTTCTTCGTGCTCAGTCACCGTAATATTCATATCCATTTTGATTTTATCTCTTAAATCACTCAAAAGTTTTTCCATTTCTTGAGACATTTTTGTTGTTATTATTACAACTATTGTAGTTAGAGTTAATTAAATACATATCATTAAAACAGAATTTTTAGTCGACGAAAATAGTTGCTGTTTTTGTTAGGTACGAAAACAGGCTGTATTTGATAGATGAAACAGTGGTTTTTCGACCGAAACCATACAATAGTGATCTTTAACCTCGACACATGGTTACCGACCACGTTTTGGCCGATATGGTCACTGAGTGTTACTGTCAATCAGCCAGTGGTCAGAGTCCAAGCTCAAGGATGAAACTGTCACAGAAACAACTAAAGGATCATCATTCTCCTCTACTTATCTCAATTTATTTGGAGTCGGCGCAACATGTCTTTATCATCCATACTTCCCTATTAGTCGTCATCTTGGTGGTCACCAACTTTCTAACCATATCATCATTCACACAGTCCATTCTTCGTTTCTTTGGTCTTCCCCTACTCTTTTAGCCATCGACATTCATACTCAAAACTTTCCTCACGACATTTTCAGAAATAATGAAAGGATATTATAATAATAAAATATGTGTATGTGGTTATGCACTGATAAACTTCACTCTTGACGCAAATATTGATGAAGACGGAATACGTAACAAACTACCTACTTACTGCGAGTCTGCGAAACAAGATAACTGGCCTAGCAACAGTCACTAATATCAATAGGTATACCTACGGTATCTGGCGAATATTTGTTAGGTTGTGATTTATTAATAAATCTTTAGTGGAAAAATATTTACAGATAAGTTTTTTGTGCTTTTTAATTATATAATTTGGATGTAGAACCGATAACCGTTGGGGTAGACGTGAAAAATTTCATACGTACCTACTTACGTATGGTGATAATTTCAAGGCTATTTTTTTCTTTTATTGGATTTCACGTTTATACCTTATACCTTTTTTGTTCTATTTGTGGCTATTTTTTCATAGTTTTGTAACTTGTTTTGTGTCGGGAGTTTTTTAAATTTTTTATTTCATTTTGTTTTCATTTCTTTTATTTTCTAGCGTTTTAAGATTCAGGTAATTTGATGTTTAATCAAGTTTTTTGTAATTCGCCATTTTGTGGAGGCGGCCATCTTGGATTTGAAATTTATCATAGTGTATAGTATTCTACTAGTCAAGCCCTTTCATTTGATACCCCTATTGAGGGAGTTGTGAAAAAAAAATGTAATCTGCTATTTTGTGGCGGCGGCCATCTTGGACCAATTTTCATCAACCATAGCTAAGAACACTCCCGACTAATTCACCTTTCAAACAAAAAAAAAAATCAAAATCGGTTCATCCGTATGGGAGCTACGATGCCACAGACAGACACACAAACACAGACATGCCAAACTTATAACACCCCGTCGCTCGCTTTTGCGTCGGGGGTTAAAAATCAGAGACAAATTTTTTTTTTTTTTTTTAATCACGTATTTGATGTAAACAGACCACTTCCTAATTCCACGAGCGGAGCCGTGTGCAAACCTAGTGTTCGCTATATTTTATGTTGAAGAGCATTTTTCTCCCACGATAGTGCCGGCATCGGAGGAATGTAAATTAATTGATTTACGTACATACATTATAAGATACCTAACTATTTTAAAGTAAAACATCGCGCGTGAATCATATCTACAATGGCGCAATGAATGAACTCTATAATAGAATTTTCCTCTAATTATAGCTTATTTAAATCATTATTAAAAGTAGGTATCTGTTGGTTATATTTGTTATTAATAGGTTCAGTGTGCTGTATGATAATCATGATGTAACACGTTTTTTAAGTTAATTGCGGTTAGGTCATAATTTATTGTTTAAAATGACTTTTAAACTTGTCTAGGTACAAGCTTTTGTCAATTAAGTTTTCGGTGCCTCACGACCCCAAACATTATTACCAATTTATTATAGGTTAAGATTTAGGTAGTTTGACAACCAGTCTTACCAAGGGGTATCGTATTACCTACCCAGTAACTGTTTTGTGGAGGTCAGATAGGCAGTCGCTCCATGTAAAATACTGGTATTCAGCTGCATCCGGTTAGATTGGAAGTTGTCTCCGACATAGCTGGGAAAGGGCTGGGCTGATGATGGCTGCTAATGGGAGTGATTATTAGCCATCATGGCCTTTGGTTGGATACCTACTTAAAAACATTTGTACTTTCTGAACGTCAAAAAGTACAAATGTTGAGCATTCCCCACTGGAAAACTATTAACTAATTCCTTACCTAGTTAAAAATATGAATTCGCAAATTACTTTATCTTATCTTTTCGAATATTTTCATTTTGTGAAATTACAAAACGGCATCCGGATTAAGATATGTATAACTGCTGTTTCCTAGTTTTACTTATCGCAGGAATTTCCCAAATTGTTTGTCTGCAGTACCTACCTAAACATTAATAATAAAAACCGGTTATTACCGAGTCAGACTCGTACATCGTTGCCGTTTGTTCCGTACATTATTTATTATTTAAAATTAAGACTATCTTCGCCCCCTATTACATGACATTTCTGGCGAATGTAGGTGTAGGTACTGTTTGTAGGTTTTTGCATTGCATAGGTGTACCTAGTAACTACTAGGTACCTACACCTATGCAATGCATGCAATGAATTTGTAAAGTGTGTCTTTGTTCCAATAAAGATTATTATTAAAGATATATTATTATTACCTCTGCCTAATCCTTCGTGGATTGTAGGCGTGATGTTATGTTCTTTTGTTAAAATTGAGAACATAAAATTATTGGGAAACCTAATTAGACCCCAAAGGAATGTAGGAAAAACTGGTATAAGGTTGTTGGTATATTTTCGAGTAATGGGAACGAGGAAAAATCTATATCTATATACTTATAATAAATCTGTAGAAGTGAAAATTCTGTACATTGAAAATATCAAAAAAATAAATGGCAGGGGGTGTTACTAGACCAACACCGAACCTAAAAATGTGATTAAAAAATTTTTTGTCTGTCTGTTTGTTCAGGCATCACGCAAAAACTACCGGTTCGATCACAATGAAACTTGGTATAATTATTCTTTAATATCCTGGGCACGACAATGGTTACTTTTTATCCCGGAAAAGTATATACAATAAAAAACAAACTTAATTTTGCGGTTCGATCCCTAGACCCGATTACTGTACCAACCGCAAATAATAAGTTTGTCGTAGGTTAGGTCACCCGCAGTGGAGTTCATTTTTATTCCTTTTAGTTTTTAGAGTTATTTAGGTTTATTTTTATATAAGTCGTAGGTATAGATTTTAATTTTAAAGTATAGGTAGTATATTTGATAGTGTACGTAGTGACCGTAGGTTATTTTATAATACTGTTAGGTAGGATTAGTCATTCGTATAGATATTAGTTTTTAGGGATTTTGCTTATTTATTGAGTTTAGATTAGTTATCATCAGAAATAGGTTTATTTAGGTAGGTATTTAATTTTCTGTTATTGAGTTTTTTTTTTTAATTAGGTAGGTACTTAGGTAAAGATATTATATAGGTACCCTCTTAATCACCACTAATGAGACACAATTGGTTTTCTATTGTAATTAGCCACAAAGGGCCCGCGAGATAGATGGCATTCTGGGGAAGCACATTATACATTTTATCCTGTTAGCACGTTCCCGTGGGTAAATTTCCGACATCCACGCGGGCGAAACCGCGGGCAGAAGCTAGTTAATAATAAATTAATAAATGAAGCGCCATATATTATAATCTTTGGAGGAAACCCCAGCAGAGAAGGCCGATTATCACATACATATTTGTCATAATTTGACCTCACCAGATAAACAAAGTGTTTCATCACATTTGTTCATAGACTGTGGTCATCTATGTAGTTACCACGGTCACTGAATATTAAAAAGTTTTACAGGTTAATGCTCCGAACGGATTCATCAGAAATGAGTCAGCTCGAAGTATATGTTGTAATGGCATTGTAATCATTAGGAATAGATTTCGGCTACACGCACAATTAAGGGTTTCGTACTTGAGATGAATATATCATAAGAAAAACTTAACATTACCAATATAAAAATAACACAATACAACTACATTGCAACGTTGTAGTTGAAAAACATAATCTCTCATACATTTCAACCACAAATGTAAGTTTGTACGCATTATGCGTATTGAGAGATTTACCATGTTATTTTAAGGCCGTAGACTTTCTATAGTCTGCAAGTATAGGTATAGGTACCTACCTAAGTATATCCTGTAATCTTTAAGTATAGAAAATTTTCTGTATCTTTTTCAAAATTTTAAGCTCAGTAGTTTCGGAGATAAGGGGGCAGAAACTGGTCGATTTTCATCTATTTTTTTATCTACTTTTTTTTATAACTATACTAAAAAAAAAATATACATTATGTATATTTGAAGCCCTCACAGTAAGTCTTTTGAGTCTTTTCATTTAATATGTCGCATGATACAATTTGCAAAACTTATATTTTATTTTCTTATTTGCATCCCAAAAGTAGCCCCGATATTCAAAATTCATTTATTTATGTTACACGTCTCACAGAAATCCATATGTGTAGGTACCTTTCAACTTAATCGGTTCATTAGAATCAGAGCAAAATGGCTGTGATAGACGGACAGACAGACAGACAGACACACAAGTGATCCTATAAGGGTTCCATTTTTTCATTAGGACATAATTATGGAACCCTAAAAAGGTAGCATTAGGTATTTTATCATGGTCATTTAAATCATCATAAAATGAACACGAACAGGGTAAAGCAGATTGTAATCAATACCTGTAGACAAATTAATCGTAATCTCAGAGTTTTTTAGTGACTGAAATACCTAATCAAATCAAATTTATTTCTGAACCAAAAAGTTTTATATTAGTTGGTGATTGGAGCCTCCTGTTAAACAAGTAATGCCTGTGTGACTCCGCTCTTCCACAGCAGCATACAATTATTTTTTTTGCCTAAATTTTTACTGACTGCTGAAACCAGTACTCGCCTATTTCCGAATCTCTTGTCTAGTCTATACCTAGCACCTAGATAGGTGCCTCCCTACGTAAATTCCGTGTCTATCTGGCTTACTGACAAACAAAGTACTTATTTAGGTATTAAAAAAAACTACTTACAATAACAATAATTCTATCTAAATTTCTACAATTGTATCTGTAATTTATATGGTGTACATAATAAAGAGTACCTATTCTATTTATTTTCTATCTTTAAAAGAAGGAATAAGAAAGAAAAATTGTTTATTCTGCAAAAACTAAACGCACATTACTTACAAAAAAGACACATTATACTTACAAAGAAGCCAAAAGCCTCGTATTCAACAAATTACCGAAACCAGTCTATCTTTTTAACAATAGAATTGTCTATGTCTTGCTTTTCAGTACTTTTCAATATTATTCGCCGCTCTGCTAAAAAAAATCTCGTTCAGTTACGAAAAACTGGCCAAGTTTCATAAAGATCGGCTACAGTGATCAAATCTACGGTACAAGCCTGAATTTGAGCATTCACTTTGTTTATTCTTTCCAAAAAACATTTTACACAACAACCATTACCGCCATTTTCTTAAATTCAAAAGTATTCATATTAAGTACTATAGCTTCTACCCGCGGCTTCGCCCGCGTGGTTGTCGGAAATTATCCCACGGGAACATGCTACCAGGATAAAAAGTAGGTATGTCCTTCCTTGTGTATGTCGTTTGTCTTGTTGTGTTTGTAGGACATACTTTTTATCCCACTGATCTTCTGATTTGGCATAGGCCAAATCAGAAGTTTAGTGGTTTAAGAGTGAAAATGTAACGTACAGTTTCAAGTTGAAATCCTCCCCTTAAAAATCGAATTTCGAAACTCGAAACTGAGTTTCGAGTTAATTGGACCGCGCATTCAATTACTTCCACACAAACTTCAACACCCCTATATCCCCCTATGAGGGTTAGTTTCGAAAAACATAAAATGGCATACTTCATAATTTACTTAGATTAGTATTGGTGCCAAGTTTCAAGTATATTATACTCAAGGAATAAGATTTTCCATACAAACAAAATTTCGAAAAAACCCTTTCTTAGTGGATACCTACTCTTCACTAAGAACACACTCTCCAAATTTCATGTCTCTAGGACTAGCGGTTTAGGCTGTGCGTTGATATAGGTATCAGTCAGTCAGTCAGGACTTTGAATTTTATATGTATAGATATAAAAAAGGTGTCGTTTGGTATCCTCGTCAAATAAGGAGGTAACTATCTAAGCTACTGATTCTCGACACGAGTCAATAATAAAATAAAAAGGTTTTTTTTTCTAATTTTCGGAAATCGGCATAATTTTCCGATTTTCGAAAATCTATACTTATAATAAATCTGTAGAAGTGAAAATTCTGTACATTGAAAATATCCAAAAAATAAATGGCAGGGGGTGTTACTTGACCGACACCGAACCCAAAAATGTGATTAAAAAAATTTTTGTCTGTCTGTCTGTCTGTTTGTTCAGGCATCACGCTAAAACTACCGGTTCGATTACGATGAAACTTGGTATAATTATTCTTTAATATCCTGGGCACCACACTGGGTACTTTTTATCCCGGAAAAGTATATACAATAAAAAACAAACTTAATTTTGCGGTTCGATCCCTATACCCGATTACCACTGTCTGTACTGTACCAACCGCAAATACTAAGTTTGTCGTAGGTTGGGTCACCCGCAGTGGAGTTCATTTTTATTCCTTTTAGTTTTTAGAGTTATTTAGGTTTATTTTTATATGAGTCGTAGGTATAGATTTTAATTTTAAAGTATAGGTAGTATATTTGATAGTGTACGTAGTGACCGTAGGTTATTTTATAACACTGTTAGGTAGGTTTAGTCATTCGTATAGATATTAGTTTTTAGGGATTTTGCTTATTTATTGAGTTTAGATTAGTTATCATCAGAAATAGGTTTATTTAGGTAGGTAGGTATTTAATTTTCTGTTATTGAGTTTTTTTTTTAATTAGTTAGGTAGGTACTTAGGTAAAGATATCATATAGGTACCCTCTTAATCACCACTAATGAGACACAATTGGTTTTCTATTGTAATTAGCCACAAAGAGCCCGCGACATAGATGGCATTGGATGGATGGATGGTTAGCACGTTCCCGTGGGTAAATTTCCGACATCCACGCGGGCGAAGCCGCGGGCAGAAGCTAGTTAGAAAATAAAACTGCCTTTTACACACACGAAAGGCAGCCGCTTATACGATATCATAACGTGATTCTGTTCTTAAAAAGTGGTGTATTCTGGTCAATCTTAGATAACTAAAAAAACAGGTACCTATGTATTCATTATTTACCAGAGATCGTAATTTTATTTGATTATCATTTACGTCTTTCATAACAGCCTCCTGAAATTTGACGAGGATGCAAAACAACAGCTTGCAACACCTACCTAACCTACCTATGTTTCATGTCATCGCTCATTCGGTTAAGCGATTGACTGCTGCGCTGCGTGTCGCGGGTTCGATTCCCGCACGGAACAAATATTTGTATGACCTACATGTATTTGTTCCGAGTCTGGGTGTTTTTCTATCTATAATATGTATGTACTTACAAAAAAAAAAAAAATGTATATAAGTAGTTTATCAGCCATCTTGTTACCATAACACAAGCATTAGGTTGCTTAGCTTGGGACTAGATGGCGCTGTGTGAAATGTCCAGGGATATTATTATTATTATTCCCGCGCCGCAACCAAATGCGACTAAGTACGCAAATTGTAGAAAAATGTATCTAAGTGGTGAAACATAATTATTACATGTTGAATTGTTTGTGTGGATCTAATAACATTAAGGTATATAAATATTAATCTTTTTAATTTCTGTAAGACATAAAAAAATGGCTCCAAATTTGCCGCCTTAGGCTCCAGCCTTCTCAGTCTGTTGGTGAATCCGCCGCTGTCTGTGCGAGTCTCATCCAAGAGGTTTGTCGGTGAGAAATCAAAATATTTTATTTCACATAAACACTACATGGGCACTTATGAAACGTCAGAAGCTAGGTGCACGGTTCCAATTGGTTCCCTACGGAGAAGAGCCGGCAAGAATCTCCACGGTTACTCTTTTAAAAATAATTGGCATTTACAATATTTTCAAATTACAGTAGGTATGGGAGGACAGCGTAGTAGGCCTGTCAACAAGTACGAACCTAACTAAAGACACACAAGCATTATGTAAGTAGGCCCCTTAAAAACTAGTTTTAACCAAAAATGTCATTAAACTATAATATGTAATACAGGCCGTAGAAAGAACATTACATATCATCACGCCTGTGTTCCCCGCAGGGCTAGCTAGAGATGCACCTATACCTATAATATTTCTATGGGCGCACCCATAGCATAGCACACCCACATTTTGCAAGTTATGTTTAAGTCCCATAAATAGGGGGCCACTCTATTCTTAATTGTAACGCTTCGTATGCCGTGGATCCGCGCGAGACACAATGGCTTTTTAATTGTTTCTGTAATTACGGTATTCAACCGGTTAATTTATGAATATTGTATGGAACCTACGGTGTACGAGTCTAATTCGGTAATAAACGGTTTTTTACCTGCTACAGACAAACAATTTGGGAAATACCTGCAATAAGTAGATCTAGTAAAAAGCTGTTATAAGAGGGGAGCGTACTGCCATCAACCAAGCACAATTCCACACTCCGGGCTGCTACTGTGAAAGTCCAGAACAATTTTCCCGACCCAGGAATCAAACACAGGACTTCATGCTCCACAGTAGCGCTTCCGACCACTATACCAACGAGGCAGTCAAGAGAGAGAGAGCCTTCGTAAGAATATTTGTCAAGTATCAACCCTATTTTTTTTGCCGATGGGAAATCATCAAATGACCCCTGCCGCTCTGGGTGGAACGGAAGGGAGTGTCAGACTCTTACTGACTAAAACCCACCCGTGTTCCTTCCTTAGCCCTTTATGCTCCAGGGTAGCGGTAACCCTTTCGGACGATCCCGCTACAAGTATCAACCCCTGAGCGGATCTTTAGTAAAGGTAGACCAAGACTTGCTTTGATTACGGCCACCTTCTCAATTTGAATGCACGTGTCGATCATACAGGAAGGAGATAAGGTTAGTGCTTCTCCCAATAAAGTTGCCGTCAGCAGCTTGGGTTTTTGAAATAACTGTCATCATAAATATGAACTTAGATCATAACCGGTCTCGATACAGAAAAAGTCAAGCTTCAAGTTAACAATCTTCGGGTTGTTAATCACCCATCCTGGAAAAGCTAGCTCAATATAAAAACTGCTTTCATAGCTGTTTCAATATACAAGTTTCAGAGAAGTCCGTTATTCTGAAATAGAGTACTATTTCAGAATCGAGCTGGCTTTGAAGCTTGCGTTTTGAAAGATGCTTATTTAAAATATACTTAGTTTTAACTGGAATCATCGATGCGATGAACAAGAAGTTATTAAAATATAGATCAATGAAGCCGTAACTAACTCTCCTCAGAATATGTTATCTTTTCTGCGTAGTTTTATAATCAACAAAGCCATAATAAAGGCACGCTTACGCACAACAACAGACTTGATACAATATCATTAATTCGCTGTAAGTACTAATAATTGTGTACAGAGGAGTTAATGAGCTGCGAAATGATTAGCTAGACATGCTCCGGCGACCGCACCCGGATATTCTGGGAAATCCCCGTTCTCCTTCACAACGTACACTCACGAGCATCAATATGTATGCATACACTTGACGAAATTCAAACGATCTTCTCCTGAAAGTCGATAAGATCTAGATATTATAATATGGTTTTGAAAATACTATTATTCGTTACAACAACGCAACGTTATTTAAAAAAAAATCGCTTCTTAATCTTGCTAAGTGTCTCCATATTTCTGTCTTCGACTATACTGATAGGTATGTTGAACAGGATTTATTAATGCTCACATGCCACAAAGAACTAATGGCTTATACTAAGAAATGCATGCAATACGTCACTCAAGTTCAAGTAGAACTCACAGAGAATTCGTTTCAGTGCGTCAGTAAAGGGAAATGCCGGTTTTGTGCACACAACCTGATTGATGACGTAGGCGTAGGTGCAACTGACAGCTGCCTTGCGAGCTTGATTTTCCTAGAGCTTGGGACTAGAGATTCTTCCGACGAGGATATTTAAATCTAAAGATTGTAATTCCATAGTGGTTTCGTTTAAAAGTTTATTGCATGCTACTAATACAATACATATAGCCCAGTAGTAGCCTGGAGTGTGGATTTGTGCACGGTTAAGGGCAATAAATAGGCTCGACCCATAATAGACCGACGGGTGTGTTGTTGGTCTATCTAAACTATAGGAGAATATGGCACCCTAATTGCGTAACACACGTTCAATTACAATTTGAATCAAGTCAAATCAAAAGTCATTTATTCAAATTAGGCTGAGAATCAGCACTTTTCGAACGTCAAAATTGCAAAAGACAGTCTGACTGGGACTGTCTTTTGTGTGTGATATCGCTATTGCTAATAATTTTGATTACCTATTGCTAATCCATTGCTTCATATGTTCGACAAGTTTATCTGCTCAACAACGAGAAACATAAACAACGTAAATAATGCATTGAATGTTGTTGGCCTGTCAAAATGAAAGCCATTGCTTGTGTTACGCAATTTCCCCGCAGGCGATGTTATAAAAAAGGTACATCAAGTTCAGTGCAGGTTCTCCTGCAGCATCAAGTAGAGTAGAGTAGAGTTCTATCCACATAGGAGACACGTAGTTCTCTACGTCTCTCCTATGTGGATAGAACTCTTGGTTCTATCTTGGGCCTATGTATAGTACTTGGCTTAGGCTTTTGACAATGGAGAATCCTCTATTCAGCAAAATAGTCTTCCTGCTATCTTCGATGATGCTCCGTATCATATTTCAATCAGCACGAACTTTTACAGTCGACTAAAATGATGTCATTTTCCTTTTTCTACGCATGGACAGAAGCTAATGTAGGTAACTACATGTAAACACAATTACACCCCGTGATTGAAATTAGGAATGCGCGTCACTAACTGTGTCGTCATAGCCCGGCCTTGCTCAGGTGTGTGGGCAATACAGCAAGTAGCAAACTGACATGACTAACAAACTTTATATGAAACTATATAATACGTCTACAAGTCTTTAACACAATGGTTGTAATGCACGCACCTGACTAATGTTTAAAGAAACTAGTGGAATTTCTTTATTGAACTTCACTGTTCGGCCATTTTATAACAAAATAGTTAGCGAAGATGACTCATTTTCTTAATAGAATGTCAACATAATTCTATGGCTCAGGTGAAAAGTGAGTCCAGCTTATGTTTGCCATTCAATGAGGCAGTAGATATAAGATTATAGTTAGGTATAACTTGGTAACTTTGTGGTTAAATATACCCACTAATTCTTCTTTCTGCTAATGGCACACACAATACAAGTCAAAACCTAAGCCAAGAAAATACTTATTTAATAAAATGACACCTGGAAACAATTAGCATACATAACAGTATTATTCAGTTGCCTTCGTCAATAGAAACACAATGTCTGCGGAAAGCCCCAAATGACTTGCAGACACGGAGTAGCTATCAAATATAGAGTGTTCATAAGCATAGATTTCTCCTATCTTACGCAGATTTTATGTCATCGAATTTTCTTGATGACTGGTGAACAAGTCGGGCAATAAAGCCCAAGAACCCTTAAATCCAAGCGGGCAAGAATCCTTTTCTACTTGTTGGCTAACAGTGGTGTCTTCCAACGTTCTAATTCATTATAGGTACGTCATAAGACGTCTACGGCTGGATATGGACATCGGACCTCACCAAAGTTTCTTTATTGGCGTTATTTAAAACTTGGGGAACCACATTGCCTTTATCTATAGACATAGGTAGATAGACTCGCCTTGTGATGACAAATTCAACATTTCTGTATACTCCAGCCATTTTCACACTGCATGGTGTCTCCATTTCCTCATGCTCTGTGGTTGCAGATCTGCCGAAGATAAAAGCATAGCGTCGATTCGTCGTGCCCTCGCTCTGCTTGTGATAATTAGCCGTCGTCCGCATCTGCATCCGTCTTGTTGGAATAAAAACTAGTGGCTCTACGGACAAACGCAACGAGAGGTTTTTATGTTGGTTCAGAATGAATAATGAAAGTTTCGGCGGTCAAACGTCGTGGGGTTATATTGCATTGATGACGAAAATACGGATTTAGAATTCTAGACATACCTACTTTATGAAAAGAAAATCGTAATGTCAGCCTGTAATTTCCCCACTGCAAGGCAAACGTCTCTTGACGGAAACAAAATTGATCACCAAGCTCTCTTTGCAAGAAATTTTCAATCCGTTTAGGAGTTCAACGCAAGCCAGGGTTTCCTTGACTAAAAACTATGTCGAAACATATATTGCTGAACATAGGCCTCCCCAGGAATCGCCACAATTTAAGAGTTGACGGAATCCGGACTCGAGGCTGCTACTGAACAATTCCTGATGGAAAACGCAATGACACTCAGCCTGACCTGAGAATGGAACTAAAGACCCAATGCTCAGCAGATATGACAACTATACTATATCAACGGAGCAGAATTTGGATAGGTATAAATTGTCTACGTATAATAAACAACAAAGCATGATCTATCTATTGTTACTTTTGTTACCTAGTCAGACATTCCTCTCTCACGTGAGATCTTTTTAAAACAATAGATATACGCCGTGATCTTAATGAACGTGATTCACCCGCGTTATAAATACCATGGCGTGATGGACGAGCTAAATATATATTACTATAAGAAATTCTAATGGCATTATGTCTGTATCCGTGTGTGTATACATAAAATAATTTTCAAACGAAACTGATGACGAATCATTTCTGTAAAAGAAGTACCAAAGATATGTCTGTAGGTATGTCTGTCTGTGAGCCCATCACGCAAAAAGCCGTTTTATAGCTATATAATTGATTGCAACATTTTCAGAAAAGTCAATCACTGGAAAAGTAATTCCGACAGTTTATTAATTTGTCAAAGCATCGTGCAACTACGAAAGGTTTTGGAGTAGCGACCGCGTACTGGGAGACGTAGCGTTGGAAGCAGGCCTCCCACGTGGTGGACCAGCGACCTTGTGAAGGCCGCAGGAATCCGCTGAATGCGGGAAGCACAGGACCGATCAAACTGGTGGTGCTTGGGGAAGCCTATGTCCAGACGTCTTTCGGCTGAAAAGATGATTGTGCAATTAGAAGAACACTATTCGAGTTCCAAGCAGACAGAGTCGCGAGCACAGCTATACATGTAGAATTCAATATTTAGACTGTTCATCATCATCGGTTTACGTTCAAAATAATCCAAAATATTCGCGTTACTTATAAATACCGAATCTTACAGAATTAGCTCTGTGAATCAGCGCTCATGGTAAAAAACAATTTTAAATGTTTATGTTTGCGACTATACCAGATGTTTGGCAATTAAAGTGCCCATTAAATGGATTTGCAACGAATAAATAGCTGAAAGAGGTGCCTTTTTGTATTTGCTAAGAATATGCTTTAACTATATGTGGTAAAACAGTACCAGCCATTATAATGTTTGTGGGAAAGTGATCCATAAATTACTCTTTTTGTATTCCCCTGCGGAATGTTCTATCGGAAGTCGGCATCATCATTAAATCTCCATAAATGTCAGCGGTGACTTTAAAGGCATATATCGTCATGCCTTTAAAGTCCAGATTTATAAGGTTTGTTGAACTGGAATCTGTACCTATTTGCGTAGCATTTCGTTTAATGCGCAATGCCCCATTTTCACTCAAAATATTTTCTTCTGTAGTCTTATAACGTAGATTTATCTGAAAAAAGGTAGAGGCTATGCCAGTTCAATTGTTAACTAAGTAAAATAGGAGGAACAATGTTGGTCCAGGAGTGATGTCAACAACGGCTTTATTATATGTACACCGTCACGAGCATACATAGGTTATATATACAATTGCGCAAAGTCCAAAAGCGACTTTCTCGTGAAATAGCGATTTCAACTTTGAGAAAAGACCTTTTTGGGGTTCCGTAGTTTACGTCTCGGAACCCTTAACCCGTCCGTCCGTCCTCGGCTTACCTTCCGAATGGTTAGTGCTAGAAAGATGAACCTTTGCATGGATATTTGTATTTACCACGTCAACGAAGTGCTAAAACAAAAAAGTTTAAATACTTTGTTCGTAAGTATTCGTAACATCATAAAGTTTATATCAATAGGAGATCTATCGATTTTGAATCTTGCTAAGTGACTACTTGCACGCTAATCTACCTCACTTCTTTTCACGAGGCATAGGTAAGTTAACACGTTCGTGGACGGTCTCAGTTTAAATTGTGTTCTATAATGACACAATAAATTGCCATACAATTATATTTGACGTTTAAATGCGTTGTGTTATATGTTATTAGATGTTTAAAAGTCAATATGACAGAAACGTTCTATCACGTCATCGTTTGCATACGTTGTGTCACTAATAGTACAACTGATAGCGTATGATAGACACAACGTGTAATGTCGTTCAACGTATCCATACGTTCTGGCAGGACGTATAGTATAGATGAATAGTAGTAGCATCACAACGTCATTAGACGTTGTGATCATTAGACGTTGTATCATTAGACGTTGTCTCAGTGGGATGAGACGATCCTCCAGGCCTGTTTTCTAACGCACTGGGTGAAGAAGGTAGCTCACCAGACCACCTACGCTCTTCCTGGACTACCCTATGTTGGCAGTTTTCAGCCACACCATGAGAAATCGGTATTAAATTTGATAAATCCAATGTCCCATTTTGAGACGCGTCGAATAAAGGTGGTAGTTTGTCAAGAGACCGGAATCCTCCTTCATGATCGCAGTTTTCAGTAAGGACATTGGAAATTAGTGAGAGGGTTGACAAAGTCCCATTTTGAGAAGCCGGTAGTAGGTTTTCTTGAGTCGTCTCATCAGATGTCGCTTGTAACAGATTTGACGGATTCAATACCAAATTCTGAGACAAGTTTTGTGAAAATGATAGTTTATTTATACAAAAGAGCATACAGAAGAGCATCCAGGTATTTCCTGAATGATCTCATGATGGCTTTCAGTTACAGTTGGAGCTTTTAATCGTTTAGCTAGGGGAAAAATTTCTTCTAAGGAACTTGAGTCATCTGTACCCTCCTCTTGAGTACTTAATTGGGTAGAAGTTTGAGATGATGGCGTGTTTATAGAACGTCGGGTACAATCACTTTTAGTAGATTGTGTATCGTTATGATCATCACTAGTGTCAGAACTAAAATCGGTGTTAGGTTTCTGAGTCGAGATCCCAACAGATTTTGAATGTGTTTTAGCAGAGGTTTTTGACGAATTCTGGCGATAAAAAATACGAGAACTTTCACTAGCTGATGTATCCTCTTGAGGGTCAAAATCTTTGTCAGATCCAAAGTCGCCATCACGATCCTGGAATGGGTCAGCCTCGGTTGAGTCATCGGAATGCTCAAAAATTCTCATCAGATTTCTCTTGCGCTTATCCATCTAAAACAAACAAAATAACTCATGACATACATTTTGATACAATACACTTATAATTGAATTATTTTAGAACCTAGTAATAATAAGATAATAGCATAATATAAATACTTACGTTTTTTATTTGTCTGCAAATATTACGATGCGCCACTCCCGCGCTGATGGAACGCGCGCACCTCGCTAGCGTGACACTGCCGCACTGACTGTAGGGACGCGAGGGGCGCGGGAGACGTATACACACGGTGTGCTTGTGTGTGCAGTGTCGCCGCACATTATCAACAGCACATTTTTGAGACGGTTACAAACAAAGTTCACGTGACAGTAAAGTTTTGAATTTTTGATATGTTGTGACACAGGGTACAATATAACGAATTTTTGCTTTAAAATTCAGCGTGTATCAACGTCCTGCCATAAATAATATTCTGTTTTTGAACGTCTTCATACGTTGTGCCGTATCAAAATCTCAAATCATGACGTCTAATTACGTACTGTCCGCGAAAGTGTTAAATAGGTAAGTTTTTAAGCTACGAACTGAGAAGAGGAGTGGCCTCAGCTACTATAGGATGGCCATGGAATACTTTATTCTTAGTAACGGTTAGAACGTGGGTCGTGGAATGTTGTAAAACTGTTGATATTGTCCACATGTCGTCTGTTTTGTGATCTCCTGACGTAGACTGCATGATTCCTACAAACAAACCCTGGATATATGAGTAGTTAGTAGTTATGATAAAATATTTGAGGATTATTATTTTATTGTTTACTTTTGGGAGGCCTTTGCCCGCAGTAGGATGCAGGCTGACTATGGCCTAATATTTAACTATGTGGCCTACATTTAACTACTATTTAGGTACTTTCCACGTAACTTATGAAGGCGGAAGGAACAAAGAAGAACCCACGTAAAGGAAGGATTGTAGCATGTGGCTTTCTGTAATTTCACTATAGGAAAATGTATACCTTTCTTCTCGATTAAGGCTCTGACTTTTGAACTTTAACTGTCGTCAGCATAGACAACTTCCTCTAGAATTGTCTTTAATCTACGGTTAGCCTGAAACGAAATTCCTAGAATGCAATGTAGGATATTTTCCTCAACCTTTCCTCGAAAACCTTATCTGAAGCGGACATGATTACAAAATTCATTAGAAAACCTTTCGCTGTATGTACATACTCGCAAGCATTGTTCTTAGATCCGTTCATAAATATTCTGCGTTTGATCGATCATTATTCATAGTCGGTATGTCTAGCTAGCGCGATGGATCACTGTTCCCAATGTGTCGTGCGCGTGCGCTGCTCTGCTCAGTGGAGGCGGGGTCGCGGCGTGACGTCACGCTACGTCAGCCGGTGTTATTACGTCAGGTTATCTCATAGCTAGTGGATAGCGCGGTGGCGACCTTTATTGTACCTACTCATTTAGCACATCAACACATCTTTATTCTCTTGCCTTGCACATTTATTTAGGGTCGGGACACGCTTATGGCGCAGTGGCTGAGCGATCGACTGCTGCACTGCGTGTCGCGGGTTCGATTTCCGCACGGAACACATACTTATTAGTATTGCCTACAGGTAGTTGCTCCGAGTCTGGCTGTTTGTGTATATGAGTTTAAATATTTGTAAACGCACCCACAATACAGGAGAAATTCCAAGTGTGGAGCAAAGTTTTATTTAAAAAAAAGCATGTCTTCTTATGTATGACAGGATAAAAAAAACTAGGTAAATGAATTACATGGTAGATATTCACTTAGGTTGATACTGTTGTAATAATATTCATGGAGGTCCCTTTGACTGGGCAAGTTGAATATTTCGGTTTCCTAATGACTAAAACCACTGGATACCTTAACGTTAACTAGTCTTATCCAGCACATAATAGAAGCTGGTAAGTAGATCTCCGGTAAAAAGTTTAATAAGGTATCTACGTAGCTCGACGAAGTTTCCTGGTTTGATTGCCAAGTCAGACAGATTCAGCAATAACCCGATATTTTGAACTATGCCCACTGCCCGGTACCTACATGGAAAACGGTTTGGCACCCTTTATTACATAGCTTCTAAGTTAAATGGCGAAATATACCTAAGCGTTTTAATGCACCACTCACTGCTAATGCCATCCACGTTGAGGACTGCGGCGCTATTGGTACCTATTAAGGTAAACGTGTCCTGTTCTAAAGAACTTCTTACTTTTGAATAAAGTCATGACAACAAGGATGCCTCGTTAACTCATTTACCTGGCGGAAACAATTACATGTACTCACACTTATCTACATAGTTTATATAGTTATAAGTAGGTACACCGACCAGGTAGTAAATAAACGTCTTGGAAAACCCCCATGTAAGTACCTACCTATATATCCATGACTCAGATGGTATCAACACAAGGCTAGTCTAAACTATGCAATTTTTTCTACTTACAAATAAATCATAAAATATCTAATTATGGAAGCTAAGTAAGTACCTACTTAATTTTATTCGCTTTTTTGTGTCAAGAAAACGAACGTGAACGTCCTGGTTGTTTGAATATTTAATCTGTGCTAACTACCTGTCTGATTATATTTAGGTACGTACCTACCTATATTTGCAAAATAAAGAGTGGAAAGTCCACATCCACAATATCTACTAGCTACATGATGATTATTAATATGAACTTGATGAGTGATTTCGAATAGGGCTAATAAGATGGCTTTAGAAGGTCGATAATTCAATTCCAAGGAAGTACGCAGGAGTATCTATGAAGTTCTAAGTATTTGGGGGTAGGTACCCAAATTCTCAACCATTGCCTCCTGGTATCTAAGCCAGAATTTATTGTGGCGATAGCGACCACCAGAAAAGCTCTGAAGCAATGAAGCTCGACGATTCATCACAACAGTCTTGGAAATCGGGTTGTAGGAGTCAACCGTCCACTCCACGATTCCAACCAAGTTGAAACGAGTTCAATTATTCATCTTACGCCTTCGTTTTATGTCGCTACCTACCATAAAGTTATGTCGGTGACATGCAACACTTTGCTAAAGAATTTTTGCAAGGTAAAGATGCGGGTGGGAAGAGAAGTTTTATTGTACTTACTCATTATTTTGTTATTACCTATTGTATTTAATAATCATAGAATGTAAATAATAAAGTGTTAGTGGTTTTCTGTTTGATTAATTAATTCAATATTTTAAGGCTGTATGGATGAAAGTATTTGCTTTCGCTAAATAGAAATATTTGGCATGAAATGTTACAACGTAATTATTATGAACAAACAATGCAATGTAAGTAATTTAAAATAAAACAATATAATTTACTATATAAATATTTTAACGTTTTAATATTGAACATAATTATCCTCTAATCTCTAAATCTCGATTTCTTTAGTTTCTTTTTGTAATTTTATTGAAATGTCATTCATCGTCTTTAAATATTTTATTGCGCTGGCAACCGACGTTGAGTGCTTGCTTACACGTCAAATGATTTGCTAGGTTTTACGATAAAATGTTCAGTATTTATCGCTAAAAGTGATTGAATATATAATTTGAAAGTGTAGATAATAAAAATAAAAACATTTGATGCGCACACATAATACAAAATCATTCCTTAGACGTAACAACTAATGCATTAAAATAGGCTAAGCTTATCAGAAAATGGGTAAGTGATTTTAATTGTCATAAAAATGTATTTTATTCGTGTTTAGCACTTTGATAATATAGTAACTGTGTTGTTATATTGCAGGTGGTCTATTCAGTTACTTCAGAGGGTTGCTAGGGGCGCGAGAAATGAGGATTTTGATTCTCGGTTTGGACGGTGCCGGAAAGACGACGATATTGTACAAACTGCAAGTTGGGGAGGTGGTGACGACCATTCCTACTATCGGTTTTAACGTAGAACAAGTCACATATAAGAACTTAAAGTTTCAAGTGTGGGATCTTGGTGGACAGACCAGTATTAGGTGAGCTAGTGTTGTAAAATGTATAGGTTAGGTTCTGTTTAGACACGGTGATTGTTCTTGTGTCATTGAAAACCTTCTGTGTCTGTACACAATACCTGAAGTACATTCATACTTGTGTAAGTAATGTGACATTGATGTATTATTGTTATTGTTTCCAGGCCCTACTGGCGATGTTATTACGGGAACACGGATGCAATAATATATGTAGTAGATTCAGCAGATAGAGATCGAATAGGGATATCTAAAGATGAATTGGTACACATGCTGAGGGTAAGTTGCATTGCATCTATCTATCATGAATCCTCTTGAGTGTTGAGTTTTCCTTAGTTTGTGTAGCATGTATTTAGACTAGTCAACCTTATTGACTTCAGCAGTAGTGGCCCAGTAGCAACAGCCCTGACTTACAACTGGTGGGTTGTAGGTTGGAACCCAGACAGGTGCTTTGTGTAAATAATTTTATCACCACTGCTCTCAAAACGATGAAGGAAAACATTGTGAGGAAACCAGCATGTCGTAGAACTAAAAATTCATAGACATGTGACATTACCAACCCGCATTGGGCCCATGTGGTAGATTATAGCCCACTCCCTCTTGTAGAGAGGAGGCCTGTGTCCCAACAGTGGGCATATTATAGGCTGTTTATGATGATGAACTTTATTGAAAGTTAATTTTTCAATCTACTGTGGTCACAGTACAGTCCATCCGGGACCATTATTTAATTAAAAGAACTATCCTGCCACTTCTTGTTAAACTGGCACTCAAACCCTATCACTGTTGAGAAACTGTAGAAAAACTAGGGTGACCATGAGTAAGCTGATAAGGGGCCATAAAACCTTAATCAATTGGAACCACTAGAAAGCACTTGATGTGGCTATTTCCTAATTAAATATTACAATGAGCTGTAATTTAATTACAACCATCAATCATTGTATTAGGTAGTGTTACCAGTTTAAATGTTAGAACTTTTCTTTTTACCTATAGTGGTATTGGTATTTTATTGTTACATACAATTAAGAATATATTTAATGAATATTAAGTATTGCACAAGAAACGGATGCCTATACCCAGCAGTGCGTGATTCCAGGCTGACATTATGATAATGATATACAACATAAAATAGGAGTTAACTGACATTATGATGATGATATACAACATAAAATAGGAGTTAACTGACATTAGGATGATGATATACAACATAAAATAGGAGTTAACTGACATTATGATGATGATATACAACATAAAATAGGAGTTAACTGACATTAGGATGATGATATACAACATAAAATAGGAGTTAACTGACATAATGATAATGATATACAACATAAAATAGGAGTTAACTAAAGTGGGTAATCTGTTTGTACTAAGTTTATTTTTGCTATCTTTACCCTGTTTATGATATTATGAAATTGATCAGTGTACTTGGGTATTTCACACCAATAGAATCTACCATGACTATGTACTTCAACATAGGATTGACTGGGGGCGGGTGCCCCCAGCCGCCTCATATATATTATGATTAATTTGTTCATATGTAGTTGTTTTCATGCTAGTTATAGTTAGTATCTCATACTGATTACAATTTTTAATACATTTTTCTTTTAACATAACTTCAAACATTACAATTTGTTAATTTTAATTAACATGTCATGTAGATTGGATGATTGCACATTTTAACTGATTGTTCATATAGATTAAAACAATGATAGTGTAAATGGTCTAAAAGTAATTGTTAGTACCCACTAAATATTATCAAAAGTATGTCATTTCCTGACTCAATCTTCAGATTTACTAAGGAAGTAATTTATTGTATTAATTATGTAGTTATTTCTTCAATACCTTTGTTTTGAAAGAGCTAATTAGTTAAGGGTTTAAGGAATTTTATTAATTTACCCATAATTGTATTCACATTAACTAACAAATTTCTATGTGATTCTAGTTAGAATTCTCTTGAAATCTGGCTACACTGCTTTATCACACTAGAATATATAATATAATGTTAGTGCTAGAGTCCAGGGGCCTACTCCGAAGTGCAAAGTGCGAATGTTCGGATCGGACCGACACATGGCCGAACTGAATATTATTGAAAAATGCGAAAAAAGTTCGGATCGGCTCAGTTGGGTCGGGACCATAGTCAATATTCGAAAGAGTGTAGGAGTGTAGGATCGGAACCGACCGAACCAAATAGTAACTTCGTAGCAGGAAACGGCCGAACATTCGGCCGATACTACTTCGGAGTAGAACCCCAGGGCCCCAAGTCTGCTATTTTTATAAATTCGTCATTCCAACATGATCCCATTCCCATCCAATTGTCATTTTGCTTAAAGTTCGTAATCTGCTAAATTCTTAATGGCAGTCATTGGCCGGTCAATGGTCTCGTAATAGAATTGTGTCATAATGACATTGTCGGATTGCCATTATTATAAAACCCGTTAGTAGAAATGATTTTCGAAAAACTACCTATGTTCCTATGTACTCATCAGTTCTACTTCTATATTTCTAAGCCATCCAACCACTCTTTTATCATCCAGTATACTTTTCAGCAACTAAATAAAACCTTTACCATTCCAGGAGGAAGAACTAGCCAATGCAATACTGGTAGTCCTGGCCAACAAGCAGGACATGGCCGGGTGCCTGACGGTGGCCGAAGTGCACCAGGCGTTAGGTCTGGACGCGTTACGCGACCGCACCTTCCAGATCTTCAAGACTTCAGCCGTGCGTGGAGAGGGACTCGACCAGGCGATGGACTGGCTCTCCAACGCGCTGCAGGCTAGGAAATAACACCTGTAAATGGTGGGTGTAATTATTACCTATCAGCAATGCTACAAGGATCTTTTGGCACGTGGCCAAAATCGGAACTAACGCCGCCATCATGTTTTCGCAATACATTTGTTGTGACAATTTCAATTTTTTTTACCATCAGTCAATCTCATTCTGGGGCCAAAAGATCCTTGTAGCACTCTATTTAGACTGTATTGTCTTCCGAACACTTCTGTACCCCGTAACCCGTATTCCGGTAATGTAAAACGTTCAAAATCTAGTCGCAGTCTTTTCTCGGCGATAAAAACTTGTCAAAATGTAGGGAAATTAGACATATTTTTGACAGATTGAGATCAGACTGTGAACATTCTTAAAATTACGAGAATTACCTCAGCTTATGTGGCCCAGACTTTTTGGTTGGAGTTATTTGTAACAATACATATAATTTATTTGACTAGTATCCTCTTGTGTTTAACTGTCAACGAAATTCAGACCCAGATTCAAAATATGACTCGTTTACGACTCGTAGGATTTCGTTGACAGTTAAAATATGTTCTGTGACATTTTGGGTACTCATTGATGATTTGAGTTTTGAACATGTCGCTTTTGAGTAGCGTCGTGTACGACAGACCTTAATAATGAAATTAATGTCTATAGTTGCTACTTCAGCATTTGCTGAAGTTGAAGTTCAACTTTATTTAACCTGGGTCAAATAAATTACAATCTATCTTTAAAACAATAGTTTAACCATTTCATTTCAAAGTTAATCCACGGTATCACCGGGCCAAGGCATCTGTATACTTGCATCTGAGCTTATCCTGGCATACAAGGGTCTGAAGCCCAGGAGGTCATAGCCCTGATAAGCCCCAATTATTTATTTATATATACTTTATAATACACCACTAAAATACATAGCATAAAAAAAAATTAGCGTCCCCCTTTCTTTAATGCTAATTTAATTAATATTATCCTTTGCAGCCTACAGCTGATGTGGCCACGTGATACAATACGGCTTGATGTGTGCGTGCGCGATGGACAGATAAGTTAGTCACATGTAACGCCATTAGTTTTAGCATTGTACGTCGTCGCCGATACACCAACGTTCGGCTGGTCATAGAAGACAGAATTACATGAAGCTTTGTGGCGAAATATAGCAAGTTCCCATCGAGTGCATTGGTGATGTTTTACACTCAATTTATATAGTTTTATTTGTGTTTGTAACTGCTGTTGGTCATATACGAAGTATTTGTATCTACTAGCGATATTGTGAGCTGAAAATTAAGAGCTCTGTTCGAGTTCGAAACTAGTCGGACGAACTCGAAACATATGTGGTACTTATAAAAATATTTCAGTTCCCGCAACCCGTATGTGACCAGCAAACCAGCAACAATATAAAATGTTACAAGCTGGTCAACACGGGACTTCTGTACATTTAAAATAAAAACTGGGCACACTACTATGTCTTACTTACAATGAAGCTCTCCTAGGCATACTAATTTCATAATGCTTTTGTTACAACTTTAGAGGATGTAATGGTGCCAATCAAAGTAAAAGAAAAACTCCGAAAATTAGCGAAATCAGGTTTAATATACTAATTAGAAGTTACACTTACAACGGTTGTCAGGCAAGTGAACGATGACATTGAATGTTGCTAATACGTGCCGCAACGCCTATGCAAATTTTAATAATTCAGTGTTTTTACAACTTTCTGCTATTTATTTAGAACAGGCGTTTACGCCTGAACAGCTTTTATAATGACGTATCAATGTGTGATTTAAGTGTGGCTTGTAATTGTATGATGCGTATAAAGATATTGTCAAATGCGTATTTGTACTGCCTAGCTGCCTGTGCTAATAGGATTGATGGATACTCAAGTTTTGAATACCTTTTGTCAACCAAGTGTCTCCTAAAACAAGTATTAGAAGTAATTTGTCCTAACAATCAGTTTTAAATTGTGGTAACCACCAGTTAGGCTTAACTCACACGTACTAAATTCTAACCACATTGGAACCACAAAAAGTCGATGGACTGATGTCAAACGTTCGGAGTCCTACAAATGACATGTTCAGCTTTTTAATAAGGACTGTCACTTAGGTAACTGACGGACACGACGCTCTACAAAGTCAATTTTTTTCTGAAACTCGAAGTACAGACGCCAGCAGGTCAAGCTACCCGAAACTGTCAAATTTTCCCAATCAACCTTGAACCTTAATGCTTTAGCGATAAAGTTGAAAATCTATTAAAGAGATTTGACAGATTGTAGTAGCTTGATGTGCTGGCGTCTGTACCATACTTACTGCCGAGACTGTACGACTTATTGCCGTCGGTTTTGATGAAAGCAATGCGTGACGCCCACCAAATCGTCGCAGTCGTTAATTGAATGCGTCACTTTTGCGACTTACCGACATCAAATCAAACCTACGACTGATGTTAGAACTTCCTCTATGAAAATCTTTGAACCGACTGGTTGGTTTGTGGTCTATCAACTCACTCACATCACACTTAGGACTGCATTCCGATAAAATTGTGTTATAAAGTCGTAGTATGCTGCGACAGCACGACCGTAATGTCGTTGGAGGTGAAGGTGGAATACGGTCAACCGCATGTCAGAAGTAACAGTTGGAAAACCGCCCTTATTACTACGAAACAGAGGCACTGTCAACGTCCTACAGTCCCACCCACTAACGTGCAGATGGCTGTAGTGTAGGTATACTCTTACAGTCTGTTCAGTTATTTTACCTCCGACAGCAGCAACCTGAAGAACAATTCTCGTAATTTAAAAAGTTCAAAATCTAGTCACAGTCTCATCTCGGCGACAAACAAATGTCAAAGACTTGTCAAAATGTAGAGAAATTCGAGGTTTTTTTTGCAGATTGAGACTGAAATCAGACTGTGAACGTTCTTAAAATTACGAGAATTGCCCCTCAGATTGTGACAAGAATAAAGATCACAATGATCTTGACAGATTTGATAGTGGGAGCAACCCAACAGCCACCTTATTACAATGAGAATAAAGATCACTGTGATGCAAAACAGAGGTAAAATAACTGTGACAGGACTGTACAGTACTGTCTTTTGGTGCTCGAATGACGTTGACAGGGGGCGCTGTTGGTAAACATTTGGTTAATTGTTTTGTGAAATGTATTAAAAAAACCAAGATTTTACCGGCGTTAGTGCCCATTTTGCCCACGCACCAACAGATCTTTGTACAGGTATAGTATACGTGTGAGTTAGCCTCAAGATAAAATTCTGCCTTCGAGTGTTTCGGCCTTCAAGTCGAGTATCAATGCAAGTAACACAAGGCGACGACATTTTTGTAAAAACAAATTGTTTTGTAGCGGGATCGTGCGAGCGGCGACGGGTGACCTATACATAAGTTATTATTAATTAATTACTATTAATTATTATATATTTTGTATCAGTGACGTTCACCAAGCTATAATTTATATTATTATGCGGTAAGAGAGAAAGATTGTTCCAAATACAATATCATGTATTATTATTTGATGTCGTTTTATTTTGAGTGAACTATGTGGCCGCTATGTACTGTCGTCGCGTATTCCGCAGAGCCTAAAGACACCAGAGCCGAAACGTGGACACTCACGGTATGGCTGGTCCATAAATTCAAGATCACTCAGCATGCTATGGAATGAGCTATGCTTGGAGTCTCTCTGAGGGATAGAATCTGGAATGTAGTAATCCGGCAAAGAACCAAAGTTATCGACATAGCTCACAGAATGAGAAAGCTGAAGTGGGAAGGTAGGACACCCTCAGGCTCGGTGGAGCGATGATCTTCGCAGGGTGGCTGGTAGCAGCTGGATGAGAGCTGCCGAGAATCGAGCTGAATGGCGTGCAATTGGGGAGGCCTATGTCCAGCTGTGCTGTAGGCTGATGATGTGGCCACCGCAGTTTTAGGAAACCCTGGCTTATAGGCGTAATTCACTAGTACAAGAAGTCCTTTCGCATAAACGCGCTTTCAAAGCAAATGAGAGTGGATGCTTGCAAGCAAGACCACCAGACGATATCAAAAGTGGAAAAGATTGTTGTTCCGCTGGCAACGTCAATATTGAGAGATCCATCTGTCAGTCATGTCTTTACAGAATACTTTGGTCTTCCGGTAAGATTACTGAACTCATAGGGGACGACTGCGGCGTTCCCATTAATTAGAAATAGAGGTCTCGTGAAACCGGACATAAATAAAAGACATCATAAGCCGTAATCTTTCATATATTTGATTATGCTATCTTTCAGTAGTGTTATTTGTTATCGTTTCTGTTTTTCTTCCAACTGTTCGTCCAGTTCGGGCCTCCACCTTCGATTGGGGTAAATTTTTATGCTATCTTCACTAAGTTCAGCTTCAGCGAAGGTGGTGGCTAAGTTCTGCGGCCTGGGCAGACGTGCCGGTGGGAGAATGGCAGGCGTATTCTTGCGGTGAAGGTTTGCATTTGTAATATATATTAGAAAATGGCTATGTATGTAAGGACGCCGGGCCGACGACAGGTAGCCATGTGTCTGGTTCATCTGCAAGGCGCCATGATAGACAGAGTGCCTCAGAAGCCGATACATTTACCGATACCCCTCGCCAGCTGGGTTACTTATTTGATATCGCGATCACTCCCAGGGCTTTTTGCTTTTCTTTTCTTTGTGCAGCTCGTCCCTAATTTCTTTTACTTTTTGCAGATGTTCCGAAAGTTCTTTTTGTAGTTTTCCCCTATCTTGTTTTTCTTTTAGCCGCCGATCCTTAATTATTTCTTCTTCTCGTTCTGTTAGCCACTTTTTCTTTTCGATGGAAATCTTAGGACCGGGATTTGCTGGTTTCGCTTCGACGGCTGGCTGGCAAGCTTCGCGAGACATCTGGTATGTCTGGATGACTGTCTGGCGAGGCTCGACGCCTGGCTGGTAAGTCTCGCAGGTTGGCTGGTAAATCTCGCAGGCTGGCCCGCAAGCCGCGGCGCCTGGGTCGCTAGCCATGGCAACTGGCTTGCTAGGGTCAGAGGGGTGATTGGGGCAGTCGTCAGCCCCGTGCACAATTTCTCCCAAAAGCCCAGGGTTTTGGGAGAAAACGTAGAGCGAAAAAGCGAGTATACTGGAGCCTAACACCCCGGTGATAAGAGGCAGCACGTTGTCGTTGTTGCCTCGAGGCCCGCCGGGCCGCCGTGGCCCGCCCGGACCGCTATATCCTCCGCTATGCCTGGATGGCCCGCTCCCTGGCGTGCCCGGTCGTCCTGGCGTGCCCGGTCGTCCTGGCCTGCCTGAAATTGTCACTCATCAGCATCATAGTAAGTTATCGTAGGTATGTCCATTCAGGTTACCGGTTGGCGACTGTGTTAGTCTCTTAAGGGACCGACCACGAGCGAGAGAATCGCGGCGATAGTATCGTCGTGCCATCCAATTCTCGTCGCGATGATATCGCTGGGTGGAGACACGTTCTAAGAGAGTGTATAGAAATACGTGGCACGGCGATAATATCGCCGCGATTCTCTCACTCGTCGAGATGGCATGAGACGATGTTAGCAGAAGCTGTTGGTTTTTTTCAAACAATTGTTACTCATGTATTTACTTTTAAAGTGAGACCAGATCCATGTTTGGGAGTTGTAACTGTAACTATTCAGAACAACACTAAATATTTTGGAGCACTCGCTGCCCTAGTGCCCACTGCAAGCCTCTTCTCATTCAGGGAAAGCATAGCATGATCACGATGAAGAAAGAAGTATTACGTATCTTAGTAGAGAACGATCGCTAAGCTTGCTCGGGCTGGTTGCAGGCATGTTGTAGCTATCTACAGCCCATAACTTATTTTAAAAGAGTTAACTTCCTAGGTACCTATAGGTAGATTATTCTAATACTGTCCAAAGCACTTACCACTCATATTCGTGTTGAGTATTGAAGATATTTATTAATTATTCATGGTATTATTTGATGGCATAATTTGTTTTTATTTCAAAGATCCGATCTATGATGAGGCCATGATGATGTTATGATATACCTAAGACTGTCAAAATTAAAATTAGTTTTTCTGTTTGTCTCTGATAGATAGAACATTTTACCAATTTTCCAAAAAAGGATGCAAGTAGGACGTAGGTAACGCCAGACAGTATCAAAGGAGGGAGTGTTGGTGCTGACTTACTGAGCCTGTGCGCGAGCATGCTGAGTTTTGAGAGTCGCATGATTCAGCATAAAAACTAGCTACATTGTCTGTACCACCAATTATTTGTGCCTCATATTTTTTAAGATGAAATTACAAACATTCCAAAGCATTAATTATACTTACACGTGAACTCCCTTGTTACAGTGCACGTAGGTAAGTACTGGTACCTATTACTCTGATGTTATTGTTAGTTCGGGATCACGTGTTTTATCAAAATACGGCGGTTATAACAAACGCAGTCAATGTTGTAGTAAGTGCAATGATTGTGACGGTCCTGTAAGCAGGTGCATTCTACAACCGAGCGGACAAATGCGGCCTTATGCCGCCCCAATACGGTGCACCAGCCACCAAGTTTGGACAAATATGTAGGGAACCCTGTACGGCATGTCTTGTACGAAATAGCAGAGGTATTTGGGATTATTCCATTTTGAACTTTGTCTGTCAGGGTTATAGTATGTTTTCGTATGTGCTGTTGAAAGTTTGGGACAGAGGTGTGCGGGCGGGGGAGGAGTATGCGGTCTGACTGGTTGCTCGAACGACGACCGGAGGCTGCGCGCGCGCCGGCCGCAGGTACAATCCTGTGCTTAATTTTATAATTAAAGCCCACGTGGTCGCTCAAGATTATATCTTGACGCGAAAATATGCAGCTTGAAATCTGTGTTATCTCCCACCTTGGGTGTTTTCTCGCCTTTTCCTTTAATAAAAAGATTTCGCTCAGTTTTGGCGTAAACGTTTTATACTTTAAACATCCAAATTGTTATTGTCTTCATTATTTTTCCTTTGCGCTCTGCGCCAAATGAAAACTGGTTAAACTTTTATTTCGCACGGTTCATATTGTTATCAATAGTTACGAAGCACGTACCTAAGTACTTGTTGTTTAATACCAAATATTTTGTCATGATTATGATAACCCGTTACTTATTATTGTATTACAAAATAGTTTTCTATTAATATCTTTCTAATAATGCTATTTCATATAGATTCCTATAGAAACCTTACGAACTTACTGTAGAATCGTCAGGGGAGCTTTCAGCAAAGCTTAAAAAAGTAAGGGCGGGCGTGCGCGCGGGCATTCGTGCCGCCGTGCCCGACTGTACAGGGCCAAGCTCTGGCACGAGTCTTGTAAAGAATTTATAGGAGAGCCGGGCGCGGGTCGCGGCAGTGTCGTGCGCGCCTCGCTTGCGCCTGCGCCGCCCGCCGACAGCGCGCCTGTGGACGCCAGCGTACGCCGGGAAAAGTAAAAGTTTTCAGTGCAGTGCAGTGCAGTGGTAGTGAAACAGACGACAGCACTGGAATGGATGGCTAGGTATGCACCGTCTTATTTAGAGGAAAAAATACTCCCACGCTTGTGGGAAATTGGCCTATTGTGGAGCTCGCAGCGAAAGTTCACTAGATGTTTATAGATTGGTAGGGCCTTGGGACTATGTAGATATGTTGTAGTGCTGTGCATAGTTTTAGTTGTAACAACTTAATGCAACGTGCTGGCTCAGTGTGACTTGTGAGCCAGTCGCGAATCCGACTTCTACTCAGACCGGTTACTGGCACTGTTCGGATGTTATTGAATGAAACAACTAAAGTAATTATACATATAAGTATTTAATCAATAAGTTTAGAGGTAGGTTACATTTGATCCGTTGGTATAAAATTAAACATAACTGCTGAAATGTGGGTGTACTGAACACCATGACTGCCTAGTATTTCCCCTTATCGAGAAATGCAGGCATGATTTTATGTTACGTAAATATGTTATGACACAAGAAAGTTTTGTTTATTAACGAACAAAAAACAACAGGCCGTTTTATTTACAGAAATAAGAAATAGAAACGAAGAAATTATGATAGGTAAGTAGGTACCTTACGTACACCAAGACAAACATACTTACCTACTAAAATGATCATCGGGAAAACAAGGCAACCAGAACAGTACAGAGAAAGTAAAATATTGTAGGAAACTAAATAAATTACAAATCTAAGTAATTAGGAACAGGAACATAAGAAACAAGCAAGCGACTGGATAATTGAGTGGGTAGAGAATATAGAGAACAATTCAAAAATAGGTACGTAGGTACCTTAATTAATAGGGAAAGACGGAGAAGAAAGATTGGCAGTCAAAACACCTTCAATAATCAACGACACAAGAATCACTAAAAGGATTTGATTTGATTTGAAGGTGGAAGGATGAAAATATAGGTAGGTACACTTAATTTCATATACCTAAGTATTCATCGCAAAAGAAAATCTATTATCAAAGAAAGTCAGTTAGTCGTCATGAAAGTTAATTATCCTGCAAAGCTGAGGACTAGCCGATTGTCTCAGTTGGTATGAGGAGCATGGGAACTGAAAACTAAGGAAAGTGTTAACAATGAATGTGCATAGCAGGATATATATCTTAATACAAATTGCCATATCCAAGAAAAAACACATGGATTTGTGTGTTGGCTAGTAAATAAGTGAACACTGATAAGACGGCAATTTTTGGGGAAGAAAAAGGCGTGCTATGTTGAGCTCCGATAACTTGGCGCAACGAGACAGGAATAACATGATGAAGCTGTGTTTCATCGCAAGGTAGACAGGGCGAAAATCAACTACGATACGATAATCTTATAGTCAAGTTTTCCGATTAGACACCTCGGTACGCTGAATAGGTGATTTAGCCGAAATGGATACGTTCACAAGCAAGCTAACGTAGATTCTGTGTTCGATCAAAAAAGCAACAAGCATGACATATTTTTGCACGTCTCCATCATTGCCCGCAATATTTTTTATGCACCTTCCACGATGGCAGAACATCCAATAAGTGAAGGTTTGCACAGAAAATTATAGTAATGTTGTCGAGTCGGACGATAGAACGTGGTAGTCACAGATCGCCATTTTATTAGTACGAGTATCATATCATTATGTTAAATAACATTGCTTTACTATATTTCCTACAACTGCGGGGAAATTAACGATAATCGCTGACGCCATTTAATTGTGATGGGCATGTTGGTGACATCGCCTCATCGGAGCTATTGGCTACACCGGTTTACATTCAAATTGATTGCCGTCCGTAATCACCGGTTCATAATGCTTCCCGATTACCTAGTGGTACAGGTACATCTCCTAAATGTGATCTTCTTAATCCAGTAAAGTGAAAACATGCTCTACCGTCACTGCAGACTTTTCTTTTTGGACATACCATGCACGGCGTAAAGCGTTAACGTTATAGGTACCTAGGCAGATTATGCTATGCTATGCGATGGCATAAAGCTGCCAGGAAGAGATCGCAGAAAGCGGTAAAGCCGCTCATTGTATATTTTGTAGTGATACCTAATTCTATTTTTGTTATGTATTTTCTGGTGTACAATAAAGTATAGATAAATAAAGCGGACTGCTTTGGTTGTGCTCCAGATTACTAGTAGAGGCTTGAGATACCTATAGGGAAGGAGGGGGTCAGATTTGTTCATCATTACATAACGCGTTTTCGTCTCCTTAAACTGAGGCCTAGAGAGAACAAATCAGGACAGGTGCAGACCAAACGATTCAAGAAATGGCTTCTTGGAAAGAGTTCGTTTTATTCTATTTCTCATTACACAGTTAAGAAAAAGCTTATCTGAGTCATTCTCTAATAAGTTCTTCTAATTAGGCATATTAACTGTGTTACCATATACCTAGTCGCTGTGCAGTAATGCGCCACTGTCTGAAGAGTTGGGCGCGCCGTGCTACCTGCAGGCTGCAATGTTCCACTTACTTCATTTGCAGTCGATGGCCTGCTATACTTTCGCATTCCACGTTCATTTCGTTTCAAATAGGTACTGCTTACGATTGCTATTTACAACAGACCTATTAAGCCCCGTTCTCCGTCAAAGATCTTACTGTTAATAGCTAATATTTCATCACCATCCTAGCTGAATATAGTAATAGGCCCTTTAGGTCATCACAGCAACCTATGAATATTCGAATACCTACGCTGTCCCGCCCTCGTCAATAATTAGGTAAATTGCTATAATTGAGACTTAGGAATTGGATGACGAGTCAGGAGTTCCGGACTCTCACAAATTTTTCGTACGTTAACCTCACTAATATTGTGTTTAGTCTAATTAAACCCATCATCTACACCCTAGGTTTATGATCTAACATGTGCAGGGTTTACAAATTAGCTATTCATTAGTTACATAGGTTACCTACCTAGTCATAACACTGTATCTACTTAGGTAGGTAGGTCCTAGGTAGGTACCAAGGTCTTGCTCATCAGACCGGTTTCATTTTGGTTGAAATACAAAATCCATAAAATTAGGGTCTTCTTAAATTATTTTCTGTCATCGAATTACAGGACTAACTGTAGGTATTAGGTTCCTAACCTAAGATCACAGCAGTTTCTAGACTATAAGCTACTCGTATATCGAAATACTACCCAAAAGGATTTTATGTGTTTTATAATAGGTAGCACTTATACCTACCTAATAATCCTAGGTAGGTACTAATATTATAAACGCGAAAGTTTGTATGGTTGTAAGCACAAGATGGACAAAATGAATTGTTTTGTCAACATTTTACTTTGCATTTTGAAATCTCTTGCTATCGCTCATGCGCACATATATATGCACATACTTATAACCCAGACAGGAACATTATTTTGGTTCAAGAAGCTTGCCTGGATAACGTCATGTCAAAGTTAAAAGCAATTAAATACGCATCAAAGTGCACTCGACGTGTTGCTTCGAACATTTTCATAAACCACTCGGGACGAACACTTATGCTAATTTAGATCGACCTCATACATGCAGCCTGGCATGGCCCATGGTGCATGCAGCAATAAAAATACAGCTACAGAGATTTGTGGAACAGTTAAATGAAGGTAGTGTCTGATGTCTCATTTGAAGTTGTTTTAATGTGGTTTATAGAACAATATTCGCAGCGTTCTTGGACCGTACTTTTGTTCTTCGGTACCAGGACCAAGAATAAATAAACCAAACTCAACTTCTTTTGACCTAAGAACGGAGCAAAAGCAATAAGAAAAATAAGAAATACTTAGAAAGTTATCGATGTCAATGCCTGTTTACATGATTCTATAAAGCCTGCAATGTACCTACTTTATGTTCTCCATATGATGTAAGCACAAACTTTAACTGTTACCGGTCAATGAACAACAAGCGAGTCTGTTGTCATTGCATTTCATTCTTCTCTCATAGCTAACACCTGAAGAAGAGACAGTCACGATGCTTGATTTTTTACTAAATATAACCAATTATTATTTTCATGTGAGAATCCCATGTCGAATGCAAAAAGCATGGGAAAGACGTCGCGTTAGCTTCTAACCAGTGAAAGTTAAGCAATGTTAGTGAACATTTACGATGATTTGTTGTTGAAGGTACCCATAGCTCATTTGTCACACAGTCACACTAATACCTAGTGTGACTGACTGACTGTTTAGTTGCTAAGATAATGGATTTAATACAGTCATAGAGGTATTCTTATTATCTTGTAAGCTGTAAGAAGATGATTAAATGCCAATAACGTCTTTTAGTGCAACTATGAGAAGTTGTGAGTGATGCAGTTCATGGTTTTTATACTTAGATGATTGAATTTCAGTAGGTATAGATTTTTGTCGTAGGCCTACCTAATAGATTTATGATTATAGATAGGTATGATTTATTCAAAGACCTCGACGATCTATTTTTAAGTAGACTTTCCTCCCCTCTGGAATTTCCAAGGTTTTTGACCCCTGCATGTCAAATACAATAAATTATTTCCACAGAACGCATGCGCATGCATTGAAACGAATCATCCAACAGATCTATCCGAGAGCACGCAACGCCCCGCTCTCGATTAAAAACTTAATTCATTCAGGTCAATGACCAACTATTCGGTAGCTTGAAAACTTGACATATACAAAAGGATTTGATGTCATCAAAATATACAGTATGCGGAATATCGCCGAAGGGTATAAAACGAAGGAACGCGTGGCATCCGAGAGGGCCACATAAATCCTCCTTCGGCCAGTTTTTGTCCGTTTTTGGATTCCATTGTGTCAGGTATACAGTAGGTTCGCCAACCGTCGCGGACGCACGGGACACGTAAAATGTTGTCTGATTTCAAAATAATTTGGAAGTGAGATAAAACTCCCGCTGCGTGTAAATTGTTCAGTGTAAAACATATCTGCGTTCTACCTTTTTTATGTTACGAAAGCGGTATTATGAATTTTATGAAATTAAGATAAAAATGTATTAACATTGTAAGAAGAAGATTATTTATGTAAAATTTTTATTGGTCGAATCAAGTTATAAAAAGAGTCGGTTAATTATTTATTCATTGACATTTTTATGAGTTTTTGATGGTCAAATATTTCGAAATGATGCAGTGTTGGTGAATAATCCCCGCATAGCTGATGACAGAGGCACCCTCGTCAGGTAACATCTGCTGCGTTATCGGGTTATAGTTAATTGATTCCCGATGTTACTGATCGTATTTAGATTGTCTGCTCATCGGATTTAATGAGCGAATAAAGGAGCTTTAGGAGTCATTAGAAGTAAATTATTAATTTAATCTAAAAATCAATGTTTCTTACGTATCTTCCTGAGATACGACCCGTTTTCTGTAATAATAGAATCTGTTTATGTTGAATTTTATTGTTATTAAAATTAGGAGCAAAGATTGTGGATCGATTAAAATACATAATATATAACGGAATGCTAACTTTACCCTGTCGATAAGGATATTAAACTGCCGTTCGATTGTTATTAAGATGAAAAAATCCGCGTCAACATATTTTTGGTCCATTCACGCGAAAACAGCATTTGCTTGTCTTTTTAAAACTGAATATAAGTTACCACACACGCCATGTAGGTAGTAGGAACTACAAGTTACAACATTTATTTGAATTTAAGGGCTTTTAATTTACCTGGAAGTAAGAAATAAAACAAAAGGCCGGTTTATGAGTTAAGTGATGATTTTGATAAAAACCAAGCGTTTTCCGCTGCTAAGTACCTAGCCTACACAGTACTTACCTACACACACACACACAGTACTTACACTTAGTACTTACATAGAGTATTTATAGGTAAGTACCTAACACAAATAATAAAAGAAAAACAAAAATAAGCAACATAATTATAAATCATTGACGCTGTGACCTTTTCGTTTTAATAAAATATCTTTAGAGTAATTTGTTGGCCGCCTCGCCGTATCTGTTTGAGATATCTCATGAGAGATGACATGGCGAGGTGGGACACAAATATTTGTTGCTATTCACGTTGAAACAATGCGGGTGTCTGGCCACGACAAATTACTGGGTAATAAAGAAACGCAGGCAGGCAGAATGTACCGAAGGACCAGTCTTAACCAGGCGCAGTTGGAGGAGAGACATGGTTTAACACTTTCACTGTCCGCGAAGCAAACACAACTGACTAAGTATTAGTTAAAAAATCGCTGTGAACGTTACCTAAAGGATTAACATACAAGAACTTACAGCTGTAGAGCATGTACTTATTAGAAAAGTGTGGTCAAATTTAAGGATGTGGTACCTACAGACCATCAAACTGGACGATTTTTTCGATCGGACCAATATCATAATCGCGAAAAAATTATCAACGGATCTATACAAACTTCAATGCCCACTCTTTTCTGATACATGCTGTAGGTATGTAAGTACAGACGCCAGCACATCGAGCTATTACAATATGTCAAATTTCTTTAATAGATTTTCAACTTTATCACTAAAGGTTCAAGGTTGATTGGGAAAATTTGACAGTTTCGGGTAGCTTGACCTGCTGGCGTCTGCGTCATCATAAGGGATGTTCAAAGTAGAAAAAATAATATTGCACCTTGAGAAAAAGCACTTCAGGGATATAGTATATAACTGCACACCTACCTACTAAACCTACCTATGTAGGTACTTGTTGCTCTTCAGGGGATATAGGTAGACACAAGGCACCTTGTGTAATTACATAGATATGTAATTAGGTAGGTACCTTGTGTCTTGTGCAATTAGGTTATAACTTACAACTTACTTTTGCTTACTTGCGTCTTCGTAGGGATTTTTTTAAAGGTGGTCCCATGCCAGTGAATGGGCACATAATTATTTAACAGAGTCTGAAGTTTTTTCTAAGTCCACAAAAGTTATTTGCCAAGTTCCTGCGATGACTTGATGTAGCAGGTATTTGAGTCTAGTGACGAAGTCTCTATTAATAACTACGATATGTTATTGCTAAGGAAAAATCAACAGACTTTTGCGATATTTTACTATTTCGAAAATTAAGTTTAGTATTTTCGTCCGTGTTTCCCTAGTTATTGATCTTTTGGAGTGAGTCTTCGTAACCTTAATTTGTGGCCGGGGCAATAAAGAGAAGCGCGCAGGCGTGTTGCCCCGCGCTGTGCACGCGCATCCAACCAGTGATTAATAACAGAATGTTAGCTACCGGACGAAGGGCACAACTCAGCTCTGTTTGGAGCTTTTGTTCATTTACTGCGTTTTTTAGGTTTGAAGTTCATAAAATATTTCCAATTTACTATTTGCTCTCTTTACACCCTCAATGCTATTTATTGATATGGCTGTCCCCACTATCTTTGTGAACTTAAATGTGCACTAAGTTAGCGATAAAACTATATTTATTGCTAACTTGTCCCTAACTGATAGTGCTCAATCAAAGTTGTAGGCTAGATTGTAATTAATTATTAAGAACCTAGTTCTTTTTAATAAAGGATAAAAAAAACAAAGTTGTACGTACCTACGGACGTACTTCCAAGACATAATAAAGTCTTATTATTAGGTATCGTAAAAGTACTAATTAATAATTTCTTTTATAAGTTCAGTGGTAGGGATACGTGCTAGAATAATAAAATTTTTCTTAACGACCTCGACATGACGTACCTACCTAAGTACACTGATAACTGAAGATAAACTATCATACATAGCCTGCAAGATGATACATTAAAGTGTTTTAGAGACATCTCATTCGCACTTAAAAATTTTTTGGTCCTTCGATCCGGATTCTTACAATAATTGTCAAAAAGTATCAGGATCGAAGGGTCAAAAAATTCAAACGTAGAATGTGTGAGAAACTGAGAAGTTATTGTGTAAAGTGTGTAAACCCTTTATGACAACGACATAAATATCGCTGCTATCACCGCTTCTACACTAATAACTATCAAATTATATTAAAATAGCTCTGTTGAAAATGTCGTTAAGGTTCAAATAACGTGCCGCGTCAATATAAATCATCTGGACGTCTAATTTAACGAGTTACCAATAGCAGCTCTTTGAGTTTACTATGAATAATGCGAATTCTAATTATATACTCGTCTATTAAGGTACCGTACAATATGAGCTTTATCGTGTTACAAGTTTTTGTAACTTATCGTCACAAAGCTGTTTCACAAAATTATATAAAAACTGATTATCATGCCGAAGATTTTACCTATTGCCGAAGGTTTTGCATGAGTTTGCTGGTGAATAACAACGAAAATGGGCGGGGCTGAACTGAATACAGAAATCAATGTTATTTTTAGTTATCACACAACAGAACCCTCGGAAACGATCTGATCGATTCTGTAACGATCTCACCGTGAAAGCTTAGGTGGAGTGAGCGTGGAGTGAGCTGTCATTGCAACTAATGCTAGGGATTGACACTACTGACAACTCACATCAAGCTCACTTCACTTGAGTTTTCACGGTGAGATTTTTACAGAATCGACCTGCTGTACCTAAGTAAATGATGTGGTCTCCTATAATTCGAAGCGTACACTTTTATTTGTCCCTGTTCTGTTATACATACTTGCATGTAATTGTGTAGGCTCGGTTGGAAGTCCAATAATTAAAAAATAACTGTAACTTGCACGGTTTGAAGAGAACGTATCTACTCTTTATTGGTCCAATTGCTTCAGCAGTCGTACTAACAGCAATAAATGAATCTTTTGTCGATCACTTACACTCAAACCCAGTAGCCGCGAGCGCCTCAGTAACTCAAACATCCTGCACTTCGGCAGCTGTCCGCCATGATTGATGGTCCGCAGACGTTACATTATACCCGTCTCACAAATTATTAACACACAACGTGACCACATTGCTTATTGGCTGGGATTTAACAAAGAAAACGAATGAGATTTGGCATTCTTTTATGAAATACAACAGCTACTGTGCGTTGTATAAGAGTAGACACCTTGTCCATTATGTTAACCCTTATTTGACAGCTGTCTTAGAAAGTAACTATTCCAGATTACGTAAAGGTTACCTTTAAAATGCATAATATATATATATATATATATATATATATACCTACCTATACTGCCTTATCTTATTGAATTATCTTATTTATGGCTTCTTTCAGACATTATAATACGTGTATCAATCAATGTATTGTGTGTTGCTGCAATCACTAGTTATCTGTCAAAAAACGGTTTACCTAATGGACAACATACGTGAGTTTTGATAGATAGAACGTACTACAGTGTGACTGAGTTTTGAGTCACAGAAAAGATTGGACTGAATTGCTCAGGATTGATGGATCTTTCGTCAGGTATGTCCTATTTTGCCACCCAATCAATTACCTCAATTCTGTCTTCAGTGACATGGAAAGCATCCCTCTTAAATACGTGGACAATTGGACATGCACGGCGCATGTCCAATTGTTAAAATAAAATGATACGCAGGAATTTATTTCTGTAATAAAGGCAACTTCTTTGTCCTCTTGTATGATTATAGGGTAATTTTGAACCAAATTAGTGCATTTGGTAACCACACCCAGGGTACCAAAGGGAATTTTGGGAAACAAATTAAGTTCGTCCCTCCTCAACACGAACAGATTATTATCAACCATCACTGTTTTTGATTTCGTACTTAAGGAATGATAATATTTCGAATAGAATTGTTCCTTTTGTCAGAAAAGTTTGGTCTATAGATTGTTATGGTTTCATTAAGTGTTAATCTAATTATAATTATTTGTGCTTCGTATCATCGTTAAGTTGCGATCAAAAATTAAGATTAAATAAAAGTAACGACCCAAAACTTTAAAAGTCTATAGCCCAATCAAAAGCAATCAATGAAACCCACGCATTTACTTTCGAACCTTCAATGATGGAAGGTTCCGAGGGGACAGCAAGGAAGTCGCACCCACTTGTGCGATGGGCCGTGTTCCAAACAATGACTGACGCAGTAACCGTGGCGTCCCGAGTCATTTCACTCGGCCCTTTAATGTCATTGTTTTATGGTCATGGTGAAAAGTAATGTCAAAGTTTACGAGAAAAGCTGCACGTAGGAACCTACTTAATAGGTACCTTGTTGTAGGAACGTAGGATCTGAAGGATTTCGAGGTTCGCCGGACATAGGTAGTAAAAATCATCGTTAGTTGTAGGCAATAACGATTCTATTATAAATGAAATTGAATATCACTTTAATTTCTACCAACCATCGTCAAACGTAAGGGATCCATGAGATGATTCTGCTGGGCCCGTAAAAACAGGTATTTCCATCAACAATGCTGTAATCATGAACCAACTACATCATTTGGTACATAATGTCTGCTGCAATCAGTTCCAGGAATATACCAGGAACGGTAGTAAATAAGTACTAAAACTGACAGCCTATTGTGTTCTCTACGCACACGTTTTGCTCGTGAATTTATCGCCCTTGTTTATTGATACCCTTTTAGAGGTATGAGGAACAGGGTGTATAGTTCAATCAACCTGGATGTCGTTTCTGGCGGGCAACTGCCCGACGATTGATGTAGGGTCGTTGTATATCTATATGCTAGTTACGGTAAACTCGGCTTGCGAGAAGCCGGTATGATCTAGATGCCGTCACTGCGCTGAAAGAATCCTTCGGTCAAAAATCTTCGAAGGGATCACAAAGCAAAAATAAGCTGTTCCAAAGCTAAGCTTATTATCACCTACAAGGCTACAAATAGTACCGCGTATCTAGTTCAAATAGCAACGAACCGGTACCGCAATCCCTTGAGTACGCACGTTCCAACGCATGCGCATGCCTGGCCCACGCGGTCACAAGGGGCTCATTGTGCCTCCAACAACGGGCGCCTTGTCTGCCGTGCCACATACGTGATGGGAACGCTGTTCCGCAACGTTTGAGGGTGCGGGATTGCACACATGTGGTACAGGAGTGGGAAAAGCGAATATGGGAGTGGACTGACGTGGGTGATGTCAGCGTGTTGGGTTGATAGCACTTACTTTGAAAGTAAGTGATATATCTATATATTATGCTGCCAGCCTTTTAGGCACGTTTCGTATTGATAGCTATGCGGACGAATTTTTTGATGCCCTTTGATTATTTCCCCTACTTTTTATATACTTGTACAACATATTATTGTTTTAGGACTGTTAGATTTTTAAATTATGTCATCTGCCTAGCCTTTTTCCAATTATGTTGGGGTCGGCTTCCAGTCTAACCGGTTGCAGCTGAATACCAGTATTTTACATGGAGCGACTGCCTATCTGACCTCCACAACCCAGTTACTGAGTAATACGATACCCCTTGGTAAGACTGGTTGTCAGACTTTCGGGCTTCTGACTACGCGTAACGACTGCCAAAGATCCGCGAATGACAACCGGGACCAACGGCTCGGTATGTAAAGATGGTCACCCATCCACAGACCAACCGCGGCAAGCGTAGCTTAACCTGACCGATCGACCTGTGCAGCTGTTATTATTTAGCCACGGGCCCCTCTTAGATTTTTAAATTATGGAAATTTTATATATAAATAGATAAAATCCCTAACTTTGAAAGTGGTATAAGAACAAAGCTTCTTATACCACTTTCATCACAATATCTGACTTATGAATATAATATTCAAACAGTTTACTAATAACACAAACGCTAAATAAATTCCCGAATTCCACGAAATAAGCACTTTGACATCGTCCAAGCGTTTTCCAGCGTTTTGCGAAAGCTTAAACAACAGCTGGCAACCATGATTGCGTCTCAAACAATAATTAACAATCGTTTGTGAGATTTGAATCTAGGAGCTTAAAGCTGCAGTCCAAAGCTAAGCTTGTTACCACAAAGCCTACAAGGCTATCTTATTTAATAAACTATAGTTAACAGTAAAGTGAACAGTTACTTTCTGCTAATAGTATTAGTTCACGCCAATATTTATAATCCTCTTACAAGATAAAATGTATTATAAGACTGTCTTATCGTTGCCGCGTTTTGGGGTACTAGGATAACGGAGTGTTATGCAGCAAAGGTCAATTTGTTTATAGCTTGTTCTAAACAGCTATTTGTTAGACTAAGGTTCCGCTTTCAACAGTAGCTAGAATTAATTACGAATAGATTATATTTGTTATGGCATAGTTGCCGTATAAAAGGGCCGAACCAAATGCAGGATCGTAAGCGCAAATAGGTTTTGCTTTCATGTTTCTGATTTTCAGGGTGTTTATTTATCTAACCATTTATGTATACACATATAAGCAGACAAGAAGAAATTAACTGAAAAATACGTACAAAAATGATGCTTACCTATTTCTAAAGAAATCTCTTCCAGCATGTATTTATTTATTTAAGGACAACCAACAAAGCATACACCATATTACATGCTAAAGATTCCATATTTTTACATGATATAGTGTAGCCTTAATTAAATGCTGCCACGGCATGCACTACACATAAAGGAGAATGCAGTAACAAAACAGATTTGACTTATAAGCTAGATAGATTGATTGTTACCTAAATGCAAATACATTCAACAAAATCCAAAATACAGATATGTATCTACATTTGTATTTTATGTACCTGTGATAGGGGAGTAGATACAAAGAGATATGATGTGTGTGTGATGGTGTTGACAATAGTTTTCAGACAATTAATGAAATTTAAGAATGGCGAGGTAAAAAATAAAAATATAATATTTTCGAAAAATCGAGAAATTATTTTTTTTAATTAATAAATTTTTCGTAGGAATGGCGTAGCGCGTAGCAGCTGCTACTACGAATATTTTATTTACATCTATCGGTGCAAGGAATTTTTAACCTAGTCTATGTTGTAACAAAAGGGAGTGAATGCCGGCTGACAGTAGATTAAAGGGTGTTGAGTCTACAACTAGAAACATGGGACAAGAGATGATGCTGATGATGATACGACAGAGTTAATGCAAGTATTGACAATGAGTTTATTGTTTCCAGTGAGGATGCGTGCACGCCGCGAGCGGAGGAGGCGCCGCTGAGCGTTAGCGGCGCCAGCGCCGGCGCGGGGGAGCCGCGCACCGAGCGAGCCTGCGCCTGCGCCGCCTGGACGCCGCGCAGGCAACCCGCGCCGCACGAGATCCTGCGACCCAAACCTAGAAGGTACTTAATTGTTGAACCACACATTACTCTAAAGTGTATCTAAAAGGTTCAAAGAATCAAACGGGGGATTCGCTGTCGCTGAGTCCGGCTTTTAAGGGTAACCCAAAAAGGTTGCTTGCTTCTTTGCTTGCAAGAGCAAGGTTCTGACAAAACATTTCTAGCTGTTTGAAATTCGGTAATATTTGTGAGGTTAGTGTTGAATGGGTTTCTTAGATATTATTTTAGTCTTGAATAAATGACTGCAACTATTGCTTACGCGTTGCCTATAGCGTAAAAGTCCTGAATGTAGCTACTAATTCGTTCCTGTACCTACTCCTACCATTCTAGACTTTATATTTATAACTTTCTTTATCAAATCTGATCTACACCAACGATGTTTTATTGTTGCGTACAAAACCCGTCCAGCGTCCCCACTTGGGCGCTTCCTGTGACCATTCCGGTAGTAAGGCGTAAAGATTGCCAAGCAGATGTTGTCACGGTCTACTGCTAAGTTTGGACGAGGCCGTAATTTGATCAGTTATCAAAAACATGTTGTTGCAAAAGTGCAAAGTTTCCTGTGTCGTAACACTGTAAGACAGTTCTTATACTACCTTTAGTTTCTCTTGTTAATCGTTTCCACATGGATCAGCGAATTTTTCTCGCATCCGAATTTCCCACAGCTAACCAAAGCGTTTCCCCGACGGAAATAGCTTTCTACTTACTTTTACAATAAATCGTCAGAATCATAACTTGTCCAATGAGAGCTCGTAAACGCGTCTTAAACACCGCAAACAGTTAATATGAATGCATCGTTTCGTGCTCGTAAATGGGACAGATGTGGCAGTATCATAAGTTGGCGAGCCGTGCCGTGCCGTTAGCCGGACCGGCCGTGCGTCATCCGGCGACGGTCGGCGCGTGGACCCCGTCAGACGCGTATTTAGAATTCTTGCTTTAGCACGGTGATATAGGATAAGAGCAGCAGTGCGATTCTGTAACCATCTCCCCGTGAAAACTTAGGTGAAGTGAGCGTGGAGTGAGCTGTCATTCCAACGAATGCTAAGGGATTGACACTATTGACAGCTCACTCTAAGCTCACTTCACCTAACTTTTCACGGTGAGATTTTTACAGAATCGATCGGCAGGTTTACTTTTCTTTGCAGTGAAATGCATTTGTAGATACATATATTTGTAGAACGCCGATGCGTCATTTTCTACAGACTCGTATGAGCGTATACAGCTATGGTCCATGTACCTAGGTAATCTAAAGTCTATCAAATGTCAGGTTTATTGTCAAGTGCTATTGAACTTGTTTTTTATGCTTAAGAGCAGCTCGCAGTTCGCTTTCTTTGGCACAACGTTCCTAGGTCCGCGTGAGTGATCATAAGTTAGATAACTACAAATTACTTTCATCTAAGTACTTCAAAGAACATGATCGTGACACCAAGACCAAAATAATAGAAATCCTAACTCGTATCGGGTCGGGTTCGTCTGATTATGGTGTATTTCAAAAAAGACCTTCTTGCCTTGTTGTCGCTTCGTGCGCTCTCTACCACCATTTACACGGAATTATTCCAGCCATCTGATCTATTGGACTGTTAGACTATTTGCTATCAGATATGCATAACGGGGCCCAACATTTGTTGATATGTTTATAGTACTGTCTACAACTGTTTTGCTACACAATACAAATATTTTCTGTGATTTTCTCGACCCTTTGCCTGTGCGTGGCTGATTCCATTTTGCAGTTACTTATTTGTTGAACGATTTGAATAGCTGAGAAGGTAGGCTAAGAAGATTCTTAAGTTAATTCTAACTTAATCTGAAAAGCTGACGGCTATTGAAAAATTCCCGACACTTATTTTGAATCCCAGAGAATGCCCAAATTATGATCTGTTTATACGATTATTTTGTTTATTTATTTTATTTTGTGGGTGGCTTACAGCTGACAATACAAAAAGAATAGCAAAGTAATCTAAATACCAATAGAAAGATACCAAATTAATAGAAATATTACAAGCCTCCACAGTTAGCAAAAGAGAAAATTGAAACGAATCGACAGCAAGTCAAGGCCTTTGTTGAAATACACCATAAGTAATCAGACGAACCTTCCGTCTTCATTTCTTGATCTATTTGAGAATCTGAGTCGGGAATGCTGCTCCATACTTGCATTTCGTTGGTATGTCCGGGTTGAGGTAATTAGCGGACATTTGTCCCCCGGCGCGATACTGTCCGGTCCCGATAGCCGGACACTGATGGCATTCCACATCTCTGATAATTCCTGTTTCTCAATTCTGACGCCATCGCTGAGCGATCGCCGCACGGTAGCCGCGGGGCTGAGCTGTGGTTTCAATTGAATTGGACGTAATATATTTATTTTATTTCTGTGGGCTTCAGAAAGGAGCAGGTGTAGTGTACGAAGATTTATTTGGCATAAAGTTTTGTATTGATTATTTTGATGGAATATCGTCAATACACCCAGTCTGATATTTAGGAAAAATATTTTCAGGTCGTGAAATGTATGGGTACATATCTGATATTTATCGCATTGAAACATTAATAAACCATAGTGTATATAAAAACAAAAACTTAATTATGAAAACAAAGTTACGTTTCCCAAATAAAAAATAAACTAAAATTCGTCATCCCTTCGCAGACGCAGCGCAAATGACATAATAATCTGCGAATGTCCACGAATCACGAGACAGACATCCCAAATGTATGCACATCTCTTTTATATGGGAAATCTTCCATATTTTTTTTATGAAAGGTTACAACAGTTCAACGCATGTACAGTTTACTTAGGTACAGATTACAGATTGACGGCTTAATAGCAAACGAGGTGTTTAACTGAATGGTGATAGTAAATATGTTTGAAACTTGTTATTTATTATTTGTTGCAGAATTAGGTAGGTATCTACTTATTCATAGAACAGTTTATTTTTCACTGCTAAATCTTATAGATACATGGTAATATCATTGCAGGCATAAGTTAATACGGCTTTTTAAAGGAAAAACCTATTAAGAAAAATGATGTCAGATACTTACGGTGTGTGTTCGTATTCATTTTGGTCCTACAAGTGTACTATCAACCTTTTTACATTGCTCGGTCAGAACCCTTCAGATTTATTAAGTTCATGTTGTTTTATTATTAATTTGTAATTACAAAATGGCAATTACTTTAAAATTAGCTGCAAACTTCGCTTCACACTCAAATAGGTATGAATAAAAATTATACAGATCTTGAGAGCCGCAACAGTTCATTCATCCAACGTTACAATAACAGGTTTCGCTATCAAAAAACCTCAGCAGCAGGCTATTCATTACATAGTATTATAATAACTAGACGACACCTACAATTATCTGAGTTCACGCGAACGCGGGTTTTTATCTCAGATATCAATGGATACTTTCATTCTTATGTGTAACTGTAATCTGTAACAGAAGGTAATTTGCTTCTTCGTGTAACTTCTGCTTTTTACTGTTAGAGGAAGATTTGTAGATGCAGTTATGTTTGTCGTCTTCGAGGAAGAATATTCATTAAATAATGGGGTAAAATTTAAAGATAGTTAAGCAACATCAACTTCGTAATGTGCCTTGTAGTTTTTATAAAATGGTAAAACTGCAATTAGACATATATATAGAGAGATAGATATAGAGGATAAAAGCGCAGTTAAATTTTAAGATAAAACAATAAATAGATATTAAGGTACATCATATACCTATAGGTACCTACATCATCACCCTCCTCTTCTCAAGAATAGTAGGTAGTTTACCGGCTTTCATATCCTCGGTCCTCGGCACTGATAAATGAATCAGGAAAATTCTAGCCTCCACACTGATTAATTTTGATGTGCTGTGCTTCACCGAGGCTATGGATGCCTGGAGACTCGCTTGCCAGAACTCAGATTTACCCAATAATCCATTTATTTTTGGGATTTGGAGGTCAGTTAGGCAGTTGCTCCATGTCAAATATTGGTATTCAGCTGCATCCGGTTAGACTGGAAGCCGACCCCTACATAGTTGGAAAAATGCTGGCAGGCAGATAATGATGATGATGAAGGCAAATTAGCAAACTATCTAACTTGTATGTGTGGTGCAAACTGTTAATATAAGTTGGTTATTAATAAATAAATAAATAAGAGCACGTGCCTTATTAGTATTAATTTTCATAGATTTTATTAGATTCGTTTTTAGACAAGTAATTCGTGATTTTAAACATTTTTTTGTTCATTGACTCTTACTTACGTGTCAACGAAACCATAAAACTTCTTATACCGACATTGTCTCGTGTATTAGGTACATACTCATCTATAACAAACAGAGTTTTCCATGTGAAAATTAAGTAAAACAATGGCTAAATAAAGTTTATATAAAGCGAAGGACTTTCTCTGGCTGGGATGGGAAATATGTGTTGAATCTCACTATGATTATGAAGTGAACAATACCTGTATTTATGCAATGAAAGTAACTGTTACTGGCTCGTTTTATTGTTATTTTCACTCGGTTTTTTCGTAACTTTATTATAATTTTGTAATTCAAAAGAGTTCAAAAGTTACCTAAGTTTTTGGCACAGATTTGAATGTTAGTTGACTTGAAATTACAAAGTATATCGTTTTAGCTGAAAATAATTTTGAGAATCAGTGGCGCCAGGACGCATCGAATTCCTTGGGCAATTAACTCACTGCCGAAGTTATTTCAGTTTTTCAGGAAGGTTCAGTTTCCCGCGTTTTTTGCAGGTTTACCATCTACAAAAGTTCAATACCCGGTGCCAATGAAAACTTAGTTTATTCAATAAACTGATAACTCCATAAAACTTTTACAACATAATTACATTCAAGAGATAACAAAAATAAAACACGGTTTTTACTCGCAGCCGTAGCGTTGCGTAGCACGTAGCAGTGCGCGTAGCAGATCACGGAAATAGGAAACGCCATAAACAGAAGTGAAAAATGTATACATAAACATTGTAGTAGGTACTTCCTGAAGTTTCACACACTGCAACTTTCATTTACTTCGCGAACCGTCAGGAACACGTAGGCAACTCTTTGATGCTATTAATAACTTACCTAGAAACAATACTAAGACTTACATTGTGTTTAAAATATTACAGACCGTATTAGTAACCAATCCTAAGGAGAACCCAGTATCTGGAACAAGGTCCAAGCTAGTTTTAGTCACGGCTGAGAACCTGACTGAAAATTTCTACCTCGAGTTAAAGTTTTAGATATTGGACGCCCAAAAAGCGCTCTGCTTAGTTTGTATGATTCAAAATTCAGATTCAACTTGCTGTTATCAACAAAAACAAATATACGTACGTTGTCATCTATTCATAACTCATACATTTATATATGAAAGAACATAAGTCTGTCTGTACGTCCGATATACATATATAATTGCTCTAATTGTGTTGATACCGGAACGGAAACGCATAATATTATGCGTTATATTATAATATAACAGTGGCTGCCCATCATGACATAGCCGGCGGCCGCTATTCGCAACACACTCGATATCGAGGCGTGCGCTATTTAAGTAGGTAATAGAGAAATAGATTTTAACTTGTGTGAAATATTTCTAAATAGTTTCGTGTTCTTGGTACAGTTACAGAATTAAGTTTTTTCGTTTAGTCTAATCTTTGTCCATTTAAAAGTAAAAAAAAAAACAAAAAAAGGATTTTTCAGTTTTTCAGCTACGTAATAGCTGAAAAACTGAAAAATCCTTTTTTTGTTTTTTAACGGTGTAAGAATTGTTGATGATAGAGCTCTTTTTCGCCTTAAGTAGAGGATACCAGAAAATATCTTTGTTACGAGTCCGATTAACATTCATTTCATTCAAACAATCCGGAGTCATGCTGGTGCTTCTTACTTCTGTTGGGCTTCGAACATTTGTAAAAGCTCCTCACAATTTGGTGAATTTGTACGAAAGCACCTCAATTAGGTACTTACTTCTAATTAGTGCTAGAGGTAATGTTTTGGTTTTAGTTCCGGTTGTAAATTAATTTGATAAGGTTTTCACTTTCTTAATTACAATTTCATTTAAACAATCTTATCGGTTAAACATTTCTTTTTCACTTTATGTAATGTAATGTTTACATATTTCTTCTTTGAATTCGTGCATTTAACGAATTGCAAAACTTTTATCGAGTGTATTTCCTGGTTTATTTTGTATGCTGACGTAATAAATAAGTATCTCAGGAAATAAACTGCACAGCCAGCGATTCATGCAGGCTCGGTATATCATTACGCTGCGAGTGATTCAGTAATAACCCCTCTGTTTGAAGTGTGCTCTATATTTAGCTTACACAACTTATGGTTTCGTTCACCTCGCATTGGATATGGACGAGTTTCATATGCAAGTCTTCCCGTCCAGACTCCAGGCTCCGAGCACCACGTCACAAACCACTCCAGCGCCGCCCGACCATGTGCACAACCATTTAAACGGTCTATAAATATCAAACGACCGATTTTATTAACTGATCTTTTACAAGTAATCAACGCGAGAGCAATTAAAAATTCTCAAGATCGAGCGCATAGAGCTTTCATCAAAACGGTAACATTAATCCATGGATAACACGTGTGTCGGCAATTACCGCGAGACTTTGTAGCGGGGCGACGGCGACGGCAACAATGCTGCTTGGAGGGCTAACGGCGAGCGGCGCCGGCGCAGCGCGCGCTCAGTGCGACCGGCACGCCCGCGCAGACATGCTGTGCCCCGCGCGTTGCTCGTGCTTCCTCTGCCGCGAGCTGCAGTCATGCCGCGCCGCGGACTCCAGGAAACCCAACAACAAAAACAACATGTGCGACAATTTCATACTGAAGAAGGCGGAGGCATGGGAGCCCATGAAGTTCATCCGCGGAGCCGCGCGCCTCTCCGTCAGGCACTGGCAGAGCAGAGACCCCCTCACCTCCAACAAGACGAGGATTGCGACGAACAAGTCCACTAGCTGCGAGCAGCTGTACCCGCACCCCTCCGAGGAGGAGTCGGGACCGTTCGGTATGCGCCGCGCGCCCAGCACCGACCGGGTGAAGCCGCAGTCAGAACACAAAGCTCTGTTCAAACTCATTGGGAATTCCCGGAACAAGAAAACAAACATTAGTGATGCTTCAGAATCAAAAGTACGTCGTAGTGTTCTGAATTTCAGAAGGACTGACGCTCCTACTTCCAAGAATGTTCATGAAAAGTACATTCCTCTGCCGCAGGTGTCGTCACCCACGGAACATATCTATAGTGAGCCTCGACCCTCCATAAGGAGCCCACCGTCCCAGTTCGATGAGTGTTGTCGACCGCCGGTATACCAGAGCGTGGAAAAGAGGAAGGAAGAGCTGAGCAAGTGCTCTGCGGACAAAAAGGTATACAGCAATCGGCTTCCGTGTTATGAGGAATTAGCGCAAAGACTTTCTCAGGAAAAGAACAAAAAAGCAAACTTACCTCTTACGGAAGGTGGATTAGCGAATAAGATCACACAGAATAACAATAAAGTTGTCATTTATTTTGGAGATTCCATTATACGGAAACATAATGAGCAAAAGAAGGAAGAATATCGACTCAAAGAGGAGCCCGCTAAAGAAGAAGTCATTTATGCCAATAGACTTTTAGAGGAAACGGGTAACTTGGGACTGAGTAGAGAAGTAGATAGGGGAGGAGGCAACACGCAGATGGTATCTGAGGTTCAGGTTCCGGAAGCTATTTATTCTGAGATCAAGGCTGATGACGGTAAAGATACACTAGACGTCGTGACAATTAACGATGCGACATACAAGAAGGACGTGTTTGGAACAATGAGTTCTGACGGGTTCCTAGTGGTGGAGTTTGAGGGTAATTTCGAAAGAGCTCAGCAGCTGGTCGAGCTGGTGCATGGAGGCGGGATTGACCACCATGAGGCTACGGTTCTCGATGAAGATGAGCACTGCGACTGGAGCTTCATCCAAGACTGGAGGAAACGGTAAGAACAAAGATGCGTTATGTGCTCCAGACGAGATGACCTCGATCCCATCTGTTTTGTTTTATAATCGCAATATTCATAATTTTAACAGTTACGGTGTGACCTGAGAGCTCAAGTATTGTTAATTGTGTAGGAAGCAGGCCAGTCGAAGTAGTGGAAATATTGTTACAGTTTTATAACCTCTCAAACTATGTCACTTCGTTTCTTAGGTCACAGTTTTTACGAAAGTTTAGACAGATCGAGACATCGATATTAATTCGCTGTTCTATATTTAATTAAATGTACCTATTGGCTAGCAGACAGTAGAAATCTGTCCCCACTTGTGCCACGTTAAGAAATCGTTAGTCCTGGTACGTAATTTCAACTAGTGTCAATTAACTTGAGCCACTGTCACTTAAGAGATATGTTTTCACACAGAGAGAGCGTAGCTAGCGTTCTATCCGACCGTGTGTTTACAGAGTTTTCTTCTAATTATTCAATGATTCTTTATTTTTTTCCTTACATAACGGACACACACTCCATATTTTTCCGACGTGTGAGCGTTCGGGAAGACATTCACGTTAATTGCGTAGCGATTCCGCCGATAACAATCGTGTGTTGTTGGTCGACGAACTCGTGCGAGCTTCTGCTTCTTTGTGGCGATACCGATCCGGCCAGGTCTGCCCCAACACACGCACTTGCATTCTCGACCTTATCGTCTCACGGCACATCTGAATTTCAAATGACACATCCATCTTTCAATCAACATCGAAGGTTTCGTTTAACCGTTCAGATGATCTTTTGTTCCGACTCTTAGATTTTCTTGTTTATCGGATTGTCAGACTTTTTCTACCACCTTTACTTACTTCCCTGAGAATTCAACACAATCAACATTAAAACTGTTTACAATTCAATTAAAAATGGTGATGCTCTTAAAAATGAATGCCGGTTTCGTAATAATCCGGCGCGATCTTTTATCTCGGAGTTAATTATCATTACGTTCTTATTCAGGTTGAATTCGTTATACTTTTTCGACGAATTCACGTTCATACAAAATTGAATTGGAGAAAGTTTGATACAGTATGCCTTTATTATTTCAATAATCAACGTACTCGAACAACATCGGAGAAATGAAGATAGCGGTGCATCAGGTACTGGAAAATGAAATGATCAACATTGGTCTTTTCGTACGAAACGTCAGTCTTAATAGATTGAAGTTTCGTTCGCGGATAATTGGATTAAACAACTGAATTCGTATCTTACGATGATTGCATAATGCTGTCTGATTGCTCATGTTATAAGCAAGTAATAATTGTAATATCTAAGTTTAATACTCTGTGAAACGGACTATCTTTTCAGTTTGTAAGATCAGTAAGACGATCATCAAGTTCGATCACGTTGTTTTGGTTCAATCTATCAAAAAGTTGTTAAATTTTTCCGTTTGTTCTTAATGACTCAACCTAAGGTGCACTCAATCCTTCACATAAATACACCAGACCGCAAGGTTGTCAAAGCCAGGAGACACGCGTTAGCCAATCCGGCACCGATAACCTGGCTGCATTAGCCAATCTGGCGCCCATAGCCTGGCTGAATTAGCCAATATCGTGCTTACCCCATGTCATGGCACTCACGCCCGATTGGGTGCGGAGGCCTAGTTGTCTACTGTGTTGGCACTTTAATCTATCGGTCACGAGCATTGTCGCCTGCTTACCTCAATCGATTCAACAATTTTGAGTAAAATCATTGTTGCATGCTGATGGACTTTACGTTCTACTTTTGCATGACCGAAGCTTTTTGCTTACCCAAACAGACTCGGGTCAGTCGGGTGAGTTGGGTCCTTGACTGAAATTGTTTTGCTAGTCAGTAGTCAATAATGCCTACATTTACGCACATGAACAAAACATGATGTTGACATTCAAAATGATCAAAACAGTTAAATGTCCGTGAAGGGTGACCAAGGACAGCGTGTCACAATATCCTGTGATACTATTTTAGTGCTCATTAAGAACAATTTTCAGAGCAACAAAGTCGTGATTCGCTTGGAGCGCGTATTGCTATGAGCAGGCGTTTGTTATGGGCGCATCGCATTGTGTTCATGCTTGGGCGACAATTATTACGAGCGAGCTCATTTATGTGACGTAAGAGCTTCACTTTTGAAACAAACAGATTTGTAGTCTTTAGATAGGTACATAGGTATATCTATTTAAGTATTAAGTATCACATCTTGATCTGCGGAGGCAAATGATCTGACTGTGGCACCTCCATAACAAAGTTAAAGACCTATAACAAACCGTGTTCGAAGATAACAATCAAGACGAATCAGTTATCACAACAATTTTTAAACCATTCAAGTCGTAAGTTACTACACATATTGAAACTTTTTAAGTTGACCATGGACAATAACGAAAAAACAAAAGGGGAGATGATTATTTCCTTAGAAATTTTTATTTTTTGCATCTTTTACCAACAGGTGATCCCGACATTTTCTTTGTAGTCTGTCTTCTTATTCCACTCATAAATTACGTAAATATTATGCATGCATGACATTCCTTATGTAGAGTTTTTCATTTTATTATATTTTTTACGTTCGGGATTATAGGATCTTATTTCTCAAATTAGGTAGTGATAAAAGAAAAGATGGATGGATTATGTGAAAGATTATTATGTCTAGGAAGTAAGTGAACACTGAGGTGACAGCTGATGAGATGTAGAGAAGAAACAGCCGTACATTATGGCGCTGTACCCAAATAAATTGGGATAATAGGCAGGAGGATGAGACCTAAATTGTGACATAAAATTATCTATAATAAGGACAAAGATAATTTTAACATAATCAGCCATAATGTTCCCACTGCTAGGACCCAGGCCTCCTCACTGCGAGAGGGAGTGGGCCGTACTCCACCACGCGGGCCCAGTGCGACCTGGTAGAAGTCACATGTCTTCGAATTTTTGGTTCTAGGACATGCTAATTTCCTCACGATGTTTTTATTCACCGTTTTGAGAGCAGGCCATTATTCTCTTCTTTTTTAGTTCAGCATCCCTTACGTAATCAGTTTATAATCTTCAAGTAGACTGGCGACCACTTAACGTCGTAGTCACTTAGGTATCTTCTGAATTGGTTTTCTATACGACAATTTTAATGGTCTGTGATTATTCATTATAGTAACCTCTAAAGAGCACCATTGTTAGAGACTCAGGAGGTTTTAAGCTTAGCGGTCAGACTTCCTGTCACGTGACGTGACTGCAATGAACAAAACAATTGCTCTACTTCGGGGATATTGCAAAACTTGTAAGCGGCTGCGTTTTACAACTGAGCTAGAATATTCTCTGTATAACTGCTCCATCAACGTTTTCCTGTTCCTTTGCTTATTTGCCTTACATTTTGATAAAGGCAATAATAAGATTTATTTAAAAAAACAATTTTGCAGCTATTTTGTTGTCACTCAACGTTGTAGACAACTAAACATTGTTGATCGGAATTGCATCTTTCCTATGTTCTGGAACGTGACCAAGGAAAGCTTCTAACGTTTTGTGTCATGTATTTCATTTCTACTTTAATTTTCAACATTCATATAAAAGATGTTAATACTTACTACTCACTTAATTTGGACTACAATCAATTTCTAGTTTAACGGGAATTGCCAATTGAATATTTATTTTTAAAGAGTTTTCAGTATTTAATCGGTTTCGCTTTATTTTCATCAGTGCAGCTATTATTAAGCTCACGATTTTTGGATCACTTTAGGTATCTCTACGGAATCTTATCAACTTATTGTTAACCCAGTTATTTCTTCAAAGTCATTTAGGCTTTTTCGGTCATAATAGCCACATCCAGGGGTGGATAAATGTTTTTCTTTCTTTCGTTTCTACTCAGGAGTAATATTTACTGGTAAACATTGCCTTCTTGGTTTCCATTATAATTTATATTTCCAACTTTATTAGATCAGTTCCCAGTTTAACCGGAAGCTTTTCAACATCGGTTCCACTTCCTTCTTTGACAAAACACAATCCAAGGAAATCAGTTCACATGACTGGTGGATACAAAAACGGTTAGTTCCACCTGTAACATCATCACACAATTGGCCATGCTCGTCTGCGCCACGGTCACGCCACAGTCACGCCTCTCCACCTCGTCTGTGTAGTCCTCTATTTGTGAATCTATTACGACTATTGTACTAACTTTAGGCCGAAGACGTGCTTGTCTTTTGTTATGTTTGGATTCTCATTTCCTTTGGTACATAAAAAGGTAAATATTGAATTGCGGGATAGGTTTTTTTTTAATGAAATGGGAGCATTTCTTTTCGTGTTTAAGTTATGTATTAAGTTGTTTATACGCGTAGTACATTTTGGTTCTTCGAGCCGGATATGAACCAGCGATTAATGGATACCTATTAATGAGATGAAGAATACCTCTCGTTTTCCGAAAGAGAAACACAATTGTTCTTTCAAGCTATGCCCGTATTTAGGTATAAAGAACTGCGACTGTAAAGTTGACGGTTGACGAAAAATTTTATACTACGGCAGTAACATAAACGTAGGTAATGTGATTAAGAAATGAAACAAAACAAGATTTTCCAGCACTAACCCTACATCAGTAACAGTCGCCAAACCTACAGTTACAAGATGGTAACCTAATCCAGAATAACTCCTTTACGTTAGTCGACAACTCGGTCAATAGGCACGCAGCATGCTTAGCTCTCCGCATTCCATCTCCGAATGCAGTTGTGGACAACTCGTGCGCACTTCTTGCGACTATTATACCTTTTGATGTAAAGTAGCATAAGTATTATGTGCTGGAAACGGTATAATGTGCTCCATAGTAGTGTCACAAGAACTTAACGCATCCAGCAGTGTTAATGTAGAATGAGGCATAATACTGTCCCCGAAGCATTATATTCTCATTTATCGGAGCGTCGTGCACAAAAGTATTACGCTGACCAGTTCGTAGATGTGGAGTGAGTGAGATGTTACGAGTAACAGCATATTGTGGCATTAGGGCGATTGGTCGCGGCTGTACCGGCCGCGTGGCTAACTGGCGACTGGTCCTTAGTCACGCACTGCGCCGGATCAGACGTTCCGTTGACACCGGCCCGGCAGCCCGGCAGCCCATTAGCACGCTAGCCACGCCTCGGGGGCACAGGTTATTGGGAAATCGAGTGCAGCTAATGTTTTTGTACAGTTGACAGTTAGAAGCGGTATGATGAACTCTGTAGATTCAGGCGTCAACTTCTAAGTTGGAATTTTAATATTCTTTAACGGCGACGGCTGGGTGTTTCTAGACACACTATTTTAGAAACAATCTGTTACTAATTATCAGTTATTTAATTTTAATTATTATGCAACTATTTGACCTGAAATCATGTCCAGCTGTTATCAAACATCCTCTCCGGCCTATAACAAGTTTTAAACATCCTTTTCTATACCTAATTGCGACTTCATTACAATACAACACACACACACATACATGTATGTCACGACATTTTATTTGATTTTGCATGAGCTTTTCTATAATTTCTAGCATTTATATGAATTCTATCAATTTATTATAACGGACACACACTTCCATAAGTGTTTGTTATTACAGCGTATGGCACTCGTGGGTTGCAGCTGAAAATCAGCGTCAGGTGGTACACTTGTGTTGTAATCTGACATTATGCTGAGCTGAGGCCCTTTTGGCATTATAATCTTTGTTTTGTGTTTTTATAGTTTTAAGGTGTCATTTTGTGTAATGCCAATAAATGCATTTTTCTTTCTTTCTTTCTTTCTTCTTTCATTATATCCAAGCAAGTTCCATCAACTAATTCGTATGTTTAGTCTTCAGTTCAGGTCAGTCGTTCGTTCTTTGTGTGTTGCTTTTCTTTTTTTTTAATGTCGAAGCATCATGCTGAGATAGGAGCCTTTTGGCCTCGTTTAGGACTTTCTGTTTCATTTTTTTTCCTTTTGTTACTTTTTTATACAATTTGTTTTATTTTTATTTTTAACTGTGTTTAGTTTATGATCCTGTACGAGTCGCAATAAATACTTTTTCTTTCTTTCTTTCGGAAAGTTATCATTCTGATGCACCGCTACTGTAGATCTCGGATAAGGCTCCTTGCACCTCTACTTTTGATATCGGATAAGACTCCGCGTAAAAATTAATTTGGGCTAGCGTCATTTCGAATGGGAGATTTTTTTAATGCTTTAATAGCTTAGTTCGGAAATTTCAATTGAATTCAACGATTATAACTTGAATTTTGGAGTCTTTAGATGTAAGATATTACTAATTCACATCACATATCATCAGCTGCCTAGCCTTTTCCCAACTACATATGTTGGGGTCGGCTTCCAGTCTAACCAGATGCAGCTGAATTAAGATACTTATATAACTGCATCTGGTTATACTGGAAGCTGACCGAATTACTTATAATTACAGCCCCGCAATTAAAATGTTATTTTTTTATGCTCACTAGGCCATCAAGCGGGTGTCGCCCATCAGAGGAGGGGGTGTGGTGCGGCGGCGTGTCGGGCGCGCGGGCGTTGCGCGTGCGCGTGAGCGGGACGGCCGCCGCGCCTGCGCCTGCGCACGCACGCCGCTTGTCACCGCCGCCGCACGCGCACCGAGCCACCACGCCGCCGAGGCCGACTTCACCCACCAATAAACGTATGTTGAACTTTATGAAAATAATAATAACAAAATACGAGTACTATCCTACCGAGCGAATTTCGGTCACGGTGACCAATCTCAACGGTGATTAGCCGTACGCAGGAGATATAGTGCACAAGTGTGTGCGCAGACACAGCTGTGCACTCTGTTTCCTCACTCTCATAGTCCGATGGGACGGCAATCCTACTCGACTAAAGAACTCCTTATTAAAATACTATTTACAAAGAAAGAACATAAAATTATGGACATGCAAAACCGGATGAGTACCAATATTTCTAGTGGTAACAATACACTGCTTGTGATAGATAAGGGTTTCCCTAAAGGCTTACAACCCGGAATCAGTGATCAAATGTTTTCAATGACTTCTCGCTCCATCAGTCTGTCCGTGAAGTCGGGTTCATCCACCATTAGAATAACAGAGGGGCAATTCTCGTAATTTTAAGAACGTTCACAGTCTGATCTCAGTCTCAATCTGTCAAAAATACATCTAATTTCCTTACATTTTGACAAGTTTTTGACATTTGTTTGTCGCCGAGATGAGACTGCGACTAGATTTTGAACGTTTTAAATTACGAGAATTGGCGAGACTTCTCTAGATATGTCCGTCTTCAGGATTGTGTTGAGGATAATACTGGCTACCAGTAGAATCTACTGCAGTTGACTGGAGCCCTTGACGAGGGTTGCCTCTCGCTGAACAAGGGCTCCAGAACCTATGTTCTGCAATAACCCTTCGCTACTTTAATAAGGTAGCGAAGTCCCAAAAACTGGCCTAGAAACAAATAGGCGCTACTCACAACCTTGGAAAGCTAACAAATTAAATTATTTTAGCAGTAATATAATGCTATAAAATGAACATAGACATAAGTTCTCTTCGACTGACTAGACTGCCGCTGTACTCGTGAATCTGTATGATAAACTAGTTGCTGTCCGCGGCTTCGTCCGCGCGTGGATGTCGCACATTGTGCCACCGCACGTGCTGCAGGCACATAAAGTAGCCCATGTCCTTCCCCAGGATGCCATCTATCTCAAAAATCAAATTTTAAAAGTCGAGAGTTACTTTTTGAATGGATACCATAATAATTAAAAACTCTAACGGGACTGTCTGTGTCTGGTTGTGTACAGACGCCAGCACATCAAGCTACTACAATGTGTCAAATTTCTTTAATAGATTTGCAACTTTATCGCGAAAGCACTAAGGTTCAAGGTTGATTGGGAAAATTTGACAGTTTCGGGTAGCTTGACCTGCTGGCGTCTGAAGAGAAAATCTGTCAAAAATCAAGGAAACAATGTTATTTTCTTACATTTTATTAAACTTCAGCATAGCAGTTCTTGATCAGAAAATGGGATGGCGGGGTAAGACGTAGGGAGAATTCGGGTAGTCTATTCAGACCTCAAATCAGGTGTCCGTTTCAATGGCGCGGCCACGACGTTTTTTTTTAAAAAAAACCATGCCAATATTTTGTAACAATTTGTAAAAGTTGATTCCCAAAACCATAAATTTGTCAAAGCTATGGTTAAAAAGTTATAAGGGTTTGAACGTGGCCGCGCCATTGAAACGCGGCGAACCGCGCGGCCACGGAGATCTTTAAAACTAAGCATTGCAGAGACCTGAAATTTAGGTAAATAACAGATTGAATTTGTAAAAAAATTGTAAAAATATAGGAAAAATTCCTGGGTTTATATTTTAGGAGCTGCAAGACTTAAAACCTCATGGCCGCGCCATCGAAACGGTGTGAAACACGTTATGGCCGATATCTCGCTGAAAAAGCATCGCAGACGTCTGAAGTTTTTTGTAAAACCCAGATTTGAATTTGTCAAAACTAGTAAAAATACAACAAAAAATCCTAGGTTTATATTTCAGGAGCTGTGAGACTAAAACCCCATGGCCGCGCCATTGAAACGGTGAAAAATACGTTATCACCGATATCTCGCTGAAAAAGCATCGCAGAGGTCTGAAGTTTTTTGTAAAACCTAGATTTGAATTTGTCAAAATAGGTAAAAATGCACAAAAAAATCCTAGGTTTACATTTCAGGAGCTGTGGTACGGTATCGCGTAGAAATAAGTCGTGATTCTCTTTCGATGAAAGTAAGTGATAGCGAGATCTTTTTTTTTTGTAAATAACACCTATGAATATGTAGAATTACCGACAGTAGGGATTATTTTTTTTATCATAATAATATAATTTTTAGTGCGTCTTGAATATTTCAATAAGGTGACCATGGCTTATCTTTTACAGAAAACTTTGCACGTATTATATTAGAATAACTCAAGGAATCTAAATTAAATGAAAATCCTTACTATATATTATTATATATATATAATATTAATAAAATCGAAAGTAAGTTTATTTGTTACTATTTCACGCCTAAACCACTGAACCGATCATCCTGAAACTTTGCATATAGATTTTCAGCTGTACGGAGACGGGCATAGGGTACCTTTTATCCCGAAAAACGTAGTTTCCGAAAAAAAAACAATCAAAACGTGTTTTTTTCTCGTAGATGGCGCCACTTCTTAAGAATATTTTCTTCCAAATTTATTGTCAAATTCTCAATTAACGCGAGCGAAGCCGTGGAAAAAATCTATTGAAACGATAAGATACAAAACTATGTTTATTTCTTTAAAAATAATAAATCTTTTTTATTTAACCTTAATAACTAAGTTACATTAGTTTAAGAACTTAGTTATTAAGGTTAAATAAAAAAGGTAATAAACCTTTTTTATTTAACCTTAATAACTAAGTTACATTAGTTTAAGAACTTAGTTATTAAGGTTAAATAAAAAAGGTTTATTATTTTTTGCTTTTTAGTTTTTTCGGCGGTTTAATTTTTTTGTTATTTTTTTTTTATTTTATAATTTTTTGTGGCTATAATCTAGGTACTAATTGTTTGCCAAAGGGCAGGCATATGTGGCACTGAGTAGAGTAATAATACACATCTCAGCATGCAAATCTGTGAGTGAACTATAAATCACCCCTATTTTCCCACCCAAATTTGGTTGGAATTTCTTTTCCAAATTTATATGGGAACAACTTTGGGGTATAATACCCTTTCCAATAAAAAAGAATGATCAAAATCGGACTAAATCTGTAATCTGTAAAAAGTTATGTGTGGTCGTATATAAAAAAAATAAAAATATACGCGTCGACTTAAGAACCTCCGTTTTTGTTCGTCGGTTAAAAATAGGTGGAAAGTGTTCTGTAAACAATAAGCCATGGTCACCCTATCGACATATTCAAGACGTATTGATGATTCCGTACACAGCTCCTGAAATGTAAGCCTAGGATTTTTTTGTGCATTTTTACCTATTTTGACAAATTCAAATCTAGGTTTTACAAAAAACTTCAGACCTCTGCGATGCTTTTTCAGCGAGATATCGGTGATAACGTATTTTTCACCGTTTCAATGGCGCGGCCATGGGGTTTTAGTCTCACAGCTCCTGAAATATAAACCTAGGATTTTTTGTTGTATTTTTACTAGTTTTGACAAATTCAAATCTGGGTTTTACAAAAAACTTCAGACGTCTGCGATGTTTTTTCAGCGAGATATCGGCCATAACGTGTTTCACACCGTTTCGATGGCGCGGCCATGAGGTTTAAGTCTTGCAGCTCCTAAAATATAATCCCAGGAATTTTTCCTATATTTTTACAATTTTTTTACAAATTCAATCTGTTATTTACCTAAATTTCAGGTCTCTGCAATGCTTAGTTTTAAAGATCTCCGTGGCCGCGCGGTTCGCCGCGTTTCAATGGCGCGGCCACGTTCAAACCCTTATAACTTTTTAACCATAGCTTTGACAAATTTATGGTTTTGGGAATCAACTTTTACAAATTGTTACAAAATATTGGCATGGTTTTTAAAAAAAAATTACGTCGTGGCCGCGCCATTGAAACGGACACCAAATCAGCAATCGTGGTAGGATCTTCGCTGGGCAGCATCTGGGTGGCCCGTATCTAGCAGTGGACTGCTATTAATAGGCCGATTTTGATGAACAGGATAACCAGTAAAAACGATAAATTTATGTGATACCTACTGCTGATAAAAACTCTCTCCTCAGCTATCCACGAGGAACCCCCACCGCCATCAACGGAAGGTCCCAGCTCTGCGCAGCTGAAGGCAGTGGGCGCGGTGTCCCAGCTGACCGTGGCCAGCGCACCCGTCCGCAGCGCGCCCGCACAGAACAGCTACGCACTCGAGCGACGACCGCCCAAGCACGACCATCATCATAGACCAGTAGAGACTGCACCGCCTGTTCAGGTTAGTTCACGATACCTATTGAGCAAGCACGGGGAAGCTAACAGCAACGTCACTACAATTTTAAATAAGTTCATAGCATTTACAGCAGGTACTAGAAAGGCAATCCCCGATTATTAAACGGATGCGCTAAGGTAGTCCGCGAAATTGAAATTTTCTTATATTTTTTGGCAATTTGCAGGTCAAAGTCAGCTTGTATGTAACCGTAACAAATACGACTTTACAGGCTTATAATCAATAAAATCATCATTATAACCCTCTAAGTTCAAATCTTATTGAATAACTATTTCATGAAATATCAGCAAACAATCAGTACCTAGCTTTAGTTTTTTAAACGACTAGGAATTACTCCAGTATCGTGGGTGCGTTTACAAACATTTAAACTCACATACACAAACAGCCAGACCCGGAATAAATACTTGTAGGCCATAAAAATATTTGTTCCGTGCGGGAATCGAACCCGCGACACGCAGCGCAGCAGTCAATCGCTTAACCACTGCGCCAACCGTGCCGTCAAATTTTGACAGTTCAACAACCGACTGACAGTTGATCAGACTTTTTCGAGAATCGTTCAAAATTTTTCCAACGTTTCCAAAGTTTTATCCGAGGGATAATTTTGAATTTTTGACAGTTCTTCTATTATACAAAATCTGTCGGACGTCAATATTATGCCACGAATAAAAATTATCTGTCGATTGAAAAATCAGCCCTTAGATTGATAGTAATAATAAGAAATAATAAATAAATAAATAATAATAGTGTCTTACACAATCAGGGTGTAGATTACTGAAAAAAGCAACTTCTAAGTAATCGACGAAAGTAGACAAACGACATGTTTGTTGTTATACGTTCACTAACAGGTTGTATGCTGCAATTACTGCAAAGTTGTTCAGTTTGACGAAGTTTGGATCACCTTCACAAAATAAAGTGACAAGTACTACAGCCTGTAGATATTACGACAAAATCAACAGTCTGTATAACACCGACCGCAGCCCTGCGGTCTCATCCACATAGTTAGATCACTTTGATGCTCTCTCATACACTGCGGTTTGTAAACAACTTGATCTATTTGTGGTTGAGATACACCACAACAATTTACAGTTCACTTGTTGTAATTAAACTACATACACACACCACAACTATATACTACTTGTAACTTTGAAACAGATCAAAGAACTCGTTATGGGAGTGATTTCGGAGAAGTTTTTTATAAGTATTTATCTATATACATATAATAAAATTGTAGAAAAGTGGTGTCTGTACAATGGAAATATATTAAAAAAAAGTAGCAGGGGTTGTTATTATATCGATACCGAACCCGAAATTGTAATTAATTTTTTTTTTGTCTGTTTGTCTGTTTGTTTGTGCACGCTAATATCAGAAACGGCCTATTTGATTTATATGCGGTTTTCACTAATATATTGTAGTAAGCTTCACTTAACAGTTAGTGTTTATTTCATGTCAATCGGTTCATAAATAAAAAAGTTATGTCAATTTAAAGAATCACGGCGAACATTTGTTAAGGTATTCTATCAGAGTACGTACAGGCCTCGCGCCTGCGCGTCTATGGCTATATAAAGCGCGCTGAGAGCAGCGCCGCTGCCCCCCATCAGAGCAGGAGTCCCTCAGGGCTCCGTACTCGCCCCTCTCTTATTTACGCTGTTCACTAGCGACATCCCTAAAGATGCTAAGTCCCAATTGGCTCTGTGCGCAGACGACACAGCCATCTATTACACTGGTCGCAGCCATATCCAACTACGACTTCGTCTCCAAACCGCAGTCAATAAGTTGGCTGCTTGGTTCAGGAAATGGCGAATCGAAGTCAACACCGACGAGAGTCAAGCGGTGCTCTATTCGAGACCCAGACGACAACCCACCCCCCTCCACCAATCACCATGTTCGGCAAGCCGATCCCTTGGGAAAAGCGAGCCAAATACCTTTGTTTTATTCTTCTCCTTCTCCTCACCTTCTCAGAGCACATAAAGACGGTCGGTTCGCGCGCCTCTTTCACTCTAGGCTGCCATCATTCCGTCCTCAATGAACGCAGCAAGCTGTCACTCAAGTGCAAAAAGCGCCTGTACACAGCATGCATCCGTCCCATAATGACTTACGCTTGCGTAGTCTTCGCTCACGCAAAGCCCCGTCACATCCATAGGATGCAAACCCTGCAGAACCGATTTTTCCGCAAGGCCACAAACTCCCCTTGGTTCGTTAGGCTAGTAAATAAATAATTACCTGCCTACCTAATGGATGGTGTTGGTTTATGACACGATAGAATTTTTGGAACGAAGTTCCTTACCGCGCGTTGCGAAAGGGGGCTAGACGGAAAACCCACAAAGACCACAAGTTGGAACGACACTTTTAGCTATAGTTGTAAGCCGTGCGGCGTGCGCGTGTTTCTCTCTGTCTCTCTCTCTCTCTCTTATAGAAAGCAAGCCAGTTACGTTATGACGCATGTTGACTATTAGGTATACTTCGTTCCATATCCGGGTGTCCCTTGACACCTCTCAAGTTTTTTTCACCTTAAAATTACCTAAAAATGCCTGAAAACTACATATTTAATGTCGGAATGACAAGTTGAGATTATTGCTTTTAGATGTTATTGCAGTTTCAATAAGCTTGGCTTGATACTCGTATTACTTTACAAGATTGTGTAGCTATAATGGCTCTCCCCTTTATTCATAAATTATAGTTTCATAGAGTTAAGAAATGAGATAATAATAAAAATGTTTATTTCATTTATAAGAAAGTTTATTTCAATTAGAAATGTATGATTAAACAGTCACTACTTGACTTTAAGCAAGTTTATAAATAAACCTCTAAATCTTTATTGCAAAATCATTAAAATCTTCAGAAAGCACGCTAATACTTCACTTTAGTCTGGACCTGCCTATGCGCAGAGTGCGCTTTAAAACTTGCAATTCACATTAGCCTGCGTTTGCCCATGCGATGTTAACCCCGGAAAGACAAGTAGTCAAATAAGGTTGCCCAACATACTGGAAAAATGAGTTCTTCAATTAATTTTGGTATTGCAACATTTCAATAACAAAACAATTGCCAAATTCAATTACCGACACAATGGTCATAACGGTTTTGACACCGATATTAACACGCAAGTATTGTAATAGTGATGTCATTCCTTGTAACTTTAACTTTAGGCCTTTTGGGGTTTATTTATAAACGTTGCTTAAAGTTAAGCCACGTTTATAAACAAAGGGGTGTATGTTAAAAGTTAATAAAATCGGTAGAAACACGTAGAATAATGGTTCATAGAATATGTAAGTACTCGTAAGTCGTAAGTATAATAAAATGTATAGACCAGTAATAAATTGATGTCATCGGGTCATCATGGATAGCGATCGAATAATATATACTTAATTTGGTAACTGCGCAAGAGCACGCGAAAGCCACATTATAGTTACGGGATCCAGATATTGGACAGATTAAAAATCTGTTACGTGCGTGAACATTGATTCACAACACCATCTGGTCAAAATGAGTGCTTGGACGCATTTTCAGAAAATTGTCGGAAAATAACTATAACAAATCAGCTTCTCCATATCCATTTTAAGCTCATAACATAACATCACGCATTTATTGCGCGAAGGGTTAGGCAGAGGTGCGCCTACTGCCCTACTGCACACCCACATTTGGCCAGGTATGTGTACGAACAGACGGCAGCACATCAAGCTACTACAATCTGCCTTTCTTTAATAGATTTTCAACTTTATCGCTAAAGCGAAAGCGCTAAAGAAAGGTTCAAGGTTGATTGGGAAAATTTAACAGTTTCGGGTAGCTTGTCCTGCAGCTGGCGTCTATATCGTGTAATAATGGTCGAGCCTATTTATCGAAAAGCTCTACCCGGAAATGGAACCCAGGACCTCATGCTCAGCAGTAGTGCTTGCATTAGACCAACGAAGCAGGCTCTTCCCCCCTCTCCCAACGAGGCAGGCTCTTCCCCCCTCTCCCTCACCCTAAAACTCTCCACCTTAAACCCCGTCCCTTAAACTTCGTGAAAAGTTCTTCAAGGAGCATATTTGCTTGCTCTTCTTTCATTAAGTTACAGGAAACCTTCCTAAGATCCCTCTTCTAAAGATTATACCATTTCTTCCCTTATATGTACCCTACCAACTATCTTTTAGGGACGTTGGGGTTTAACTCGTTGGAGGTGAGAAGAGGCCTTGATCAGCTCACTGTAGCCTGTAACTGATCAGGTCTTTCCTGCCGATTATTTGTGCCCGACAAATACATCGGACACTGTCAAAACCAACCAGCACAATCTGTTTGCACAACCATCATCCAAAACTGTAGCCAGAGCCGAATCCCCAGACTGTCGGACTTTAAAAATGCTAAATGCCCTTCTGACTGCCAACACTGAATGTGATGTGTTCGGATGGATGGAGTAAAATTATGCGTATATGTCTGGTGTTGTGTGAGAGAAAGTATGTAAAGTCCACTGTTCCGTGTTAGTTTTAAATTAAATTATGTACAACATAATTGTCAACGTAATATTAATGGTTTCTATGTTAATTAATGTAATTGGTATTGTACCGTTTTAATTAACTATAAATTAAATTAACGCGTTTCTAGCTCGTTATTAAATAAATTCGTTCCAGTAATCTATCATTGAAATACTACTAAGAAATCAAGTACTATCCAATAGCTGATTGATTGCTGTACCTACTGCATTCATCATGATTCGTGATGAGCTAATTAGTAATTAGTCGCGATCACATCGTAGGTAACCATTACAGTAATTATCTGAGCGAGCGTTACGCGGCGAAAGTGTTGCCGCTAGAAAAAATAAATTACCATTGTTCTTAAAAACTCCCACGATCTCTTGATAGGGAAAAGCGTAATCGGTGGGAAGCTTTAAATATTGTTGAAAGCGAAATTAAGCATCAGCAACAATGGCAGTCATGTCGGTGCATGCAGATGCGTCAGCGCGTGTTTCATAAGATTGATGAGCTCTCTGATGATTTAATTCGTTGATGTTGTTAAAATTAGACCGAACATGGTGCTGTAAAAATACTCTGAAGTCGTTCCTCGTATTTTCAGAATATGTTTGTACTTATTGAAGTACCATACCTACTTACCTAGTATGACTGTGATATCAAATTTTCATTCTCTGGATAAACAAGCTGATGATTCTGTGACTGAATTGTGGCTCACAACACAACTGGTCGCTCTTCTCTAAAATACACATAAAAAACTCCCGCCTTTTTCCTATGCAGGGTAGGCAGAAACTACAGAACACAAGCTGCTACGATCCATCCGTACTCCTTTTGCTCTACAATATCGCTCATCACTAAATAACTAATTTCTTCCCCTATAAAGAATGGCGTCCGCGAATGCAACAGCAGTTCCGATGAGAACAGGTCGTCCGGACACGCGTCCATGTCGGACAGCGGGGGCGGCGGGGAGGCGGGCAGGGATGAGCCCCGCCGGACACGGCAGCCGCCACACGCCCGGACAAAGCATCGACCACATAATAAGGTACATAGTAATGCCTGTGATTGTCCCACTACAGGACCTCTCCTCATAACAAACGACCATACCGTCACCGACAAACCGACAAACGTACGTATAGTTACTGAAGACAAAACATCGATAGAAGAAATCTTCTATCGATGTTTTGTCTTTAGTAACGAAAATTACTTCTAGGGACAAAATGAATGAAGTAATTTTCGACAGCAAAGTCCTAAAGGACCAATATTCTTCTCCGCTTTGCTCTTAACAGAGCGGCCGTGGTCACGATGAATTGTTATCCTACTATTGTTATTGTTGTTACCCTTTCTGAAATTTATGTAGACGAAACTGCGAGCAAGGAAGAGTGAGGATAAGTAAAAGAAAGCTGCAGTTAGGTTTTAAATACACTTGAACACCTAATGGCTTCTTGTAACAATCGTAACCCTTGTAATCCTTCAGTTACAGTCACCATGGCCTGGAGGCGGAGGCCTGGAGGATATCAGGTCAGCCATCAAACAGCTGACACTTCGCTCCAGAGACAGTAGCAGCACCGCTACGAGTGCGTCGAGCGCCGGCGGCGGCAGCAACAACGGGGCTCAGGGTATGTTCATATTTATCTACTAGACATGATTGAAGCGACTGAAATGTCTATCTAAGGTCCGATAGTTTTATGTTTGTATGTTAAAGGATCTCGAACTCTCGATATGTTTAACACCCGGCTATGGTGTGACTTGGCCAATTTTCCAAATTGTTGAAATGCGTAAGTACTCAGTTTGGTCCCCATATAACAGTGCGTCGACTTTGGTTTTCAGAGAGTGGCAGCGCGGCAGAAGCGCGTCGGAGACGAGCTCCGCTGGTGCGGCAGCCCTCACTCGATACTGTCTGCACAAACGTTACCAGCGCCGATGAATTCGTCTGGGTTGACTCTCACAATAGGTATGTTCTCTCACCTCTAAATAATTATGAATTATGTTTATTTCTGTAATAGGCTCATACAAATAATTATCATTAAGTACATAAAAACAAACATAATCAGCCTAAATTGTTCCCACGGCTGGGACTCATTAGGTACAATCATACAGTAATCAGACACATTATAATCTCATCACAAAATAATGAAATGTTTATTGATTTATGTAAGTAGATCTTTGAACACTTTCAAGGGCCCTCTAAGGCTATAGCCGTGATAACGATAACACTTCTATTGTGTCTCATTTGTCGCGCCGAAACCTGTGACACTTTTGCACGTCAATATTTTAAAAACTATTTGGCGCCGGCATTTCCTTACTGACTGATCCCTGAGAAAAATGCCGAAACTAATTCAGAGTTCATATTCTGTTCTAGAGTGCAAACATAACATAAAATACAAAACTCTGCCATAATTACTGTGCGAAACATGTCACTTAGTCCCCAGCATAAAGATCTTCGTCTTCCATATCCTGTCTATATTATAGCTTCATTTATTCCCCAAATAGTATCGGTCTATAGCCTATCTGAGTCTGGGCCCATATATACTAAGTCCCGTAGGGCCCTGTAAGTCATTCCATAATACAAGGAGCAATCATGTCTGTAGTCTACCTGGTACTTATTGCAGGCTGGTGGAGCTTCGCTGTGTGCCCTGGACAGCGAGCGAGGTCAGTCGTGCGCTGCAAGCAGGCAGGTGCAGAGATATAGCGCCCAGGATGGCACCAGACACACCGTCCAGACTCGCCTACTTACTACAAAGGTACGTCCTTGCGATTTGTTCAAAAGTATTCATCCCATCCATAGATAAGAGTAGGTATAAATCCTATCATGAAGGTTACTTCTGTTTTGGCTCACAACATTGTATGATACGCGACGGTGACAACTCTAGGGTGCTCCTGAAAAAAAAACGAAATTATAAATAAATATTTCTGTTCTTGTGATTTCAGGGCACTGGTGAGGATATCACGCGAAGCGCAGCGTCTCTCCCAGAACTTTGGCTTCTGCTCTAAACACGAAGTAGCTGGTGCGTTCAGGATAGTTCTCAGCACGCCGCTAGCCGACGCGTGTATCAAGGCGAGAGAAATATATTTTCTAATGGAATTACTAGAGCGAGAATGATTACTTCTCTAAAGCCGAAAGTGCCAATCGAAGCAGCTCTGTTAGTCACTGTTTTGAAACTAAACAAATTGGTCTTTAATTTGACAGGGTTGCCAACGAGCAGCGACAATGTACGCAACTTCGGGCAGCGCTGCGAGACGCCTGGGCTCAGCAGCTCGAGCCCGGACCAGCCTCGCACCTGGCCGGTTCCAAAGGTGGATGTTGGATGTTCGTGTGGCATCATTTGTACATGAGTAAGTGCCTATTGTATGTAATCCTGCTCTTACTGTGACAAACAAACAAAGTAAGCTCCCCTATACTGTTTTTCGTGTTTTCCTCGACGTCAGACCGGCAGCTCAGCGCAGTACTATTTAGTCAATGCTTGCCAATGTATTTACTTACTGTACCTACTTTATTTTACTTTTTATGATAAATGGTCGCAACCTTTTTTTAAATAGACACTAGGAGGAGTACCTAGCGAGGTAACCCCAACACAAGTATCTTTTATAACTTACCTGCTGGGGTTACCTACCTTAAACTGTTAAAATAAATACGAGTACACCAACACTTTTAAATTATTTTTTTTTAATTTTAAATTTATGATAATGAAATGAAATGTAGATGAAATGCATAGTAGTAACTAGGTACCTATGCAGTTGAACATATGAGATGTAATAAAAACATTTTGTTTTTTTTATTGTTTTAATGCTCAGTATGCTCAAACACTTTGCCAAGCGATCCTCTTACTTATTCTTTAGCATAATTTATACGTTACTGTATTCAGATACGCAGCGATCTACCTCTGTGCTGGCATGGAGACGCTGCTGGAGGAGATCGCGCTGATAGCCGGCAGCAGTGCAGCCACCTCTCCCATCACACCTGCTGTGGTGGACCACGCGGTCGCTAATTGTGCTGATCTCTGGGGGCTGTTGCAGCCGTACAGCCACCTGAATGCTGGAAGAGTTGCTTCAGGTAAGCAACAAATCTATGTATAAATAAATATGGATCACTGTGTCCGACTTAAATAAATAAATAAAATAAAAATATGCATGGTCTGGCAGATTGATTTAGTTCGGTTTTCTCGGGTTCGTAAAACTAAATCTCACGTTTAATTATTCCAAAATCGGTCCAGCCATAGCCATACACCTTGGTAAGACTGGTTGTCAGATTTTCGGGATCAATTATATTGTCCAACAGTGGACGACTGTACCTGTCATTTCACGTGTTGGTCATTTAGCGATCTAAGACGGTTACCATCATTGGTCATAATACGAATTAGTCATTGATATCAATATGCGTCGTAATGATAGGTTCCGTCTAGACTTTTAATATTCATTTAGTAAAAAGAGCTGCTTTTTTACGTAACAAAGAGACACTTAAATTTTATGGATTTATTTTTGATTTTATTGACTGGATTTTGTTCTTTTGGTCCTAACTTATGTAAAACTCTCCGGATTCTAAACACGTCTGTATTATGGATATTCCCTGACATTTGTTAATATCCGCTTCCTTTTTATTTTATAGACTTTCTTGAGGTACCTACCTACTTACTTATTTTGATAATTTATGCGGACATTCATTTTCAATTGACATTATCAAGTAGGTAGTTTACCGATCTTATTTCGAACTGCAGGCGCCTTATCACTGTCTCGTTGGGAATCCATGAGCTCAATGGGTTCCGGGTCATCATCAGGAGTGTCCCGTCCTGAACATAGGGCGTTGGGACTTAGTCACGATTCTGGTATCACTACCAACGGTTCCGGTACGTATCAAAAGTTCTATTAATCTTTAACTTCTTCTAGTTTAGAAGCAGCATCAGTAATATTTTCCCTAATTACCTACTATTGTAAGATAATGATGAATGTATGTGCTGTTGATGATGTTCTTTAAATAAATATATCCCTACCGATGAGCCAACATTACAGACAAGTTTTACGAGTGCTTTTGTCATCCGCAGGTGGTTCAGGGACCTCAGCTGGCTCTAACAACAGTTCTGGGGGTTCGACTGCGTCAGTTCTGTTGACCACGTGCGCTGGCTCCGCATCGGAGTTGCGAGCTGTGTTGCGGAGAGTACATCCGCGGCTCGCGCCCCTCTCCCCAGCTGCTGAACGAGCTTTATACTATTTTATGAGATGCTCACAGGTGTGTGATCATTTTTCTTTACTGAACGACAATTCCGTTTAAATATTGACCTATGCGTTGTTTTACTGTCTAGCAGACGAAATTTTCAAACACAGAAAACAATGGGTTTTGTTGCATTGTCAAAATGATTCCATAATTTTGAAATTGAAACAAAATCCATTGCTATTGCGACAGTGATGGCAGCAGGCACACTATATAACGCAAAGGAGTTTAGGTACTTGTTCCGGATATATAATTCATGATTGTCCTTCCTTCTCGTTAGTTGGAGCACTCGAGCGCGAGCGGTGGCAGCTGCGGCGGCGCGGGGCTGTGGGGCGAGCGCGGCGCGGGCGCGCTGCCGCCGCTGGGCGAGTGGGTGCGCGTGCTGCGCGCGCACGCCGCGCTGCGCCCGCCGCCCGCCGTGCCCGACGCGGACGACGTTATGCAGGCTGCCAGGCTGCTGCTGCCGCACGCCGACTGCCCGCCCAGACCTATCACGTAACATGACATATTTCATTCACACTCTATACTTATCTTAAATTCATTAATTCATCCACTGACAGACAACGCACAGGGTAAACCGGAGGGTCAAGAAGCATGAAATGCACAAAGATTCCTTAACCAACGAAAAAGACCACTAGGGAAGGATTTTTGAAAATTTATCCCCTAAAGCGTTGAAATATTGAGGTTCGTCATTTTTGCCGATGGGGAAACCCATCGGAAACTGTTTTTACATATTATAAATAAATTATAGTCTCTTTTTGTCTGTCTGTGTAACTGCGTTGTTCAGGTTGTTCTTCTAAACTACGTACCTAACGGATTTTGATGCAGTTTTCAACATCATTCAGAGAATTAATTTCGGAAAGTGTTTAACACATTAATATTTACCAAACATTTAAAGAAATCCTCGTGTTTCATTAAATCGTAAACACCGTGCGAAGCAGGGGCGGGTCGTTAGTTATGCAAAGCCAATTTCTTAAAAACCACAGACTAGAAGAAGCCATAGAGCCAGTATGGTCTCGCTGCGCACGCACGGCTGACGAGCTCAGCAGGGCCGCCGTCGGAGTCGCTCAGCGAGCCTTTCTCAGCGGGAGACCGGAGCTGGTGGGCGGCGTGCGGTCGTTGCTGCCACCAGCCGGCATCGACGCACCAGATGCTTCGGGACTGACGGCGCTCATGAAGGCGGCGTTTGCTGGCGATGAGCAGATTGTTGCTGTAAGTCGATTTTCTGTTGAAAACCTAAACATAGAATATGAATTCTACCACAAACAAACTACATTACAAACTTTAAAATCTGAGGTCCACTTTGTCCATTATTCACTAAACAGTTTTTAAGGGACAACTAACTTAGGTACAGCAGGGCTGTATGAGACGATACGATACCTATGCATTTAATGAGACTTAACAGCTGATATTTCGTAGCAGAGGTTTGGGGGTCATTCAACATTAGTGTCGCCTCATATAGTGAATGTTTTGTCGGCTCTCGAATAGTACCAAGTAATGGTTTTATTGTTGGCTGTATGGTTTTATTTCAGATGCTACTGGAAGCGGGCGCGGACCCTAACATCGAGACAGGCGGCGCGTGCGCAGCTCACTGCGCGCTACCGCTGTCGCCGCGCTCGCCATCCACACAACAGACTACCCCCACATACACGCCGCCCACAGCAGGTAACCTTCTACCTTATAAGCCCTGAGCCCGTAGACATTCACTAGAACTTCACGGTTAGTACTTAATGAGCAACAAATCTTTGCAGTCAAGTATTGAATAAATCAAACTTATAACACCCCGTCGTTTTTGCGTCGGGGGTTAAAAATAAGTAGGAAATTATCTCTCGCTCTGAATATAGTATTCAACTCTATTTAGGTCGCATTCCACCAAACTTATATACATAGGATAAGTCTTATAGGTACCTACTGGGAATAAATTTTGAATTTTCGGCAGTTTATTCTTAGTAGATCTGTCAAATGTCAATTTTATTCCACTGATTAAAGTTATATGACTTTGGTAAAATTAGCCCTTAGTAATTTATATAGTTCATTGTGAATTACAAAGAACACAAACATTTTGCTGTTCGTTGTGCGGTGACCCTTAAAATGGTGTGTTGCCAGACCTTTAAACTAAGTTTACCCATAGGTTGGACGGCGCTGGTGTACGCGTGCAGTGGCGCCGGCGGGGGCGCCGTGGAGTGCTCGCGCCGCCTGCTGGCTGCGGGCGCCAGGGTGGACGGCGCGCCCGCACGGGGAGACGACGTTTGCACTCTTACGCCTTTACAGGTGTGTGCCTACTGTAATTTTTAAGCAGCTTACGGATGACCTATAGATTTTGTTTTTTTTTTCGTGTATTAGATTACCTATTTAATTAAATCTTCTGTTTTCAGGTGGCCTGTGGCGTCGGTAACTTGGAGCTCGTACAGTTGTTACTGTCACATGGCGCAGACCCGTTCCTCTCCACGCAACTAAATGATGCCTTGTGCTACTCTGCTGCTGCACAATATGGGTGTTACAGGTGACGAATTAACAGACGATAATAATCTTATAAGTAAAATTTAAAAAAAATTGTTTTAATTTCGTAATCATTAGGTCAAGGCTTGAAAGCAGTATGTATCTCAGCCTTATGTGGTACATACATGAAACCTATACCCCAAGACCTATAGTCATTAATCTTATGTCTAGTGCCGTGGCAGTATGCTGTGCACACGGTCGTCGTGCATGCCTGCGCGCTGCGGTGCGCGGTGGTGCGCGAGCAGCCCAAGCTGTGCTGTCACTGGAGGAGGTGCTGGCTGAGGGCGCCGCAGCACAACCCGTCCGACACCCTGCCTTCACCAAGCAACAGCAACGAGCGCTACATGACGCCATGTACTGCGCCGCTGAGACTGACCATTTGGGTGAGACTTCGATGACTCTTTCTATTTCTAATGCCAATGTTACAGTTAAGATAGTCCAGATCAAAATTAAATGTTGATTCCTGCTGAAAAATCTCACCGTGAAAACTTAGGATAAGTGAGCTGGAGCTGTCAATAGTGTCAATACTTAGCATCAGGTGGAATGACAGCCCACTTTAAGCTCACTTCACCTAAGTTTTCACGGTGAGATCTTTACAGAATAGACCGCTGGTAAGCTACGCTAAGTCAAAATATCCCTAATGTGTCTGAAAATAATAGGTCAAGTAACAAGTTGGATCAACTCATTTAGTGATTGTTAATGATGCTACATAGCAATATTTAACTTACCCTAAATCATTTGTTTTCCAGACATTACACTAGAACTTCACGCGCTAGGCGTGCCGTGGTCACTGCATGCGTGGACTCTGTCACTGGCCGCCGCTGCAGATGCAGCGCTTGATAGCGTTATCGATCAACTTTTACAAGACTTCCTACAGGTAGTACTCGTATTCACTTCACATGTTGTAGAAATAATTTACTATGTAAATGTTTTAAAATCTGTTTTTTGACTACATTTTACTTCAGGTGTGTCCATCCGACGACAGCCACTACAGTAAGCAGTTTATTTACGAGTGCCTCCCCCTGCTGTTCAATATTCTACGGTACAGCAAGGTAATGTGTCAAATATTATTGTTTTTGCCACAAATATTTTAGGTATTATTGATCTACTGTCAGGGATTGTTTTTAAAATCTTTAAAAGCCTTTGGTGGAAAAGGCCGTCAGAATTAATAAAACCCCATTAAATTTAGAAGGAAGGCACTGTCTTACTGCTGGCTGACATCCTGTGCGCATGCTACGGACGGGAGGCTGTGCCAGGCGTAGCGCAACCACCGCCTCCCGTGGCACCAGCGCCGGCCAGGGTCGACCCATCATATGTCAACAACCCATCGCTAGCTGACGTCACCTTTAGGTAACTTCTGAATAAAATCACCTTTATTGCCTAGACTTCGGCCTCATGCAATATATTGATGAAATCATTTTATTCCTCAGGGTTGAAGGGCGACTGTTTTATGGCCACAAAATAGTTCTTGTCTCCGAGTCACCACGCTTACGAGCCATGCTAGCACCTGCAAGATCATCGAACGAAGCCTTACCAGTCGCCAATGCTGCCCCTCCTCTCGTGCAAATCAACGATATCCGGTATCATATATTTGAGGTACGTTTTAATTTCTATTGACTTTTTGCTGGGGGGTTTGTTGCGCTACTTCTTCTCAGCTAAAGGTCTAGGAAGTAGTGACGGGCTGGTGTTTTTGGGGCTGTATTTTATAAATTGTGCTGATTCTCAGCCTTGATGTTTTCCAAGCGTCGAAAGTGATTATCTAATAATGTATTTTGGTTTGTTAATTGTCACAGCAAGTAATGAAGTATCTCTACTCGGGCGGGTGCTCGGGGCTGGACATCCCTGAGACAGACGTGTTGGAGGTGCTGGCCGCAGCCTCCTTCTTCCAGCTTCTGCCGCTACAGAGGCACTGCGAGGCAAGAGCGGCTAAATCAGTAGACCTACACAACCTGGTCTCAGTCTACATACATGCAAAGGTAAGAGCCATTGCATTCTTGGTTCATTTATCAAATATCATAAACTTCTTCAAATCACTAAATAATTAAAACAATGGTCCCAGCCCCAGTCTCAAAAAATAAACTCGTCATAAAGTACTTAGTTTTTTATACCAACGCTAAATTCTGGTTCCTACGTTAAGTAGTTTGATATGTGGCTGGTTTCGTTGCAGGTTTACGGTGCTACTCAACTGTTGGAATACTGCCAGGGATTTCTACTTCAAAATATGGTCGCTCTTCTCACGTACGATGACTCCGTTAAGCGTTTGCTCTTCGGAAAACGACTACCCGGACATAATGTTCTTGGTGCTTTATTGCTAACGCTACAAAAGAGAATTGAAGCCAGAAAAAACCAAGCGAAAAATAGATAACTTTAATTCAGATGTTAAATGTTCGGTGGGTTTAATTATTTTTCTAAATAAAAACATAATTTTATAAGAATTGTTATTGACTTATTGAGTAATCAAGTTACTCTATTTATATTACAATTGATTTATAGAAAATAAAATATTTTCCCAAATATTTTTATAAGGCTTTAATTTTGTCATGCTGAAATACCTTTATGTAACGAAGTTTGATAATATTTTATAATATAATAATGTAAGTACTAAATTAACTTGTATGTAGATAAGTAAATAGATTAACTGAGATATAAATGTTTTTGTAACAAAATATATTTTTGTCTTCATTTTGTAATTCTATCAGTAGGTAACTCTCATTTATGAAGCAGTTTATGACAGGAAAGTATTAAAACCCGCACCACGAGTACCGTTGGACGTGTTCGTCAACACATTCGCCCCTTACACTGCGGTGGGATCCATGTATATCTTTGTAATAATTGTAATGTAATTATTGTTGAAATAAAGCTTTGTGTTGTACAATGCCTCATTCATTTTCAGCAGTTTTGAGTTTACGATATACCTACAGCTGAGATATATAGGGATAAACGTTCTGCTTTTCTCAAGTCGACGCGACCAGGTATCGAAGTAGACGCCAGCAGGTCAAGCTACCCGAAACTGTCAAATTTTCCTAATCATCCTGTCATTAATGAATGAACCTTGAACCTTAATGCTTTAGCGATTAAGTTGAAAATCTATTAAAGAAATTTGACAGATTGTAGTAGCTAGATGTCCTGGCGTCTGTACCTATTAGTATTTGAGCGGTCGCGCTGTGTACAGTCACTAGCATAAATATACAAGGTATCGTTTTGCATCCTCATCAAATTCAAGGACGTAACTATGCTACTGATTCTCGACACGAATCAATAATAAAATAAGTAGGTTTTTTTTCTAGTTTTCGGAAATCGGCATGTGTGGGACACGCATTTTAAAACGCGGCCTGTGTGAGACACCGCACTACCCTTTTACACAGACATAAAAACGCGGCCGCTTATACGATACCATAACGCGATTGTTCTTTGAAAGTGGTGTATTCTGAAATACTGTCAAACTTAAATAACTAAAAAAACAAGTAAGTATGCATTCATTATTGCTTAGCTTGGGACTAGATGGCGCTGTGTGAAATGTCCAGGGATATTATTATTATTTACCAGGGATCGTAATTTTATTTGATTATTTATGTCTTTCTTAACAGCCTCCTGAAATTTGACGAGGATGCAAAACAACAACTTGTATTACTATGAACAGCTGGGCAATATTATCTGACTAAGTGACTTCATGATTCATCCATTTTGGTCGTCAATATGACGGCAAATATATATGTGATAATTTATGGAAGGCATTATACAAGTGGCAACACAACGAAGTGACATCGAAGGAACACCAAAACTATCTGACGAGACAAGCATACTGTCAAACTTAAATAAATAGAAAAACAAGTAAGTATGCATTCATTATTTACCAGGGATCGTAATTTTATTTGATTATTTATGTCTTTCATAACAGCCTCCTGAAATTTGACGAGGATGCAAAACAACAGCTTGTATTACTATGAACAGCTGGGCAATATTATCTGATTAAGTGCCTTCATGATTCATCCATTTTGGTCGTCAATATGACGGCAAATATAATTATGTGATAATTTATGGAAGGCATTATACAAGTGGCAACACAACGAAGTGACATCGAAGGAACACCGAAACTATCTGACGAGACAAGCGACGCCAAAATATAGGATGCTTGCCTTCCACAAATTATCAAATATGTTTGTCGTCATCTTGACAGATGTATTGGATGAATCATGAAGTCAGATATTATTGCCGAGCTGTGCATAGTAATATAATTTAAGATCGTGACTGCACATAGTCTTTCGCTTCCTATGTGTGGATCGTCACACTTACCTCCACCACTTACTTTACTGTTTGGTTACCACTGACGGATACATATGTATTCATATAATCGGTAGTTTCGGTAGTCTACAGATGAACCAGCGAATCTCAACATTTTCAACACAGAACTCATTAGTTCTAAAAGTCGTTTGTGGTACTTTAATGATTTGTGTGTTTTGTCCGAAGATAAATAAAACAGTCAAGGTACATTATTGGTATCGTATTTACTAACAAACTCACTCGTCTAGTAATAATCATTTTCATTCGTTTTTACTCTTGAAAAAGCAAAAAGCAATTTCTCCTCCCAGAATTGTACCATAATTTATTTGTTGGCAACATTCTTTGTAACTGTCAATAACATTGTCTGTGGCGTACGCGTGGCTGGATGACAGATCATCGCTGCGTAAAAAAAATCTGTCAAATTGTTTATGGTGTCATGTCAGAATGAGAATAGTGTGAACTGTGATGTGAATGTGATTTGCATTGCGATTTTGCGAATTTATCTTGTGAACATAGTTAAAGGTGGAATTTAGTTGTGCATTGTAATGTCGTAACAGTGTGAAATAAAATGCAGTTCTATAAAGAGAGAATACTCAATGCTGCCCAGTTAAAAAGACTAAGTGAACACAAATATTCTTGTACGAGTGCCAGTATATTGGATGCATGGCTCCAGCCGTGGTGGTGCTGGCTAGTATCTAAAACGCCGTTATGGCTCGCGCCGAATCTCATCACAATATTAGGTTTAATAGTAAATATAGTCACCACACTAATACTAGTTTGGTAAGTACCTTGAAGGTTATATCAGTAAGTTATACGAACTGTGTCACAGATCGCGCCCGACCGTAACGACTTTCATTTTCTGTTGGCACTAGACTTTCTAGCGGTCTGTAATAGTAGTCCCACATAGATGCTCTGTAATGATTCTGTAACCATTGCATTTTCCATTCAATAAAATGATAGTTTCACGCATGTTTACATATTGTAATGCTTGAAAAAACTGGCGTGCGATTGGTCGAGGCGAAGTCGCGCCACCGTCTGTTTCGATAAGATAGCCGGAATACAATTAGAGCTGTCTCTCCAAGCTTATCATTTATCAATGAGGACCTTCAACTATCTTCGATTAGGTACAGATTTTGATTTCTGCCTGAAATATGTGTACATCTGATTTGACACATAACCTTTTTACTTGTACTTACCTAGGTGATAAGTTATCAACTTACAACTAATCAGCCAAGTGCAAGATTATTTTGCCTTAATAAATGAGTGGCTTTGCCCAGCAATCGGTCAGTATGCTAAGTATAAAAAATAATAAATTGTTTGTAATGGCAGAATATTAAATAAATATTATGAATAAATAAATAAAATTCAATTAATTCGGGTAACTAGGCCCATTGCAGACAATTTACAAAACATTTCACACTAATAATAGAATAAAATAATAATAAAATAAATTCATAATAAATTAATGTCAAAAATTCAAAATATGATAGCATTCAAATAATTAAAGGTATCACTGTGTTATCCTGCTCAAACATTCTTATAACCAGAACATAGCTTTACCAATGTTCTTTTACAAAGTAAAATTTTTCACATGTAGGTTTCGATATGAATTTATTTTATGTATCAGCATGACTGCTAAAGTTTAGATAAAGTTAATATAGCATGTTCAGTAACTGTTGTTATCACAGTTTTGAGTTTAATGTCATACTCTGGCTGTATAAGATTAAATAAAGTTACTTAATTTTAAATCCAGGTATAAATGTACAAACCTTGTCCCCACATTCCATCAGCATAGTATGACTTGGGTGCAATGTATGAAATTACATTTTTATTAAGAAAATAGAATAGAATGTAATTTCTGGAGTGTTTTTTAATTAACAAGTGGAATGTTATTTTAGAGGTATGAGGAACAGGGTGTAAAGTTCACTCATCCTCTATAGAAAAGGGAGGATCCTCCGACCAGACGGGTGTTGTGTCTGGTGGGCAATTGCCCAACGATTGTTGTTGGGAAATTGTATCTATGCTAATTGCGCGGTAAACTCTGCTTGCGAGATGCAGGATCTGCGTGACGTCAGTATGACGCGTTGTTTGCATGTGGCGTTGTAGATACCGCTACAGTATCTAATATTCCCTTCCGTCTGTTTATGTTGAGAGGATGAATGAAAGACAACTAGCAAAAAGTATTACAAGACAGATGTGAGTGGAAATGCTGGGAGGGAATGCTCCAGGAGGACATATAGGTACTGACCTAAGTAGTGAAGTTCTTAAGAAAGGTCAGGTGCGTGCGTAGTCCTCTCAACCGGCGTGTGGGTATGACCAGATGTATGAACGTAAATGGGGCAAAAGCAGTATGTAAGGATCATAGCGGGTGGCATTCTGTAGTTTCTGCCGACCCCCATGAGAAGGAGGCGTGAGTTTATGCATGTAATTCAAAGAAATGAAAGATTGTTCATAAGCTCACAGACCCATACTCATAATGACTCTGCACTTGTATTGTTATTTACTTTTATGCTTATTATTTATTATTATGAGTTGATACAGTAAGATAATGTTATTAACACTTAGTCTTAGTGATACAATTATATTGCATTGGTGGAACATGAATTAATGAGCTCATAAAAAATTAAAAAGATAATATCTATTGCCGATTTCTGATTTTTTATTGACTGATATTAAATGAGTACTATATGAAATGTACAATATAATTAAGTATCTTCTACTTATAAAAAAGTATTATCAAATAAAAAACGACCTACATATGAATAATTTCTTTACTCAAAATTATATAAATAAAACCTTGGTTGTTTTTGTAAAGTACTTTGCGAAATGAGTAGCACTGATTGTAGTCAATTAATCAATATCCTATTGTGTTTGATTTCCTCATAGCTTCAAATTAGTAAACACACAAACGAAAACATATTTCTATCTTAAAGTAAGTAGGTGTAATTTATGGGCGCCAGTACGTAAAGAAGCGACAAATTCGTCATACCATATTCCTTGTTCTACAGCTTAAAAACCTGAGGAAGTTTATGGTTGCGCGTATGCGACTCCATAGATATTTACGCATGCGTCACACATCATTAGATCAGTCATGCTTGCTCGCTTATACATCGCAATATGGCAATAATGGTATTTCCAAACCAATCGACCAAACGCCGTAGCTCCTGCTCACATTCAATCAAACGTATAGTCAACATATTCTACTTAGGGTCTAAAAATACCCTACTGCTATGACCTATCAGCCTTCCGTGCGTAGTGACCTGTAAGGCGTTTAACACCTACGTACGGAACTCAACGGCCTGATCCTGTTAACACTTAATAAATCAAGCAGAATCGCAGTCAATGACCTTAACGATAATTTAAACCAGATGATAATGCCACTCATTGCAGTTTAAATCGAATTATATCGATTTAAACTGCAATGACGTCAGTTGTGCCTCAGGGCAGCGTATTAGGTCCTCGTTTGTTCATCATTTGACTAACATTCAGCAGGTGCTCCTTAATATTAACGAGGTTGTACTACCCGTTCGTTACAATACTTAGTCCATTCTATCAGCTGTATTACCCATCATTTGACGCCGCAGGTTCAGTCCAGACGCGAGGCAGGAGCCTCCGCGATGGGCGTGCGCACTATGCGCGCTAGGAGTCTTCATCTACCAGAGCCTGGACGCCATCGATGGCAAGCAGGCGCGGCGGACCGGCACCCAGTCGCCGCTGGGCGAACTCTTCGACCACGGCTGTGACAGCATATCAACAGTGTTCATAGCACTAGGTGCATGCATAGCTGTCAAGTTGGGAGAGTACCCTACTTGGATGTTCTTCCAGGTAATGTTTCGATTTGAAGCTACTTTTACTTAAGTTAAAAACTTAATTATTTGCACGACAGCATCGTCGAATAAAATGTGACGTTAAATAAATTCATATATTCTAGCATATAAAGAGATCATTCAACAATTCATAAGAAGCCAACTTAAATACCGAACTTTGATTCTTGATTACTGGGCAGCCTGGCAGACATGCGACTAATAGGGTTATTCTGTTTATCCACCCTAACGTGGACAGGTACGCAGAAACGCAATTCGAACGCATTGGTATATTATTTTTCTTCAGATTTTCTCTCACTGTGTACAGTCATTTATAGAAACATGATAGAAACTGGCCCAAGATACCATACGTATTTCGCTATATACGTCCGTTTTAGCAAAGAAATTTAGAAAATGACCAATTGTACATTAATTGAGACGAATTTATCCAGGATACACAATTATGTCTACTCAATATTGAAATTATTGTTGTTCATTTCCTGGACATAGTGCAGAATTTGCAAATTACATATTAAGATTATTTAAAACGAGAAAGTTTAATTTGATTTAATTGCAATACGTAATAAATGATTTTTGTTTTAAGTTTTGTGGTCATTAAAATTTATATTTACTGTTGATGACTGTACTTGGAATAAAAAGTCAGACGAACAATCAGAAGTGAAAGCGATTATTTACCTCCTCTGGGGTGGATAGATGAACACGCGTTTCCGTGTATCCACACTACGGTGGCTGTTTTAGAGTTGATAAACGGAATAACCGGGCTAATCTGCACCCTAATTACGTAACAATAGTTCTAGCACAATCTGAATCATTTTGAAGGATAATCCATTGCTTCAAAAATTAGTCTGCTCAACAACGTAAATAAGGCAATGAATGTTGTTGAGCTGTCAAAATGAAAGCCATTGTTTCTGTTGGCGTGTTACGCAATTACCCCGCTGCGCTGTTCACCTTTGGCCGACACTTGAAGTATGAGGGGACCGCCTCCATGCTGAAATGGCCGATTTATTGCTCGATTGTCAACATCTTAATAAAACAGAGTCACAAGTACTTAGTATGAAACATATTCTACGCTCAATTAAATGATTATTGCTACCCTTATTAGAAGAATGAAGTAAGTACTTACCATTATTTTGCAAGGCCAACACTGGCCCCAGCCAAACCCAGGTGTATCGATTCTTTGATATGCCTTAGTACTACAAGGACTCCTCATCTTTAGGTTACCTTATCGTTAATGAATAAAAAACTGCTTAGAATATATCGCGTAATTATTGGGATCTTTATTCATAAAATTTTATATCATGACATCCGCTTGTCAGATAAACTGTCTCCTACTGTTTTTCTTCTGTTCTAAATACAAATTAGTGCTCGTCACATTTAATTATGCTATCAAATATTCATGAAGGTTGCATGGAAGCACCAAATGGGCTATAATTTCTACAGTACCATAGCCATATACTTTGTATTAGTCGGCAAATGGTCCCACCCATCAGACGATGACTAAAGGAAATAATGTTGAACCGTAACAGACAACTGCGACTATCACGGATGTGACTAAGTATCACACTTTTAAAATTGGAATAACTTTTTAAGTACACAAGATATACTTTCGAAATAAAAAGGACTCGAAAAAGAGTTTAATTTTGTATTTAAAAACTTAATAGTCGAGAACCTTCTTTTAAGAAATGGCTGAAAAGAGCTTTAAATACAAAAATAATCCTTTTCGAATTACAATTTTACCATTTTTTTGTTTCTGTTTTTGTTTTCAATTTTAATCTTGATCGATGAGTCTTGTTACAAATTCTAAGTTAGACAACAGCACATACATTTTATTTATCATGCCTTTTTACCTGAAGAATGTGCTAGGATCATGACTTTTCTGGAACTAGGCATCAGTATATGCGTCGTACTGCAAGAATGGTGGGTGTGACGTTACGAACGGTCCAGAAGGTGAAGCGAAGGTACGAAGAGACTGGAAACCATCTGAGGAGACCTTGTAATGGCAGACCCAGGTGTACTAGTGCCCTAGAAGTCCGTTATATTGTTTCCACTGTGTTGAGAAATCGCCACCTTAATACAGTTGTGAGAAGACAGTACAGTGAGAAGAATACTTGCTGAAGCAAATCTGAAACCCCGAAGACCAGCGAGTGGCCCCAATCTCGAGAGAGACCATCAAGTAGCGAGACTGGGATACGCCCGTGAACACATACAGTGGAATGAAGAAGAGTGGTCAAGAATTTTGTTCACAGATGAGTCTCGATTCTCACTTTACATTAAAAAAATAAAATTTTAAAAGTGTGGTACTTAGTTTTGGAGGCCAGTGTATATTAAAACGTAATTTACATAAGTACTTGATTTGTAAGTACTTCGTAATTAACTAGCACGTTTCCTTGGGGAATCTATGGAAAATTAACAGCTTAGTCCCCATAGCATTCCGTGTGTGGACTGTGGATGTATGTTGTATATTAGTTCCTGCATGCCAATACCAATTAGTATTATTTTATTCTTTACGGAAACTTGTCTTGAGAGCAATGTCGAACGGCGACAATTACTATAGGTCGTTGATTCAATTATGAGAAGAATGCTAATGAGTTTGTTGTTATTGTTTATTTGGAGACATTACATAACTGTCTAGATCATTATTGTCCGCTAAGAGTGTTTACCGATCTAAACTACGAAAAGCTATTGGATAGATTAGCTACTCGTTTTTCTTGTATTACATAACAAGAATATGTAAATGAGAAATATAATACGTGAAAGTAGATCAAGTTGAAAAGAGGACTGTCTGTACGTAGCGGAAAATGGGCTTTGCTAAAAATGCAGGAGTGGGCCATATTTCACCTTTTATATCTTTATTATAATAACTTTCGATACAAGCTGCAACAACAATGTGTATGATCTCCGGTACCACATCACTCAAAAGATTAGAATGAAACTTGGCATGGTGAAAGTTTATAATTATTACGAAGCAGTATTCCACGCCAAACTGAAATTATGAGAAAAGAAAAGGAGGTCGTCTCAAAAACCAAATGGCGATAAAAACCAAATAGAAGATGCATCAGTTCATCCTCAATTAGTAAATTAAAGGAAAATTCGGACGGTGAACCCATCCCATTCTAGCCATCTATGGTCCAGTTAGCAGCAGCCTTCAAGCGATCTTAACCTTTAAACCCTGACCAGCGCATTAGAGAATGAGTCGTGAATGAACTCGGCACCTACGTAGATAGCTATCAATGATGTAACGCAACGACTATGTACTTTTCCATATTCGCGACATGGCCCTCATTATCTCAATATTCTTATTTGGGATTGCTGCCAAGTAAACGCGCCCGGATACCGCCAAACTGGAAACTGGCCAATCTGTGTGATTCACATTTTAACTTTTACCTAAATATGACCGAGATTATTCAAATCGATTTAAGTATCTTTTACTGTTTTGCGTCGTTAATGTGCGATATTAAACTAAAGGCCGTTAATTCTCTGTTGTAACAGTTGTAACCTACTGACCGATTTGCGCAATTTATTTTTCTTACGAATTCTTTACGCGAAATTTTTCGAAATTTCGTGAATTATTCGCAAATCGCAAATTTTCTCCAAGAGTAGGAGGTATGTTTGATATAATACCTCAATAGTATCGCGGATATGATTTGCTGAAGCCAAGTCGAGGTTTACCGCAGCTGTGCTTAATCAACAATAGCAAATCATGCAGCGAGGAAATCTTTAATTCCACTCATTTAGAAATTGGACGGAAGACTGATAAAAAATATATAGGCCAACCACACTATTATAAGAATCTTTATTTGTTCGAAATGAACAAATAAAATGTTTTAATTTGGAAAACTACATGAAATGCTTGAATCAAGCAATGGTACTTCAAACAACTACTATGATACTTCAACAATAAATGATCTGTAACTTTCCAGTGTTTCTGCGCCATGACGCTATTCTACTGTGCGCACTGGCAGGCCTACGTCACAGGGACCCTCAAGATGGGCAGGATAGACGTGACGGAGGCCCAGTACTCCATCATCGCCATCCACCTGGTGTCCGCCACGCTAGGATCCAGCTTCTGGGCCACTCAGGTAACGTCATCAAACTGTTCTGCACTGCGTATGATAGGTAGGCTAGCGATGCAAAATGACTTTCAGAATACTGACGTCAAACAAAATTGTTCGTAAAGGCACCATGTTTATCAACGATTGCTGTAAATGTAAACGTCATGACGTATCAGACATGTTGCCTTCATCGAGCGCAGTTTATGTCCAAACAAATTACGTTTGTACTTCTCGGTAAACGATCCCAACAAAAACAGAATACAAGTCATTTTGTACGCCAGCGAGCCTGGTATAACACACAAACTATCGTAATGTTAGCTTATTGTTGTCCGATGTTATCTAACATTTGAATAACACACCACTTACACAGAACAAGTTGTTTGAGATTATAATTATTGATGTTGTCTCACAAATATTAAATGAACACACGAAAGAATTACGGAAGGTTCGTCACACACATTGAAGTTGAAAGCGAACCTTATACGAGATAAATTATCCTTATCCGTAATTCTTTTGTGTTGCACCAAATAATTTGTTATACAAAATGACCAACAGTAACTACTAAATGTACCACCAGCTATAAACTGTTAGGTGATGTTTAAAAATACCCACATGCCCGCTATAGTCGTGTACTTTCCGTGTTCCATGTCATCAGGTACAACTTGACTCGACCTGAACTGAATACCGCCACAACGCCTTTGTCCAGTCGATCATTGCACAATCGGATCACAGTTCTGCCAACCAGAAGTGTTCTATGAAAAGTTCGTGTTTGTCATGTATTAGTAAAATATTTCGAGGAATGTATCAGGTTACTTTATTTTTTTCAAGTTGCCAGCAATTTTCTAAGCAGTACTACAAAGGAGTTTCGTAAAATAATTACTTCTGTTAACCCACAATTGTGGTTAGATCGGCCCCAAGAGCGTGGCTTCTGTTTGGTGGAACTTGGTCGTGGCTAGGCGCTGCACACAGCTCGTGCTGGGCTCGGCACACTTGTAACGCACCTGTGCACTAGGTGGGCGGAGGCCTCGAGGTCCGCTACTCGCTGGCGCTGGTGGCCGTGGGGGGCGCGGTGCTGACGGTGGGCGCACTCCTGGCCGCCATCGTCTCCGGCGGAGTGGGCAAGAACGGCTCCACCGTCGCTGTGAGACATCTTTTTAGTCCCACATACAATCACCCCGTGAGGGAGACCAATATTTAAAAAATATTTTTTAAATTCATGTACTAGTTACTTTTCCATTTTTTTTATTACCACTTATTGCCAAGATGGCAGAATGAAGATTATTGTTATTTAATTATTTCCCACTTTCTCTAACCACAAGCTGCATCACAGCCAACGCAAACGCGAGTAGAATTAGCAAAAGGAGTACAAGGACGAGCCCCATCTTGGCAGATATTTTCACTTGTTTTTTTACAAATATTTTCTGACAGAATTCATGATCGAAACTGTCAGAATATTAATAATATTGTTTTAAGAAGTCTTGTAGAGCGTTGTTACTTTCGAAAGTGGAACGAGTAAGGAGTCCGTTTCACTTTTAGAAAAAAGTGTTTATTTATCAACTTATTTTTTGTATTTTTTTTCTTTGTGCTGTCATCTTGGCATAGAGTGTATGTTTGAATTGAGTCTCCCTCACGGCACTGATTGGGTTACAGATTGGGTATCTAAATTGTTTCTTACTGAATACATCGTCGGTTGACATGCATACCCTAGCGCGGTCAGTAGCTCGGCTTCAGATTGACAGCAGTTAGTGATACGGCACTTTCACGCGATTATAGCACGATACAGATTTTTAACATACTTTTGCTTATAATGTTTCGTACAGTACCTGTAACTTTAATTACTAATTTAGGTTTGGTTTTAATTTCCTATTAGATGAAATATAGATTAACTTTCTTTGGATAGACGATATCATAAATTAATGTAATAAATTAATTTATGTCGTTCTATAGATAGATTATAATATTATTATTTTATTAGAGGTCTGAGGATGCGGCTACCTGATGTGGGATCCTGTAATAACTAGCTAGAGTAGGGTACTGTAAGATTTGTGTATTGAAGAATTGCTGTCAATCGTTATAAAAGTTAGAATAATTATGATATATTGTAAGCAAATAGTCAATTAATTACTAAAATGTAATATATCGTTCGTGTGAGTGCCACAGTAAACTTAGCTTTGATTTGTATAACTAAGACACTTTTGGTTCCATCGCTTTATATCATGTGGGTTTTTTTAATAGCATGAAATCGATTAATTAATGTAACTAGACTATGCTCCCTGTTGCGACCACGGAGTACCTACAAGTAGTTTGATTCATTTTAACTAAAGTTGAAGTATTTGGTAGAATCGATGTATTAAGTATTTTATTTGCAGGTTTTTTTATACGAAATAACATGATATTACTGTCTCTTCATGGAGCATGATCTATGATAAATATTATTTTAAGAATGTCTTTGGTTCCGTGTAGGATTTGTTAGTCATGTTCTAACGTGCAGGCTTTCCCATATATGTGCGATATAATCCGGTTAGTGTCACACAGGTGCACATCATGCTGCTCCTGTGTCATTCTTCGTCATGGTGAGAATTTGTATCAAGCCCACAACGACGGACGAACAGTGTATGTACCTGGCCAAAAGTATGGCAGTTCGAGTTTTAAAAAACGTTTGCCTTTGTCGAGTGTCGACTTTTTGTTAATCATACATATATGTTAGTCTTTTTTCTAAAGCTGACATGTCCCACTTTCGCCTGAGTTCTGTACTTGTATCTGCTATGACGTACTTATAGTAAATTGTTGCACATATTTGGGATAGCCTACACAGTTAATTTTACTCTCAATTGTGGCTGGTGCGTCTCCCTTTTATTTTATCTTAAATGTGGGTCTTCACTCATTTTGAAGAATTCATGCAGTGTACATAAACACGCCTGATTTTGACGACCAGCTGTCGAGTGGAATCATAATTATGGTCATTATGGTCTGAAAGATGACAAATCAGTTGAGCACGACATGGATGTTGACTGACGTTTTTGTTATACATTGCGGCCTATGTAAGGAGTAGGACAGGGATGGCGAACCTGTGCTATGCGACAGGAAGTTCACGGCATCGATTGCAGTGTAGGTGCCTATGAAAATTAAATACCTAAAATATGTTTATCCTTTTTTACCTATATATAAATCTTTTTAATTACTGTGTTAGAAAAAATATTTTATGTCAATCTTTTTGTTTAATATAAACTAGTTTTTCTCACATATCGGTGGCAAGCTCGTATAGGTCACTGGTACCCACCCGGTATTGAGAATTTGATGTTGGGAACTTGATAAACTCTACTTAAGATGATTCCTGCAATATTGCCGCGAAATTTCTTTGAATAATAACGTTAAGTAATGCTAAAGCAGTGTTGGAAAAGTTCTCAACTTTAAATTCTCAAATAAGTAACTGGGTGTTAGTGTAGTTTTTATTTAAACTCTAAATGTTAAAAGCTTCGCCATCCCTGCAGTAGGGTGTGTTGTGTCTGATCTCTGGTGTAACGGCCCACTCATGCGCAGATGCCTCCACTGGGCGTGCCGCTGAGCCTGCAAGTTACGGCCACATGCTTCGCCCTACAGTTTTACTTTGCCACCAACTTTTTTTCCACATTCCGTGTTAGAGGATGTGGCAAGAACGGATCGACGGTCGCTGTAAGATTGCATATTGTTTACTTGGACACTCGTTCGTGGGACGTCGGGTCAATGCGGCGATTCAGTCTTGGAAATGAGCCGCCATCTTTGTTTCAGTTACAATTTGAATGTAGAAAGGGAATGCGTTAACAATCTACCGCCTTAATGTAAAACCTAATTATAATACAAAGTCGAAGATCGCAAGTCAAGAAATAAACGTGAATAATAAAAAATGTAACGACTGAATCGTCACATTTAGTGATTTAACCAAGCTGCATGGAACACATCGTGTAAATAACTCTGAAGCCACTACAGCTGAAGATCTACATTACTGTCTAAATGTCTAACTGCTTTTCTCATTACGGGTTCTCCAAGTGTCGGTATTGTCTTTTAATAGATAGGGATATTTGAGTCTTACATAAAAATATAGCAAAAAGTGGTGATTGGTCCCATTTCAGATAAATGTCTTGGATATGGCAGAATCATTGTTTAGTATTTTGTACAGTAGGGGTCATAATTCCATTATCACCTTAAGGACTGTATTGCTGTGAACGCGCGGTAAAGGCCATACCTATGTATGTGTGCATAAAGTGATGTATCAACACAGAACGCTCACCTCATAACTCACATACTGGCTGGCGTCGAACGAAACAAAAAACATACCGTCGCTTTTGCACACAGGCTACGTAATTACGTATGAACTTGGTTATTTCATGCCATTGCTGAAATTGAAGTCATTACATCTAGTACCGATAGCTGAAGGCCAATTCTCGTAATTTAAAACATTAAAAATCTAGTCGCAGTCACATCTCGGCGACAAACAAATGTCGAAAACTTGTCAAAATGTAGGGACATTATAGGCAGATTGAGACTGAGATCAGACTGTGAACGTTCTTAAAATTACGAGAATTGCCCCTCTGGTAGTCTTATGTATTGGATTATTGAACGCATAGGTCTGGGTTCCAATCTCGAGTTGGGACTTTCATTTTTCTTTTCAAACAATAATCTTTATCGGTTATTTTGTTATTAGTTTTTTATAGATTAATAAACAAGAAGCATAATGTAATAATTATTTTATTTTAATTATTTTGTAATACGGGGTTAAAATAAAAATGTTTTAAAAGTGATTTCAAAAGGTTTATTCGTTATAATTTTATAAACTAAAAAAAAGAAATAAATAAACTTCTAGTCAAAACAGTTTATTTTCTCATAAAGACCAATTTATTGAAGTAAAGCAGGTAATCAGTGAACTACGACCCCTAGACATATAAAATATTGTATCTTAGTAATATAATAATATTGCTTTAACTACTAATGTGTATGGGTACTCTAAGAAATCACAACTAGCAAATCTACCCACGTAAATAAAAAAGTGTGAACTCCTTGTCACAATACAATTAAATTACTCAGTAGTACTACTTTTTGTTCACTGCCAGTGCGTTCGTTTGAACTTTTTTTATTACGGATCAGTCAATCAATTTGTAATTTATAACTTAATACTTTGTTTGTATAAACCCCATTACTATCAATGCTATCAAGTAAACGCTGGCGCATGAATGCAACAATATTGAAACATCTGTTCCTCTTAAATGATCGCATAATTATTTCCATGCAATTCAACTTCAACTGCTCATCAGATCTCTCATTCCGTGCTTCCCATCGCTGTATCGCAAAATGTAAACGTTCTTGTTTATGTTTTTCAGTCAAACATGGGCGAAACGAATGGCTTTCGTTTGCACGGCGAACGGTTGGTAAAGATGTGTCGAATAATTTGGCAAAGTATCTCGTTGGTATGAAACCACTTGTTTCATTATTCACTGACTAGCTGGGGCCATCTTTTGACCCTCGACTCAGATTAGGTAAATCTCTAAAACAAAAAAAGAGTACTGTTAGGCTACTAGCAAAATACGAATATTACCAATTTGAAACAAAATTATTTTGAAAATAGAAATGTTACATACCTATTATATTATCATTATATTTAATGTTATATTTTATATTCATCATCATTTTTTTTTCTTCTATTTAGGCTTTATGATATATATAAAACGTTTAAAAAAATAACTAAAAGGACCAGCAGTTATACTTTAATTAGAAAAAAAAAATCGATACAATAATTAAATCATAATACTCACACTCAGTCCGGTTTCATCAAATATCTGTGATATAATATTAAGTCCACTTTTACGCAGCGCGATAATATCTGCTTTCATCTTAATATCTTGCATTTCAAAATGAACTACAACACCGCTAATAGATTAAACACGTCACTAATCTACAATAACAACCAACCAAAAACAAATAACGTTCTATTTAGTCGCGGTGAATGAGTCGTAAGTTAACTGCATCTTTCTACGTTATAATTTATTTATTTAGTTTTCTGTGGATATAATCATACAGTTTAACGAATTATGTGAACAAGGCGAACATGATACGGAACTATATTCAATAGCATGATTATTCGAGTAGGTAATCAAAAAAACATTTAAAAAAGTTATCACCGCGTGTGAGATTCGAACCCACGGCCCGCTACGCATGAACGTGTTTACCGACGTATGATAACCGCTAGGCTAGCTTCGTGACAATGTCACTCCACTTTTGACCCTTACTGTACATAGATCCTGATTAGAAAGAGTCGCGGTATTTTAAACGGAGGCCGCAAATGTTCCTAATCTATGTATAAGCTGTATTAAAAATTAAAGGCAAATAATCCACCGTTAATTATTACCGCTAACAATGTTCTCTACATAAACCGGCACGATTTATTTAAACTACACTTACCTTTACGAATTACTAACTTCTTAAAATCAACAACATTTCGTGCAAGTGCTCGTTTTACAAGAAAATTCTTGAGGATCATTAAACTGCCTAACACATACTTATTCTCCTATCTATTTAATTTAGTCTAAGGTGGTTTTTGGCACATTATAATTAAAATTTTACCTCGGCTTTTCTGGTGTAAAACGTCTGTTTTGATCTCGAAGACACACAACATGACATCACGCCTGTAGTCCCCGAAGGGCTAGGCAGACGCTATAGTACACCCACGTGTCGCTAGTTATGTATGTTGTGTATCTCGAAGACTGTAGTCTGTAGTAGAATAAAATGATGTATCATTTTATCATGAATTTAACGTCAATAACTTTTGTAACCTAACAACTAAAGATACGTGTAGGACGTATAAGGTTTATCAACTATATGTATTTAATTTTAAATGCCATAATCTATGTGATTAATATAATTATGTCCAGGGAGGTTCACTGACGGTAACACACACACATACCAATGTTTAGGTGCAACATGCAATCTTCTTTCAATTCTTTATTAATATACTTTCTTAAACGTCAAAACTATTCTATCCACATACTATCTGTTAGTCAATACCTACCAGTTTCTTCCACACAGTTCACAACAGCTCGGTACAAGTATCACACGACCATAAATGAGTGAAGACAGCACATACAAACAAGAGTCAATGTAATGGTTGTCGCTTCCAGACCCTTCCGTTACGTAGTTGATGTAATTGATATTAATGGCATGTATGTGTTTCTCTTTCTGTTATGGCCGCCGTCCCGCGTGCCCGACGCCGCCCGCCGCCGGTCTAACCGCATGACGTCATCACGTGACCATCACATCATCGCATATCACGGTCTAACACTACAGTTACCGATAGACATCAGCTTGAATCTGATATCCAACTACGCAGTCGTGTTGCTCACCCTGTACCTAGTCGTCGGTTACGTTACCGTCATTATGAAGGGTGGAGTGGGGAAAAACGGCTCCACCGTCGCAGTAAGACCTTTTGATTAGCATTGTGCCGTAACAATAACACTTAACAACACAAATGCTGCACAGACTGTACTAACGCGCCACCGCGCTATGCTCACGTGACGATGCTCGATGACTGACTCGATCACTAGTGTTGTACCGTCCGTCCTGTAGTGTTGTGCTGTGTCTCATAGTGCACGGGTGTCGCGTTCATTATGTACGGTATGGCTTGTTACTAACCGCATGTTTGTGTTTCCGTTGCTTGTTTGACGTTGCATGTTACTTGGAAACTTTATTAGGAAGTAGTGCTTAGCATGTAGCGCTTTGTTATACTGAAGTAGGAATCCCTAACTTTATTAAATAATTACTAAAATGATATGAGAATTTTGAAGTTCATTAAAAACTTGCTGATTAATAATTGCCCTAACTCCTTGCGATAGCGCAGCCTACAATGTGTTGGCCCGTTCGTCCTACGAAGGCCGTGGTACACCCAGTAATTTCCGTAGGGCACGAGTATCCTGTCGCCGGTGATCCCGTTCTCGCTGGTCGTGGTGCCGGCCTTCATCATCTTCCAGAAGAGCGAGTCCAACGTGTACCAGAATCACCCATCGCTGTACATAATGGCCTTCGGCATGGTTGCTGCTAAAGTCACCAACAGACTTGTGGTGAGTGTATTTATTTTGTTTCACTTTGTTCGTGTGCGATGTTTGAATGCTGTTTGGAATGTTTGATGCTCTGTTTTGGCTTTTTTGTGGATTTATTAGCTTGAATTTTGCTTTGTTTTTCAACATGTATCTACACATCTATACTTATAATAAATCTGTAGAAGTGAAAATTCTGTACATTGAAAATATCCAAAAAATAAATGGCAGGGGGTGTTACTTGACCGACACCGAACCCAAAAATGTGATTTAAAAAATTTTTGTCTGTCTGTCTGTCTGTCTGTTTGTTCAGGCATCACGCAAAAACTACCGGTTCGATTACGATGAAACTTGGTATAATTATTCTTTAATATCCTGGGCACCACACTGGGTACTTTTTATCCCGGAAAAGTATATACAATAAAAAACAAACTTAATTTTGCGGTTCGATCCCTATACCCGATTACCACTGTCTGTACTGTACCAACCGCAAATACTAAGTTTGTCGTAGGTTGGGTCACCCGCAGTGGAGTTCATTTTTATTCCTTTTAGTTTTTAGAGTTATTTAGGTTTATTTTTATATGAGTCGTAGGTACAGATTTTAGTTTTAAAGTATAGGTAGTATATTTGATAGTGTACGTAGTGACCGTAGGTTATTTTATAATACTGTTAGGTAGGTTTAGTCATTCGTATAGATATTAGTTTTTAGGGATTTTGCTTATTTATTGAGTTTAGATTAGTTATTATCAGAAATAGGTTTATTTAGGTAGGTAGGTATTTAATTTTCTGTTATTGAGTTTTTTTTTTAATTAGTTAGGTACTTAGGTAAAGATATCATATAGGTACCCTCTTAATCACCACTAATGAGACACAATTGGTTTTCTATTGTAATTAGCTACAAAGGGCCCGCGAGATAGATGGCATTCTGGGGAAGCACATACATTTTATCCTGTTAGCACGTTCCCATGTGATAATTTCCGAAATCCACGCGGGCGAAGCCGCGGGCAGAAGCTAGTTTACAATATGAAGGCCCTCTGTGGCTCCAAACAAAATTGATGTTTTTGACTATACTTCTTAATATTTTCAGCATAGTTTACTCTCTTGCCTCCTAAAATTATTTATCTTTACGATAAAATAAAACAAGAAAATTATAATTATGAGTTCAACATGTTAATGGAAACATGATCGTGTGTGCAGGTGGCTCACATGACCAAGAGCGAGATGGACTACTACGACTGGTCGCTGCTGGGACCCGCCATGCTGTTCCTCAACCAGTACTTCAACCACGCGCTGCCCGAGTACTACGTGCTGTGGCTGTGCACGGTGCGTATACATGCACCTAGTCCACTGAACTTTAGAAGGAATCTGGAAAATAATGATCTACTGACATATAGATCTACGAGTTTCGAGAATTAGGACGTAACACCCCACGCTAAACCGCTACATTTACTGGGGACCGTCAGGGTTTCAACCGCTAAAAGTATGCATTCAAGGCATTGTGGTCTCCGTGCCGGATTGTCGCCATGGGATCTGGAGGCCAAAGTCCTCACCCACATATGGGAGTGGTGATAGGAGGCAAAACGCCGGGGCGTAACTCCGCTGCCGCGAGAAATCACGGTACAGCGGACAGAGCTCCGGCGGGATCTCATGGCGGCATGGAGAGTGCGATTGTCGCAACCCAGTGCTGGGCACGCCACAATTGCGGCGATAAGTCCCCTCTTTGAGGAGTGGCTGGAGAGGCGCCACGGCGCCCTCACCTTCCGCCTGACGCAGGTCCTCACCGGACACGGTTGTTTCGGGAGGTTCCTGTTCAGCATAAGGCGGGAGGAAACACCAGGGTGTCACCACTGTGTGGATCGCCCGGAGGACACGGTGGAGCATACGGTGGAGGTCTGCCTGGCTTGAGCGGAGCATCGCCGCGTCCTCGTGGTGGTGATCTCTCGCTTCCCGCCCTGGTCCAGCGAGAGTGCATGGGAAGCCGTCACCTCCTTCTGCGAAGCAGTAATGCTCGCAAAGGAGCAGGCGGAGCGCGTGAGGGAGAGGCAATCTGTGCGCCCTCACGGCCCTAGTCGCCGCAGGAGACGCCCTGGACGTAGACGTAGGCGCGGGCGGCGAGCAATGGGCAGCTCGCCGCCCGCAAGGACCAGGCCTGGGTCGACGGCGCGTTGTGTTCCACGCACTCCTCAAAGAGATGTCAGCACGAACTGACGGGGTCCGCTAGGGCCGAGGCCTGCCAGGCCACGGGTTGTTGGAAAGAGATACCGTGGCCCCTGTCAGTAAAAGTCTGACACGCCCTTCCGCTCAGCCCAGAGCGGCAGAGGTCATTTGATGATTCTTATTTTTATTATTATTTACAAGCAGCCCCGCCACTAAATCCATAAAGATATATATCAGATGTTATGAAAGATTTTTGCGTTGCAGATATGGGTATGCGTGGACCTGGTGCGCTACTGCGGCCAGATCTGCCTGGAGATCTGCACGCACCTGCGCATCCAGCTGTTCCGCATCGCGCCCGCGCCGCCCGCCGCCAACGGTACGCGCCGCGCCAAGCGCCACGCGCACGCGCACGCGCCGCACGCGCACTGCTAGTGCCGGGCTCGGGGCCACGCGCTTCGGTTGCTTCTCTATGGGCCGGCAGATATGGTGCTTTTACCGTCGGTGATTAGTGACTTGGTCGGTTTTCTGAAACTTGATTGAACGCTAGATTCTGCACTCGTTTGGATGCCAGTCGCAGTGATTTACTGAGTCGTTGTCATCTAAGGAAAATGGCTCGATGCTCAATTTTTTACCGCGACCGAAAGCAAGGAGTCGCCAAAACGTGATGCAGCAATAATGCAATAATCAAATCGCCGATGCTAGAAGTATCGTGTCTGCTGTGACCCTATAAGTTAGTTTTGTACGCTGCTGCGGCAATTTATAACGCGGTCGAATTTACTTTATTTCATGTGTAGACAAATCAAAAAAATTGCATGAATTTCCAATCGTATCCCTGCAAGGTAGTGTAATCAGTGTTGTATAAAATACAATAGTTCAGTTAAAGTGTACAAAGAAATTTCGTTTTAAAAATTTCGTTGTACTTTCCAAAATGTCGGCAGCGTTCAAAACGACTTCGTTAACTAATTTGTTGATTAGTCAAGGCTCGGTATGTATAATGTGATGGGATAAGGCTGCGGTGCTCTCACACCGTTCTACTTTCACTTCTCTTTCTTACACTACACTAATATACGAACACTTAGGACGTCCAAACACAAAATATATACGTGTTAAAACAAAGTAAAAATAACTGTTATCATAGCGAGATAAGGTCGCATTTTGTACCGTGTAAAAATACTAACACTGAACTTAATATGTTGACAATCGGTATCACAGTACCCGGTTGAAGATATTGCACATCGAGTTTTGGTTTTATATCAGTTACCGTGCCCCCAGGGCTCAGCTAATAAATCTACAAATAAATATCTACGACGAACAAGGTCGTGCAATGAAACAAATAACGAACCCTATGTCCCTATGTATTTTACTGTGTGTACATAAATAATAAAATAAATAAATAACATAGGTTCTCAGCCGTATAAATACAAATGAGGCGGCGCGGCCACAAAAACATTTGTCGTACTAATCCGACTGAGATCGTCAATAGGTTAAAAAAAGTTTGACGTTGTCTAATGTCGTCTCTGTCATTCATGCCAGTCGGACGGTCTCTTTCTAAAGTTCGATGTGCCTTACCAACGCCCGGGTACTGTATCATTTGTGCCAGGATAGTTAGCAAGTAAAAACGGGAACGTATATCAACGTGAAACTTATTGTATGTAAGAAATCCAAGATGGCGGCGGGTCGCCGTGTCGCGACCGCCAGCTCTCGAATATAGTGATAGTAACCACTTCAGACAACTTCAGTAGCATTGTTAGGTATACTTTTGTTCTTTATCAAACAGTTATAAGTAGTATAAATGACTCTGCGTGTAGATTAACAAACCATTGCTAAAATAAAGAAAAAATGATGGAAATATCCTTAGGATCTAAGATAAACAAAGCAATGTTTTAATCATGAAGAACCAATAGATAGTAGTTTACAGAACGATTTGTTATAGACGATAGCGGGGCAAATATAATTGCAATTTAATTTATCGTACCAAGTCTTTTTTACGGTTCCCTATACATTCGCATACAATTTTAAGACATAATATAACATGGCATAGGTACTTTTGTTTATTCTAATTATATTTACGCATAACAGTTTCCGCATAATTTTTTTAAGCATAATTTCTCTAATCACCATCGTAATGTTTAAGCATAACATTCTAAAGCATAAATTTATTTACGGATAATGATATTAAAACATAATGTGGGCATAACAAATACGCATTCGAAATAAATGCATATAAAATTGAAATCTGTAGCAATTATCATTAAAACACACTTGCAGCTAACAATTAAAACACTTTTGAAGCTTTTATTATTTTATTATATATTTCTTAAACGCTTAAATAATCTTACAAAATATTTATAAGACATTTATTTATAAAATTATGGATAGCATAACGTCTAATTTTCGCTGTAATAAAATATCATGGAATATTTTTTCCGTTATTCCTATTAATTTTTAGGGTGCCGTACCTCGAAAGGAAAAAACGGAGCCCTTATAGAATCACTTTGTTGTCCGTCCGTCTGTCAAGACCCTTTTTCTCAGGAACGCGTGGAGGTATCAAGCTAGAATTTATATCAAAAACTGAGGTCTACTGACCCTTGGAGCTACAACAAAACCTACAGGGCACTTCCCATGAACTCAGCAACGTCTTATAGCACAGATATTGCGAAAACCGTAAATTTGTAGTTACATACCTACTTACTGTACGGCGCGAGTCCGACTCGCACTTGACCGGTATTTTATGCGTTAATACTATTATGCCTAGTAACATTATACGAATTAAAATTATGCCAAAACAAATTTATGTCAACATAAACTGTATGCCAAAAACAATTATGGCAAAGTATTATTATCAAAAAAAAAAAAAAAAACTAAAATAGTTATGCCAAAGTATATTACGAAAAAAACATTATGCGAAATGAAGGGATCCCCTTTTGTACACGTATATTGAACTTGCATTTTGTTAATTTCAACACATTATTGCACTCCCCATATTTTAAATGATTAAACTTTCCAATTCGCGCCTGTACTGTCTGCAAATATGAATAATTAACCATTGCGGGATAGACAGGTGTGCATGCCTTCTATCTACTAACACTTCGTAATATAGGTGCTGGGTCCTTCCAATACTAACAAGTCACATTATAGTGATGGGTCGAGAGATCGTTCCTTACGAGAATGTTATCGACAAAGCCCATCACTAGTCATATATTGTGCATCATTGTTGTAGATGAGGCGCTACTATTGGATAAAAGTTATCACATATACATAGGAAGCTGTGACCAGTAAGTCAGGGACTTGAAGTCTTGCTACTTAACCGTAGAACAGAAGTTTATAGGCATGTGTGACATACGCGATGTTGATGTCACATCGTGGTTCAGTAAATACTAGACAAATTCAATATTAGGGAGTTAACTTGCACATTTGGACGTCCTTTCCATAAAATTTTCTTTATTTCTAATCCTAATTGAAAGCTTCAATTGTCAACATCGCGGTTGTCTATGAATGGACTGTTTAATTAAACATTTCTGTGCGAATCCAACTGATTCATATCAAAATAACACTAACCGTAAAGACAATTTAATTGCACTTCGTACATGACATTTAATTTGACTCATTTCGAGGTTACAATCTGTTAAAACGCAAACTGAGCTTGCTCAGCTGGTCTGATGTAAATAGTACATTAATTTATTTTTAATTTTCATGTCCATCTGTATTGATTGCCTTCTAATGATGTTTTCGTGCGTCATTTGATACTAATTTGTGCAGATATTTAAATTATTTGTTAATAAGGTACTTTTTAACAGAATGTAACCTTGAAGAAATGATGCAGCTAGTTCAGTAGACCAGGTAGACTTCAGCTAGAACGAATATATTAGAGATTATGACTGTATGTAAATAGCTAAAAGTGCAAAGTATTCATCAAGTCTTTAAAAACATTTAGTTTAAACAAATGTATATTTTATTACAATTTCTGTTCATATAAGCACCGTTATACTAGAGGGAAATGTGGTATAGTTTAATAATAGTAAGTAGTTAGGAAAGTGTCTTTCAGTGTAAGAGATGGCGATCTCTTAGCCGGTAACTTTATTTATTAATAATTATGATGAGTAGCCAGCAGTGAGGCGGCTAGCGAGGATTGTAACAAACTAGATAGATCTAAGATAACCTACACAATTATTTAATACAACTTGTTATAAAATGTTAAAACGACTATTTAAACCCTAGGCAATACTGAGTTTGTGACTTTTAGATGTTCAGTCTTTCCATTTATATAGATCTATACCTAGAACTGTTATTGGAACATGTCTAAAAGTTGACATATAGATAGCCCATGATTACAATCTAAATGATGTCTTACTAATAAGTTTTGAATGTATCTTCAATGTTCATTATGATTCATTACCTTCCTGCTGTCACCTAACACCTACAGCCGATAGTTGTTGTATCGGTGTTGGCTGCCACTAATCTAATCTTCGCTCTCCTAGCTCTAACTCTACAAATATACTTTTTCTTCCTAATGTATGTGCTATAGTATATATTATATGTATGAAGTGCTAGGAACGCTTGCAACTGCTAGAGAAACAACATGTTTTCTGTCCTTTCTCATCTAGTCGGTTCAAATGAATTTAATATAATAGTTAGTACACATAATTGGATTAACATAAACGGAGCTCAAGAATGTGAAAGGTTAAGGGGTAGCTGTACAGCCGCTGTCGTGCTAAGTGTGTACATATGTGTTAATTATTGATGTTACACAAAACGCAAGCCCGCTGTATCATAAACTGTTAAATGTATTTTTTATGTGAAATATAACAAATGTACATTTTGATTATACTTGTTTTATTAGAGTTCCTGTTATTGTGAGAAAATGTCACAGTTATTTGCTATAAGAATGTATTACAATATCAATGTTTTGCTACTTATTAGTCGCACTGGATTCCGTGTTCACTACTCTCGTAGATGTTGTTAGGCGTCCCATACACTCCACCAGATCCACATAGTATAAAGGTATGCGACACGCTACACGTACGGACGCAAAGGTCAGTGGAGCTTGTGTTTGTTGTTCAAATATAAACCTTGTTTCAAAACAATAGAGCTTATAATTAATGCAGGTGTTGCAGGTTTTATTTGCTTGATTTTTATTTTATATGTGGCTTTTTTATTTAGTGAAAGCTTGTTTCATTATCATGATTGTAGTACTAACCCAATTGTGTTAAATATCTGCTGACAACATAGGAATGAGATCCTTTTGTTTTCTATTCTTATAGGGTTCTTTTCAACCCTATGAAACGCTGATTTTAATACTATCATAATATTTATCATTGTGTGATGTAACGCTGCTAATGTACAGTCGAAAAAGAAATAAGTGTACAAGCAACTATTAACTAAGCACGTTACGTACAACTAGCATAATCAGCCTATGTTCCCACTGACACAGGCCTCCTCTATGTGAGACGAAGTGGGCTGTAATCCACCACGCGGGCACAGTGCGGGTTGGTGGATGTCACATGTCTTCGAATTTTTGGTTCTAGGACATGCCGGTTTCCTCCTTCACCGTTTTGAGAGTAGTGGTGATGAAATTATTTACACAAAGTGCTTGCCCGGGTTCGAACCCTCGTAAGTCGAGTTGTGAAAGTAGTTGAGTAGTGAGAAACAATTTTGAGTTTGTGCTGAATATGATGGCCATATTTTTTTGCCTGTATACTTAACTCTTGTCGACTGTACAATTAAGCAGACTATAAAATAGATGAACAATGATATTCTTTCTTTTACAGAGACGAGTGAAAGTGAAAAGTCCGACTCAGAAGATATAATACCACTAATTAACAACAATTCTATTAGTTAATTAAACTCATTAGGTTACTAGCACTGTACGTCTATGTAGTGTAGAGAATTATTAGGTTATAGGTGACGGAGACAGGGAGCTGAAAGGAATTGAGTGATCATCATTTCTACTCTTAGATTATGTTAAGTTTTAATGTAAAATTCCAATTTCCAAGAATAAATACATTTTCTCAAGTTTCCGCACGCGTCAGTTCTACAAATGTTAGCAGAATAAATTACCATCTATTGCATATCGTTATAATGTTCACTTCAACGCTAAGTCCGCTCTTACACAGTATTAACGAAAGTATTCCTAAACAGTTAAGTTTGTAAAGATAAGAAGCATTTTGTCAATTCACAAATTGATAATAATAATAAAGTTATTTTCAAAACTATAGCTGGTTTTATTCGCGCTGAGTGTAAAGGAAAACATACGAACATAGATAATGATGAGCAGTGTAGCTTCCCCGCCCCCGTCAGTGTTATCAATGTGTTATTTGTTTACCAGCCGAGTGTTATGATATTTCCTGCAGTGTGTAAATATTGTGCCCGAGGTGTAAGTGACCATGGCTGGTAGAACAAGACTGAGACAGGACTACGAAGGCCTGGGTGAAGGTAGGTGGATACAAAGTGTGTTATTTAAATAGAATTGTTATCTTATGTGCGGTTTCCTGCAGATAAGTGTGGACGTATTTGAGAACAGTAATTCAGTAGGTACTTATGTGTAATGTTAGTGTTCAATTTAATCTTTGGGACGTTTCGAGTATTTCTAGATCACATGAGGGTTTTCGAGTAGTACCTAGTCGTTCGACCTTCACGCATGGCTAGTTACTGATTTCACATGAAATCGTGCCAAAATTAAATACGCAGTCTACCTAAAATAAAAGTACCAGAACAAACATCATTAATAGGGATTAATGACTATGTACTTACGGGTCACTTATCCTATTCCTGAACGGAATGCGGTCGTTCTTCGTCGAGAATAGCACTATGAGTAAGGCTCCTCATTGTTCTAGTGTAGTGCGTGAAATTAAAATGTTACAGCCTCTATTGAAGTCGATCCATGAAGAAAGATATAAGTAGATATTATTAATCTCAAGCACAAAAAATGAATAAGATAAAAGGGTAAGCATAAACAGTATTGCGTACATATAGAAACGGATATAGGTACCTTACCTTACCGGTACATCATCTTTTCACAACTATGTTGGGGCCGGCTTCCGGTCTAACAGGGTGCACAGCTAAATACCAGTATTTTACATGGTTCTGTTCTCTACAACCCAGTTAATGGGCAGGTAATAAGATACCCGTTGCTAAGACTGGTAGCCGGTAGGTACCTATTTACTTACAAACGAAATATCAAAAAAACCGGCCAAGTGCGAGTCGGACTCGCCCATGAAGGGTTCCGTTACGTTATGATTTATGACGTATTAAAAAAAAACTACTCACTAGATCTCGTTCAAACCAATTTTCGGTGGAAGTTTATATGGTAATGTACATCATATATTTTTTTTAGTTTTATCATTCTCTTATTTTAGAAGTTACAGGGGGGGGGGGGGGGGACACATTTTACCACTTTGGAAGTGTCTCTCGCGCAAACTATTCAGTTTAGAAAAAAATGATATTAGAAACCTCAATATCATTTTTGAAGACCTATCCATAGATACCCCACACGTATGGGTTTGATGAAAAAAAAATTTTTGAGTTTCAGTTCTAAGTATGGGGACCCCAAAAATTTATTGTTTTTTTTTCTATTTTTGTGTGAAAATCTTAATGCGGTTCACAGAATACATCTACTTACCAAGTTTCAACAGTATAGCTCTTATAGTTTCGGAAAAAAGCGGCTGTGACATACGGACGGACAGACAGACAGACATGACGAATCCATAAGGGTTCCGTTGCCATTTGGCTACGGAACCCTAAAAACAGACTAAAACTTCTTTCTTATATCTATGTTACCTACTTATCATAATTTAATTTGCCGTATCATGTTTCAATTGTTCGTTCAATCAATTGTTCGTTCAATTGTTTTTTTTTTTTACTTTAATTTTGTTTTTAATCTAATATTAATGTAATTGTAAATTTTTATTTATTTTTTATCTTATGGTCTTCCGACCTAATTTGTACACCAGCCATGGTCAAACATGTTGTGCCAAAGAATATCCTGTAACACCTTTAAAAAATGTATATTATCTACACATGTTTTTGCAAATAAATTAATCTGAATCTGAATCATGTATCACGGTGATTCAAAAATGTCGTAGGTATATCACGGTGAGATAGCAAAGAAGTAGATAGGTCGATATCACTTTATTAGCTACCGATTAACTGTAGGTATCACATCATCAATAATGTAAGCGTGTGTGCTGATTGGTGCAGCGTACGCCACTGCCTGTCATATCATTAGTACCTACTGAGTAGGTACTACAGGGGCTAGTTAGGTACAATTACGCCACCGTCCTGTCGCTTTTCACGCCACTAAGTGCCCACTATTGGCGTGCCATCAGGTAATTAGCACGTAATTAGGTGTCAAGTGCTTACGTATTGGTCAACGCAGTGAGTAGGTAATTCAATTTTCTGTTTTGTTTCTTAATGTTAATTATTTGCATACTAGTATAGAGTCAAGTTCTTCTAACTGAACAGACGGCCGTGCTGCTGGGGAGTTTGTTGCGCTACTTCTCCCCAGCTAAAACACTAGGAAATGGTGAACGGCGGGTGTTTTGGGGGTTTTTTGCCATTGACGTTCAAAAAGTGCTGATTCTCAGCCTAGTTTGAATAAATGACTTTTGATTTTGAGTTGGTAGTACCTAGGTATTTTACTTAGGATAGGTTAGGAACTTAATAGGTGCAATAGCTGAGTGTTTTTTAGCGGGACTTATAACTAGGTACGTGTAGCGGGTAAGCGTCAAGTGCCTACTCAGATAAGTACGTATTGTTCATAGCGATGAGTAGGTAGAGTACCTACTTCAAGTTGTTAGGATAGGTAAGGTAATGAACCTAATATAGGCGCAACAGCTGAGCAATTTGTTATAGCACTAGGGACCTAAGTGTCACGGGTTCGATTCCCGCCCGATACTTTTTATTTGTACTACAAATCTGACATACTTGTCAGATTTGTAGGCCATACAAGTACCTAATGCAAACGTAGGTAAGCATACCTACAGAAGCGACAGTCGTCTTACCCCGGAGAGTCAGTTAGTCGCCACGTCATTGTCATTAAGTACATCAATACAATAGAGCATCTATATAATAAGAATCACCAGCATCGTACAAAAGAACATAGATCAATATTAAATTATAATGAAAATAAAACGTACCTGACCGTTCCAGTATTGTTTTGCGGAGTCCGTACGGTAGTTGAACAAAGTCTGAGTCAGTACTTACCCTTATCTATGGTCTGAGCGGTCGAGAAAGCTTACATACTCTGTGCGGTCTTCTTCGAGAGATCGCGTCACCCCCGCAAGGGGGTGAGGCGAGCGGTGCCGGGGCGTTGCCCCCCGGCCGCAGAGCGCTGTGCGGTGGCCCGTAAATACGGGCCCCTGGTATTGGCCTGTCGGGCGCGCGTGAGTTGCGCGCGCCCGTGTGAGTGGTTGCTGTGTGTTTTTCTGTAGGCGCGCCGCGACGCCGACTCACGGCGCCGCTTTCTTCACGACACCTCGGCGGTCAATCCCCGCCAGGTGAGACCCCCAGTTACCTGGGGGAGGCCCGGCGCCGGCGGTCTAGCGGTCGAGCCACTTGCGCGCTACAGTATAAGGCCTGCCTGTCAGTGCGTGGGAGCAAGCAGTCAACAGAACAACTTTTTAAACCGGAAGTTACTATATGATAATGGATAATATATTTTTTTAATGAATAAAAATCAATGTTTTACCCGAGACTAATTTCCGACCACGCAGGCGAACGCTAGTGGAATTATATAGTGGTAAGTATTCAGCTGCATCCGGTTAGACTGGAAATCGACTGCAACATGCTTGGGAGAAGACTAGACTTAGTTTTTGGGTCTGTGTGACTGTCTGAATTTAAGATTTGTTTGCAATGGCTACAACAAAATAGAAGCTAGACTTCAACAGTCTCATACTAAGAACAAATTGAAGTTAAGTATTTGAAATAACAACGGAAACAAAACTAAACTACAATTGGGTTATACCTAATTATATCTGCCGTGTGGTATTAGTCTTGCTAAATAATTTGTTAATTAACTTAATTTGCACTTGAATCGTTTCAAGCTAATAACAGCAGTAACACTCGGTAGATGGCGCTCTAGTCGTTTCAGGTAATTGTTACAGTCGTTTGACGTCGTTTCAGCAGTTCTGGCAAAGCTAGCACTACGGTACTTATTTAGTGGGTATAGTTTACATAAGTATGTGTACTAATAGTTAAATGACTGCGGGATGTCTAAGGGGTAGTACCTATTTATTTATACAAGTGTGCGTAGTAAACTAGGTTCTCGGATTTTATCTACTTAGGCGCTTTATTTTGTGTAAATGTTGCATAGATATTTCCCGCGCCATGAGCAATGTTGCAATTTGTTCGTATTCTCCTATAGCAAAATGACCATTTGGTTCGGTCTTTTACACTTTGTGGTAAATTAAAATATTGCAGATGGTTACAGATTAAACCTTTTAAATCACGCTATACCTTTATGGAGCTAAGCAGGTAGGGCGGCACATTGGGTCGACTTTTGAGAGAGGGCAATAAGGGCTGGTACCTACCCTAACCGATGATTACCGATGTCGCCACAAGGAAGCGGTATTAGAACACTGTCCTAAACTTTTTGAATCATATTGATCTAAATTGACAGATTATAAAAAAAAATTGTGCAAGAAAATGGGCAATTTTTGCACTTAATTTTTTATAAAGGTGAAGTAATATAGATCACAAGTTGACTGACACTTCCATATTCCAGTTTCCAGGACTGCAGAATGGCTGGAGAGAGGCCGCAGAGGCGTGCGATCGTTGCGTCGGACTATAAACAGAGTCCATCGCTACATCCAGCACTCAACGCAGCCTTGGACAACATTATGTAAGTTTTTATTATTTTATACATACCTACCAAGTAATATAACAATCAACCCATATTTGCCCACTGTTGGGACTCACTCAAACCTCCTCTCTCTGTGTGTAAAATAGAGCGGGTCATAAATAGGGTTACCATCCGTCCGATTACGTCCGGTCATGTCCGGCTTTTCAAATTTCGAAATGGTAACCATTGACGTAAGTCACTACTCACCACGTGGGCCCAATGCTGCGGGGTTGCTGGGCGTCACATTCATATCTTCTTTTCGGTGATCCTCACAATGATCTTTACAATTTTTAAATAGTTTCCAAATTAGTTAGGTACTTTATTGATACTAAAAAAACTATTAATACTTTATTAAATGCGAGTCGGCCTTTAGGGAGGGCCAAACGACGTCATCGCAAAAAAACATTAATAGGTACGTAGGTACCTAGCCGTTTCAATTTTATTTTTTAACGCAGTAAGTTACGGGACATAACTGCGGCATTCACACCGCAGTGAAAAATTGAATTTTGTTTCTATTTTTGTTCAGAGGCCTATTCTGAAAAGAGTAAAAGTGAAGGTAACAGGGTCACCGGCCCACTATTAATCACAGGGCACTCCTATGACTGGTCGGACACAGTTGATTGAGTTTCGCCAACCAGTGCGTGCCGTGCAAATGATAGGCAGGTTACCTAGCTCGTCTATCACGTTAAATGAAAAAAAGAAATCTAGTGGGACTGTTCCAGTTTTTTATGGTGTTGACCTTTTAAATAATAAAACCAAGCCTGTATTCCCCAAACTGGTGCCTTCGTACCTATGTAAAGTACTAAAACAAACTTGATGCCAGTTATACCTACACTGAATTGCATGAGTCATGGCTTTCAGTTTTTATTTATTAAGCCTATGGAGGTACTTATTTGAGTAGCCTACGGCCAATCAATGGTAATCATGTCCGTATGAAAACTGAATGCAGTTTTTTTTAATTGCCATCTTTTTTTACGTTCCCGTACAATAATTTGCACAATGAATAAATAAAATACAGGGTGGCAGGGACATGGACGCGCACCTGTTACCATGAATGGAGTAGGTACATGATTCTGAACTTCTCTGCGTTCAAATTTTTCGTAGTTTATTAAAAAAACTTGAGAGGTGTCAAGGGACACCCGGATGGAACGAAGTATAACTGGCTTGCTTTCTATAAGAGAGAGAGAGAGAGAGACAGACAGAAAAACACGCGCACGCCGCACGCCTTACAACTAGGTATAGCAAAATGTGTCGTTCCAACTTCTGGTCTTAATTTTTTCCGTCTAGCTCCCTTTCGCAACGCGCGATAAGGAACTTCGTTCCAAAAACAAATACCTAGCTGTTCCATACATTTCGGACTATTTTGACCGCGCAGTTATTGCACTTTTCTATGAAACAGCAGCTTTTTTGGATAACCGACGAAAAATTCCTTCGCCCGTCTAGAATCAAGTTCTTGGTTACAGTTTGCGCGTCGATGCCACCTTGTATTTTGAAAACGAATTCGGCTGCATGTGCAAAAAGGTGTAGTACCTGGCTACCTACACACCTTAGTGGGGAGGGACTTCGGTAGATACGTAGGTAGATTCTAAACACAGGCAGTTAACATATAACATTAAATGACCAAACCTGACCAAACCACGAAGACCAAACCACGTAAAGTGTCTATGCAACAAGATATACCTACGCCAGTTAAAAAAATATGGATGTCGCGTGATCAACTTTGAACGTTAATATCTTGGAAACGTGACACTTGACGTGGTTTGGGCTTATTAGGTATAATATGTTTTCGGTTTACATTGATGTCAGCTATCGATTTAAATAAGATTCAGGATACGCCGCCATTTTGAAAAAAAAAAAAACAAAATGGCGGCATGGTAGGTATGCCAGGCTCCATATAAAAATCTGCAATCCCCTTTAGGAGCTGTGAATCCTGCTACTGAGTCACTGACGAAGGTCTTCCTAGTCGGAGAGTTCCTATATCTATCTATTTCTATTATCCCAGGAAATTGATTTGAGCTTTTGATATTATCACGGTATACCCAGAAGACAAATTGAGTTTGTTTCTAAATTACTTATTTAACATTTTCATGACGTTAATCAGCATATTATACCGAAGTGGCATTTACGCTCTTCTGATAGTGTCATTTTCCAGCAATTTTCGTTAATTTCGAATGGCCAGAAAATTGCCAACCTCGTTAATATTATAATTTTAATCCGCCGTATCCCCAGGGAAGGATCAGGGTGTCAGATACCACAGACAATACGACACGAGCGAGGTTGTCGATGTATTCGGGAGCACTCGGGAATATTCGTGACGTGTCGGCTGTCGTTACCGACCCGCAGTTGTTGACTCTACTGGCCCAACAGGAAGCTTTTAGTGCTGAGACATGTCAGGGACTCAGGGTACCCCGACTGGCTTCAGGCTTCTGAAATGTCAATGTCAAAGTTGCTCACAAGTGTGTTTAACTTACTGACCTACATGGTGGCGTTGTCCTGCAGTTGAAATGGAAAATAATGTTTGGTTTTGCTGACTCTCTTCAACAATTAATGTACCTACCTACCTAATCACTGTAGGTAGGCTAGGTTTGATATTTTTATTTGCTTGCCCTTGTATAAAAAATATTTGAAATACGACGCGCCACGGAAGACATATTTGTTTTAAAAAATAAAATTACGTCCATTTCTTCAAATTCAAATTGTTTATTCATCATAACAGCATTGTAGTACATGGTAATTTACAGGGTTGACAAATTAGTGTAGGTACTTAAACTACAACTTGAATGGTGGTGAGGTGCTGCAGTCCCAGGTTATAGAATAACCTGAATAAGGGAGTACAGTGCCAGTCCCCAAATTCTACAAAGATGTGGCTCAACACTAGTCTTCTATTACAATTTTATTGTTAATGGTGACATAGTGTAGCTAAGGTTAATATAAAAGGATAAATTACATAGTAAAAGAACAAAAACTTCTTGTATTAACATTTTTTTGTTTACAAATAAGCTAGGTACCTCGCACTTTCGCCACCTTCTACCTAGGTATATTTTAGTCGGCATTTTCGGAATGCAACCCTATTCTAGCTAGTTCTAGGGCTGATTTTTCCAACGCCAGATAACTTTATCGAAGGAATAATTTTGAATTTTTGACAGTGATTCCATACCAAAACTACGAACTACGAATAAAAATTGTCGGTCGATTGAAAAATCAGTGTCAAATAAAGCCTGTATTCCCGTTGTCCCCGTAGCCCATGTCCCCGTTAAAGGGGACAAAGGGAATTTAATAAAATAATTAAAATTACTTCCCGTTGTCCCCGTACGCTGTCCCCGTTAATTTATTGTAATATATACTTTTCAAATTATGCCCGTTGTCCCCGTTGAGTTAAAATTAGAAGTGAAAGTGCCTTAATAGAGAGAATATTGTACCTAGAAATGCTTACATATAAAATTAAAAAACCAATAATATCTAAAGAATAGCAACACAATTGCGACACAAATATTTATAATTTACGAATGTATTTGTTTAAAAATATGTAGTCTTATATGTGTATAATCATACATAATAGTAATGAAATATGTGCGTTTGTTTCCTAATTGAGTACCTACGAAACCTTGAAAAGGATGCGCCAGCGCCGAGCGGCAATGCAGCCGCGGAAAAAAAGCACAGATAACATTGTTTTTTGAGAAGCTCTGATTGGCTCATTCGAAATCCCAGTTCAGAATTCCTCCCTTTTATGAGCTAAGAATTTAGTGGTGATGTGAAGAAAGATGTGAACTTGGCAGTGGTAAATCGTGACTTGATTTCGGTGAAAGTGTAAAAGAAGAACTCATGTACTTAAGTACATTTAATATCTATTTAAAACGTTAATATTTTTACTTGGTAATAGTAAGAGAAGAAATAGGAGTATAGGATGCAAAATTTATAATACCTATTGCTGCGTTACCTCTGCTGTTAAAACCTCACCTCTTAGGTTAAAAGTGTTAAAACATTTTTTCCAAATAATGACTTTGTTTTTTTTTTTTTTTTCATAACGTAGTTCTAATTTTATACGTGACAGTAAGTTATATTTGATTAGGAAAATTTTCTTTTACTTATTTAAAAAATAATCAAAATCCAATATCTCAATATGGGTTAGGTTTGGGGTCGGGTGTTTCATAGTAAAATCAGCTAGGAATGATGAAAACTAAAACCTCTTAAAGGATCTATTTTGACTTAACCTGTAACCATGTATATAGTATATTAGGTAGTTATTATTATATTAGTTAATATATAAATGTTGATTATTGCCAATTCTGTAATCTAAATAGATAATTGTGTTAAAATTAATAAGGATACTCGTAACATTCATGTTATGTTTGTAGTAAATTTTATTTTAATAGTTTTTTTTTTTCATTAGGTATGTTTAAACTTTAAGTTCAATCCTATTTTTGTTTTTATTATCTAAATTGTTTTTTATACCATGTTGATTCTGTGACGTTATAGTTAAATAGATAAATTAATGTGATATGTTTTTGTATATACTTACACATTTAAATTATTTGTGTTTCATTCCACCCTTTCATTTAAAACTAAATCAAAATAAATAAGGTATTTAGTTATTTCATTTGTTGTTCTGTTGTGTGCTATAAATAATTTGAATCAGTTGATCATACCAACCACAAACAAATTTTATAAATATTATTACCTATACTTTATGGATAGTTGCTATATTGATTGTGTGAACTAAATAAAAAAAATACTTAACTTTTGTTGATTTAGATTTAAAAATCTAGTTGTGTTTTGTGTTTAAACATTTCTATTTGTTTCTATATTTTGAATTAAAATCTATTATGTACCCCACCCACGTTTAAAAAAGAAATAAAAATTTAAAGTGGACAATGATACGTGAAATCTTAACTGTCCGTTGTCCCCGTTGTCCATATGTACATAAAGGGGACAACGGTAAGGAATTATATGACGTTCTGTTGTCCCCGTAACGGGGACACAGATTACGGGGACAACGGGAATACAGGAAATAAAGTGTATAGTTATGACTATGATGAACAACACAGTTTAATGTTTTTAAAAGTTAGTTAGTTATTTATAACAAAATGTTTAGAATTTAGAGAATTTTCTTACTACTTAACTACCGTAATAATATTTGTTTAGGTTCTCTCTCCATAGGGGCCCGGCCCGACCGCTCGCTGCCCCCGTGGCTATAAAAACTGATAGCGAAGCCTCAAAATAGAAGGTAGCCGTAGCCATAGTTTGCGCAAGCGCGGTTTTCGGATTTCAGTTTACTTTTTAGTGTTCCGCGTCCCCTCAAAAGGAAAAACGAAACCCAACCATTCGTGGTCCCTCTGCCTGTCTGGCAAAACCCCTTTACTTATGAACGCGTGGACGTAGGTATTAAATTGAAATTAGTATCAAATCCCGTACTCACTGTACATTGTTGGGGAGCGTCAAGTGCCTACTCAGATAAGTACGTATTGTTCATAGCGATGAGTAGGTAGAGTACCTACTTCAAGTTGTTAGGATAGGTAAGGTAATGAACCTAATATAGGCGCAACAGCTGAGCAATTTGTTATAGCACTAGGGACCTAAGTGTCACGGGTTCGATTCCCGCCCGATACTTTTTATTTGTACTACAAATCTGACATACTTGTCAGATTTGTAGGCCATACAAGTACCTAATGCAAACGTAGGTAAGCATACCTACAGAAGCGACAGTCGTCTTACCCCGGAGAGTCAGTTAGTCGCCACGTCATTGTCATTAAGTACATCAATACAATAGAGCATCTATATAATAAGAATCACCAGCATCGTACAAAAGAACATAGATCAATATTAAATTATAATGAAAATAAAACGTACCTGACCGTTCCAGTATTGTTTTGCGGAGTCCGTACGGTAGTTGAACAAAGTCTGAGTCAGTACTTACCCTTATCTATGGTCTGAGCGGTCGAGAAAGCTTACATACTCTGTGCGGTCTTCTTCGAGAGATCGCGTCACCCCCGCAAGGGGGTGAGGCGAGCGGTGCCGGGGCGTTGCCCCCCGGCCGCAGAGCGCTGTGCGGTGGCCCGTAAATACGGGCCCCTGGTATTGGCCTGTCGGGCGCGCGTGAGTTGCGCGCGCCCGTGTGAGTGGTTGCTGTGTGTTTTTCTGTAGGCGCGCCGCGACGCCGACTCACGGCGCCGCTTTCTTCACGACACCTCGGCGGTCAATCCCCGCCAGGTGAGACCCCCAGTTACCTGGGGGAGGCCCGGCGCCGGCGGTCTAGCGGTCGAGCCACTTGCGCGCTACAGTATAAGGCCTGCCTGTCAGTGCGTGGGAGCAAGCAGTCAACAGAACAACTTTTTAAACCGGAAGTTACTATATGATAATGGATAATATATTTTTTTAATGAATAAAAATCAATGTTTTACCCGAGACTAATTTCCGACCACGCAGGCGAACGCTAGTGGAATTATATAGTGGTAAGTATTCAGCTGCATCCGGTTAGACTGGAAATCGACTGCAACATGCTTGGGAGAAGACTAGACTTAGTTTTTGGGTCTGTGTGACTGTCTGAATTTAAGATTTGTTTGCAATGGCTACAACAAAATAGAAGCTAGACTTCAACAGTCTCATACTAAGAACAAATTGAAGTTAAGTATTTGAAATAACAACGGAAACAAAACTAAACTACAATTGGGTTATACCTAATTATATCTGCCGTGTGGTATTAGTCTTGCTAAATAATTTGTTAATTAACTTAATTTGCACTTGAATCGTTTCAAGCTAATAACAGCAGTAACACTCGGTAGATGGCGCTCTAGTCGTTTCAGGTAATTGTTACAGTCGTTTGACGTCGTTTCAGCAGTTCTGGCAAAGCTAGCACTACGGTACTTATTTAGTGGGTATAGTTTACATAAGTATGTGTACTAATAGTTAAATGACTGCGGGATGTCTAAGGGGTAGTACCTATTTATTTATACAAGTGTGCGTAGTAAACTAGGTTCTCGGATTTTATCTACTTAGGCGCTTTATTTTGTGTAAATGTTGCATAGATATTTCCCGCGCCATGAGCAATGTTGCAATTTGTTCGTATTCTCCTATAGCAAAATGACCATTTGGTTCGGTCTTTTACACTTTGTGGTAAATTAAAATATTGCAGATGGTTACAGATTAAACCTTTTAAATCACGCTATACCTTTATGGAGCTAAGCAGGTAGGGCGGCACATTGGGTCGACTTTTGAGAGAGGGCAATAAGGGCTGGTACCTACCCTAACCGATGATTACCGATGTCGCCACAAGGAAGCGGTATTAGAACACTGTCCTAAACTTTTTGAATCATATTGATCTAAATTGACAGATTATAAAAAAAAATTGTGCAAGAAAATGGGCAATTTTTGCACTTAATTTTTTATAAAGGTGAAGTAATATAGATCACAAGTTGACTGACACTTCCATATTCCAGTTTCCAGGACTGCAGAATGGCTGGAGAGAGGCCGCAGAGGCGTGCGATCGTTGCGTCGGACTATAAACAGAGTCCATCGCTACATCCAGCACTCAACGCAGCCTTGGACAACATTATGTAAGTTTTTATTATTTTATACATACCTACCAAGTAATATAACAATCAACCCATATTTGCCCACTGTTGGGACTCACTCAAACCTCCTCTCTCTGTGTGTAAAATAGAGCGGGTCATAAATAGGGTTACCATCCGTCCGATTACGTCCGGTCATGTCCGGCTTTTCAAATTTCGAAATGGTAACCATTGACGTAAGTCACTACTCACCACGTGGGCCCAATGCTGCGGGGTTGCTGGGCGTCACATTCATATCTTCTTTTCGGTGATCCTCACAATGATCTTTACAATTTTTAAATAGTTTCCAAATTAGTTAGGTACTTTATTGATACTAAAAAAACTATTAATACTTTATTAAATGCGAGTCGGCCTTTAGGGAGGGCCAAACGACGTCATCGCAAAAAAACATTAATAGGTACGTAGGTACCTAGCCGTTTCAATTTTATTTTTTAACGCAGTAAGTTACGGGACATAACTGCGGCATTCACACCGCAGTGAAAAATTGAATTTTGTTTCTATTTTTGTTCAGAGGCCTATTCTGAAAAGAGTAAAAGTGAAGGTAACAGGGTCACCGGCCCACTATTAATCACAGGGCACTCCTATGACTGGTCGGACACAGTTGATTGAGTTTCGCCAACCAGTGCGTGCCGTGCAAATGATAGGCAGGTTACCTAGCTCGTCTATCACGTTAAATGAAAAAAAGAAATCTAGTGGGACTGTTCCAGTTTTTTATGGTGTTGACCTTTTAAATAATAAAACCAAGCCTGTATTCCCCAAACTGGTGCCTTCGTACCTATGTAAAGTACTAAAACAAACTTGATGCCAGTTATACCTACACTGAATTGCATGAGTCATGGCTTTCAGTTTTTATTTATTAAGCCTATGGAGGTACTTATTTGAGTAGCCTACGGCCAATCAATGGTAATCATGTCCGTATGAAAACTGAATGCAGTTTTTTTTAATTGCCATCTTTTTTTACGTTCCCGTACAATAATTTGCACAATGAATAAATAAAATACAGGGTGGCAGGGACATGGACGCGCACCTGTTACCATGAATGGAGTAGGTACATGATTCTGAACTTCTCTGCGTTCAAATTTTTCGTAGTTTATTAAAAAAACTTGAGAGGTGTCAAGGGACACCCGGATGGAACGAAGTATAACTGGCTTGCTTTCTATAAGAGAGAGAGAGAGAGAGACAGACAGAAAAACACGCGCACGCCGCACGCCTTACAACTAGGTATAGCAAAATGTGTCGTTCCAACTTCTGGTCTTAATTTTTTCCGTCTAGCTCCCTTTCGCAACGCGCGATAAGGAACTTCGTTCCAAAAACAAATACCTAGCTGTTCCATACATTTCGGACTATTTTGACCGCGCAGTTATTGCACTTTTCTATGAAACAGCAGCTTTTTTGGATAACCGACGAAAAATTCCTTCGCCCGTCTAGAATCAAGTTCTTGGTTACAGTTTGCGCGTCGATGCCACCTTGTATTTTGAAAACGAATTCGGCTGCATGTGCAAAAAGGTGTAGTACCTGGCTACCTACACACCTTAGTGGGGAGGGACTTCGGTAGATACGTAGGTAGATTCTAAACACAGGCAGTTAACATATAACATTAAATGACCAAACCTGACCAAACCACGAAGACCAAACCACGTAAAGTGTCTATGCAACAAGATATACCTACGCCAGTTAAAAAAATATGGATGTCGCGTGATCAACTTTGAACGTTAATATCTTGGAAACGTGACACTTGACGTGGTTTGGGCTTATTAGGTATAATATGTTTTCGGTTTACATTGATGTCAGCTATCGATTTAAATAAGATTCAGGATACGCCGCCATTTTGAAAAAAAAAAAAACAAAATGGCGGCATGGTAGGTATGCCAGGCTCCATATAAAAATCTGCAATCCCCTTTAGGAGCTGTGAATCCTGCTACTGAGTCACTGACGAAGGTCTTCCTAGTCGGAGAGTTCCTATATCTATCTATTTCTATTATCCCAGGAAATTGATTTGAGCTTTTGATATTATCACGGTATACCCAGAAGACAAATTGAGTTTGTTTCTAAATTACTTATTTAACATTTTCATGACGTTAATCAGCATATTATACCGAAGTGGCATTTACGCTCTTCTGATAGTGTCATTTTCCAGCAATTTTCGTTAATTTCGAATGGCCAGAAAATTGCCAACCTCGTTAATATTATAATTTTAATCCGCCGTATCCCCAGGGAAGGATCAGGGTGTCAGATACCACAGACAATACGACACGAGCGAGGTTGTCGATGTATTCGGGAGCACTCGGGAATATTCGTGACGTGTCGGCTGTCGTTACCGACCCGCAGTTGTTGACTCTACTGGCCCAACAGGAAGCTTTTAGTGCTGAGACATGTCAGGGACTCAGGGTACCCCGACTGGCTTCAGGCTTCTGAAATGTCAATGTCAAAGTTGCTCACAAGTGTGTTTAACTTACTGACCTACATGGTGGCGTTGTCCTGCAGTTGAAATGGAAAATAATGTTTGGTTTTGCTGACTCTCTTCAACAATTAATGTACCTACCTACCTAATCACTGTAGGTAGGCTAGGTTTGATATTTTTATTTGCTTGCCCTTGTATAAAAAATATTTGAAATACGACGCGCCACGGAAGACATATTTGTTTTAAAAAATAAAATTACGTCCATTTCTTCAAATTCAAATTGTTTATTCATCATAACAGCATTGTAGTACATGGTAATTTACAGGGTTGACAAATTAGTGTAGGTACTTAAACTACAACTTGAATGGTGGTGAGGTGCTGCAGTCCCAGGTTATAGAATAACCTGAATAAGGGAGTACAGTGCCAGTCCCCAAATTCTACAAAGATGTGGCTCAACACTAGTCTTCTATTACAATTTTATTGTTAATGGTGACATAGTGTAGCTAAGGTTAATATAAAAGGATAAATTACATAGTAAAAGAACAAAAACTTCTTGTATTAACATTTTTTTGTTTACAAATAAGCTAGGTACCTCGCACTTTCGCCACCTTCTACCTAGGTATATTTTAGTCGGCATTTTCGGAATGCAACCCTATTCTAGCTAGTTCTAGGGCTGATTTTTCCAACGCCAGATAACTTTATCGAAGGAATAATTTTGAATTTTTGACAGTGATTCCATACCAAAACTACGAACTACGAATAAAAATTGTCGGTCGATTGAAAAATCAGTGTCAAATAAAGCCTGTATTCCCGTTGTCCCCGTAGCCCATGTCCCCGTTAAAGGGGACAAAGGGAATTTAATAAAATAATTAAAATTACTTCCCGTTGTCCCCGTACGCTGTCCCCGTTAATTTATTGTAATATATACTTTTCAAATTATGCCCGTTGTCCCCGTTGAGTTAAAATTAGAAGTGAAAGTGCCTTAATAGAGAGAATATTGTACCTAGAAATGCTTACATATAAAATTAAAAAACCAATAATATCTAAAGAATAGCAACACAATTGCGACACAAATATTTATAATTTACGAATGTATTTGTTTAAAAATATGTAGTCTTATATGTGTATAATCATACATAATAGTAATGAAATATGTGCGTTTGTTTCCTAATTGAGTACCTACGAAACCTTGAAAAGGATGCGCCAGCGCCGAGCGGCAATGCAGCCGCGGAAAAAAAGCACAGATAACATTGTTTTTTGAGAAGCTCTGATTGGCTCATTCGAAATCCCAGTTCAGAATTCCTCCCTTTTATGAGCTAAGAATTTAGTGGTGATGTGAAGAAAGATGTGAACTTGGCAGTGGTAAATCGTGACTTGATTTCGGTGAAAGTGTAAAAGAAGAACTCATGTACTTAAGTACATTTAATATCTATTTAAAACGTTAATATTTTTACTTGGTAATAGTAAGAGAAGAAATAGGAGTATAGGATGCAAAATTTATAATACCTATTGCTGCGTTACCTCTGCTGTTAAAACCTCACCTCTTAGGTTAAAAGTGTTAAAACATTTTTTCCAAATAATGACTTTGTTTTTTTTTTTTTTTTCATAACGTAGTTCTAATTTTATACGTGACAGTAAGTTATATTTGATTAGGAAAATTTTCTTTTACTTATTTAAAAAATAATCAAAATCCAATATCTCAATATGGGTTAGGTTTGGGGTCGGGTGTTTCATAGTAAAATCAGCTAGGAATGATGAAAACTAAAACCTCTTAAAGGATCTATTTTGACTTAACCTGTAACCATGTATATAGTATATTAGGTAGTTATTATTATATTAGTTAATATATAAATGTTGATTATTGCCAATTCTGTAATCTAAATAGATAATTGTGTTAAAATTAATAAGGATACTCGTAACATTCATGTTATGTTTGTAGTAAATTTTATTTTAATAGTTTTTTTTTTTCATTAGGTATGTTTAAACTTTAAGTTCAATCCTATTTTTGTTTTTATTATCTAAATTGTTTTTTATACCATGTTGATTCTGTGACGTTATAGTTAAATAGATAAATTAATGTGATATGTTTTTGTATATACTTACACATTTAAATTATTTGTGTTTCATTCCACCCTTTCATTTAAAACTAAATCAAAATAAATAAGGTATTTAGTTATTTCATTTGTTGTTCTGTTGTGTGCTATAAATAATTTGAATCAGTTGATCATACCAACCACAAACAAATTTTATAAATATTATTACCTATACTTTATGGATAGTTGCTATATTGATTGTGTGAACTAAATAAAAAAAATACTTAACTTTTGTTGATTTAGATTTAAAAATCTAGTTGTGTTTTGTGTTTAAACATTTCTATTTGTTTCTATATTTTGAATTAAAATCTATTATGTACCCCACCCACGTTTAAAAAAGAAATAAAAATTTAAAGTGGACAATGATACGTGAAATCTTAACTGTCCGTTGTCCCCGTTGTCCATATGTACATAAAGGGGACAACGGTAAGGAATTATATGACGTTCTGTTGTCCCCGTAACGGGGACACAGATTACGGGGACAACGGGAATACAGGAAATAAAGTGTATAGTTATGACTATGATGAACAACACAGTTTAATGTTTTTAAAAGTTAGTTAGTTATTTATAACAAAATGTTTAGAATTTAGAGAATTTTCTTACTACTTAACTACCGTAATAATATTTGTTTAGGTTCTCTCTCCATAGGGGCCCGGCCCGACCGCTCGCTGCCCCCGTGGCTATAAAAACTGATAGCGAAGCCTCAAAATAGAAGGTAGCCGTAGCCATAGTTTGCGCAAGCGCGGTTTTCGGATTTCAGTTTACTTTTTAGTGTTCCGCGTCCCCTCAAAAGGAAAAACGAAACCCAACCATTCGTGGTCCCTCTGCCTGTCTGGCAAAACCCCTTTACTTATGAACGCGTGGACGTAGGTATTAAATTGAAATTAGTATCAAATCCCGTACTCACTGTACATTGTTGGGGAGCTCTCACAACTGTCTTCCGTTTTCATCATTAGATCAACTCCAGCACCCGAATTCCGTTTCGAAATCCATTGCTTCATAGGTACTTACTTAAATAACGCAATGACCGTGGTTGAACTGTCAAAATGAACGGAGTTGCGATCAATAGTCATTATATGTGTGTTACGCATTCATCCCAGGAGGTCTCTTAAAAGTTGTAATGTAATCAGACCTATAGGTAGGTACCTATACATCTGTACCTACCAAGTTTAAACAGAATCGGTTGACACTGCTAGACAGGTAAAAATTCAGTAGATACGTGAAAATCAATCAATCCCTAATTTTCCACAGTGGTTGTTTTTTCACCTTTATTTCCCCTTATTTGTTTATTTTTTTTTATTATGTTTAAAAAACTTGAAAATCGGACTACTCCGAAAAATTATACGTCGTTCCTAAAATAAAATATAGATAAAGGAAGCAATTTTCTTACATACATAATAATATTTATTAAAATCAGCTTTTTACCATGGGAGAACAACCGCTCGCGGCCCCCGTATGGAGGAAACTGTACGGAAAGGTTCAAGACAGAGGGTAGCTGTAGTTCACGCATGAGCGCTGCCTATCCTCGCGGCTCTTAACCACGCAAAACAAACTATGTAGTATAGCAATAAATAGACTCACAAAAATTTATCTATAAGTACCTACTAATAAATGATCAATACTAATATTAGAGATACGAAAGTAACTCTATATGTCTGACTGGCTGTCTGCTAACGTTTCACGCCTTAACGGTTGAACGGATTTCGATGGTCACCCTATACTCGTATAAGAAATATTTTGACGTGACAACGTCTTATAAATTGGTTTGCCGGGTGACACTTCAAGAAACTGCGTTACGCTCCGCTCACGTTATGCGCTCACAATGAGAGCGAGTGAGAGGCACGCGTCCCTTCCACTCGGGCATGGTTAGCCCGCCTAAGAGCGAGAGAGACAGACATAATTTCATCCTTCTTCCTACTATACGAATGAATATTCACATTAAAATTATTTTACCACTCAAAGTCGTTGTCACGTAAAACTTTCGCCCGTATACCGACTTTACAGGCAACCAATTTTTTTTAATAATTTTATGATGGGCACACTGGTAGACTAGGGCTTGGGTTGGGACATCGATCTTAATTCGGGCAAAGCTGCTGGCAAAAGCTAGTAACGGCGTCAAAACACTACAACAAGACAACAACAACAACCAACTTCTGACAATACCGCAACGATGTAAAGTGAACGGCGTGCTGGGGCTCAGTCCACAGTGTGACAAAGATATTAAATATATAGCCTGAGCGCCACTGTAACGGCTAGGGCAGTTAGGCTGCGCAGGCCGTTAACAAAATATATTAGGTAAAGGAAACACTTACGCAAGGTTGAACCGTATAATCTTCAAGGTAGGTATTTACACTAGGTCGCGGGGAAGGTCAGACAGTTGTTCTGAGCACTAGCACGTGTAAGTTGTGAAAGGTACCGGTCGCCGGTAGTGCGTGGATCGGTGTGCGTGCAGCGCACAGTAAGCATCACGTGCAGCGCGCAATTCAGATACGCGTGCGGCGCGCCGTTCAGATACGCGTGCAGCGCGCTGTTTGATGAGATTGTCCTGCCCCCAGCCTGGACGTAGAACCTTGGAAGGTGCGATAGGGTGCGCTTGTTACTATGGTGCAAAAGCGGCAAGCTGCATGCGATGTGTCCAGCCTACATTATTCCCCCTTCCCCGACCAAGGACGGTATGAGGAGCAAGGATATATGGAAACTCATCACATCGCAGCGGTTTACAGGTAGAGAGTTTGCAAAGACGGCGTGGCACAATGATAAATGCAATATAAGGTTATGTATGTACACGCGAGCATAAAACACAAGATAAACAATGATCTTAGCAGGTAGCTCGCTATTTAGTTTATAATACACAGTGAGGCATTGCATAGCCCGGATGCAGCAGCAATACATACATCTCCCATGCCCTGGACAACCTACAGCCGCGTGGTCGGACTTTGACAACCACGCAATCAGATACAATGTAGGTAGATAGATAATAACAACGGTTATCCAGAGCAGAGGGTCTGGTATAATTACCAAATCAATGAGGAACTCACCCTAGATTTGGGGTACACAGAATCTTGAGGGTCAGGGAAACACTCCTGCTAGCTAAGCAAGCGGATGTTAAAATGGCCGAGAATTCTTACGAAATTAGTGTTGTGCCATGATTCTAGTGATATGACTTGCAACTTATTAATTGTGAAATATTTAGCGTCAGTCGACTATTTCCCGTTGAGACCCTCATAGGTCTACATGGTCTTTGAGATACTTTGTACTTCTAGTCACAGTATTTTCATATTCATATTCATTTATTTGCATTCTACATTTTCTATACACTGACGATACACGTTAGTGTATAGAAAATATAAACCACGCAACATTCTTGCACAAAGCTGGGGTCGCAAAAACCTTTTTATAAACTGTACACTAGACAGGTACCTACCAAGCTATATCACAAAAAAGTAGCCAAGTGTGAGTCGGACTCGCACACAGAGGGAAACCCTGTAGTGTATAATATTGTAGCACCGTACAATATTAAACACTAAATATTTTTTATAACCCCTAAAAAACACGTTTTGTAAAGTAATAAAAATTAAAGGGGGTTCCCCTTTAATTTTTATTACTTTACAAAACGTGTTTTTTAAATATATTTATTTGTTATTATAGCGGCCATATTTAAGTAGTACACACTATAAAAAAATGTAATTTAAGAAAATTTCAATTGTTTACCTGTTATGATTCAAAAGATAAAGCCCTGTGTTAGACGGACAGACAGACCGACAGCAGAACCTTAAGTAAGACCGTTGGCACCCTTTGGATACGGAACCCTAAAAAATATTGCATGGATTTGCAATCAAAACTCCACGTCGACAATTTTTGTGGAGCGATCAATTTCCGCAACGAAACAAAATAATCATAAAAAACATGCAGTCTACGCGTACATCCACTGAATTTGAATAAAAAGCACTCGTGGACAGTACCTACCTATAAATCGGAATATGAAAAAAAAACCTAGTTTATATGATAATAACAACTAAATATAACTAAGACGATTCTAGGTATTTATTTAAATGTAGACTTTCATTTACTAAGCACTATATTTAACTACTTCATTACTACTACATTAAAGAATTGTTATTCAAATGTAATTAATTTATGAAATTAATGGAAGCTTTTCCACAATAGGTAACAAAGCTTTTAAACGCGCGAGTCAGACACGTTGTTAATATTAATTAAACATTACAAAACATTATTGTAGTATAAGGGAGGACATGCTGTCGTGGGATCGGCCGCACTTGGTGATGGGGCTCGTAGGCATGGTAGTAAAAGGAACAGTGGGGTTTTACTCGGTAGGAGTAGATAACCCTCCGTTCTTCCCAGACGGAGGGTATCCATGAGGACTTTCCCATAGAGTAAAAGGTAGGTATATTGTATAAGGTGGTATAATGGTTTTTGGAGCACTAAGCAGATCGTTGAAGAGTAAGGGTTAAATAATAATAAACTATTCCATCAAGTCTGTAGCAAAGTCGACCAACTTTAAAGAGTGTCAGTAAATACTGGGGGCCTACTCCGAAGTGCAAAGTGCGAATGTTCGGATCGGACCGACACATGGCCGAACCGAATATTATTGAAAAATGCCTAAAAAGTTCAGATCGGCTCAGTTGGGTCGGGATCATAGTCAATATTCGAAAGAGTGTAGGATCGGAACCGACCGAACCAAATAGTAACTTCGTAGCAGGAAACGGCCGAACATTCGGCCGATACTACTTCGGAGTAGACCCCCGTATTTCAAATACTGTACAGAGTGACAGAGACATCGACACGCAAACTGTAACCATGAATTCAGCACATGATTCTAGACTCCCAAGTGTAGACTAGAGATTTTTCGTCGGATTTTTGTTTTATAAAAAATACCTACGCGGTCAATATGTATGGCTGAGCTTTTTAAAATAACCTACGAATAATTTAAACCCCGTGTTGCAGAATCATGTACTGAATCCATGGGAACAGGTTGTGCGTCGATGTCCCGCCACCCTGTTTGTGAACCTACCTTCCCGTTCTATCTGAACAGATTCTAATAGACTTAGGTAGGACAACGGAGCCCATACACACCACATCAACTTATACCTACTTCAGGTAGGTACACAGAGACACAGTCGCTAGGCCCGCCCGGTTCAGCACAAATTGTATTTAGTTAACACGCCGAGCACTGCCGAGTATTCCCGCCGCCCTTCTAGTTACTGCTAAACTGTTAATCTATTCACGTAGCCTTGGAGGATTTACACTGGGTCGATTTTAGCCGTGCTGGTCGCTTAAAAAATCGCCTCACAAACCGAATCGCCACGCCATTTACACAGGTCGTTAAAATCGCATAGCCCGCATAAGATTAGAACTTATTCTTTCTGGTATATTCATTGTTGTTAGATTTTTATAACAGCGTTCCCTCGGGAGATGAGGTACTTCATTCGATTTTGGTAACTCAATAACTCCGGGCACCTGTAGATACGCGTGATAAATTAATTTGCTGCAGAAATAATGTTATTTTCCGCATGTACCTAAGCGTCACGCGTCACGTTTCTTCGTGGGTGTCTGGAGGCATCTTTACTGAGATATTCTATACTTTATGGTACCTAGTTGGTGTTGGATGGACATCAAAAGCTCTGTCTGTCTGTTCGGATGTCGATATTTGGCCTACAGGTAGACCTGGTTTAGGACATAGATACTTTTTATCCCGATAGCACTCTCCCGTGGGTTTTAGGACCTCTACGCGGCCGACGCCGCGGGCAATACGTAGTTTCTTATTTAAATTATTTTAAATCATAATCAGCTTGGGTTCGTGCAGCTACCATGTCCTCATGCGTGTAGTGAGTGAGTTATAAAATCTTTCCGTAATTATGGGATTGCGTGGTCAGCCGGCACTCCCTGCAACCTAGCCTAAATGTGGAAATAGTAATGAAAAAGATTACTGCATTCCTATTACTACACACATTCTGTCCTCTATCTTGTAATGAATGATTATATGCCGTTTATTTGATGATGATTGTCATGTCACATACATAAACGGTGAAGGAAAACATCGTGAGGAAACCGGCATGTCCTAGAACCAAAAATTCGAAGACATGTGACATCTACCAACCCGCACTGGGCCCGCGAGGTGGATTACGGCCCACTCCCTCTCACAGAGAGGAGGCCAGTGTCCCAGCAGTGGGAACATTGTAGGCTGATTATGTGTTATGTATACATAGTTAATCTACGCTGTTTTTTTACAGCATTCTTCAAAATAATTCGAATAACCAACGTTGGTATTCACAATCTAAATTGTTTGTTCTGGTTACGCTAATATGTACTCGTAACTTTTTAGGGACTTCCCCCTTTATTTGAGTTATTCCGGTCGGATCCCTGATCTTTCCCCTGTTGGTTGTTATTACGTTTTAATTTTTTATAAACGTTCCTTAAATGTAAGAGACGTTTAAACGTCAAAAATATATGGTTAATCAGTCATTACTTAACTTTAAGCAACGTTTGTAAATAATCCCCTTCATGTTGGTGACGTCACCTTTGATTGCGTCGCCTACGCCTCCGCTTCAAGATCTCATTCACTTGAAGATTTCCTTTTTATAACGGAGAACTTTCTCAAAGCTTTTAGCTAAGGGTATCTAAGGACCATGTTTTCTTGAAGATAAATGTAACGTCATCGCCGAGAATATTCGTATTGCTTTAGATTTAACAACCCAAAAATTAAAATGTTTTTCAATGAGAGAAAGAAAATATATTTATTTAGCACTGACCAAAAGGCACACAATGCATTTCGCCGTTTCATAGATTATCCCAGATTGCTATTGTTAAAGCATCTAGTAATAGTTTAACATCATGTCATATTATATTGAGTATGTATGCACTTCTTAGCCTGAAGCACAGGTTCAACCTAGTTCAGGCAACTTAGCAACTGTGCGCTATTTTTAATTGTTAAGGTTAATGTAAAACGTGTTCCCTTTTTATAAATAAACGATTTATTATTATTATTATCTAGGGGGCGAGCGTATAATAATATCATGGGCCAAATCACTAGACCAACGATACAGTTGTAGCACTCGTAGCTATATATCTATACTAATAATAAAGGTGAAGAGTTTGTTTGTATGAAACCGCTAATGTATGGAACTAACAGTCGGATTAAAAAAAATATTTCTGCATTAAATAGCCCAAGTTTTGAGAAAATCCTAGCGTGATGCTCAAGCTTATAGGCTCGAACATCATGCTAGGACTGGAGGAGCCAAGAAAAATTAATTTGACAGAAAACGAGGGTATAGAACAATCATTTGACGCGGACGAAGTGTAGTTATTTCTTCATCTCTAAATGTATACATAAATATAAAATTCAAAGTCCTGACTGACTGATACAACGCACTGCCTAAACAGCTGGTCCTAGAGACATGAAATTTGGAGGGTGTGTTCTTCGTGAGGAGTAGGTATCCACTAAAAGGTTTTTCGAAATTCCACCCCTAAGAGGGTGAAATGGGGGGATTTTGTTTGTATGGAAAATCTTATTCCTTAAGTTAATAAACATGAAACTTGGCACCAATATGACTGATTACACCCCTGTGGGGATGAAAAGCGGGTATACAGTTTATATGAAAAATCTTATTCATTTAGTTAATAAACTTGAAACTTGGCAAGAATACTCGCATGAGTAAGTAATAAAGTTTATTATTATAAGTTTTACAAAACTACCCCTCAAAGGGGGATATAGGGGTGTTGAAGTTTTGTGGAAGTAATTGAATGCGCGGTCCAATTAACACAAAACTCAGTATTAATACTTTTGACAGGAAAGAAACGATGATAAGTTTTTGGCTCTTTCGAAAGTCGACCACTGACGGGGCAAAAAGGGATGATAATTTTTTTAAGGGGAGTATTTTACTACGTGGCTTGATTATCTCAAAAATTGGTATAATAATAATAATAATCTTTGAGTCAAATTATGGAAAAATCCCAATTTTTTTTTTTTGTTTTCTACGCCAGAGGGGTGAAAAGACAGGATACAGTTAATATGAAAAATCTTTTTCCTATGGTTAATAAACTTGATACTTGGCAATATTTGCCTTAGTTATTAATACAGATGGTCACTTTTAGCTTTAAAAAAATCCTCACAGAGGCTTCAGGGGGTGAAAAAGTTAATAGGTAAGAAAAAATATTAACCCGCTCGAACGGATTAACTCGAAACTCGGTTCTAATACTTAAAACAAAAAGTATGTGTTTTAAGGGTTTTTCAAAAATCGTCTTACCGGGTTGGAAAAGGGTAATAAAGTTTAAGGGTTGGATGTTACTGCTTGCTTCCATTAACTCGAAAATGGGTATATGTAAATAATCTTTAAGTCATACAATGGGAACGTATCAAACGCTTTTTTAAAAACAAAGCCTGTCTTGGTAAAAGGGGACGACAAGGTTTATTTCAAAAATCTTATTCATTTGATCTGTAAACTTTAAAATTAACCCGAATTAAATAAATAAATGGTAAAAATTGTAAACATACATCTTCGAAATGTTAAGAGTAAAGTACACGCGGACGAAGTCGCGGGCAAAGTGCTATCTATATTACTTATAATAAATCTGTAGAAGTGAAAATTCAGTACATTGAAAATATCAAAAAAATAAATGGCAGGGGGTGTTACTAGACCGACACCGACCCCAAAAATGTGATTAAAAAAATTTTTGTCTGTCTGTCTGTTTGTTCAGGCATCACGCAAAAACTACCGGTTCGATTACGATGAAACTTGGTATAATTATTCTTTAATATCCTGGGCACTTTTTATCCCGGAAAAGTATTTACAATAAAAAACAAACTTAATTTTGCGGTTCGATCCCTAGACCCGATTACTGTACCAACCACAAATAATAAGTTTGTCGTAGGTTACGCTACCCGCAGTGGAGTTCATTTTTATTCCTTTTAGTTTTTAGAGTTATTTAGGTTTATTTTTATATAAATCGTAGGTATAGATTTTAATTTTAAAGTATAGGTAGTATATTTGATAGTGTACACACGGCTACACATCAAGCTATGCAAAACCAGTATTGGCTGACCGTTCATTGTGAGAAAATATCATACAATGTGAGGCCAAGACAAACTGATTTTGTATAGCTTGACGTGTAGCCGTGTGTACCTACTGACCGTAGGTTATTTTATAATACTGTTAGGTAGGATTAGTCATTCGTATAGATATTAGTTTTTAGGGATTTTGCTTATTTATTGAGTTTAGATTAGTTATCATCAGAAATAGATTTATTTAGGTAGGTAGGTATTTTATTTTCTGTTATTGAGTTATTTTTTTAATTAGGTAGATACTTAGGTAAAGATATCATATTTAGGTACCCTCTTAATCACCACAAATGAGACACAATTGGTTTTCTATTGTAATTAGCCACAAAGGGCCCGCGAGATAGATGGCATTCTGGGGAAGCACATACATTTTATCCTGTTAGCACGTTACCGTGGGATAATTTCCGACATCCACATGGCGAAGCCGTGGGCAGAAGCTGGTAAGTACTAAATAAAATTATAAATTCTGCCTGTATCTTACATTTTCACGCCTAAACCACTGAACGGATTTAGATAAAATTGCTTGCCAGCAGATACCAAAAAGAAAGATGGCATCCTGGGGAAGGACATACTTCTTATCCTTTCCGACATCCAGTCGGGCCAAGCCGCGGGCAGAAGCTAGTATAATATAAATACCAAGTTTGATTTGAACTGACAACCCGTCTACAACCTGTCTGAATAAAAAACACCATCAGTTTTATTGACAGAGTATTTGGCGAGTGGCCTTTCGTAGCATAATAAAAATGTCGGCCCAGCCCCCCAGCCCCACGTGAGGCGCCCTTGATATTCACTGACATTTTGAAAAATACGAACTTACCATTTTACTAACAATAACTTCTCCATTGACACAATTCTCTAAGCCTGCGCCCCCGGGTACAGCCATATACCTACACTGTCCTATGTGTTAATAGACGTTTGAATAAATTAGGTGGGTAAGTAAGTACGTTCCACTACCATATTCAATACGTATATATGTTGTGTATGGCAACTGCACATGGCTGCATGTTATTCTCAGTAATAGAATATTCATTACCAGCTACTTGTTGTTTCAACTGCCTTATCTTTCTAGTAGTTAGTTACTAGCGTGAAAGCTGAACATTGGGTCTCTGGCTCGATCTGTGATTCGGGATTCTTCGTATGATTTCTCCATTAGGAAAATCTAAGAAGCAGACCGTTTCCTTTCATATTTCTACTACAACTTTTTCATCAGCGTCGTTATCGCTGTTAGAATGTCTCTTGGCCGAGGCCGTTATGTGTGCAAATAAATATAGGTAGGTATAAGGTACAACATAAATTCTTAATTTATTTACATTATTAGATAGAATGCCAAATAAAAAATGACAAATTATTGGCTTATACCTACACAAGTCAGATCAAAATTTCAATAATAATTATATTCATAAGAAAACCAGCGTCAGACAGCATCTGTCTGGCATTAATGCTGAAATTAACCTTTTTGGCGCAGCCGTGAGGCACACACTAAGTATTGTTGTCTGAAACATTATTTTTTATTTTATTATTTTGTGTTTCACGGACTGTATCCAAATAAACGTTTTTTCTTTCTTTCTTTCTTTTTCTAAGTATTCGTCGTGCCATTTCAGATAAAATCTCATCTTTCATTTAAATAATCACTAATTGAATAGTAACATTTTGCCACTAAGAATTCATGCAAACATAATTTGAATTGGTTCATTTTGTGTAGGTCTGTGATAGAATCGCCTGCTAGTTGCCCGATAGTAATTCGCCGGTTATTTTTATGGGACTTAAAAATAACAGGCGAAATACAATCGAGGAATACAATCATGCCTGCGTGATGCTAAGTTTAAATTACATTTCACCTGAGTTCATGTACCTACATAACGTACAGTTTAAATTTGCCAAAAATGTCATATTTAATGGAGGTCGAGACTCAAGTGACGCACAGCTCGTCACGCGACGATGTTCCGTGAACGCGAAGCATTACAAATATTCATGAAGTGTCCGCAATCCGCTGTCGACCACCATACATGTTGTGTTCTATGACATTCCTTGAAAAACGTCCCAAATATTCAGGTATTTATGCCAAGTCTTCAGTTACGTTGCAGAAAGAATTTGACAACTCACGTTTCAAAATTTTCTTCTTAGCGTGTCGATGGTAAAACGTTCAAACCCAAACATCTTTGTCCCAAAATTCAGCTGCGCGAACTCCGCTCACTGACGCAGTCATAAGATCATTAATTGCACAGATGGCAGGGCGCGGCGCAGGATGGAAGATGGGCATACGCACTTCTGATCTGTGCCGTCCGAGAACCCCCCGTCTGTGGAGATTGTCTTTGCTACGGCCGACTTGGATTCGAAGTCTATTTAAAGATTTTCAAGTCGGCCTCGGTAACGCGTGCCCAGGCGGAATGCTCTCAGATGATTCGATAAAATTGTCAGGGGATTTATTACAGCTCCTGCCTGCCATAGATTACATCTTGCTGTAGAGGCGTTACTATTGGCTAGAGGCTGGACTAGCTGGACCCACGTACTCTAGAAAACTTTCCTCTGGAGCATTGAGACATAGTTGTGCATTGGGTGACGTCGGGCAAGCTGCCCGACGTCACCCAATGTGTCAATCAAGTTATTTTGGAACACTAGAGTTCCAAAATAACTTGATTTGAGTGGTTCGGGACAAAGTTAGATTGAGTTAGTCGTATGCCTGGCTTCGAATCTTTATACCTACATAAGTAGGTACCTACTTGAAAATTGTTTGTCTTCTTTCTCTTCATTCATTTGTCTCTCACTTGTCTCAAGATTATGGTTTGTTTTGCTCAGTAATTTACTTTATCAGTAAGTAGTACCCTACAATCTTTCTCCTAATTCTAATCTAATAAGATTAGAATAAGAAGAATTTTAACTAATGAATTCCGGAAGTAATGAAGAGACTTTTTCCTTTTACGGTATACAATCTAGTTTATTGGACTAACAGACGTTCCCTATAGTCTTTAGTAGATAGTGAAAGATCAAATCTGGCATGAGGGAGCGCCGGCCGGTCGCGGGTCGCGTGTATTACTGTCGCAGACGGCTCGTCAGCACGGTCAGCACTAATTCGGGAACGGAATAAATGAAATCATGTGTTCAACTATGATTGATAAACCTGCGAAGGTTCCCGTGCACTTTGCCTGGATAGTCTTTATTTTAAGTAGATACTTACTGTACACAGTCATTGTAAGACTTCGGCCAATTAGGATCTAATTTCTTACCAAGATCGCAGCTGATTGAAGAATCTTATCGAAAACGGGGAACTGGAACTTTATACCGAACTGATACTTTGGTGTTGGATTGTATTCGTACCTATCTCTTAATACACGTAGAAGCTCACATTCGACAGGCTTTCAGCAGTCAATGCTAAAGACACATTACTGTGTCGTGTTGTGTCGTGAGTTCGTGACTGAATACACCAATCAAACGAATCTATTCTGGACTACGTCAAATCACGACGGGTTTTGATTGGCTAACACTGCGTCACGACATCATCATTATCATCACAATAATATAAATCCGGCTTCAATCTTTTATTGCATTCCACAATGTTAGGTGGTCGTGGTAACTTAAAATTGTATGAGATTGTTATGGACCCTGTCACAGTCACATATATTGTATGAGATTGTTGTGGACGCTGTCACAGTCACATATATTGTATGAGATTGTTGTGGACCCTGTCACAGTCACATATATTGTATGAGATTGTTGTGGACCCTGTCACAGTCACATATATTGTATGAGATTGTTGTGGACCCTGTCACAGTCACATATATTGTATGAGATTGTTGTGGACCCTGTCACAGTCACATATATTGTATGAGATTGTTGTGGACCCTGTCACAGTCACATATATTGTATGAGATTGTTGTGGACCCTGTCACAGTCACATATATTGTATGAGATTGTTGTGGACCCTGTCACAGTCACATATATTGTATGAGATTGTTGTGGACCCTGTCACAGTCACATATATTGTATGAGATTGTTGTGGACCCTGTCACAGTCACATATATTGTATGAGATTGTTGTGGACCCTGTCACAGTCACATATATTGTATGAGATTGTTGTGGACCCTGTCACAGTCACATATATTGTATGAGATTGTTATGGACCCTGTCACAGTCACATATATTGTATGAGATTGTTGTGGACCCTGTCACAGTCACATATATTGTATGAGATTGTTGTGGACGCTGTCACAGTCACATATATTGTATGAGATTGTTGTGGACCCTGTCACAGTCACATATATTGTATGAGATTGTTGTGGACCCTGTCACAGTCACATATATTGTATGAGATTGTTGTGGACGCTGTCACAGTCACATATATTGTATGAGATTGTTGTGGACCCTGTCACAGTCACATATATTGTATGAGATTGTTGTGGACCCTGTCACAGTCACATATATTGTATGAGATTGTTATGGACCCTGTCACAGTCACATATATTGTATGAGATTGTTGTGGACCCTGTCACAGTCACATATATTGTATGAGATTGTTGTGGACCCTGTCACAGTCACATATATTGTATGAGATTGTTGTGGACCCTGTCACAGTCACATATATTGTATGAGATTGTTGTGGACCCTGTCACAGTCACATATATTGTATGAGATTGTTGTGGACCCTGTCACAGCCACATATATTGTATGAGATTGTTGTGGACGCTGTCACAGTCACATATATTGTATGAGATTGTTGTGGACCCTGTCACAGTCACATATATTGTATGAGATTGTTGTGGACCCTGTCACAGTCACATATATTGTATGAGATTGTTGTGGACCCTGTCACAGCCACATATATTGTATGAGATTGTTGTGGACGCTGTCACAGTCACATATATTGTATGAGATTGTTGTGGACCCTGTCAGTCACATATATTGTATGAGATTGTTGTGGACCCTGTCACAGTCACATATATTGTATGAGATTGTTGTGGACCCTGTCACAGTCACATATATTCACACACACATACACTCACGCCTATTGCCCCATAGAGGTAGGCAGAAACTACAGAACAGAAATCAGAACGATGTCTATGTTGATGTTTTTTTTTTTTAATATAAATAGTTGAATGATTGTTATGAAGTTAAATATTTTCCAGTTAAATAAAAGTAGGTACCTAGATGGTTTACCAATCGAATAAAGTTAATCATGTCACTGATACACTTAAATGCAAATGAAGCTGGTTCTATGGTTAAATTAATTGAAATAACCAATTTACCCAACTCCTACTATACTTACCCGTATAAATTCTGCGAAACTGAATATAAAATAAAAGCTTGTAATTACGGTGAAACTGAAAGGAGTTTTTATATCGATTTTTCCATGTTCTCTCTGATATTGTCCACTACCACTTCACAACAAACTTCAAAACCCTACTACTCCCCTTCAAGGGCCTTTATTAAAAGGTAATAATTAGGTATACCTTCTTAAGCATACCCAGTGTGACGTTGTTCTGTTTGCAGATGATACCTCTCTTATTTTTAAAGTAGACAGGAATAGTCAAGATTTTGACGACGTAAACAGTGCACTCTCAATAGTTACAGATTGGTTTACGTCAAATAACCTAGTTCTCAACGCCAACAAAACGAAATGTGTAAAGTTCGCCTAACCGAATGTTAGAAATCTAGGACCCAACATCGTCTTAGATAAAAAGGTGCTTGAAACTGTAGGCTCGGCAATTTTTCTAGGACTAGCTGACATATATGGCAAATAATTTAATTTTATGTTCTGTGTCTTGTAATGTTACTTACTTAACATAGGTACCTAGTATTGCATACAATCAAGTATTTTCTAACTGAACAGACAGCTGTGCTGCTGGGGAGTTTGTTGCGCCACTTCTTCTTCCCAGCGATAGTACTAGGAAGTGGTGAAGGGCGGGCGTTTTTGGGGGACTGTCTTTTGTAATTTTGACGTTCGAAAAGTGCTGATTCTCAGCCTAATTTGAATAAAAAATAATAAAACTTGACAGGTGTCAAGGGATACTCGGATGGAACGAAGTTCAAAGAGAGAGAGAGCGAGACAGACAGAAAAACACTCGTACGCCGCCCGGCTTACAACTATAGCAAAAAGTGTCGTTCCAACTTTTGGTCTTAATTTTTTCCGTCTAGCTCTCTCTCTCTTAATTTTTTCGCAACGCGCGATAAGGAACTTCGTTCCAAAAAATACACTCCCATCCATAATAATTAGTATCTACCTATTTTAGTAAGTATGTAGGTATGCATGGATGAGTTAGAACACGAACGTGCTAAACATTATTTAAGATCACAGACTTGCCTATCTTCTCATGTGTAAAATATAAGATCAGAATAAATTCTTGTGAAAAACTATTAATTGAATGTAAGTTGGATACCTAATTTAGTTTTACTTGTTAGTACCTACGGTGTGAGAGTGTTCTGCAACTAATTTGGAACAATTTCCTCTTGGCCTATCAAGTCTGAGTGATCGTTTCGATGACGATGCATTTTCTTTTTGTAGAGATGGCCTGATCCAGAAGTCAGTATCATATCTCCGCACAAGTCTGCCCATTGTCACTTAATGAAAGCGATGACTACTTTTCGTTTTGACTTTGCCACATTGACCCTGTTACTTTGCCACATTGACCTTGTTACTTTGCCACATTGACCCTGTTACTTTGCCACATTGACCCTGTTACTTTGCCACATTGACCCTGTTACTTTGCCACATTGACCCTGTTACTTTGCCACGTTGACCCTGTTACTTTGCCACATTGACCCTGTTACTTTGCCACGTTGATCCTGTTACTTTGCCACATTGACCCTGTTACTTTGCCACATTGACCCTGTTACTTTGCCACGTTGACCCTGTTACTTTGCCACATTGACCCTGTTACTTTGCCACATTGACCCTGTTACTTTGCCACATTGACCCTGTTACTTTGCCACGTTGACCCTGTTACTTTGCCACATTGACCCTGTTACTTTGCCACGTTGACCCTGTTACTTTGCCACATTGACCCTGTTACTTTGCCACATTGACCCTGTTACTTTGCCACATTGACCCTGTTACTTTGCCACGTTGACCCTGTTACTTTGCCACATTGACCCTGTTACTTTGCCACGTTGACCCTGTTACTTTGCCACATTGACCCTGTTACTTTGCCACGTTGACCCTGTTACTTTGCCACATTGACCCTGTTACTTTGCCACATTGACCCTGTTACTTTGCCACGTTGACCCTGTTACTTTGCCAAGTTGACCCTGTTCCTTGGCAAATTGACACGTCCTGTACAGTTGTCAGCTTCATTTGCATCGAACTTATAAATAAATAGGGTTTCATAGAATCTTTCCACCTAGTGGATATTATGGTAGTAAAATATTGTGTAAACAGTTCCCCATTAGCCGTGGTTCGTTTACCATGTAACAGCCATGGTTGGCGCGCTGTCGGCGGCCGGAAGTGCCGGCCACCGTGCCCGCGCCCACTTCCGGCGGCCCAGCCCACTGCCACGTCATCATTACTTTCTCTACTATGTTACTACAAAGGGTTTGATTTAGTAAAGCCTTTTTAAATTAATTTTTACAGCGTCAGTGGCTTTGATAGATAGTTTTTATGAGGCGCTAAATATAACAGCCACATGGATCAGTCGATCAGCGAAGCATTAATCTGTAAAGCAGAGGCTTTGTGCCTCGGATAGCTACATATATTCGTAACGAGCAGAAATTATACTCAAAGTTACCTTTTATGGCGAATTCGACTCATCCTTATCCTGCTAATAAATTTTTACGTCTAGCAGTTTTTGTATGGAAAATCAGTCAAAATTCCAAAACGTTTTCGAAGGCGAGGTGACTTACCTACCTGGTCGAATTCACCCTTAAAAACCCTCACTAACCGACCGAATAAATACTTAATTAATGCCCTTAAAAGTTTCAATTTCCGGAGTTACCGGAAATAGACACTTCACAAAAGCATCTTAAAAGCACCTACGTGATACTATTAGTAACCAAACAAGCAAGATACTAGGAAATAATTGAAATATCCAACACCATTAAACTTTTCACTTAACCCAACCTTTTAAAACGCCAAAACTTAAAAACCTAATTAAAAATATCCCGCTCAGTAAATCGCAGATAAATTATCGTTATCGGTCGCGAGTAACGTCAAGGTCGTTTATTTCAGTAGCATTTCATTAATACGTTCCGCTGATAATATCGATTGTTTAAACTCGAGGACACACTGACTGCCGCCGCAGGAAATCGATGTGTTTATACCGGCTTCCGATTTCCGCTGAGTTACCCCTTTTGTGGCCGCGAAAGGTAACGAATGACAAAAGGCTTTCATAATAATTAATTGAATTGTATGTTGTTTAAGAGAATGACTAGGATTTTCCTACGACTTCGTTGTCGTGTACTTTGTATTTCATCATTTTCTAAAACAAATATCCAGTATGTAAAGTAGCCAAGCTACTACCATCTGTCAAATTTCTTTAATAGATTTTCAACTTTATCGCTGAAACATTAAGGTTCAATGTTGATTGGGAAAATTTGACAGTTTCGGGTAGCTTGACCTGCTGGCGTCTGTACCTAACACACTATCAATTACAATCTGAATCATTTTGAAGGATATTGCTTCATATGTTCTAAAACTGTGTCTACTCAACAACGTAAATAACGCAATGAATGTTGTTGAACTGTAAACATAAAAGCCATTCCTACTTTTAGTGTTCCGCGATTACCCCGCTAGTCCCTGGCTACCTATCTGCTAATTTCATAACGAATGGTGCTGTGAAAAAGTAACAGACAGAGTGGTTTTCCCATTTCATCATCATCTGCCTAGCCTTTTCCCAACTATGTTGGGGTCGGCTCCAGTCTTACCGGATGCAGCTGAATACCAGGATTTTACATGGAGCGACTGCCTATCTGACCTCCACAACCCAGTTACTGGGTAAAACAAATACCCCTTGGTAAGACTGGTTATCAGACTTTCGACCCGTGCAGCTGTTATTACTTAGCCACAAGCCCCTCTCAGCTCTTAGTTATTTTCCCATTTATTATATTATATAAGTATGAAAATCTTATTGCGTAAATGATTGCAGACAATATACTTACATACATATGTTAAGGGTTTCGTAACACAAGATTTTCCTCCTAATATAAGCTCCGACAAAAGCTTGAGGAATAAATCCTCAGAGCTCTGACTTCTCTGATTGAGATAGGATCAATAAACCTCATACATTATACATATGTACAGTCACCAAAAGTTATACGACAATCTATAAAAATACGATCATTTTATGTGAGCAAATAAGTATATGGCGTTTAAATTCGTCGTGGCCATGTCATGGAATTGATCATGGTCATTTCATGAAATGAATGAATGATGTGTTTCATGAAGTGACCAGCTATAATTGACTATATCGTTTAAACGTCAACCTCTACTGACATGTCTCTCGACATTTCTGCCCGCGACTTCGTCCGCGTGAAGCAACTTTCTTATTTTTTTTTCCGTAAGAACCTTCTACAAAGTATTAGAAAACATAAAAAAATGGATGATGGCGACCAGCAGTCGATGTTCTATTTCATGAAATACCTATAACCATTTCATGAAAATATAAAATAAATACTTCATGAAATGATTAATTCTAAAGTCTGGCCACGAAATATATCATCATCTCATCATCTGCCTAGCCTTTTCCCAACTAAGTTGGGGTCGGCTTCCGGTCTAACCGGATGCAGCTGAGTACCAGTATTTTACATGGAGCCACTGCCTATCTGACCTCCACAACCCAGTGACTGGGTAATTTCTACGATACCCCTTGGTATGACTGGTTGTCAGACTTTCGAATGAATGAATAAATAATATGATATATTTATTTGCAAGAAAAATAACTGTATATAGCTGTAATGCATATAGCTATAAATGCAATGTAGTATAGCTGTATGTATGTACTGTGTAGCTAACATAAGTTCTTAAGATCGGATTCGGACATCTGACGTCCCGAACGACTGTCAACGATCCACGAATGACGGCCGGGACCAACGGCACTCGACATAATTATATAATAAACAGATATTTTTATCAATACATAAACTAGGTCGTTTATGTGTTGATAAAAATATCTGTTTGTATCAACACATAACATTCAGTGGAAAACTTGAAGAAAATAATATAAGTAGTAAGTAGGTACTTACCTATATTACTTTCCTCAAGTTTTCCACTGAATGTTCCGAAGCTTTCCTCTTGTTAATAAGTAATGAGCTAGTCAAGCATCAATTGAATCGGAGAAACATTAAAGTTTTAGTGAGCTAATCAGACACTAAACATGTACAATAAGTTTTTCTTCGGTGATTTACAAATGGTATATACTTCTGTAGAGTCTTTAGTCTTTAATGAATCTTTCGTGAAGAAAATAGAAGTTATTATAAGCTAAACGTTAGCTTAAGTGGCAGTGAGCAGGCACATTGTTCGCAGAACAGAAGGCCTATATGGCCGAATGGTTCTTTCTGGAGTGGCGACCGCGTACAGGAACACGTAACGTTGAAAGGCCTCCCACCGGGTGGACTGATGACTTGGTGAAGGCCGCAGGATGATGCGAGAAGCGCAGAATCGTCGAAGTGGTGGTCCTTAGGGGAGGCCAATGTCCAGCAGTGACGCAGTGAGCAGTGACGTCTTTCGGCAGCTAAAATAAATGAATGATGAATGAACGTTAGCTATGTTTGGCGCCTTTAAATCTGTGCTAAGTAAATGTATTTTCTTTCTATTTCTATAAACTCATTTCCAATTCTATGAAAATGTCATTCTGATTTCCCTAGCGTGGGTAGATAGAATACTAATTGATTCTAGGAAATCATATATGTAGCTTCTGTTCCTTAAGAAGCTTTTACTTTGTACTGTTCTAAGAATTATAATATGTTAGTTTCTATTTCTATCTCCACCCACGGTATTTCCTACGAATTTTTCTTTTACCATTATAAAAGTGTGATAATATAAACAAATTCAAAGTCAAATAATTTATTTCAAATAAGCACATAAAAGGCACTTTTGAACGTCAAACATTACATTAAAATAAAATTGATTCTAGTCGCCCCTTCCAAAAGGTAGCTTTCGTATGTAGAAGAATTGGCAAGAAACTCCACCGTTACTCTTTTAAAATGTTTTCCAATATTTTGCATACATTAATTATATAATTATATATGTGAACGTTTGCGTATTGTGTATAGATTTACATCATCCTGAACTAATAACGTTTCTTCTCATCACCGATGTTGTAGGGCCCTATTATTAAGATCTAATGTAGGTACACGTCTGCTTAACCCATCGGGGATTACGGGCGTGATGTTATGTTATTTCCAACACATCGTCTCTCTAGCTGTCCGTTAGTGCTCTAACTCGAAGCCCACTCATCCGATTCACGTGATTTCTTACTAAGTTTTAGTACCTATCGAACTACTCCACTTGAGTGGAGCCATATGTGCACAGCTAGAAGGTAATATTATGTTACCTCAAGAAGTCGAGATCTGCAGTATTTCTCACAAGCATCTAATATGCCGGAAGAAAATGAAGACAAAAGACATGTGAACAAACTGCAAATGCTCTCCACCGTGTGCACGCGGCTCAATGTTTAATGAACTCGTTTCGTTTTAATTCAATTGTTTATGTGCTGCCTGTGCTGAGGCTAGCGGTCGTTCAAAGAATGTAATCTCCAATTCCGTGTAAGTGCTTCCGATTTTAAACTGTTTCTAGTTAAATTAAAGTGCTCTAAAACACGACGTGAAAAGGAATTAGTGTCAAATGCTGGTTTATGTGTAGTACTAAATGTGGTAGCGCCGGGGGATGTGATAACTTACCTAAGCTGTTATGATCTGAGTGCTGTGCTTATAGGCTTGGCCAGTTACCTGCTTTATGTAGGTAGGTCTTACATTACATGGTCAGTATAGGTACTGATTATGAGGAAGCCTGTGTCCCAGCAGTGGAAACTGTATAGGTACTGTTTCCACTGCTGGGACACAGGCTTCCTCAATGTGAGAGAGTGTGTGGATCATGATCCACCACGCGAACCCAGTCCGGGTTAATGGATGTCACATGTCTTAGATAATTTGGTTTTAGGTGAAAAAAATATTTTTATTATTATCAAGCACTAGTTTATTAAATTTTAAATACGTAAATAAATAAAAAATAAAAAAATATTATTTCCTCACGATGTTTTATAAAAATACGATGATGATAAAATTAAATTATTTTTAATTATTAAATTTTTAAATATATTTTATAATAAATTATATATTTAATTATTAAATATAATTATTAAAGGAAAGTATAATTACAGGCCAACAGCTTTGTTCCTTCCTCAGGATCCGGAGGTAACTGACAGATTTATTGTTAAAACTTTAAGATCTACGCGAGAGTAAACTAGATGGGATGTATTCCAAGACTGTGAGCGGCGGTATGAAGTTAGGAAGTCTTATTTCCTCCGAACACAATCGACCATTTTCCTTTACTCGATTTCCTTACGCTCATTTTGATTAGGTATAGAGACGCATAATCTTTTGCTGTACTGTACCATGATTTGATTTGATTTGTCGTGCCCTATTCAAAATCAAAATCAAAAGTCATTTATTCAAATTAGGCTGAGAATCAGCACTTTTCGAACGTCAAAATTACAAAAGACAGTCCCCCAAAAACGCCCGCCCTTCACCACTTCCTAGTGCTATCGCTGGGAAGAAGAAGTGGCGCAACAAACTCCCCAGCAGCACAGCTGTCTGTTCAGTTAGAAAATACTTGATACTTGATTGTATACAATACTAGGCGTACAATATTAGTGTCGTATGAGACATCGAGTTAAGCGTCTGTCTGTATTATAAGAGAAGATAATTATGCACACCAGAGGGCTAAGATTGTTCGCATTCTTATCTCAATCTGTCAAAAATATCTTTAATGTTCTTTTATGTAAGTAAATGTTACATAGAATAGAATACTCTTTATTATGTACACCATATAAATTACATATATATAAATAAAGAAATTTTACAAAAGGACACAATGGGCGGTGTTATTGCTAAGAGCGATCTTTACAAGACAACCTTTGGATGGATTAAAAAGGGGATGGAGAGACAATACTGTAGGTAGTCTGTGATGTACCATTTACATAATACAATAAATACATACATATAGCATATCATGTTTTATGTATGTACTTATATAATACGAGTATATAATTCTTCTGTACGTGTGCTTGTCACCTAATTCCTCTTAAACGGATGGACCGATTTGGAAAAAGATTGTGTAGATTTCAATAAGTTCTTGGATGGTTTGAAAACACAATTGCACCCGCCCGGTCAGTATATGATGCGTACATACATCATAAAACTAAAAAAGGGAAAGAAAGGAGGTCCTCCCTTAATCCTTCCAAAGGTTGTCTTTAGAAGATCGCTTTTAGTGATAAGACTGTCTCATCCTATGTAAAATTTCTACATATTATTTTATTTCTATAATTTTTATGATGTACAATCACGAACACTAATATTTCAACACTTGGAAACTTTCAATAGTGATTTTTGCGAGAAATAACGAAAACAAATAAATACTATGTTCGTAGTATTTATTTGTTCGGGTCCGAAAATACTATGTTCGTAGCAACATAAAATTTCATTAAAAAATAAAGGAGTAAATCGCTTTTGAATAAAGCCAAGTGTAAGTATACATATTTATGCCCGTGACTGTACAAAAAAGGATTATCTACTGTATTACTTTTCCAAGTTAAACCACTTTCAGTGTTCACTTGACTAAGTTATCGGACTATTATTGAAGCGGTCTTTTAATTCTTTGAATCCAGTGTTGTGTTCCCGCCGTTAGCGGAGAGTTGGAAACTTCATAACTTTCAAAAGATGGAGCAATCTTTAGAATTTTATAGAGATGAGTGTGAATACTTTCAGCGTTTTATGTTCTCTTTATGTTCTTTGTGTGGCTTGATGGGATCATTATAATATCCTCATCATAACATCAGCGAAAATATATGCACAAGAATCGCCATGTTTCCCTAATTTAAGTTGGTACGTGGAGAATGGCTATTCTTACAGGTCATTTATTCCTACTTCATATGAACAAACATAAACATGCTTGTATTTCCTGAAAGGTTAGGCAGAGCTGTCCCTATATAGAGCTAATACACAAACAATTTGCCAGTTTCATTTTCATATGAATAATGACTGTTAATGCTGTGCTGGTACTGTTGACTAGAACTGCCAACACCAGAGCAATTGGGCTTTCGGGGTATTGACTAAGCTGTCTGTTTCATTTCCTTCGAAGCACGATTCTTGGAAATATCGCCTCCCGCTCCCACAACATTGCATTCAGCATTCATACTTTTGGAACAGTCTATAGGTAGATTGTAGAGAGATATGTGGTAATCCTCTGAGATAGTGTAACACAACAATACTTATAGCCTTATTTACTAACAAGTGATAACTACCTATGACAATGGTGGCTGTGAATGGCGTCGTTAATTTCCTAGAAAAAACGCCAGTTGGCACATGGAAGTGTCATAAACTCGTAAACAGCGTCCTTCTTACAATATATTCATATTATATTAACTATTTAAATCTTATGAAACTATGTGAATTTTCCATAAAATTGCGTTCCGGTGAACCTTGAGGCAGCTTGAACTAAAAGGACAGAAATGCTTGTCGTTCGATCAATTGATCTCGACTCGATCTAACCACGCAGTGAAGCGGATAAGTTAATCTCCTGTAGGTTGTTCTGCATGCAAAACTAAGGCTGTGGGCACGAAACCAGCGGCGAAGAGGGTAGCATAAATTATCTGTGAGCATTTATACATAATATAGTTACCTATAATTTTACTAAGGTATTCTAAGGCTGAGGTAGACAACCTTTATAAAAATACTTCCGAGAGTTACTTACTTAGTTCTAAGTCACAATTAACCTCTTAAAAAGGGTTTTTTAAGAGGTTTCTCACAAATATTTTAATTACAATTTTGGAAAAATTTCAGAGGAACAAAAGTCGTGAGGCTGAGGTTTGTTTGCTTGTGGAATTAATTAAAAACACCAAATTTCGGAGAACGCCTTTGGCAAATATAGCTGAAGCACTACACCTTGTGGCACATGCATGGCGTAGTGGAAACTGAAAACTGTATAATAAAAAAAATACATAATATTTTACTAAAGTATAATTGGAGCTTGCATGATCTAACGCAATTAGCACGTAAACGCGGCGGTTTGCGAAAACTAACCAAAAAGTATGAAAAAGTATCGCGTAACCGTAGCCGTAAAGGCTAGCGTGCGAACGGCTTTATATCTGTAAATTAGATTTGGTGCCATCAATTTTTGTGGGGTCGCCAAGCTGACATCCGGCTCGTATAAATAAATACCGTACAATCCGGCTGTATCCACGGTCAGTTCACAGGATCCCGGTAATTCCGGTTCGTGTTAAAGCATTAATTCGGGCTTAGCGTCGAGTAAATAATTAACGATTTCGGTCAAAAAGGCCACAAACTGTTCTAATAAAATATGAGCGGTTTGGATGTATCGAATGTGATTCTAATTGGCTGAAATTCGTTAAGCCCATTAGTTAATTAATCAGTTTTAAAACCAATATTTATAACAAAGGCATAATTAAAAACTAATTCATGATTTATGTAGCCTCAGGAGAAAAATCGAGTCTAAATATGGTAATCATGCTCGAAGAGCATCAGTGCTTTTGTGTTCAGACTATCACGCCAACCCGAATCTTCTACAAAGCGATAACTGTGCTCGTATCATCGCTAGGACGAATTTCCGCGAAAATCGAGCCGCGATAACACGACAAACTTCCTTTTTACGTAAAACCTTCCGTTTCTTTGCCTAACATGATAATAAAGAGAATCTTACTTTGAACATCTAAAATTCAGCGTCGCTTACCTACACAAACATTTGTTAAATAATCTAAGGAAAGTTTTAAAAGCTTACCTGAATTCACGGTCGCACGATGTCATGAACAAAATTCCACACAACAACTAAGAACTTTTAAATGTTTCCTTATTTTTTGTCTGTTGTAGCTTTCATAGCCTATAGGATACGTTGTGTCTATGGTCAGGATTGTGAAGGCTACGTGCCTTTTGTTTTAGCTGATGAATCTTTTGTCTATGTAAGTGCAGCTTTGAGGAGGATACAAAAGCTCCACAACGTGTGTTTTAAAGCTAAGGAAGGGGAAGGAAACCCAGAACTTTTGAAAATAATTAAGTTGGGAATTAGGTATGTGGTCTTCTTTCAGCACATACAAATTCAGTTAAAAATTAAATGTCAAAAACACATCGTCGTCGTCAGGGAAATCTCCGCAAAGCAACCTGCGGTTAGCTCAGAGAGTTATCAGAGCGAACAGTTAAGAAGTTCATTACTGGTGGTGGGCGGCTGCGTACGGCGCGGCAGTGTCCGCGAGGGTCGCGAGCCGGCCGCTCGTCCGCCCAGCCGCCCGCCCGCCCATATCACTCACATATCCGAAACAGCCCAAAACAAACTTTGTTTACAACGAAACCACGTTCTAGGGAAGGGTGAAACCCATCTCGTTTCAATATACAACATTAATTGTTACGTTTGTTAGTGATTTAGGTAACATTTTCAATTCGGTAAGTTTACAAGGCGCGTTAAAATATTTTAAAATCTGTATTCTACCATCGTAGCTTACACATTTTCTTTTACAACGTTTATAAATATCTGTTAGTGAAGTCATTCACTAGTGTGTAGTCCATTAATAAAGTTTTCCCGCCATTACCGCGTAGCCTTCAAAAGCTCTGAAAGCTTCAGGTGCAATGAATTGAACTTTTTGTAGCGATCGTCGGGTTTTGTCATTGATTTATTATTCTATAATAGGATTATAGCTAAGTACTCACTCCATACAGCCTGCATTTTATATTGGGTAGGTAGGAATATATTGGCACAATATGTGCCATATTTCGAGTTCATAGATTAACAAAAACAAGTAAAAAAATGTCGTATTCAGTTTGCTTACACAAGCGGAAGTCCAAATTCAATCAGTGATGTAAACAGAATTTTCTTCTCCGCTAAAACAAACAGTAGAAATGAATTTTTCGCTGTAGAATGAAGAATCACGTTAAAATAAACAGATGATTAGAATCCCTACACACAAACATTCTAATACAATAATAGACGACTGCGCTCGAAATAACTTCAGCTAACAAAGTATAATAGTGCGGCTCGTAGTTTTAATAATACCACTATTAATAGTGAATGTCGTACGAACTTCTCGTACTCTGTTGATGTCCGGTCGACCGAAGCAGATGTGATTGGATCATGCACTGACCCATGGCAACCCTTTTATTAGTAATCCCTTTGAGTTAGGTCTGTCCGGATAGTGTTATAATAAGATTTTTACATGATAGAATATTATTTCTAGATCTATCTTCGAGATAGGGTTTTTTGCCCATTCCTGGAAACATTTCCTTCAGGATATTAGTAAGATATGAGTAAGATTCTGGTGACTTGTACTACAGGCGTTGATTGCAATGCCTATTTCAAGCATCAGTCTCTCACAAATGTAAACTTATCCTTAAACTGGTTTTAATCACTACTACTGTACATTTGCACATTTTTATACTCTGATTTTTAAAGTAACTACATTCTGTTAACTACTGTACATTTCCACGTTTTTATAACTCTGATTTTTAAGTACATTCTGTTTTTGTTTTCTAGACGACTTATAAAAGTCAATATTTGTTTTTCTTCTAACAAGGTAGGGCCGGAATAAATCTCTGAGAGGAAACGCCAAACTTTTGCATTCAATCCTGCAAAAATAAACAAACAGATGAAAATTCACAAAACGATCGCCAAACATGGTCTTATAAATATTTATTTTCGATTTACTGACATGTTTTCATTTATTTAACTGTACGAACCTCAGTTAAATGAATGAAAACATGTCAGTATAAAACTTATTCACCTAATGATTTCAGCTTTTTTAAATTAATGAACCTCTAAAAACTTCACATATGTAGGTATTAAGACAAGAAATAATATAATAAATAGCAGTAGGTACCTACTGTATAGTACCTGCGCCTGTCATCTGATGATCATCATACTGACTGTACGTTTTTCAGTTTAAACAGCATCAGCTTACAAAATTGCCTGCTCTACATAAGCTGCAAATTGTAAATACACAACAGTTGGCAGACTGTTTAAACACATAAACACAGTTTGTTATTATGCTCCGAAGACGTTACCCATGGTCAACTGTTTTAGCCGCCTTACTATAAATGAAAATTCACGATTCTAACCATTTGATTTAAAGGCAACCAGTAGACATAAACTTTAAACTGTAATGAGAGACCTAAACCCTTCCATACCTACCTATACCTTTAACTCTGCCGACTCTATTGCATTAGTTGTGTACCCGGTATTTAAGACTAAATTCGGTCTGGCGAGTCATATTACACAAGCTAGGAAATAATAATTTCAAAGGGTCGCCGTTATCGAAATCGATCAGGAGGACAATACATAAACTATAAAAAGTATTGAAAAGAATATGTCTATGTATACGTCTAGTATAGGTAAGTCACGACCATTCAATATATTACTATGGACAGCTCGGCAATAATATCTGATTTCATAATTCAGCCATTAATCTGTCGTCATGATGACGTTAACTATATGTATGTGATGTTTGTAGACGGGTTATTATACAAGTGGCAGCACAAATATGTGACATTGAAGGAACACCAGTGCTATCTGACGAGACAAGCGACGCCAAAATACAGGATGCTGCATCAGCTTCAAAAATATGTGTGTCACCTCTTAGAATGCAATTAATGTCTTGCGTTATAATAATTACTCAGTTAATTTTAAAAGAATATGATACCTCATTGTGATAAAAAATATCTGACATTAAGTAATGTCAGATATTTTTGATGTTATTTAGCTATGCCATAATGAAACGTCTATCTCTCTAAATATATACAACTGGCCTGCAAAACTAAGTATCACACATTTAAAATTGGAATAACTTTTTAAGTACACAAGATATACTTTCGAAATAAAAAGGACTCGAAAAAAAGTTTAATTTTGTATTTCATAGTCGAGAACGTTCTTTTAAGAAATTGCTGAAAAGAGCTTTAAAACCAAAAATAATCCTTTTTGAATTACAATTTTACCACTAATTTTTTAGTTTCTATTTTTGTTTTCAATTTTTTTCTTGGTCGATGAGTCTTGCTACAAAAGCTAAGTTAGACAACAACAAATAAATTTTAATTATCATGCCTCTTTCACTTGAAGAATGTGCTAGGATCATGACTTTTCGTATGCGTCGTACTGCAAGAATGGTGGGTGTGAAGTTACGAACGGTCCAGAAGGTGAAGCGAAGGTACGAAGAGACTGGAAACCATCTGAGGAGCCCTTATAATGACAGACCCAGGTGTACTAGTCCCCGGGAAGACCGTTATATTGTTTCCACTGTGTTGAGAAATCGCCACCTTAATGCAGTTGAAGTCCAGCAACAGCTTCTTCAGACCTGACGGGACTACATTAGTGACAGTACAGTGAGAAGAAGACTTGCTGAAGTAAATCTGAAACCCTGAAGACCAGCGAGTGGCCCCAAACTCGAGAGTGGTCAAGAATTTTGTTCACAGATGAGTCTCGATTCTCACTTTACACGTCTGATGGAAGGCGAAGTGTCTACAGGCGGCCTGGTGAGCGATACCTTCAAGACTGCTTCTCAGAAAGAATCCAGTACGGTGGAGGCAGTGTAAGTACATGTATGGGCTGGCATATCTTCAGAAGGTCGCACAGAGTTAGTGGCCATAGAAAATGGCACTCTGACCGGGGAAAGATATGCCCAAGAGATTCTCAACGAGTATGCAGGGACGTATTTAGCAAATATGGGTGATGGATCGATGCTGATGCATGATAATGCCCGGCCACACATGGCCCAGATCACGCAAGAGTATATTCAGGAGGTTGGTATCAGTGTGATGACTTGGCGATCAAGAATCTCAACCCGATTGAGCACGCCTGGGATGAGCTAGGGAGGCTATTCAGAAACCGCAGACCACCACCCTCAGGGCACTAAAACAGACCCTGATTGAAGAATGGGAGAATATTCCCTAACATCGGCTCCGAAACCTCGTGTTCAGTATGCCAAACCGGCTCGAAGCTGTAGTCAGAGCCCGAGTAGGCAATGCCAGTTATTAATGAAATAACATGTAAAACATACTGTTTGTAAATGTTAATTGAGTTCGTTGACTCTAAGCTAAAAATGAACATTTTTATTGTTTTTATCTTTCTTTTTTAGTTAAAAACGTTACTAATGTATAATTTACTAGTTTAAAAGATAGCTGATAAAATTTGCTATAAAATGTACTTTATTTTAAATCTCTAACTTCTATAGTTTAGAAAAAAAAAATGAAATTTTAAAAGTGTAGTACTTAGTTTTGCAGTCCAGTGTATATTAAAATCTCTAGCTCTAGCTTCAACTTTCTGACTAACTGACCGACTATTTAATTTTGACAATTCAAAAGTGCCTGTAAATGGTTTAATTGAAATAAATGATTTGAGTTGAGTTGAGTTGAATCAATTGCCATGCGTGTCTCGCAAAAACTCGAAAATAGCTAGACCGATTGTGATCAATTTTTGGTACGCTCTTGTGTGCGCGCTGGGGAAGGTAACTAACAAAAAAAAAAATGGAAGAGGCATTGCATACCGGACATTAGCTAGCAGGTAAATAATAAATGTATCGCTATCCACTCTTACCCCCACTAAGGGTAGAATAAATATAAATATGCTACGTAAGCCTTAAATACGATCACCAAAACGTGGTGGCCGTGCATAAACAGGTTTACGTTGAGTGTGATAATGAGGTACACGTTGAATGGTTAAATTATTTTAGTGCAAGTAATGTAACAGCTGCCTATAACGCACTTCCCCACATAGTTATTGCTAGTTATAATGGTTAACTAGCTGCGCCCCGCGGTTTCACCCGCATAAGTTTCGATCCCGTGGTAATATCGGGATAAAAAGTATCCTAAGTGTTAATCCTGGTTATAAAATATCTGTGTGTCAAATTTCATAAAAAATGGTCCAGCCGTTTGCGCGTGAAGAAGTAACAAACATACAAACACACCCCCACACACACTCACTCACAAACTTTCGCCTTTATAATATTAGTGTGATGCGAAAGTAAATGAAATACTTCTAAAACTGACTTGCTCTTGCAACCACCGAAAGGCGGCAGTTTGGAAGTTTTAAATAGATTCGATTTAGCACTTTAAATCTTCTAAGATAGATACCACTTTAAATCTTAGATATTTATGGTTAAAAATAAATCTCATTTGACCGCTTTCACGCTTTCGCTAGTATAGTATGTAAACATTTTTCAGCTGATATCGAGTGTCACTTATGTACAAGATAAAAACGTCTGTTATTAACGGCATAACGTAGGCCACAGAGAACATTTTTCATTTTGTTTTATATTCCGTAGAAAAATAACACGTTAATTAAAATGTAACACGATATGTTAACTAACGATGTTACTTAGATTATATAGGAACAAATAGGAACATATAACTCCTACTACTGTTTTTTTCTATCCTGTGATATTTAAAATACTACAACTTTCATTACAAAGGAATAAATAATAAACTAATTAACAGTGCAAACGTGACGTCATTAAAACTTGGATGTGCAGCAAACATGACTAGTCTCGTCTAATATAATATGTAGTAATATAGATGAGGTCTCCAGTAATATCCTGCAAGTACCTAATATCGAACCAATCATTGAATGCTGTCAGGCGTCGTGTAGATGAAGCTTTGGCATTTCACTGAGATGAGATGCTTTCAAAGAGATTCTCTCACATGCTCATTATGTGCGCGATCCGTGTGGAATATATAGGGAGCACCCAACCTATAAATATGTATTTATTTCAAGTGAACAGCGTTTCGTTCAGTGATTTCTTCATTCAGTTATTCTCTGTGTTAGCTGCCAATTCTTTGCCTAGATTTTATATTTCCCACGGGGATCGATTTCGAAAGAATACAGCTGTATTTCAAAAACATATTTTTGAATACCAGAAACCTCTAGCTGGTTTTACTATAAAACTACACTTCCTTTAGAGTTTCTTTTTCCCTTCTGAACGACTCGTCCCTGGCCGCGGCATTTGAAAGTTGGTTCGCGTTTCCGGGGGTTGCCTGTGTGTCTGAACCGCATCTGTAGCGCCACCGCGCAGCATCCCAGCCCTGACCTTGACACACTTACCGAACAATTCTATCTCTCCCCACACCCATAGAACGCAGCACCAAAGTTTCTTTATATCAAGTAACAAGGAATTCTCTTCTGATTCTATCGAGATTCTTCAGAAAGCTTTACAGATAAACGCGGTTGGGAACTCTTCTTTATTTAATTAAGATTTTTATTTCCTTTTAATACTTTCCTATCGTCCACTTTATTGACAAAGAAAAGAATATCTCTTGCATTCCACGTAGGTACGTAACTGATAAAGAACTAGTAGAGCTGCAGTAGGTACTTTATGGAAAGTTTCAATTGAATTCTTATCTTAGCTCTTAATCAATTCTGCTTCAGCAAGAGTATTATAAAATGTAATGTTTAATTGTGTGAGAAAACTTTCTTTAAACATAAGATATCAAATTGATAGGATTTTATTGGACTAATTTCCCCTTGGAGTCAACTAACTGCGGAGCAGAATGTTCACACAATGAGATTGTTTTGTCTTTATTCTCACTCTTATTAAGCCGGATTTCCAGCCTAATATTAACGCATGATTCACGTTAACTATTTATGAATAGTTCCCAGCTAATAACGAGTTCCAAGTATCTACTTATTAATAGGCAATATGGACACGACGAAGAGAAAAAAAATAGGCAATAACCCATAAACGTAGTTTTTTTGTTGTTTTTTTAATAAAAAAAACAGTTTACAAACATTTATTGAACCTTTAAACATAGCACACAAACCGCGGGCTTAAATGATTATTTTAAGGTTTATCTGTTCCAGCAGTGCGATTCTGTAACCATCTCACCGTGAAAACTTAGGTGAAGTGAGCGTGGAGTGAGCTGTCATCTTCTATCTATATATATAAAATTCAAAGTCCTGACTGACTGACTGACTGACTGATAGATCAACGCACAGCCTAAACCGCTGGTCCTAAAGACATGAAATTTGGAGGGTGTGTTCTTCGTGAAGAGTAGGCATCCACTAAGAAAGGATTTTTCGAAATTCCACCCCTAAGGGGGTGAAAAGGGGGGAATTCGTTTGTATGAAAAATCTTATTCCTTGTGGCACGAATACTTATCTAAATAAATTATGATGATTGTTAGTTTTTTTTTCTTCTAAACTACCCCTAATAAGGGATTGGGGGGTTTTAAAGTTTGTATGGAAGATTTGAATGCGCGGTCCGATTTACTCGAAACTCAGTATTTATACCTAATATTGAAAGTAAAGAATAATATGTATCAGGGTTTTTTGAAAATCTACCCCTGACGGGCTGAAATGGGGTAGTCAATTTTTCAGGGGAGGAATTTACTGCATGGCTTGATTAACTCGAAAATTAGTATAAATAATCTTTGAGTCAAGTTATGAATACATCCCAAACGATTTTTTTTTAATTCCACCCCTGTGGGGTTGAAATGCGGGGATACAGTTTATATGAAAAATCTTCTTCATTAGGTTAATAAACTAGAAACTTTTCAAGAATACTCGCCTAAGTAAGTAATAAAGTTTATCATTATAAGTTTTTCAAAACTACCCTTCAAAGGGGGATATAGTGGTGTTGAAGTTTGTGTGGAATAATTTGAATGCGCGGTCCGATTAACTCGAAACTCAGTGTTTATACTTAAAACCAAAAATAAAGAGTAACATACATCAGGGTTTTTCAAAAGTCTACCCCTAACGGGTTGAATTTTACAAGGGAGGATTATAATGCGTGGCCTGATTAACTCTAAAATTGGTATAAATAATCTTTGGATCAAGTTATGAATATTCCCAAACGATTTTTCAAAATTCCACCCCTTTGGGGGTAAAAAACGGGGGATACAGTTTATATGAAAAATCTTATTCATTTAGTTAGTAAACTTGAAACTTGGCAAGAATACTTGCCTAAGTAAGTAATAAAGTTTATCATAATAAGTTTTTCAAAACTACCCCTCAAAGGGGGGGGGGGGTGTTAAGTTTGTGTGGGAGAAATTGAATGCGCGGTCCGAGTAACTCGAAACTCAGTATTGATACTTTTGACAGAAAATAATTAATAATAAGTATGTAAAGTTGTCCAAAATTTACCACTGACGGGACAAAAAGGGGTAATTCAGTTTTTAAGGGGAGGATTTGACCTTGAAACTGTATTTTACATTTTTACGCCTAAACCACTGAACTTCTGATTTGGCATAGAGATAGATGGCATCCTGGGGAAGCACATACATTTTATCCTGTTAGCACGTTCCCGTGGGATAATTTCCGACATCCACGCGGGCGAAGCCGCGGGCAGAAGCTAGTTAATAATAATATCCCTGGACATTTCACACAGCGCCATCTAGTCCCAAGCTAAGCAACCTAATGCTTGTGTTATGGTAACAAGATGGCTGATAAAGTACTTATATACATTTTTTTTTTGTAAATCCATACTTATTATAGATAGAAAAACACCCAGACTTGGAACAAATACATGTAGGTCATACAAATATTTCAAAACAAAACCAAACCAAACAAAACAATCCAAACAATGCTAGGGATTGACACTACTGACAACTCACATCAAGCTCACTTCACTTGAGTTTTCACGGTGAGATTTTTACAGAATCGACCGGCAGGTATTCGTATACCTACCTGGAACTCGTTACTGGTCACCGTTAGCATCCCACGGTTGGGCAGAGGCCTCTCCTGGAGCAAGGAATCAATTTCTCGTGTTGATTTTTCATCAGAAAAGTACTTATCAACAGATTATTTTCTCCGCTTTCCCAGTTCAGTGAAAATGATTGGAAAGTCCAGTAAAACGTCCTCCGTATTTAAGGGACTTTATGACACGAAGCTTTTAAACCATGAAAATAATAAAATGCTCGGGTACGATTCAAAACCACCAGTCGCATGTATATGTATGAGTATATTGTACGTGCGGTCCGATGACACGTCCAGAAAATGTGAAACTTATTTCATTAAAACATTTCGGTATTTTATTTAAAACGTAGATATTCTTCTAATCTGAAATGTACCTATTACTGGCTTCGGACGGTTGGATATCGAGTTTCTATAAGGTGTTTTATAATGAACATAATTACTTCAGATGGGTATATTTTTGTTTTATTTTCCAACAGGAAAATACGTGCCGTTATAATTGTTATGTAAATAATTAATTATTTCTATTTCTTCATGTAAACATTGTAGAACTTAAAAGGTAAAATCATAATAAGTAATGAAAAAAGAAGAGAAACTTCTTAAAAAAATAAAAAATAATGTGAGAGTTTTAGTGGGAGAAACACACACACAGAGAGAGAGTTATATCTTTCTTCTCTCTCATGCAACACAATGTGACGAAACGACGTTTCCCTTCAATGAAGAGTTGTTCATCGTGACATTTATCTAGCTGGCTTATTTTCAATTTTTCATTCTTTTAAAGCTAAATTTTTTGGTCAACATGCGATTAGCCCCGTAACCTATTTTGTTTTCCAATGTATTCTCAGTAACCTGGTTATCAAAGATGCGATGTTTTATTTTTAGCCACTACACAGATCTGACGCATAACACACTAAGCTCCATACGTTGATAGAATCCGCTGTTGTATTTCAATCTCAAATCATCGCATCTCATTATAAAGATGACAATCGTAAGTAAACATTCCCATGGTTCCTAAGAACGAATTAAACATTTTGTTGTTTTTGTGCAAACGAACACTTATTAAGTTATATTATTATCTATACATATCATAAAATAGAAACGAAGATTTTTTGTCCGTTTGTCCGTCTGTGTGTCTGGATGTGTTTCGGATTTGCGTAAAAACAGCTGACCGGCTTAGAATGAAGGCACACAGATAGTTTATAACCTGGATTAATACTTAGGATAACTTTAATCCCGGTAGTTGGTACTGCTGGGATATTTCCGACATTCTTGTGGGTATTATAGTTCATTTAATAACAGACACTAGTAGGAAGTAGTAGAGTTCTTTATCCGGGGCATATTTCCCAACCCGTTCTGAACTCGTCCCCGCGTCAAGACTAATTTGATGCGCTTCGTGGATCCATAGCCAGACCCATCCAATCAACACGGCCGAGTTCCACCGCTGCGTTCCAGTTTGAAAGTAACCGGTGGACTTATTCGCACATGGGGCATTTTAACTGTGCCGTTAAGGTTGTCAATGCACTGGCAAGTTCTAAGGTGTAACAGGTGTGTAGGTATAGATGGCGGTAAACGTTTTCAATCATGTGAGCCGCGCCAGGCTGTTAACGAGCCCGAGACATAAAAACGTAACAGCCAATAAGGCTTATGTTCTATTAGATACGAGTAGTTGTGTTTGGTTTGCAGGTGTCTAGCTGTTAATATAACCTTTGTGGGTACGAGCAGGGACTTCAAAAGAGACTTCGACCTCTAAGTTTATTTTGTTGAAGGAAACACCGACCTCGTCCGTCCAATTTCAATAAAAAAAAAAATGACTCGTATCTTTAACCCATTTATAAAATCGACCTATTTACCAATTTCAATTAGAATATTAACAGGCACTTTTGAATAAATTGCCAGTCGGTCAAAAAACTTGTAAGGAAGATAGTTGAAGAAAGTTAGCCTACGAGCTTATTATTAGCCTTCTATAGAGAGTGCAGAGTATGCACACACATCTAGCATACATCACGCCTTTATTACCCGACGAGCTTGGCAGAGCTGTGTACTACACATACACGGACCTATCATTTCACCAGTACCTACTGTTAAATCCCACGTAATCGGAGTTGTGTAACACACATGTATGACCCACTTCATGACAAATGACAATAATAAAGTACAGTCGTGTGTAAGCACTGCCCATCTCAGCATTGCTCGTTGCACCTGCCAGACTGCTTGGCGACCCTCCAGCAGCCGCCGGCGAGCTGCGACACTCCCTGACTTACGTCGCATATCTCGGATATTATCCTACTATATTATGTAGTTACACAATGAATGTGCCAATAACTATTGTTTTGCTTTAACTTTTTAACTGATTTAAAAAAGGAACACATTAAGCGAGTTCTTGTACCGATGTCTACGTGATGACTGGGACGAGTTACGTGATTATTTTTAACCGACTTCTAAATAACACTCATCAAAATAACACTCATCAAAATAACACTCGTCAAAATAACGCCCATCAAAATAACACTCATCAAAATAACACTCATCAAAATAACACTCACCAAAATAACACTCATCAAAATAACACTCATCAAAATAACGCCCATCAAAATAACACGCATCAAAATAACACTCATCAAAATAACACTCATCAAAATAACACTCATCAAAATAACAGTCATCAAAATAACACTCATCAAAATAACACACCAAAATAACACTCACCAAAATAACACTCATCAAAATAACACTCATCAAAATAACGCCCATCAAAATAACACGCATCAAAATAACACATCAAAATAACACTCATCAAAATAACACTCATCAAAATAACACTCACCAAAATAACACTCATCAAAATAACACATCAAAATAACACTCACCAAAATAACACTCACCAAAATAACACTCATCAAAATAACACTCATCAAAATAACGCCCATCAAAATAACACGCATGAAAATAACACTCATCAAAATTACACTCATCAAAATAACACTCATCAAAATAACACTCATCAAAATAACACTCATCAAAATAACGCCCATCAAAATAACACTCATCAAAATAACACTCATTAAAATAACACTCATCAAAATAACGCCCATCAAAATAACACTCATCAAAATAACACTCATTAAAATAACACTCATCAAAATAACACTCATCAAAATAACATCATCAGCCTATAACGTTACGTTCCCACTGCTGGGACACAGGCCTCATCTCGGTGAAAGGTAGTGGACTATAATCCACCATGCGGGCCCAGTTCGGGTTCGTAGACTACGTCTGACTTCGAATTTTTGGTTCTAGGACATTCCGATTTTGTCACGATGTTTTTCTTCACCGTTTTGAAAACAATGGTGATGAAATAACTTACAAAAAGTAAAGTGCCTATCTAGGTTCGAACCTACGACCTCCTCGTAACTCGTAAGTCTCGGTCGCGGCCGTAACCACTGGACAAGCAATGCTCTCAAAAAAGAAAGAGAAAAATAACCAGTTTCGGAAGTCGGTGGCAAAAATGTAACAAAAGAAAGGAAATCAGTTGACTTTTTTCGTATAAAAAATTTAGATGACTTCACTTTTGTCACTTGTCATAAGACAAAGCTTTTCCCTTGCTTTTCTTCTCCGCAAGCCTTGGTACCTAATTGTATATAACTTAAAAGCAAATGAAAAAGTTTTCCTTCGGCATTTCTTTACCCTCGTCATCGGTTAACACACTAAAATCTCAGGTTCCATCTCGTATGTTACTGTCTATCAGAATAAAGCAATTAGTTGTCTGTCTATCCTGAGAGCTACAGTTGCTGCATTGGGGACTAACAGTTAACAAACTAAACTGGGTTAATTAGTTTGACACACGAACTAACTAAGCTTTCCATACACACATTTACTCGTTCTGTGCATAATAAGAGCAATCCTAAACCTACCAAGGATGAAATAAGTAAAAGTTTCAGAAAAACTAGCGCACGATGGGCGAGCAAACACTAGCACTCAGAACAAACAGCCTAATGAAACATAACTAGCAGGGAAGATGTATTATTTCAACCACATTGCAACTAATTTTTCTTCCATTCATTCATTCTTAACATTTTCTTCCTCTACTGAAAACTGGGGATTGCGTCGTGTCAGCGCAAAAATAAACCGCACAAATCTCAACGAAGTACATATAACGAAGGACTGCGCATCGTATAGGCTTGCGTAGACTATAAGAATAATTCTGTGTAAAAATTACTCCTGCTAAAGCCATTATATTTTTTATTTAGTATTAAATTACTAATATTGCTTATTTCCTCGTAACAAATCACAAAAATATTTCCGACATAACCTCGTACTCTGTTAAAATAAATTATGAATAGCTTTTAACCACAATCTACTAATCTTATGGTATTTCGGAAAAGAGTTAAATTTTGGAGTATTTAGAAACACAACAACGAGTAAGACATCCTCCAGTGCAGCGGTTAACAGTTTCGGAGAGATAATGTCTCCCTGTCTCACACCTCGCTGCACAAGGATAGGTTTCGAGGTCTGATCCTGAAGTCGGACTGACATAGTAGTGTTTTTGTACAGACACTTCAGCACCTCGATGTACCGATAGTCGAGAGTGCAGTACAGCCCATGTCTCGATCGAATCAAAGGCTTTCTTGTAGTCCACAAACGCTAAGCCGAGAGGCAGGTTAGGTCTCTTCGGTCTTCTGTATAACCTGTCGTAGCGTATGTACAGTCACGAGCAAAAGTATGTATACACTCGGCTTTATTCAAAAGCGATTTATTCCTTTATTTTTTTATGAAATTTTATGTTGTTACGAACATAGCATTTTCGAACCCATAGGGTTATGTAATATGTCGTATTTCAACAAAAATCGAAAATAAAAGCGAAAAAATCGCAATTGAAAGTTGCTAAGTGTTGACATATTAGTGTTCGTGACTGTATGTGGTTTACGGTGCTAAAGCCTTTACGGACGTATACGTTTCATGTGATATTTACGCGATTTGAATCCAATGCTGATCAAATAACATTCGTAAACATTTAACCGCATTCATAACGACAACGCAGCCCTTTACTGTGCGCAGTTCTACACGCACTTGTCGTATCGATACGTTGCTAATATCCTGAACAAATAATACATACGTCCCATCACTACAAACTGTATGCAGGTGCTATTCGGGAGGTTTATACAATAACGATAAACTGTTCCTCCGCACCGCACGTTACGAAATTTTGTTTCAGTGCGGTTAATGGAAATACTCATGTGAGGTTCGCGGCGCTGTTCAAATCTGTGCTCTAAGTGGAATTCCAGCTTTAGAAAAAAAATGACGTTTCATTTCCTTTGCCCCAAGACTGTGAAAGTAATTTTGTTTATCTGTGGTCTAACTCTGAGAACTGTTGCCTGCCAGAACTCATTATGGGGAACGTGTACCTGTGCTAGGTCAGTTAATTTAATCACTGAAGAAACGATGTATCGTAAAAGGGGGAGTGACCAGCTTATGTCAGTGTTAAAGTTCACCCTCTTTGTAAGGTGGCCATGGGTTCAAGGGGAATTAGAACTCTGATAAAAAAGTAGTTTTGTAATAAACTTTTTATACAATGCATTTGCGAAAGAAAGTGTACAGTATATTATGTATCCTATGAGAGATATCCTAACTACATAATTATAGAGTTGATTTTGTCCTGAACTAGGCAAAATCGAGTTGATAGAGCTTTTAAAAACGGCACCCACTTAAATGATTATGAGTGAAACTACCCACTTACTTCTAATAACAGTAATCATGATACTCAAATCTGAGTAAAGTTAAGGTTGTTTGTAAATAAATTATTTGTCAAGATCTCAGAAATCTTTTAATCCCTTTCAGTGGTGTTTTACTATTCCAAACAAACAGTTTCTTAATTACTGAATGTTTCAGCAATAAACATAAAGTAGCTGTTTTAAATGAAACATGTTTTCACAGAATAAAACTGAATGCAGCGGTTAAGTGAGCGAAAATTAAATTAAATGAACGTCTGTTCCCGGACGAGTTCCCGCTTTTCTTTAATTCTAGTGCATTGTTGTTTTAACCTTTGAACTAAGCAATTCAGTATTGTACTTATATTGTGTGTAGAAGTTCCACAATAAACAGTACTTTTAACACAACTTGCAATGAAGGAGAAATATTTTAATAATAAACACAAAGAGCTTTCTGATTTTCTTTTTATTGGTTGAAGATAACAAAAATGACACCGGTTTTATTACATGGCCGTTGTGTCCTACTCCTTACAACTGTAGATCTGTTTCAACTTCCCTAGAATAAACCTACGGAAGTTGAAACAGATCTACAGGGTTCTTCTTTAGTTGCTTTAGTTTGCACAGGTAGGTAAACCTTTTGATAGCGTTCCGAGGTTTAATACTTTTAGGTCTTATAATCTTGAGTCCACAATTTGTCCTAGTTCTCTAACCTAGATATTCAACGAGGACAGGTTAGCACTTAGCACACTATTGTTCTAACCTAAATGGCCGTAAAAAGACTATCATTAATACTAATATAGGTCCGGATACCGAGCCCACTGTCCGCAGCTCGCGTGGTCGCATGCTCGCTATAAAGCCCGGAATTAATTCACTTTATAGGCTCACATGACGTCACTAGGCCCAGATTGCCCGGGCACACCCATATCCGCGCCTCTACCTCATGATGACCAGCCTTCGATGGAATTGACACTGATTATAACCAGGCTTCTGTTTTATTATGTTGATAATGGAATTGGTGACCGTTTATCTCTGAAAGCTCGCCGTGTACACATTAGGGTTAATAATGTAGTCGTAGTTAAAGATTCATGCTGTTTAAGTGTACGTACAGGACATTCGGTAACCGTATGAAGCTTTGATAGCTTTTCTTTTATATATTTTAAATAGTTTTAGAGTTCTTTCAACCAACGTAGCCACTACTTTACTTTGTCTTGACATGTTAAAGGTCGCACGAGTCTAAGGAGAATACAAAGTTGGTTTTAGAGCTTTACTCTGCGGTGAGACTTGTAGGCCAGTTTTAGATGTTTAGATAACCTTACTTGAAGGAATATTATTTTGAAACCCTTCAAGATTAGAAATAATAATAGTAATTGAACCTACTGTTTACTTACCAAGATATATAATTAATTTACTACGTATGACTGACAATGACCAAATAAAAGTCACAGATTTAAAATCCATAAGGCCTAGAACAATCCGGGACGGCAATTATGTCGATTTCATAAAATTGTCTTGTGCAGTTTCATTGCACGTAAATTACACTCAATTTCGAAGTGATCGCTTGCACCGTCATTCCAGAAGGTCTTTTTCCGGAATCGAGGTCCCCAAACTTGAATTGAAAGCTACCTAGTAAGTTCCTCGGAATCTTTTGAAGCTTCCTAGTTAAACACTTACTTAACCTAGATCACCTTGCGAGCCAGCAGGTATATTCAAGTATATAATTAAAGAAATATAAAGGATTAGCTCGCTATCTGCATCAGTTATTCAAAGCTGCGAATGGCGTGTCGGAGATTACCGTAGACATTCCGACCCTCTGCCGCATCTTAATAGTATTTGCACTTACTAGTCCTGCTTGCACTTTTTTATATAGTCAAGTATAGTAGTCATCACACCTACATTAGCTAAAGGGGTAGGCAGACACGTTACTGGTACCTAATATAACACTTATCAGTGTTTCCTAACGATGAACCTCAGAAACACTTACCTAACTATTTCTACCGTCGACCTCTAGGAATCAACTCTAAAACCAGTGTTCGCGATTCTGCCAGTAAACTAAATAAAAAGTTATTTAAATACGAATCACTTTTATACCTTTATCTAGACAAATCTTGGATCCCTTTTCTTAAAGTATGTATTTGGTTATTTTTACGTCTTGTATTTTAATTTAAGTTTCGGGTAAACTTTATAATTTTGTCCTCTTTCGTCAGTTGCCAGTTACCTATATCTAGCAACAGCTAATTCTCATTATAACTATTATCCCCTACTTTAATGTTTTAATTTCCAACATAAATAAACAATGAACATGAACAAGAAAATTTATTACTTACGAAAGTCTCTTCTCTCGTGTCGCGTAAACGCTTACCACCAGGAGTGTTTACAAAATTCGCTGGAAGAATTCTGTGAGAGTTTAGCTAAGTTTGCTCAAAGAAGATTCTTAATAAATGAAATAGTTGGACAACCTTTCAATATAGGTACTGAAATACTTTTGGAACAACTCATACGTAGTCTGTTCTAAAAGTATCTGATGAAAATGTAAACAAATGGATCAGAAAATGTTCCTGTGGATGCCAATTTTAAGTGAGTCTTACGGTTTGAGTGCTCTGATTTGATTTTGAATACTTAAACTCGAAATTCTTATTTTATATCACCTTAAAATGTTTTTCATTTGGCAATTCAGTTAATTTTATAACCTCAATTTTCGTCGATCATTTTTCAATGACAGTTTAAAAATGTTATTCAACAATAATTGCAGGAAAAAGAGTGAGATATAAAGTTAAAACCTTCTAAATACAGATGAATATGTTACTAATTCACTTTAATGGATGATAGCATAACAATTTAAATTTTAACAGGGTTTGTTTATACTTCGATCTGATACTTTTGAACAAACTATATACTTACAAAACCATCCACTCAAACATGACACACACATAACGATGATAGGTTTTTAACGCATATTTTATTTAATTGTCTATAAAATTCCAATCACGCGAAAGTCAAAGAACATCATCTGTTTGATGGCCACTTGGCCCAGTTGCAGGTAGGCTATCAGTAACCGATGCCACCTCGTGTTGTCATTGGTCAGTTATCAGCCTGTGTCAGTATCTTATCAGTGCTATCTGTATGGTGCTTATTTCGATACATAGATACTTCAGTAGTCTGCCGACTCTGATAATTATTGCCATTTGTCCGTGTGTACTGTGTGACAATATTGGACTTATAAATAAAATATACGCGAGGAATTGAAAACGGATCCTCCTTTTTTGGAATTGGTTAATTGACGAGTGTTACTCTTACAGTGTTAAATAGTGAGTTGTATATTTCAGACGTGAAGTGTGTTGTTAAAAGTTTGGTATTAGACATAGTATACATACAGTTGTTATCTTCTATATAAATAAAACAAAGTCGGGTTAGTAACACCATTTATAACTTAAGAACGGCTGGACCGATTTTTATAATCGATGTCTCTCCGCCCCGAAAAGCAGAATAAATAATAAAACACGGGAAAATTTCACGGAAAAAAGCAGGGCTCTGAACCGGTTTAAAAAGAGCGGTTAATTTCGATTAAATACCGGTAAATATATCGTTCCTTCATTAACCGGTTAAACAAGTGAACTGTTCTTATGTAACACAAATGATAAAGGTTACCGGTTACATAAGCACAAACGGTTTTGACACCCAAATTAACCGGTTAATTCCGTAATTCGTAAATATTTTTCGCCTACTTTTTTAACACTTCCAACAAGTTATAGTGACATTATTAGAAAATATTAGGAAAATTTTCGATCTGAGGACGTCAAATACAATAATGTTTCGACTTGCTTAGTTCTTTGCGCGCCCGCAAAGAAAGCGTCGAGCAAACCTACGCCAGTCGCTACTCACTCCTCGTTTCGTTCATTGCGTTTGGTTTGGAAAATTCGTAAACGCACAGCGGAGATATAACTATTGGAACGAAGTTCCTTATCGCGCGTTGCGAAAGGGGGCTAGACGGAAAAAATTAAGACCAAAAGTTGGAACGACACTTTTTGTTGTAAGCCGTGCGGCGTGCGCGTGTTTCTCTGTCTGTCTCTCTCTCTTATAGAAAGCTAGCCAGTTATTTTCGTTTCGTCTTTCTATTTCGCATTGAACAGTGTGGTGTCGCGACGATTATTTTTGTTGAGTGTATACAGGTTTTTTGTACATAATAAAAAATAATAATTAATCGAAAGGAACTTCGTTCCATTCGGGTGTCCCTCGACACCTCTCAAGTTTTTTTTATTATTGTGGTGAATGTGATAGCTAAGTAGGTACCTATTTATTTTGGGGAGAAAAAAAGGAAATTCTTCGTGTGCTTTTTTCTATTAATTTATACAGGGTGAATACGACCTAAGAGATTTCCTTTGAAATACTGCTTCTGCCCATACAAATGTACAACTTTTTCCAAGAAAGTAAAAGTCTATTCCCACAAAAAAATGGCCTTACCATATAAAGTTATCATCAGCTGATCAAAATTAGTACGGGAAGTCCAAATTTTTTTTTCGGAATAGACTATTGTTTTCTTGGAAAAGTTGTTCACTTCTATGGGCAGAAGCATTAGGTATTTCAAAGGAAATCTCATAGGTCATATCCACTAGGGAATGAAGAACCGGTGCTCTTCTTGCGTCCCGGGATTTTCGGGATTACTTGTTGAAGGAACCGGGAGAACCGGGACTTTCGGGACTTTTGGGTATTTTTTTTACCAACTGCTGGTATTTTAATTTTAATAGGTCTTTAGTATTTATGTATGTATGTAGGTAATGAAAACTACATTGTATTAATTAAAGGTATACCTATATTTTAAAAAATCAACGAAAACAGAACCATTTACTATTCTTTGAAAAAATAATCAACAGAAGAAAACAACAAGTCAAATCAGCATTTAACGCTCGCTATTATTATAAATTATATACCAATATCAATCAACAAAAACATAGTTAATTTCCATAAAACAAAATAAAACATAAATCCTTTTCTTAATTCTAATATAAACCAAGTCATCATCAGCATTCAGCAGTTATCATATCACTGAGACGCTTATATTTAAGGAATATAAAATAATAAAATATGAAAAAGTTATAAAGGAATGAAAATAATGAAATTAACAAAATATGAAAACGTTCAATTATTTAGTACTGTCTTGCTCATTATAATGGGTTCTTAAAAAAATAAGTGCGTCTAACCTTTTATCACTTAAGCGTGATCTTATTTTGTTGCAGAGAAGCAGCAGAGAATGTCAGAAGGTGATCATAAGCTAACACAGAAAACGGCCACGATCACCACCATTCTCAAAAAGAGAGCCATTTCTATTCTAATTGTAGTGTTTAAATCTTCTTGATCGCTTCGAACTCGTACATTTTTGGTAGCATTCAGTATTTCAGTATTAAGCTCATCTTTTTTTTGTTAATTTATCATCTCTGTGCAGATCAATATTTTCTTGATTTTGTGATGAAGGCTCTTCAGGTAGATGAACAGTTATCGAAGAAACGCTATTTGTGCGTGTTAATAGTTCAACAATGTGGCTGCGCATTTCATCACTACTATTAGGTTAGGTATTACAAAGAGGAAAGATTTGTTTTTTTTTTTTTTGTAGGTATTCTAGGTATGTAACCAATAAACTCAAAAACTACTGATTATATTTTAAAAATTCTTTCACCACTAAAAAGCTACAAGATCCCTAAGTAACAAAGGCTACTTTTGACTTCATTCGCTCGGAAAAACGTGTAGCAGCAGGGGAAACCGCTAGGCGGACCTCTAGTTTTAAATAAAATTTTAGTATGAAACCTTTTATTATGATATCTGAATGGGGAAACTCAAATTCGTAATTTAAGTTTATACTTTTCAACTAAGTCCCGAAGGTCCCGAAAGTCCCGGGAGACTAAAGAATCGTCCCGGTTCTTTAGTCTATACAAAAATCCCGGGATTTCCCGGGATTTTCGGGACCGGGATTTCCCGGGACCATTCCCTAATATCCACCCTGTATACAGGGTGACTGGTAACTCGACGTGTTCCTTCCAGCGCGTGATAGTGTGACCCATTTGCACAATTAAGCACCCCATAAAGGCTAGGCAAAAATTCATGGAATCCTAGAAAAACCGATTTTCATGTTCTTTTGAAAATTTCCCAGAATTCGTCACTAAATATCACTTATCTCTAAATTCTCTAATTGAGTGGCTTTCATAGCTATTTCATTGGCTACCTAATACTATAATACACCTATTGATGTAACCAAATTTTCTAAAATATCAAACAGTTAAAGGTAAGAAGTTTATTAACTATTTTCAAAAATCATCTACGTACACGAACTTTGATAGCACTTATCTCAAAATTTTACAAAAACACTAAGCGTACAAATTACAGAGAAGACATCTTCATTTAATCAGCTATGCAACGAGGTATAAAAGTTTCATAAATGTTCAAAGGTGTCGATAAAACAGTCGATACTGTTGGCGAAGGTCGAATTTGCAAATTGTTGAAATATTTTAAAATGATGTGATAATTGAATTAATTTACTGGTTTATGTTATCCCTTTATCTCCGCACCTCCCAGCAAGTTAAGACCACACTTTTGAGTGGTAAGTATTACTCGCAGTCGATGAGCTAATCACCGATCGTTTGTCGCTTAGTTCGCGTATTTTTACCCTGATTTTTAAACAACTGCGCACGTATAAACTCTTAAATTTTAAACATACTTCGGTTTTTTAAGCTTTTGAGAAATAATCTTTTATTTATCATGTCATTAATCATGTGACTCAGGCTGGCTGGACAAATGATCAAAATAGCTCGCATTTAACTAGGTCAATAGGGCACTTTATGTGACGGCTAAACACCCTTATTTCAGAATTTGTAACGCTACAGAATCATAGATAATCGATCGAACACGTGTACAGCCAGCTTGAAAAACCACTTTTCGCTGGTCTCTCAATCTCGGTAACGGAAGTGATTTTGACGACTTTTTGCATATCAATGGACGTCACAAAAATTTGTAACAGGCATCGAGGTAAAAGTTTTGTGATACGTACAGCGGTTTAGTAGAAAAATGCAAAAATCTGTGTCCAGCCGGCTTGAATTTACGTATAAAACTTCTGGCTGGCACTTCTGAATCTCAATAACGGGAGCGTTTTCGAATATGATTCCTTTACTAATATTTAGTGATGCAATGTGTAACAGTAATAACGTTTGATTTATGGCGTCACATGTAGGGGTTTACGAGAAATCAATAAAAACTTAATGTCCAGCCAGCCTGAGTTCAAGCTGGCTGGACACGTCATGTATCTCCGCTGCCTGATGATGATGATGAATAACATTAAAAAATTATCACACCAAAATTTAAATCAATTTTAATTTAAATCAATAGAAGACAAAAGTGTAGAAGTGAGGAAGGCCCCCCCCCCCTTCCTCACTTATTTGATTTAAATACCTACAGTGGTTCGTATTAGTATCACCAATACACGGATTTTCGTCCATTAAAGAAAACACCTTAAAATATACTTAGTCCTACATAAAACCTACAATATTGGTAACCCTACTGCAGTATTTGTATGGGAAAATTTAAATGATCAATATCTTTGAAACTACGCAAAGCTTCTCCGTTACAATTTCAGGATATCATTATTGTCCCCGTCACAAAATTTTGAACACATTTCGAAGGCCGTAGATCATCAGGCAGCGGAGATACATGTGTCCAGCCAGCTTGAACTCAGGCTGGCTGGACATTAAATTTTTATTATAAATATCACTTTTTGATATTTAGTGACGAATACCGGGAAATTTTCAAAAGAAAATCATGAAAATCTTTTTCTCGGATTCCATGAATTTTCGCCTAGGCTTTATGGGGTGCTTAATTAATGCAAATGGGACACACTATCACGCCCTGGAAGGAATACGTCGTGTCACCAGTCAACCTATATATGTATGTATTTAGAAATTGATAAGTATATTTATCAGTTGTCTGGTTGACATAATACAGGCTCTGCCTAGTTTGGGGATCAGACGTGTGAGTTGTATCAAAATATTATTATTATTAATTTCTTGATTATTAATCGTTGGTAATTCAAATTCAATACTTAAAAGATTTTTTTCATCTAAGTTAAATTTTTGTGTACAAATGAATACAGTTGTAATTTGTGAACTAATCCTAGGCCTGTAATTTAGAACTCCAAGCCCTCCGAATAACATCAAGATTATTATGGGTACTTGCGGAATAATTTATTTATTTATTTAAATAATTTATTTAAATTTAATAATTAATTATTTAATTTATTGATTATTATTTTATTTTTGTTATAAAAAAAATCTTATAAATACTATTTTCAAGACTAGACTACCTAGTATATTTGTCTCTCCTTAATTTTTAATCCCTCCAAAGGTTGTCTTTAGAAGATCGCTCTTAGCGATAAGACCGCCCTTTGTGTCACCCTTTGTAAAATTTTATAATTATATTTATGTTCTGTAACTTGTATGGTGTACAATAAAGAGTACCTATTCTATTCTATTTTCAGTGTGATTTATATTAAGCATATAATTAGGATTCGTGGCATTGTTTACTGATTGAGTACAAAAATAAAACAATTTTATGAATTATACGAGTATAGTATACTAGCTGACCCGGCAAACGTTTTTTTGTCATATAAATTATTTCTAGCTGCCCGGCGCTACTTTGTTCGCGTGGTGTCCTACCCCCTACCCTATACCTACCCTACTCCTAGCCTACTCTTACACTACTCCTACCCTACTCCTACACTACTTCTACCCCTACCATACTCCTACACTACTCCTACCCTAATCCACGCTCCAAATCGTCATCTTCTGAGTCTAAAGGAAATGGTGAATTGCTTCGCTTTAATCCTGGAAAGAATAAGTAAAGAAAAGACGAAAGCTAGTTATAATGAAGTCAACATTATTAATTCATATAAAACTCCGAAGTTACGAAAGGTGAAGGAAAACGGTGGCAACGACGTTGCGAACTTGCATGCGACTTGATGCGACTATTTTGTAACTAAATGACATCGCAACGTCCAGACCGTGCTTGCGAGAGTGGCGGGGGCCGCGGGTGTTCAAATTTGGTTTTAACCGGTTAATTTTCACAACCAAAACCAAAATTCATGAAAAACCGGTTTCCCGCAAAAACCGGTTAAAACCGGTAAAGTGCAACCTTTAACCTAAATCGATTTCGGTTTGGGGTCAATGACCGTTACCGGTTAAGAATTTAAACCGGTTTCCGAGCCCTGGAAAAAAGAAGATAATTAATTTTTTATTATTGATTCTGAAGCGGCACGACGTTCGCCGGCACAGTCAGTCATGTATAAAGAGATACGAGATTTGGACTGTTTACCTATTAATAGGTAGGTGCCAATGTTTAGCTGTGGTAGCGATGTCAATCACTCATATAAATTCCGCACTATCCACTGTAAATATTTGTGTTAGTTGTTCTATTTATTTGTATTAGTATACATATACGGCGCATGTTATTTCGGGCTAGTTATTTGGACGCAGATTCAACCAATACATTCTGTACTGGTTAGCATTTCTATTGGCTAATGTATTTTCCCAGGTTCAAATCGTAAGTTAACATAACATAACATCACGCGTGTTACCCGAAGGGTTGGGCAGAGGAACCGCACCCTCATTTCGCCAAGAAAGAATAGTGTAATAAATTGTAAGTGATCTATCTCTACATAGGTATACCTCAACGTGTAAGTACATTTTGAAAACGGTAGTTGTTTTGACACAGATCTGTCTTATCGAGGGTATCCGAGAGGATAATGTGGGTAGTTCCGGACACCACAATATCGGTATGCTTACTTAAAGTGGCTACCCAAACAACTCGTATTTGCCAGGACGAAAAATATATGTACTTACATTTTCCTCACAAATATTTTAAGATTATTTTTGAAAAAGTAGAATTTTTATTTATTTAATACTTCAAGCACACAAATATATAGCCGCCAGCAGGTCAATCTACCCGAAACTGTCAAATTTTCCCAGTCAACCTTGAACTTTAATGCTTCAGCGTTAAAATTGAAAATCTATTAAAGAAATTTGACAGATTGTACTTAGTAGCTTGATGTGCTGGCGTCCGTACATAGGTGGACTTAATGTCATAGGCATTTTTAGTTCAATATTCATCTAATTGTTTTATCAACTGGGTTGAGATCCGAACTGTCTGATGGTACTCAAGTCTCGGTAAGGGCCATAGTGGGTAATTCCAGAGCAGAGGCCTGTGTTCCAGTAGTGGGAAGGTCTGAACATCTTCGCATAATCAGCCTGTAATGTTGCCACTGCTCCCCCTGGCCTGGCCTCCTGTGTCCCAGAAGTGGGAACGTACTTACAGGCTGATGATCCTAAGTATAAGATGTCCAGCCCTCAGGGGCCCTCGCTCAATTCCCTGTTCGTATCATATTCGTAATAGTTGTTGAAAACGATGCAGGTAATCAAAGTGCAGTTTCAATTTTCCAATCGAGCAAAGTGATTGGATTTCCCCTATTAGGAAAATTTCCAGATTCCAGAAGTAATAGCTTAGATGACTAAATATTTATGTCGTCAGTTTAAGCTTGGAATTTTCCAATCTCGTTTAAAATTAGTCCTACCATCGAATGTGTAGGAATTCATTACTTAATTCGGTTTCAGCGGTTAGTGGGAGTGAAAACGCATACCTACAGTACACTGTATATAACATTGTCGTACAGTTTGGGAATGAAAGAAGTAGTCAGTAATATAGGGGAAGTGTGTTGACGTTTAACAGTCAGTCATCATTAATCACGGCCTGCAACCAAGCCACCGCTGCAAAGAATACGTCTACTCTCTTTGACGACGTTTCCACAAAGTTTCTCTCGCCTCTACAAAAGTGGTGTTTAGTACAGTGACGTAGGTATTTAACCACAGCTGTAGCAGTTTTAAAGTCTTATAAATGGTAGAAAATAACTTTAACATAGATAAGAGCAGAGCGGGAGCGGGATGCTCTTAGCGTGGTACTTTACTCACAGCTTACTTGCAAGCTGGCTGGTTAGCGTACATATACTTCGCACCAACTTGCAAATAAGTTTACAAAGTCACTGCGAACGAGCATATCACGTATATCTGGCGCTAATGTAGGCGTAGGCACAGCCAATGATATATTATGTAGTTGTAGATATCCCTACTGAGTACTGACTACATAAACTCAACTTGTTACCACGACCACGATCACAACTACTAGTCTACTTAAGTCTTTGATTCTATTCGTCTGCGTAATCAGCCATAATAGTCTATGAATCTGCCTATAATGTTCCTGCCACTACTGAGAAACAGCCGGTCGATTCTGTAAAAATCTCAAACTCAAATTCAAATCATTTATTTCAATTAAACCATTTACAGGCACTTTTGAATTTTCATAATTAAATAGTCGGTCGGTTAGTCAGAAAGTTGAAGCTAGTAGTCTCACCGTGAAAACTCAAGTGAAGTGAGCTTGATGTGAGTAGTTAGTGGTGTCAATCCCTAGCATTATTTGGAATGACAGCTCACTCCACGCTCACTTCACCTAAGTTTTCACGGTGAGATGGTTACAGAATCGCACTGCTGGGTTCTTCTCTGTGAGAGGGAGTGAGTCCACCACGCGGGCGCTGTGCGGCACGAATTCTCTACAATGTTGTTTCTTCTTTTCCGAAACCAATCTCTTCAAAGTCTAACTATTTTAATTCTTATTAATGATTTCTAGAGATATATTTTGAAAAGACGGATATCACATATTTAAATGTGATATTATTTATTGTAGTTTGATTAGATTTTTTTATGATAAAAATACTTCAATTCCTATTAATTACCCGTGTGTGTGTGCCCGATGTGCCCGACAGGGTTCATGTGAACTTTATCACTATTGAACTTGATAAGACCTTGTAAACACATGTATAATGGAATAAAGATTTAAATTTATTTCAAATAGGCACATTAAACGCACTTTTGAACGTCGAAATTTACGAAAAAAAAAACCGATTCCGGTTGCCCTTTCCAAAAGGTAGTTTAGTTTGTTTAGTTGACTGTACTCATTTAACATTGTTACGTTTATTTACAGTTGTAATTCTTGGATAGGTATGAAAAATTGAACTAATTCACGTGTTAGTTTCGGTATTTGTCTTATCGTCGCTAACTTATGACGTTACCTAGCTACCTTGAGGTGTCGGCAGCACTAATGGACTCATTGAAATGCCATTGAGTATGACGCAACATGTTTGTTGGTAACAATAGGTAGGTTATAGGTACATGTTATGAACATCATATTCGTTACCATTTTTAAGAATTCCTTCAAAAAAATACTTTCTACACCTGATCGGATCGGCCACTAATGTTGGTATTCAAACACCGTCGGGTGCAACCTTACGATAAATCCACAATACACACACACTACACACAGTTACACTTAGGGCAATAGGCTCGCCCTCTGTTACACTAAAACAGATCTGAAATGTGGGTGTGCTCATTATACCCTTGCACGAGGGGAAACATGCGTGATGATACTTGTGTACCTACTTCATTTTTAATTAAAATATTTTTTAAATGTTTTTTTCCACTCACAAACAACGCACCCGATATATTATCTCTCCACCGCCCTTGGTTGACTGGTAGAAAATATCTAAGGCTGTACCTACCTTTTATTTTGCAGAAATAAATAAATGATCTGTTATAAACTGTGATAAACTTACTCTGAACTTCACTTAGACATCCCCACGGGACATCCGACTGACATGCAACCATTACCACGTCTCCTGCCTCCATCATACCTACCTAATTACCTCCTCAGCACATAGTGTCTGCGACTCCACTGTGATGGCACTTCAGTGCGATGTCATCGTACTGCATTCAGAGCGAGAGCATCCTTGTAATTGACCCAGATTAGAAAATTGCTGTGATATAAAGATATTTTGTCGCCTTCCTTCACCATTTTTCTACGTAGTTCATTGCAGATAGGCGACATCTGTGTTCTAGTGCACTAAAGAGCATAATATTGAAATGTTCCGTTCTCTACAATTTATACTCTCATCAATTTGTATATCTAACGGAATCTGAGGGGCTTGTGGCTAAGTAATAACAGCCGCACGGGTCGATCGATCAGGTTAAGCTACGCTTGCCGCGGTTGGTCCATGGATGGGTGACCATTTTCACAAACCAAGACCCCTCCGTGCCTCGGAAAGCACGTTAAGCCGTTGGTCCCGGCTGTCATTCGTGGATCTTTGACAGTCGTTATGGGTCGCCAGTAGCCCGAAAGTCTGACAACCAGTCTTACCAAGGGTTATGGTATTACCCAGTCACTGGGTTGGGGAGGTCAGATAGGCAGTCGCTCCATGTAAAATACTAGTATTCAGCTGCATCCGGTTAGACTGGATGCCGACCCCAATATATTTGGGAAAAGGCTAGGCAGATGATGATGATCAATTGGTAGACCTCAGAGAAAAAAAATATATATACACAAACATCAAAGCATTTACCAAGCGTGAAGTTTTTGCACGTTACGGCAGATCCCGCAACCTAATTGCGATACAATCTGAATCATTTAAGATATTGCTAATCCATTGCTTCATATGTTCGAACAATTTGTCTGCTCAATAACGTAAATAAAGCAATGAATGTTGTTGAACTCATAAAATGAAAGCCATTGTTACTGTTCGTGTGTTACGCTATTACCCTCAGGTTTTGCCGGACCCTTACAGTCTTGTTATAAAACAAGGTTTATTTTCAGACAGTGGAACTGTAGCGGTATCTACAACGCCACATGCGAACAACGCGTCATACTGACGTCACGCAAATCCTGCATCTCGCAAGCAGAGTTTACCGCGCAATTAGCATAGATACAATTTCCCAACATCAATCGTTGGACAGTTGCCCACCAGACACAACACCCGTCTGGTCGGAGGATCCTCCCTTTTCTATGGAGGATGAGTGAACTTTACACCCTGTTCCTCATACCTCTAAAGAACCATTTTTATTTCGAACTGTATTCCGACTGTACTAAAGTTTGGCATAGGTATGCCAATCATAGTATCGTTCGTATTACAACAACTGGCATCATGTCAAAAGAGAAAACTTGTTGTGTAACACCACTCTTACAGGCCACACTTCCATCATAATGATACTGGTTAAACGGGTCTCGGTTAATTATCACAGTTCTAATTGCTCAGTCAAATAATGGAATGTAAGTGCTAATATTCAAAGTGCTAAATTCCCAGTAAAACATAGTTCTTTGATAGTTTTAAACAATCAAAGTAAAGTGAACTTCATGCTAATTTACACAATATTAATTACAATACGAACATCAAACAGCATGAATTTCCTGAAACACAAACTAATTGTTTCAGACTTAGGTTTCAGGGTTTCAGGCTGCTTGTTTTAGTTTACGTAGTAATAACAAATCTATCTTAACTTTATTAAAATTGTTATTTCAAGCATAGGTACCTAGTTAATTAATAGAAGATATAAGTTAGTTCATTTCATTTAGTTAGCATATACAGGGTGACAGGGAAAACCGACGTATTCCTGTAAAGAAGTTATACTAGAGGTCATTACCAACAAATTAAGTTCAGTGAACAAGGGGTCAAAACTGGATGGCTAAAAAATGAAAAAATTGGCTTTTAAAGGTCTTTTATTTCTGAGATTATGTAAGTTTTGCAAGCATTGTTTTTTTTAAATGATCGCTCATTTTTCTGCTTTCAGAAAAGTATCAATTAAATGTTTGGAGTGGAGTAGTTTTCTCTCATTTTTTTTTTTTGTTACAAGTTAGGAAATTTCTGAAAAATCGAAGAACCGGCACTGCTCGGTAACCATCCAGTTTTGAACCCTAGTTAACTGGCATAAATTTGTTGCTGAAGTTTGACCTGTAACTAATTCTTTTTCGTCAAGAACCAAACTTATTTAAACTTATGACTTGGTAATTTTGACTTACTTTAGATGAAAAATTATGATTTATGAACTAGGTTTTAAGCTTGGAACGATTAATAAAACATGACTCATATTTTACCAACTGTGCTGAAGATATTTATCGCATCGACAGGGACAAATTAAATTAACTAGTGTAACTCCGCATAAGTGATGTATTCACTTGAAATACTTCAAGTGAATACATCACTTATGCGGTTCACTAGTTTCACTAGTTAATTTTCTCGTATCAGTGTAAAAATCAGTTTTTTTTTTGTGTAAACTTCACAGACGTGATTAGTATATCGATATCTTACACGATAAAACATTTATTTTCTCAACTCGTACTTCAAGTTATCAAACTACCAACGGTCATTGACCCCTGAAAAAAAACATCTAGTGTTTTGTTTTCATTTCATCGTGTTTAAATATCGATACTCATCACATCTGCAAAGTTTCGCTGGCTAATTTAATTTGACCCTGCAGACGCCTAGACTAGCCTAGTGAAGGTCTGTTATTTAGTGCTACGAAAATGTTGTTCGTAGAGTGTCGTAGTACTCGTAATAATCGTTTCGTATAATAATATAATTTTCGTGCTACGCATATGTACGTATGGTAATAAGCTAATGGCTTCTATGAATTTCTCGAACTATGTAAACATAGCAGCTCAGGTCTTCTCCAGAACATTCAGGACCATGATTCAGTGTACCGTTACGTTTTCGTGGAACCTTGAATAACGGTTGCCGTCTTGTTTAGTTTCAGAAATGAATATTTGCGCTTTTCAACGAACGTCTTGAATATGTAACTTAGGGACCTACGGTTGGTACTCATGAGGATACATTTCACTGAAAAACGTTTCCGAGAGCTGATATACCTAAATGAGGCTTTGTTATGTGGTTAAATCATGCTCATAAATATTGTAGCCAGTTGTTACGACATAGTTAGGCTCAGAACGATTTGACAAACCTAAACACGATTAACTCGTTGAGTATTTGTGTGGACTGAGATGTTTCTCAAACGCATATTATAGAAAGATGAAAGTGTCGAGCGCTGTTCACTCGAGCTAACCCAATCCTAAAACGCCAAAACTATTTGGGCTCTGGTCTGCAGACACCTCGTGCGTACATTTACGAGATTTCTTGAGTAACTACCAATAGTTACTCAAGAAATTTAGTAGGAAAGTAGTATCTAGTAGGGTAGTAGAAGTAGGAAAGCTCTACGGTATAAGGATAATGTATGGACATTATCCATATACCGTAGAACTTTCCTCGAAATATATTCACTCAGTAATTCTTAAGTGGTGATAAAAGTCTGAACCTACAGGCTTCAGAGATTAGCCGTAAGTTAGAGAGGCACTCGGGAAGTTTATTCTATAACATGACGTAATGCCCAAAAGTTTTAGCAAACTACACTCGTCTTAGTCACGTGTATTAACGAGATTTATATAGTGCTAGCTGGTCAGGACTTCGGTTATATACTGGTCCGTTTTAACCCACTCAGGGGTATAACTTCAGAAATTGTTTCCAAAAGAACTTAGCTTCAGAATGTCAAGTTCCTATCTCTATATTATATTGGTTTCAAAGTCCACAGATGGCTGAAGTCTCGATGAAAAGGAAAAAGAAACTCGTTCGAAGAATCGAATCTTTATTTTTGAAAGCTGGTACCTATAACTCTCAAGAATCGAACAGACTTTTATCTGTGACGAGGTACTTTCTGAGTATCTACTTATAAAATGTACTTCAGAAATCCTTATTGGTAATTGAAACGGCGCGCAATCCTCCTGCCATATCCTTTTATGCTATAAAAAAGATACCTTAAAAATGTCAGTCTACATTTTCATAATGGAGTAATGGCATAACAAAATCCTTTACCTTCTTGAGATCCAAGTTATTTTATGGGTTCACAATCTTCATTACAATTTCTACAGGGCCGATCTAATTAGCTAGACAAAAAACATCAATCTTTTTTATTCGTTTTATCATGTTTAGACATCCACACATAACGTCTGCGGAGTTTTGCTAACTAATTAAGTTTGACCCTGTATAACTATACTAAGTAGGTACCCACCCGCCCATCGCGCATTACCGATGGCACATCGAACGCAATTCTTGAGAAAGGCTCCCTAGTATTTAACATCACGATAAGACCCTTTGAAGCCGAGCAAAAATAAACAAAGTCAAAAAGAACGCTAAGCGGAAACCAAGTAACAGCGCAGACGATGCGATGCAACGGAGTTCATTGGGGGAACCAGAAACTTAACGCGGACGAAGTCGCGGGCAGAAGCTAGTGTGTCATATTAACACAAGGGTGTACTGTGTGTACCAGGATACTAGGTACCTACTTCGTACATCCCGACCGATCAACAATACAACTTCTATACACATTCTACTAGGTAGTTCATACATCCTGACCGATCAACAGTACAACTTCTATACACATCAAAGACACCAACATTTTAACTAATCTAATACCAAATCGAGACAAAGCATAGTAACGTGAAGGCTGGACATTGGTGCAAGCGACCTTATTGTGTTCAAGTGATACATTGCGTGTTGTGTTCGCGCGAGTGATAGTGATGCGGCTGTGAGCCAGTGATGTGTGTGTCATGGCGTGGCCCGGAGGCACGGATGATGTGGAACTGCCGCTGCATCATGTCAACAACAATGAAGGGGACAGGCTTGCTGTGCCCAACGCGACTGTCGTTAATGGACAACAGACGACGAGTGAGTATTATACGATATGGAAACTCTTTTAGTTATCACACTGAAATCTGTAAATACATACTTGTTACGATCGCGAATAATATTTTGTTCACCATACAACCTGACACTGACCAGCAAACTGCAAAAAACGTAAGAACATTTCATTTTCGCGGGTTACGTTGGCGCTGCTCCCTTAGAAGCTGTTAGTCTTAGTTGGTAGTTGACCGAATTACTTTTCCGTTGTTTTTATTCGTCAATCACTCTCACAGACAAAATTGTTTCTTAAAGGAATACGGAGGTAAATAATTAACTAGCTAATTATTTTAAGTACTTAGGTACGTAAGATACTACGCTTCTCTATATCTGCATAGAATAACGGACGTGGAAAAATTAGTCGACAACTCAGACGAAAAATAATACATTTGTCAGTTAGGTATAAACTAACAAATTCATTATGCGCACTAAGTATTCTAATTTCTTATTGCAGCCCATTTGTCAGAGTTTCCAATAAACCGGTCATGTTCAACCCTCCAGAGTCCAATGTACTAGGGATCAGGGCCAACAGGCAATATTTTAAACGATTTAATTGACGAATGAGTGAGAAGACTTGAATTCAATCAACCCTCAGCTTATCGTTGGAAATGGGAAAATAATCAGTGATGAATGACGTCTATTCCTTCTGCCCCAGGTTTCTCCAATTAAGATTAATTTGCCAATTCAAAATCTTCCATATTTTCCGTTGAATGGATGGAATATTAAGCTGTTTGTTGCCTGCACAAATTATAATTTCATGGCAATGCAATCAGTTTCTGTAGTAATATGCGACGATACAGCAGAAACAAAACATTTCCTGCAATGGCGTTATTAAGCTGTCATCGTGGCAGCTGAAAAGCTTTTATTCTTCACAATGGATTTCCAGCTGGGATGAGCTGCACTGCACTGTAAAACCGTTCATTTGGTTTTCCATTATAGTCCAGTAAAAAAAGTATTATAAGCACTGAATGTTAAGTAGGTACAAAATCTGCCGTGTACCAACATGTGATTTATTTTTACATCCCAATTATGTACAGTCAGAGAAATAATTAATCGTTAGGAATATTACATACCTTTAATTAATTTACCGTGTTATGGCCACTTAACTAACTGCCAAAGAATGACAGTTGTGATTTGCACATACGGAAAATTGGCTTAAAAATTAATTTCACTGACTGTACATCCTCCTTTCTAAAAATAAAATTTATAGTTTATTGACCACGAGTAGAGCACAAGACGCCGCTGTTTGCCGGTGTTGTAGTGAGAAACCTGAACTGAAAATGGTATAAAATCACCAAAGGGTAATCAGCAAGAGTTGACATCATGCTTTAAACCTTCTCTGTGTCAATTACAAACTGATATTATAATTGGTGGATGTTAATTAGTAGATCGTAATTAAGCACTGAATCATTGAGTAGTTGGTCGAAAGTCGTAAACCATTTGGGAGTTACGGTGAACCGCATTGCCAATTACATGATGGCCGCCAACTACAACTGTGAGTTATTGCTGGTCCTAATTAATGACCTACTTACTGCAGTACCGTGCAATTAATTAATAATTAACTGAACCTCTTCAGTTTTCATAATCCTGCATCACATTACAATGAACTTTTACGAAAAGTAAAGTTAACTTTTACCAACTTACTTTAAGATAAGTTCCCGGTGTAAAAGTAAAGTTAACTATTACCAACTTACTGTAAGATAAGTTCCCGGTGTAAAAGTAAAGTTAACTATTTCCAACTTACTGTAAGATAAGTTTCCGGTGTAAAAGTAAAGTTAACTATTACCAACTTACTGTAAGATAAGTTTCCGGTGTAGAAGGCAATGGTCTTCTTTTTGCATTTCTTTCTTTCGTCAGGTTGTAAGCGCTACTGCAACTGAACGAGTCAGGCAGTGTTATTAGTTTTTTCCATCTGGAATGTCCCAAACTCAAACCAAAATGTCAATGGGCTCCAAAGGTATGGAGAACAACGGACAAGAAACTCCATGGACACTCTTTTAATTAAGTTATATCATTAATTAATTAATTAGTGATATAACTTAATTTACTAATAATATCATTTAAAGCGTGTTACGTATTTTTGACAGATTGAGACTGAGATCAGAGGGGTAATTCTCGTAATTTTAAGAACGTTCACAGTCTGATCTCAGTCTCAATCTGTCAAAAATACGTCTAATTTCCCTACATTTTGACAAGTTTTTGACATTTGTTTGTCGCCGAGATGAGACTGCGACTAGATTTTGAACGTTTTTATTTACGAGAATTGGCCTTCTGTAGGGAGTGGTAAGGTGCTGCCGCTACCGGTGTTCTACCGACCGACTGCATTACATTCCTGACTCACTCTCGTACATCGTTCACTTTGACCGAAGTACCGGATCATCGGTTACGGTCTACGGTTCGTAGGCCCGTAGCTAAGTGCTACGACGCGGCGTAGCAGTGTAGCTTTGATGTGTAATTGCTTGTTTACGTAGCAAGTCCTTTGTAGCTTGTCAAGTGCAGTCTTCGTAACAATAATAAGAAGGTTTGTGTACGAACAATGGCTGTGCGGTGTTATTGGATGTTGAATCGAACAGCCGTCGCTTTTTATTGTCACACACATATGTAATTTTATATGATCATCTCGATTTAAATCGAATAAATCCTTTAATACATAGCTACTTACAAAATTATATTGTGTCTATTGTCGTAAATTGCCGTATCCCATTTAAGATAATATGCCTCCAGACATTATGTCTCGAGACGGATTAGCGACACAGCCTGCCTAGCCAGCTCATTTGTTAGCCTTAGGACCACAACGTTTATACTGTACATGCTTGATGGAAGATGTTAGCTGCCAACAATGTAGATGTATACCTAGCATACCGTGATAACATAGGTAATGCTTGTTAATGATGACGTCACAAACTAATACACCTTTGTTCCAAGAATTACCTTTCAGTGACGTATCTATTTGTGAGGTCTACTTGTTCAAAATATCGAACCCAATTTGTTGTTCGTAGAAGTCGCAAACAAGTTTAATATGGCACGAATAACATGCGCAAACAAAAACAGATGCGTCAGTTCAACAAATGAATAAACTCCACTCTTTGTGCCTGCAGGCATGTCAATGTGGACTCGTCCCGAACCCGCCCGGAATGTATACCGGCTGGCGGCATGATTGTACGACAACATTCACTTAGCAAGTAACGCGAGGGGCGCGGGTTTGTGCTCGGTGACCGAGTTATTCTTTTTTTACCGTTTTGATAACATACGAGTATTGCCATTAAAGACGCCGCTTGTTGATACTGCCACACAACAGCAGCTCGTCCAAGTGCTCGCTACTCGATCAATTACATTCACACAAAGATGATTGATCACACTACATACCGCATTTCCCTGAACACGCCATAACGCGCACCACACTACAATGGCGATCACACAGATTTACACACGACTTAACAGTGTCCCGTCTGTGAACACTACCGTCGACGTATCACTTTACGTAACGGATGATTGTGTAATTGGCATTTGTTCAGCATTCACCTTGCAGTAGGGCTTCGCTGGTCAGCCGGCACTCGGGCCAGTCGGAGCGCGGCCGCGGGCACAGCACCATGCTCATACAGATACTGGTGTTCATGTACATCGCCACCTGCGTGCTGTTCTACGTGGCGCACGTCATCGATTATTACTTCTCTGTTCTGTGAAGCTCCCGTAATGTTCTGTGATGTGATGCCGCCTCTGAAGTTCAGCTAGACCATGTGGAGGGCGGTGAGAGCGTTCCTCCGCTTCAAAAGGCTCGGTGAGTACTCGCGAATCGCCACAAAGCGGATTGTCGTCACATCGTCAAGTTTCGTAATGCGAGCTCTTGATGTTCGTCGCGTAAAACTTTTATCAACGTACTTTGTGCGAGCGCGTCGTATCAGATGTATGCGACCACATACCTTACCTTCAGTTTCATTTAAAAACTTCACGAATGCAAGTACTCACATCACAGGTGTACCTTTCCTCGAAGTATTCTAAACAATGGCACTTTTTGAATATTAAACTTCTCAAAGTATTACATTTCCGTAGCGAATCAGAAGTAGGAAGTAGGTACTTACATCAATGCAGAGTTTAATTCCATTATGTTCCACCTCGCATCTGACGAAGCAAATCATAATTAATGGAGTTAGGGAGTGTAGGGGAGTGTAGTTGTCATGTTTAGCTCCCGTCACCTCACACGCGATGCTTGGAAAATTATTATCTTTTCAGCTTTTCTCCTCGCCTATTTACTTTATGATTTACGCCATTTTTTTTTTTAATTCTTATCAAACAATTCTGCTCGCAACAAAGTAAATGATTTCAATTTAAACATAATCTCAAAGCAACTCTGTTTAAGAATGTCAAAATCTCTTTGAATGTCAAAAACAAAGCTGTAGCCCGAGGAAAATAGTCGTGTAACTTTACTTTGTTTTACATTTATTTGAAAAAACATTAAAATAAAGGTTTTTTTTATTTTTTTAAAACAAATTTATACCGCCCAAACATCAAAATGAGAAACTGTATTATTTACCTAGGTTTGATTGACTTCAACTGCGTCAATATTCAATATCCACTTTCATCCTAATTCGGAATATCATCGACCTGTCAAAAGAACAAAATAAAGGAGTTCAGTTTAAACCTGGGGTTGTAAATACTAAACACGGATTGAATAACCTCCTGGTTTGAAGTCGGTTAAAATGAAAAATAGAGCTCTAATGAGAATCAGATGGGAGAGCGGATTAGTTTTTTGTTCGCAGCTCTCCGACCTAGCTTTAGTTACTGGTCTGTGTTTTATCTTTCCAGATAACATTCAGAGATAGGTAAATACCTATTAAGTACTTATCTTTATAAGTTTCTCATCATCTCAAAGACTGTTAAGCGAGTTTCAATTATAGGAAGATAAAGAATAGAGATAAAGCTAGAAAGGTAAACGGGTTACGGTAACAAGCATAACCCTTGTAACGCCAAGGGATAACCAGAGGTGTAACTATAAAACATACTACGTGACATACATTTCGCCAGATATGTATAAAAGTCCCATGTCATAGGGGGTGAGCCTATGACATCAACCGCGCAAACAAAGTTAGGGTAACAAAGTTTATTTATTTATTTATTGGATCGCCAACAAAGGCTACACAGTTAAATGCATGTAAACATGGACAAGGACAAATACAAGTGTGCGCTTCCAATTACGAACACATTAAAATAAATCACAATACAATACGCGAACATTACTTAGAAGGGAAAACAAAATTAAAAGCTAAAGCAAAACATACAAAATAGTACGTACAGGTACAAAATAAAAATAAAATAATACAAACTAATTTCACACAAATTAAAAAAAAAAACTATTCGTTACAGAATAACCATAGAGCAACAGAAAAAAATTATTAGTTAGATATCTAGGACTTTTAGGTCTTTTTTAAACTTTGATAGTTTGCATGTAATATCCAATTCGTTATGCTTTGATACTTCGTCATACTGCCTATAGAGCCTTGGCGAAACGGTGAAGTGTCCGAGGTTTGTTTTGGATCCCGGCACATAGAAAAGGTTATAGTTACATTTCCGTGGCAAGCGAGATGGTGCACTCATATGCAGCTTTCCAAGGAGCTCGCTACAGTCAACAACCCCACATTGAACAGTTTATGTAGAAATGTGAGATCTAGAACTTTTCGTCTATCTGTCAACGAGGACATTTTATAATGTTGTAGTCTTAGGTCGTAACTTCTATTTTTTTTTTTTTGCCAGACGGTGGCTTTGCTTGCCGGATGGTGTAGCCATCTTTATTACAAAGATGACTAGGTACACCATATTTGTAATAAAAAACGTTTTTGTACACTCTCCAAGCGATTAATGTAAATATGTATCATAGTGAGGATTCCATTCCCATTCAAGCAATGGGCGAACCAATGTGATATATATTACTCTTTGCTATTACGGAAGACAAATCCTTCCGAAATTTGTCTTGCGTTTGAAAGTTACAAATAAAAAGGATGAATACCTATCTAAAATTAAAATAAAATAAATACAGTCCTGCAGACCGAATTTCAGCCATGGCGATCAATCTTAGCAGAGACGAACCTTCGGCGCGGGAGTTATTATAGTGCAAAAGTGTGTTCGCCGATACAGATGCACTCTCTCTTCTCTCAGACGATCAGGCGCAGGACCAACGGCTTAACGTGCTTTCCGAGGCACGCCAACTTGCAAACTCCGAGCTATTGCTAAAAAAATCCCAATAGAAATACCCTTAATACGTATCTAATGAGTATACTTTTTATTTAGTGTAGGCACGGTAGTTTCGATATGCTAGCCGCTTCCAAGAACGAGCTATTTACCAACCTTGTAATGATTCATTTATCTAGAATAAGGGCACAACATATAAAACATGCATGATCAATTCATTTGGTTGCTTGATCGATCGCGGCTGTTACTACAGAGTAAGCTGGCAACCGACATGCAACTGACGGGAGGATATTGAATTAATTTAGTAGATAACGAATTGTTGGCCCGGATTCATGTTCGAGTGGGTAAGTGTTGGAGGAAGGGATCAGCTACAGACAGAGCAAACTGATTGACATTAAATGATGGGTGGGAAAACAAATTATGAATAAGTAAGTATTAGGTACTTTAAGCGCTTGTAATAGTTCAGCTCAAATTCATATTTTATCCCCACTTCCCCGTGCCATGTATCATTTTATCCAGCTCGCACTGACAAACTGATTCGGTTAGGGTGAACTGAACTTTTGTTGGGAGGGATGGGTAAGGATGTCAAAAAATAAAATTATTAAACTTAACATTAATTTATTACATTTATATAAAAATTTGCTTTCATATTGTATGTACAGTACATATAAATAGGCAGGTAAATAGGTATAACAAAAAAAAACATGGGAGGCCTTCATCATTTGCATAGCTAATACAAAGCATAGACAAAATTATATATATTAATATTTATGGTGAGTGGCGACGTCTACGCACGGACCACACCAAGCTTCTGACTGACTTCACCATCCTACATCGCGCAAACAAAGTTTACCGCGAAATCTGCAATATACTGGATTAGTGTTCAATGACCGACCAAAGACCAGTGCTCTGCCGCCATATATTGTCACCCTAAGACAGCGACTGCCAAATAAAATTACCTTATTTTTGCTGATTCTTTGACCAAAAAATAGGCTAGCCCTCCTAGACGTTCTTCTACTCAGGACATCTGTATCGTTCGCATGTGTGTGTGACCGCGTGGATCTTCCAGACTGCACAACGGATTTTGATGCAGTTTTCAACATCATTTAGAGAATTTATTCCGGAACGTTTATATGATGTGAACCTGTAATATGTTTATTTTAAACTTAAATAGTTCTTTAATAAAAAAATCTCAATTTTTTGTCGTCGTAAAAACCGTGTGAATCACCAGGTCGCTGTTGCTAGTCATCAATAAAGGGTCAGTCTGCCACCGTTTTTCATTTTATTTTGAGAACTATACAAATAATAGCACATTACAACGCCAACGGCTCACAGGTAGCATGAGGCAGCGAACAGCGATGTAAATAGTCTTGAAAACATTGAAAAGGCTGTATTGAGTATTGAATCATTCTGGGCAGAATGCATTCGCCCCGTGTTTCCACGGCGTAGTAACAATATTTTACAAAGTCTTTACAATATTCAGTAATCTGTCGCTGGGTGTCGGCCGATTTGTTCGCTCCCCAAAGGTGACACTAAATCTTCCTCTTAGAGGGTTTGCACACAAACCTCTAAAGTATTTTACCATATCGGTGTTACTTTGAGTTCCAAATTCAGACTTTTGATAAGAAATACAAAAAAGGGGCCTTAGATAAAGTCAGGGAATTTGGTTGTTTCTCAAATTGACTACCTGCCAACTTAAATTGTCCGTATAATCAAATCACCACCAAACACCACCACCATCATCATTAAATAACTGTCATTCGTTGACAGTGTTTGAAATCGCTATCATACAAATTGGCGGAGGGTGTCAATTTGATAAACAATTAATTTCCCTGACTGTACTTCAACGGTATGGTTAAAATATTAACCTAAAGGTTAATATAAACTGTTACAGTACTCAAGCACTTCGCTGACAACGGGCTAGTACCTAAGCCGTCAAAACGACCACATGCGGCTAAATGTGATTACAGAATAAACAACATAATTCTCCACACAAAGGCCTAATCGTAACCAGAATCCAAACCAGTCGTATGAATACTTTCTGCTTCGCTACTGTCAGTTCCAGCGGGGGTGGCGGCAGGTGGCACTGAACCACCACGATCATAATATGAAATGCCGCGGCAGCTCTCATAACACGGGTGTCGAGAACCGGACATTTACGCACGATTTACTAGCCGACTTTATGACATTGGGCAAGAACATTAACAGCTATTTTGTTACCTGTTGCGAGCTGTTTGTTACTTTATTGTTACAGGTATGTTCCGATACTAACTTTACACAATTTCTTGTATTTTATGTGTGACTGTCAAAGGTAACTACTGCCCTTATCTTGAATATTTTTTTGTCCTCTGAAGAGCAAGCATTATAGGATGTTTTAAAATACAGGGTGGTAGGAACGCAAAACCGTTACAATGTTACGTCGGTTATTAAAGAAATATACTTGCTCTGCCATACATTCTGACCGCGTAGGTATTGCATTATTCTATGAAAGAGCAGATTTTTTTTTAAACCGACGAAATGTTTCAATGCTCTGGAATCTTGTGCTGAATTCTTGTTTCAGTTTTCGCGTCGATGTTTCTGCCACCATATACTTAACTAGATAAAACCGGTAAATTCAAGTTTATTATTATCAATCTATTATAGATAATAGAAACTGATCAACATAGATAACACTTTCAAGTAATGATAAACCAAGATTAGATTATTAACATCCTATCTATTTGATAACACAACTCTCACGGGAATATAGTCGCCGCACTGCTTATCAGTTGTATTACAATGGATTAGAATCTATACAATGGATTAGGCTATACGACAATTAAACAAGAACACAAATCATAATCTGAGTTTTGTCCCACATAAAAAAATCCTGTGTCGTCCCAAACAATATGCTTCCTTCGTCCCAAAATTTAATTTTAATCATTTTATTTCCGCTTCGTCTATTTTATATTCCGTCTACGGCCGAAATTTATTTTTTTATAAATGCAAAACTTACTTTTTTGTACAATCGGCAAAAAAGGGTTACGTATTGAGATCCCTTCTTTTCGCATAATGTTTTTTTTTCCCGATATACTTTGGCATAACTATTTTGGTATAATAATAATTTGTCATATTTGTTTTTGGCATACAGTTTATGTTGACATAATTTGTGGACGAACGAAGAATAAATCGCACGCCATTGCTAGTAAATTAAATAAACATAAAATAAATCCGTGGGCCTAGCACGAATGCACGGGGTAAAAGTAACGTAAATTCAGACGATCGGAAAATTGAAAATATTCGTTTCACAAAATAAGTTTCTCATAATATTTATAACTTTGCACAAAATGTTATAGGAAAATTATATTTTCGATTACGAAATTGTTCGAATTTACGTTTCTTACGTAGCGCGTTTGTATTAGGGCCTCTGAGGCACTTTCTGTATTCTACAGATTTCCAATGGTTTCCAATAACCTGGTTGTACGTCAGTTAATTCCATTACGATTAGCCGTCAATCGTTCCCACTGTCATTGGATCAATCGGCGCTGCTCTCTAATGAGATAATGATGGCCAGCTAGGCTTGCGTCTTAACCTTGTGAAGCCCCGCGATCGATCGCGCACTTGACTCAGAGAATCCACGGGCTCGAGTGTGCAGCTGTTTCGGCAGATTAGGATGGAGGCTAAAAGTAGCAGCTTAAGGAAGCCTTGCAATTTTTGTCGAGTGGACTATTTCTAGTAAAGCAGTGAAAACAACGCGGCGGGTGATAGGTTTTGTATAGTGGGGAATAGATATTAGGTAGACATAGGAAATACTTTGGGAACGTAAACCGAGATAAAAGTATTCTATAACCTAACCCAGGTCACGGTCTACCTGTACACCATGTAGCCGTTAGCGTGTGGAAATGTAACAGACAGACAGGCAAGCATACAAAGTCAGTTTTAAATCACATATAAATAAAAATGAAACACTGTTTGTTGGTAAGCACATCACTTGAGAACGGTTGTACCGATCTGGCTAGTTTCTGTTTTAAAATGTTCGAAATAGTCCGAATCAGATTTTCATGGAAATAAAAATTGGAATGGGTTCGCGGAAAATGTGAACGGCCTTTTTTCTGTGAGATTTTAGTATGAACTATTGAAATTTGGACAGGAAACGTGTTTCTGGTTAGCTTGTTTACAATACTAGATAATATGAATGTGTCGAGGCCATGGAGGTTGATGAAAAGGTAGTCACCATAAATTAAAAGGTGATGATTTCTATTGAGTAAAATAAATAAAAAAAATAAAATAATGATTTATTTCTCTCAAAAAGGTACAAACTTTGGTTCATGTCATATTATGTCAAATCTTTGTGAGAGCTGGAGTCTATAGTGGGTTCGGGACCTGTATGACAGATCTCCAGGCTCTCACCCTCTTAAACAATACTATTTAGTTCTAATTTGAACACATCAAGGCCTTCACGTACAGAGAGGAATATTTAAAAACTAAAATAGGAAAAATTTTAAAACTAAATAACAAAAAATCTGTGAGTGTGTAGTGAATTGAATGGTGTGTCTGTGAGTGTGAAGTATATGGTGTGTGTGTGTGTGTGTGTGTGGTCTACAAATTTACTATCTATTTTATTTTACAACAGCTAAAATTTTTTCCGTCGAGTGACAGTTTTATTCTACAACTTCAAGCCGGACGAAGTCGCATGCACAAGTATTTAAACAAAAAACTTTTGTGTGATTATCATGCTTATGAAAACTATACATAAGGTAATTCTTATGATGTATTATTCGTAGGTCGAACTAGAATATTTTGTGTTCAATCGGTAACACCTCCCCTTTGTATCGCTTACAAATATTATTCAACAGGTGAATAGTCAACTATACTTTACATTGAAAGACCAGAAAATCTACTCTACAAGGAATATTCGAACACCTCACGGAGGTACCACGGCATGAAGTATACTTTTAGTACGATATACGAATAGCCTAACGTGGCAGAAAAGTTAAATTTAAAAATAATTTACTCTGTCTACATATTTCAAACTCCTACGCGATTGTGAACGTGACTGACATGAATAGAGTAGGTAATCCTCCTCGACTTCTATAGTTCGTTGTAGTACCTGTCAAATGATAGAAAAATATGTTTATATCGCTAATAATCTACAACTAGCCCAGACACCATTCATCACTACTTAATAGACGTGTTCACGAATGAAAGCTTTCAAATTATTGATGCCACTTCTTTTATACAAGTAGGTAGCTACTTTCTTGCTTTCCTATGTTGTACACAGGTCACATACTTCAATATCTTACTGAGACTCTTTGCATATTGCTATTCTAGAATGGGTACTCATTCGTCCCGTTTCCACTACGGTTCTCCCACGTGTTTGATTAGGAGAGCCCCGCGGGTAGAGGACGCGAACTGATCCCTTGTTGTTTGAGTTTATCACGTAAAATCTCGAGTTGAATGGGCTAGTGAGGCTATTGCAAACACACATATATGTTAAACGTGAACGCCTACAGACGCTGCGCAACAAATCCTTGTTTATTGAGAGTTCAAAATGAATAAAACTGTAGTGGCCAACAATCCACAGCCTTTAACCCTTCGTGTCGTCGTCGCACGTGGATCCACACGATACAATTGTTTCTGTAATTACGACATTTAACCAGTTAATGAGACTAACTCATCACTATCATTTTTTTCAGTTTTTTTATAATTTTAAGGTGTATTTTTTTTGCTGTAATGCCAATAAACGCACTTTTCTTTCTTTCTTTCACTTGAAAAACCGCTGTAAAAGAGCGTAACTAATAAGCACCTTATGCAGTGTTGTGTGTGTTACAAGCGCAACTTGTTGGTCTATGGCCGTGATGTGCGACAGGCCTTCCTACTTAATTGATGTTAATATTATCAACTCAGACTGTGTGGGCACCGACGAGTCGGCTGAAAGGTAAAAATAGATGGGGCGATCTAATTCTATTTCGATGTCGAACGTAATTAGAGCGGCAATTAGATAAACGTAACTTAAGTTAATAATCAAATGAGTTTGGCCGAGTGATACAAACAGACAAATTAATTTTCCGGGTCTTATTGTGAAGTAGAGTTCAATAGAACCTTTAGGAGGAGCTGTCGCTGATAGCTATACAATTAGCTAGTTGGTGTTTATTTTATTTGTTTTCTTTGCGAGTGCTAGGACAACGAGGCAGAACAACTTGGAATTGCTTCTCGTACTTATTTGAATGTAAATCATGTCCATTGGTCGAGTGCACGACTTGGAATAAAGGACCACATCTACCGCAAGACTCAAGACTATTGCTAAGTACTTTGCTACGCGCTACGGGCTACGCGCTCCGGGCTACGAGCGCCGCGCTACGAGGTACAGGCTACGAGCTACAGCCGGATATTTCAGCCTCCATTAGATACGGATCGTAGTTGGTGGACTATTTGCTTTGTTTCAACAAAGGAATAGATGAGTTCGTAAATACTAGTTGGCATCGACTATTGGTCTTCCTGAGTCGGTGTCTGTTACTTAAATACTTTTTGTTTACTTGTAAAAGTTCTCTTTATAACTAATAATTAATGAATTCAGTCTTAGTTGTTGAAGAAACTCGATCTTTCGATGAGGTTTAATTACATGTCTGTGGATGAGAACCTATTATCTTCAAGAAAGCTTGATATTTAATACTGTTGATAAAATAAGTAAAGATGTTTTTACCACAAATTAGTTCAACCAAGGGTATTTATATTCGTTATGAGAAATAGCCGTGACATAATTACAGACGAACTGTTCTGTTTTAATCTTTCCTGTACAGAACCCTAAAAATGCAATCTAGTTGAGCGTCAATGCCGTTGCTTTGACAAGCACTCAAATCACGTACGACCTAATGGTATTATGATTGAAGTACATTCCGTGCTTACGTAGGTACGTCCTACACGACGCAGACTGTTGGCGACTGCTAATACCTAGGTGTTGTGATTGATCACTCCATCAGGTCCCATCGGGATGCAGCTACGTGTAACGGAAAGCCGTTTTGAGAGCAGTCGTGATGAAATAAATGACATAAAATTCGAACCTACGACCTACAACTCGTAAGTCGGGCCGTTACCACTAGCGGCCGTACCACTGCGCGGGATGCTGCTGTAGCGGTATCTACAACGCCACATGCGAACAACGCGTCATACTGACGTCACGCAAATCCTGCATCTCGCAAGCAGAGTTTACCGCGCAATTAGCATAGATACAATATCCCAACATCAATCGTTGGGCAATAGCCCGCCAGACACAACACCCGTCTGGTCGGAGGATCCTCCCTTTTCAATGGAGGATGAGTGAACTTTACACCCTGTTCCTCGTACCTCTAAACTGCAATGGAGTTGCCGATATCCTGGACCTTTGGGACAGATAGCTTACATCAGACTTATAACAGTCTGACTGCATTGCCTATCTGGGTAATAAACAACAATCATATCGCTCCGGTAAGTACTCTGGCAGTCGAAGATATAGCTGTAATGGTTCCCCAAAGAGCGTTCATTGAGGCTGCGTGCTGGTGCCACCGGTTCAAGAGACGAATGTGTTCTGAATGATAAGCAGATTAATAAAATTATATTTATTTATTTTATTTATTTCTCAGTAGGTATTATGGTACCTACATTGAGGTTTTATATTGAAAGTCAAAGTCAAATCATTTATTTCAAATAGGCACATAAAAGGCACTTTTGAACGTCAAAATAAATATTAAAATAAAATTGATTCTAGTCGCCCCTTCCAAAAGGTAGGTTTCGTATGGAGAAGAATGGGCAAGAAACTCCACCGTTTGTTGATATTAATATGGATCTTCCCGGGATTTCTAATAGACAATCCCGTGGGGCAAAGAGACAAAATCTAGTACATTTCGTTAAGCGGGGAGTGCTCCGCATTTCCGCTACTGTTTTCTTTTTTTCTCACAAGATATGTTGTGCGAACTACAAATTTGGCAACGTCGCGCGTGCAGTGCTTTAAATTGTGTAAAAGTAAATAACTTTTTTATTTAATAAATCACGGGATTTGAGGCATATCCACTTTATTCTTTCGCTGTATGAAATCAGTGCAAGTAATAAATAACTCCACCTGATTCCGACCTCTATCATAATCATAAATATTTATTTATCTCAAAACCATATTACAGGCACTGGTTAATAAAATGCACAATCTTCAATTGAGGAAGGTGTCTGAGAGTATATACCTCCCCGGAGGCTCCTGAATTACAAATCACCCGGGCAGGTATATACCCGGATATACATAATTATCTACCTACGTATAAATGCATTTTTCCGTTGCTTGTTATTCGGGATTCCTCTGAACGTTAGATACACGAAGCTGTTATATTTGTTTTCATTGCTTCCTGCAGTTTTGATGAGATTTCCAGCATAAACAGTAAAACTAGAGATACCGCATGACGTCATATTTTCTTGGTTTTATTTTCAAACAAGGTTAGATTAAAAATATATCTTCAGCATTATTAATATAAAACATTTTAAGGGGTGAATATGGTCCACACCCACTTTAGATATGAAAAATTTTAATTTGCAAAAAGCATATACTTATGTATATTCAGCAGCTCTTTTTTGTGGAGCCTTTGAAGCCGCAAGTCAGGTCACGTTTGTAATAATTTCATGGAATTTTGTACGAATGCGATTTATATTCGACAGAAAAAAGTACCGAGTGTCTAGTCAGCTCTGGAGACCAATAACTACTCACGAGATACAGAACGCCACCAGCATGCAATCATAGCTACCTACTCCTTTCGCTTCGTCTACCTCCCTAGTCATTCGACTCCTTCGTACGTATGTACTTAAGGGCGTCAAAATACAACACAATATATACAATAATACGCTGATTTTGGTCGAAAACAAAATAAAGACTGACTGGTAAAGTCAATTTTACTAAAAATTAAATTACGGTAACGTAAGCTCAGTCTCGTAGCTCCTCGCCGCGATATAAATGGACTCATTAGTTATTAACCAAAACGTTTCGAACTCGATAACCTACACATAAAATCTGACTAAGGCTGTGTGTCGATTGGAGCGGAGAAATACAGAGCTAGAAACATACAAAACAAATAGATGACCTTAGCACCACAGATATAAGAAAGAAGATTTCTATGCTTCGCATCCACATTATTGAGCGAGTCGCGTGCAATAGGGGCGAGCAACCGGGCACAAATCGTCGTACTTACTACTGGAGACTATATCCTCAGTAGTACGACAGAGTCTGGATTTGGATCGAACCTACGCCATCAAGCTCAACAGTCGCGCTTGACCCAGTCAAAACCAATTAACTAGATGTCCACTAAATAATTTCCCGTCATTCACGCTGCAGTGGACATCATGCGGTAGTCTACTGCTCCACTTTATCATTACCCACCTCATTAACTCGCTCTTCTAGGCTCTTATTCGCTCCGCTCAAGTGGACAGGCAGCCGAAGCCCCGGCTATTAGATACGTTCTGGTAAATGCTTACCTCCCATTATACTACGTAGGTAATATAAATACGTAACAAATTATAGGAGCTTAGGTACGTACTACGTAACACAAAACGCTGAATTAATAACGCGACACGCACGAATGTTTTTTGGGCTTTGTTTAATTGTTTTAGTGATTTGATTCTCACTAAAGACAATTTAATTGTCCACCATGAAGTCAGTCATAGAAATAATTTTAACAGCTTTCACGCTCACACTCATAAACACTGAAAGATAATTGCTCCCTCCCACCTATGTATACCCGGTAGAAAAGGATTTGTCCAAACTGGCTCGAATGAAAACACTTCGTGATCAAGGGGTCTACTCCGAAGGAGTATCGGCCGAATGTTCGGCCGTTTCCTGCTACGAAGTTCCTATTTGGTTCGGTCGGTTCCTATCCTACACTCCTCCACTCTTTCGAATATTGACTATGGTCCCGACCCAACTGAGCCGATCCGAACTTTTTTCGCATTTTTCAATAATATTCGGTTCGGCCATTATGTCGGTCCGATCCGAACGTTCGCACTTTGCACTTCGGAGCAGGCCCCCTGTTTTGGCACCCAACGGGGGTCGTGAGCTCGTCATATTTAACTTCTAAGTACCTATAATTCATCCAATGACGGTCGTTTCATAAAGTAGATTCATCGAAAATTCGCAGAAATAGGTACCTATTTGATAACATAAGCACGGCTTGCTTGCTTAACTTTTTATACGAGTATGTAGTGCAAAAGGGGCAAAAGTGAAATGGAATGTTGCGCTTGTTCACTTGTTTTTAACCGCTGAAATTTTTGTAGATACTTATCTATGGATAATGGTTGCTTCGAAACCATTTTGGGGCAGTTATTATTGTACACATTTTTGTACGCAAACACGATGTTTTTGTTTTCCGAGCTGCATGGAAAACATTCCCCGCGCGGGTGAAGAGTGGAAGGGCTTGTTTCCTTTTGGACCGCCGCGCGCCGGCGCACCCGGCACTACGTAGTGCCGCCGCGCGCATCCGGCACTACGTAGTGCCGCCGCGCGCACCCAACGGCACTACGCACATCTAATCACATCAATCTGCACATCGGATCAGTTTCAGAAATACTAAAGAAATTGCTCAATCCAAACCGGTCATCAATCCGTAACTCTTGGTAAATGTCAAAATTTCGAAGTCGTTAATACGAGTACGTCTGACTTGAAATCTGTCTTCTCCTTGATATTGAGTTGAGTCTTTAGTTGATAGTAGGTATATATGTCGCCGCCAACGGGTTTAATCAGCCATTTAGTTAACTGCCTAGCCTTTTAACTAAACGGCGCTGTTCAACTAGCGGCCTAAATGATATTCAGAAAATGCGTGTAATACAACCTTTAATTAACTGGCTGGCTGATGCTTTAGCCATTTAAGTATATAATAGGGTGATTAATCATTTTAACAACTGTTATTTTAACATTCAGTCAGTCATTTTATTTTTCAGTGGTTGTTGTATATAAAAATGAACAGAAAAAAACAGTTATTAAATCCTACAATGTCAGTATAAGAAAAACTCAAGTAGTGTAATAAATGAATGACCAGTAAAAATGTTGGAATGGGCAGTTAGGTAAATAGTTCATACGTTAGGTTGGAACTGAGATCAACCACGCGCGAGCCGATTTGTTCGCAGTAAGTAAGCCAGGCCACCCCGACCAACAACGCGCAAGCCGATTTGTTCGCAGTAAGTAAGCCAGGCCACCCCGACCAACAACGCGCAAGCCGATTTGTTCGCAGTAAGAAAGCCAGGCCACCCCGACCAACCGGGTTAGATTAGGTTAGAAGTATGACCAAACGCGCGCGAGCCGAGCGTGCGAAGCGAGCGGTGCCGTGGCAGCGACCGGCGAGCGCTACTTCCAAATTAAATTTCTTACCGAATATTTCCGATTTGTTAACTGCCCTCACATAACTCGTCATTTTACTGCTAAAAATATTTACTTACTCAATTTAAATATTTGTTATGGCTCATTTTTACTTAGTTTACAGCTCAGTTTTTATTGCCAAACTTGTTAATAAACATACAATAAACAACCTGCCGCTTTCAGTCAATCACCAATCAATCAATCGCTAATTTAAATGTCTGGGCTAGGCAAGTAGTTCAACGTTAGCGATCCAAGTCATTTTCCTAGCTGTTTGATTGAATGGATGACTCTCATAGTTGAACGGTGCCGTTCAGTTGAAAGGCTAGGCAGTTAACTAAATGGCTGATTAAGCTAGATGGCTGCGACATATATACCGTCGATTTTAGATATATGTCGTAGCTTAGTAGTGTAGATGTCGTAAAGAGACGACATCTACACAAAAGGTGTTATTATTCTAAAAATATTTCAAGACAGCTTGTGTATGAAAACAAATGTTTATGTGTAAAGTTTTTTGTTTAATGTTTCGAAAAAACGCGCAGGTGTCTCCTGCGTATATTTGTGTTTATCAAGCCGTGTGGCTTGATAAACACAAATATAAAACAAAGATAAAAAGTAATAATACTAAATGTAATAATAGAGAGAGATATCTCAAAACATAAATATAAATAACTAGCTTCTGCCTGCGACTTCGCCCGCGTGAAATTTCTTGTTCCCCGACCTTCCCTGTCGCATCACATAACCTGCCCGCGCTATCACTTCGTCTTCGCTTAGCGTTCTTTCTGACTTTTTTCTTTTTGCACAGCTCCTAAGGGTTATAGCGTGATGTTAAATAGCCTATAACCTTCCTCATGAATTGGGCTTTCAAATGCAAAAAGAATTATTCAAATCCGACTGGTAGTTCCAGAGATTACCCCCTACATACATACAAACAAACAAACTTTTTCCTCTTATTATAAGAGGTAAAATAAAAGAGGGTAATCTCTGGAACTACCAGTCGGAAAAATCAGAGTTTAAATAATAATTAGGTACAAAAATACCTACCTATTGTCGCCTCGCTGCAGGACAAGGCCTCTTCTCATAAAGTGAAGACATGAGCATTGATGCACGGATTGGAGATTTCAGACTTGTATTTGTTAAGTAAACTAGGTTTCCTCGCGATTTTTTCCTTTATCAGTGTCAGTGATAACCAAGATAATCGCATTGATACTTGCCCGGATTTGAACCCAAACGCCGTGAATGAGATTAAGCGAGGCCTTAACCACTCGAAGCAATAATGCTCGCGAAGGAGGAGGCGGAGCGCGTGAGGGAGAGGCAATCACTGCGCCCTCACGCCCCTAGTCGCCGCAAAGTCGCAAGAGACGCCCTGGACGGGAGTCAACAACCGACTCCGGCCACTGTAGGCGCGGGTTTGCCGGCGGCGAGCAATGGGCAGCTCGCCGCCCGTTACGGACCAGGCCGGGTCAACGGCGCGTTGTGTGTTCCACGCGCGGCTCAAAGAGATGTCAGCATGAACTGACGGGGTCCGCTAGGGCCGATGCCACCAGGGCCGCGGGTTGTTCGAAAGAGATACCTACCGTGGCCCCTGGCACAGGCAACTGAAGGAACACGGGTGGGTTTTAGTCAGTAAAAGTCTGACACGCCCTTCCGCTCAGCCCAGAGCGGGAGAGATCATTTGATGATTTCCCACCCAAAATATGGGCCAAAACTGTAAACAAACAACATTTAAAACCTTGTTTTAATCACTATTGTACCTAAAGGTCAATTGATTGAGGTACTTCCAGCCTAGATTTATCGCATCCGATATTTAAATAATATACTTGACCGTAACAAAGAGATCAATTATTGATCAATAATTTATTTAATGCTCGCACGTGCCCCTGCAATCACTACCGGTAGCCTTAGCCACCGTTATTAGCGTTAATAGGTATTACCATGGTATTACTTTTCGAAGTTCGCGAAAATACCTACATACAACTTAAGGTAGGTAGCTTGGTAGGTACCTCGGTATTTCGAAAAACACGTGTAGCTTTCCGCCCGTGTATTGTACATCCCAATTTATTAATTCATGGCTGGTTCACTTCGGAAATCAATCGAAACTGAATTGGATTACAATGAAGTCAATCAAAAATAATTATGTAACTAGTTTGGGCAGTGCCAACCGCCAGTTCACAACGTGTAGTATAGTATATCTTAAATAACGGAGTGACCCATTTTAACACAATTTGGTGCTTTTACTTCCAGGGTAGAAGAAGCGTAGAAAGTACTATGTAAGTGACTGTGTGTACACAGTATTTTTTTTGCATATGGCAATCAGATTCTAATGTCACTGTCTTATTAGACTCCGCAGATGGCAGCACAGCGTTGCTGTCACCACGTTAGCGAGGATACAGTGTCGGTAAACTTGAGTATCGATGAAATAGCCAGTCATATTCGTGGTAAAAGCAAAATAATAATTCTTCTCTCGTATCGGTACTTATTACTTATTTAAGATTAGCTTATGCCGTGGTAATAATATTAGCCAGTCAGCAACCTAAAGCGTAATTAGTAGTTAGCAAGATGGGAACGAGGCTGACTGCCCAGCGTTATACACTTTCTATCACAATCCAATAAAATTGAAGCAAATTCATAACAATGCTTAAAAGATTAATTTGCTCAACATTGTAAATAATTCAAGGAATTAAAATAAGTGAGAGCAAATGGAGATTAAATAGCGTAAATTAAAAAAATAACACAACTCGTGGAGACATTTAATGCACCCCAGTTATTTGAAAATAAATCTTTTTTAAATAACTAGGTACTTTATTATTTGTAATTAATTAATAACATCATTCCTTTTAAACATATCGACATTGCAACTTGTTTGTCATGCTCATCACTATTCATGGGGCGGTGAACATGGACAGATCGATCGTACTGAACGACTCACGTAGCGGCTGTTTTTATGATGTCAACATGTATTTCAAACACTTTTATTAATTTAAAAGAACCTGTGAATGAAGTGATGTTAATATTTACACTTAATGTTTACTCCACGAAATACGGTGAAAACTTGTGCATCTAACGAAAATGTCGATTATTTAAACATCGTTGAACGAAGTTGTTTTTATTCCCGTTCTGTTTTATTTTCTTCGCGATTCTACGCGGTGATAATGAGTGTCAAATTTAGTGTTTTAATAGTGTTTAAATAGTGTTGATCAGGTGTTTTACATAACGAGTTATTTGGAGATTCCCTGAAATGGATCCCAGGGATAGAATTGCGCGTTTTTTCCACACGCGGAACATGATGGCGCCGTTCTCCAGGTTCTACCGAGCCATGGTGCTCAAGATGAACCAACGTAAGTCTCTTGAGATATACTTGACTGCCCCACCCTTAGCTAGCTGAAAAACTCCTCGTATTTATTAATATCTAGGACAGGTTTTTGTCACATATAACTTTCAAACAATTTCTCACCTTACCACGTCAATTACTATTAGTATTATAGCTTAGTATAGTTTTAAAGGTCAGTTAACCGGTCAGAACGCCTCCTCAGAGGCTATATTTAACAGGTTACACAAACAAAACATTGTTTTTCTTTTAAGTTCTTAGTGTGTCAAAAAAATGATGTCATCTTTGTAACACTACTAATAACAATGTTTCTTGCTCGCCTACTTTATATGGTGTGCTGCTAAATTTTATGGGTGTATAAACAAACACCTGAGAGGCAATTCTCGTAATTTTAAGAACGTTCACAGTCTGATCTGTCTCAAACTGTCAAATATACCTCTAATTTCCCTACATTTTGACAAGTTTTTGACATTTGTGTGTTGCCGAGATGAGACTGCGACTAGATTTTGAACTTTTTCAATTACGAGAATTGGCCTTCGGCTTGCTTATCTTTAAACATAAAAAGTAGGTAACACCTTTGTTTAAGTGGATGGTACCTATTTATCTAAGAATTGCTGTGCCCGGCAGTTTCACCCGCATAAGGACGGATTCCGTGACAATACCGGGATAAAAAGTATCCTATGACCTAATCCAGGTCATAGTCTACCCATATGCCAAATTTCATCCAAATCCATTCAGCTGTTTTAGAGTGAAAGTGTTTGTTCCGTTTGTTATTGGTAGATATGAATAGAAATAACTGCTGTATTTGGTAGACTCTTTAGAATGTTACCCAACATCGATTGACACCCAAGACGTATCTTTTAGTTTCCTGAGTATGTATATCCTTCGTTGTCATGTTAATTTACTTAATCGTTAAATCTTTTGTGATAACTTAACCCTTTGTATGCCGGAAGGTGGATCCACGTTAGACCCAATGACTTTTTAATCATTTCTGTAATTACGGCATTCAAAGGTTAAATGTAAATAATGTGTGCTACTGGCCATCTAGAGGAACTGGAAATGACAACAGGAAACTAGAAAATATTTACTAGGTACAGTTTTTGATAACCTGATCAAATCTCTGGTTTTCTGGTTCTTGTGGATTCGGTGACTCAAAATTACTTAGGTATACTTACATTAGTTTAAGAACTTAGTTATTAAGGTTAAAAAAAAAAGGTTTTATTATTTTTTGCTTTTCAGTTTTTTCGATTGTTAAATTTTTTTGTTATACATTATATTAGGCGAAAGTACGAATAGTAGTCTATTATTTCTATGGCCAGGTCATCAAATTGTCATTATCTAACAGTTAACTTTTAGTGTCAAATAACAAGTAATTTGTCTCCGTACTAAGACTAAGTGACTAGTTCTATTGATGGTTTTTTGTCGACTCATTGTTGTCAGAAAATGTAATGCTTGAAAACAAAAACCCTGTGGTTGTTTGCTCTTCAAGAATTATTGTTATGTGAAATAAATATTTATTGTACATTCATAAATAATAAGTGGTGGTGAGATGAACTGGACGCATACCACGAGGGCTGGTTCGAGAATGACCAGGAAACAATTCCTGGAGGACTTGAAAGAAATCTTTGCCCAGCTGTGGGATAGAATAGGTTAAACAAATAAAAGTAATATATAACTGATGTTTATTATGTTTTGATTTAGTTTTTATCATTACAGATTGAATATCAAATCAGCTTCTTATCAAAACTTGCTTCAGAAGTCTTATTTTATCAGAAATCACTTGTTAGGCCCCTGTAAGACAAGATCGCCTGATAGGATCCTTATCAGTAAAACAATTATGAGGAAAATACATGGTGGGTACTTTTTACTATCTACCGGTCAAGCAGTATTTAACTTCATGTAGGTACCACTACGTAGTCTTCAAAGTACCTAGCATTCCATTGTTTCCTTATCCATATCATGAAATGTAAGAAAGTAGATAGCGTTATCATCAGTAAACCATGACACAATACAATTAAAAATGTAGTCAGCCTTGATAGTGTTCAACTGCAATGCTTCTACTGCAGTATGATGTGATAAAAGGCGTAAATAATTCGGCTGTAGTATTCTAGTACTGTAATAGTGAGTTTGTGGCCATTTCGCCCTTGAAACACCCTGTCTTTGAAGCCTGTGCCCTTGACCTTATCGCGTAAACGCGCTATACCAGGGTGTGATAACAATCACCTCATGAATAATATTACTAAAGCGAGTAATAAAGGAAACTAAACAATAACAAACGATTAGGGTCAGCAGTAAGGAGCCGCGGCGGCGCCACACAAACATACATAAAGACCTCATCTATAATTTAAAAGGCTATTTCATTCTCACGTAACAGACCTTAGGTAGCCCTTGGGTACACTAAACTAATCGTTAAGCCTTGGGACGTACAGTACTAATTGCTTAGTGTCGAGATACCTATTCTCATATTTAATTCTCGGTGCACGTACCGCCCGATAAACAGGCGTCACGGTTATTTATTTTATCGTTTCTACGAGAAAAATTATGACCGGTAGCTGATAATGGGGTAATGTTATTTTACATTAAACGATGCGTGTTTTCCAATGTGAGTTGTGCCACCCATACTCTGGTAAGCCGTGAGGGGTGCCTACTGCAGGCCCTCTAGCTCGGAACAAGCCACATCCGTATTCCATCACTACAGCCACTGAGAATATTATGAAATGTTACGATTAGATGAGATGAGAGCCTAAGTCCTGCTCCTGCCTAACACATAGAATTGTTAGCTTTTGAGGATAATTTCATGTTCGTTCGGTAACTGTCGAAATTCGAAAGTAGTCACCGTTCGACTAAACGTGACTCAGATGAGGATTTCCTCTTAAATAGGTATCTGATCTGACGAAATTGAATCATCGTAACCAGCGGTTAAAAAAATAGACACAGGTAAGGTTTACCTGTGTCTATTTTTTTAACCGCTCCGTAACGTATTCCGCCTGTATTTGTTTTGCATTTTGATAAGGGCGAGTATCAGCATGGTCACGTTTATCTCAACAAAACAACCAACGTTAATTAATATTTTAATTCCGGTCCCCGCACTCGGCACCCGGCGCGTGACTATGAGACAATAATGTTCGTTATTAACTGAAACAATTCATTCATTTCGTTGTTACAATGTTGGCTTTGTAAGCCAAACAGAAGCTTCTGCTAATTAATAGAAAACGTTCAATTAACTTAATCAAGCTCCTTATTTATTTTAATTTTTATCGTATTTTGATTGGCAAAAAACAAGGCATTATTTTCTGGGATGTCCAAAGGTCAAAACAAATTGTATGGCTTATGTGCAAATTATCATTCTGGCGTGAAAAAACTGGCTGCACCGCGCCGTTCCGCCTGTAGACGCTGCACTGTCCACTTCACCTTGAACGCGTGGCTGCGATATTTCTACAGCTCGACAGCTGTATAAAACTACAGTTTTTCGTTAGAAAGTTTTCAATGCGAAGAGCTAATCGCTTCAGTTTTACACTGACCTGATTACGATCAGCAAACGGTATTTTTGTGATATTGATGATTTTAGACGTCCATCATCCATGACTAATATTTTTCGAACATGAGATCACTCGGAAGCACATAAAAATAACAATATTGTAAGGGATTGACATCAGCGATGACTTCAATGTTTCGACGAGAGGTTTACCTGCACAACTAATTCTGCCCAATGACAGCACTAAATGCATCACACTTTAAAATGAGCGACCTTTACCTCGTTGTGCGGTCAGCCACGTCCTGGAATAATTTCAGACGTTACTTATTGCTTCATATTTACGTTGCCCATGATTTCATCTGAGCACTCACGCAATTTTACTGGAATGCTTTTGAGTTTTCAGATTTATTTAAAGCTCTTAGTGAAGAGGCGATACATATTTACACATGGTTAAATTCTACCTGATATCTACATAGCATACAAGCAAAAAACCTTGCCTTGAAAAAAACGAGTAACTTCCCTAAATTCTTGTGGTTTAAGTAAACGTTTTCGTTGAAATCTCACAAATGTCCCACGGCTACGAACGACGTTCTGTGGTCCCGAAATAACTTTGCTTTGAGTTATTATAAGTTTCGTAGAGTTCTTAAAGTATTCCATGTTAATTAGAGAACTTTGTGTACTTTGCCGGGGTTACAACAACTAAAGGGATGTTGTTCAAATAGTAGGTGAATGGTCCCAGAAGTTTCAGTGGTAATGTAATATTATGACGGATTAAAGAGTTTCAAAACATTCGTTACGTGAATTTTCACATAGAATTAGTCAAAAAGATTGTGTCCGCTTCCCAAGAAAAGTTATAAAATAGCGAAAAAGACTGAATGCCAAACCGTTCACTAAAACTTTTTGAAAAGAAAATCTTATGAAATTATTATTTCGTATTTTCTTACCCTAATTGTCTTATTTTCTGTGCCAAGATTTCCCAGCGTCTTGAGTTTTGAAATATATGTTTTTTTGTTTGTTTGCAGATGAAGATGAGGCGACGACATCGGGCCTGACGGACGGAGCGCCGCTCGAACAGAACAGAATCATCTTTGTCAACAGACCGCAGCCCATCAAGTTCCTAAACAATCGAATATCTACGGCTAAATACAGGTAAGTTTTAACCTACACCTTTTACAAAGTCTGACGTTACCATCATCATCTGCGTAGCATTTTCTCAACTATGTCGGGGACTGCATCCTGTTGGAATGGGTAACACGATACCACTTGGTACGACTGGTTGACAGACTTTCGGGCTTGAAAGATCCCGGAATCACAGCCCGGACCAACGGCTTAACGTACTTTCCAAAGCACGAGGGGTATGTACAGATGATCCTCCATCCACGGACCGACCTCGGGGAGCGTAGCGATCGATCCCTGCGGCTGGTATGCCATAGCCACCAGACCCTCGTTGACTCTAACGCAACCAAATTATGAAATTCTCACCGAGAGGAGGCCTGTGTCCCAGCAGTGGGAACATTATAGGCTGATGAAGAGATTCGTGTAGTCAACGAAAGAATTCAGAATGTCAATATAAAGCTGGCCGCGTGCTTACTTTATCTCCTTGGCTGTCTGTACATGTGTGGCGCCGCAATGGAGCACAGAACACGATATCGAGCTCGGAAGGCGTTCCCATCCGCCATGTTCCATTATAATATGGAACGCGGTCACAATATCTGCATTCTAAATATTTTCTGGTGTAATACGATCCATAGAACGGGAAAATGCAGTGTGGTTTTAGAATTACTTGTATCAAGCGTTGGATTGGATCATGGTCCAGGATCTAGACTGGATACAAGGCATCTGGAATCTCCTCCGAATTTAAACATTACACACGATGCGAAATTTCAGTTCATGCAACTGAGTCATTACATTAACACAAATATTATTCATCAACTATAAAAAAAACAAATACATAGCATTAGATATTTACTTGGAAGAGTACATTTCCTGTGCAATACCGTTTTATCTCCAATCAATCGAGCCACGACTGGCCACGAGCCCACGATTGATGAACAAATAAACAAACACAGCCTTTCACTTTATGAAGCCGATTGCGAACGAACTCGCTTTATTTTCTTTCATTTTTCAAACACATTCGCTTCGTTTCCGTAGAAGAAAATTAAAAATTTCTGAAGTAACATGTCTGTAGTACTTATGTATGTGACGTATATTGGGGGCCTCGCTTCTCCATTGGCAGGCCATTCCGTCAGCGTCGTAAAGTTTGTCAGCCGACAATGAGCGTGCCTAAACAGCGGCACAATGTATACACGGCACATTGTTTACGCGCCGCGACGCTTGGCCGCCTGCCCATCCACCGTACTCTGATGTCATACGCGTTAATATATCGCTGCTGTCTACGTGGTAACTACTCCACGTTACTATTTTGGAAACTTGACTTTCAACAAGTTTTAGAGCAGTTCCCAGGAGAGTCGTGAAAGGAGATTGTGGTCCTTACTTCACTTTTCATTGGGTATTTGATGACTTGACATTTTTTGCATTATTATTATTATTCACTAGCTTCGGATGGATGTCGGAAATTATCCCACAAGAACGTGCTACCGCGACGAAAAGTAGCCTGTTCTCAGGATGCCATCTATCTCCTTGCCAAGGTTTATCGAAATCCGTTCAGGGGTTTAGGCGTGAAATGGTATATATTTGGATTTCATGGGTTTTAATATTTTAGCGCGGAGCCCTAATTATGTTTCTAAAATAAATGAAGCCTAAGTTACTCCTTATAACATCAGGATCTGCCTGTGAATGTCCCGTCAAAATCGATCCAGCCGCTTCAGTATACACTTTCATATGCATACTTATATTAAAAAGCTGTTATTTTGAAATTACAAACAGACACTTCAATTTTATTTATTTGTACAAGATTCGTTTAATACTTCAAACTCACAAACGTATAGGGGCGGACTTATCTGGTTGAATGCCGTAATTACAGAAAGCCGTTGTGTCTCGGCTCGCGTGGACACACGTTCGGTAATGGTTGGTACGAAGGGTATAGGCATTTTCTACCATTCATCATTGCATTGTTCCTGGAATGGATGATGTCTCGGATGGTACAGATATCCACACGGCGGTGACCACATACTACTCCGTCAGGATGGCGCGTCCCCTGTTTGATTGCCGTCCGATTTAACGTACGAAAACATAACAGTTGAGCGGTAAACATAGAACTACGCCCATGGTTGACTTTTTCGGATCTCACACTTTATTACATTGTGCAGTGACTTTGAAACTTCATAAAAGGAGGTGACTCAGTATGACAGCAGCGCGTGGCAATGAATGCGTGGCTGCTAATTACAATGTTCCCTTATTGAGACTACGACAACACTGCCCGTCCTCGCGAACTTTCCGCTGCTCCAGACATTATTCTGAGATTTTCTTGATGAAAATCTTGAAAAGTTTACGCATTAAGGATAGAATTTTTGTTGCAAAGTTCCTTGTTCCTAAAGTGCTCATTGAATAGGTACATTGTTTTGATAAGGGTAAGAAGGTACGTGTCGGTATGTCCTTGTCCGCGACTGTGCCATGTCATACAACTACAAGTTATGCACCTGCGCTGGGGTGTGGCGTGACGACATAGCGAGCGTGTCGCCGTAACAGCCGGCTAACACTTGCTCCGTGCACATTATCCAATCTACTTCGCGCACTTCTACGTGTTAAAGAATGTTCAGTCACTTATGGAACTTTATTTCTATCTAACAAACAAAGAAGTCTGAATGTTCTTGAACTTTCTCTTATGGTGCCAAATTCACCTTCGTCTTCGGACGTTTTTCTGCGCAGTTCTTTAAATAGTTCGTCTTCATACAATTACGTCTTTTTTCGCAGTTCTTTAAATAAAACTATTGAGTGAGGATCGTTTATTAATAGGTAAATTATATCAAAGGATAACAAGTGGGCTGATAGATGAGCAATATGATTTATTAATATGATTAGTTAGAACATAAAGATAGTAACAACGCAGGCGACGAAGATAAAAATAAACATAATAAATACAATAATAATAACATTAGGTATATAAAATAACAATCACAGTAATTAGTAAAGCCAAGCCTAGGAAGTACTGCGACCCACACTGCACTTCCCTTGTAGAGAAACATTAATATTATCAAATGCATTCAATGTGTTGCCTGACGTCACCTACTCATATTGTTGCAAATATTATAAAAACGTGAAAGTTTGGATGGATGGATGTTTATTACTCTTTCACGGAAAAACTACTGAACGGATTTGGATGTAATTTGGCACACAGATGTTTTATAACTAGGATTAACACACAGGATACTATTTATCACGATATTCCCACGGGATCAAAAAATATGCGGGTGAAACCGCGGGCCGCAGCTAGTTATTATCATAAAATTAACAAAAATTATTGAGTCGCGAAAACGTTCATATTTTCCGATGCATTATTATAAATCGCTGAAACTGATACGACGGGGCTTACATGAATGAGATAATGTCATGGCGTCCTAGAGCGCGATGTTGCATTGTTCATATTGGATTTTAACATAATTCCAGAAGACCAAACCAGTGGACAAACAATTTTTTAAACTATTTTTTGACGCATATCCACATGTACCTATCATTTATGTAAAACAAACCTTGTATTTACCGTTCATTCGAAACAAACATCTTTTCTTGACGGTTGATAAATTAAGCATGCTCCGTTCGTCCTACGTCCTATAATTTATGATGTTTTCACTACAAACTACTTTCGATACGATCAAAGCAAACCTATCATTACGTAAGCATTAAGTATTGTCCACTTGAAACCCCCATGTTAACTACGTATGTATGCACCAGAATTTATAGACACCATCAATTATGTAATCCCCGCTTTTTATTGAGCCCCGTGGTACTACTTAGGACTTGTGGGGGGTTGCCAGGTCGCCAAACCTAATAGCCGGACAGACCAGCCAGTTTGGCCGGACATTTGGGTAGAAAGGCCGGACACCCTACATTATTGAGGATTTTGTGTCTCAGTATTAATAGGTACGACAAAAAAATTGTATGTAAAATCAAGCTTTTTTTGATTATTGTCATAATCAGTCATCGGCACTCGCTCATTTGCGAAATGTAAAAAGCCTAACAAAAGTCGGACAAGCCGGACACCGTTTATTTTGGCCGGACACGCAATCAAAAAGCCTACCTATGTCCGGCTTTATCCGGACGCCTGGCAACGCGTGGGAGTATAACATAACATAACATCACGCCTATATTTTTGAAGGGTTCGATAGAGATGTACCAAATATTACACCCACATTTCGTCAGTTATGTTTTTAAGTCCCATGTGACATGACATGTGTATGACCTGTGGTAATGACTCTAAGAAATAAATAATTTTGCTCATAGGTGAATTATTATTTAGATCAGAGAAACGATAGATGGACTGTGTGAATATAATATGGTTAGAAAGGGGGTGACTACCGAGCTGACGGCTAATAGAGAAGTATGGAAGAAAAATACATGTTGCGCCGACCACGAATAAATTGGGATAAGGAAGAGCATGTTGATGATGATGGGTGAATTTGTGATTCGTTTCATCTCAAATTGTGTAGATTCTAGATAAAAATACTTGCATAAAATAATATAGAAAACTTTTTCCCTTGTTAGGAAACCAATTTAAAAGTATTACGTGTTAGTGTTATCGCATTCGCGGCTGAGCGGTACCTAAACACTATGCGACCGTAAAGTATGCACTAACGTTATTTTCCTAATAGTCATGGTTCATTTAGTTAGGTAATCATGCTGATCGGCAGCCCCCCGGGACATACTGAACTGTGCAAACTAAATTACTTATGGATCAGTCGGTTTTGCTAATCAATTGTAGATGTAGTGTCATTGCCCCATTAACGTTGTTATTAATTGATTGTGAACTCAATGAGAGCCAATCGAAATGTTACGAATTACCTAAACGTAATAACATTCACCACCTTTCAGAAAAGCAGCTCTTCGACTTATTAGAATGTATTATTGACATTGCAGTGTACGAGTAACTCCTATAACACATAACCTACCTACAAATACCGATACCACAAATACCAGCACCGTACCTACCTACCTACTGAGGTAATATACCTTTTGTTCTCGTACAGAACGAAGGAAAACATATTAATTTCGTCACAGATACACGTACTTACATATAAAAAATCGGCCAATTACACGAAGGGAATATTTTACTTTATTTTATTTTTATTATGTGTTATACTCTGAATATTTCAACTGTCTACCTATTACGACAGACAGACAGACGTACAGCGGAGGGTTAGTAAGTAATAGGGTCCCGTTAGCACCCTTTGTGTACGGAACCCTATAAAGACAATTTAGCTCGAATAGGACCTATTTTTATTCTCTGTACTTTTGTTGTTTTTACTCTTCCTCTGCAATTCCCAATAAATAGGTACGTTTTCTCTCCGTAAAAAGTGAGCTGTATTAAACCGTCATGCCTTTCCACAGCGTAACATCATTCATCCCGCTGTTCCTGTTCGAGCAGTTCCGGCGCTACTCCAACTGCTTCTTCCTGCTGATCGCGCTGCTGCAGCAGATCCCCGACGTGTCGCCCACGGGCCGCTGGACCACGCTCACGCCGCTCATCCTCATCCTCTCCGTCAGCGCAGTCAAGGAGATCGTCGAGGACTTTGTGAGTATAGTGTACTGCACCTTCGTACGGTAGCACGACAGAGGAACAAAACCAGTAAGAGTTCAGCTTACCTTTTATTCTATCGGAAGGCCAGCTCACGCTTGGTCAGCTCAAGGTTACTTAGCACTGGCGTGCGCCCCACTGTACGAGGGACAAATGCTTGAATTAATGTTGTACCTCTCGCACATAGAGCTAGATCGTGGGCTTGTATGGACAAGTTTAATACTATCTTGTGGCAACCTGTGCGTTATTTGTAATGTCGGCAAATACGTTGTTAAACAAAATGTTGTACCTGTAGCGGTATCTACAACGCCACATGCGAACAACGCGTCATACTGACGTCACGCAAATCCTGCATCTCGCAAGCAGAGTTTACCGCGCAGTTAGCATAGATACAATTTCCTAACATCAATCGTGCCCGCCAGACATAACACCCGTCTGGTCGGAGGATCCTCCCTTTTCAATGGAGGATGAGTGAACTTTACACCCTGTTCCTCATGCCTCTAAATACCAATCAAATCACAAAGTCATTTTGACAGTTGTACAAAATGGCTATATAGCATGGCAAAGTGACGTAGGGTATCAATTTACGTAACAATTAATTTCCATGACTGCACGCACCCATGGAATTGGTGCACTAGATTTTATTATACCATAGACAAGCGGCTAATACCAGAATGTATCTACCTACGTAGGTAATTATGGGTCCGGTAATCTGGTTTATTCCGTAACTGATCGAACAGATTGAGCCAATTTAGTAAGCTTTGGTTTATTTTATTTATTTCACTGATTTTTGTTCTACTGGCTGTTAAATAGATTCTAGGCACGCACTAGCATGGTTAAAACCCAACAGCTACTAATAATAAAAAGTTAAGGCAAAGAGGAATTTTTCCTGCTAATAGTTGTCTACTAGCTTGTGCCCGCGGCTTCTCTTGGATGTCGGAAATATCCGGGATACTACCGGGATGAAAAGTACCCTATGTGTTAATCCAGGTAAACAATCTATTAATTCCTTAAAAATTGTTTTCATAAAATTCTATTGGTTTACTCGGCGCACGCCAGTAAAGCTCCCAGTCGGCATGATTTTTTCCGACATCTTCAACAATCATCGTTAGACAATTTACCCAAAACCATAATGAATTATATAGTTACCAAATTATTCATGAATCACTCCGCCCATTGGTGGCGCGTTCAGACCGGCAGACAGATGCGGCATATAAAACAAAGTCACTTAGTTTTATAATACGTAGTGATGTCAACATATTTACCTAGCCGGCCAATGTTATTCTGAATTCCTAAACGAGCTGTATGCCTAAATATAGCGGCAATAATGTTCGTCGGAGTGCCTCAGTAGCAGAGCACGAATATATTAACACATACATACATTATGAGGAGTGATTAATGATAGTAGTTCAAGTTTTTGTGAGGGTCTGCTAGACTGGCTCTTGAATTCTGTAGATAATTGTGAAATTATGGTCATAACAATAAGAATCCGTGGTTTCCGTCGCCTATAACAATAAGTGATTATTAATAAATTCGTTATATGTTTTTCCCAACCAACAATATGTTTTTCCCAACCAACAAATAATTTTGTCTAGCATTTTCCGCGCCCCGGCCGCAGGAAAAAGTTATACGATTTAAAAATAGCTTTTAAAATACACCAACAGATGTAGGTACCTACTTACTCGTATTTACTAATAATATATTTTTAGAAGAGTTACCGTGGAGTTTCTAGCCGCTCTTCTCCATAGGAACTACAAATTGGAACCGTGCAAGCGTGCACCTAGCTTCTGACGTTTCATACTTTCATTAGTGCCCATGTAGGTTTCGTAAAAACTTATTATATAAATACAATATTTTGAATGGAATATTAAACATACGAGTATATACTTGGGTAATTCTTGTAATCGGGAAACCGGGGTGTGCCTAGTACCTACCTACTGGATAGTAGGTAGGTACTAGGCACACGTACGATCTTAAGTCTAAGTAAGCAAGCGTTTAGACTTAAGATCGATAACTCTGTTAATTTGTTGCACTAAACGTGGTTTATTACAATATGGTGTATGAGTACATATTCATAAACCGTCACATATTATCTGGTACTTACCAGGTAGATAAAAGTTACTAAGTTACCTTCTTGAAAAATTAACTGAATAAAGATAGTTCCTCTGTAGCCAGCTCGGTGTACATGTCGCAGGATAATTGGAAAAAAAGGAATTAGTGAGACAATACCGGGTTATTAGAAATCAAAGATTTTCGTACTAATAGGAGTTAATTTAAGGATTTTTGTAAAAAACTTATCTTAGGTTAATCGCGATTCAGTATGAACGCTGATTGGCTGATGTGAACGTTTTGTACTGATGGATGCACTGATTGGTTAACAGCAACATTCAAGCCATGTTCTGACCAATAAAGTTTTTATGAATTGACTCTTAGATTAGACAATCAGCATTCAAGTTTCAAATCGTCCTAGACAGACTGGGTTTGTTTCTAATAATCCTAGTATTTTCGCAGAGGATCGATTTTTCCAATTCTCCTGCGTTACTGATTTCTTCTTTTGACCTCAAAAATGGTCGTTTCAGTTACTGTGACTGACATATACTTCTATATTGTCGTATTCAGAAACGCCACCGCGCGGACGATGAGACGAACCGGCGGAATGTGGACGTGCTGCGCGAGGGCCGCTGGCTCACCGTGCGCTGGGAGCAGCTGCTGGTCGGGGACATCTGCAAGGTCGTCAACAACACCTTCTTCCCGGCTGATATCGTCATGCTGTCCTCGAGGTAAGACATGGCGTAATTAGCCTATATATAGGTTACTCTTTATTATGTACAGTCAGCGTCAAAAATATCGGGACTAACAGACTTTTCAAAATGATCTCAACAACTAATAAAATTAAACTTTGTCTCAATTGGATAAAGTTCTTGTCAGAATGACAGTTGTCGTGTACTGTCTTCATTCTGAAACATTCCTTGTGTCATTGAGTTAATGTTTCATTTTCATAGTTGCTTAGATCAATTTGAACAGTCTGTTCGTCCCGATATTATTGACGCTGACTGTACATCATAAAATATACAGATATAAATGTAGAAAACGCCGACTGTCGCTGAAAACCAGCGTTAGGGCTCTGTCTCGCATAGGGTCTTAGCACTATGCTGAGCGATGGCCATTTTGCGTGGATACGACGAATTTTTTTGTGTTCTTTCTCTGCGTCGCGATTGTGACAAAATATGTCTCATATATCTGTGTATCACTAAACCTTCAAACAAGAACATACTCTGATTGGGGGCCGAAATAGGTATGGTGGTGAACTGGTGAGTAATTATTCTTTCTCGCGGCCAAAACCTACCTTGATTATAAAGAAATTAACTGTAGAAGTGTTAGTTTAAATTTTATTTAAACGAGCTATTCGCATTCAAAGGAATTCCAGCAAAGTATTTCCTTTCAGTCTTATGACGCTTTCGGTCACTGTTCTGTCGACCCACTCATTACTCAAGTCACCAAGGAAAAACATACAAACAATCATATTCACATGCATAAAGAAGCAGTCAATACACTATTATTTTAGCACTTGTTTATGTCCCTGCACAAGGTTGTCCACTCATTAACCAATTAAAAATAATTGCCCGCACACATTTGCGTGACCGCTCATTGGCTGCCCATTCACCGTCAGTAATGCATTATATACGTAATGTTTTTAAATAAACGTTAATTCATCAATAATCGAATGCACCGTATCATTGTATGGACATATTATTAGGTATGTCTTTGTTTTGCGCAGTAAAATGAACATAACCTATAACATAACGCCTATTTTCCCCGAAGGGATAGATAGGGGTGTACCCGATACCTATAAAATAATAAATAAATATCCCTGGACATTTCACACAGCGCCATCTAGTCCCAAGCTAAGCAACCTAATGCTTGTGTTATGGTAACAAGATGGCTGATAAAGTACTTATATACATTTTTTTTTTTTGTAAATACATACATATTATAGATAGAAAAACACCCAGACTCGGAACCTATAGTAGGTATATAATTATATACATACCTTGTATAGTATGAGAAGTTAACTCCAAATAAGTAATAGTAACCTATCAATAAGATGGGTTAATTTCATTACAGATGTCTTAAAAAAAGAAAAAAAAAAGGATTTGTCTGCCATAGGCTTCTACTCCGATCACCTTTTATACCCTGTGTTTGACCAGACGGTAAAAAAGTGAGGCGGTATATTACTTGATCACCACAAAAATATACATCTCGCTTCCTACATTTCAGTGCGTCTGCTGCAGTCGCCAGGATAACACACATGATGACCATGGGTCTAGTGCTCGACCCCCGGGTTGTCAAAGCATTTTTGAAATTTTCTTAGTGAAGAAACAAGAAAAAGAGAAAGCATTTATTGGGACTCGCACAGGAGTAACACAGACCAAATATTAAAAAGCAAAACAGTATATAAAAACAAAAACCAAAGCAAGTAGCATTCAGTCTGTTAAGCACCCCTCTAATATACATGTATTATGTAAGTGGCGAAAAGAAACTCCTCTTTACAGGCGTCACGTCACACAGACTCACTGTTAACAATCTACTTTTTGCTATCATCAACTTACCCTACTTACTTTACCTCAGTGAACCGCAAGGCATCTCCTTCGTCGAGACGTCGAACCTGGACGGCGAGACGAACCTCAAGATCCGGCAAGCGCACCCGGACACGGCGCGCCTCGACAACACGCTCGCGCTCACGGACTTCACCGCCACCGTGCAGTGCGAGCAGCCCAACAGGCACCTCTACGAGTTCAACGGGCTGCTGAAGGAGAGTAGCAACAAGTAAGTGTGCTGCAAAACTGCGATACGAGGTGGCAGGCACATGACGCGCAACGTGTTCCCAAGTTTTGAATCCCCCTAATTTATTCATTGGTTATCAAAAAAAAAATTGCTGTTCCATACATTTTGACCGTATATTTTCATCATTTTCACTTTTCTATGGTAATGGTAGGTAATACAAATGGGCAAGTACTTTCATGGTTGTAAAAAGTGTATTTTAGATCTCATTATCACGCGTTCGTATTTCCGAAGATAGACGATGATTGCCGAAGCGCAAACTTTTACTGGAATAATTTATTACTATGTTGTCACTCTATATACCTACCTCATAATCCTCTTTATTAACGTAGATCAATCCCGCTGGGTCTGGACCAGATGCTACTGCGCGGCTCCATGCTGCGCAACACCAACTACATCTACGGTGTGATCGTGTACACCGGTCACGAGACCAAACTCATGAAGAACTCCACTAAAGGTACCGTACCGTAGGTCTGCATACACTATAATAACTTGTGTAAAAAGACGCTTAACTAAGCCTAAAGTCACTTTTACTTCACGTCATTGTGATATTTTTGTACTGGACCATTAGACCATACCTGGCAACCTTCTAGTTACGAAGATTTTGAAGGTCTAAGTTATTTTACTTTTTTCACAAAAACAAATTTTAAATGTTATAATCTATCTCTAATACCTCCACAACTCGTGTGCTGTAGCATGCACCCATAAGCACAATGTTTGCCTGCGTTACATTGCGTGCTGCAGTAGCGGAGATTTATCACACTAAAAATAAAAGTCGTATCCCAGCAATCTATCTAGCTTAGTTTGATGTAGATAACGGCTATTTGATGGGTCTTCTTACACCCTGCATGTAGAACTGGTCAATTAATATCAATTCCTATGTCCCTCAGCGCCACTGAAGCGTTCCACAATCGACCGGCAGACGAACACGCACATCCTCATGCTGTTCATGATCTTGCTGACGCTGTCGCTGCTGAGTGCCGGCTTCAACGAGGTGTGGATGAGGGCGCACAGCGACTGGTACTTAGGACTCCAGGGTGAGTACACATTTCATCATCATCAGTCCCCCCCCCCCCCATAAATTACGTTACACGTCAAGGGGGAGAGAGGGGGCTACAAACTTACGAAAAACTTTAAAATGTCATCAACATGTCAATATTATTATAAGTTTTAATTTAAAATTGCAAAAGCTGTGACGTCACACGAAGCGGAGGTCATACCGGTCTCTCAAAATCATGAAATTTGTGAGACTAATTCATGGTTGTCCCTCGTCATCATTCGCCAGCCCGACTTTACCTCCAACGCTGGTCATGGTCAATTGTCACTACAATATTGGCAACCAAGCAAATCTAGGGAACCTAACCTACAAGATTTCACGTTGGACTAATGTCACGTAGGACGAACGAGCCTGCGATTTTTTGCATTCGAAGTTAATCAAAAAACTTTCTCCTAATCTGGCAAGGCTCAACTTGATTTGAAAACCAAGATCTTATGAACTGATATTGGTCAAAACGTTAATTGTAAACTAAATATACAAATATTGGGCTTGGTGTTTCGATTGTTTGTGTTGTAATCTAGAGAACATGATGTGACTCTATTTGATGCCCTCTATGAACCTGCATCTATGAGTAAACCCTAATCGCTCCACAAATCGAGCAGCGGTGGTCCAGTGGTGTCCGCCCCGACTTACGAGTTGTAGGTCAAACCCAGGCAGGCACTATACTTTGTGTTTATTTTTATTTCATCACCACTGCTCTCAAAACGGTGAATGAAAACATCGTAAGGAAACCGGCATGTCCTAGAACCAAAATATTCGGAGACATGTGACATCTACCAACCCGCACTGGGCCCGCGTGGTGGATTACAGCCCACTTCCTCTCACAGAGAGGAGGCCTGTGCTGTGTCCCAGTAGTGGGAACATTATAGGCTGATTATTCTGATATGCACCACAAATATGAGTTTTGTCGTCATCATCTGTAATAATGTACTAACATTGTTTTTCTCATTTTGTTACAGAAGCGCAGAATGCACATTTCGGATTTAACTTTTTGACATTTTTAATATTGTACAACAATCTTATACCTATATCGTTACAAGTTACTGCAGAAATTGTTAGATTTTTTCAAGTAAGTATTAAATACGGATTCATTTTATTTATACATAGGGCCATTGTTAACAGTAGTTTATGAAACTTGTACGTAACAGGGTTATTAAAACATGAGTGTGAGTTTATAAACCGCGTCGCAGGCGAGGTTCATAAAAGTATCACACGAGTGTTTACTACCATACCGTAAAACCTAGTTATGTGCAATTTCATACATTTTTATTATCGTAAATCATGCGCCAAAATCAAACATTCCTCGCCAAAGCAACCTCCACCGCTACAATCACACAAATCATTGTAAATTGTAGGTATTTTATTACAAAAAACGTTATTTTAATACTAGGGAACTTGTGTTTTAATAACACTTTTTAATTTTTTTGAGGTTCAAATCTTTTTAAATTTGTCAGAATTTAAGTAGATATATTTATTTCGGAATACAATATTTAAATAATAATCTTTTTAATCAATCAGGTAGATTATAAAATATTTTTTTGGCCATACAGAATGTACTTTTATTCATTAGTGCAGTCACTTCGAGTTCTGACTGAGTGTGGATAAAACTGATTTGAGAAATGAAGCTCATTGTTAAAGATCAAAGGACAATGTGCTTTCATGTGCAGGTCTAATCCCGCTGAGAGACTTGTCATCACTGAAGGATTTGTTTTGTATTACTATTATGTTGTAAAGTAGACTGTCCTGATGGTCTAGTATTTAGAGCCGGAGTTCAATCCTTTGGTTGAAAGAAATTTCTGATGGAAAAAACCTAATGAATACTGGCCATATACTCGCCCCCATTGGCGAATCTTTGGCCAATAATCGGGCATAAGTTGTATAGGTATATCTTAAGGGCGCACTCCTTCGGGGAACACATTTTAATAATTTATTGTTGGAAGCAATATATCATGGCAACATATGGAGTATGTTGGAGACGCTCCCTCGCGCACGTAGTTCTGAACTCCCCCCCCCCCCCCCCCCCAGGCCAAGTTCATCGCGATGGACGGCGAGATGTACCACGAGGAGACGGACACGCCGGCCATGGCGCGCACGTCCAACCTCAACGAGGAGCTCGGCATGGTGAAGTACATCTTCAGCGACAAGACCGGCACGCTCACCTGCAACGTGATGGAGTTCCGCAAGTGTAGCATCGGGGAGGTGAGTGTACAGACAGACATGATTCACTTTATTTTTAAGTACAATGTTGATTGACTGGGTGCTCTTTAGACGTAATAAGAGCGAGACATGTGCACATACGTTTATTATAAAAAGATTCTCATTTAGTAACTCTTATGTTAAAGATAATCTACAACATTCCCGGTCCCAACGAGAAGCTGGAAGACACACTACTGTACCGCAACATGCAGCGCAACCACCCCACGGCGCCCGTCATCAAGGAGTTCCTCACCATGCTGGCCGTGTGCCACACCGTGATCCCCGAGCGCGTGGGCGACGCGCTCAACTACCACGCCGCCTCGCCAGGTCCGTACCGACAGGTTACATCAAGGAGTTCCTCACCATGCTGGCCGTGTGCCACACCGTGATCCCCGAGCGCGTGGGCGACGCGCTCAACTACCACGCCGCCTCGCCAGGTCCGTACCGACAGGTTACATCAAGGAGTTCCTCACCATGCTGGCCGTGTGCCACACCGTGATCCCCGAGCGCGTGGGCGACGCGCTCAACTACCACGCCGCCTCGCCAGGTCCGTACCGACAGGTTACATCAAGGAGTTCCTCACCATGCTGGCCGTGTGCCACACCGTGATCCCCGAGCGCGTGGGCGACGCGCTCAACTACCACGCCGCCTCGCCAGGTCCGTACCGACAGGTTACATCAAGGAGTTCCTCACCATGCTGGCCGTGTGCCACACCGTGATCCCCGAGCGCGTGGGCGACGCGCTCAACTACCACGCCGCCTCGCCAGGTCCGTGCCGACGGGTTACACGTGTAACAACTGACACTAAGCTAACGGCCATGTTTATGTCAAATACTTTTTATGGTCGTTGTTTTGGATGTTAATTTGGATATGGACCTTAACTTACATGTTACGCGCGCGATTTAATTATTAATTAGCGCTCGTCGAGCATGTTAGCCTAGCAGGGCGGCTATCTTGCATTTGGAATCTATTTCAATAACATTAAACATATTGTTACGAGCTTCGGGTTTGTGACAATAAAAACTGCCGATAAAAATTACCAAAAGTTACATTTTAATTACACAACACTAATAACAACTCAAACACACTAATTATAAAACATAATCAGATCGCTTTCGATGTATCCGCCATTCGAAACCAGATGGCGCTAGGGGTAACTAATGTCACCATGTATCAGGCATTAATTGTGGCGCGTAACAATATGAAATCGAACAAACCATATTTTGATCAACATGTATGTGACACTGAAATGTAAAAAACGCCACAAACGTTGAATTTCGGAATATCTCAGCGCATCCCCATTAAAGAGCCGCCTTGAGAGCTAGCCCGCTTGCCCGCAGACGAGCGCGCGCTGGTGCTGGGCGCGCAGGCGTGGGGCTACGTGTTCGACCAGCGCACGCCGCGCGCCGTGCGCCTGCGCGCGCCGCACGCGTGCGAGGAGTACGCCGTGCTCAACGTGCTGGACTTCACGTCGGCGCGCAAGCGCATGTCCGTCATCGTGCGCACGCCCACAGGTGAGGCCGCGCGCTGCATACCACACAGTGTTCAATATCGCTCTTAGAGTGGTTTATAAAACCGTCACATATTATCAGGGTTTATTGTATAGGTATTGTTTTAATACCTAGTTTCATTCACTAGTTTTTTAAACTCATTTTTCATTAAAACACAATAAATAATATCATTCATCTCCAAGTCCCGATGTGTGCCCGATGAATGAAATAAGCTTGCATAGTGGACGAAATGAGAACACTTGTTCTTTATTCTTCGGAAAATACAGGCGTGACGTCATGGTCTAATATTTGTACTGTAGACCTATTCGTAATATCGTGTTTGTGATAAATAAATAACTCTGACTTAACTATACAAGGTGAATTTTTTAATTGGGCGTGGATAGCTAAATTTGAAACTATGAGGAATAGCTATAAATACTCAAAGGAGTCTCGATTCTTCGAGCCTTATTAGTGACACTGTTGAATGGTGTAATAATAGTTTTTTTTTTCAAAATCAACGGGTTCGATCTTTGCTAGAAATATTGATTTTTCAAAAATCCAATAATGCAGTCTTAGTTTCCGTCAAAGTCGAGCACGAGAGATCTTTGAGTACTTACTAGCTCCCCCCTGCCCCTGCGCAGGTGAGATCAAGCTGTTCTGCAAGGGCGCGGACTCGGTGATCTACCCGCGCCTGGCGGGCGCGCCCACCGCGCGCTTCGCGGCCGGCACGCTGGCGCACCTGGAGCTGTTCGCGTGCGACGGGCTGCGCACGCTCGTGTTCGCCGTGGCCGACATCTCCGAGCAGTTCTACCAGGTCACTGGTCCTCCTATTTTCTTTGTAATGTGCATTTTATTTCTGGAGAATATTTTTCTTTCTTTCTAACATCGATTTTGTTAGTAAATGAAAAAAACTTCTACCAATTACTTCAGTGACCAACGCCGTGTGTCGCGATTCCGTCTAGGAACTGCTTTATTTTACTTGCATATTTCTTATGCAACTATCAGTTAGATTTTAGAACTTTATAAGATTAATGGTTAACTAACATTAACACCTCCCTCCCTCTCATATTGTAATAATGTGTTCGTTGTCCAGGACTGGGCGAACACTTACCACAAGGCCAGCATAGCGATACAGGACCGCGAGCTGAAGATCGAGGAGGCCGCCATGCTCATAGAGAACAACCTGCGCCTGCTGGGAGCCACGGCCATCGAGGACAAGCTGCAGGTCACACACTCTCATATAACGCGCAAGCTTGTGCCCGCGACGCGTAACTCGCGCACAAAAGCTAGCTAGTACTAGTTATTTATAAATATACATAGATTCACTGAGATTTGACACAGTAAACTATTATAACTATTGAGCAAGTGCTCGAACTGTCAGTATTCGAGGGTATTAAACTGACACATGATTGTAAACAGGACGGAGTCCCCGATACAATAGCAGCCCTACTGCAGGCCAACATCAACATGTGGGTCCTCACGGGCGACAAGCAGGAGACGGCCATCAACATCGGCCACTCCGCCAGGCTGCTGCACAGCAACATGCCGCTCATCATAATCAACGAGGACAGCTTGGATGTGAGTACAGCTGCCATTCTACGGCACATTGTTATACCTCTAAGGTTCCCCACTGCCGGCGATTAACGAGAAGCGAGTCGAGGTGAGAAGCGAGTAGAGGTGAGAAGCGAGTAGAGGTGAGAAGCGAGTAGAGGTGAGAAGCGAGTAGAGGTGAGAAGCGAGTAGAGGTGAGAAGCGAGTAGAGGTGAGAAGCGAGTAGAGGTCGCGGCCGACGACGAGCTCCGAGCGCGAGCGCGCGGCGGGCACTCGTTGTTACGCGCGTGCGCCAAACAATCAATAAACAAAGATCACTCAATTGCCTTCAATTTAAACGGCGCCTACTCAATATTATTTAGATATACTTACATTAGTTTAAGAACTTGGTTATTAAGGTTAATTTTTTTGTTAAAACGTTTTTATTTTATCATTTTTTGTGGCTATAATCTACTAATTGTTTGCCAAAGGGCAGGCATATGTGGCACAGAGTAGAGTAATTATACACAACTCAGCATTCAAATCTGTGAGTGAACAATAAATCACCCCTATATCCCACCCTTAGGGTTGGATTTTTTTTTCCAAATTTATATGGCACCAACTTTGGGGTATGCCCTTTCCAATAAAAAAGAATTATCAAAATCGGACTACGCTGTAAAAAGTTATTCGTGGAAAGATACATAAAAAATATATACAGGGTGTTATTGACAGCCCTCCACAAAAACACAGGATTGATTCAGCTCCTTATTCTGAATCATATCCCACTGGAAATTTTCTCAGGAAAAAAAAAATTGTATGCCGTTTTTTCTGCTGATATTCCTTTATTTCAGTGTAAAATTACGTTCTCTGTATGCAACACTCTATTTATGTAAATAAAACAGCTGAAAAGTCCGCTACGTGCGTTTTGCCACGGTAACGATACGTTGCGTGTGAGGTAATAAAACAAAGCTGGTTTTTTGGATTCCCTTAATGTTCCTGAAATAATTACATGTACCGGTCATCTTAATATGATGTACTGAAGCCACCCTATCAGTTTGCGGAGGGCTGTCAATAACACCCTGTATATACACGCATCGATTTAAAAACCCTCATTCGTGTCTGGCAAACAAAAATCCGCCCCAGCTAACATGGGTAACCTATCTGTTCACATCCTACGTAGTAGAGGACAGTCGTCTTAATGAGTGTTAAGGTTGCACCCTGCACGTCTAAAGTTTACGATAAGTGAGAGCTCCGATGTCTCAATAAAATGCAGTTCACGGTACTGATAATGCGTCATATTTAAAATCGTAAGAATGGACGAGCGTGAACCAAAGCTCAAAATGAGTCGCAAATATCGCGTTGCATTTAATTGCTTATAATACAACATTGTGGTTGTGTTGTGTAAACGTCAATGTTGTGTAATTACGCGTCATAAAATGGGTAAATTCACTTGGAACAAAAGTCAGTAAACAATTTTGAGCACCACCATAAACTGTTTTTTGCACAACCCTTGTTTTAGGGTTCATTTTAGGAATATTAATGCCTCCCTCATTTTCCCAAGAATCTATAATAACATTTCTCCACGTCCAGCTTTTCTAACTTTAAAGTTGGTCTCCCAGGGTACCCGTGAGTGCATATCGCGTCAGATGGTGGAGTTCGGCGATAACCTGGGCAAGCAGAACGACATCGCGCTGGTCATCGACGGCAAGACGCTCAAGTACGCCATGGGCTGCGACCTCAAGAAGGACTTCCTGGACCTCTGCATATCCTGCAAGGTGGTCGTGTGCTGCAGGGTGTCGCCCATACAGAAGGCTGAGGTTGGTACCACGGCTATTTAAGACTTTAATTGCGCCGTCAGTTGGAACTGGTCATCTCTTAGCTGCAATGCTTTATTTAATTATTTTTTTTGTACCTACAATCCTTTTACATCGTTCTCACATTATAAATAAATAAATATCCCTGGACATTTCACACAGCGCCATCTAGTCCCAAGCTAAGCAACCTAATGCTTGTGTTATGGTAACAAGATGGCTGATAAACTATTTATATACATTTTTTTTTTGTAAATACATACATATTATATTATGTAGCTATAATTTCAACATGGATATGATGTAAACAATATTTTGATTTAAAAGAGTGTCTACGAAGTTTCTTTCCGGTTCATCTTCATGTCAGAAACATGAAGCCGACTGACTGGCTCCTTGGCAATTTAAAAGTGCCTGTAAATGGTTTAATTGAAATAAATGCTTTGAGTTCGTTTTTTTTAAACTAAAATAGTAGGTTGTGACTGTGTCAATTGTGTCGGTAAAGCCAGAAAAAATGATTGCTCAGCAAATCGATTGCTTAGCATATTGACTTTCAACTTAAATTTTCCAAGTTGCTATATGGCATAACTTTGTGTGTAAATTTACTGTTTAAACAATTAATTTCCCTGACTGTTCATAAGAAATATATGTAATAAAAACGCCGGTGAACGGGCCCTCGATTATCAGTGGGCCAAAAGTTTGATCCGATGATGACGAACCCTTAAAGACAAGTCCAGACCGATTTGTGTGATCGCAGGTGGTGGAGATGGTGTCGGTGGCGACGGGAGCCGTGACGCTGGCCATCGGCGACGGCGCCAACGACGTGGCCATGATCCAGCGCGCGTCCGTCGGCGTCGGCATCTCCGGCGTGGAGGGGCTGCAGGCCGTGTGCGCGTCCGACTACAGCATCGCGCAGGTGACCTGGCCTAGCATCTGTTCCCAAACTAACTCATGAAACTAAACGAACCCTGTTCAGATTAAGTTCTTACCTATCACTCACTAAACGGAATTAGTAACTCATTCATCCGTATTTGGAAGGTTTCAACTTTATATCGCTCCACTTTTTCCAACAATTATTGTTTTAATAACATTATTAAATTGTAATTGAAAAATCATCGACGAAGATTGAGGTAATAAAATTGACCTGAGTTGCCAAATTAAAAACATCCACAAAGGAACGATCCAACCCAGAGGTACTTTAAGGGTGTACATTCTCAAACTTAGCAAGGCTCAAATTGCTGTGTATAGAAATATGGCTCATAGTCCATCAAAATATTGATTATGAAATGCAATAAATAATATCATAACACTCAATGTTTCGTTTTAGATGTATGAAAAGCCTAATGTTGTATTATTATTGCAATTTATAATAAATATTTTAGTGTACCATCATAATATTTGATAGCTCAGCGACGTTGCCAACTTTAAGAATGCACGCTCTTGACAAGCAAACCTTCTGATATAAAAATTTTGTTATTAGTTCCGTTTCCTCCTGCGCCTGCTGCTGGTGCATGGCGCGTGGAACTACTCGCGCATCAGCAAGCTGATCCTGTACTCCTTCTACAAGAACATCTGCCTCTACGTCATCGAACTCTGGTTCGCCATATACTCCGCCTGGTCAGTAATAACAATAAGTATAATGCAGTCCGTCCGTTTCCTAACTGGAATCTCCAGGGCCGGACGGGCTGCACAACTTTTAGATAAAGTGGTTCCAAAGGTCGCACGCCCCCTTGGCATCACACAGTCAGCCTTAGAGTCAGGGTCACTGCCCCAGTCACTGCCCAGTTTTGATGTGCCAAAATGCTATGTTCTAAGTCGGTAGTAAGAATGAATGATATGAACGTAATACATATGTCAAGCGTGTTCTGCTACTCGCTGATAGATGTCGCTATTTCGCTGTACGGCAATTATCGACTTATTTGAATTTAAATTAAAAATGATGAGCTTCGTGACAAATTTTTATCACTCATAGACGTGTTTTATCACCACACATCATAAAATTGTATATAATTATAATTGTTTTGTAGGCTATTGTCTTAAAATTTGAACTTTTTACACTGGTATTACTTATAGAACTGAGTTCATTAAGTTTTTTAGACAATGTTCACATATTTGAGAAACATGTTTATATTTTCATAACCCGGTATTTTCAAACTATGATAACACTGTTACTGATTGTTTATGAGTCTATCTTCACTTTTACTGTTTATATACTTACTGGTTTTCCTGTTTTAAATAATTATTTAATTACGAGCACAATCACATCTAATGTTTGCTTGTCAGCTGTCCCAGTATAAAAGCATTACAGTTTAATTATACATATATAAAACGAGCGAAGTGCAGCTTTAAATTAAGCCATTGAAGGACAATGAATGTGACACAACAGAAGTTTTATTGTTTTATTTAGGGCTGATTTTTCCAAGAGACAGCCAGATAACTTTATCCGAGGAATAATTTTGAATTTTTGTCAGTTCTTCCATACAAAAAGTGTCACGACGTCAATTTTATTCCATAAATAAAAATGATTGGTTGATTGAACAACCAGCCCTTAGTCTCTCATACCATTGCAACCTCCATCTATTTTTGCAACGCAGATCTGAGGGCCGAGGGGCCGTGTTTCTAAGAACGTTCACATTCTAATCTTAGCTTTAATCGGTTAAATACATCGCTAACTTACATTTTTGACATTGAATGTCGCCGAGATGAGATTGTGACTTGAATTTGAACGTTTTTTAAGTACGAGAATTGGAAAAGTTAATGGTTCATTTGACCACTTAGATTGTGATATTGGTTTTAAAGTCCCACTTCAAAAAATTACCATATAAAGTCGTGCTGTTTAGGTCTTATAAATCAAGATTTCTTAAGCCTCACAAACATCGAAGAGCCAGCAATACATTTGTGTTCTTCTATCTTCATATGTGTCTTTATTAACTTTTTTGTGTATATAAACAATATTTGTAAGTATAAAAAATTCCTAGAATCGTTTTGATGTTTGTTCTGGTCTGCAGGTCGGGTCAGATCCTGTTCGAGCGCTGGACGATAGGGTTCTACAACGTGATCTTCACCGCACTGCCGCCCTTCGCTATCGGACTCTTCGACAAACTCTGCTCGCCTGAGATCATGCTTAGAGTAAGTTGTGTTTAAATGTCGCGATGGAATCATTGCACGGTAACCGTATTGAAACACGGCGACGAACGTGGACGAAGCCGAAGGAGTTCGTAAGAATCATAGATAGCCTCGTTCTGTGTGTACCTTTGGTAAAAGGTGTAACTTATGTATGTACGTGTTAAAGATAATACTGTGTGTGAGAGAGAAAGAGTTAGTGGGAAGATGGCGGTGTGTACCACCTCGCTGCGTAGGGCCGTTCGGAGATCGTAGCCGATCTGAAATGTAATAAAGCTAGCTTGGCGTGTCCCGCAGCACCCGATGCTGTACACGCCGTCGCAGCAGGGCCTGCTGTTCAACGTGCGCGTGTTCTGGGTGTGGGCCGTCAACGCCCTGCTGCACTCCGTGCTGCTGTTCTGGCTGCCCATGCTGCTGTGCAGCCACAGCGTCGTGTGGCCCGCCGGCAAGGACGGCGGCTACCTGCTCATGGGCAACTTTGTTTATACCGTGAGTACGCCCGCATTCTTACTTCGTAGTATTTTAATGTGTCTGTATTTCCCGCGCGACGTCCGTCCCGCGATCGGAGCGGCCGCTGACATAACATGACACGTGTCGTTTGCAGTACGTGGTGCTGACGGTGTGCCTGAAGGCGGGCCTGTCCACGCACTCGTGGACGTGGGTCACGCACGTGGCCATCTGGGGCTCAGTGCTCATGTGGTTCATCTTCATACTCGTCTACAGGTCAGTGCTCTATGCAGATGCTATCTACTTAAGGTATACTTGTCAACTGAAGGGCTACAGAGATCTTTTAGCGCTCGAATGATGTTGACAGGTAAATTTTGTCAACCATTTTTACTAATTGTATGCCGTAATCATTGACACAATAAAAAGTCTCGCATAGTATGTCTCGCGCAGATTTACTTGCGGAACAAAAGCATATAGTAATCCATGAGCTGTTTCTCTCAGCACTACATCGCAAGATACTTCCGAGATTTGTAATAATACGCGTTATTTGTAATAATACGTGTTATTTGTAATAATACGCGTTATTTGTAATAATACGCGTTATTTGTAATAATACGCGTTATTTCAGTAATTGTAACAATTTGTGTTGCTGTACAATGTGTAACCTGACATTAATTTGTCCTCAGCAACGTGTACCCAATAATCCTGATCGGTGCAGTAATGAGGGGTATGGACCGCATGCTGTTCAGCTCGCTGGTGTTCTGGCTGGGGCTGGTCCTCATTCCCATCGCCACGCTCGTCCCAGACGTGCTCTTCACTGTGTGAGTACCATGCATCAGCTACTGCATACAGCTCATCATAATCTGTCGGTACTGTGAGGTTGATTGGTACCAAAGGCATTGGCCTTTCATTTTGACAGTGGAACAACATTCATTGCATTATTTACTTTGCTGAGCAGACGAATTTTTCAAACAAATGATAGCAATGGATTAGCTATGTCCTTCAAAACAAATGATAGCAATGGATTAGCAATGTCCTTCAAAACAAATGATAGCAATGGATTAGCAATGTCCTTCAAAACAAATGATAGCAATGGATTAGCAATGTCCTTCAAAACAAATGATAGCAATGGATTAGCAATGTCCTTCAAAACAAATGATAGCAATGGATTAGCAATGTCCTTCAAAACCCTGCGGCTCGTGATTAACAGTAGTAGTGTGTTACGGAATTAGGTTGCTGGTCGGGAGCTGAATTTCATTGCGTCTTCATGCAGACGATTTTATTACAACTTTAGATATGGCACAGGAGGCATATTTGTCCAGAGTACGAGGTTAACGAGGTAGTTATTAAAGTAGGGTTTGTTGTCTTTTCAGGGTTCTGTACCAACATTGTAAAAAGGAACCCTATTGGGCAAAAATATATAATGCGCTTGGTTTAAATGTCCACCACTAACGAGACTTATGGCACTGAACGATCGTATTGAGAGACTTATTAACAGCAATACCTGATTTCATCTTAGATATAGTAGTTAATTTTTTAACTACCGTCGCTCAAGCAGCACAATCGGAAAGACACATTGAATATGGAGAAAATCGAGTACTGCGCCATCATAAGTTACTTACTAAGCAAGGAAAACCTATTAAAACTATATTGAAGACATTGTCCTTGGTTTACCGCTGTTGCCCAGGAAAAACCATGGTGGACGTGGCCACGCCAGATGTTACTAAAAAAGTGTTTTTTTTTTGTTTTTTGGAAGATGCTCATCTGAAAAAACAGCTTGCAGAAGCTGGAGTATCTGATACAAACATTGTTACATCTCGGCATAACTAATGTCAGTGCAAGATGGATACCGTTGAACCGACGTGCATTGTGAGCATAAATGATGAAACCAAGTTTCATCCGAAAAGTCGACTCAATCCATCCATGTGGTCGTTACAGAGTCTAAAAACGCAAATGAAAAAAAAAACTACGGGGAAATAAATTTTCCTGCGATGAACAAGAACTCAGTTTCAGCCTATTTTGAAGGCAATCAGAAATCTCTTTTTTATGTGGTACACTAGTTAATCGAATCTGAGTCTAAACAACACTCCATGCAGTAGCATTAAATAGGTAGGAATTTCCAGGATATCCAAATCTCTCACCAACTTGCAGAATCGGCAGGGTCTGATGAAGGAGTAGGAGAATGAAGGAGTAAGAGAAAAATCATCATCATCATCATCAAAATCAAAAGTCATTTATTCAAATTAGGCAGAGAGTCAGCACTTTTCGAACGTCAAAATTACAAAAGACAGTCCCCCAACAACGCCCGCCCTTCACCACTTCCTAGTGCTATCGCTGGGAAGAAGTGGCGCAACAAACTTCCCAGCAGCACAGCTGTCTGTTCAGTTAGAATATAGTGCATGTATACAATACTAGGAACCTATGTTCAGTAATTAACATTACAAGAAACTTAAATTATTTGCCATAAAATATGTCAGCTAGCCACGCCAATATACCAACAAATATAATAAAAACTGTACGTACTCAAGCTGAAAAATAATTAATTCAAATGGAAATAAAAACTTACTACCTAAATAAAAGCCTCCAGGCATAAAGGGCGTGACAGCTTACATATTTATGCATAGCTGGGTTCTGGTCACATAGCTGTCACTTGAGTCACAGATGAAAAACTAGGACCATCGAAGTAAAATAAATAAATAAGTTAATACTAATAACAATAACCTGTCAGTAAGCTGATTCTGGAGAAAGAACATGAACATTGTCTTGAGTTAATTAGGGCGACCAACTATTCTTATCGTGTAAGTAGTCGTTGATGGAATAGTAAGCCTTTGAGCAAAGGTTAGATTTTACTTGAGCTTTAAACGCATTGAAAGGCAAGTCTAGCAAAGAAGAGGGTATCTTGTTATAAAAGGTTATACCAAGCCCAACAAATGAGTTATGAACCTTATGAAGCCGGTGAAAGGGGGCACGTAGTTTGTCCTTATTTCTAGGCAAACTTTACACATTTCGTTTTCTTGGCATTGAGAACTAGGTTATTTGACGTAAACCAATCTGTAACTATTGAGAGTGCACTGTTTACGTCGTCAAAATCTTGTCTATTCCTGTCTACTTTAAAAATAAGAGAGGTATCATCTGCAAACAGTACAACGTCACAAATGCCCTTCAAATGGAATGGTAAATCATTGATATATACTAAGAACAAAAATGGACCCAGTATTGAGCCTTGCGGAACACCTAACTGAACTGGTAGCCCGGAAGATTTCGCGCCATTAACATCTACACATTGGACCCTATTATGTAAATAAGAAATTATTACGTTGAGAGCCACGTTTCGGACACCGTAATGACGTAACTTACGCAAAAGCGTGTCATGGTGCACGCAATCAAAGGCTTTGGAGAGATCACAGAAAACTCCAATAGCATTTTGCGATTTCTCCCATGCGTCAAATATGTGTCTCAGCAGAGCAACACCCGCGTCTGTAGTTGAACGACCCTTTGTAAAGCCATATTGCTCATTATGGAGGAGGCTGTTTAAATTAAAATGTCTTAGCAACTGCTTGAGTATTAACTTAACTGAGGATAATTTAGTAACTAGCTTCACTGTGGGAAATATACGTACATCTACGTAGATGTAGGCGAGCCACGAGCCGATCGTGGCTTGTCGACTAGTAATAAAGTTTAAAAAGCAGGAAATAAAAGATAAATGAAGAATTTAAAAATTTAATATTAGGTGAAGGTAATATTTAGATCCAAATAAATAACAACAAAATCATGGACGCATTTGAATTCATTCCAGTATTAATTCCTGGTGGTCTCGGCCGTTACCGATGTCACTGATAATGAATGAGTGTTTCTTTTGACAAGATGGGCAATATTTCAAAATTCGGTATGTAATGAAAAAATGTCCTACCCTGAACCAAAACCGTTTCGAGCTTTTCGGTTCGTCAATTTTATTTTTCTATTTTGAGCTCTTCAAATTATGAGATGGAGTTTTTTTCACATAAAACCACTTGACTTTCATTTGACCTCCACATGACGATAAGAAAACTTTCGGTGCCTCCCATGACAAAAAATATGAAGTCATAATGTCAGCTTTAGGGATAACCATTTATAATACAGTCAAGCGGATAATTCGGTCTTTGAATCAATTCAAATCAAACGTTAAAAATCAATGTGTGTGAGTATATTTGATATTATTATTATGTATGTATGGAGTTTGCTATTTCAGAATCTTAAATGTGTCTTCAGTACGTTTATAATTTCAGCAGAGTAAATGTACAATCTTTTTAAATATATGTGAATTATATTTCCGAAAACCTAGAGTTACATTAAATTTATTATAAGCTAGCGGATCCGGCAGACGTCGTCCTGCCCGAAAAAGCAGCGCCACCTACCGGGTCCAAATGACAATAACAAACAGAACAAAAAAAGAATTATCCAATTTGGTGCAGTCCATCGGAAGTTATACGCGTACATACATTCCTATTTTTATAGATGTACAGTCACGACCACCAATATGTCAACACTTGGCTACTTTCAATTGCGATTTTTTCGTGAAATAACGAATGCGTTGAAATACGACACATTACATAAACCTATGGGTTCGAAAATGCTATGTTCGTAACAACATAAAATTGCATCATGTGTACGAAGAGCTTACAAAGTCTACAAATAACCTATACAGGAATATTTTTTAAGCAATACGCAAAAAATTTTTGGTGGTTCAGTATCAGTAATAGAACACATTTCCATTATTTGTTCAAAACTTTTTTATATTTTTTTATCCGACTTTAAATCAGCAAAATATGGACACTATCTATTCGTAATAATATCAATGAACGCGGGCGCCGTGCGGCTTACGAGTGATGTTGCAGAGGGGGTGAAACCCCCTTCCGGGCGGCAGGGTGGCGCCAGGCGGCGGCGGCCGGCGCTCGACAGTCTGCATGCGCTTGCGCTGAAGTTACGTCGCGTCTAGTCGCTTTCCCGCGCAGTGCGCAACCCGCGCGTACTCGTGTGTCGTACTTACGATGTCAGATTTTAGTAACCGCGAGTTCTATGTGATGGTGCGGGTCTATTTATTATGTGGTGAAAGCCTACGAGCAGCTCGCAGAATGTATGCTAGTTGTAAGGACCCCACGGTCCCTAATGAAAGGACCATTTTAGCAGCCACTCAGAGGCTGCTTGATCACGGTCAGTTCAGGACCCCAAATCACGCACTAGGGTCTGGCAGACCTCGACTGGCGGTAAATGTAAGTATCAAGTTTTTAAAAGTGCCTTAATTTAATTGATTATAATGCGTTATTTTCTGCATTTTGATGGTCCTAAGCCCATGAAAGTATGAAGGAAAAATTGGAATTACTCTTCAAATAACTTCAGATCACGGCCTAATCTTAAAAAAGTCTAATTCGAACCTGATAAAATCAGCGATCAGTACATTGTATGTAACCCACGTAAATATCTATCTACCCACGCCTATGCACGAAAAACTTCCGAGCGCTGCCGCGCCGGGCGGCGCGTAGTGGCCAGAAAATCAATTTCAAAATAGACATCTTTCGTTAGCGATAACTTTATTTTTTTGTACTAAGACTTATCAAAATTAAAAATAGGTGTTTAATAAAACTCATTTAAGTTTAATTTGTCAAAGTTTGCGCACTGAATAAAAATTATTCCTGTATACAGGGTTATTTGAAAAACACCAACAAACTATTAAGAGGTCATTGTACTCGTCATTATGAACAACTTTTACTATGGGACCAAACCTGAAATCGCGAAAAAAAATCAGCTGTTCCCTACATTTATGTTCGGTTAAATCGTCAAGCTAAGTGCTGTTATTAGCATTCGACAACTGTATAGTTGTCGAATGCTAATAACAGCACTTAGTTGATTGAGAAGATCTTACGTATTCAACACAACAAACCAATCAATCAATCGTCAAACCTCAATCCAACCGTTCATCGGTTGGATTGCGATTTGGCTATTCCAGTTCAGTTGTTCATCTATTTGGATCCCCAAATACCTGACTGGAAGTAACATCGAGACGATAACAATCGCAATTTTGAGTGTTGTGCAAGTTACATGTGTGGGCTCGTACAGTTATCATTTCAGAAGATGGTTTAGAATTTCTGTTTATATAGTAAGAAATAATTTTTTGTTGTTGATTGATTGAGGGTCAACATATTGTTATAGCCACTTAGTAACGAGATTAAACCCCTTTTCGGCGTTATCGTTTATCTCGTGCCAGTCCCCGCCCGTAAAAGTAATAACCGTGTCTGCAAAGGTAATCATTTCTCCGTGTTTAAGTATTTAACTTGATAAGTCGTCAATGTATATAAGAAATAGGGTGGGGCCTAAAATACTGCCCTGTGGTACACCGTATTCAATAGTCTCTTCCTTACTTGAGTAACTATCAAGCCTAACGATTTGTTTTCTATTGTAGGAAAAGTAGCAGCGGTTAATTTCCTATTTTTGCTTGGACCAAAAGATTACCTTCAACTTATATTAAACTTTAAGAGCCAATGGATAAGAGGCTTTTGTTTGTGTCGGGGTTTTAAAAAAAAATCATTTAATTAGGTTCTGGCAGATTTTTAGATGGGTCTCCTAATAAAAATGACACCTGGTTTCATTTAATTGACTATTCAGTTACATAGGTCTCGATAGCGGTGTTGGCATTTGGATTTGGACCACATTTGGATATCGTCTTTTATTTATGCGGTCTCGGAAACTGAAAATTGAACAGAGAATGAAATAATATTTTTTCTTCCAAGGTACGGAACCCTCGGTGCGCGAGTCAGACTCGAAATGTGCGGGTTTTTCGGGACTACCTCGCTCCGGTTGCTTAGAGGCAGTAAAGCGCGAGATGATACTTAGTGTAGATGTGATGTGGCGGCGTGTAGCGTGCGGCACGAGGCCGGCTCGGCGGGCGGCCGCGTGGCGCCCCGCCTGCTGCGCGCGCGCCGCAAGCTGCGCCCGGAGCGCTACCTGTAGTGAAGCGCTCGCGCTCGCACTGCTAGCCGCGTCGCCGGCGCGGGCCCGCAGGCGGCTCCGCACGGACATGTTCCGCTGCGAGACCAGGCTGGAAGCCAACTTCACTGTCGTACTGACCGCCTGACGTTATCTCCGGTATCTAGGTAGTTTGCAGTAGTCTCGATAGTGCTGCCTGCGTGTAGTCCTGCAGTCTCGTTTGGTATTCTACTGTTTCAGGTGTAGTTGCAGATTGATTTGAAGCACGTTTTTCATTAGATTATCTGTATGGAGTATTTTTTTGTAAAAACGTTGACTTGTGTATGGAATACGTATTCAATTTAAACTGTAAGTTGTGGTTTTTATAGATTATCTTAAATCTTGACGTAGGAAAAGGTTTATTTTATTTTAGTTTGTTCGTAGATTATAAAAAACTATGGAATTGGTAAAAAATATTTTTTTAACATATTAGAATGGAGCAAAACCAACATAGTGATTGTTCGTTATAGTCATGATATGGCGTTATACCTACTCAAGATAAGCAAATATGAACCTTTGTTATCTCTACCAAGTATGCACTCACGTAGGACAGTCAGCCGTCTTTGTTTTTTGTACTTATTTATTTAGAAATAGTAACGAGTCCAAAAAATATTTTGACAAAATAGCGATAGTTATGACTTCTTTAAGGATTTTTTGTTAATACATGTCACAATAAAGAAAAACAATATGATGTAAACTCTGGTAACGATCGGCAGAGTTCACACATTGTCCAATGTTTGAAACTCGTCGACGCTTCCATTCCTTATTTCCAGCGACCATATAACCGCTGCTTATTTCTTATTCTTTGGCCGTGAATCCTCCCCTGGTTCCACCTTGAAAAGTGCGAAGCAATGTATTTTCTGGAGGCATACAATAATACACTTAATACTACTGTCCTAAAGTTCAATCTTATACAAACATCAAATGACTCCTTGGGCGTCCACTACTGTGTTAAGCAGTACCTTAAGGAAATACTACTCTTTTCTCCTTTCACTACATTGTGTAAAAGTAAAAGTTTTTCCTGTACTAAAATATATCTGCCTCATTCCAGCGTGCACAACTCAGCCTTCAAGTCGATGTCGGAGGCAGTGCGCGAGAGCGAGATAAAGCAACGCGACCCCACCGCGCTCCTCACGCATCCGAGACACTCGTAAGTACTCCATCTTGTTAGCGACACGTGTTGTTACCGAGATAAAACGCCATAATATTGTGCGTAAGAGAATGCTCTGTCGTGTGTTACGGAGGGTACGAGTTTTGGAACATCGGGTAACTGGCTGTTACTATGGCACAAGCAATTTGAAAAAAAGTTCAGCTTTTAAACCCGTCGCCTCTGTGACCATAGTGTAACTCGACGTGCTATATTAACGACCGGGTACCGAAAGTTCATGTATGTGTAGAGTTTAAAAAAATATAATTTAGTGTTAAAATCAGTAGCCAGTAACTTAAAGTTTTGGTATTTTTATAATTATGATGATAGATAAGTTTAGACGGTCTTGTATCCCGTTTTGCGCCAAAAATGTTTTAGTGCCAATTCACAAATATAATACGACAGTACATTTTCGACTTTCGTTATTAAAGACACACTGAGTGCGTTCCTACTACATGATATTATACCATATTTATATTATATCCTGGGAGCACACACAATATTATTAAACTACCACACAATTCATATGAAAATGCACGGTATTTGGTGATTGGGGTCACTTTGTGGTGGGTTCACAAGCACGGGGACAAAATTATGGACAGAGCAGCATGAAACGTGTTTTTTTGGTATATTTTTTTAAATGTTTGTTTGAATTCAAAGCTGTGTGTGTGATCTCAGATAATAGTGTTCAGAATATGTTCACGGACTAACATTGTTATAGAAAATTTTACCCTTTTTAAAGCATTGGGGGTTTACTCACCTTTAAGATGTGATTCTGTTCGTAACTTATTTGTTTGGAAAACAGGAGAACCAACTCCATTTACCCAGTCTAAGACTGCCTGTCCATTGAAGCGGAGCAAGTTTGCGGAACGCAGAAACTGAGAAAAATTAACCATATTGCATAAAATCTCCGCTCCGCTCAATCCTATTGGTTAATATTTCTCCGCTTCTCCGCTTCGCAACCTCGCTCCGCTTCAATGGACAGGCAGCCTAACACTCGGCTTCTGAGAGGGTAAAATGGAAAAAATGGGTTAACAGATGAATACTGTTCAACTCATGCTAACTGCTGTTATTGACTGACAGAAATAATAACATTTAATTAAATCACTTGACATGCATTTGACAGTCGGCTTATTTTTTGTATTATTTTTGCCTCTTATTAACCAGGTGTTATAATGAGAGTATAATACGAATACAGTCACACTCGAAAGTCATTCCAAAGCTATACGGGGTGGCAGAAACATAGATGCGCAAACTGTGACCATGAATTCAACACATGGTTCTGAACGTGCGATGAAAATTTTACACAGCTAGTTTTTTTTTTTTTTTGTAAACGTCGAATAATTTCTACGTAGGGATCGTGAACTGAATCCATGGGAAGAGGTAGCGCGTCGATGTGCCTGCCAGCCTGTATTTATGGTGTTGTTCCGCAATAACTTATTCTGAGCATGAACTGCCAAGTTTGTAAAGTGTCGCAAGTAACACGATACAAGATGAACCGATAGTTAACAAAGCAGAATGCGTGTGTTTTGCCTCGTGTGCTCCTACGTCTGCATTATTTTGGATTGCATAAACTGGACTATTGACCTAATAATATTCAGATTGATTTAACAGTTTGTATATGTGTATATATTTTTCGTAAATATTGGTATGTATGAAGTATCTACTCCCCTCTTATACGCAAGTTGGCATAAAACAGATGGCTATAGTATTTTTATAATTGAAGTATTATAAAAACGCTAGTCCGTGTAGATACTACATAAATGCTCTTGTTTCCCGTTTTATATCTCCACACGTGTATATTGTCCTGTTGCTGTTCAAACGCCACCAGGATACATAGCAGAGATCGGTACTTTGAGGCACAATGTCACCGATCTCTGCTACGTGTCGGTGGCTGGCCACGTCTATCATATCACTCGTATTTCCATTATTTTATGCATTCTGTACGTCGTGTGCTCCGTTGCCGGCTGATTTCCTATACATCGACGCTTCTATGTATTACACGTAAAGCGTAGCTCTATTTAGATTAGATTTTGTACTCCTCTGTAGTATATGTATAGCAAAATTTAGTATTTAATCTATGAAATTCTTGTTGTTTCCACACTCGTATTGTTATTTTTATATCGTATGTTATGTAGTCGCTTGAACAAGTAGCAACTGTACTATCTGTACCTGCCGAACGGTTCGTTGGCGATCAGCCGGCAGCCGCCCGGCGCAAGCGTTAGTACGCACGCAACTGTCCGTACGTACGTTATGTGACGTGTTTAGTTTGCTTTGCATCGCCCCTCCCCGCACCCACTCGTACGCTCGCCACGACCTCCCGCTAGTCTATGTTACGGAGAATCGATGCCTCCGCGTCCACTCGAACAAGAATGCACCTCCGCGTGGGATACCATTACAGATATACGTACATTTAAAAAATCGAGGGATCAGGTACAGCAATGTATCACGCCCGGAGGGGCTTCAGCTCGTACGTCAGGCTCTTCGCTCACGCTCGCCGGTAGTCGCGCGGGCCGCGGAGGTCGCGGGCGAGCGTACGGCGCCAATAACTTGTGTTGTGGCGGGCGCAGCAAGCCGCGCGGCTCGCCCGTGGGGCTGCGCTGGCGCCGCGCCGGCGTGGCGCCGGCCGAGCGGGAGCCGCGCGCGCGCCGGCGCCAGCACGTGGTGTGACGCGCGGCCGCGTGGCGCCGCTGAGCCGGGCCAGCCGCCCGTCGGCGAGCTCCCCGCCGAGATTCCTCCCTCAGATCTTCCTCCGCTATTTTTGTACGCATTTATACCGGCGATGTCGCCGATGTGATACTGTTGTTGTAGATATTAATGTAAACTTTTCATTCCGAGGTGGGCGTACGTCAAGTATATGATAAGAATAAGAAAAGGGAGTGCTATTAGATGGTAAATATTATATGAATGTTAGTAGACGTCGTGTGAGCGCTCGCGAGTGCTCCGCGTCCGGCTACAGAGTGCCGCTAGTTTGTATGCTTATCTAGATCTTCCTACACTTTGAATCTTCGATATCCTATCATGAATTCGTGTTACATTTACTAAAAATTCAATAAAATAAATGATAATCAAATGCCGCTGGGCAGAAACACAGTGTTGCTCATACGATCTTTAACGAATTCATATTCACTCAATTACTAGGTATTATTATATTATGAATTAATACTTAAACAAATTATTTATTTACTGAAGTAATTAAGATATTCCTATAATAACATTCCAGTATTTGTAGTTGTGATGTGGAGAGGTATTAGTGTGCCACAATTACGAGTTTTATATATTGTGTACGTAACGTGCACTTGGACAAGAGGAATTTATATTAAAATAGGATACTCCATCCACTCCAGGCTAGTTAGTGAAACTGTTAGATGTGGAGTGCCATACTAGTGTTGGTGTTAGTGTGTGGAGCAGAGTACGGTCACTAGAAGTATCGGCCTACGACGCGACCGCCGAACAGGCTCTGTGCGAGTAGACGGACATACTGCAGTAGACGGACATACTGCAGTAGACGGACATACTGCAGAGGAAGTACTCCGAATTAAATGATAATGCTTCAATATTTTACTGTCTAAAGTAATATAGTCTAATAAGTTTAGCCGCTCAGTAAATAAATTTTATATAATAATTTTGAATTTTTGACAGTTCTTTCACACAAAGTCTGTCAGACGTCAATTTTATTCCACGAATAAAAATTATCTGTCGATTGAAAAACTTTCCCTAAAAGATACAAACTAATCACTAATGAACGTTTTGTACATGTAATTCTTTTGTTTCAAATAATCAACTTAACTTTGGTTGAACTAAAAACAACATTTAATTATGTAACAGCTCTATCTATCTACGAATCAGAATCGCGCGTTCGCATCGAAGATTGCCGAGGCGCACAACTTAAATCGTATTACTGCACTTAAATTATTGAAATAAATTAAATGTATTCATATTTTATAAGCCGTGTGTCTAGATTAAATCTATCTATTTTTAATAAAATATTTATATATAAGATAGTTCCGGTCTAATTTTGGTGGCCGTCGCCGTCCATCGTAGCATTGCGTTAGCCAGTCGGTTGTTTCCTATGATTGTTCCTAAAACTTTGACTTATTTACAATTAAACTATAATGTCCCTAGCAAGTAATGTCCGCGCCCCAAGCTAGCCCCGACAGCACAGAGCTTGTTTGGTGGAAGCATCACAATATACGTGTAACGTACTATTTAGACAGTAGTATAAATAAATATGAATATTTTTTTATATTTGGACACGTTTGAACGTTTTCTATATTTAGTAGGAGTACTGGCTTCTTGAGCAATACAATCGTTGTAAGTAAGATATATGTATTATGTACGCGGTACTTGTAAATTTTTTATTCTCACTTCAAAACATAGGTACGTTGATTGACAATCTTCCTTTAACATTGTTATATGTATAATATTATAGTTGTATATTTTATAAAGATCTCTTTGTGGGAGTAAATATTTTGAATGAACTCGCATGCTGTGAGAGATTGAGAGAAATTAGTTTTTGCTTTGGTATATAAAGTGCCCGCCGTCGTGCCCGCGGGCACGTAGCGTATTAGATTCTACACTTGTTATGTACGTAATAACATTCCACATATCACGTACAGTTATGACATAATTTATAAGAGAGAGATTCATTCCTTCTGAAACTAGTTACTTGAATGTATAGTAAAATTGTACAAAATATTTCATTTTTACTTCCGCCTGTGAATAATGGGACATACTTATAAGCAATAAATTGAAACAATATTTACGATATAATCAAATTAAGGAGTTATTTGGCCTAAGGGTTGATAGTATTTTTTTTAAGGTATTATAAATTCAATAGAAGCCACATTTGTAATAAACTACCGTAAGTTTAACCATATTAAATTTTCCATTTAAATTATTTGTATGTACTACATTGTTTCACAATGACTTAATGTACATTTGTATGAAATAAACTGATCCGCAGAATATTGTGTAGTTCTTGTAAATATGTGTACAGACCCTGCGCTACTTTTATTTGCTTATTTTTAGTAGTTTTGTTATTAATTCTCGTTGTTATAAAAATGTTATAATTTCATGTCTGCGGCTGGTTGGCGTGACGTAGCACATACTTGTTTGTTTCCTCAATGTGCCATGTTGTTATTAAGCACTTTTTGTAGACCTGTCCTATGTACTTGTGTCAGTATTGCACATACCTTTCGCCCAAATTGAACATATCTTTTGGAAAGTGATGAAACCTTATAACCACAAAGAACTACATCTGAAGTACTAAAAAAAGAACAGCAGTATAGAATTACCAAATATAGGATTAATTGGATTTAATTATAATTCGAACTAAGTGAAATATTAATTAGGAGCTGTAATTTAGTTCGAGTGGCGCCAACCAGTCGGAATATTCATTTGTCTGTATTATTTCATCTAAACACTCATGTTTACGTTCGTTTTGTCTTTTTAATCTGTCACTTTTAATGCTGAAGTTATGCTGGTATACACCTACATACAGTCATCATTCTCTAAAATTGTACATCATGAGCAAAGTAGAAGGTGGACCGCCTTTCCCTTTGTACAACACAGACATGGTGTGGACTTGTATCGCAGCGAAACTTCAGCTTATTACATAGTTTTATGTTCATGTATACTGACTTGAAAACTAAACTGAATTGTGCAGAACGGGTTGAGTATATTTTTTGGTAATCCATTTAATTTTTCTAAGCTTAATGATTATTTAATTTAATTTAAGACAAGAATCTTGCAATACCATCATCGTCATGGGGGTGTAATCCTTTGGCTAATCATGCGTATTCACATACTGGCATGGTAATTAACACATTAATTTACTATTTCAGAACCTTTTTTTAGTATGCTTTTTACCTCGTATTTTCACCGTGACTCTACTTATAAGAAAGTTAATTGAAAATGGCCAGTTTTTGTTTTTTCTTCTATCCATATTTCTGGAACTTCGTCTAATACTACTATTAATACTCGTATCTGCACGAGTCAGTCTAGTTTCCATTACCATAAGCGCTAATATGACTGTTAATTTGTCTTATGACGTCATCAGCACAGTAGCAACGTGTACAAAGTATTGTAAGTAATGAACGAAGGGACGCGCCCTGTTGTTTTACATGATTGTTTAATAAAACTGTTGAAACTACCCCGTGTTGTATCTTGTAGTCCTAAGTAATGCCAAAATAATGCTTGATCTGTGTGTATGGGACTGTTGGTGCTCGGGATGCGGTTTGTTCTATGTTGGTTACTTTACTGTGCTATTACTAACCGATGTAGCTGCCGACAGTGCCTTCACACACGGTCCGACTGTCGGGTAGTCGGTGCCGGGTACCCGGTGGCGAAGAGTATAGGTAGGCCGCCTCTATACTTACCCATACTTGTTGCAACCGGGTGTCTGGTACAGTCAGCGTCAAAAATATCGGGACGAACAGACTGTTCAAAATGATCTCAACAACTAAGAAAATTAAACTTTGTCTCAATTGGATAAAGTTCTTGTCAGAATGACAGTTGTCGTGTACTGTCTTCATTCTGAAACATTCCTTGTGTCATTGAGTTAATATTTCATTTTCATAGTTGCTTAGATCATTTTGAACAGTCTGTTCGTCCCGATATTATTGACGCTGACTGTACCTACAGCCCGGTAACCGGACCGTGTGAAAAGCCACTTGAGATAAGACATAAAATTCAAGAAGCTCGTTAGATCCTTGTTATGTCATTTTATTCATCAAACCGACTGTATCGCGGTCTTCCGATATGTCTTACCTCGTTAGCAAGTCGAATATTATTTTAACATCCTAGTCGTCACACTATAATCGTATACAAAGCGACCTTGAAGGCGACGCGGACTATTGTTGATGAACCTCTCAAAATTATTGTAATTGACACGCCGCATATCTTGAAAAAGAGATTTAAATAAACAAGGTTTTTTACGAAAAATATGCAAATCTTCTTGCCGCATCTTTAGCTGCTCCAATGATGCTATATGTATACTAACGAAAAATTTGCCTAACCTCTCACTCAACTAACAAGTAATTATCAAGCCTAACTTTTTTTTTAAATTACTATTGGAGTAATTTTCTAGTGTGCGGTGTGTCCTACAGACAGACAACAAGCTATACATTTGCTCGACTTGCTCAACCTGACGGACGTAAATCCACACAACCTTCGTATGGCGTCGCTAAATATTCGTGTAAACTAGTGTCACGGAATACACAGGTACAGAATGACGGCTCCATACAACGAGCGAAAATACACGCACGCATAAACGCGCGTACAGCGCGTGCAGGCGCACTCGTTACTAGCATTCGATTGAGATCGCCGTACGTACGCGTCTATGTGTGCATGTGCCTCTTTTCGTTCGTCGTTTGTAGCCGGCTTTCTGTGTCGTATCTATTTCGAGTTATAGTTGTGTGTATGCGCGTGCGGCGCGTACCAGATACAGCAAGCAGAGTAAATGTACGGTACGTAAACTGTATATTGGCATGTATTGGGGTATGTGTAACTAACTGATGGTGGTTGTTCCCGAGCAGCGCGGCGGACACGAGACACGCGCTCGTCCGGCTCGCCACGTGTAAGTACCACGGTACGTCGCTTGCATGGCTTGGCAGACGCTTGCATACGCCACCGCTGATCACGCGACCATCAGCAGTGGCAGCGACATTCACGCTTCTTAACTCTATTGTTACTTCTATCGATTGGTTATGGTTCATTATTTTATGTTCGGTTATAAAAATTGCCCCATGGTTACTCGAATTGGTCGTCGATGTGGGAACGATTTTTTTTAAGATTAAAAGCTATGGATCTATGAGTATAGTAGTTGGTTCCCTATTCGATGTGCATACGTCCAGCCCTTGAGGGCGGGTGAGTAGGGCGTAGGGCGCAAAGTTCAGTAGTCACCGCGAGCTCTGTGTGGCAGCCTCACGGAGACGGCGCGCCTGCTGCAGAACGTTCGCAGCGTGTTCAGCCGCCGCTCCGCCACGCGCGCCACCATGGAGCTTGAACTGTCGCGTGAGTACACCATGGAATCAACTGATGGACTGCTAATATGCTTGAAAAACTATAGTCAAAATTTGCGACCGGCATTTGTTTTTGCTGACCTCGCGGTTTTGCCCCATATTAGCACTCCATCAGTTCCCCACTCCGTGGCCCACTCCACGCACCGCTGACGCGTTTACCACACATAGAAACACCCTTTATTTACTGCAGACCTGTTGAAGGAATTATCAAGGTATTCATTAATTTTCTTTTAAATTCTCAGTTCACACAGTTTGTGTGTATCACACGATTGTATTGTGTCATCACGCTGATTCGGATAGAATCATTAAGTGTTCATTTCTACACCATTAGTTGATGATTTATATAATTTTATTTTATGTTTGTTTTATAAATTAATGATTGCGAGTGTGTGTGTGCAAACAGACGGGTTCGCGTTTTCGCAAGAAGAAGGAGGCAGCGTGTCGCAGGCGGACATGATCCGCGCGTACGACACGCGGCAGCCGAGGCCGCTCCACTCGTGAGCGCGGGGCCGCCGCCCGGGCCCCTCGGGCCGCTCGCCCGCCTGCTGCGCGCGCGCGGACCCACACCTCACACCCCACACACGTACAAACTCTTCTTACACACACTCTGAAACAATAACACAGTTGTTGGTTTAGTTAGCATCACAGACAAACAGTATTGTTATATGTTATTATTTATTGATGATCCGCATCATGACAAATATTATAATGAATGTTTAGTGTTACTGTACTTAACGTAGGACTGAGTGCATGCACGTCGTCTATATACTATATGATATATAAATAAATAAACCTATGTATACAAAGTATAGCATAATGACTGTAGATGGTATACATCATCTCCGGTTTTTCTATCTATTTTGAATGTTTTACGAGTTTCGGTCACAGGGAATCATGATTTTAAACTCCTAGACCAAAAATTAGATTAAAATCTTTTTAAAAATCTGTATTTTAGTTGTTACTGAACGTGTAAGTCGCCTTTCCTCGTGTTATATGTATCGTTGGTGGAGAATGTGGAGATGTCGGCGAGCGATGGAGTCGTTCTCAATCATTTATTATTGAAATGTCACGGAACAAAGTCTATGCCTTTGATTACCAAAAGACTTGATCATATAACTTCCGCGTAGTGTGGTGTGGCTACTAGAACCAGAGATATTATCTAACCTTGTTACTGTTTTGTTGGTAGGTAAGAAATAATAATTTATTAATTCCATATGCAATGTTGTGTCAGCTTCAAATAGTTGATAAAAGAATATGTACATTATGGTTTATTTTTATATTTGTGGGTCTTTCTACATTTTACTTTTGATCACACAATAAAAGACTTAAACTTCAAAAAGATTAAAGTTGATTTTGGTTGAAGTTAATAATTATATTAAGTATAAATGTTTTTATTCATATAAATAGAATTAAAAGTCGTGCCGGGCAAGGGCGGATCCAGCTTTGGCGCCAGGGGGGGGTCGAATAGTCGTGGTCAAGTCACAAGAAGTTATAATTTAATTTTGATAATAATAGATACAAGTAAAAAGTAGGTATTTTATTAATAAATGTAAGTACTATACTCAAAATCAAAAGTCATTTATTCAAATTGGGCTGAGAATCAGCACTTTTTGACGTAAAATTATAAAAGACAGTCCCCCAAAAACGCCCGCCCTTCACCACTTCCTAGTGCTGTCGCTGGGAAGAAGTGGCGCATCAAACTCCCCAGCAGCACAGCTGTCTGTTCAGTTAAAAAAATACTTGATTGTACACAATACTAGGTGCCTAATTAACATTACAAGACCAGAACATAAAATTAAATTATTTGCCATATGTCAGCTAGCCACGCCAATATACTCGTACCAGCAAATATAATAAAAACTATACGTACACAAGCTAAAAAATAAGTAATTAAAATTAAAATGTAAATAAAAACTTACTACCCTAATAAAAGCCTCCAGGCATAAAGGGCGTGACAGCTTACATATTTATGCATTGCTGGGTTCTGTTCACATAGCTGTTACTTGAAGTCACAAATGATAAACTAAGACTATCGAAGTAAAATAAATAAATAAGTTATAAAATAATAACCTGTCAGTAAGCTAATTCTGGAGAAAGAACATAAACATTGTCTTGCGTTAAATTAGGGCAACCAACTATTCTTATCGTGTAAGTATAGTCGTTGATGGAATAGTATGCCTTTGAACAAAGGTTGGATTTTACTTGAGCTTTAAACGCATTTAAAAGTCGCAAAAAAGAGTGTATCTTGTTATAAAAGGTTATACCAAGCCCAACAAATGAGTTATGAACCTTATGAAGCCGGTGAAAGCGGGCACGTAGTTTGTCCTTATTTCTAGTGTTAACACTGTGAATTTTACTGTTTTTAGTGTACAAGTATAAATTTTACCTAATGTATAAGATGTTGGCAAAGATGAATTGTAATGCAATCGTGAAAATACCAATATCTTTAAAAAAATCTCTTAGAGAAACTCTGGCACCTAGCTGGTAAATTGCTCAAACAGCTCGTTTTTTGAAGGACAATTATATTTTGTATATCAGCGGCTTTGCCCCACAGCAGAACACCGTAGGACATAACGCTGGGAAAATAACTAAAATAGACTAAACGAGCTGTATTAACGTCAGTGTATAGTCTTACTTTCCTGACGGCGTAGGCAGCCGAACTGAGCCTTCCTGCTAGACATGATATATGAGGTCCCCACTGAAGTTTGGCATCTACTGTTAGTCCTAGAAAAATTGCCGAGCCTACAGTTTCAAGCACCTCTTTATCTAAGACGATGTTGGGTCCTAGATTTCTAACATTCGGTAAGGCGAACTTTACACATACTTTTTTCTTGGTATTGAGAACTAGGTTATTTGACGTAACCCAATCTGTAACTGTTGAGAGTGTATTGTTTACGTCGTCAAAATCTTGTCTATTCCTGTCTACTTTAAAAATAAGACAGCTGTATCATCTGCAAACAGTACAATGTCACAGATGCCCATCAAATGGAATGGTAAATCATTGATATATACTAAGAACAAGAATGGAGCCAGTATTGAGCCTTGCGGAACACCTAACTGAACTGGTAGCCCGGAAGATTTTACACCATTAACATCTACACATTGGACCCTATTAAAGACGAATGAAAGCGAAGACCAGAAACTAAGGAACAAGTCTTCGCACAAATTGCCTTATTATGGCGAGGAGGTATCTTAGCAACTGCTTGAGTATTAACTTTTCAAATATTTTGCTAAATGCAGGTAAGATAGAAATGGGCCTGAAATTGCCAACGTCATTCTTATTACCTGATTTAAATAATGGTATGACTTTACTACTCTTAATGAGGTCAGGAAAAGTTCCTAAATCAACACATTTATTAAAAGTAACAGCTACGATGTCTATTATATTACTTAAAAGTTTAATGGAGATGCCCCAATAATCACCGGTGTTTTAGACATAAGTGTATTAAAAACATTAACTACATTAAGCGGGGTTACATGTCCGAAACTAAATAAAGGACTACATTACATTACACTTAAAAATACCTACCTATATTTAAATAACAAAATCAATTTTTCTTTTACGTCTTCTCCCGAAACGCGTTAGCACTTCATCTACTTCAATGGGTACGTTTTTATGGACGTAGAGAAGTGCCAGTCCGGTTAGACGTTCTTCAACGATTGAAGCTTTTAGCCACGATTTGATTTTTCGTAACGTAGAGAAAGATCTTTCCGCTGTCGCTACTCTAACAGGTAGTGTAGCCATAATACATAAACATTTTCTTAAATTAGGATACATCTCAATATCGCAATTTAAAATAAGGTCAGAAATCAACTGCGGTATGTCCTGACTCCGCTGCCACTTCACCATCCACAGCCGATATTCGTTTACAACGACAGAAACTGAAGTATTATCTAGTAACAATGTATAATCGGTTGCTAGTTGTTTCACAGTTTCAATGTCTTGATTACTGTATTCGCTTTTTGGCATGAAAACGCTTAGCTGAAAGAAATTAAGTATTTCAGGAGACAGACGGTCCTGTAGGTCACTTATTATTGAATCCAGAAGAGGGATGTATATGGCTCTGCTGAAATATATTCAGCAGATTGAGCAGGTTGGTTATTGGCCCTATGTATTTGTCTTGACACTATTCTGGGACATTTAATTTCTACATCTAGCTGCTCAGCTACTTTTTTTAGCTAAAGCGTCAAAGTATTATATTAAATTAATTAAATATGTAAAGTACATAAATAAAATCTATATTGTGACAAAAAATATATAAAAACATTATGTTCAATAATTTTAATTAGTGGTCCACCTAGGTCCTGGACCCAGCCCAGGGGGGGGTCATGACCCCCATGACCCCCCCCCTGGATCCGCCCTTGGTGCCGGGTCGAGTTCAATTTATTAAAGTAATATCCAACTATGTCATAATTACATTTTAAGTATAGGTACGTGTAGGTAGGAATGTTGGAAGACCCAGACGGTTTACATTTATTATTTAGTTTACAATTTATAAAGCTGTAAGGATATTATTTTATGTATTTCTCAATAGTTGAAGTTAATAAGTACATGGCCTAGTTTCCGTTGTGTCACAATATGCATTATACTAAGAGTGTGTACAATCGAGTATGTACATATTATAACGCTTTATTAACTCAGTCGTTAGTGTCTCTTCAGTTTTACATAATATGCTTACATGTACATAATATATAAACAATTATTAATATACACATGTACATGCGTCTAAAATGTGATGTCGCTTAATAAGTAGATAATTATTAATTAAATTAAAATACCACTTATTGTTTCTCGATGCATAAATCGATATACAAATCAAATAAATCTTTTTAAATGAAAATTTATAAGTACATAAATCGAGTATTGTAACTTTGAAGCACCTAACTATATGAATCTCTGTGCGTATGTGCACTTGATACTTTAGTCACCTCCATTGGCACAAAATTCATTGATTTGGCATTCCTAACTATTATCTAGTCAGTCAATTTTGATAGTTTTTCGATCAAATTATAATCATAGTTCAATAGACGCTTGTGTTGAACGTGAAGGGAGGAAAATTTGGAAACAAGATAACTCGGAAAAAGATGTCTAAGTTGAAAACTGAAGGTTCATAATCTCCGGTTACTTCAAATGTAAATTATCAGTCTGTACCTAATCAAATTAGCTATATTCTACTGATTAACGCGAAATGTGTTCTAATCATTTTCCACCCAGGAAGTTTTATGTAAAACATAGCGTCATCAATGATTTTACACTGTAGGTACACCTTGTATTTTAATAAGACAAGGAACTTCCCTAAAACGTTAAACACAAGCAGGTTGCATGAGCAGTTACAGTGATTTAAACCTAATTAAAGTAAATAATTGTGATACGTACTGAATGTGGTTAACTTTGTCAGACTCTCTACATGGTCGCTAAGAAATATTTTAAAACAAACTGATATTGTCGCGTATGTTCTTAACAGTTTATTATTGTTAACTGTTTAACTTGTGGTTACTTTAGACGGCGTTTGAGATGTGCTGGTTGATTGATAAATACATGTACCATGCACATTTAATTAAAAATATTTCACTAGTTAATCATTAAAATGCCTCTCTATATTTTGTTCTTTAAAATTGTTGAGATCACTTGTTACTGAAATCAATGTATGGAATTCTGACGTCTAGGTTTAGTTAGCGCTTTAGTATTCCTAATTATTTTTGTGATTTCTTATCTCTATTTAAACATGGAAGTAATTTTAATGACGGTTTTTTAAGCATTTTATAAATGAAAGCGTATACCAACAACATTCATGTCTAATTGGTTGTTAACTTAGCTATTCGTTCTCTAATTTCTTTCAGATTTATAAAATGACCTGGTTACCTATTTTAAATTGGGTGCTTTCATTCCATACACAGACATAATTGAAATTATGGAAAGAAATAATTGTTAGGTATACCATTACATTTTTTTTAATGCTGGCATATTTTTAAAATTAATATAGTACCCTGTTGGTCCTCACGCCTTAGGAATGATTTGAAAACACCAAAACTTTGGACCAACGTGGGTGTTACAGCATTGTGATCTCTTGCACCATAGTGTGGCCAGGCCTCGGGCCACCGCTGGCCCTCGTCAACACATCTCGGGCGCCCTCGGCCATTAACTTGTGGATGTAACAGATATAAATTATATAATTTGTTCTCGTTCTTTATATGGCAGTTTTATTTGACTTCACTTTCCTCCCTTCGTCCTAGCCTTATTCTTATATCACTTACCTATGTGGTAGGTATTCTGCGCCGAGTTACTCGCAGTTAGATGCTACACATCAGCACTTTGTGTGGACGTCGTCGTTATGCTACAAAATCGTTAGCTACCCAATATTATCTCCATAAAACATGAAGGGAATGAAGAATTTGTCTGAGCGATTGGTATCTGCAACGTATCATCGCGAGTTCGATTCCCGCACGGAACGAATGGTCCTTCAGACATTTACCACTTCAAGCTGGGACTCTGGCCGCTGCAATCGGAAGAAGGACAGTGACTTGCTGCGCGGGTCCATGCTCTAAGAACTAGAAATTCAATTATTTATATGCCTATTCAATTTTTTGAAGTGAAAACTTTAGCGGCGTTGTGCACTTTTGTTGTGATGGGTAAAAAATGTTAATCGCGTCAGGACACGTGACCTGCCGGTCGATTCTGTAAAAATCTCACCGTGAAAACTCAAGTGAAGTGAACTTCATGTGAGGTGTCAGTAGTGTCAATCCATAGCATTATTTGGAATGACAGCTCACTCCACGCTCACTTCACCTAAGTTTTCACGGTGAGATGGTTACAGAATCGTACTGTGCTGATCGAATATTCGTAAGACGGGAGGACGAGGGTTTCCAATTGAGCTGAAATTTTCCTTACCGACTCGTAGTCACACCAGATTATCACACCAGTATGACAAACAGGATTTTTTTTCTCGTTTGTCACACCTCTGATTTTTCCACACCATTTATACTTAACTAGTGCTGTCCACACCATTTATACTTAACTAGTGCTGTCCACACCATTTATACTTAACTAGTTAAACTACTTAGGGCTGATTTTTTGTGTGCATGTATAAATCGGATGACAATGCAATATTATTATGACATAGAGCTGATCTGATGATGGAGCTGGAAGGTGGCCATAGGAACTCCGTAATTAAACGACGCAACCCCATCGAGTTTGAGCTCGTTTGATTCGTCTTGACGAGTACTTTGATACTACATGGTAACCAGAGTCTGATGATGGAGCTGGAATGTCGCCATAGGAACTCCGTAATTAAACGATGCAACCCCATCGAGTTTGAGCTCGTTTGATTCGTCTTGACGAGTACTTTGATACTACATGGTAACCAGGGTCTGATGATGGAGCTGGAAGGTCGCCATAGGAACTCCGTAATTAAACGATGCAACCCCATCGAGTTTGAGCTCGTTTGATTCGTCTTGACGAGTACTTTGATACTACATGGTAACCAGGGTCTGATGATGGAGCAAACTCAAACTCAAATCATTTATTTCAATTAAACCATTTACAGGCACTTTTGAATTGTCAAAATTAAATAGTCGGTCAGTTAGTCAGAAAGTTGAAGCTAGTTGCCCATTCCAAAGCGTAGATCTCTATGGAGAAGAACGGGCAAGAAACTCCACGGACACTCTTTTAAATCAAGACATTTTTACAAAATCCTGGTTACATTATTCTTATTGCTTCTATATGTGAGAACAATGTAAAGAAACAAATTAAAATATAAAATTAAAAATAAGCCTTGGCAGTTAAGAGATGACCAGTCTCAACCGATGGCGCCCGTTCACGAACATGACGCGTGGATCAGCACCACCCAGCTCAACCATTTCGTAGGGAACCGAATGATCCAACACACGCGCCACCACCAGTGAGACATTTAAGTGAGCATGAGCTGGAAGGTGGCCATAGGAATAACTCCGTAACTAAACGACGCAACCCCATCGAGGTTGGGCTCGTTTAATTCGTCTTGACGAGTACGTTGATACTACATGGTAACCAGGGTTTGAGGATGGAGCTGGAAGGTGGCCGTAGGAACTCCGTAATTAATTAACGCAACCCCATCGAGTTTGAGCTCGTTTGATTCGTCTTGACGAATATCTTGGTTGGCGTGAATATGCAACTCCAACGAATTTGGGAAAAAACGTTCGTTCCGTTTGTTATGAATGTGGATTATGTCTGATTGATTAGATGGATGACCCAATGCCAAGGTGAGCACGTGCCGAGGGCTGAATGGTAGGAATGAGGGTGTATAAATATTTCATATCGCTAACGTTGCGCCTCAAGGTACCAGGGCGAACCCATGTACTGAAGCCCTTATCCCTCTACAATGGACCTCTGGGGGGATGGACCGTTTTTGTCCTATCCCATTTCAGCCCGTCAGGGGTAGATTTTCAAAAAACCCTGATACACATTAAGTATTCTTTACTTTCAATATTAAGTACTAGCTTCTGCCCGCGGCTTCGCCCGCGTGGATGGCGGAAATTGACGGCACGGTTGGCGCAGTGGTTAAGCGATTGACTGCTGCGCTGCGTGTCGCGGGTTCGATTCCCGCACGGAACAAATATTTGTATGACCTACATTTACTTGTTCCGAGTCTGGGTGTTTTTCTATCTATAGTATGTATGTATTTACAAAAAAAATGTATATAAGTAGTTTATCAGCCATCTTGTTACCATAACACAAGCATTAGGTTGCTTAGCTTGGGACTAGATGGCGCTGTGTGAAATGTCCAGGGATATTATTATATTATAAATTATCCCACGGGAACGTGCTAACAGGATAAAATGTATGTGCTTCCCCAGAATGCCATTATGTCGCGGGCCCTTTGTGGCTAATTACAAAAGAAAACCAATTGTGTCTCATTAGTGGTGATTAAGAGGGTACCTATATGATATCTTTACCTAAGTACCTAACTAATTAAAAAAAAAAACTCAATAACAGAAAATGAAATACCTACCTACCTAAATAAACCTATGTCTGATGATAACTAATCTAAACTCAATAAATAAGCAAAATCCCTAAAAACTAATATCTATACGAATGACTAAACCTACCTAACAGTATTATAAAATAACCTACGGTCACTACGTACACTATCAAATATACTACCTAGCTATACTTTAAAATTAAAATCTATACCTACGACTCATATAAAAATAAACCTAAATAACTCTAAAAACTAAAAGGAATAAAAATGAACTCCACTGCTGGTGACAAACTTAGTATTTGCGGTTGGTACAGTACAGACAGTGGTAATCGGGTATAGGGATCGAACCGCAAAATTAAGTTTGTTTTTTATTGTATATACTTTTCCGGGATAAAAAGGGTACCCAGTGTGGTGCCCAGGATATTAAAGAATAATTATACCAAGTTTCATCGTAATCGAACCGGTAGTTTTTGCGTGATGCTTGAACAAACAGACAGACAGACAGACAAAATTTTTTTTAATCACATTTTTGGTTTCGGTGTCGGTCAAGTAACACACCCTGCCATTTATTTTTTGGATATTTTCAATGTACAGAATTTTCACTTCTACAGATTTATTATAAGTATAGATAAATACTGAGTTTCGAGTAAACCAGACTGCGCGCTAAAATTCTTCCATACAAACTTTGAAACCCCCCAATCCCTTATTAGGGGGTAGTTTAGAAGAAAAAAACTGACAATCTTCATGTCGTTAAATGCACATATCCATTAAATCTTTATATTTAGCAGCAGGAACCAACTTAGGTTCAGAATATGCAGGTTTTAGTTCAGTTTGTACCGAGTTCCTCGCGTTACCACGAATCACTAAAATCTGGGCCTCAAGTCTGTTATTACTATAGTGTCAGAATGGTTTAACATTGATTTCATAATTGTTGATTTTGACAAGTTTGGTGATCTACTGATATAATTGGCGTCATCATGACTTTCCAGTGGTCAACCACTGACACTCCATTGAAAGAAATGGCATAGAATGGTAATCTCGTACATAATGATAAATGAATGACTGACTTAAGTACATAAAACAGTAATAAATAATATGTAAAAATATATATAAATGAAATCTGGCATAAATAAAGTACCTAGTGGTAGTTTTTCGAAAATCATTTCTACTAACGGGTTTTATAATAAAGGCAATACGACAATGTCAATATGACACAATTCTATTACGAGACCATTGACCGACCAATGATCGCCGTTCAGAATTTAGCAGATTACGAACTTTAAGCAAAATGACAATGGGATGGGAATGGGATCGTGTTGGAATGATGAATTTATAAAAATAGCAGACTTGGGGCCGGTCATATTTAAAAAACAATTTGTTGGGATCACTACCGTCTGCATGAACTTCTCGAATGTTACTCCAGTTAATGTTCTTGCCCTTAAAGTTTAAAAAGGACTGTCGTACCTACCTACAGTAATACAGCTATTATTAGTGAGGATGACAGTGCGATTATACCCCAGACAAACATGGCTGCAGTCAAATGATTATTGAGCTGAAATACAAACAATCTCGTTAAGGTGGATCGGGGCAACATCGAACGAGATTTTGATGAGATGAGGTATATCTTTTTTAAGCATCTATATGGATCCGAAACACATAATGTAGCAGCAAATTAGAAAACTTTCAATAGAGCCAACAGGTTGTACTTTACTTTACACCAGGCTGAGAATCATTATTCTTATATATTAATATAAATATTATCTATACTTATAATAAATCTGTAGAATTGAAAATTCTGTACATTGAAAATATCAAAAAAATTAATGGTAGGGGGTGTTACTAGACCGACACCGAACCCAAAAATGTGATTAAAAAAATTTTTGTCTGTCTGTCTGTCTGTCGGTCTGTCTGTCTGTCTGTCTGTCTGTCTGTTTGTTCAGGCATCACGCAAAAACTACCGGTTCGATTACGATGAAACTTGGTATAATTATTCTTTAATATCCTGGGCACCACACTGGGTACTTTTTATCCCGGAAAAGTATATACAATAAAAAACAAACTTAGTTTTGCGGTTCGATCCCTATACCCGATTACCACTGTCTGTACTGTACCAACCGCAAATGCTAAGTTTGTCGTAGGTTGGGTCACCCGCAGTGGAGTTCATCTTTATTCCTTTTAGTTTTTAGAGTTATTTAGGTTTATTTTTATATGAGTCGTAGGTATAGATTTTAATTTTAAAGTATAGGTAGTATATTTGATAGTGTACGTAGTGACCGTAGGTTATTTTATAATACTATTAGGTAGGTTTAGTCATTCGTATAGTATTAGTTTTAAGGGATTTTGCTTATTTATTGAGTTTAGATTAGTTATCATCAGAAATAGGTTTATTTAGGTAGGTAGGTATTTAATTTTCTATTATTGAGTTTTTTTTTAAATTAGTTAGGTACTTAGGTAAAGATATCATATAGCTACCCTCTTAATCACCACTAATGAGACACAATTGGTTTTCTATTGTAATTAGCCACAAAGGGCCCGCGAGATAGATGGCATTCTGGGGAAGCACATACATTTTATCCTGTTAGCACGTTCCCGTGGGATAATTTCCGACATCCGCGCGGGCGAAGCCGCGGGCAGAAGCTAGTTAAAAATATACACACAAACGAAAATAATGAAAACGGGTAAAGATCGTAATGTAGGGGGCAAGACCGACAATTGGTGGTATTTTTTAAAATTTTCGTTTTAGATCCCTGGATTCACTGACAAATTGTGTAAAGCATGTAAATGTATACGTGTTTCTTCATGGAAGTATTTTAAAGTAAAAAGAAGTGTGAAATATTGTAAAATAATGAATTTCATATTCCGGTCTTTCCCCACTTCTACCAAATTCAGACAGAGGTTCTCAACTGTTTTAATATCATAATAGTTGTGTAAGTACCTACATTACTATCCATTGTCCCTTGTCGATGATCTACGTTTGAATGTTGACGTAGTAGTTATCATAACTAGGAAATAAATGGAAACAAAATTTGTCAATACAAATTATATTTTTAACAATCAAACAATAATTGCACAATACACTTACACAAAGATACGACATTACAAAAATATTATAAACGGCTCATGTTAATAACGTAACAATCAAAAGGAACAAGCAAACGTTTTTGTTTGGTATTAAAAATTTTCCACAGTAATAATAGAACATATTTTGTACTTTTTATTCTATTTACGAGTTATGACATTTTTTCGATTGGCGGCGCTAGTGGACTGTAAGAGGGCTCTTAAGTAAAAAAACAAAAATGTAATTCCGGACATTCTAAAGAAAAGAGCATATTTAGGAATTGGTCATATGTGTAAGAATTACACCACTTTCCCCAAGGAATATAATCATTCATCATCATCATTATCATCTTAAAAAGGAAAATCTGCATTGCACACAAAACGACTTTTCTATGAACCTGATTACTTCCTAAAATATGCACAGTCCTTTTAATATTACATAAACAGAAATATACCTCAACAATATTCATGTTTTATCATTTTAATTTGTTATGACAAACTTAAAACGATATAATATGACCCAAGTTGAGAACCCCTGCCTATTGTATGAGCTTTTGAAACGGGGCAAGATCGAATGAATAGTATTCCGAACTTACCTCTTATCAAAACAATTGGTGAAGATCGAAAATACAAAAATGTCCGAAATGGCACTATTTGCGAACTATCTACTGCTTTGTTATCACTAATAACGTAATAATAAACAATTACAAGTATAAAACATATAAATATCTCACCTGAGAGGAAAGTTATAGATGATGGGTAAAGATCGAAAATCTTCAAAACTTCGTCGAAAATGACAGTTGGCAAAAAATGCATTTCGCACACAACCATACGGTTAGAGCGCTCTAGGCAGACTGAGGTGGGGGACGGCATGAGTTGTCCTTCGCCGCTAGGTTGCCATAAGTAAAATTATTTGCCTAAATCTCAGGTAAATGAGAATTTTCGTACTTTACCCTTTTACGATGTTACCCCGACTTACCTTACCTACGAAAATAGATTGCAATAAGATTTTCAGATGGGAGTTCTAGATCCATAATCAACCAGAGTGGGAAGAATCGAAGATAGACCGTTGACGTCACAAATGTAGGTGAACAGTGGTATGTTACCGCAAGTGGGTTTCAACGACAGTAGGACACATTACGCTCGGGAATGTGTTTAATTGCTCTGCGAGGGAAATCTGCGCACGCGATGTAGCTCGTAGGTACAGTCAACAGCAAAAGTAGATGATCAAAATCAGAAATTCAATACTAATGAACGGAGTTCGCGTCAGAACTGTGTGGCGTTGAAGTGATTCAAAGGTATGTGATTGTAAATTATACCAAACATTTACTACTAGTACAGCTGCCATATAGCTGCGCACTCCGTTCATTAGTATTGAATTTCTGATTTTGATCATCTACTTTTGCTGTTGACTGTACATGCGTGTGTAAAATACGTTTACTTTCCTAGTCGTACGTACCTACCTGCGTCTAATTGTCTATCAATGAAAGCAAATAATTGCTAAGGTCTAGGTAAGTTAGCCCAGTCTGAATTAAGAATCCAGTCTTACTATAGTTCCTATATTTTGACTAGTTACAGGAAAAACATGTCGACTAAATGAAAAGTTGTGTAAGTAGACCATACCTACCTGCCAATATCAATTAGCTGTGGTTACTTACCTTCCAGACTTGTCATTCGCGAGAACTGGGTCAAGTGAATACTAACGACTCTTAGAAATCTCGAAGAAGGAAAATGGATTAAAAACAACGCAATGCAATCAAAAGGCAAAAATAACATAACACACGTCATTAAATGCTATCAAGGTAAATCTGAAAGCTTCAATGCCTGTAGGTAGGTACCTACTGCAGTGCGATTCTGTAACCATCTCACCGTGAAAACTCAGGTGAAGTGAGCGTGGAGTGAGCTGTCATTCCAACTAATGCTAGGGATTGACACTACAGCAGTGCGATTCTGTAACCATCTCACCGTGAAAACTTTGGTGAAGTGAGCGTGGAGTGAGCTGTCATTCCAACTAATGCTAGGTATTGACACTACTGACAACTCACATCAAGCTCACTTCACTTGAGTTTTCACGGTGAGATTTTACAGAATCGACCGGCTCGTCGACGTCAATGTTCTAAAACTTTTGCTGTACCACCCCCTTCGCGTCCGCGATTGCAGCACCAATTTTAGGAATGTCTTCTTTTCAATATCTGGCATAACCTACACTTATCTTTCCCCTCGTTGATTGCCCCATCACCAACACAAACCTGAATATTCCGACGACCATGACCCATGCTGGCTGTACTGTAGCTGTGTGGTTCTAGCAACCTTGGCAACTGGTCTAACAAAGCCGCGTATTTGGGCTCCCCTCAAATATTCCACGTAATTGCGTTCGTGAAGGCATTCGTTCACTGCTGCTAATTTACTTCGCACCGCACACATGACTTCATACTTCCACGGAAACAAACATGCTTTGATGATTAGGTGCTTATAATTAGTATAATTACCTACGATATTAATTAAGATGCCGAAACTACAGACCTCGATATTTGGCGGCCATAGCGCAAAGGTTAAAGCGCGGAATGGATAGCGAGAGATCGTGATTTCATCCCTGCCCTTTGCTCTGTCGATATAATCCCAGGAGAGAATAATATGACGTAGGTAAAGAGGACCCATGTAAGTGCCAAATTGTTATGTCCATGTAAGAAGCTCAACTTGAAGACAAACAAAAATGTGACTGTGACTGTTGTGATTCGCGAGCGTGCGTGCTATCAGTGATGCAAGCAGGTGTGGCCCGCGAGGCAGCGGCGGAGCGCCAGCGCGCCCGCCGCTGCCACCGTGGCCGCGCCGCAGTGCCGGCTCGTCGCCGCACCACAACACGCGCGCTCAGTGCCTCGCAGTGCCTTCCCCACGACGCTCGTGCCTTATACCTTACGTATCGACTCGTTTACTTCTCTACTCTCGCAACTTTTCCTTTTAATCGTTCACAACTAGCTTATACTTTGTGTTTGTTGAAAGTACTCGGTCTCGTCGTGAGTTGTGATTTCGCGCGAAAAATTGTTTACAAACAGTGTGTGTCGGAGTGTGCCGGCTGTTTACTGTGTCAGCTGTAGGTAGTGCAGTGCAGTGAGTGCGTGCCATGCGTGTGCAGGAGGCTCTATGTCAGTGACGTGTGACGGCGGCCGCCTGAGCACCCCTTCACCCTGGCTGTGGACAACGAGATGGCGCGCTCGCCGCGAAGGATTGCCGCGCACCGGCGCAGCCGCAGCCGCTCGCGGGAGCTGACCCGGCTGAAGACCCAACTCAATGGGAAAGGTATACAATCTCATCATCTGACTCTGTTTGTTTTACGTATCTCTTTGTTTGATAGAGCGCGATAATAGTTTATTATCATAATAAAACAACTTGTTTTCCGATGGTAAACACTATCTGCGATAAATGAAATGTCTTATAACTTAGTTAAAGGTGGCTTAACTGGGGTACCTAAATACTGTCATATTTTATTGTTGATTTCGTCGCTATTTCACGATTATTACTACTCGTATTTATTTTCCGTAATAAAATAAACACATAAAACTGTTCGCAAATTAAAACTAGGTATTCACCTATAAAAATATAGTGAACGATGTTACTAACGTGTAGCAGAAAAATATATAAAAACTTCAATTCGATTGCTATTATGAGCTTAAATGATGCTGATCCTATAAATAAATTGACTACTTACTATAAACACGTGTGTTTGTCGTATAAAAATGTTGTGCTGCACAAATCCTGAGAAAAATAATATAAACTCATTAAACGTATCGAAACAATAAATTGTGGCGAAGTATGTGACTGCGAGATCGTAAAACTTATTCGCTTCCCACATTGACATTATGCAGCACACACATAACAATGCTTCGAGTCCAATGACACGTGCACGGTGTAAGTCTTGTGATTTAACTGACAAATCACACTGAATTGTTAACGCTGTATCCGCGCCTGATTGATGGGTTTCGTGCTGTCCATTGATATAAAATTCATCCATGAATGGTGCATTTGGGCGGCGACGACAGTGACTGACTGAACCGGACACGATCCCTACACCTACAGCTGTACCTGTAGTGTAGGTACCTATAGGCACGTTATTGTGACAGGTTGTAGAACGTGGTGGGCTGATCACAACCGGCCTCGCCCGCGGCTCTTGGCGGGATTTCGCGTAATAGGTACTTAGTAAGATGGCTTGTGTATATTGCTACCGAGCCGATTTTAACGAAATGCATCTATCTGCTGTAGTTAAAACTGCTAAATGGATCACTGTAATCTCCGTCAAGGTGGATCTTCATTTTGGACAATATTTGCCACCTTGTATCGCGCTATAAACGTAACAAAGCTTATTTAAAGTTATGTGAGGTACTAGATATACTTTATATTTCACAATCCCACCGTGTACCTTGTCCGCCCGATGCGATTCATCTCCTATTAGCTACAACCCCTTTGCGGGAATAAGTGTTAAAAAATCCTTAAATACCAGACTTTCGTTAAGGAACTTTTATGTAAAAATTCATGCTTGAACTAGACCCAGCGATGTAGGCTAGGCTGTGTGTTGTCTGTCAGTGAATTTAAGAATTTTATTAAATAGACTGGCTAAATAGGGATCGGTGTAAGCTACGGAAGCAGTTCGTTTAGTGAGCGGATATCCGCGTCCATCGGATTACCTGGTAATTTGGACATCATCCTTCACCCAATTTATTTATACCAGTTAAACTGACGTGAACCTATGGTGAGTATCAGAATGCCAATATAATCAACGAAGTTAACAATCAGGTACCTAATTGGAGTTAGTTCAAACCCAAATATAGTCCTTATGAAACCTCGTGAAACTATATTCGCCAAGAACCATTTTAGGTCTTCAATCAATAGTGTTTGACTTTACAAACAAATGACGTCATATGTATAAGTACCAAAATTAGTCACAATCACAACTTCCTTTATGAAAATTGAGGAACAATATATAATAAAAAACCCATATTCTATCACTCATGGACATAGTTGACCCTTAACGTTGGCGTCACGTATTTGGGAACAATTGGGACTTAGTCATCTCATTTGCTGACTGCTTCACTCACATCATATGACCTAATTGTGATGGGTATTTCAAAATGTAGAGGCAAATGTGATGGAGCTGTTTCTTAAAACTTTACATGAATGCAAATGGCAGAATGGAGGATACCTCCGTGTGCTTTAGGGATGCTTACTCCTATGGTGTTCTGACCAACCTTAAAATGAAGAAGACTTTGGTACCTATGTAGGTCTTTAATTAATATATTTTCTTTCTAACTGAGAATCTGTTTCACCTGAATGTCTTTTCCGGTATTTCTACCTTACTTATAAATTACTTTTAGAACTTCGAAGGGTACTTTGACACCATCACATTAGCTAATTGGTTTCTAAGAAGTAGCGCACCCGCCGTATATTAGTTTAATTTTCTCTGAACTTTTACCGCCTTTAATGACGTAACGGTTATAAACTTGATTGATGCTACAAAAGTGTCTTACCTCCACTTTTGTGTGCATATAATCATAAATTGATGTAACTTGCAATACCTACTTTAGTTCTAGTAGCAATAGGTCGAACTTTTGACCCAGAAGAAGCAAAAGCTTCCGTCAAAGACAACCGTGTCTATGTTTGTATCGTTTCATACCGGAAATGCTGTAATATTTGACATTAGCCAAGGTAAATGTGTCAAGGCGATGGGCCGCGCTCCATAAAACGTGATCACGCTACGTTGCTGAACTGAAACAGTCTGAAACTGACCTGAAACTATCAGTGTGTGTGCCTACATCGATAGTAACGTGTACACCTATAACACCGGCGAAACGTGCTGACAGTAATGTTAATAAGGTTCCAGTGTGTGCCACCCACAGGCTGTGGCCGCTGAGCGTGAAGGAAGGTTCTTTTGATCGGGTAGCATCAATATATTCGATCTTATAATAACAAGTACCTTATACCCACGCGTTCTTCAAAGGTCTGACATCCGACCCATCGTGGTGTCGTCTAATTTAGATGGTTCTGGGAGTATTTCTGTAGCCATATGTTTAGCACAAAGTTAGATGCATATAACCTCGTGATAAAGTAAAATTAAAACATCTGAACAAACAATGAACACTGGTTACTAACCAGCGTTAATTGTTAAAATGTTATGTAGTAGGCTTACCTTACTTGTGGACGGTGGTACTACATAATATTTTAACTAAGTATCAATACAATATATTTGGGACACCTACCTGGGCTAGGCAGCACTAGCATCAAAACTATTGTTGAGTAGGTACATACCTAACTAAATAAAAACACTAAATAAATATGTATTTGATTCTTCAGAGAATCGTTAGGAACCACAGCCATCACCTAAAAGGAAACAGATGTTTAAGTTCTACGTTAAATAGACAAGATTTTCCCAAGAATCGACCCAACTGTTTGTGCAAAATATAGGTATAATACATAGGTAATATAATACATCTACTCCGTCTTATTACAAAACGAAATCTAACTTTAGTTCTAGCCTAAACCTTTGAGTCAGTATTTGTGCTTCGAACTTTATTTCGATTTGGGCAAAGTTCATAACAACTTACGTATCACCGAACTAGCCTGTCTTTTTTGTAAAAAGAACTGCATTTCTATATCAGTTGACATCCAGGCTCGGTGATCTGTAGGCCAATTCTCATAATTTAAAACGTTCAAAATCTAGTCGCAGTCTCATCTCGGCGACAGACAAATGTCAAAAACTTGTTAAAATGTAGGGAAATTAAACGTATTTTTGACAGATTGAGACTGAGATCAGACTGTGAACGTTCTTAAAATTACGAGAATTGCCCCTCTGATCTAAAGAAAAACTTTGTTTTGTAATAAGGGGGAACGTGTCAGTATCTACATAGGTACAAAACAACAGACAACAGTGGACACTGTGGACAGGCTTGGCCTTACCTCGAGCCTTATAGCCTGTTAGTGCCATGGTGGCCACAAATTAGGTAGCTTCGCGACGAAAACACTATAGCTGTCGGCAGACCTTGTGAGTTGTGAACTGCTTCATTGGTAACATCACACTTTCAAATTAATTTAGCATTTGTATTTAGTCAGTTAGTCATTTAATTTAGTACCTAGTGTAAATAGTTAGTTGTGTTAAACATTTTAAAAGTTATGTAAGTAAACTACTAAACAAAATTGAATTTAAGTCAGTTCTTGGTGCAATAGTCGTCCAGCGAACAACGGCCTCGGAGTATTCTTAGTTTAAACTAGGTACATGGTTTTAATCTTTACTTATAATAAATCTGTAGAAGTGAAAATTCTGTACATTGAAAATATCAAAAAAATAATTTACAGGGGGTGTTACTAGACCGACACCGAACCCAAAAATGTGATTAAAAAATTTTTTGTCTGTCTGTCTGTCGGTCTGTCTGTCTGTCTGTCTGTTTGTTCAGGCATCACGCAAAAACTACCGGTTCGATTACGATGAAACTTGGTATAATTATTCTTTAATATCCTGGGCACCACACTGGGTACTTTTTATCCCGGAAAAGTATATACAATAAAAAACAAACTTAATTTTGCGGTTCGATCCCTATACCCGATTACCACTGTCTGTACTGTACCAACCGCAAATACTAAGTTTGTCGTAGGTTGGGTCACCCGCAGTGGAGTTCATTTTTATTCCTTTTAGTTTTTAGAGTTATTTGGGTTTATTTTTATATGAGTCGTAGGTATAGATTTTAATTTTAAAGTATAGGTAGTACATTTGATAGTGTACGTAGTGACCGTAGGTTATTTTATAATACTGTTAGGTAGGATTAGTCATTCGTATAGATATTAGTTTTTAGGGATTTTGCTTATTTATTGAGTTTAGATTAGTTATCATCAGAAATAGGTTTATTTAGGTAGGTGGGTATTTAATTTTCTGTTATTGAGTTTTTTTTAAAAATTAGTTAGGTACCTACTTAGGTAAAGATATCATATAGGTACCCTCTTAATCACCACTAATGAGACACAATTGGTTTTCTATTGTTATTAGCCACAAAGGGCCCGCGAGATAGATGGCATTCTGGGGAAGCACATACATTTTATCCTGTTAGCACGTTCCCGTGGGATAATTTCCGACATCCACGCGGGCGAAGCCGCGGGCAGAAGCTAGTTTTAAATAACTACTTAAACCTTATTAACGTATAAACTCCGATTTAAAAACCAAAAAATATGTTCTCGATCGTTTTAGGTGTCACCTTTGATTTTCATTGATTTCGTTTCCCATTGTTTTCTGAATAGCCAAATAAATTAAGTTGTAATTTAAAGAATCAGGTGTTAGTAAACTAGTAAAATACACCTGTTGTTTACTATCCCTTCCACATTACATGGGTATAGTTGTGATTCTTCAGGGAACGTACTAATTACCTGTGACACGCATGTTACAAAGTCACACGAATTTCGTTCACCTACAGTTGTAGACCAATTACTTACGTATACCTATATGCTCAATGCTTGTGTATTCGTTGACTTTATTTTATTAGGTACGTATATGAAGAGGAGCTAGTGAAAAATGCTTTCTTTATGGAGAAAATAATCACGATTTTTGACAGCTTGTACAGACCTATATTTAGCAGGTCCCTCTTGCTGAACTCCTGAAATACTGTCCTTATCGACAGATTAGACCCTGCCCTTCATGAAAGGATAATAAAAGGCTATTCCATTTTATTATAGAAATACTTTAATACTTTTATAGTACTGTGTCTTTTCAGGCAGTCCATTTTCACATAGAAAAGCGTCACTTAAGTGCGGGTTACCTATCACACGAGCTATAAAATAGTATACGACACGTGTGACATAAGTAGTTCATTGTTAGTTGTCATTAGTAGTCGTAATGTAGTTACTATTTCGGCGCCATATTTTAGTTTGTTATTATGTTTATTTAAGTTTGGATATTTAATTGTTTTTATTTTTATTATAAAAGTCTGATGAATTACTATTTTGAATTAACTTGTTATTAATATAAATAATATTTTCATAATGAAGGGAATTCTTGCACGCTTTTTAATCTAAACTGTGAGTAACAAACAAGGTTAAAGTTATTTATAATTATTGCATATTATTATGACTGCTGAACCTTTATGAATGAACGTAAGTATTATTTTATTCATTCATATTTATTATTAAATAAGTAATAATAAACTTCGGGGAATTCGATCCATCAACCAAGGCTATCGAAGGTCGCCCTGGAATTTTCTCTGGAAAACTGTGAAAATTAATACAGATCTTTAGATCAGTTTTGGATAATATTTTGCTCTATAAACATGTGTTTAAATATAAATATGTCCACCTTATTCGATGTCGTGAGCGACTGCAGCCTTATCACCTCCAGAATCACATACCTAGTTTGAGTAGGTATATTGTCACAACTCAAAACCTTATCTCGCTCATAATAGTATGTTCACGTTTATTTATTGCTAACTTTATGTCGGATTTTACGTTTATAAATATTTTTATAAGTTGTAAACCGTCTCATGAATTTCCCAGTGGTACGATATAGATGTTTCCTAAAGTTTTTTATTGAACCATTTTTTTTTAACTTTTCATCGGTATTATACGTCCAAACATGATCTCAGACAAATCTGAAGAAGTGTAGGTACACCATAGAAAATATTTTGCTCCATGCGGAAATCGATGCTACGACCCGTAGCGCGTAGCGCGCCTGAACGCTACGTGTTCGGCTACTGCACCTATCGGTGTTTCAGTTTACCTGTTCCAAGTTATGCCATGGAACAGATAAGTTACGGTGACTGATAATAATTACAAATGTGTTGTTTGTCAGAATTGTGAGTTCTGACATTAATGTTATGTGTTACTGTGCTTACATAACTACGCACTTACGCAGCTATGTGAAAATGAAACACACCGGCTGACAATTTTCCCACAACTTATAATGCTAAATGGTATCGTCGGGTAAACCTCATAGTGTGTAGGTAAGTACCTACTACTTGTAACAGTACCTACTTAAATGTGACCACAATAATATTCGAATACAAACGGGATATTATTTCATTTTTGCTTGGTATAAGGTACTTACCTTAATCGTGTATTTGTGGTTAAAGTCTTGTGCTCCTGCAAAAACATTTTTAAATAGGCCCGAGAGAGATGTTTGTTACTACATAATATATATACAAAATATCCCTCCAGTAACTCATTTTTTGGGAACAATAAGTACAGGACCTATGTTTCATATATTATGATTACTTAGATAGGTAATACAATACAATGTAAACATGAAACATATACAAAATGCAATTTCAATGGAACACAAAACATTCCATCTCGTGTACATGATATTATATTACAGCTAGTTTCGATGAAAACGTGAGGTATTACATAAAGCGAGAGGCTTTCTCTGTGGCCGTGGTGCCGGCTGCCGCGTGCCGGCTGGCAGCCGGACGGCGCGGCGGCGGCGCACTGCTCGGCCGCGCCGGCTTTCTAACTGAAGACAAAACTCTGGTGTGTCATCTGCAGCTTGGTGCATTTACATACTTACATGTGTTAAGGACCAACTTCAATGTCTCAAGAAATCTTTAGGTAGGTACTTTAAAACTTAAGTTAGAAGACGGACCAAGTAGTGGCTAGTGTGGCTACTTGGCTATTGTGGTTAAACATACGGAAACAGTGCGTAATTCCGTTTAAAATCTAGAGTTACATACTTCGTATATAATATGTCAGATTTTACGCAGCTAAGCCTGTCTGGGCTTTTACGTTGTTACAGAAACTATGACCGAACTAGAGAGTTTACTAGAATTGTGAATTGAACTCTTAAACTCAAAGTGACCCAACATCTGGGTAAGTACGTCAACGGAAGCTTCAGGAAATATTCACTATATTACGGAGAACTTAACACGTCGCTACACTGGGTACAGTGGGTCTGTGGGTACTACGTGACAATACAAGAATATCATGACGTGATTGACGGCACCCTGTAGGGTTTACCGGATGAAGCAATAGCTTCATTGCGGTTAACGATAAAAGCAATGAACATACTTAGTTGGAGTGAGTACCAGCTAAATATGTATTATTATGTCTGTACGTGATGACTGTGGTGACTTGACGAGGGACAACAGCAATAGCACATGTTTATTAAATTTTTGTAGTAGTCATAATTATTCATATACATTAAGTGTGAAAAATAAAGGTAGCCTAGTTCCAAAAAAAGTCTAGTTTCAATAAATGACTTTTAATTTTAATGTTTTCAGTTTCAGTAGTAAAAGCAGTCAAGTCTTTTATTAAACATGATTTCAGCTTCAGCGGTTTACGACGCTCTGTGTTGATGAATCAGTCAGCAAGGCATCTCTCTCTCTATGTATTAAGTAGGATATTACCCTTTATTCATGTAGTCATTAGCGGCTGTTTATCCATACATTTTTGACCTATGAAATAGTTTATAAATAGCCCCATAATATACATATAAAAAATATATACAGAAATAATATAATATCGATAAACTGAAATGTTAATCGACGTTCATTGCTGACTGTATATGTTAATTAGTGGTCAAATACCGTATTGAATGTTATGATCCTGTACCTATATAATACATATATGACCATATTTATCGGTATTAATTAATGATTAAGTGTGTGGTTCATCATACCTATATCTATACTTATAATAAATCTGTAGAAGTGAAAATTCTGTACATTGAAAATATCAAAAAAATAATTTACAGGGGGTGTTACTAGACCGACACCGAACCCAAAAATGTGATTAAAAAAATTTTTGTCTGTCTGTCTGTCTGTCTGTCTGTCTGTCTGTTTGTTCAGGCATCACGCAAAAACTACCGGTTCGATTACGATGAAACTTGGTATAATTATTCTTTAATATCCTGGGCACCACACTGGGTACTTTTTATCCCGGAAAAGTATATAAAATAAAAAACAAACTTAATTTTGCGGTTCGATCCCTATACCCGATTACCACTGTCTGTACTGTACCAACCGCAAATACTAAGTTTGTCGTAGGTTGGGTCACCCGCAGTGGAGTTCATTTTTATTCCTTTTAATTTTTAGAGTTATTTAGGTTTATTTTTATATGAGTCGTAGCGTAGGTATAGATTTTAATTTTAAAGTATAGGTAGTATAATTGATAGGGTACGTAGTGACCGTAGGTTATTTTATAATACTGTTAGGTAGGATTAGTCATTCGTATAGATATTATTTAATTTTCTGTTATTGAGTTTTTTTTTAAATTAGTTAGGTACTTAGGTAAAGATATCATATAGGGTACCTATATGATATCTTAATCACCACTAATGAGACACAATTGGTTTTCTATTGTAATTAGCCACAAAGGGCCCGCGACATAGATGGCATTCTGGGGAAGCACATACATTTTATCCTGTTAGCACGTTCCCGTGGGTAAATTTCCGACATCCACGCGGGCGAAGCCGCGGGCAGAAGCTAGTGTATTTATATAAACGTTTACCAACTAAAATCGCACTCTTTATAGTAGGTGTACTTACATAATTTTATATCTAGAGTATTATTGACCTTATGTGAAGATGAAAAGGCAACTCTCGAGCTAATGTGGGAGGTGGGGGCCTGTAACGTATGCCCTTGTATTACTTGTAATAATAACATCGCTAAACAATACGCTGTACTAATAAAACGCATCGGAGGCGATGTGATAATATAAATTGCACATTATATTATGCATTGACTAAGATACTGACGTTCAATAAATCTTGATTGCCACTTAAACTGGTCCCGTGGGCTCTAATGTTACTACCTACACACATTTTGCTTCATTGGAAATAAAAAGTATACCTAATAATCCCACTGGGAGATTGGCCGGAGAAGACGCTGCAGAGGAGAGAGACAACACAGGTTGTAAATAAAAAAAATACCCTCTAAGAATTAACTTAGTTTTTCATTACAGCTGCAATTTCCTAAGAACCAAAACTCTACATACTTACTCGTACTTGCAAATATTTCGCTTGAATGTTCAAAGAAATCACATTTCCTTTGAAGTTACGTCTGTAGGTTTAGGTTGGTTGTTTCACCTTTCAATCTGAAACAGATATCCTGTCGTTGGTCACCAAGTAAAACAAAGGCAAATCAAACGTGCATCTCACTTGGTCCATAACGCACTCTCTAACGTTATCTTATCACACAAAAACAAGCCTACCTCGCACCGTCCGTCCGTCTGTCCGTCTGTCAGCCGCTTTCTCCGGATACGCTCGAAGATAGCTCACGTAAGTATCGCGCTCGCTCGAGGCAATATCACACGTAGCTCGGGTTATTGAGCAATCTTTAGGAAAGAGCAATCTTATTGTCATTATCTTTCTTCGAATTCAATATCTCGGGAGGTAGTCAATATTGATATCACTGTTTTAAAAAGAAATATTGAAATCTATACTTATAATAAATCTGTAGAAGTGAAAATTCTGTACATTGAAAATATCCAAAAAATAAATGGCAGGGGGTGTTACTTGACCGACACCGAACTCAAAAATGTGATTAAAAAAATTTTTGTCTGTCTGTCTGTCTGTTTGTTCAGGCATCACGCAAAAACTACCGGTTCGATTACGATGAAACTTGGTATAATTATTCTTTAATATCCTGGGCACCACACTGGGTACTTTTTATCCCGGAAAAGTATATACAATAAAAAACAAACTTAATTTTGCGGTTCGATGCCTATACCCGATTACCACTGTCTGTACTGTACCAACCGCAAATACTAAGTTTGTCGTAGGTTGGGTCACCCGCAGACCCCGCAGTGGAGTTCATTTTAATTCCTTTTAGTTTTTAGAGTTATTTTTATATGAGTCGTAGGTATAGATTTTAATTTGATAGTGTACGTAGTGACCGTAGGTTATTTTATAATACTGTTAGGTAGGTTTAGTCATTCGTATAGATATTAGTTTTTAGGGATTTTGCTTATTTATTGAGTTTAGATTAGTTATCATCAGAAATAGGTTTATTTAGGTAGGTAGGTATTTAATTTTCTGTTTTTGAGTTTTTTTTTTTAATTAGTTAGGTACTTAGGTAAAGATATCATATAGGTACCCTCTTAATCACCACTAATGAGACACAATTGGTTTTCTATTGTAATTAGCCACAAAGGGCCCGCGACATAGATGGCATTCTGGGGAAGCACATACATTTTATCCTGTTAGCACGTTCCCGTGGGTAAATTTCCGACATCCACGCGGGCGAAGCCGCGGGCAGAAGCTAGTACATCATATATCGTTAATTTATCAGTTACCTATCAATGCCTAAAAATTGATAACAGACAAACAACACCGAAGCACTCTCCTACTTGAATGTATTTTTACGCATCGAGAAACGCAAGATAATAATCTCAAAACAAAACCAAAATACTTAACTGAACTGAAAACCTAGTTCTAGCCGATGATAAATAGGATACACCTAATTCTAACCACCGGTGTGCGGCTGCACCTAGTCCTAGCCGCTATGATGTAGGCTAAACCTAGTTCTAACTGAAGATAAGTAGGATACCTACATCTAAGTTTAACCGCATGGAGCCGCTTGCACCTAGTTTTAGCCGGCTAAAACTAGGTTTAGCCGCACTTCGGCTATTAGCCGTAACATATACCTACAATAGATCGCCGTCTACATGCTAAGAAGAAGAAGAACATTTGAAATAAGGAGTTGACAATTATTGTGACGATTATTGGCACGACGGACGCCAGCTGATGAGAAACAGATAGTCAGAAAGTTGAAGCTAGTTGCCCATTCCAAAACGTGGATATCTCTATGGAGAAGAACGGGCAAGAAACTCCAAGGGCACTCTTTTAAATCAAGATATTATTACAAAATCCTGGGTACTCAATTGTTATTGCTTCTATATGTGAGATCAATGTAAAAAAGAAACAATATAAAATTAAAAGTAAGCCCGCAAGCCCGCGTAGTAAGTAAGCCGGGTAGCGGGAACATCCGAAAGGGTTTACCGCTGCCCTGGAACATAAAGGGCTAAGGAAGGAACACGGGTGGGTTTTAGTCAGTACGAGTCTGACACTCCCTTCTGCTCCACCCAGAGCGGGAGGAGTCATTTGATGATTTCCCATCTTCAAAAAAAAAAAGCCCTGGCAGGTCTCAACCGACGGCGCCCGTTCACGAACAACTGGAGCAGCCATGGCTGAACAGCTAGGCCAAGCTTGAGACAGACGGCAGAGTGTTGCATACGTGGGCGGTGAGGAGGTTCCTTCCGCGAGATCTATGTAGCGAACGTCAAAGGTAAAGCTTAAAGAATGGTGTAAAAGTTCGATTAGGTACATGAAACAATACGGGTAAGTAAACGCAGCGTGCTGTAAACCTTTCATCGTGTTGAGAATATTTAGGCACGGTGAGTCAGGCGCAACTTCTCTCGGCTGTTATTTATCGCCTGCGCGGACGCCGCGCCGGTATTTTTAACCGACGAAAAAATCGGAAGAGGTTCTCAAGTCGGAGTCGGAGGTATTTTATGTATGACCACGCATAACTTTTTACAGAGTAGTTTATAATTCTTTTTTTATTGGAAAAGGTATACCTCAAAGTTGGTCCCATATAAATTTGGAAAAAAAAAATCCAACCCTAAGGGTGGGAAAATAGGGGTGATTTATTGTTCACTCACAGATTTGAATGCTGAGTTGTGTATAATTACTCTACTCAGTGCCACATAGGTATGCTTGCCCTTTGGCCCCTTTGGCAAACAATTAGTAGATTATAGCCACAAAAAAATATTAAAAAAAACTTTTACTTACAAAAAAATTAAACCGCCGAAAAAACTGAAAAGCAAAAAATCATGATAAAGTTAAACCTTTTTTATTTAACCTTCATAATTAAGTTCTTAAACTAATTTAAGTATACCTATAACATTTTGAGTCGACGTCGACGCCGTTTAAATTTAAGGCAATTTATAAGTGATCTTTGTTTATTGATTGTTTGGCGCCGACTCAAAATTACATACAGGTAACAAGCTTCCCACTCCTACGAGCGGTGATTTTTACAAAGAGAATGTTATTTATTTGATTTGTCTTATTCCTTGAAATCGAAATGTTTGTTGTAACTTGTAGGTAGATGTGTGTAGACCGCACCTACGGCTGATTCATAGAGGAACTTCTGAGGAAGACCGGGTCCACCAGCACCTCCCCCCTGGCAATGGATGTAGAGCAGTTCTCTTGGAACCATAGGAAGAAATTCTATAATGCCACTAACACACACCATGTCGTTAGTTCGTGGAAACTTCACAACAAACAGATTCTCTATTCACCGACTGAAAGCAAACCTAATCCATAATAATCTGTCAGTTTATAGACACAGCCGCTTTCTAACTACAAGCGGACAACACGTGCTGGACGCGCCTGCGGCTACTTCAAACGGAACATCGCTCTCTGTCATAAACAAATAACTGAAAGTTTAAACTATTTCAGTCTATGGACTTTCATGAGTTTCATGGTGCATTGTAATAAAATGTGTTTGAATGCTGTTCGCTGTTACTGCTGCTGGTGAAGCGTGTCTAATCTGCGTAATGTTTAGCGCGTAGGCTTGCTAGACATTAATTTACATTTAACATTTTCTTTCACTGTTGAAGTATTTTTATTTATGGTTAATATCGGGTACCTCCCTAATGCTTATATGTATACAATTGTTATAAATTTAAATATTTACACTAGGTACTAATTTAATTGAGTAACTAGGTAACAATACAAATAAATACAAAAACATTTTTATTGAATCACATTAATTTGCGACTTTCTCAGCATATCTTTTGGGAATCTCTGGAGATGGATAGGAAGTGGTATTCCAAGACGTTTTTACCCGTGTCTTAGAAACCCGTAGGAAAAGCCATATTTGCGTTATAGAGTAACGCAAAGTCTTTGGAAATAAACTTCATCAGGTGTCGTCGAGATCTTTCGTTCACCTTTTCTCGAGAAAAAGCAAAAATGTAAACTTGTTTTATAATAAGTCCTCCTTTTTTTTAATACTAGATACATTATATTTACATAATTTAAAAAGCTAACAGTCTTAAAATAATTATAATAATATGTACAAGTAATAAAAAGTAGGGGAAATTATCAAAGGGCATCAAAAAATTCGTCCGCATCGCTGTCGATAGGAATCGTCCAAAAGGTTGGCAGCATTGCCACGTTATAATAATATGGCAATGCTGATTCTGTGGCCAAAATATAGGCCAGCCCTCTGGTCACGTGAAAATCAACCGCTTGGCGATGTCTCGAAGTACTAAAACTCGTTTTATCGAATAAAGTCTACCATAATATTATGATGACTAAGCAAGTCTAAACCGTATTTATGCCTACTCAGCCAGCTGCCGATAAAAAGAAACGCAACAAAACGGCTCTCAGGCCGACTTTATCTTATTTTATTGCTTCAGATCGAATCAGTGTAATGTACTAATGTATCGAGCTCATTGGAACTGGCTTCTGATTTATGAGTATTTACTATTTAGCTCTCGTACTGAGACAGTGTTGGTTCAAGGGCGCGGAAGTCTAGACATTAAATAATTTCAACTTCGACAATGGACCTCTCCTTGTATTACAAATTATTTGTTAAATGTCCTTAGATAAGTACAGCCTGTCTATTCTGTAAAAATATCATCGTAAAAACTTAGGTGAAGTGAGCTTAGTGAGCTGTCAATTGTCAATTCCTAGCGTCAAGTGGCATGACCGCTCACTGTAACTTCACTCTAATAACCAAGAAATAAAGGCTAGGAGTTTCAGTGAGATTTAGTAGGGTAGAAGCAAACTCGCATTGCGTTAGTATTTAGTTGTGTTGCCCAATACACAAAATTAACATTACCTCAATAACGTGCATAGAGTAAGTAACCTTTAGGTAGCTGAGAGAGGACGTTCTCATTGTTCCCTTCATTCATGATTCTAGCTACCTATCTAATTAATAGCTACATCAGTTGTTTCCTATAAAGAAGGTTATTATTCTATTGAATGCCAGTGGCTCTCTTCATATTCTATAAATTCTGATTCCATTATCTTTTCCAAGTGTTGTGGAAAATATTAGAACTTCGTGAATACATTAGACGGCACTCTGCAATCAAGTGCCCGGCCCCGTACTTCCCACGTTACGGCAGGTATTCCAGTGGGGTAACCCTATGCCCCATGTGCACGTGCATGACAACTATGTGGGCAGGGCTGACATAAAGCTTTATCGTCTAATAATTAACCTATCACATGTAAAGTGGTCATAATCTGGTAGTTTATTAAAACGTTTACTGATTATTAGTAGATAGTGTTTATTAGTTTCAGTGAGTTCAAGGGGAAAAAGCATAATCATTTTAATTTATATTTGTCTATTCCTCGAAGTTTTCTTTGAATGAAAATGAGTTAGACATGTCTGGTCGTCCCTTCGGTGGCGAATCGCGTGTCTTCAGTGTACGGGTCCTGAGGTGACGTCTCGCAGCGTCTCACCACAAACTTACTAATACTTCAGCGACCTGCCAATCCAGGCGAAGGCCGCCATGCATCCAGATTTAATCATGCGTGGCCCAGACGGCACGATCACCGCTCTCTACACCACAAAGCAATACCAGCAGTAAATCAAACGGCTTAAAGTTCAGAATACCTTGTCGTGAAAGTGTACAATATAGTCTGCACGCTGGAGGAATTTATGTTTTGCAAACCGACGTTTTATAAGCTATAAAACAATTGTAAGTACATGTAGCATTTTCTTTGACTTTGTATTAATTATATTACTTACCTAGTCATCTTAAATCAGGATTTCATTACACACCGTAAAGTATACCTACTTAAGAAGGTACTTTATTATATTTAAGTATATATTTCTGGTTTTCAGCCAGAAATGAAGCTATCTCCATTCCCTTGACTTGGAGTGTATAATTCGACGAAAAAATAAGTAGAACGTTGTAAAGCGCCCCTGGATTGCAGCTCCAATGACTTATAATTGGAGGAGCATCAGAACCCACACGATCGGTTTTACAATTAGCACTCATGATCAACCTGTAGCAGTCCACACCATGAACCATTGTTATAAGTTTTTGGCGATACGAGAAACAAAATAGCTGAACATAGGCTTTTTTCTATTACCAGCTACTTTGACGAGAATTAGAGAAGATTATTATTCCCACGTCAGCTGCGTCTTAGCTGCTGACTGCACTTACGAGTACATATGAGTAGGTACCTATTATAATAATAATCATTTATTTATCCAGATCATACAATCCAATTTTTTATAGATCATACAAACCAATATTATTCGGTAACAAGTTACACTACATGAACTACATCACTCAACCGGTATTGGCTGAAAGTCTAAACATCAGTTTCCACGTTTTCCGCTAAACCTGGATTAAACTACCGTCACACAGTAAACAGTGGCTGCGTGTGAAGCTGTGACGTCAGCTCCACGTCGGCTCACCGTGGAACTGCTTACTTTGATCCCTCGCCACTGCACAATGCTGCCAGATTTATTGAGGTAAACATGCAGTTCTCGATATGTGCGATGTACGATAGTGAATGTTTGACTTTGACATATTTATCGCGTGTATTTACGTTTTATTTAATCGGAGTAATACCTAATACTGATTCTGATTAAGACTGGGGTGTCGTCTTTAATTGTGGTAGGTATTTCATAGATGTACGTACTCATGATGTCCTCATCTATACTTATAATACTAACATTTATAATAAAGAGGTAAAATTTGTTTGTTTATAAGTTTGGATTTGAAAAAACCATAGATATAGGATAGAAGGAGATATGCCCTGTAGTTGAAAATGTATCAGAACTCCACGTCGCTAAGACTATCCCACTATCGCGCCACTACTACACATGTAGTTCAGTAAAAGCAATAGATACAAAGTCGCGCACACACTTGCAATTCATAAATCAGAACGTACTGCACAATCAATTATAAACCTTAACTCATCAAACATAGCGTGCATTTACCATGCACCGTACAACTTTCTCACCCAAAAACACCTGTCGCTATCGTTGTGCTGTGCAAAAGCCATTTATTTTACATATACACTAGTGATTAACTAAATCGGAAAGTTACTGATTCTCTCATTTGTATATTGTACTAAAAAAAATTTGGGGTTCTACTGGGGTACCACTTTGGAAGTGTCTCTCGCGCAAACTATTCAGTTTAGAAAAAAATTACATTAGAAACCTCAATATCATTTTTGAAGACCTATCCATAGATGCGTATGGGTTTTATGAAAAAAAAAAAATTTGAGTTTCAGTTCTAAGTATGGGGAACCCCCAAAATTTTGTTTTTTTTTTATTTTTGTGTGAAAATCTTAATGCGGTTCACAGAATACATTTACTTACCAAGTTTCAACAGTACAGCCGGTCGATTCTGTAAAAATCTCACCGTGAAAACTCACTTGGAATGACAGCTCACTTCCACGCTCACTTTACCTAAGTTTTCACGGTGAGATGGTTACAGAATCGCACTGCAGTTCTTATAGTTTCGGAAAAAGTGGCTGTGACATACGGACGGACAGACAGACAGACAGACATAACGAATCCATAAGGGTTCCGTGCCATTTGGCTACGGAACCCTAAAAACGATATGTCCAGAAAATACCTATTATATTATAAAAAAACAAAAAATTGTAAATAAAAAAAATTAACATTGTTTTACATCTTCTCAAGGGTCTTCCAACGTTTAAATCCGTAAACGTCATCTTTTTAGGTCTTCCAACTGGGTTAAAATGGTTGACAAATTGTAAAATTAAACTAATATTCGTTGGGTAATCGACATTGTTGTCGATAGCCTACGTTAGTAGATCTGCACAGCCACATCACTAACAGACCGCAAACAGCAGCGACGGCCGTACCATGCGATGCACCGCATAAATAAATAAATAAAGTACCGTTTTGTGATTTTTACATTGCTTGTCTAGTCACTTAGTGACATACTTAGGCAGTGGTTAAGGAGCAATGTATTTACTGCGAAAATAGTACAGTCGTTGCGATAGCTAGGAGAGGCGATCGATTATTTTTGACTATTGACATACACCGGCTGCAGGTGTTAATCATGTAAGACAAGAACGTCAGTGACAAAATAAAATTTCTCTCAAATTAACGAAACGAAACTTGTACACGACCCACGCTGTACCTATTGACGTGTAATTAATTCAAGAGTCAATTGACGTTGACGTTTGTTAATCATTTATCATTAACATTCGTAAAAGTTTAATTGAAATCCAATCAACTATTCCCCACGTACTTTCTCAAACGGTTGAAGTTTTAAACTAGTTTGCCTGCAGTCTGACTAGTCTGACATTGACACAGAACGAGGCAGATCGTGTTACCTTTGAAGTGACGCTGACTAACCCGTCTAGACTAGTCGTTGTCGTACTCTTTTGTCTAGATCTAGATCAGTTAATAGTTAGGTACAATTATTTTCGGTCCAGTTAACTAACTGGGAGGAAGCGGGGGAGTGCACCACAAAACTGGCTGTTATTTGCACATTTTTCAGAAGTTTTTGTTTGTACTGTGACAGATAAAAATAACCTTTTCTCATATTTGCGGAACTTATTGTTTTGGGCAAGACAATAATGTTAAGGTAACTAAATAATGGAGTACCAATGTATGGTACCAATGGCCAATATATCAGATCTCTTCAACTCTTCCATCAACCAAGAGATCTGAAATGTATCTCAGTCCAGTTTATATTCATGCGATCTCTAATTAGAAATAACAACACAAAAAATTATTCCAATAACCAGTTCCAAGGCAAGAAGGTCACAAGAACTAAGCTAAGCATTCGTTGCAGCAATGACGTCACTCTTGCAGCTCTACTGCTCAACCTAACCAGAAGTAGTTATGATATCACGACACTTATATATATATCAGTCTTGACATTTAAACGAAAAGCTTGCTCTTCTACACATTTATTTTCAAGAAAATCTCTCGTAAGAGTATACCTAATGATGACAGGGACTTTAAGTTTTATTTTATTTATGTATGTTATTAATCAAATTGTACAAAATACAAGATTAGTTTTGAACGGTGACCCCAATACTAGACATATGCCTATATTTTTGGGGTTAGAATGAAGTTCAGCAACACATCACAACCTTTAGGTACTAATCAGTTCGTACTTTCACGATGTGATGTTAGAGCTAGACAAACTGCTGAGGAGCCTTTCGTGATAAAATGAAGACGTAGTTACAGCAGCGGTGGATCGTTATGAGATACTTACCAGAGAATGTGGAGTAATGATGACTTGTAGTGATGACCATAACGACTTATTAATAACCTCCGCCGCCGTAACAAACACGTTACCGATGGATTCATAATTATTATAAGTGGGTGTATGACTAGTATGCGTTATGTGCTTCATCGAATTTTATGGGTTAGGCATTTTATGAGATTAGAGGTGTGTCAGAGAAGATCTTCGTAAAAATATAAAACTTAAATTATTAACTTGAGAATCTATGTAGGAAGTTTATTATATGTATGTTTCTCTAGCCATACGTTAATATATACATAATATGTATGTATGTATGTAGGTGCTTAATTCTACATAGGAACAAACCGACCGTAACTTCATTCTTGTCGACTCAAGAATCACACACACACACACATCATGTTTGTGTGCAGAAACTGGGTTTGTGTATTCTTTGTAGTCAAAACCCATCTATAAATTTTATTTATTTAATACTTTAAACACAAAAATGTAAAGAAGCAGACCTTTCTGTTACAAATTCCGTTCTTAGAATGATCCAAACTCGAGCAGACACAGCCGTACAGCTTCACAGCACGATCCAACCAGCGCGCTCTTGTTCCTAAAATAACTTAACTTCCTTAACTTTTCGCAGAACCTAGCTGTTAACTTTGAAAACTGTCAGATGTCAAACTCTGCTCAAGTACAAGTTTGTGGAGTAGGTATGCAAGTTACATGTTCGGGATACCAGCACACCTACTAGATTGTGTTTAATGAGTTAGTAGTTGTTATTGTTTGTGTGTAGCCATTGAGTTTTACTATGGCATCTATACGGATAATGAAACTAACTTATTATGACACATAAACAAACACTTCAAAATTTTGTATACCTACACCATTAACGTACTCTTATAAGGACTTGTAAGGAAGGCACTAAGTCTCTAAACAAAAAGCTCTACGCTATTGCTCATCTTTTTTAAAGAGCTTCAAATCATTTCACACAGACAAGGCTATAAAATCAATAGTTGTTTGAACTAAGTAGTAACTTTCCCCGAAGCTATTAACTTGTTACAATACATTTTCACATCGCGGTCTAACTATGAACAGCCGACCGTTTGAGCTTGTTTTCCCCGACCTTGTCACTCACTGTCACACATATGGCACCAGCAGACAATGCTAGCTCGACTATTCGACAATATGTTAAGCGACAATACTTTTGAAGGACTATAACATAATATAGATGCCACGGGTGAAGGGTAAACATGTGTTATGATTTTGTTTTCAATTATAACGTGCGGTACTTAAAAATACTTTTTTTCTGATTTATTTATCGAAATTAACACAACAGGATGTACAGTTATGAAATCATAATATATTATTGGAATAGGTACAACACAAAGTTATAAATCCAGAAGTCGAGGATCGCAACAATCTTTCAATATCTATAAATATCACTTTAAACATTACACTCGTGCGTATGCCAGTCGGTACTTACCTACTAGCTTTTTTATAACTAAACATTATTTTTTGTAAATCATGTTTGGATTCATTCAACTTAAATTCGTAGCTACTTAAAGGTGGTTAATTTATGTTGACATAATAATAATTATGGATGTCCACGTAAAAACCTAAACGTACTAAATCCTAGTGATAAATCATGCACTCTGCAATCATGAATGTACCTCCTCGTCTATTAACAGTTCAGTTTATTGACTGTGTGCTGTCTGTACGATCTGTGCGATACACTCAGACGCACATCTCTCACGCCAGCCTCGTCAGCGTGTTGTTCACTGTTCCGTATAAATCTATGTAATGAGTAAGTTAGTATAGCTACGTACATACTGATAGTTATGCTCACACACATCTACTTACATACTTACTTCTACAATGTCGCGGACCGCTTAGCCTCCTTCCTCCGGCCCGTCTAACGTTACTTGGGGGGCGCAGCATCTCCTACAATTTCCTCTGTCAACCGTCACGTTACCATTTCCTAAGTTTTCATTAAATATTCTCCCATCACACAATCCTTCCATGACTACTTTAGTCTCCCTCTCCCTCTCCATCCATCAACATTGATACTCATCAAAAGTATGTTGTGGTGCTATAACAAGCACGGGCATAAAAGGCATAAATGAAAAATGTAAAAGACGGAAAGGCAGAAATAACTCTTATTTCATCATAAAATACGGTTAAGTAAACTTTCGGCAATAACCACAATGTTCCACATATTCATATTCTGCCTATCCGAGCTCGGATACTATTATTATCTACTATATTCTCATTATCTTCGAAAGTAGCTCAGTGTCAGTTACCGTGCGTCCTTGACCGACAGGGAGCGCCGGTTGCCGGATGACCGGCGCGCCGCCCGCCCGATCACCTTCCGACAGTCCCCGCTGAACGATATACATGTCGGGCCCGACAACACCAGACGCGCGTGATGGACTTGTTGCGTCACCGATGTATTGGGATTTTGCGATCTGTCACGGAGAAGTTTCATGTGTGTTGACACCAAAAAGTCGAGCCTTATTTTAGGTTCCTTTGTTCCTAGAAATGGCACTTGTTCCTTCCTTCATCCATGATGTTCCAACCACCATTTTAAGGTAGTCTTTGCCAGTTCGCGACCTGTACTTAAAAGACTCTTCTACTCCAAAAGTCATCGCTCCTTCTCTTTGTTCAGTTATAAAAATGTCCCAACTGTATCATAGCGAGCAAGTAGGTGAAGTAGAGCTTGAGGAGGCCGATGACCTTGTCCACGTCGAAGGTGAGTACGGCACACGGAGTGGCTGAGGAGGGCCGGTGGACCAGGAACGACAGGCAGTCGTCCAGGACTTGGCGCACGCGACCGTCTGTCAACACAAATACTTAAATGAATATCATAAGTTGTGTTACGATGGGCGTTGCAGTACAAGATACTCATTCATATTCATACTATAGGTACATAATATTATAATGCGAAAGTGACTCTGTCTGTTAGGTACCTTTTCACGCCATAACGGCTGAATGGAATGCGATTAAATTTGGCACACAGTTATGTAGACTATAAACTGGGTTAGGTTAGGGCACAAAGGTTTTTTTTCCGATAGTACGTTCCGTGGAATAATTTTCGACATCCACTCAGGTGAAACTGCGGGCCGAAGGTAGTATGTAATCATATTAACTGGAGCACGGTTACCTTCACAATATCTGTCTGCCGATCACGAGTCCGATGCGCCTGACCTCGCGCGAGTCTGCGCCGCCAGCAGAGTCGGCACATATGGCAGTATGATGTCCATAGCCAGCTCTTACAATAGCAGGTGTCCTGAGGCATTTACGTTACCTAGTATGTGCACTTTACGGCATGAAGGGCCTAAAAAATACAAGCATACAATAAATATGCGATAAGACTTACTTACCCCCACTTTTGCATCAGAAATAAATTCGTACCCTGTTGCAATTATTTGCGGGACCGATAGATGTCACTGGTTTTTTCGATTTCTTGATACTTAGTCTCCAATATTTTTATGTAAATTAACTCTTGCGCCTTTAGTTTCCTGTAACCTAGACAAGTAGACACTCGAGACAGAGTGCTCTCCATATACACAGTCTGGCCATAAATACTGGTACAATTAAAAATAAGAAAGATATTACATTTGAATTTAGAATCTGTCATTTTTATACGATTTTCATTGAGTTTTCTAATTTTGGCGCCAATACATTGTACAATAATTTGCGATATTAAAATGGAGTGGGCCGGTGATAAAGAGAACCGAATCGCTGTGATTGCATTACACAAAGTTGGTATGGAGCCAAATGCAATTTTTAAAACTCTCCATACGCTTGGTATTAGTCAAATGTTTGTGTACCGGGCTATTATAGGTACAATGAGACCTCCTCTGTTTGTGACAGAAAAAGATCTGGCCGTCCACGTAGTGTTCGTACGAAAAAGGTGGTCAAAGCAGTAAGGGAAAGAATTTGAAGGAATCCTGTCCGAAAGCAAAAGATTTTATCTCGGGAGAGAAGAGAAGCACCCAGAACCATGTCGCGTATTTTAAAAGATGACCTATAAGAGACGCACTGGTCATTTTTTAACTGATAATTTTAAAAAGAATAGGGTGGTATAATCGAAACAACTACTGAAGCGGTACTCAGAGGGTGGTCTCAGAAAATTTTTGTTTACGGATGAGAAAATCTTTACAATTGAGCAACATTTTAACAAACAAAATGACCGTATTTATATGCTCAAAGCTCTAAGGAAGCTTCCCAATTAGTCGACGTTTTTAGCATTGTGTCATTATGCTCACGATGATGGCCGCTCGCTGTCACCGTCTGCATCTCCATCTCCTAACACCCAGCCTCGATGTCGCAACAACACAAACACAACTCGTTTGTTTATTCACCACAAATACCTCGACCACCTTGACATTGTTGGGTTTCAAACAATAATTCTCACTAGTTAAAATAACACTTTTATTTTTACATTCATTAACATTTTTGTGTGATATGATGACAAAGTGGTTCAGACAGAACGTTTGGTGTTGTGTAAGAAGTTAAGAACATTAATCTTGTAGCATATGATTGGCAGGCAGTGTTGCGTCGTATACATAGTCTTATCCCAACACGAGCTGTTGTTCGACACGTATACATGACATGAATGTTTGTTGTGATTCCCGCGGTTATCCTCACTATTTTTGTCTTACAATGCATTTCATTAATCATTCGTTTGGAAATAGGCAGGAACTAGGTATACATTAAGTTTGTCCACTAACTATCCGTGGTTGTGTTATGCTGGGTACACGCACAGGCCTACGCATATACAATAGGCAGGTATAGGTACCGATTCAGTTAAAAACCTTTTGCATGATCAAATAAATACCAGCTTTGAAGCCTTGAAAGACATAAATTCCCAACATTCACATCACTCCAGATTATTTATTAGCTTATTGGCAATCCCATGATCCGATCAATACAATACTTAGTCATAATTCGCGTGTCATTCGACGTAATTGGTCGATATATTGGCCATAACTCTGATGGTTCCATTACATCCACAACGAGGCGTGGCGGCGCCGGACGGAGGTCAACTGGTGTCCCGTTAATAACCGTGGTTCATTATATACGACGATAATTAGTTAAATGGCGTCGGCACGCGACCCTTGTATCAACTACAAATCGTTTGCGTACTTCTTGTGGTTAATTAAATTTCATGCTATCTCTGAAGAAAACTTTAATACAAATGTTGTTTTGAACTTAAACTTTTAATTTAAAATTTTGCAGTTTAAAACGACGTCGAAAATGGTCAGGAGGTATGCCTATTAGATATTATTTCGTTAGAGGGCCAAAAGCACCACCAGAAGGCGCCTAGCAACGCTGATATTTAGTTAGCTATTTCATAACATTAACCGCCCAACAAAGTTCAGTTTCGTGCAGGCACGTCCTAAACAGCTGCGTCGAGACCGCGCCCTCTGCGCGCACTCATATTTCAGGACAGTTACAGCGTTTTTTCACGCAATTCCATCCATTATGCCTTAACATTGAAACATTGTAAGGTAACCGCGACTTAATTAATGGCCCATTATGCCAATTACATCGTGATACAAATGCCCCCATAAATTATATCGTAAATACGTCACTTAAATTGTGGAGCTGCGGCATAGTGTGACTGATCTGTTCTGTTAATTGGGAATTAGTGAATTGGTATCGTTTAGAGGGATTAAGGGCATTGAAACACGCGAATGTCAATCGTCTTTTACGACCTTCGCCAAATTATAAAGCATCTTCAACAATACCTCAATCAAATCATTCATTATAATATAGCCTGAAACGTGAACTAATGAACACAGGACTCTTAATGACGGTTATAATGAGGAATTGCCATAATCTCTTAGCTTACCAGACGGATTAGTGATCGCATTCACATGTAGTAGACGTACCTATCAGCAGATGCTGTCTAGTTTTACTGATGTTTAAATATTATAACTTTATTAGCTTACCTTATTGTGCAAGATGTGGAGTGATAAATTACACCTTCTTAATGCCTGATAGGTACTGGGCAACTTACCTATTTATGTATCATGTAAACTTTTGTAAACTTATGATGAGCAAGGTGAGTATTCAGGTATTAAAGGTTTAAATTCAGACCTCAGAAGTTAAGTCACTTTTGAAATAGGTATAATATAGCATAATATCACGCCTGTAATCCTCGAAGATGAGAGATGTACCTACAGTACACCCACATTCTGACAATTGTGTTAAGTCCCATGTAATAGAGGCGAGCCTATTTCCTATTGTCAATAATATGAAAAAAGGCGCTTAGTTTGCAGAGTGTAAGTAAGTAGTGTGTCTAAGTAACATCAGCAGGCACTGTGGTTGATTGTGGATGCAGGTCGTGACGACAGCCTGCCTTCTATGGACGAAGTATTAGCACCAGCCTAACTGTGCCTTGATCTACTAAACGTGCCTTTTATGGGAACGGTGCAAATTAAAGTCTGCGTGATTCTAAGTAGCAGTTAGAACCACGGATTAGTACATCTTCTTGTGAAATAAGTAGTGCAAAGCACTGGCGGCTGCTTACGTATCATCCTCTAAAAAGCAAATTAAAGTTCACAGGCACTGTTACTTCCGTTGACTTCGAGCATCATCACAATGTGACGACTCTGTTGGTTACCTGAAGTATTTGATTGTCATTGTATCATTTATCACCATTATTTCGTTTATATTCAGTTTTAGATGTTGGGACTCTGGATTGGACAAGTTAACTTGCACTTACACAATCACACACAAGTTAAACCTACACTGCCGAACAAAATAATAAAATATTACGGGTTTCAGAGAAAGTTATTATGAGCTGTCTGTTTACTAAACAAAGAAGCTCCGACAGTTACCGGTACTAACGTAAACTAATCAAATTAATGACTTCGCGTTATTGCACCCTGCGTGAGGGATTTTAGACAAGTTTAATTACACTGTTCGTGTTACGAGTACCTACCATAACAAGTAAATATCTAAAACATTGGGTTGAAGAACTGAAGGTCACGATTTGGTTCCGAACTTGTATTTGTATGTTTCATTAGCGCGTTTGACTTGCGTAACAAGACTCTTACAAACTTTCTCGTTTCAAGACTTTTGTTTGGCTTACATTACTTTGAACTTTTGAACTTGTTAGGCAATAAAATGATATTTAGAAATTCGAGGGTCTGTTCGATATGCTATATTAGTTAGACAACTTCGAAGCTTACAGCATAATCTAATTAGCTTATAATGTATTCAATTCAGCATCAGTACATATATATTGTAACAAACATCCTAAGACTGTCCATACTTAAGTACCAATGTTGAAACTTTTGTGTAAATAAACAATTTTTATTTAAATGTTTCCACTGCTGGGACTCAGGTCTCCTGTCTTCGAGAGGGAGTGGGCTGTATGTAATGTACCACTACCACGCGAAACCAGTGCAGGTTGGTAGATGTCACATGTCTTCTGGGACATGCCGGTTTCCTCACGATGTTTTCCTTCACCGTGTTGAGAGCAGTGGTGATGAACTTGTTTACACAAAGTAAAGCGCTTCCCTGGGTCCGAACTCGTGAGCTGCTTCACGGAGCATATAGGTGCGGGCAAAACAGAAATACATTATGCTGCAGTTTTAAATACATTTCTAAATGACTAATACAATCATTTGAATCTTCTTTGAATAAAACAGGTATCTCAGCACTGGGCACCAATCCCGGGCGCACTGACCCTCCCGCCTCGCGTACTTCCACTCACATTAACATACTACGACTATTATTTTTCTAACTACAACGAGTACATAACTCACCCATGTATTACGCAACACACGAGGCTGGCCGCGCTTTGCCCGCGAATGAACTCGAGCACGCGACCAGCGCATAACAATAACACCTAGCTTTACGGTGTTCAAATTGATTGAAGTTACAAACAAGTCTATTGAGTCATGTAGCTTCAGGTTTTCGATGTCATGTCCCAAAAATTCAATCTTTTAATGAAAGAACTGAAAATGAAAAGTATCGCCGTAATAATACGGCTTGGTTGCCATTGAGGGGACCTACATTCAGTGGTGGGTCAAACTTTTTAATTGGTTTTAGTATCCAGTTGTATTTCATGTTGGCATTTTGCTATTGTGACTTTCCGTCCTAAAGAGGGCTGGGAAAAGTTTTAGAAGTAACGACGAGATATAAAACTTTATGTTCTGCGATAGTAACCCGCCATCAAAGAAACGTTTCAATCTTAGTAATGAACGATCAAGTAGTTGGCTACCGGTAACTGACACGTGCTCGACTAATTCGCAGCTTGATCAAATGAATGTAGTTCTCCTCGAAACAGCCGGCCGCACCCGCCATTACTGAAATTATGTAATCATTCAAATTATTTCGTGCTAAAATAACTGTCACATTACATGTAAGTTTGCCCCATTTTCATGAACTAGTTTAGTTTTATTTCGGTTGCGTAGAAGCTTATTATAGTGGAAGCACCACTTTACTATGCTTTAATTTGCAACAATAGCAGCGTGATTGTGACCTATTTGAGTACGGACGGGCTGGTGATTATATTATGATTCTAAACATTAGTTATCTGCTAGTGCTTTCTTTTATGAAAACTGGTCTAACCCGATACTGTACGTGGAACAAGTTCTGACTCAACCTCAACAGATAATCATTTCATTGATAAGTAGGTAAATGCATTTAACTGCAAAATGTTGCAATGTTAGTCTCGATGCAAAACAAGATACCTATATCAGGTAAACTAATCTTGTTCCAAGACTACCAAGATTGCAACTAATCTATTTGATGAAGCGTTTAGCAAAATATGACGTACAATTTTGAGTTGGGTAATGCTTCTGTAAGATTGACTCGTCAGGAAGTGAGTGACAGCTCCCAAACAAAATGGTAAGTGGTTGGGGAGGTGTAATCTTGCTGAAGATTTAATGGATCAGTGTTGAGTAGCTGATAATGGCGGAGGTCGAGCGGCCATGACACCTGTCGGATCGCACGGTGACTAACTGCGGAGTGACAGCTAGGCAAACCCAACATGTATCATTGTAAATATTTAGTGAAAATACATATATATTCACGCCTTCTTCCCATGGGGGTAGGCACTTAGGCAGACACTACCGAACGCCACCTGCAATGATCCTCACATACTCCTTTTGTTTTGTTTGCGCTTCGCGTGCGTCTAGCACGCGAAGCGCCGCGCCGGTTGAAAATACAATATCATCATATTACCTACTTTAATTGTTTTATTACACTTTTGAGTCTGATTGCTGATGTTTGGGGCATTGATACTGTTCATTGTGTTGCGAAGTTTAATTGGTATCGAGTCCATGCAGATAAAATCCTTGAGAGAAGGCTAGCCGATGGAGATAGTAACAAACATGCAGGTAACGAGATGTAAGTAGGTATCACTAGAGGAACTTCAGTTTATTTGTATTGTGATGACGTGTTGTACCAACACAAAAACAAGACAAAAAACTAAAAAAATAATGACTTCCTTAATCTGAAAAATATTGCTCTATTTAAGTCGAATAAATTGTAAAGTTTTATTTTAAATTAACCTATAATTACGTTAATGGCGTAATTTAAGCACAAGATATAAAAAAGTATTCTTCCGCAATTTACAACCGACTATGGCATTGAAACGTTACAAAAACATGAAATAAGAAAAAGAAAATGTGCGGATGGAGACACCGCTTGCTCATGAAAGTAAACAAACAACAACTTCTAACACCTGACATGACTGTTCGCTGATTTGGGTCGACCGCACCGCTTTGTAAAAATCCTCTAACCTCTACATCACTCACCTACGACGTATATGAACATGCGTGGACCCTCTCAGCCCCCCACAGCCCCACACTAGAGGCCGGCTGCACCACGCTTTTCCACATAGAAATGCGATGCACTGCAGCCCGACGTGCGACGCGGCTCCAGAGTCCGCTTAGCTTTAGTGTTAGTAATTAATTAGTATGTATAATGTATTCGTCCACAGCTTTGTTTAATGTTTTCCTCAACTTTTGTATAGCGTTGGCACCAGTGTGCACTTCGACGGGGATTTATCTAACATTTATTTTTAAAACTTCTAGATACAGCCTATTTTCGATGTTTACACCGAGAATGAGCTGTTTCTACTGAATTATTTGTATCTATGAGCTGGCTGAAAGATGCATTTAGAAATCATGAAACTTTATTTGAACGCCTACCTAATACCTACTATGTGAAGAATTCGGAAAGCATCCTCATTCCTATCTGGTAGAGTTGGCTTTACCTACTTGCTTTCAAGTTAATAAAAAAAAACTTTTCATGTGTCGATAAACTTATTATGAACAGTGGGATTGTTTGCAATTTCACTAGTAGTGAATAACGTTGGTGCAGCACCGGTGACATGTTATTGGGGTCAATGGAGCAAGCCTGCGCACGCGCCGGTCCATATTCCGCCGGTCCACAAGTACTTACAAACAACATCTACATTATGTACTCGAACCAGATGCCCTGCTCACTGCACTCTTCGTCACTATGCCTGCAACAGGTTTGTCCTACAAATCCCACCAAGAATAAAATTCTCATTCCATTTCGAATTCCCAAAACTCAAAGTGTGACGTAGGCGGCAAGCAAGAGGTTAACCACCGCTGCACCAGAGTGAAAGTGAACAAAGTTGATGCATGTTTTGAAAAGAATGCGGTAATAAAATAGTAGGTAACTGCTTTAAATTTTTGCGAAAACATCTTGGATACAATACCCAGAGAGCGATTTAGTTATTTCTATCGATCACCCTAGAAATTTGTAGCTTGCGAGGTCTGTACTCTTTTGTTCAAGCTTGCATTCGATTGGAATTTTTAAAAGAACTAACCTTCTGCTAGGTTTATCTTAGTTAAAGATATCAAAAGTCTTCCCAAGCCTCTATCTGTTAAAAATAAAAAGCATTCTGTCGCACCATCATTCATATTCGTATAGTCCTACATTTCAATGAGTAACGGTAACCCGATGGTCCGTCGGTGGCACATCTGGGGGCACGGGAGTGCCCCGCCAAGACGAGCCAAGCGAAGCGCAAGGGCACTACCTACCTTTTCTCGAAGTACTTTGTCGTATTTTTTAACCTTCTTAACTTGGGTTTGGATTATACCAGATGGACAAAATTTTCGGGATATGATTTCAGTGGTTGACTTATTAAACCTATAAAGTTTCAATTGCATAGCTCTTATACTTTAGATTTTATTGATATCTAAAATACCCCGATTTCATCACTGATTCACTGACTCACTGATGATCATCAATATTCTTAAGGTTCTTCCTGAAGTCCTAGAAAGCTGAAATTTGGGATGTAAGCTAGTAATAGTACACAAACAACAAAAAAATCTTAAAATTTATAACTTTTACCCCCCCCCCCCCCAACCCCTTAAACTAGGGGGTGGGGAGGCTTCCGTAAATTTTGATGCTAGAGGTCTGAAAATTTATATAGGGGGTCCTTGTTAGAAATAATAAGATATGTATTTCAGGATTTTTAGTAAATCATAAGCAACTTCCAAAAAGAAATGAAATCCCACAAAAACATTTCATGTTAAATGTTGCCAAGACGAGACCATGTAGCTCGCACTGTCAAAAAGTAATCAGATCTCATGTAGAGCCAAGCTTCTAACTCTACACGCCCTAACTCTACAAGGCCTAACTTCGCAAACTCTACACCTTAGTCAAAATATATGGCTTGGCCGTTTCGTTACTACAAGAACCATTGTATAACAGTATGAGAGTTTTTCACCTTACGCTCATGTGAATGTAGCGAAATGACCAAGCCACATATTTTGACTAAGGTGTAGAGTTTCCGAAGTTAGGCCTTGTAGAGTTAGGGCGTGTAGAGTTAGAAGCTTGGCTCTACATGAGATGTGATTACTTTTTGACAGTGCGAACTACATGGTCTCGTCTTGGCAACATTTAACATGAAATGTTTTTGTGGGATTAGTGTATACGGGAACAGAAGGTTTGACCTGTTTCTAAAATAAACTTATTGCACACACAGGGTCACCAAGTAACACCCTAATACCAGCACCAGCACCTAAGTCTGTCGACTTTTATTTATGAAGGCGAAGAAACATCTTCCCCTGCCGAGTAAAACCACACTCCTCGTCATATAATACTACATCACAGTGGTGTGTAATACTCTGCAATGGCAGTAATGGCACCCACTTTTCGCTAGTTTTGCCATGTTTGGACTCTTCGTAATATGTTAAAATGGTATGTCTAGTAACTCCGAAAGCCCTTCCTTTTTGTATTCCTGCATATAAAAATTACGAGTGGGCCTTCTCTGTGCTGTTGCCAGGCAGGCGTGTTGCGCCGGCGCCGCCGGTCGCCTACACTTTCGCCGGGCGGTCACGGTTAGCGTACGCGCCGCTCGGAAACACGCCGTGACGTAACGTAACGCGGACATTTGCACCCAACTATTGTGTTTTTGTTTTATTAGTATACTTACAGCTGATTTGTTTGTAGCTGTAGTATTTAGTGTGTAAAAGATATGTTTCGATGGATTTATCTACGCTTTATAAGATTTACAATTGTTTTTAAATGAGATCTAGATCTGAAAAAGGAATAGGTAGAGTTTAGCATATTCGACGACGACAACACAATTAATGTAAATTCAATCGTATTCGTGCGGCGTCTGACTGACAACTCGTGTAGCTCCATGTCCTTCTAATATTTCCTTATTTTCCAATCCCATGCGTTGATTTTCATATTTTCCGAGAATGCTTTGTAGATTTTATCACACCTGTGTTATGTCGATAAACCACAAGTTCGAACATCGCTACAATTTTAAAACCAAAAATTCGTGGAAAAGTATTCCGTTCGCCCAGAATGTGCTAATTACCTAACTTCCATTGATGATACCGATTACAATGATTAACTTCTGACGAATTGCATTATAATTGAACTAATTAGTGGATTATCGAGTATTTATATCGGAGTGGCGTCACGCGTACGTTAGGACCATGTTCTATGAATTATGAAACATTAACGAACACGCTCACGCATCTATTTCGGTTCACGTTTGGCTGAGAATCGATTGTTTTTGACCTTATAAATAATGTGGCAACGTGCGCTCACTCAATACAAACTAAAAGCAGTGACATTTTATAAATATTTCAAGCATTTTTTTCTGGTGCGCGTTGTTGTCCTTTTTAAGTGTCATGAAATTATAACGAATTCAAGGCTACCGACTTGTTAGACATTCGCAACGCTACGATTGGGGCTTATATATAAAACTGTTGCTTTTGAATACGGGAATGAACGGAGAATTGTATATATATAGAGCACCTACCTGGTAGCATGAGCCAGCTAAAACAAAACAAAACAGATGTTCATTAAGAATCGCTCCACAAACAAATACGAATAACGCATTAGCAATAAAACAACACTGCTTTAGTAACCCGGTCACGTCGCTGACATCGGAAGATGCTCATAACAGTAACTGGGAGGTCAATGGGCGTCTGGCGTGCCGGGCGTGGACGCGCGGCGCGGCGCGGTGCAGCGCGACCCGGCTGCAGGCGTCTTTGCGTCCGGCAGCCGTGACGCGCGACGCTCTGATTACGTCGCGTGGTCGTGTTGTTATCTAGTATGGGATGGGACAGCTTCGCTCTCGGGACTGGTCAAGTCGAACGTGTTTCTAGGAATTCAAAGTAGAGCTAAGGTCTGTGTAGCGCTGATCGTAGGTACCTACGCTATGTCGTGTAGTGTAGCTCGATGATATAGCTCAACATATTTAAAGCAAGAGTTAACGGATTCTAGTTTCTATCTATAATATGTATGTATTTACAAAAAAAAAATGTATATAAGTAGTTTATCAGCCATCTTGTTACCATAACACAAGCATTAGGTTGCTTAGCTTGGGACTAGATGGCGCTGTGTGAAATGTCCAGGGATATTTATTTATTTATTTATTTATTTATAGCTTGCTCAATTGCATTTTATGACAACTTTGTCAGATCGCTCGTGTTTTTAACAACTTTTATGGTTAAAGGGAAAGTTAGTAGACACCTATTCATAAACAAACCAATACCAGAGCAATTTCTATTTCAACGGTTATGGAAGGATAATCTCGCAATGTTCTCAACTTCTCAAGTACATACATATCTCGGTACACTTACGATAAAAGAATTGCTATTTTATTTATGAACATATACAAATCGACACGTTTACACATTCCAACGTGAACGTGTGCGCTTCAGGAATTCAGTAATCTTGTGCGTAAGTAGGTACGTACGTACGTATCTAAGTATCTATGTATAACACAGTGATGGTCCTCTTATACTGTCATACTCCATATAAAAACCTAAATAAACAAAACTAGATATTTCTGGAGATCTCATGAGACATAATCATGACGTATCATCGCTGTACTAAACACCTTCAATAATTTCTTAGTGTACGAATTGTCACTGAAAAAAAAGGTAACTTCCTAGTAAAAGGATTTCAAACATCAACAAAAATAGCACTAGGTACATACCTACTTTATTTAGTTTGACATGTCATACACGAACGGCCATTATTGCTCTAAAAAAATGATAATCGTTTAAATAAATTCTGTTCTATTATATTCCAGTTATTTTTAATTAATGTAGAATCGGTAAAGTATATTTTTTTAAAATTTTTTGCAAGACGTGATAATGACACTTTCAAGTTTATATTAGGTAATCATATCATTTGAAACGGAACGTCATGTAAAGGGAATAAAACAATATCAACACATTTTTACTTTAAATTAAATTCCCTGTTCAAAACTCAAATCCCAGACGCGTAATGTCGTAAGAAATTATGAAAATAATTACTATAATATTTTGATCTTGATGCACGAGACTTTTTGGTACGACTTTTGGTCATTGTCTTTTGTCTCAACCTTGTGAATATGAAACATTAGGCAATCGCGGTCAAATTATAATAAGCAGTACCTACCTACCTAATCTGCGATGGAACCTGAAACAATGCAGAGCCAGTGGTGTGGTGTGATGAAAATAGTTGGAACCACATTCTGTGCGACCTGAGCAGTCACCACTGCGCAGTGTGGTGGCGGGTCGGGTTACATTACCGCTCCTTATTCAAATGTTTGCGCATGAATGAGTGCTGAAAAAATCGGCTTATATCACTGAAAATATTTGAGAAAGCAAAAGGCGTTTGTTCCAGACTCCTATCGAATGGCTGTAATGACCAGACATAGGTACTTTCTTTCTTCCCCGTCAGCGAACCTTCATTCAACTGCAAATAATTTGCCAAAATATTGTTATCTTCATTCCCATACCATGAGATAAACGACAATCTAACCTTTCTCAGGTGACTCCGTGAAACAAGATAAGCTACATTTTCTAAAAAAAGTATAATAATCTTGAAATAAATAAATACTATAAATCATCAGCTATCAGCAAGGTTAGGTACTTGGTTATATAAACATTTGCCGGTTGTGTGCCAGGAGGAAATCCTCACAATGCTATTTATATTTTTCAAGTCAATTCAATTCAATATTTGTTTATTTATGGCAACTAGGCCCAATTGTTAGTAACATGTGTGTAACATGTGTAGTAACATGTTCTAAAAAACTATTGTTAGTAAACAAAAACAAAAAGAAAATTGTAAGGTTAGTAAGCATGGTCATTAAAGTATTTTTAATTCGGATTCGGCTGATTTTTCAATCATCTGATAACTTTATGCGAGGAATAATTTTGAAATTTTGACAGTTATTTCATACAAAACTGTCAAACGTCAATTTTATTCCTCGAATAAAAGTTGTCTGGCGATGGAAAAATCAGCTCTTAATGATTTTCATTCTGACTGAACGTTTTTATCGTTTCATGTAGAATTGAGACTTTTTGAATCGTGTAGAGCCAGGATCGATGAGAGTAGGGACGAACCCAGCTGTGGGGTCTTCTGAGCAGCACCTCCACAGCCTGCGACAACCAAAGTGCGTCGTGCTTTTCGATCAACATAATTATTTAGGATGCTGTTAGAACTAGACCGCGCCCATGACAAGATGAAATTTGTTTTTATCAGATAAAAGTTGCGTTTAGATTAATGTTGCTTACATCCGCGTTCCATTGTGTTACGAAGGTCGTCATTCAGATGGTATCAGACAGAGAACGATATTCAATGAGGGAGCACAGCATCCGACCGCGACATTACTTATATCACTTGGTACGAAATGTTTGTGTTCACTCGTTCGGCAAATAATTTGGGTATCATAAGATAACAATCTATATGAGATCATAATGACATGTATCATTACTTGTATTGTGTTTAATACTAGATATTACAATTACAATTAAGTTTCTGTCGTAATAATCCACTTTAGTATATGCCATAAACATTCGTGGCGAAACTAAATGGATTGATGTCAATCAATTTTGTACCGGAGGCAAAGCATAAATTAAATATGAAACATAATACGTATTAAGTATGACCGTGTGTATAACCTTTGGCTTTGGCTTTAGAAACAATAAAATTGACAGTGTAACAATGTTACCGTCTAGCTAATGATTAGTGCTTCGAAGAAGATAGGTCATACCCAATAGGTACTTTCAAATGGTTAATTGCTAATGTGTGAGTCTGTAGCTGTACCTACTTACATGAATGAAAGGGTACATTTTTTTTAAATGTTCATCATCATCATCATCTGCCTAGCCTTTTCCCAACTATGTTGGGGTATGAGCTTCCAGTCTAACCGGATACAGCTGAATACCAGTATTTTACATGGAGCAACTGCCTATCTGACCTCCAAAACCCAGTTACTGGGTAATACGATACCCCTTGGTAAGACTGGGGACTGACTGACTTTTTTTAAATGTTCTTAATGGTCCAAATTAGGTTTTTATGCAAAAAAAATTGGGAGTTACCCAGAAATTTTCAAATTCGGGAAAATACTAAACGTCCTTTTATCTATGGGATTTTTGTATGAATTATTGAAAATCGAAAGGACAACGCCTGTGGGGTCAGTTAGTATACAATAGGTATACACCACAAAACACCCCATAAAGGTCATTTTATCGAGTCACAAGTCACAAGGCATTACATGCAGTCTTTACTTGCAATGAGTGTCTATGGTCGCATTGCATCAGACAGGCTGTCTGTTAATGTAGCTAAACCCCTCGCCAGACGTTGACAAAGCCTGTTAACTACCTCTACTTGTAGGTATTTAACATGTTGAAGTAGGAGGAGGAGGTAAGAGGTTTATCTACTGTTCTACCTACTTATGTAAAAATGTAGACAATTATGGAAAAGCTATCTAAATTGTTTCAGTGTTTTTGCGGGACGATTGGATCAATCAACGATGAACAATGATCCAATGCGTTTTCATCCAGCAAAATTAAACTTAACAACAACTTCTCGTGTGGGCAGGTTGGTACTGCGTATGCCGGACACGGAGACGCATTGACAGATACATCTCACGTTGTGCACATTTACAGCAAAAGTATAACATAATATTATATGCAATGTGTCTGATAGGTATCGACCATAGATAAAGGAAAGAAGGAGACGTGCCCCGGTTGTTGAAAATGTATCAGAACTATTCAGAACTCAATGTCGTTACGTCGATTGATGATCCTACTACCGCGCCACTACTACACATGTAGTTCAGTAAAAGCAATAGATACAAAGTCACGCGCACACTTGCAGTTCATAAATCCGAACGTACTACACAATCAATTGAATCAATTATAAATCAACACAGCGTGCTTATACCATGCGCCGTACAACTTACTCACACAAAAACATCTGTCGCTATCGTTGTGCCCCAGTATAAATATGAACAGTATGGAAACTAGGCATATTTGTTGAAATGATTACCTACGCTCCATTGGAGCGTTAAGGTTGTCACCTGTAAATCACAATGTCACAATTTGTTGTTTTTCAAGACAAATATAGTAAAATACTTATATTTATATATGTTAAATAATTCCACGATTTACAAAGTTTTGGTTTTGGCTTCAGTTTTTACAAGAAACTACTGAACAACACGGCCATTTGTATTTTTTCATGATCGCGGTCGAAAGCGCACTAGTTCGCGAAGACGGCCATTTGCCTAGTGCATGATCATTTCGGTCATGCCGCGACGACACAGATACGCCTCATTGCCACTTCTCCTGTTTTTTACATTTCTATGATATCGACACATGCCCACGGTCCTGTATCCTGCAATTTGTCTCCACGACCAATTGTCGCCACAATTGGCTGCACTTGCAACCAGGAGTAAATTATCAGACTATCAGACTAAGTACTTGCGGTCAATCACTTGCTGCAATAATCTTGTCATTGAACTTCAAAGTAACCATCATCACTTTTAAATGAAACTGCCTAAGGCATTAAGTCCGCCTTCTACCTTCTATGTGTTTAAAAAGCTTAATAAAACAAAAGACAATAAAAGATGTGATCCGGGGAATCTACAACTTTATCGTGCTAGCCTAGCCCCTATAAGTACAAACTTATCACTTATCAGTATAGGTGTCGTGTGTTATGCGCGTAGCACACGGTGTAGACCCTGCCTACGCCACGTGCTACGCGCATCTCTTACGCAAATCAACCCTAAAACCGATGTTCCTTATTTCATGAATCAATAATACCTACGGTCTACTTATTATTTATTCTAAATCTCGGAGCAGTAGGTGCGTGGTGCAGCAGATCAGCCGACCCTCGTGCTGGTCACGTGACAACCTCGGGATCCTCGGCGCGGCCAGTAACACCAGTGTTGCCACCTTTACCAGACATTTCGCAAACGTTGCTCAATAGCGGAAGGCAAGGCTTCCTGAGATTATGCGCGACTTCGACTTAACGATTCTATGATTACAGGATACAAAATAAATATGAGCTTGTAACGCTACAAAATGTAACTTGTGGGGAGGTGAGGACAATTTAGTTAATTGTATATTTTATATGCGAAACTCGATTATGTACTTTATTTCTTGTACAGACCCCAGCAGGTCAAGCTACCCGAAACTGTCAAATTTTCCCATTCAACCTTGAACCGCGATAAAGTTTAAAATCGATTAAAGAAATTTGACTGATTGTAGTAACTTGATGTGCTGGCGTCTGTACTTACCTTCTTGTTGCAGGTATTTCTTTTTCTTTATGTAGGTATCTCAGTATAATTATTCAGTTTATCTTTTATAGAATGCTGTGTTATCATAAGTCATGCTAGTAAATGTGTAGTAAATAGTACTAATTTGTTTTGTGTCAAACAAAACCGGGGACTTATGGTAATAACCACTTAAATGTGATGATGCGAAGACACAATATGACGATGTAAAATACATAACTCGCACTGCACATTACTTACTTGTATTACGTTGTATTGACAGAGACAAAAGCGACGGAAATTGTTGCCATTAGGTATTGTTGAAAAATCGCCAACTATTAGTGCCGTGCTTTGAATAACTAAACAATAAGAATAAATTGAGGAAATTATTACCTGTCATTTATACAAACAATAATAATATCTTTTTCAACAAAGAGTTTCTGAACACCTACATTACACATAATAAGGTAATAAAACATAATATTTTCGGTTTTTATATTGCGTAAATAAGTACTCTATTGTATCGATTTTATTTACCTAAAACATAGTAATTTTATCATCATGGTCGCATGGAATGTTAAGTCATCGTGTGATGACCGGAAGCTGCGTATTACATGGTGTTACGATAGCTGGTAATCTATGCTCTCTGGTTCCCCGACGGATATTAACGGCTATTATAATGTGCACATTCCGTGTACGAGCACATGTATAATTGAATAAAGTGTACACGTTTGTATTCTCCAATCACGCGAATTCTTGTACAAATATACATCTACATATTATTATGTAGAATTACTGCATGCTACAAGCTAAAATATACTGATGTTATTTTTATATTTAATTAACTTTCATTTTTCAAACCATTATTTTTTCTATTTTTTGCATAAATAGTTTGCATTATTTCTATTATATATTAATGAAATGTCAAACGTCTATAAATAAAATTCTGTTTTCCAACATGAAAGTATTGTTCATAACTTATGGTATGCATTTATCATGTAAGTACTTAATGTATTTCATCATCTGCCTAGCCTTTTCCCAACTATGTTGGGGTCGGCTTCCAGTCTAACCGGATGCAGCTGAATACCAGTATTTTACATGGAGCGACTGCCTATCTGACCTCCACAACCCAGTTACTGGGTAATACGATACCCCTTGATAAGACTGGTTGTCAGACTTTCGGGCTTCTGACTACCCGTAACGACTGTCAAAGATCCACGAATGACAGCCGGGACCAACAAGTACTTAATGTATTTATTTATTAATATTTTCACTGTATTTATTTATTAACATTTTTCACATAATCAGGATGCCAATGTGTACTTACATAGTCTAAATACCTTCCTTAAAACAATTGTGGAGTGGGCCCCCTGGCGCTGTTCCCCGTGTCTGACTGGCTGAGTCAGCGATGCTGATGTCAGTCAGTGAATCAATGATGAAAGAGGAAGTGACCGTGGTGTGTTAGCTAAGTACTAGCAGCCGGACTCACATGTTAATTGCCATAATTTAATCAATCGCTCTGATTGTGGGTTTAATTGTTTCGCCATAAGTACTTAGGACGAACACATCATTCAGGATTTTTCCATTCAATCGTGTATGGACGAGTATGAGCTCCTTGTACTTCCATTGCGCCGTGTCACCGTCGCGCGTCGCCCGCTGCGTTCAGTTCCAGTCGATTTCCTACACTTTCCTATGTCGTGCCTAGCACAACTTCTCAGACTTTCGTAATGTTTCGTTATGTTTAACCCCCCAATTTCTATTAAAATAAGTTACTCGGCATAGTTAATGGTCTTGAAAAGTTGTAAACAACGACATTAAAACTTAGGTTACTTAAATAACTTAAGTACCTATTCTGTATACAACCAAAAAGTGAGGCACTCGTGTATCGTGCGATAGCACTAGGAAGTGGTGAAGGGCGGGCGTTTTTGGGGGACTGTCTTTTGTAATTTTGACGTTCGAAAAGTGCTGATCCTCAGCCTAATTTCAATAAATGACTTTTGATTTTGATTTTATCGCTCGCTCCTTCATGATCGTCGTCATATATTACTCGAAATTACATTAGCGAAGGACAACATCCAAGTAAGATTTATGTGACGACTATAGCTGTAGGTAGTAGTTCCACAGTTAGCGCTGTGTTTGTACACTGCGCCGGAGTAACACCAAACAGTTCTGGTCGTTGTGAGTCGGTGGGCGATGCGACGTGTGTTGGTGAGCGAAGTTTGTTTGTGCCGGCGACATTGAGAGCCTGTCTGTATGTCGGTCATGCGCGCAAACTGTGTAAACTGCATCGAGTTTCCATAACATTTACGTTATAAGTGACGCAATAGTGCTTCACAGAGAACGTTACGCCGTCCGTCGCCTTTTGTCAGACGAATACGATTCAGGTACCGAAAGTCTTATCTACTAACTGACACTTACTGAACTGGCATTAGGTATTGCGATGTGAGTAGGTTCTCAAGGTTTCGATGGAGTTTAAAATGACGATGATTTTAGATACCGGTAGTGTGCCCTTTATTGGGTGGGTGTCTGCATAAACAAATCTCACCCACACTATTTACAAAAAAGGTAAAAAAACCAAATGAAAACAACAAACGACGGACGCTACCATCAACATTACTAACTCCATCAACTTAATAATAGAACTACTTTAATAACTGTTTGACTTACAGAGGTTTATAACCTTCGAAATCCCTGCTATCGATTTTCATGCGATTCACATCATAATAAAAATGAAAGCCAGTTTTCTTGCAAGCAATTATTTATTACTAAGGCTTTGGTTTGGTGTGTACAATATAAAACGTTGACAATGTTAAATTCTGGGAAATGCATTACCTATGTTAAGTAAGTGTTAAGGCCCGTACACACTGGAGTCGTTGAAAATTAAAATAAAATTTCGTTGACAGGATAATTTACACGCCGTTTTTCCACTTGATTTAACAGGTACAATGGTACCAGTTAAATCAAGAGATCGGATGAGTGATCTTAATGAAGATAATATCATTTTCTTGTCGAAAACATACTTTCGACATATCTTAGTATAAACTCATACTTTGCGTGACACAGACCCAATTATAGCCAACTGGGTTCGCCAGCAATCCTAGACAACTGAGCGTAGGGATCAGTATATACGTATACGAGCCTCCTATGTTAGGGATAATATCGATTCTAGATTAAAGTTAACACTTCCTGTAGCAGCGCCTGCGCCGGGCCATCGACCGCGGACACGCCGCGCCCCCCGGAGCCGGCTGCACCTGTGGACATTAGACAAACATTACCACATGTCACATCACGTTCACCAAGGCACCCTTGCACCACCACTCTTTAGAACTAAACGTAACTAAAACATTCGAACGATGATTTAAATTCGTTTAGCTTTCAGATATAGTGATTTGTGGTGCAAGCGAGCCCAAGTATAGTGGATGTTGGAGAGGTGAAGCAGAATCTAGCTGTCGAACATCTGACACCGTTTCTGGACAGTTTGTTGCGCCACTTCTTCTTCCCAGCTAAAGTGGTGAAGGGCGGCCGTTTTGGGGGACTGTCTTACGCAATTTTGACGTTCGAAAAGCGCTGATTCTAAGCCTAATTTGAATAAATTACTTTTAATTTTGATTGCATTTATGACATCTTATTACATTTTTAAATCTGGGAGCACGGGAGTGCCCCCGCCAAGACGAGCCAAGCGAAGCGCAAGGGCACTACCTACCTTTTCTCAAAGCACTTCGAGGTATTTTTGAACCTTCTTAACTTGGGTTTGGATTATACCAGATGAACAAAATTTTCGGGATATGATGTTAGTGGTTGACTTACTAAACCTATAAAGTTTCAATTGCATAGCTCTTATACTTTAGATTTTATTGATATCTAAAATACCCCGATTTCGCCACTGACTCACTGATGATCATCAATATTCTTAGGTTCTTCCTGAAGTCCTAGAAAGCTGAAATTTGGTATGTAAGCTAGTAATAGTGCACAAATAGCAAACAAATCTTAAAATTAGACACTTTTACCCCCCCAACCCCTTAAACTAGGGGGTGGGGGGGCTTCCGTAAATTTTGATGCTAGAGGTCTAAAAATTTATATAGGGAGTCCTTGTTATAAATAATAAGATATGTATTTCAGGATTTTAGTTGTGTTTGTGATAAATAAATAAATAAATAAAATTAATAAATAAATTTTTAGTAAGTAAATCATAAGCAACTTACAAAAAGAAATGAAATCCCACAAAAACATTTTATGTTAAATGTTGCCAAGACGAGACCATGTAGCTCGCACTGTCAAAAAGTAATCAGATCTCATGTAGAGCCAAGCTTCTAACTCTACACGCCCTAACTCTATAAGGCCTAACTTCGCAAACTCTACACCTTAGTCAAAATATATGGCTTGGCCGTTTCGTTACTACAAGAACCATTGTAGTATGAGAATTTTTCACCTTACGCTCATGTGAATGTAGCGAAATGGCTAAGCCACATATTTTGACTAAGGTGTAGAGTTTGCTAAGATAGGCCTTTTAGAGTTAGGGCGTGTAGAGTTAGAAGCTTGGCTCTACATGAGATCTGATTACTTTTTGACAGTGCGAACTACATGGTCTCGTCTTGGCAACATTTAACATGAAATGTTTTTGTGGGTTAATAATTTTTAAACTCGTCTTGTGTATGTGCATATTACATGCAGGTTTTTAACATCACCCAGTCCGAGAATGTCTTAAACTGTTTAAGTATAAGTTATTTGCAGACGCCATAAGAGCGAACATTTCGGCCGAGCTGTGCAAAAGATGATAATAATGTGCCTCTAAACACTTTCTTAGTTTCGTTGTCCGCACATTCATCGATTTCCCGACTTCTATTTAAATCAGTTCCAAAAGATTAATGTACCTACACATTGTAAGTACACTCATAATGTTTTCCGGGAAATCACGATCTCATGACGTTATACAACTAAATACACACGCGGTAACATTTAATTCTGTACAATTGTGTGTCTGTGTGTACATATGTACACGAGGAGGCGCTTTATTTCTGTGAATGATACGAAGTGAAGCTATTAAACGTTCATGTGTACTTTAATATTAATATATCTTATTTATCTGTTTTGTTGCAATGTTCCTCCAGTAAACAGCGATGAGACTGACAGCGCTAACAGCTGTACAGTAACAAGTCTATTCTGCTGCACTCTATCATCACATTCATGTTGTATTGTAACGTGCTAAAGATACTGTCCAGAGACGAGTAATGTTTGTTCTCTGGACACTAATGAACTTTTAAAGGCAAATAAATGAGATTTTTCTATTTCAAAGAAAAAATAATTATGCTGAAACTCGTTTAGCTAAATCACACAAAGAACATATTGAAAATCATAACAGTTCGAGCGAGCGACAATTTCCTCCGCTAATTCGTCGCGCTGGGTCTTCGTGGGCGCACACGCGGCCTTGACCTATCGCACGATAAGGCGCGCCGCACACTCGCGCCAATTAACACACTGAGCACAGACTGTGACCCGCACTTGACATCATCTGACACCATTTAACGCTCATAAAAACGCCGCTGTCATACATTACTGCGAGTTATTTCAGGCGTGATTGATTGAAGCAATCAGGCCTTCCAGAGCAATTCATTGAATTAGATGTTCTTTTGATTAGTATCAAAGTACTTGGACTCTTGAACTGCTGCTCGTTAATGCACTGAATAAATCTTAATGTGTAAGGTCATTGCTATGGAGTTCGCGTCGAGGTTCGTGATTCATTATTTTATTTGGTCGATGCGTGATGTAAGGTTATTTGATATGCCATCAACCTGCCAATATAAAGTCATTAATATTTTTGTCCTGTCCTGTATTACAATAGTTCATACTTGTATCCCATAGAAAAAAAGGCGTTCAATTTTACCAAAATCCAAAAATTCCGGGATTATTTTTACAATTTTTTTTTTTCCTTAAAAATCGAATTCAGACCATTAGGAACATTTTTAAACCAAAAATACCAAATCGACACAGTTCTGCTCAAGTGACGCACTTACCCAACGAACAGCACTTCATTTTTATTTTCATAAATTATTATATTAAAAAGTAGGTACTTAATCAAATCCTAAAACTTGGTAGGTTTCAATTTGGTACCCATAGTTTTGCTTTTCACAATCACTTTCAAATCTACGTTCTCATAACTTAAATATGGAACGTATAAACCCAACCATATTAAACAGACACCTTACACAATTTAATCATACATTTTAACATTGACATTAACAATGGTATTTAAAAAGCTAATAAAACTTGAATAAGCATTAATTTTCAAGTAGATAATGATACTACCTAGTACATTTCTTGTTCTCAGTATATGGAATATGTATTCTCTTCCTTCGCAGGTAAGCTGGTGGTTGTCACGACGACGTAGTTACGGCCCACGTACTTTGTGTACCTGCGGGGTACCTACGACTTGTACGGTATGTCCTCGCCAGTAATTAAGGCACTAATTATTATTATTATCGATAAATTGCACGATTTGATCGAACGTGACGTGTCACGTGCGAAGGGCGGCTCGCCCTGGGGCTAGGGTTGAAACTTCTTAACAGTTTGTAAGGCAAGTTATAAGTTACGTTAAGTTTGACCAAACTTCTATGCTTAAATAAAGTGTAAAGACGATTGAAAAAGTGTGTGTGTAAACGATTTATTATTTTTGCGATTACGGAAATTTTATTTTCAATCAAAGCGTACAGTCAGCCCCAAACAGATGTGTACACGGACAATGAACCATTTTATTGTCTACAACCATTGTTCAATGAAGACCTACTGTAGTTGTACGAATATCATGGCAGCCCTAGACAGCGATGCGGGGATATCGATTGCTATAGCGTTCGTCAACGCCTGCAACGACGCTGTCTTTACAAATACCATCAATGTTTTACACTCATAATCACAAACATTACACACCGTTAAAGCCTTATTGTTTGAACGAGTATTTCTAAATTTGCTATAATCTGAGCGTGGCCTTTTTAAAATGTACAAGTCTTTAGTATCATCCACTTATGTCTTATAATTCCACACAATAATTCACATAATTGTAACCACAGTGATAACAATAAAATGTTGTGTGCCTAATATGAATTTTAGAAATAAATGTAAATAATCCCGTTCGAGTAGCACCAGGAGCTGATCGATAAAATATTCCCCGTCATCCGAAATATTTGAAGCTTATACTTTTTAAGCTCTGCTACGTAGTTTTGAGCTGTCTAGCGTTGTAGTAGTGAGTGCCCTCTGCTGCTGTTTGTACTGTGCAGTAGTGGCACTACGTAGTCCAGGTCGGCGCGACTGTTGTCTCTGTGATTGATCACTATTTTTAGACCCGATTAATACAGGTTGTTATTGACAGCCCTCCTCAAACTGATAGGGTGGCTTCAGTACATCATATTAAGATGACCGGTACATGTAATTCTTTCAGGAACATCCAAAAAACCAGATTTGTTTTATTACCTCACACGCAACGTATCGTTACCGTGGCAAAACGCACGTAGCGGACGGCACCGCAGCGAGCTTGAGCGAGGCTGTTTTCAGCTGTTTTATTTACATAAATGGAGTGTTGCATGCAGAGAACGTAATTTTACATTGAAATAAAGGAATATCAGCAGAAAAAACGGCATAATTTTTTTTTTCCTGAGAAAATTTCCAGTGGGATATGATTCAGAATAAGGAGCTGAATCAATCCTGTGTTTTTGTGGAGGGCTGTCAATAACACCCTGTATAAGCCCCCTTTTAATATAAGCCTGTATTTGTATCGATTTAAAGTCATAATAGAAATTAATTATTAGGTGACTAGGTGCAAATTGACTGGGTGCTAACCCAAAATGTCCTTTTTCAAATGACAACTATCATTCTTTGACAGTTACATTAAATGCTTATAAAAGCTGACGCAGATTTTGGCGGGCCGCACCGCATTGCAAAAATCCTAATTCAGTTTCGTACATTTTCTGTGAACCGAACCAAACCAACCAACACTCACTGCGGTGCGGCCTGTTGCGGCTGTTATGTGCGCTTAGCTTTTTAATTTACTGAACAAATAATTTCCCTGACTGTACTTAGGTATTTGATTATATTGGTTAAAGTCTTGAGTGCTTAGGAACCAATCAAGTTGTCTATCTTAACTGTGCGTGCGGCACGGTTAAGTCAAACAGCTTGATTACTATTGGCACTTAAGCGTTAGGTTACACGTGTGCGTTTTTCACGTGTGCGCTTTTCACGTGTGCGCTTTTCACGTGGTTAAGTAGACGACATAGCGAATCAATACTGAACGCGAATGCCGATAGAATATTCTTAGAATTTCTTGGGGTTTTAGTTTATTTAGGGCATAACGGTTAAAATACCGTGTATGATGAAAGATACTAGTACATCACAATGTTTGATGTCAATAAAGAGATAGTAATTTAAATAAAAAAATATATGTAAAATATGATTGTGCTCTTCGATGTAACATTAAATATCTGGTGTATTTATATAAAAGTGTGTCAGTGTGCACTGTTGTGACTCTTGACCCTGATGCTGTAGTCCCTGCACCACAGAGCGAGACGTGCCGGCGGAGGACTCTCAGACGTGCTGCTGAACACTAGAAACCCTTCAATCGTGCCACACGACGACGTGTACTTTACGCCCCTCTGTGCCATTTTCTCAAGATCCACCCAAGGAAGGTTTCCCCTATTGCTTCAGGCGTTAAGCCGTCGATCTCGCTTGCCATATGAATACCTAGTTACAAGCATTTTACAAAACCAGAAGTCACCATTTCTAACTCTCTAGGAATTTCGTAGTAGAATTCCAATGCTAATTTTTTCCTGTTAAACACAGATGATCTGCAGCATATGGTAACAGTCGAAACGGACCTCTTCAACTCAAACCATAGCATCTGTAAATTACGTGTTTAATGATATAACACTCACCAGCACAGTCCTGGTGCGCTCCTGGTAGCCGCTGCCGCACGTCACGGAGCACTTGCTCCACTCGCCCCACGGACTCACCTGGCAGTCACCATCCTGCGCCAGAGCTGGTCCTGGACATGGTTATTGACTTGATTTAAATAGACACAAACAAATACATGAATAATGCTGAACTTTATAAAGGTTCAGAGAAGATATACTACGTGTGCAAATCTAAAAATCAAATTGAGAAATACAGCTTTAATAATTTGTACAGCCATTTCGCTGTAACGGCGCAAATTAAATACTACTAGATCTTTTTACTATTAAATAGCTACTAGTTAATTGCTTTCAATTTGACCGCGCCCTAATACAATTGATTAATTAAACTCAGTGCAATCATGCCAAAAACGCGGGAAAACCCTAATTAAAACGAATTATCTAAAATGGGCTAAAACCATCACTGTACTAAAGCTGTAGTTACAATAGACAAGTATGTCTCTTGAAAGACCACCTTTCAATACCACTTTCAAGTGTCACATCTACACTTCATGTGTCTGCGTAAGATAAGTGAAGATAATAGTCCCTGAACAGACCTTGACCCGTACAGCTGTGGGTGGGATAGGGTAGTTGGCTGGGTAAAAAAATAATTATTATATTTAGTCCGTCAGTCAGATTATCGAAAAATAATGGACACGTATTTTTTTCTTTTGTCAATCAATAAATAAACACGAACGTTTAGCCCTCCCCATTTAATGTATCATAAGTACCTAAGAACTCACTTGCTAGAGAATCTCATTAAAGACATAACAACGCAGATACAGTTTTCAGAGTTCGTTCGTTCGAGTGTCGTCGTCGCGAATACTCATATAATCATGTCGCACGCGGCCAGCTCTTGTAAATGTCTTTTTGTCTTAAAATATCGAGGTGTTTGTGTAACCCGAGAGTGCTCAAGTCCAGACACATCTGCGTGTACGTGACTAGACTAGGTTGAGGTTGAAACTCAAATACAGTATTTGATGTTTCGCTAACGTCGCATTGTTGACGAAAATTACTTCGACTATCGCATTTGTTTTGGAAAATGCAACTGTTTTTATATCTATTATTTTTACTTCGGATTCTTGTATCCCGCACGCAAATGATACGCAGCTATTTGTATTTGGAAGATCATTAGCACTGGCTCTATCCACCTACTACATATTTCTCCAATGTGATGCTAACTTCCCTGGCGGGGTCTTATGGACAAAACCATAAATTAAAACCCACCATAACTTATAAATTACAATGAAACTGTCAACTCACCATTAAAGCTGTTGGACACGAGCACGTTGTTGTTCAGGGCTGGGGCCGGCTGGTTCAGCTGTGGTGGCAGACCGGCCGGCGGGGCTCCTCCTGCGGGTGACAGTAGTATTAGTCAACTTAAAGTTACGTTTGGAGAAAGATAAATTGGTAAGTAACATCTTCAAAACGCAATTTACTTTTTGGAATCTCAAAAATAAAAACTCTTGTAACTATAATTTTTCTTTAGTAATAGCTCCCATGCCCAAACGGAGCAACCTATGCAAACATTTTATTGTGTGTGAATCGAACGCCCACGACCGTTGGAAAGCAACCACTCAGCCGCTGCACCATGCTAGGCGTCAATACATAGAATAGAATACTTTTTATTGTACACCATACAAATTTCAGAACATAAATATAGGTACCTACGTATACAATTTTACAAAGGGTGACACAATGGGCGGTGTTATCGCTAAGAGCGATCTTTTAAAGACAACCTTTGGATGGATTAAAATTAAGGAGAGACAAATATAGTAGGTAGGTAGTCTGTGGTGTACCATTTACACTATACTATTAATATAATACATAAAGTATATTTTACTCGTCTAAATAAATATATACAGATAATAATAAACATGAAACAAGAGCAAATAAAAAATAATAATATAATAATGATGATGTTTTAGGAGAGAGGAAGTGCTTTTGTATCACATAGTCACTTGTTATCAATACTTTAGGTGACTACTTTATTATGATTAGTGTTGCTAACGGTACAATACAGGCGACAAAACATGGCTAGTTATTTCCACATTAGTGCGTCCAAAATGATAAGTGTATCGTTGAGTCTGTATTCTTTTGTCTGCTGTTATTATTTATTAACAATCATCATCTGCCTAGCCTTTTTCCCAACTATGTTGGGGTCGGCTTCCAGTCTAACCGGATGCAGCTGAATACCAGTATTTTACATGGAGCGACTGCCTATCTGACCTCCACAACCCAGTGACTGGGTAATACGATACCCCTTGGTAAGACTGGTTGTCAGACTTTCGGGCTACTGACGACCCGTAACGACTGTCAAAGATCCACGAATGACAGCCGGGACCAACGGCTTAACGTGCTTTCCGAGGCACGGAGGGGTCTCGGTATGTAAAGATGGTCACCCATCCACAGACCAACCGCGGCAAGCGTAGCTTAACCTGATCGATCGACCTGTGCGGCTGTTATTATTTAGCCACGGGCTCCTCTATTATTTATTAACAATAGACAACAATATTTTCTATAATTATAAGTAGATGTGTGAGAACAGATTTATTGCGCGAAAATGACTCGTTCTTGGCTGATATTTTGGTGATTAGCTTTTGTCAGTTTTGGCCAGTACGAAATGTTGCAACATGATCAATGTTTCTAAAGAAACTCAACATGTAGCTTAAAACATGTAGCTTCTTTAAACACAATTAAGTAATTACCGAAGTTGTCTTTGGCACGCTATAGTTTAAAGGAAAATAACATTAACATTCGTTTCCGTTTCCGCCAATAGATAGGTGCACATGTAGTAGACGTAGTTGTGTTTTATTGGTTCTATTACTTTAGGTACTAGTGACCCGCCCCTGCTTCGCTCGGAATATATGAGTTGACAAAACATCGAGATTAATGTTATACTAGCTGCGCTCCGCGGTTTCACCCGCGTAAGTTTCGATCCCGTGGGAATATCGGGATAAAAATCTATATATAATAAGTATCCTATATGTTAATCCTGGTTATACACTATCTCTGTGCCAAATTTTATCAAAATTTGTCCAGCCGTTTGAAGGTGAAGAAGTTACAAACATACAAACACACACACACACACCCTCTCATTCACAAACATTTGCCTTTATAACATTGGTGTGATTTGTTTAATAGGAAAACCGCATCAAAATCCATCGTGTAGTTTAGAAGAACTAAGCGGTCACAGACAGCAGGAAAAGTGACTTTGTTTTAGTTATACTATCGATATAACGACTATCGCCACTTGCTAATGGCAGCTGTCGGCACGCGCCGCAAGCCTGCTGCTGACAGCAACGATCATTAAGAAAGTCATACCTACAAGATTAATAATGTATCTGCTTAGTATAGATATTTTAATTGAAATGAATGTACTTATATAAATAACGTTGGTTACTAAGCTTTGTGATTATACAATAACTAGCTTCTGCCCGCGGCTTCGCCCGCGTGGATGTCGGAAATTATCCCACGGGAACGTGCTAACAGGATAAAATGTATGTGCTTCCCCAGGATGCCATCTATCTCTATGCCAAATTAGAAGTTCAGTGGTTTAGGCGTGAAAATGTAACATACAGTTTCAAGTTCAAATCCTGGGAGGATTTGAACTAAAAACTGAATTACCCCTTTATGTCCCGTCAGTGGTAAATTTTCGACAACTTTACATACTTTTGACAGAAAATAATTATAAATTATTATTTTCTGTCAAAAGTATATTATAAAGTAAGTAAAGGTACTGAGTTACTCGGACCGCGCATTCAATTTCTTTCACACAAACTTAACACCCCTATATCCCCCTTTGAGGGGTAGTTTTGAAAAAACTTATAATGATAAACTTTATTACTTACTTAAGCAAGTATTCTTGCCAAGTTTCAAGTTTATTAACTAAATTAATAAGATTTTTCATATAAACTGTATCCCCCGCTTTTCACCCCCACAGGGGTGGAATTTTGAAAATCGTTTGGGATTATTCATAACTTGATTCAAAGATTATTTATACCAATTTTCGAGTTAATCAAGCCACACATTATAATCCTCCCTTGTAAAATTATCTACCCCTTTTCAATGTGTTAGGGGTAGATTTTCGAAAAATCCTGATACATGTTACTCTTTATTTTTGGTCTTAAGTATAAACACTGAGTTTCGAGTTAATCGGACCGCTCATTCCAATTATTCCACACAAACTTCAACACCCCTATATCCCCCTTTGAGGGGTAGTTTTGAAAAACTTATAATGATAAACTTTATTACTTACTAAGGCGAGTATTCTTGAAAAGTTTCAAGTTTATTAACCTAATGAAGAAGATTTTTCATATAAACTGTATCCCCGCTTTTCACCCCCACAGATGTGAAATTTAAAAAAATCGTTTGGGATGTATTCATAACTTGACTCAAAGATTATTTATACTAATTTTCGAGTTAATCAAGCCATGCAGTAAAATCCTCCCCTGAAAAATTGACAACACCATTTCAGCCCGTCAGGGGTAGATTTTCAAAAAACCCTGATATCCATTATTCTTTACTTTCAATATTAGGTATAAATACTGAGTTTCGAATAAATCGGACTGCGCGTTAAAATTCTTCAATACAAACTTTGAAACCCCCCACTCCCTTATTAGGCGGTAGTTTAGAAGAAAAAAAACTTACAATCTTCATATTTTTTTAATGTAAGTATTCGTGCCAAGTTTCAAGTTTATTAACTCAAGAAATAAGATTTTTCATACAAACGAATTCCCCCTTTTCACCCTCTTAGGGGTGGAATTTCGAAAAATCCTTTCTTAGTGGATGCCTACTTTTCACGAAGAACACACCTTCCAAATTTCATGTCTCTAGGACCAGTGGTTTAGGCTGTGCGTTGATCTATCAGTCAGTCAGTCAGGATTTTGAATTTTATATATATAGATATATATATATATATAGAAGATATACTTAGGACCAGTGGTTTAGGCTGTGCGTTGATCTATCAGTCAGTCAGTCTGTCAGTCAGGACTTCGAATTTTATATATATAGATATATATATATATATAGAAGATATACTTATTATTGTAAAATAAACATTGTTGTTTTCACACGAAGCCGTGACAATTGTGAACAGTCTGCCATATTTTTTTCTGCTCTACAATGACATAATGTCCAAAATTAACTTGTCGGTCACACACACTACAAGCGACCAAACAATCGCACGAAATAAAGTATTTATCTCTTAAGATGTATTGTTTTATGAGCATCGTAAACAGGTTGGACTCAAAGTTGTTCCCGGTGTGACGTCACTCGTCAGGAGGTGACGTGATGCTGGCGTCATCGTCTGGGGGTGCTACACACAGATGACCGGGGTCACGCGTGTAGGCAGTAGGCACACAGATTTGAGACACCTAATCAAGCGGGCAGCCTCGTGGCTCGCGCCGGCACTCTTCTCTTCTCTTTGTTGACTCGCGCCTGACGGTTTCATTCTATGTTTACAAGCAAAACGTTCCAAATTTATTTTTAAATCCTATCTTTATGTTTAGGTACGGATGTTATTTTTGTTTGAGTTCTGAAATTTTAAAGACGTGAGTTCTTACTGAAATCATTGTGATCTTAATAGCGCTATAAATTACTCTTAAAATGCCACCCACTGGGATCATAAATAACAATTAACTACAATAATCCGACAGTTTCATACACACAAGTGATACACGATGGCTACCAGCCACCAGGCTGCTTGCCATACAAACCTGCATTATTATGAATGCCAACCTTCCGGAGTTGGAATAAAATGACATTTTAACGACCGTAAACAAGGGGTGTCAGTAGATTTCGTGGTGCCGGAGTAATGCGCTGGAGAGGTGGGAAGCACCTGGCTACTGAGTCATGCCTGGCGCGCTGCCAGCGTGGCTGTGACGCCGGGGACATGTAAGCTAAGATATTCTCTGATTAATAAGACGTTATCGCAATGCTTCCGTTGCATACTAGTTGAGTTTGTTTTGGGACCTTTGTCAGAGGTTTGATGGAAGATGGTTCGTAATATTTTCGGATAAACCCTGCTTCTTCAACATGGGATAGCTCTTCTACTCAGACATAGGTACTTTTGTTTAGCTAAGTCTTTTTGAATTGAATTTGATTCTTCTATTTCTTACATAGATATTCAAGTTATCGCGGCATGTATGTATAATGACATGAGGAACGTAAAATCAGACTTCTTATTTTTTTTTTCTTTTTTTAATATTGTGTTAACCACTTAGCGTCGTCTGTTATGCTAGTGGACGTTAACGGATGTGGATATGATAGTGATCTTTACATAGCCGAAGTTAAGCACTTTAATGTATGTCGTTAGGGTCTAAATTGTTGCCGAATACCGTTCATTCAACAGATAAATGTGTACTCGTTTTTGTGTCATAATTTTCTTCAAACAAAGACCTTTGTCCACGGACACCAGTCCATTGCAGCAACATTATAGCGGGTACAGTGACACGTGACACGCGACCTCTAAATGTGTTGCGAGCTTTTCAAATTATGCCTAATGTACAATATTTTGTCCAGTAATGATAGGGTTTAAGAAATACAGCTTGCGACATTGGCGTAGTTACACAAAAACAATAAAGCCGCGGAACTACAAAACTTGCTCGGCTCAAGGCTGAACGATTTCAAGCGAGAAGGAACTTTAGTGACTATAGCCAGCGGTAGGGACGCGAGCGGTCCGAAAATGTCAATACAAACAGCTATCACAATACATGACGTGGCCCTGACCGTGACGTCACAGGGGGACAGACGGGATGACGTCAGATCCGCGGGCACCCGCCCCACTGCGCTACATCACGTGCTCATGGCTACGTGTGTCCCTGTCGCGGCACACTGGCCCACTGTCCAGTGTTTTGTGTCAGCCGTCGGAATCCGCGAACAAATTAATCACTGTCACCACATATTTCTGTTTTGTATATAAATAGGGTAATGGAGTGGGGCGCTGTAATTATACGCATCGGCCGAGTTTGGGCATGTCCGCCTGCAGCTAGCGTGGGTTTGTTGTGATGCTATACGTTATTGAATACTCTAAATACAGCAGAGATTTACTATTACGTACCTACTTATATAAATTAATCTAATGGATCGGAGGCAGCGACTTTATAATCCAATTAGTGTTCACTATGACGAAATGCAGGATATAATATCAAATATCCGACTGCATTTTAATATTTTCATTGGTTCGTAATTGAAACATTTAGATCGCTACAAACATACAAGACTTCGAAACCTTGGAAAACGGTTCCCTTAACGTCCGAGTCATCATTTTACTTGGGTCTAAGCATACTGAGATGAGCATATTTGATTTCATTTTGATTATCTACGTTGGGACGATATCGGTACTGTGAACATGGCTTATACAGACAAAAAAGAAATGCTGCGACGACTCCAAATAAATTGGTAAAACAGGAGGAGGACGATGGAGAAACTATTTGGAAACTGTCTGCATGACTGCATACAGTCGAAGGACGAAGGTATGCAGACAGTTTCCCAATAGATCCCCAATAGATCGATCTTCGATCTTAAGCTGATCAATAGCTACTCCAGAAAGGTGTTGTACAGACCTAGTATAACACTGCAGGTGCTGGTGCAGTCGTCCTGCGTGATGAAGTTGTTCTGGTTGCCGCGACAGCCGCCGTACGCGAAGGGCACGCACATGCCCTTCTGCGCCATGAACGTCCAGCGCTGGTACAGCCCGCGGCATGGACCTGGGTCCGCCTCCTCCATGCAGATACCTGGGGGGGATTAGAAAAACATTCATCATTTAAAAGACGGTTATATTATAGTTGTTGAACGGCAAAACCAGAATTGAAACTTATTAATTCGTTCTTTTAACGTTTCCTTAGCGAATGGGCTTACACGAATGGGTTGAAAAGACTTTATTCATAATAACATCCACTTGTTGAAAGATTGTACTTTCTTGTTTAACTACTCTTATAATTATAATCTAAGTCAACGCACCTTTACTTTGAAACTGAGGGCGCCTTGACTTTCCTAACATTTTGCTATGTTCTTAGTTCTGTAAATAATAGCCACTTCAAACAGTTACAAAATATTGTAGTTTACTTGAATCCACAGACATTCGCTTTGTTTCTATGTCAACAAACACTCACGCTACACAGATCGCTTCATTCACGCTACACAGATGTAAAGCTCGGTGCAGCCCTTGAGTGCACATTTATTAACATTCATGTATAGTTTTATGATAAGCCATAACTCACGGAGAGATAACCTTGTGCCGATATACATTACAAGACATTTTTATTTCATTCGTCCAGAATTCGTGCAGTTTTCTTTAACATCACTGTATTGGGAAATGTGTCTGTTTTCGCTAAACATAGCAATTAACATTATGAGAACTATAGATTGTTGCATCTCGCGTATGCCACAGATTAAATTGTTTTCACACTGATTTATTATGGTGCTGTCTACTTTTTCGAAACCACTCCTTGTGTTAGTTTGTTTTGACACAGGTAACGCCGAGTCAGATGTGCCACATAATTATATAAGTATACCATAATGGCAGCCAGTTGACGAGCATCTTAGCGTTCCACAACGTAGCCGTGTGAGGCGCGCTCTCAATTACAAAGTAATCTGTTAAATGTGCGATTATCGCAACACGTCTCTCTTTGCAGTTGATGTTCGCGGCTTGTCGGTTGCAGGCGGGTCATTGTTATGTATCTCCGAATGCGTCGACGAGTATCGCTAGATAAGGCGACACGTAGGTATATCTATTTATGTATATGTTTTACGGTTACGAGTAGGTTATATTCCTCATAAATGCTAATCTTTTGGTAATTTTGCATAATACTGCAGTCAACCACTAGGAAAAACCAGCATCAATAAGATCTTTATTAGATTGCACTGTGAAATTTAAACCACGGAGTTTGTTGCACACCACTGCTTTATTCCGGCTAAATCACTAAAGGCGAATTTCACCAATACAATTGAACGCAGCACATCCGAGGCTCGCCCAAGTGCTGTCGGTGTCATCATAGTTGCGCAACCGCCTTCGGTTTCGTTGGTGAATTTCGCCCTTGAAGTGGTGATGGGTGGGCGTTTTGCTATCTAACTTTTGACGTTCAAAAAGTCTGATTTTCAACCTAATTATTTTAGACAAAAACTAACGTTTAGCAGTCAGCATGTCGATGGCGCAGCTCTCCCTCTCCTGGCAGGGCCTCTGCTGCATGAGCTCGACCTTGGCGGAGCAGTCCTGCTGCCTGTCGGCCGGCACCAGCAGCAGACGCATGCGGAAGCGGACTCCCTTCCCGCAGGAGGCGGAGCAGGGCGACCAGGCCGCCCACTCGGTGGTGGGACAGGACGGGTCGGATATTTCAGTTTCTTGCTCGGTACATTGTGGCTGCATGCATTTGCGGTTCTCCTCTGTGAAAGAAGCGAAGTATTTGTTTGTAGAGGACTAGGGACTTGATGTTAAGTACTTGTAACGACATCTAGCGGGAATTGTGTGAACTAATAAGTAGAGTAAGCAAGATTCATACGTAGTTTGTGAAGTTAGTTCAGTATTGATACAGTTAAATACACTGTAGCGCTAGTGGAATGATCATCATCTCTGTTGTTTGTAAAGGAGAGACGTGTGAAGATCTTCTAAGTTCATCAGACACCGATCCCATCATATGATGGGCTTTAACTGAATTAAAAATCGGTGTACGAACATGGAGAAAAAAACTCGTCGAATGCATAACGTCCTCCCTTAGCAGAATCGAAATAAGTTAGGGCCGGTAAAAAATTCCTTTTGATTGCATCAACTAATGACCGTCCAAGTCGGTATTTGACTATAATAGCAACATGGTGACCGAATGAACCAACTACAGCCACGCACCAGTCTGCACGAGCGGGCACTTCTTGATGCCCATGTGGTTGATGAAGTGCCTCCTCCGGGTGTTGACTCCCACGCCGCAGGTCACGGAGCACTCGGACCAGACGCCCCACTCCGAGGTCTTGCAGACGCCCTCGTTGGCCTCGATGGGCGTCGCGTTGTTGTCTGTTTCATCTGGGACCGCGCTGTCGCCTCTGAGGAGGCAAAGAGAGGATACAAGTAAATATAGTTAAGAAAAAAATAAATTTAAGAAAATTGTGAAGCAGCGGTCTAATTCCAATGCAATACCCAGTTTCCTTAAATATGGTGATGTAACGGTTTCCTCTCCCGAGTCTATTTGTAATGCATTTTCTTCCCAGTTTTATTCCATTTTTTTAGATCCTACCAATGATGTGTCTGCTAATTTATATATAGTCCTCCCTCAACTGCTATAAACTCCATAACCTTCGGATATTCACACAATTGAGATTGACCTAAATGTTATAGTTAAATTAATAATTCAAACTGATCCGTTTAAATCTGCTGGTCCCGACCACTTATCACCTAAATGGCTGTTTGGGTGTGCTAAAACCATCGCCTTGCCAGTATCTCTTTACACGTAAAAAAAAAACCTACTTACTTTATTATTGATTTGTGTCGAGAATCAATAGCATAGTTACCTCCTTGAATTTGACGAGGATGCAAAACGACACCTTGTATAACCAAAGTGAGCACTAAAGATTTTTGAAAATACACTCCTCCAAAGGGGTTAAATATGAAAATGAAAGTTAAGTATGGAAGTTCGTCGTGTTTGCGATGGCACACGGCTGGCAGTACTCACTCGCACTCGGGCACGGCGGCCACGCACATCTCCTTGGACACGAGCTGGCGCTCGCACGCGAACATCTGCGCCTTCTGCGGCATGCGGTACTCGCGCGTGCGCATGCGCAGGCCCTTGCCGCAGCTCACGGAGCATTGCGACCAGCTGCTCCACTCGGACACCGCGCACTCCGCTGGAGAGGAGTGTCTCATTAGTTGCACATAGGACAAATATAGGCTGCATATTAAGGATGTCTTACTACTGGCAAAGCGAATCCCAGGATCCTATGTTCGTAATTCGCGACAAGACCGGACCACCGGGCTAAACGGAGGAAAACGACTAAAGGGGGGAATAAGGACATAAATAATCTGTCAACAAAAATCCACGTTATATTACTATAGTTTATTGTCACAAGGTCGAGATTTATCGACCTTGTTGTGAAGTAAAATAATTTTAGCAAAACTAAGTATAAGTATTCATTAAAATCCTTTAACGTTTCCCGCCTGCACTCCTATATACCCTGTATTACGATAGTCGAATGTGCTGTTGTGGTTTGTTGGCTAGTTGTAGATTGTCAGACTAATTTGAATAAGCTTTCATAATTTTTATGCTTTTTTTTAATTCGAGGGCGACACTGAAAGTTTTTGGAACAGGCACACGATATATTAAAAAAATAAGTTCAAATTTTGAAATGGATCTCTTTGCCAATATTTATACTCGTATTGTGATATATTTTATTCATTCATTTGTCATTTGTTTACGATTTGGCGGCAAATTGAAAATTGTCTGCGTCACATGTCGTCAGCATGAATTTAACGCGAGAAAATTTTCGTACAATGATTTTTTATGACTTTCGATATCATTTAAGTCAACAAGAAAGTTTATAGACTTCGATTAGCCTATCACGATGAAGCCCCATCTCGTGCCACTGTTTACAACTGGTTTAATGAGTTTAAACGTGGTCGCACTAATCTCACCGATGATCTGCGTGAGGGACTCTCTGGGGACCTCTACGGCGACGACTGAAGATAACATTGTTGTGCGGCGTATGATAGAGGAAAAGAGTGACTTATTAGCAGATTCGGACAAGCTTAGGCATAGGTATGAGTCAAGTGCACAAAATCCTCCATGAACATTTAGCGGTCAGGAAGCTTTGTGCCCGGTAGATAGCTCATAATCTGACAGAGGCCCAAAAGCTCCGTCGTGTTGATTGGTGTCGTGAAATGGTTCAAAGATTTAACGAAGGTGACTCAAATGCTGTGTTCGACATACTTACGGGTGACGAAAGCTGGATTTATTGTTATGATCCTGAAACTAAAAGACTGTCTGCAGTCTGGGTGTTTCCTTCCGAAGAGTTGCCAACTAAAGTGAAGAGAGGTCGAAGCGTGGGAACAAAGAAGGTGGCCTCGTTCTTCGGAAGGACAGATCATTACGCAACAATTGTTTTAGATTTAGAGGATCGAAAAACAGTTACTGCAGTAACACTAACAATTGTTTGCCACTTGTCTTGGAAAAAGTTCGGGAGAACCGACCTCGCAGTAGGATCCTCCTTCACCACGACAACGCCTCGTCGCACACCGCCAAGCAAACAATGGACTACTTGGCGACGTCAGACGTGGAATTACTGGGTCACCCGCCCTATAGCCCCGACCTCGCACCTTGCGATTTTTATTTATTTCCGAAAATAAAAGAAAACCTTCGAGGAAAACGTTTTATGGACGCCGAGGAAGCAGTGGCTGCGCTCCAAAATGCCATCGAAGAAACCCCTAAGGACCAGTGGGCAAAGTGCTTTTCTCAGTGGTTCCATCGGATGCAGCGATGTAAATGGACAATATTTTGAAAAGATATAATAAAAACTAATAACATGCTAGTTTGTTCAGTTTTTGTTTCTAAGAACTTTCAGGGTCACCCTCGTATGGAGCACAAAAAAAATTGTCAGCTAGTCTGACTAGGTTTGACGGATACTAAACATCCGTCAATCCTCGTCAGACTAGCTGACATTATTTTTAAATTATTCTCAGCACTCACGTCTATTAACAGTCTGCGTGTTCTCCTCCTCCTCGACCACCTGCTGCAGCAGCACCTCCTCGTCGCAGGACCTGGAGATGAGCTTCTCCCTGGTGATGTACAGGCGCGCCATGGGCGGTACCTCGGTGGTGCCGGGCGCGTAGAACGGAGCCCGAGGGTCTTCCGGGTACATGGGCGTGATGCGGTACATCTTCTCGCGGGGGTTGGTTTCTGAGTTTGGTGACTGAAAATACCAATCGCATTTTTACAATTAAATATCAGAAATATTCGTAGGTAAAGAAAACTAACGAAAACAATGATTATATAATCGCTTCGAAAAGTCATCAGAGATTGTTTGAACTGCGGCTCTGGTGGGAAGGGTCATTTATTTATTTGAAATAAGAATGTCAACTGATACATGGTAAATAAATTAATAAAAGTTAACCACTTACGGTTGTAGCATAGACATAGGAAGTTATCTATGGAAAAATCTATTATGCTTTTAACAGGATAATATGCTACACTCAAAAAAATTGTTGGTAAACTCAAATTACAGCTGTCATTCTTTGACAGTTAAATGATATGGCTATAACACGGCAAATTCTTAATTTCCTCAACAATAAATTTCCCTGAGTGTGCATTAAGTGATGACCATGTGTGCTCACCATGTAGGAGATGCCGTTGTCGGTGCCGGCGTCGTAGGGGAACAGGTCCACCACCTTGTGCTCGGCCCACGAGCAGTCCTTCTGGCACAGGTTCAGGCCGTCCACGCCCACCACCCAGTCCGGAGATGGACCTGCAACCACAACGAGACGAGAAACTTACAACAATGTAAAATGTGATCTGCATAGTCCATACTATTAATATTATCTATTTATTTAATACTTTAAGCACACGAATGTACAGAGGCGGACTTAATGCCATAGGCATTTTCTACCAGTCAACCTTATTATATTTTTATATAACTACTAGCTGCGCCCCGCGGTGTCACCCTCTTAAATTTCGTTCCCGTGGGAATATCGGGATGAAAAGTATTTTATGTGTTAATTCTGGTTATAAACTATCTGTGTGCCAAATTTCATCCAAATCCGTTCAGCCGTTTGAGCGTGAAGAAGTAATAAACATACAAACACACCCCCACACACACACACACACACTCAATCAGAAACTTACGCCTTTATAATATTAGTGTGATGCGAAAGTAACTTTTTCTGTCTGTTACCTTTTCGTGCCTGAATGGCTCAACGGATTTGGATGAAATTTGGCACACGGATATACCTGACCTGGTTTAAGACAGGGCTTTTTATCCCGGTAGTACGATCCCGTGGGATAATTTTCGCCCTCCACGCGGGAGAAGTCGCGAGCCCAAGCTAGTATCAAAACATGTAAAAGGGGACTTCCAAGCTCTTTCAAGTGAAACTTCCCGTTAAATTATCTAGCAGACCTGCAGTCAGTCTGCCTATGTATGCACTATGAAACCGGTTTTCGTTTTCATATTTGTATGGGTGTCCAAATAAATAAGCAATTTATTTTAAGAAAGTGAATTAGCACAGCTAGGCTTATAGGAAAAGTTACAGAATGTAACAGATATGTACCAAACATGGACGCGAGTGAGAGGAAGTGCCTCTTCCTGTCCGTGGTGAAGGCGGCGGAGGTGTTGCCGTTGACGCGCGGGTGCCACAGCCCCTGCGCCTTCACGATGGAGCGCAGCTTGGAGCCCTGCTGCCGGAGCTCTCGCTCCAGGAGCCCTACGGAACCCCATTCCGCTAGAGATCTGAAGAAAGCCACACAAATTAGTACTCAGCCGATGCTAATCCTTGTTTCCAAACTGACATTATTTCGCGTTGAACACAATATGTCAATATTTATTTTATTTCAGAATGACTACCTAATACTCTAGTAAAGTGGTAGTCGGTAGGTATACTAAATATTTAAAATTAAAATTGTAGCGGAAACTAAACTTTATTCATTTTATTGAATGAGTATACCGACAGCATAAATATACATAATTATATATTATGTGCACTGCAGGCAATGAAGTAGTTTTTTCAAAATCACAAACAATATTTAAAATAATTTGCGAACGCAGTTTAGGTGATTTGACGCACTTAATTTTATGTTGGGTGTACGTGTACCTTCTAATGAAGGCTGGACACACCCCTACAAAACCTACAAACAAATAACCATTCAAGGTATGCAGTCACCTGAATCCGTCAGTAGCGATCTCGCCTTCTCCCCAGAACTTGAAGTTCTTAGGATGCGTGGCTCCGATGACGTCAGAGAAGTGCGTCAGCCACATAGCTTGAACGGGGAAGTCTTTCGGATGCGTTTGTGGAGACCACAGACCTTCGAACACCATCTAGTAATAAAATACAAAGTTGTAATGTAGGTAACAAAGTTCGAGAGACACTACATATTTTTGGTCAGCTTTAAGAAACACCCAGTTGATGAGCTGAGATAGGAATTTTAATAACAGGAAATAATTGGAGCCGGTTACACTGCTAGGTGATATCAAAACGTAGAGTAACCTTGTATTTGGCATCGTCGCAGGCGCAGCAGTCGCTGGTCTGCAGGGAGGTGTCCTCGCACACGCGCTTGCTCAGCTGGCCGTCTTCCGCAAACCATCGGCTCTCGTTTTCGTACACCATCGCTCTACGAATAACAAGTTAAGGTCTCAAAATCAATAAGTCTCATCAATCATGTATGTAGTAACTAAAATGTAGAAATCAGAGGTTTTGATAAAAGCGTGCTATGCCGTACGTTCGAAGTATTACTTACTTGAGTAGCACACATCCAGAGCCAGTCGGAGGAGCCTTCCACATGACCTGGACCTCAGTCTTGGGCAGGTCATCGGACTCGATGACGGAGTTGGTGCACTCCTCGTCGAACTTGGTGAGCGTGTCGGCGAACAGCTGGAACTGGCCCTGCTTGCTAGGCACGCGCGGGGCGGCCGGGTCCAGCGGGTCCAGCTTCATCTGGAACCTGGTGAACTGCTGCACCACGTCGTGGGTGCGCGAGCCGACGAGTGTCACTGCAAGAAGATGATTGAGTCTTTGTGCAAATATCGTGTCTTTGTAATGAACCTGTTCGTTTGTTTCTCTTTCTGATAACTGGGAGAAGATTGGCTTTACAAAGTATAAACTAAGTTGGTTTAAATTAAAACAAAATAAAGTTGATTACATTTAGGTACAGCATCAATGTTTTTCAAAGACAAACGAATATGTTGGTGGAATTCAAAGAGTTCTCTGTTTCTATTAGGTACTCGAGGTGGGGCTCAAGCTGCACTTGAAATCTGTTCGAAATAAAAGCTTCAGCTTACTGCAAACATCATACATAGTGTACAGTTTACTGACCTATGTGTACAGTAGGCACATAAGTGATAAGATTTTCCCAGTATTTCAATATAAAAATCAGTCCATCATCGCATCTCATAAAATTATGTAGGCATATGTATTACTATGACATATATACCTACGAGTTCCTACTCGTCTCGTCTCTACTCGTCCATAAAGTGTCATGTGATATCTAACCATTGCATGCGCTTCGCAAAATCAAGAATGAGTAGGTACGGTGGACCACCACTCGTCGTCGCCACATGAATGTTTTTGTAGAAACAAAACATTTTTACATAAGTATATTTGTGTGGGGTAGGTACAAGTACAACTAAAAAGTGAAAAATAAAAACTTTTTTGAAAAAAAAAACAACCGACTTCCAAAAACGACACTACAAAGTGAAAAATAACTTTAATTTCGGAAGTCGGTGGCAAAAAACGAAAATGAACCCAACGACACCGTACCTACCCCACACAAATATACTTAAGTACAAGATTAGAGGTACCCCAATAACAACTTTGACAGAAATGAGGGTGTACCGTGGTATACTGAACACATCTGCGTACCCCTTTAGAACGTGCAGGCGTGACGTTATGTTGTGTGATTGCGTAAACAATAAATACATAAGCGATAGCAGCAATAGCCGTTGATTTGCTGGCATTTATTGAAGAGTTCCGTTGTCTGTCTCCGAAATTCATCATCAGATCTTGTCGAAATTTCTATGGGACCATTTGGGAAGAAGTTCTCAAATCGCTTGGCAAGCGACGGAGTTATGCGCGAACAAACATAAAAAAAAAATACAAACATCCGAATTGAGAACCTCCTCCTTTTTTAGAAGTCGGTTAAAAATATCATGTTCAGCTTAGATCTGCAGATTCACATTTAGAGCATGCGAGAATTGTTTACTAAGACATCTGGGAATGTAGTCAACTATCAATCGTGCATATTACTTTGTGCTCTACAACTCTCAAGATAATATTGATTGCTCGTTTTGACCTCGCTGTTTCAATAATTCGCGGAAATGGCCGCGGATACACACAGCTAAACTCATGCGGAATATGTTTTATTTAATTTTTTTAGGAATGATTATAGACTTTTGGCGTATTGTACTCAAGGATAATGTATTATATCATTACTTCCTTATTTTGGTTAAGTACCAGTATAATAATAATCAATGGAGGTTTAAAGGTATACTGACCGACATATCTCTCCCCGGGCGCATACCGCTCTATTTCCCCGTTGACGATGAGTCGGTAGAAGTTGTCTCCGGGCGCCTTGGGCCCCGCGCCCCCGCCTGGGGCCAGCTCGCAGGCCTGCGCCTGCGCAGCCACCAGTAACACCACACAAAACCGCCACATCTTACCCTACTGAAAAACACATACATTTTAGGTACTTAAGAAACTTGGGTTTCAAACAAAGTGAACCTATGAAAAGAAGCTTTTCGCTGTTGAAGTGAAAGACTTTTCCAATAACGCAGGTTGTTGAAGTAGAGACACGTACCATGGCACATGTTTGTACTATATTACTAGTAGAACCCAAATATTTGTTACTAGAATATTCCGTTAGCTAAGGAACGGTGAGCTCACCAGCTGGCGCGTGCGTCGGCAGCAGAGTGCGGTGGTATCGCGCGCCGCCTGCGCCGCAGATAAAGGGTCACATCTGCGACCCCTCGCCTCAAATCGTGCTATATTTGACGCGATACATAATTATTATGTTTACGAAACACTCATTTTTCATTAAAATTATAAAATTGCTTTGTCTTCATTCTTACACGAAGCCCGAAGCCGCATCATTTCCTTAAAGTCGCAAGTAGCAGCCATTTTGTGTGTAGGCCAGTGTAGGTCGTGGTTTAACTTAACATAGATGATCATTTGGGGTACCTTTAGGTACTTAGATCATGATCTTTTCTCGTTATCCATATGATTTACCAACATTAGGTTTTCATATAAGTATACCTAAGGAATAGTTAGGTAGGCACAGGTAAGTATGAAGTCCAATAAAAACTGCTGAGACAAATAATAATAAATAAATAATAATAATAGTAGTAATAATAAAGCAGGCTTGCGTTTGTTTGAACGCGCTAATCTCTGGGACTACCAGTCTAATTTGATAGTCCAGTTCTCGAGGGAAGCTATAAGGTACCTGACATCATGGTAGGACCATTAGGAGCCGCGTCAAATAAAAAAAAGTCAGAAAGATCGCTAAGCGAAAACGAAGTAATGGCGCGAGCAGGCGATGTGATGCGATGCGATGCGACGCGGTGGGGCGGGGGGACGAGGTCGCGGGTAGCAGCTAGTTGCAGATACGTGGAAAAGCCCTTAAGATGATAAGTGTGCGATAATAACTGACCGATATTCCTGCAGACTACTGTTAAATCGGTCAGTTATTAATATTATCATGCTCTAGTTCCGCTATCAGCTTACGAGCTGCTCAACTTTGCATCACCGACGTCGCCAATCGAGAAAATAAGCTACAAAATGATTGTCTATAGCCGACTGTTAGTTTAGGTTAGTCCTAGTAGGTAGTCTAGCGGGCACGCCTCGTCAATCCGTCCTGCCTCAACATCGGTCAAGGTCGCCTGGTAGTTTACCCATAGGTACCTCATAGCTTCTGTTTTTACAAGACTTACCTACCAAGTTACAGACCCATTATTATCATAATGATGACATGCATGTCCCATTTCAGAATAACTTGACATGTCATTAGCATCTTTTAATGAAGAAAGGTATCTATCTAAATATCCTATTAAACTGAGTCCAGGGCAGGAAGAAGAAAGAAGAAATAAAGTTTACTTACCTTTCGGCCCAACAAGATCTTCAACCGGATATCGCGCCTCGTCTCACTTTCCGCCTTTCAAATGAACGGTCTCTTCCTGCGCGGTGGTCCAATCCTCCTTACATCAAACTTAGCACTGTTCTTGTAAGAAGGGCTCCACTCACAATTTCTGCGCCGTAAGCACAGGCGCCTAACCATAGGTAGGTATGTGGCACCTGGTCCCTGGTCCAGTGGGAGTGCCTGTAATCACTACGCTAAACTACCCACATTCTTCGCCTGGTGCGCGCTCATACGTCACCCTCATTTACACGGATTACTGTGGCGGTCGAGAGTCCTGGGTCTACTAACCGTTGGACCCTGTTGAGACTAAGTTCGGTATGTGTGTGTGCAGTGGGCGAGTGCTGTAGGAAGTGTGGAGTGTCTCAGTACTGCGGTGCAGTTACCTCTGTGCGGTGAGGCGCGGACAGCGGCGGCATCTCCGCGCGACAAGTGACGTCTTCCGGCCGCCGCTCATTACCCGCGCGTGCGCATACCTTCGCGCCCACTCCGCGCTTGCAGCACTCGGATTACGCACACCCTATTATTGTCTTACATAATTAATTGAACGCTTCCTCCGCTACGACGAGGTCCTTAAATTAGGATGGTATTTTTCGGAGGGTCGGCGAACCATGGCTGAGGATGTCGGTACCTGCCGTCATTACTCGCAACGTTTTTTAACCATCTTAAAATATGGGACGTATTGTCTTCAAGAAGGAAGGAAGGAAGGGAAGTTGTATAAACAAATCTTACTTTGGTGCGTCCTACAGATACTTAGAATGACTCAATCCTATGATGAAATTACCACAGAGGATACTAAACATGATGAGATAAACAGTACAAGTTACGGTTATAGCTACTGCACTCTAGATGTAATACGAATCCCAGTTTCGTTTAGTCTTCAAATAATGTGACTTACATATGTAAGTACTTAAAGGTATGTAAATATAGGGTGAGCATGTTAAATTGACACATACTACTCGCACATAGATCTGAAGGCCAATTCTCGTAATTTAAAACGAAATCTAGTCGCAGTCTCATCTCAGCGACAAACAAATGTCAAAATGTAGGGAAACTAGAAGTATTTTTTGACAGATTGAGACTGACATCAGACTGTGAACGGTCTTAAAATTACGAGAATTGCTCCTCAGGTAGTGGTTTCGCGTGTTTCTAGTTTCCAGATAGGTATTAGCTCACTTGCTAGCCGATAACATGTATTGTTATTATCCGTAAACAAGGATTTAAACATTTCGCTTTCACACCAGCAGTCTTCAGAACGTTGTTTTCGATTTATTTACAGTAGGTACCTACCTAAAAAAAAATATTTCTTTTGTTGCAGGTAACATTACTTGAAGTATTGAGCACATTTTCATCGACAGTGCCTGCACCTTCTTACTGGCGTGCGATTTCGATCTGATCATCTTCATCTTGAGAGTATTCGATCTGGTCATGTGCAGGTAATTGTTTAGAGAGCTTGCAGCGTGACTCTATAACAATAATATATATTAGGACATGTCGGAATACCTAATATTCATAACGGTCATAGGTCTCTCGCCTACAAAGATTAGATAGCAGTCACAATGTAGACTCTTCTGTAACGTCTATCTTTTTAAGCCTGTGATTATAATGATTTGGTGTCAGACTCCGTCCGTCAACTGCCGCAGGCGCAGATACCGCTGTCTGCATAAGCAGTGTCGTAGTTAGGAAACTGTAACTGAATAATGAACGGCATGGTATAAGAACTCGTGTAATGAGGCCATCGGTGTAGTATCTGTAAACAATAAATATCTGTTGCACTTCAAATAATATTTGGAACACTATTTCATACGCCAAGTTTAGTTTGTAAAATGACTTCTAACGTTTTAAAGCTCGTGACCACATCAGATCACCAAACTGCGCAGACGCACTCGACCAAACGTGCCGCGGGACTGAAGGGAGAGAGCGAAACAAAACACTGCTGTTGCAATTATTTAATTCAGTCATATTATACAAATATTAAACTATGCACGTTTTAAGTATATCGACTAGACTCGTTCAAAACATATCTGATAAATATAATATTAGAGTTCCACAATCATGTTCGTGTACGAGACTGGGAACACGATGATGCTTTATGATCTAAACTATAAATTTTGCACCGTTTAAGTGTAGGGAAACAGAACGATGTTGTTACTGCAGCCAGCCCCGTACACGATCCTCCATTGGAGTTGGGATGATGATACTTCTCACTAATTAAGGCTTAAGACATAATGTTATAATGAGTTATAACTTTGAATACAAAAATATGATATTTCACACTAACACAACTTTGTATATAACATGCTCATAGGTTAAAAGTTTATCATCCGACATTTATTTCAAATCCAGTTATTATTACTTACAAAAGTAGATTAAATAATTAAAGGAAACTATTCACTCGTCGGTATTTGATGCTTGATATAAAAATATGTTCAACTAATTCGATAAACATGGTAATATATCTTAGCTACTATAAAAATAATGACATTTTTCTTTAGTTAAATCAAACTGACGTCTACGTCTGAAGATGTGCATAATATAATTATAAACTTGTGATTATTAAAGCTTTAAAAATAAAACAGATTTGTTAAAATTGCTTCAACATGATTAAAATTATTTTACGATGTGGCTGAAGTGTAATTATAAATAAATTATAATCCTAAGTGATGACTAGCAAATAAAATGATGACTAGAGTATTTTCTTCGGCTTTCATGAAGCCCTTAATGTTACAGTTGACAAAAAATGTCCAATGTAATCAAATAAATGACTTGATCATTAACAAATAATAATCATTTCACTTCACATACTTTTAAATTAAAGTCTAAACCATTTTAGACGGAAATTCATTACAATACACGGCCACGGAAATACAATCTCTCTGGTCTATCTATTTGTAGATATAGGATAATCCCGTCTCGTCGAATGAGCTGTATTAATATAGTAGAAATATAATAATAGTCACTTTAGTACCAATAGATGCACAGTCAGTAACGAACGCTTCAGATTTTTAATCATCACATGATTTTATTGAATATCTGAATTTTAAAAAAATCCTGTTCCAGTCAGGCTGTGTAAGAGTTCTTTGCTGACCGTACAATCATATAACTTACAATAAAAGGAATGATATTGAGTATGAGACAATTTGTTGGCCTAACTATCTGGAATGTTACTCATAACGCAACTATCGTTTAGACTCATTTTGGGCAAACACAACACAAAAAATACTAATTTGTAGTTTGAATCACTCACCTTTTAAACATCTCGTATTAGGCCTACGCACACTGATAAATCACAATAAGATACGTATTTCATCAAAGTATCGTGTGTGTATAGGACATAAGACTTAACTATAAACAATATTCAAAAAACGTTAAAGTATTCCTGTAAATGCTATTTTAATAATAGGAACAGTGTCCATAGCTAAGCCAAACGTGTGATATGTATGTGCTAACTGACGTTGGCACGACGCCACGACGGTCGCTCAGGATATCGTTGTTTATGCAATGTAAAACAATTGACAACGAAAACTGATGTTTGCGAATGAGATGATTTGTACCTGTGATCAGATAAGTTCATAAAACTGATGTTTGCGAATGAGATGATTGGTATGTGATCAGATAAGTTCATAAAATAAAAATAACACGCCTGTATTCCCCGACGGGTTACGCAGAGCTGTAGTTACAGTTACAGTACACCTGTACACCTAGATTTCGCAAGATATGTGTAGGTCCCACGTAATAGAGGGTAAGTCTATTGCCTCCAGTCACTAATCCAGAATCCGGGCTCCTGACAAATTCCGGATCTTCTTCTTTTCGATATTTTATATTGTTTGAGCCCAGTACCTGGCGAAGTTAATTGCGGCATCAAGTCATCCAAGGTGCAGGTGAACGGGCACTTAGGGCACTCCAGCAAGTGGGGCATGGTCTGATTAGAGGCACCGCACTCGCACTGGGTATTGGATGGATCAGTAATCCTCCATTTCAACAAGTTGTACCTGTAGCGCTACTTGGGCACGCAATCGGTTGAGAGCTTTCCATATAGGTCACTGCAAATCACGGCCGAGAAGCAAATGTTCCTGGGATTTATCGAAGTCGGGAGGGAGGTGGTGGATGATTTTCTTCCCACAATTTGCTTCTCTCATTGGGTGGCTTGTCCTGGGTGGCCTGCGTGGAGCGTAAGAAGCTCTTACGACTTTTATGCTTACCCCGGGTTGTTGTGTAGTCGTAGATGGGATGTCGGGAATCGGATTCCTGGTTAATTTTTTCCAGCGCGCATGCGACATCCCTTCGTACGGCAGATGGTGCAATTCCCGCAAGCGGATAGAGCTTATTGAGTGGGGTCGGTTTTAAGCAGCCCGATAATATCCGACACGTCTCATTCAGGGCAGTGTCCACCTGCTTGGCGTGAGCGGAGCGGTGCCACACTGGACACGCTAATTCGCCAGCAGAGAAGCACAAGGACATGCCGGTTGTGCGAAGGACATCGGGTGCTGCTCCCCAGTTAGTGGAAATTAGGCGACGTAAAAGATTATTGCGTGTCCCGACCTTCTGCTTGGTTTTGTAGCAGTGTGACTTATACGTTAGAGCCCTATCTAACGTTACTCCTAGGTATTTCGGGTTTGAACAATGTTCAACCTTAGTGCCTCGCCACGTGATGTTAAGGGTCTGATTTGAGTGTCTGGCGGAGATGGAATGCGCATGACTCTGTTTTTGATTTTTAAATTCCTGATAAGTTCATATAAATAAAATACAAAATCGCCAATCATTGTTTGTGGTCTCAGATCGATTTAGCTGTTCAGTATGTGCTTGATATCTATATTCGCAGATAAATCAGAGTACACTCGTTCAGGAAACGACGGACATAAACTCGATAGATTTACGATAAACGTGTCAAACTGTACCAATGACGCCACATTTATGTTATACATTTTGTACTATGACCGGCATGTAAACGATTCTAAAACCAATATCCTGCTCAAATAACAGCTCAGTAGTTTAAAAACGAAAAACAATGTTTGATATTACTTGTATAACTGGACACTGGTTGAAATATTATGAAATGCTAATTAATTATGAGAACTACAATGTGGGCAGTTGCTATAACCGAAAATCCATGCTGCGTGGAAGTTCATTAATTTTAATTAAAAATTCTATAAAATATAAGACTCGTAAAGACATAGTGGAACTATCGGTGGAACATAGCATCGAACTGTCCTGTGTTGAGCTAGATAAGCATTTTATAGTGCGTATACCCCCGACGCAAAAACGACGGGGTGTTATAAGTTTGACGTGTCTGTGTGTGTGTCACACTTGGGCTCACTAGTTGTTAACAATTTCAATATTTGGAAGAGATGCTTCCCTTTTTTTTGTGTTTCTGACATTACAAACTTAATGTTATTTTATTCAATCAAGATTTAATTCTTAATACTTCAATATTAAATACCTCTTCGTGATTGGTAGTATATTTTTACTCATCTCTTAAATAAATTGCAAACTATAGTTTTGTATAAATTAGTATTTTTTTTAAATGGATCCGTTTTTATGATATTTTGATGTTGACTTGACAGAGCATGGCAGTTGAGAATATGTCATGCTCACTTAAATGTCTCACTGGTGGTGGCGCGTGTGTTGGATCATTCGGTTCCCTACGAAATGGTTGAGCTGGGTGGTGCTGATCCACGCGTCATGTTCGTGAACGGGCGCCATCTGTTGAGACTGGTCATCTCTTAACTGCCAGGGCTTATTTTTAATTTTATATTTTTAATTGTTTCCTTTTTACATTGATCTCACATATAGAAGCAATAAGAATAATGTACTCAGGATTTTGTAATAATATCTTGATTTAAAAGAGTGTCCGTGGAGTTTCTTGCCCGTTCTTCTCCATAGAGATCTACGCTTTGGAATGGGCAACTAGCTTCAACTTTCTGACCAACTGACCGACTATTTAATTTTGACAATTCAAAAGTGCCTGTAAATGGTTTAATTGAAATAAATTATTTTAGTTGAGTATGGCATACACAAGGTACGTTCATGAGCAGAGCGTGGCATAACTAATTAATTTTATACGCAAATATTTAAAACGTAAACGTTACTTTGGTGGTCATTAAATTAAATGTACATAAGACTACTCGTGGCCGTTCTACCTGTCATTATTAACAGATTAAATCTTGACGACCGTTTTACTCAACATTTTAAAATAAATGCAAAATATAGGTACATTATACATTTTGCGGTTTATTTAGAACTCCGTAATCTTCACAAATTATTATAATTAGTTGATAAATTATAAATCGTAACTTAAATGATCACAGGTGAAGAGCGCAATCCTACGTTAGTATGAGATGATCACGACACACGACACCGAAATATTCATAATAACACGCCGCGATTATAAGGCAATGGTCACACCCTCACGTCACACACAATATATTACAGCATACACTCAACTTGGAAGTTTAGGTAATGTATTAATGTAGTTCTGGCAGTAGTGCAGTACATTCACGGTTGTATTGTGGAAGCCCTTGTCAGCCACAATTGATTCAGGCTGCAGACGTTAGTGTCCTGAAGCCTAGCATAGCTTTTTCAATCCCCCTTTATCGAAGACTCCTATGTCCACCGGCGGACTATGATAGGATGAGAAATTCTTAATATTGGAGGCCATAGCTGGGCCTAAAACTCGGTTCACGAATCGACAAAAAAAGTGGAAGCGGTTTAGGGCGAATTACACCAATGAAACTGAATGCGATCAAAAGCTGCCAGTTTCAATATTCCACAACGATGATGACACTGGCCGCTTTGAACGCGGTTAATAGATGTGTTAATCGCATTTAGTTTAATAATAATAAAAAAAACTACTAACCAATATTTTCAATGGTGAAATTCGCTTTTACTGGCCAGACAGAGAAGTGCACACTTCTGTTAAGTGGATGTAATAAAATACTCAGCAGTTTTAGTTTGATAACTTAGGGCCATTTATCAAAAGCCGTACGATGGACGCGTCAGTTACATTTTTGACAACCCGTGTAGCGAGTTTTGACCCGAGTTTAGTATTTAATGTGTAGTCTACCTCGTAACCGGTTTACCAGCTTAAGGTTGAATATTACTTGCACGTCAGAAAAATACGGTTAATTTTGCTTTCAGGAGCAATGTCACAGTTAGATAGTTTCAACCTTAATGAAGTTTCAATTTACTGGCAACCGTTGTCAATACTGGTAAAGCAATAACGAGGTCTACTATACAGTAGGTACAATGTGACTTATAAATAAATGGAATAACATTACAGTTGGCAGGGTTCGGTTGCTTGTGCGTTAGTTCGCGGTCTCTTACATGCGGCAGTCGGTCCGTGAGGGCGTGCGTCTACGTTACAGTATACGAGTACAAAACATGGTCGTCAGTCAGCTCAGAACGTCAGCACCGGCTCCTCGCGGTGGTCCAGAATGTCTGGAATGATATCACATGTTGATTAGCGAAGTTTATGGAATAAACATCAGAAGGGATCCCTGGCGTTCTTACACTGTGAGGTTTTAATAATAAAGTTATATCGCCGCCGAAGAAGAGAATGTTTGGGATACCAGGTAAGAAAGAGGCCATACAAGTATTTAGTGTAACGAAGATTTGCCAATTGGTGGCTTGTTTTAGTGAGAGTCGATAGCAACATATGCAACATGCTGACCTTTGGCGATGGTCCACCAGGGCAGCGTGACGTAGGTGAGGTACGCGTTGATCGGCGTGGACTGCTGGCGCTTGCCTTCCTTCCACAGGTGGAACGTCTGCGTGAAGCCACGCATTGCCCACAGCGGGTTGTACGCGCCGTCGTCCAGCTCTATGCGCGCACAAACAGACAAACGTACATCATCACGGACGTCAACATATTCGATACCGTTGTCTAAAAATGTTTCATGAAGAATCAATTTGTGATACTGTGATGTGATGTTGTTCTACTAATTTCTAAGAAAGTAAGGTGCGTTAACAATATCCAAGTAATTTTAAGAAAAAAAAAAAAAGAATTGCGGGACATGGCCTGTAAATTATGTGAGGCGAGTATGAGCATTCAAGATGAAGAAGATCGCGTCTAGTCGTGTGGACGGATCTTCGGGTGTAGTGGCGATGTGGTGACCTGAGGTATCGTAAGCTAGGCGAGGCACGCGGAGCCGCACCGGTAGGACACTATCGTGGGACACACAGCGGGCATGGCGAGCGGCGGCCGCTCTTATATCAAACGATGGATGCAGAGGTCCCTAGCATACTATAGTAGAATTTAATTTTATCCCAATCGGCACAGTCGTAGGGGAGGGAGTAGTGTGAGTGTGTAGGTGTGCGCGGAGTACCGGAGAGGTCCTGGCGCGGCACGTCGCACCAGTAGTACACGGCGGTGCCGTCCGGCGTGGTGCGGCGCGGCGGCTGCCACGCCGGCGCCTCGGCCTGCGCGCGCGGCGCGGGCGCGCGGCGCGGCGACACGGTGGCCAGGCACGCCGGGCTGGACACGTCCTCGGCCGCGCGCGCGCACACGGCGCGCATGGCGGCGGCCTCGGGCCCGCACGGCGAGCGCGCGCCGGCCGGGCCCGCCGCCCCGGGCGCAGCCGGGCCCGCCGCCCCGGGCGCGGCCGAGCCTACCGCCCCGGGCGCGGCCTGGCCGGCTCGCAGCCCGCGCGTGGCCGCCACGTGGCTGGCGCGCCGTCCCCGCCCCACCCCGCGCCCCCCGCGCCCTCTACCTACACACAACACACCCGCATCACTACCTACGCGCACCTCACCGGATCTACACTCATGTTTCGCGTCGATTTTACCAACTTCATCGATCATAGGTACTTCATACGAGGGTGTATCCGACCTCATATGAAATAAAAAGCGGTCGATGGCCGAACTTAAAAACGCTACCAAACATGTCGAGTGACCCGTGTGACGTGCACGACGCCCTACGCGTGCTACCCGCGTGACGACACACTACGCGTCCCTCCGCGCGACTACTGATCCCCGAGCGACAATACGCGACCCGCCCCGCACCGCCACATGCCACAAGCGACTATAGCCATGCTATGACGTATAGAGCGACAACAACTAACGACAGCAGTTCAACAAACACAAAAGCTATGAAAACATTCACAATGAACATTCATGTTTCGTGCATCACTGAAAAGTACATTGAAATAACAAAATAATATAAGTGTGAGAGTGCAAGTTATTTATGATCACGGGCTCAATGTGGAGCAAGTGGACGAGTGGACGAATCATTGACCGAGAACTTACGACGCAACTCAATGTCGGATTAATTTATACAATCAATTCCATTAAAGGTTCTCATTGACATCGACAGAATTCCAATTGAACGTATATATTCGAAGTTCGCGCTGGTTCGCTACGGTCGTATGCTGCGGACGCGGGAATAATAGCGAGTTATGTAACACTGTCGTAACAGAAAGAGTTAGCATTAGTCACACGAATAAAAGTTCGCAATTTCGCATATACCATTGATGATTATAATACAAAGCAGTGAACCCAACTCCAGTAAAAATACAGGCTTTAAAAGTAGTTTAGAAGTATAGCTCTCCACCGAATTGAGATGAACTTTAGTAAACTTCTTGTAGTTGTCTCTTGAATCGTCCGCTAGATGGCGGGACCGGTTTCACTTGAACATTTCAAAGCTCTCGTAGCCTTTGTTGTTTCATATAGAATTAAAAGCTTCATCAACATTGTAACGGGCCCGTATATAGTGTGCACAGTCAATCATACGTCCATGTGTTTGCCGCGCCATTATTTCGTAGTAGTAAGGGCGATTTTCCTAGTGAAAGTCGTCTCGTGGTGCTGTGGCAGTACATACCGTCGCGCAGGTCCCCGGCCTCCACCTCGGCCACGCCGCTGCCCAGCGAGTCCAGCCCCTCGTTCTCCGAGCGGCTCTTGTCACGCGAATCGCGCGTGCGCCAGCCGCCGCGCACGAAGTTGTTGAGGTTGGCGCTCGGGTCACTCAGGCGGCGCTGGAACGTCACCCGGGGCATGTTAGTGCACAATTCAGTTACTGCTAAATCTTAGAATGCTTGTAAACGGTTTTCATTCGTACCAATATCAAAATGCCACCACCAGAAATAGCAGTTTATTAGTGCGGCTTATTTGCTAACCATGTGAAACTTTTGGCGTGGTGCGTGGTATGATAAAGAAGAAACAGAACGGCTAATATATTTGTATTTTGTATGTATTTTTCGTTTATAGATGTATAAACGAAAAAGACGCGCTGCGCAGATAGGTACCCTGTAAATTGCGATACCTAAGAGCAGATGATGATGAAGTTAATGACATGAACACGTCTCTGTCTTACCTGATGCCTATACATGAACATCTCCTCAGGATCGTCATCCCAGTCGCTGTCCCACATGTCAGTAGCCGACACGCCGGGCTCGGAGGTGGGCGTGTCCAGGCCGGCGGCGCGGGGCCGCGAGACTGCCATCTCCGCGTGGCCCTTGCCGCTGGGCCCCTTCATGCGCACGAACTCGCAGCGCGCCGCCGCCTTGCCGCCCAGCAGACCGAACGACATGCGCTGTGCCACTTTTGTTGAAAGGGATGTTTGCTGGAAAATTATTTTATTGTGGCGTACAAATAAACTCATGACGACTCAAACACATCCAACAACAGTTTATCAACAAACCAAAATTGGAAGAGAAAGAGGAAGACCTAGAACAGAATGGTTGATACTTGATACCGGATGCGATGATATTGATATTGAGGGATGATGACAACATTACGCAATGTGTTGTCTCAAAGAATGAGTTCTTATTCTAAGAGCATAAGTAGGTGGTAATCTTTCCCAATAATTATACAGTTGAACGTTCATGCTTTGAATTGTTGGTAAGACAGAAACCATGCTTGTTGATGTAGAACGATTTTCCCTCTTGTGTTATTGTTATTGTAGCAATGTTTTGCTTGATAAATGATAGCTTACATCGACGCTCAGTTCTCACGTAACACAAACATTCACTTTTCATTCGGAAAAAGGGAAAAACTCACGTACAGTCGTTGAAAGCATGGCAACCGGCTATGTACCGCGCTGTAACAATGGAGCTTTGTCGCAGCGGGAACTGAGCAGCCGGCGCACGGTGTTGTGAGAACCTCGTAATTGTTTATTTTTAGACGTAGTAAACAGAGCTGGCTGAACACGCGTGTTTTATAAACAGACGCACGCGCCGCCAGCGGGACTGCTACGACTGCTCATCACAGCTCAGCTTATGGGCACTTAAACAACAAATGTTTGATAACATTGGACAATACGCTATTGTTTTAACGCTAATTCGTTCTTATGGAAGTCAGGACACACATCGAGCGAGTCACAAGTTATTACAAAGAAGTAAGGCCGAGTTAACGGTCTATGAATTGCGTAGTGATACGTACACACATACGTTTTAACATTATTACATGATGACTCATTAACAAAAAAAGGAACTGTCACTTCTAGAAGTTTAGGAAAACGCGCTAACCAGTGCCTGCTGATTCGGGAGTCTTACAAGCGATTCATAAATAAAGCTATAGAATCAAAGCCGATTGCGATGAATAATAAAAAATAACTGGGTCAAGAAAAAAAAAAAGGTTAGCTCAAGACATGAACCGAGGACTTTGCCCCTTAGTGATCCGTCACTAAAGAAACAACGTAGACATGAATCAGTGCCCTACAGACGGTGACAAGCACGCCCTTAGTCAAAGACGGCGGGTGTCGACCCCGCACCGAGCTGCCAACACTATTGTTCCGAGCCCGACTTGCAACTCATGATTCATGTAAACGTAGAAACACGTATCACTTATCAGAGAAAGTAACTACCGCCATTTACATGAATCGATACGTAAGTATAACTGCTAGACCGAACTGAGACCTTTGACATCGTTTACGTGACAGTGCAGAAATGAGGCGCAATGAATAATGAAGTAAAAAGCCAGTTTCCGCCCGACAACAATAACTTCAGGGTCCCATTGATAATGATTGTTCTATTTTTTACATACAACCTCTACCTACTTATAACGTCGGCAAGTTTAGCAACAGTCACTAGACAGTAGTCAAGGAGGCACTTGAACTTGAACCCACTTATTGTGACTACTTCAAGATAAGTATGAACTACTCAAGTGTCAATTAATATATCGAGCGGAATGTATACAAGTGGAGAATGTGAAGACCGGAAGCAAAGTGTCAGCTACCGATGCGACGAAACAGATGGCCTCGTTATACGAGTAGTAGATTCACTCTGATGGGTTTTTTCTCCGGACGACTGTTTATCGATTGATTGGCGGCACGTCATCTTAGCTGTTGTGAACAATATTACGAGGGAGCGACCGACCGCAGATTGAAACGGCGCAGACGAGAGGCTTCGCAAGCGCCCGCCATCGCGTCGCCGACCAATATTGTTCTAACGCGGTAAAAACTTTTGTACAATGCGTTGGGGCCACCGATCAGTACCTGTGGCGTTAGGTCTACACTTACGTTACAATTCGCAGGTCGTTGTACACCTTCATCGCACCAGTTAAACTATGTAAATGTGCGTGTACTTAAACACCTCTGCCTAACCGTACGGCATAAAACCTTGCTTTTCGGGGAAGATATGCGTGATGTCATCGCGCAAGTTGTTGGCAATGGGGCGTGAAACACTTTCGTTGCGTAGCTATGCGTTACAGTCGGAGGGTGAGGCTGGGTGATGAGATCACGTGTGTCGGCGCGACGTGTGCACTGATGTCATGATGTCAGCGCCAGGAGTCAACCCTCGCAGGCGCCCTTGAGTGGCACGTGACACTCTGGCGGATCAGGGCTGGTGTTACAAATAAATGACCCAAAATAACCATGTAAAACTAGGAATTCAAACAATTATTTCTCAGGCAATGAAACGCGGTTTATTGTGTGATGTAACGTTTTAATCGCAAAACTACTCGGAAATTGAGTTACTAAATGCAATAGCTACACTAACGATAACAATCGTAGCCGATTAGGTGCAATTTATAGTTTTATATGTTTTCATTTCTGATTTCAGTAACTTTCAATCTTGGGAGGTAAGACCGTTTTTACCTTACTGTACCGTTTTTACTTACGTCAAACAGCTCTACTCCCCATGCGATGCTGCTGAGAGTCACCGGTTTGAATGTAACTATCCTAGTATACAGTACGCTAGATATAGGGCAGCCCTAGCCCGTGGGTGTCGTAGTCAGCAATAACTCCCAGTTGAACGGGACCGCGAGAGAGCGTGGGCGGCGCTGCTCTGACGTCACGGCACAGCCTGCCAGCCTGTTTGCTCGCCACAGACACCGAACAATTAGTCTGCCATTAATCAGGCCTTGTTAATATACCGACATACCCCGGCACGCTGAGGGACAGCTGTTAATGGTTTTATAATTTAGTTCCTGGAATTTTTCGTATGGACTGAAAATTCTTTCGAACTACGGACTAGCAGTTTGATGACGTTAATAAAAAAAGATTGAGTGGAATGTTAATACAAAACATTGTACGTCACCTGATTATAATGAATGCTGATGGCGAAGTACCTGAGGTTACGCCGCCGTGACGCGACGTGTTCGTCAATGAGCAGAGCCCCGCTGACACGGTGAGTGACGGTGGGTGCCGCGTCACACGTCCACCGACACCGACGCGAAAGGAGACCCTTCCGCTCCTTAATGGCCGTAATGGTCTACATTGCACGCAAATTGCGACAAATCCTGAGCCAAGCCTAATAGCTGGCAGAAATAATGTAAGTAATCCTATCTAGGACTCCAAGATAACTCATAGATAACGTCACTGTTAGGGTAGTCTAAGCCAAAACTGGTTTCTATTTGCCCACTCGCATCATGCGAGTCCCTAAAAGGCATGCAGTGATAATGGAGGGTGTTATGTGAGATGTGTGCCTCGGCTGTGGGCTGCGGGCCCAAGGCCGGCGCCCAGTGACGTCGCCGCGGCGCGCCGGCGGCAGCGACGCCCCATAAACCCACCTCGTAAACCGAGCCCTCAGCGCGGAGGGATCCGATGTGACACGGATTTTACTGAGGTACGGTGAAAATATTGATGTCAAGATCTTTATGAATGCTTTTCGAATTCTTAACTGAAAGTAAAACTTTTCAATGTCGTTTTCAAGAGGTGTTATATTGAAGTTATAAAGGACTGAGGAACCGGGTGTAAACTTCACTCATCCTCCATAGAAAAGGGAGGATCCTCCGACCAGACGGGTGTTGTGTCTGGCGGGCAACTGCCCCAACGAATGATGTCGGAAAGTCTCTATGTATGCTAATTGCGCGGTAAACTCTGCTTGCAAGATATAGGATTTGCGTGCAAAGTATTAGCAAGTTAATGGCCATTCCCTAATCACTAATTCGTTTGCTAACTGTGCGGTGATTGTAAATTTATGACCACTTTCTCATTGACCATTAGTTTAGTAGTAGCTGTTATTGCAATCTAATCAATGGAGGTACAACTATCAAAACACTATTAATTAAGAAATCTAAAGAGTGTATTTATGACCAATTCACAATACAATCAGAATAGCACTGCATTACAGAAAGTACGATATAGCATAAGCAAATAATACCTTTATCTTAAGTGCCTCTGAATTAATGATTGCCAATATTCATTATAAACAGCTTGAAAAATATGTAAGTATAGGAAGAATTATAAGCACCTACGTCAGTGTGAGTACGTACGGAACTGTGAAGAGTTTTAGATGATGGATTGGGTACTGAAATACTGATGAGTCGATGTTACATCTTTGTGCTTAAAGTTAGCTTAGCTTAAAGTTAGGTCGTTGTGGAATTGCGGTTCTACGAGATGCCAATACCTACGTGCAGTGTGACCAGAAGGCCAATGCTCGTAATTTAAATCGTTCAAAATCTAGTCGCAGTCTTACCTCGGCGGCAAACAAATGTCAAAAACTTGTCAAAATGTAGGGAAATTAGAAGTATTTTTTGACAGATTGAGACTGAGATCAGACTGTGAACGTTCTTAAAATTACGAGAATTGCCCCTAAGGTCACGGCTGTCATAAGCATTTATCGCAGATCCGTAATTTTTTAGGATATGTCGACGTGCAAACAAACCAGTAATAAGTCCCGTCGTTTTACCTTTAATTAGGGACTAAACAAAAAAAGGTGCTCATAATATGCCCAGTGCACATAATGAACGGATTTCAGGCCAGCAAGGTCACACAGTGAATCAATCACAAAGTTTCTGAATAATTAGATCTGAAACTGGGACCTTGTACATATCCACATTCCGATCGTACGCAAACTACCTTCTAAACTAAATAAATAGTAAAAAAATATCCTCAAGCATTCCACGAGGAAACGTGGAAGGTTGTGTAGACTTGACTCAACCGGTTATTTTAACTCGGATTGAATCAACAAACATCGGCACATCAACATTCAATTTGCAAATGATTAATTGTTTAATTTAAACTGAGTTAATTGTCTGGCATTCCTAATTGTAACTACATTTGTAGGTAAGTATTGATGATTTATTTCTTACGTGATAGAAGGTACCTATAGCGAACATAAGAAGACACACAGTACATAGGAATTAAGAAACTGATAAAAGTGTTTAGGATGTAGGAAACGGCCGAATATTGACTAAGTACTTCGGTTAGCGCTTCGGCCCAACTTTTATTCTAAATGCTAAAATTCTTCATGCTACAAGCATGAGTACTTCATGGATAATTCCAAAAGATGCTTATCAGTTCCATAGTAATCTGCCTGGAATTAGACAATGAGCCATTATCTTTAAAGTTGGCTTTTCAAACATTATCACACCACACATCTGTATTCTGACGGTATACATTCGTATTTTATGGCTTGCTTTTATGGCATTTGAATGGTGGACTACAGTAGTGTAGGTAATCGAGTTTCTTTGTTTACAGAATTAGGTTCTGTGGCAATTCCGATAAATTATTTTTTCAGCGATACGATCTAAGTGACGCGCAAATTGTATTTGGATAACACAAAAACTGTTGATAAAAACATTAATTTTCCATTACGTAAAAGTGCAAGTGTGTGTGTTTTGTTTGACGTATCTAAAGGACTCATTCCAAGGCCAGCGTCGCTGACAGTAGGCAGCAGGTACTACCAACCGCAACCACTTGTAAGGTTTCCTTGAGGAAAGATAATTGTCGCAAAATCCTAATTGCTTTGTCAATATAGCGACAACGGCCATAATCTGTACATAACGAGATAAACTCAAAATGAGCTGTTCATTTACAAATGAATGATTATGTTCCTAAATATACAAAATTAAAAAAGGATCTTTTGTCTTCTTTGAAGAACCAACTTAACTTATTTAGCCCTTTATTGTCATTCAATTAAATAGATTCACAGAGTACAAATGCATCGAGTCCGCACGCGTTGCTTCGCTCTCATAGTTATATCGACTCATCGTTCTATCAATGAACCGGTCTTCATGTTATCTTTATTCGGAACGATCTGTTTTTGTTCAAAAAGGACCAAAACAAGAAGAAAATCATGTGAAAATTCAAGAAAGGATCATAAATCATAAGACACGGACGATAATACCTCAGAATATTATAAATTCTAAGATGTTATTTGACTTACACGCAATTTCTAAGTTAAATAACAATCCTTGTCAGATCCGCTTCAATAAACATTCAAGTTTGTTATGTGGTTAATTACTACCTACGCCACACACCTAAATATGTACTTAGTTACCTATTATACGACGAGCTTAACAACAACAAATGTCATGTATTAATTAAAACTAGTTTGGCATATTATCATTACAGTAAAAGCTCCTTATTTGCGATTCCTTCATTCGCGGCTAAAGATTTCTTTATTCGCGGATCTAATCAGTACATACATAATGATAAAAAGCATCCCAATAGGTATCCAACCCAATATCCTTTTTAAACGCCGTCAAATTGACTAATAAAAAAGTAAAATAGACCTTATTAAAACTTTGCCTAAAGTATGATGTTAAATGATATCGCCGCTGTGTTGGTTCGGACTTTGACATTAAGCCGTCTTCTCCGTGATCGGTGTTTTTGAGAATGTAAACAAACAGAATGAAAGCAACCTTATTACTCTATTAATAAAGTCAAGCATGAAAAAATTACTAAATTCTTTAAACCATTGCCTAAGCCTGAAGATAATAATTAAGTAATCAATTAGGTCAAAAACTTCAATTAAATTGATTTTTTTATATATTTGTTTTTTTGTTTTGTCACCGATGAACGTATCCCCCCTATAATCCCATATAAATCGCCATTCCGTATTCACGGTTTCTGTATTCGCGGCATATTTATGGAACATATACCCCGCGAATACCCGCGAGCTTTTACTGTATCCTTATTTCTTAGCATCCGGTCCACGTTGAGGATATTGATTGGTAGGTATCTGCCGACTCAAATATGCTTTGGTCCGTCGCCGTCGGTTTGATCTAAAAGCGGCAGAATGGTCAGTGAGTGGTCTGTGGTAGTGACACGATAAGGATGACGTCACCGGCATGGAATCCGGCGATTACTTGAAGTCGGACAGATAACAGCTATCGACGAGCAGTCTTTACTAAACATTTGAGCCTCAAGTTATCATGGCAACTGTTCACTTTGAACAAGTTCTTAGAAGCAACAGTAAGTTTGGTGACTTTTAGTCGAAATTATATTATTAATAACAAACCTTCAAATATAAACTACGTTGAGCGTTTATTTTCAGCCCAATGATAAAAATCAGAATGCGGATTAGTCCAGGTTTCTGACTGAATACAACGTTTAGCAGCCTAGTGTAGATTATGTAGTTAGCGAACACTCGTGAAGCCCTACGAGAAGCCGGCTCGCTTCTAATGAGCACACAGTTGATAGTAACCGTTCCTTTGCTGCCCTACGTATCAATTAGTTTCTCGTTATTTGCGTAATGTTCTTTAAGTTTAACCTCCATTGATTATGTACGCGGCACAAAGTATTTAAGTTGTTTTCTTGTGAAGACCGAAAGATATCTCTTAATAACCCGAGGAACAAACTTACACTTTCTGCAAGACAAACAATATGCAGAATTAAAAGATAAATGGATAATGCGGTGCAGATTAGATGTTGTGCACACCTGCGATAGTCAGTATGCCTGCCGAGGGGTTCCTACTATTATTGCACAATCACGAAACACATCAATAACTACTGGCGTAGGTAATTCATTCGCCACACATCTGTTCAGCATACATTCATTCCGCACCAAGTGCTACGCCAGGCCAGAGTAATCAGTAAGCATAGATTGTTTTCATGTTCTACAAATGTAACACAAAGGCTAGCAACCCAGTATTTCTTTATCATCTCTTTCATTATCAGAGCGACAAAAATCCGCCTGCTCGCACGCTCCCACGAGGTACTCCTAGGTATGTATAGGTATCGTAAGTATTCGTATACAAGACAAGATTAATCTTATGATGATAACAGTATTACTAATCCGGATATGCCCAAGAAAAAACCATATTTGATAACGAAAGATATCACCCAGCAATATCTTTTCCAAATATGTAGGTATATACAACGTGTTTATTTTGATATCCCATAACTCTAGGGGATCATTGTACTCATCATTATGAACAACTTTTACTATGGGAACAAACCTGAAAGCGCGAAAAAAAAGTCAGCTGTTCCCTACATTTATGTTCATATATATAACTCGTCAAAATGTAGGGAACACCAGATTTTTGCTTCGCGATTTCGCGAAAAAAAAAAACACGTTGTATTGAATTATGTAATGATGGATGGCAACGATTAGCAGTCATTTTCACTTTCATAAACGCGAGCCTATAAGGCTATAACAAATAAAAAGTATCTGAACAACAGGTACCTGATGAACTGTTCATCATTTGGACTCATCACGTAAATCTGCTCGCCGCGGCTGGCCTGGGGTAAAACTCGTTTTCAGAATAGATCTTAAAGCTGTAGTTTGTTTGTGTCAATAAAACAATGCACTCGCTAAACAGTCGTATTATAAGAGCTGCACAATAGGGTTGCTCAGTCAGTCAGTGCGGCCGAGTGTGAGTTTGCACGGCTCAGTCGCCCCCCGGGGCGCGGCGCCATTGTCGCACGTACAAAGAGCCTCTCGTGGCACTTGGCACGGGAGCGTTTGTCGACATTTCTTCTTTTCCTGCTGTTTGAGACACTACAACAGATCTGATGTCATGATTTAAGCTGCTTGTGAATTGGATCGAGTGCACTTCGTGATTGAAGTTTAGCTATATGATGTGCTCGATAAATCTAGGTATATTCAGTGGGTAATCCAATGTCAGATATTGAGGCAATTCAACTTGCAAATGCTGCAAGCGTCGTCGTGCCTCGAGCCGGGAAAGGGAGCAGCCGGCCGGGCAGCCGGGAGCCACACTAAACAGCCCGTATCCGGCAATTAGCGGCCGTCGCCATGACACTTGTTGCGGTGGACTTGCGCCCTCCGACCACGGCATTTAGGAAGCGAGCTCGACACTAACCCACAAACACGGAAACCTGATATACCAGTTTTCAAATATACATATCTACGCGGGCACCACCTGATTAATTCAGAGCATTCAGAATTTAAAATAATAATCTCAGCATGTGGGAAACTATCGATACCGCAACCGGTGTTAGTTCTATAAAAGACATGGTTCAATATAACTTGGAAAAATATCATATTCCATAACTTTATGTAATACTTAGGTAGTTGTGCGCCAGAACATGACAACTTCCTTACTAAAAGACTCGAATCACAATCTCGTTCAAGTCTTTATCTAGTTTTATAAATCTTTAACTTCGTGCTGCTTATTTCATAAATTAAATATCACATGCATGCAGCAATATTTCTTGCTTTCGTACGGGTAATCAATACCCGCACATATTTGTATTTGACGCGGCCTATGGAGTTTATATGTCATTCATATATTTGTTGAATTCTGGCCGCGCGCCGCTTGTAAACCTTTAAAACCAAGCTTACACGATAATAAACGAAAGTCATCGTCACGACAATGGTGTTAATGGAATAATAATCCTACACGCGGCTTTGCAAGGTTTCACAATTACTCGCCAATAAGAGGGTTAGGAATAAGTGAAATATTAAAATCAATAAATATTAATGAAATAACTCAGGTGAGAAAAGCACGGAATCAGAAACTTAAGACGACAACCGAAGGCCAATTCTCTCATTAAAAACGTTTAAATTCAATTCGCAATGTCATCTCGGCGACAAATGTTACAAAAACCGGCCAAGTGCGAGTCGGACTCGCGCACCAAGGGTTCCGTACCATTATCTATAAAAATCAATCATAAGTTGATTGAATGAAAGGTACTTAAATTGCGGTTTACGATTTATGACGTATTAAAAAAACTACTTAGTTGGTTTGAACGAGATCTAGATCTCGTTCAAACCAACCAATTTTCGGTGGAAGTTTACATGGTAATGTACATCATATATTTTTTTAGTTTTATCTCTCTCTTATTTTAGAAGAGTTACAGGGGGGGGGGGGGGGGCACGGGATCCCTTCTTTTCGCATAATATTCTTTTTCCTAATAACGATTTTGGCATGATTTGTTTTGCCATAATAATACTTTGCCATATTTTTTTTTTTTGCATACAGTTTATGTTTGCATAATTATCTTGAAGGCTAATTTGTTTTGGCATAAATTTAATTCGCATAACGTTACTAGGCCTAATGATTATTAGCATAATAATATTTAGGCATACAATTAATAGAAATAGCGGAAACAAATTTGAGTTATTTCTACGTATTTATTATCACTCGATTCTGAATCACTTTTTCCAAGAGTCGGGGTGCCCCAAGGTCTAACACATCTCGATTTAGTAAAAAGGCAATGAGAACTTAGGATGCAAGAGCGAGCGAAGCGAGCTCGGGATTTGGGGCACCCTGACTCGGATCCCGTCATCCCCGCGAAGCGGGGCTCGACGCCGACTACGCCTTATTATCTCCTTTATTGCAATGTAATCATATAAATTATATTTTTAAATATTAGAATATAAAAAGTATAAAAACATTTAAAAATATAAAAATTATTATTATTATTATGCTTGATAAAGTTATGCTTTAGAATGTTATGCTTAATAAAGTTATGCTTTAGAATGTTATGCTTAAAAAATGTATGCTTTAGAATGTTATGCTTAATCATTATTATGATTAGAGAAATTATGCGTAAAAAAATTATTCGTAAGCTGTTATGCGTAAATAATTTATGCGAAAATATAATTAGGAGAAACAAAAGTATGCCAAGCTATATTAGGTCTTAAAATTTTATGCAAATGGATAGGGAACCGGGGGACACACATTTTACCACTTTGGAAGTGTCTCCCGCGCAAACTATTCAGTTTAGAAAAAAAATATATTAGAAACCTCAATATCATTTTGGAAGACCTATCCATAAATACCCCAGACGTATGGGTTTTATGAAAAAAAAAATGTTGAGTTTCTGTTCTAAGTATGGGGAACCCCCAAAATTTATTGTTTTTTTTTTTCTATTTTTGTGTGAAAATCTTAATGCGGTTCACAGAATACATCTACTTACAAAGTTTCAACAGTATAGCTCTTATAGTTTCGGAAAAACGTGGCTGTGACATACGGACGGACAGACAGACAGACATGACGAATCCATAAAGGGTTCCGTTTTTTGCCATTTGGCTACGGAACCCTAAAAACCTGTCAAAAACGTTGGGAAATTATAGGTGGTTTGGACAGATTGAAACTGAGATTAGAATGCGAACGTTCGTCAAAAGACGGTCACTGCCTCTCTGAACTCCTTTAAAATATGAGATTATAAACAGTTCTGCATACGCTGGTTACCTAATACGAGACAACACAGCATAAGCTAGCAGTAGCTAAATAGCCAAGATTCCTGGTCATGCATGTAGTAGAAAGTGAAGCTTACCCTGGAGTCGTAGACCCTTGTGAGGATGTCGTAGCGAATGGAGCCGAGGAAGATGACAGCCTGCGCGGCGCAGCCCCGGCCGCGCGCCACCAGCTCCACGCACACCATCTCGCCGTCGCGCACCACGATGTCACAGAATACCTGCATACAAAACAAAGCGTTACATTATTTAGCTATTTTGTCATAATGAAAGTGTAAACAACCCTTGTTCAGGTTCAATGTCAATAATAAACGATTTTTCTTTTTGGCAACTGAGCCGATGTCGACTATACTGCCAGTATCAAGTATGAAATTGATACCCACCTACGAGTATGCACTTTAAGATGGGTAATTGATACTGGTAGAATTTCAGTTTTCAGCATTCTAAGAGGGACACACATATATTTGTTGCCGATGCAGCATCCTATATTTTCGCATCGCTTGTCTCGTCAGATACTTCCGGTGTTCCTTCAATGTCACATATTTGTGCTGCCACCTGTATGCCTTCCACAAATAATCACATATTTTTGCCAGATATTAATGGATGAATCATGAAATCAGATATTATTGCCGAGCTGTTCATATTTATGCCCGTGATTGTACGTTTTTTGATCTATTTGTTTACATTTTCATAAGATACTTTTAGAACAGACCATACAGTATCTACCACCGAACAAAAGGTTCTATCGTCCACTTCAGGTACACCAGTTGTAGGTGGATAACGATCATAAAGACCGTTCCGATTCAGTGAACTGCCTGATTCTATCTTTGTATTGGTGGCTGATGCTTATTTCTATAGAAAGTGTTTCAGCACCGACCACGAGGTGGCCTTGGGAAAAGAACGAAGAATCAATCTTCCAAGGCAGAAATAAATAACAATATGACCGTAACAGAAAGAAAACTTCTATTTACTGACTAATCAAATAAAGATATTTCTCTAGTTTCAACTAGTAGCACAAGTGCACAACATGTTATTATTACAAAATTCTATGATTTTCCTTCCTGCCTACGAGACCTACGACCATCGAACCACAATAATACTTTATAATTATTCACGTTTTGACACACATAATTTATGAATCATGTTTATTCAACACCAAACCTCACGAAACAGAAAAGAGCTCATTTCTTTGAAATACTGATTCCGTGCTATCGAACGTGTGGCAGAGAAAACTCAGCGATGGTTACGTAAGTAAATGAGGCGTCACACACGAACACACGAGTATATTAGGTACAGACCACTTTACAAGAAGCACATTAGGTAATTAGCACTGAACCGGCGATAACGCTCGCCTGAATGTCAAGCTTGTGCCGTTCCACGAGCGGAAACACGTGATTCTCTCAATATCTACTCTAATTTATACAAACAAACGGATTGAACATATTTCCCCAATAACATACACTATCTTCAGTCATGTTGTTCGTGTCTTCAACAGTTTGACTACAAAATAACATAGTGACAAAGCAAGAGTGAACAGCAAACGCGCAGTTTAGTTAACTGTAGGTAATGTAATCTATACTTTTAATAAATCTGTAGAAGTGAAAATTCTGTACATTGAAAATATCAAAAAAATAAATGGCGGGGGTGTTACTAGACCGACACCGAACCCAAAAATGTGATTAAAAAAATTTTTGTCTGTCTGTTTGTTCAGGCATCACGCAAAAACTGCCGGTTCGATTACGATGAAACTTGGTATAATTATTCTTTAATATTCTGGGCACCACACTGGGTACTTTTTATGCCGGAAAAGTATCTTCTTAAATATATAAAACTCAAAGGTGACTGACTGACTGACTGACATAGTGATCAACGCACAGCCCAAACCACTGGAGGGATCGGGCTGAAATTTGGCATGCAGGTAGATGTTATGACGTAGGCATCCGCTAAGAAAGGATTTTGATAAATTCTACCCCCAAGGGGATAAAATAGGGGATGAAAGTTTGTATGAAAAATCTTATTCCTTGGGTTAATAAACTTGAAACTTAGCACGAATACTTATCTAAATAAATTATGAAGATTGTCAGTTTTTTTTTTCTTCTAAACTACCCCCTAATAAGGGATTGGGGGGTTTATAAGTTTGTATGGAAGAATTTTAGCGCGCAGTCCGGTTGACTCAAAACTCAGTATTTATACCTAATATTGAAAGTAAAGAATAATGTGTGTCAGGGTTTTTTGAAAATCTACCCCTGACGGGCTGAAATGGGGTAGTCAATTTTTCAGGGGAGGATTTTACAGCATGGCTTGATTAACTCGAAAATTAGTATAAATAATCTTTGAGTCAAGTTATGAATACATCCCAAACGATTTTTTTATATTCCACCCCTGTGGGGGTGAAAAGCGGGGATACAGTTTATATGAAAAATCTTATTCATTTAGTTAATAAACTTGAAATTTGCCTAAGTAATAAAGTTTATCATTATAAGTTTTTCAAAACTACCCCTCAAAGGGGGATATAGGGGTGTTAAGTTTATGTCGAAGAAATTGAATGCGCGGTCTGAGTAACTCGAAACTCAGTATTGATACTTTTGAGAGAAAATAATTAATAATAAATATGTAAAGTTGTCGAAAATTTACCACTGACGGGACAAAAACGGGTAATTCGGTTTTTAAGGGGACGATTTGAACTTGAAACTGTATGTTACATTTTCACGCCTAAACCACTGAACTTCTGATTTGGCATAGATATAGATGGCATCCTGGGGAAGCACATACTTTTTATCCTGTTAGCACGTTCCCGTGGGATAATTTACGACATCCACGCGGGCGAAGCCGCGGGCAGAAGCTAGTGATATAATAATATCGTCAGCTAGGCCCTTTAATTTAATTTAAATATGCTAATCCCCTTAAAGAGCGTGTAAAGTATCACGCAAATACTTTAACCGTTACTCACTTATAGCTAGCCGTCATGATGTCATCATCATAGACTTCCATATTTGTGATGTGTAACTAGATCTTTTCCAAGTAGATAAAGGCAATAAATATAGTTTATTTGAAGTCGTGAGTTGTGTACTCAAGTACCTAACTGGGAAATCAGAGGTCGGAACTAAAGTCCATCCAAATAGGTGCATGATTATTGTTCAATAGCTATATTTGCCACTTAGAAACGTATAACGTAAGCGTTATTAAGTTCGCGTTCAAGTATTATTTATAAGTAATTTGCACCTGACACACTGTCAAGGTATCGTAATGCAGGTACTTGGCGTTGACTAAAATTGCAAATAACGTACAAAAAGCTGCGCCATACGGACGAACACACAATGACCGAGCTCACCTTGGCGCGCGCCTTCAGTTTTACTCATTTTAATACAATGTGATGTGACAATAGAATGGCTCGCTAACTACAGCCACTCTATTCTGCAAAAACCTCACCGTAATAACTGAGGTGAAGCGAGCTGGCATTACACCTGACGCTAGGGATTGACACTATTGACAACTCACTTCACCTAAGTTTTCGGTGAGATGTTTACAGAATAGCACTAAATACAGATACTGTCATTATCATCTCGCCTTAGCGCGTGAACACCCGCGATACTAGGACGATTATAATTATGACAACCAATGAAGGTAAATCCAACAGAATGATCGCAACAGAAACGTTTACTTGTTTGAATGCAAATAAAACATTGCTCATAATAATACCCGTCAGTTGTAGCTTGTGCGTTATTCCGGTTGACCAATCGATCAAATAAAAATCCTTCATTTTATAATTAGTCTTTAACGTCCTCCAGTATATAAATGCAAGGCGAACAAGTTTAAAAATGAGAATGAGAGCAATGTTTCTAAACTCATTTATACAAGCCACGATCTATAAATAAATTTAAAATAGTTCCGTTCATACAATTTGAAAATTAGCAAATAAAAACTAATTAAAACTAGATTTAAAAAAAACATAGAATTAATGAATTGCGAGTGCTGAAGTAACGTTAATTGTACTTCCCTAAGCTATGTATGTAGTAATACTTAGTAAAGATAATTTCGGACCAACTTTATTTATTTTCCTTCCTGGTAGGCAGTGTGCCACCTTATCCCATTAGTCGTATTTATTATGTCGCTTGTTTACAAATGAATACCAATAATTTCACTAATTACGTTAACTACTTCAAATAAAGCAATTAGGTGTCGCCGTTCTAAAGTCCATGATATTGCCTGACATATTCGCAGTCAACAATTGCTTTCGCATGACTATCAATGCGCTGCATATAGGTCGCCAGATAACTCGCATGACCATAATAAACATGACTGATAATGAAACTGTTCACACTCAAGGACGAACAGCTACAATGGAGCGAAACAAAAACTTTATCCACAAAACTACTTTCTGAAATTGAGAATAGTTCTCGGACATTCGCCTTTTAACTTTTTCAAGTCGCTTGGTGCTTCATAGAACTGACATTTTGTTTTGCATGCACTTATTTCAATATCATATTGTCAATTGATTCGAGCCAGTAACATATTGCCATCACATGCTTCCAATCACAAAGCCTATTCTCAGCTAAATAGGCAAATGAATATAACTGAGATAACGGTTGAATGCCGACAATATAATCTATTAACAGAGCTACAATGTGCATCAACTGTGGAGCTATTCACAAGCACTCGCTGCTCTGTTCATTGTGTGCGAGATTTATTGTAATATCTCTAGGAGGTTGCAACATGATGCTGTTGCGAGCGCTCGGCTTCTTATGTGCACTTCCATATTATATCACGGAATAAAGAGAAATAGAAGGGATACTTCCTGGCAAACTTCCTCACACGTGAACGCTAAACATAATATCGACACTTCGACAGCGTATCGATAGCCAAACCGTGTGCATATATCCTCTAATATATTATATATCTTTATCTCATATACCGAGTGGATATGGTCACTCACTTCCGATTCAGGAGTGAAGTATTCTTATAATATTTTGAGCAAAATAACGTGCAATAATGGACTTGGTATATTTTGCTAAAGAAAATATGAACGTGCAGTTTGACCAAGCCGTATTTGTATCTAATCTAAATAGCTAGTAAGAGAACAGACCTTCTGTTCTATAGCTACTAAGTTATACTCATATGCGGAGAAGGCTTTTAGCAATGGAAGTTGTGGGTGCAAGCCGTGAGAAAGTAACTCAACACCGTACACCAGTGCACGTGCACCGAGCGCCGGTCTATCTGGCCGCCATTCAAGGACTGCGCCTGCGCTCACTCCCCTGTCCTGACTCTAAGTCTGCTAGATCTTGGAACTTAAATAAATGAAAATATTGTGATGCAGTACGAAGGGATCGCTAGTCATTAGCGATGGACTAAGTGAACCCTTTAACCGCTCGTGTCGCATTTATGTACTTGTGTGTATTTATGTTGTACATTTTCCTAATAAAACCGTGATTGCGTGTCTTACTCGAGCGTCTCCTTTGCGTGCTCGCCAATGTAAAGCACCTTAGAGATGGCAATCTCCTCACTATGGCATAATAACACGTTTACGAGATAATCCACTACCATATTATACATGAAGCGATTGTATCGTCATTAAAGTCTATATCGAGAACAATAAATGTGTGTCATTATATCGATGCTTATATTATATTCTGTTTGCTAACTCGAGCGCAACCGGAAAGATACGAACAACATAGAAAAGCTGCCTGGTGTTGCATTTTGTATTATTGTAATCCATGCACTATTAGTCATAGTGCAGTTTGTAGCCAACCACAGTTGGGTCCGTTGTACTTAAACTACAATTAAATAACTACAAAGTTAATATGCTATGCTATACAAAGTCAATATGAAGCACATCATTAATATGCTATGCGCAGCGCTAATATAACCGACGAGGAACATCACAAGGTCTGGAAAATAAGATGTCTCGTGCTAATAACCCTTTGTGGGTGACGTTAGGCTCATGGACTCTTGGTACAGTTTCATAATAAGACAAATGTTGGTCGATAGCGGGCCCGCGCTGCACCGGATTTAATTACCGGTCGGCTCGCTCGCTCCGGAGCATCGCGGTCGAAACTGTTGCACACAGATTCACGCCAGATCAATACAACACACGCCGAAAACGCCTATACACTGCACTGTGTGTTTCAATACGTAAGTACTTAATATGGCATGCCAAAAGTGCCGAATGTTTTCTTCGGTAAAATATGATAGTTAGAATGTTTGTGATGTCAATAACGTGGAACACGAGGCATCCTCCGTGCTACGCCTCTTGATGCACCATAGCCGTGCTCCTGTATGCTGTAACTTGGTATTTTCAATGTAAGTGTATGGTGGTGTATTGTATACTTTATGATGCTTATAACCGCGAATATCGTGTGGATGTCGTCCAAGTTTTCGCGATGACGTCACTATATGATTCACCGCCGCAGTAAACAGACGACTTGCGGATGATAATAATATCATCTGTGTACGCATCGGTAACGTGACGGCGTTTCTGTGAATACATGAATCAATGTTATTGTTTTTAACTCCACTCGGAGAACTGCCATCACGATTACTTCATCGGCATAATGTGCGAAGTTAGTTCAGTCACACGATTGCATAATGAACTAGATCCTATGGTATTGATTCATGTAATAAGGTATGCTAGCATTTTTAAGACACATGGGTAAGTACTCAAACCAACTACCATCTAAAAGTTTCGTATCATGCCAAATAGTTTGTTATTGAGAGCAATTCTTTACTCAGATACAAGTAACTTGCTCTCAATATATTTACACTACATAAATGTAGACAAGTAAACAAGATACGTAAGCGCTGTGGCCAAAAGCTGATAGGAACACGATGCAATTGGGCACCTGGAGCCTTTCCAAGCGGCAAGTGAGTGCGGCAGTGAGCGAGTAAGTGGAGCGAGTGCACTGATATTGCGCGATAGCCGGCTCCAGCTAACACACCTTCACTCTCGGATGGAATAGTATTGTTGTCACTAGCAAGTAGCAACACTGCTAAGATATGATATTCTACACACTTCATCTGCATCACTACATCAACTGTGTATGTAATCTACGTCCCCTCGTTAATTTTCTTCTTAAATTGTTACGCCATCTTTTTTTTAGTCCTAAAAGATGATGCTTAGCTTTGGCAAAAGACAACATTTATTTTGTGACTCATTTTACTGCAGAGTGTTGTCACATAACATGCTGGAAAGCCAACAAGTGACACATTTGGTTGGCTAGAACACAGACGAGACCTTTAGTTTAGCCTTTTATTGTACACTGCTCGTGTGGGGCAGTAGGCTCGAAGTAGGCCAGTGTGGCGCGTCAATTTATATAAGAGCACCTACGACACATCATGCCCGCTGAGCTATTATCTACAGACTGTTTGATTAGCTGTCACTAAAACTGGAAATAATTCACTATATTATTAATAAGTTTCGTTTCGATACAGTCTTCTTTCTACCAAGAACTTGTTTCTAGATATAATACTCGTATTTAAAAGGCATTGAGATAACCATCATCATGCAGACTTACATCACATTATCATGCCATCAAGGAAGGAAGAATGAGGGAAACAATGAAAAAATTCATTTGATAAATATATTGGTAAGCAATAAACCATCGTGTTCCACGACATGGCCGCGTGTGCCCCGCCCCGTCAGCAGATGAGGACCATGACTTGGCCGCCAACGCGCACGACATGCGCCACACAGATCCATCGAGCGACATTTTTTGCCCATACATCTCGTAACAATGTTATAAAATTATCCCCGTGCCTCGCAATGGACTAGATAGGCTAGCCTATATCAGAGTTCAGGGACGCGACCCGCACTACAGCTTTTAATGACTTCCACAAAACGTCACCCAATAATTATAATTAAAGATGCGCCGAATATTCGTTTTATATTCGTCGGTATTCGGCGTATTCGGCAGAATTGAGATATTCGTATTCGGCCGAATCATTCGGTTGAATTGCCGAATGTATTCGGTAATTGGTCATTGTAAATCAGCCTTAAGGGCAAAATAAATTAAAGGAATCCCATATTCTAAAAATCAAATTTAACAGAAATCGTTTATTGTAAGGTACTCAAACAAAGATATAATTCAACACAGGTACCTAATCCAATATAACCAAGCAATAATTGTTAAATAAAATCAAGTATCTTAAAAGAACAGTAATTTTTAATTGCAATAATTCCACATAGCAAATAACAATTATATTGTAATAGGAAAGGTTTACTTATGCATAATGAATGAACATGTTGTTTTCTCAACTATGGCACTAATAAAGAAGAATGCTCATGGATGTATCGAATCCCGTACCACGCTGCATCAAAGTCAAACTTGGTTTTTTATACATTTAGGTATAGCCTTTTCCCAACTATGTTGGGGTCGGCTTCCAGTCTAACCGGTTGCAGCTGAATACCAGTATTTTACATGGAGCGACTGCCTGTCTGACCTCCACAACCCAGTTACTGGGTAATACGATACCCTTTTTTTGTTTTTTTTGACGATGGGAAATCATCAAATGACCCCTCCCGCTCTGGGTGGAGCGGAAGGGAGTGTCAGACTCTTTGGTAAGACTGGTTGTCAGACATTCGGGCTACAATAATTACTAAAAAATAAATATAATTACTACGGGAAAATAATTACTATAATATTTTGATCTTGATGACTTTTGGTCATTGTTAAACATAGATAAATAAAGAATATTTGTAATTAAAATTTAATATTTATAATCAAGCAACGGTAGCAAGAAGACCAAGCTTTCAGCTCTATCTCGCAAAAGCTAAACTATAGAACGGGTAACCGAATTGTCAGGCAGTATATTCGGTTATCCGGCACTCTGGCAGAATATTCGGTTATCCGGCATTCCGGCAGTATATTCGGTTCGGTAAGAACTTAACCGAATATTATTCGGTACTAGCTTCTGCCCGCGACTTCGTCCGGGTGAAGCAACTTTCTTAATTTGTTGAAGTGAAAACTTCTTTAGCGGCGTTGTGCACTTTTTTGTGATGGGTAAAAAATGTTAAACTCGCGTCAGGACACGTGACCTGATCGAAAATTCGTACGACGGAGGGAGAGTAGACCGCATTCCAAAATATCAAAAATGCACAACGTTAATATTCAAGTTTTCATTTCTGCCGGCACTCCCGGAGTGCTACCCGTTTTTTTTCCGTAAGAACCTTCTACAAAGTATTAGAAAACTTTAAAAAAAATGGACGAAATCGGTAAAGTCGTTCTCAAGTTATGGCGTGACCAAGGGAAATAGGGATTCATTTTTATATATATATAGATTCGGTTATTCGGTAAAACCACTATTCGGCGCATCTCTAATTATATTGTACCTTTTCAGCGAAGGTTTAAATAACCGAAATCAGTTTTAAAACTATTGGGCTAATGCCATTTGCCAACGGATCAAAACCATACGGACGGAAACCTGCAGGCTCTGGTCAAAGACAAAAGTAATGTTTTGACGACTGATAATAACCACATGAATAGTAGCTAAGTTGACTATCATACCTAATGATTAATGAATCAACTGAATAGGTACAATCAACATCTATTGAAATGACAGTGTCAGCAGCGATTTGCCAATCACTCACGGAGTTCCGCAGGGGAGCATTCTGGGACCGACGCTCTTCCTCGTATACTTGAATGACCTCTGTAAACTAGACCTTTCAGGAGGTAAAACTATATCTTATGCTGACGACACCGTTCTGTTGTTCTCTGCTGATACCTGGGACAAAGTATATAGGGAGGCGCAGGATGGATTCAATGTGGTGACCCACTGGCTGCAGAATAACTCCCTGGCTCTTAACCCGGATAAAACCCAGTATATGATATTCTCGATACGTACTCAAAATGAACAGCTCCCTTATACCCCCTCGATCACAGCACATAGTTGTTGTAATAGCTTAGTATGCTCTCGTCCAATACTAATAAAGACAGCGTCAATTAAATATCTTGGAATTATTCTAGACTGTAACCTTTCCTTCAGAGACCATATTCACCTTCTTACATCTAGGACAAGAAAGCTGATCTATGTTTTCAAGAACCTTGGACATGTTGCGCCCCAAAAATTAGTGAAGCACATATACTTAGCACTCGTACAGTCCATTCTTCAATATTGTATCACCGTTTGGGGAGGTGCACATAAAACTATATTAAAGCCCTTAGAAATTGCCCAGAGCGCTGTACTAAAAGTTAGTACTTTTCGCCCTTATTTGTACCCAACCCATCTTGTTTATCAGTCGTGTGAGGTCCTGACAGTTCGCCAGTTGTTTATATTTCTGGTAGTTCTGAAGCAACACTCTTTACTACAATTCTCAAAAAGTGATCTAACTAGAAGACGAAACATTATTAATAATCTGGACCGACCTTCTTTTAGGCATGCTTACGTAAATAAATACTTTTGCTTCTTGGAACCGTACTTATATAATAAGATAAATGACGCTTTGGAAATATAATATACCCACTAAATAAAAAAATATGTAAAAGTAAAATCTTTAAATATGTTATGTTATAATAATAATAATAATTTATTTATTTTCAGACAAAGTCCATAACATTACATTAAATTAAAAGACAAAATTACACACACACACATGAATACTAAAAATAGTTAAGTTATATGTTGTGTGTTGTAATATGTTGTTATGTTTATGTTTTGTATGTGTTGTTGTGTATCGTTGTATATGTATCTTTAATAAGTTTTCTGTCTCTTCATATTATGAAGAGACAGAAAACTTATTAAAAACAGTTAAATAGTAAATCCCTTTTATACTCACCCTCTCACACTCTTCCACACACTACTCACCGAGAGGTTAACACTCCACACACCGTTTTGTTTATTTTGATTTAAACTTTTTCTTTTTCTGTGTAATAATGATATACCTTCTGTTATTAGTATGTCTAATTAAGTTCGTAATGTAATGGTGACCATAAGGAAGAGCGCTGATGTCTGAGATACAGATATTTTTTATCTAGTTCAGACACAGATGCCTTTAGTATAAAATTAAGAAAACTTGAATGTGTCCTGGGGGTCTACTCCGAAGTAGTATCGGCCGAATGTTCGGCCGTTTCCTGCTACGAAGTTACTATTTGGTGCGGTCGGTTCCGATCCTACACTCCTACACTCTTTCGAATATTGACTATGGTCCCGAGTCCCGACCCAACTGAGCCGATCCAAACTTTTTTCGAATTTTTCAATAATATTCGGTTCGGCCATGTGTCGGTCCGATCCGAACATTCGCACTTTGCACTTCGGAGTAGGCCCCCTGTATATCTGGTCAAATGTAACATATGTTCTGTGTCAAATAAATTATTATTATTATTTCCTTTATTACATTGTAAACATATAATTATATTTTTAAATATTAGAATATAAAAAGTATAAAAACATTTATAAATATAAAAAATAGTAGTCCACCGGTATCGGGAACAGGGTCCAAGCTACCGGCGGTCAGGGCTCCAGAGAGAGAGACCTCCTGACAATGCGAGCCGTGTCCAGAAGTACCGCTTTCTGAATCAAGCCCTTGATCCAGCTGCCCAACGAGAGCCTCCTCAGGTGTTGTGTTGGTGTTGTTTATTATTATTATTGAATTGATTCGTTCAGTAAGCCCGGACCGTCTTGTGTTCGACTATTGCAACAATGGCCTTTATGTGGTTGACATAAAGAGTATGGAACCCCTCAAAGCTGGCCATTCATTACAGTAATTTACCTGTCATTGCGGAGAGCCGTAGGTACTGTAGAACGCGCATGGTAGAGTTTCCCATTGAAACTGAAGTGAGGACAAGTGTTCCTTATCACAGCACTCGTGTCGTTGGCAAGCAAATATATTAGTAGGTAATAGGTCCCTAATGATTAACAGAAGATCCAATATAATTGAACTTCCTCTAACAAAAAAGAAAAAAAACAATGTGCGTACATACGAGACGCTGCGTCAGTTGGCTACCTAACCTATCCCTCAGACATTGAAGATCATTAAAAAACTAGCAGTACTAGTGAGCAGGTTATACCTTTTTATTTAGGTTTTACAGTCTTGTTAGCATATAAAAGATGCAGGCGGCAAAATAAGAACTTTATACCTATTTAATTAATAACAAATCGCAAACTGTGTCACGGTGAGAAGCCGCGAAAAGATACACACACACAGCGCCTACACTCATTGCCTATTTCCAGAAATAAACTAAGAATAACATTCCGTAATTTGAACTAACACGAGGTGCTGCGCGAATACGCTGCGAAAATATCGTTTGGCGAAGCGATAGCGAAGAAACTTAAAAGCTGATGGAAAATTAATCGTTTATAGGTAAACATAGAAAAATTCAGAGGAAGACTCTATTTTGTAAAATACAATTGATTTCTATTGCTATGCTGACACACAATGGATGTTATCAAGCTATCTTGTATCAAATCAATGAATCAATGACTCGTATGAGTGTAGCTACCTTTGAAATAAGTACCTACTTGCTTATTTATTAGTATCTATTAATATGTGTGAAGTGTCAAAACATACGATATCGGAGTTGGCACTTGTGTCGCACTGCATATCGGTCAACAGGTGACGAAAACAAACAAACCGAGCGAGAGTGCCCGTGCGCAAGGTCGTGGTGCCCACAGCCGACACGACCGCGCGACCGGGCCCCGGCCGGGCAGCCGGCCCGCGACGCCAATGCTCCCACGCGCCTCCTCTGTTCTCAGTCAGATAACTTACTATATCGGTCAACTACGGAATTGGCTATTTCGTGAACAATCTGGATTAAAGCAGGCTTCCATTTAAACAACTGAATGGTCATGTCACCTCATGCTCTCCATTCAGCACTTGTGTAGGCCGGTAACAATTTTCATTTTTTATTACCCTAGCTTTTCCGGTTCCGAAGAATTATGCAATCAATTCTCCAATTAACACATGTTACGAAATTCATAATGTAACAATTAAAATTATATTATGAAACTTGCAAGTAAAGTTTGCCGTGGTTTCATAATCTTTGAAGCTGTAGTAATATTTATTTTATTAGCTTGCATAACGACATATGAATGCAACGAAGAATCCTATTTGATTACCAGAAGAAACCAATCAGCATATTAAATGACCATAAATCGATTTCGTTTAGAAATGTTTCACGAAACGAGTTTGTTGCAGATCTTGTCTCGATCTGGTGAAAATTCGCTGAGTCAAGAGTCGCTACCGGTACTGCGCAGTGCAAAACAGTATTCGAGTTATAGTATAGCGTCTGTGGTAACGTCATGAATACGGTGCTGGTGCCGTTGGAGGCGTACAACATCATCGCATTGCAACAGCCACGTCGAATCAATAACACATACATTCCAACGAGGAGGCAATTTCGTAAATAAAACAAGCTACGATAACAATTAGGACATAAAAAAAAAAAATGGATATCTAAACTCAGGGCATAATCACCAGTCAGTTGGCTGCTAATCGCTAATTGTGTAATAACACGCTTAACACGCATCTCATCGACTTGACTGATGGAAATGACTAGCTCCAACAACATTTCAACGCAGGAATAACTGAGACAGGTTTTAGGCATACAAATCGTAGTTTAACAAGTGTACTTAAGAGTCAAGACAGCGCAAACAACACTTTTGTTATAGCTAACCTCTAAGTTTAATAAGTATTATAATAAAAAATAAACGTTTTGACATTCACAGTTTTAAAGTCATGGCTTTGAGGTGACCAAATAAAACAACACCAAATTCCAACAGGTTAATACTACGCATTAGACTCGTGTAGTCCTAAATACCTTCTTGTTGAAGACACCGTTGATGACAGCGACATGATGAAGACAGACGACGGAGAGACAAAGGACGGCCGTTTACCGAGTCGCTGAACGAATGCAGCGCCAAGTCTAATAATATCGACAGACAGAATTGAGGCACAGACGACAATCAAACCACCGACTGTCGACTACATGAGTACACAATACACTACACAACGTACCATAATCAGTGTCCACTAAGAGCAAATGAAGCAGCGCTAGAGAAGCGCCCTCCTGAGGGGCAATTCTCGTAATTATAAGAATGTTCACATTCTGATCTCAGTCTCAATATGTCAAAAATACCTCTAATTTTTTACAAGTTTTTGAAATTGACTGTCGCTGAGATGAGATTGCGACTAGATTTTGAACGTTTTTAATTACGGGCATTGGCCTTCTGTTCTCGATCATCATAATAGTGTACACACAGAGCGTTATAAGGATTTTTATACAAAACAGTTGCTTATCTACTAAGTAGTAAATGTCAATACAGACACCGATGATGGTACCATTCGTATAGCAAACTTATAATAACAAAGGCTGCAAAAAAAGGGACCATCTCTTTTTTTTGGTGCAAGCGGCAGCACATGTGATGTGAAGGAATGAGGAGCATGCAAGTGACAAGAAAAATTTAAGCCTAAAAGTGGACGGCTATTCGAAAACGGGCAAAGAAAAGATGTGTGGATTGTGTGAAACATCATATTGGTCCGGAAGGAGAGGTGTACGGAAGATAAATTGGATAAGATGGACGAAGTTTCATTTAGAGATTTTGGAATTGATATATTACAGCATTTTATATATAGGATATTTTACCGCATTTTAGCTCAGAAACATTATGTGCTGCATGCACCAGACAAATTAAGTATTCATGTTTACAAGGAGACTGTATAATGATTCTCATAATTGCTTTAGTAACAGCCCATTACCTCGTTCAGTCCTCTGTTTTTTACGTGCAAATTATTTCTGAGTAACGTTTAGAAGTTAATTATCGCCGCCATGTTCGGATGTTGTTGCTGAATTCTGAACAGCAATACACGCCACTGGCCTTGAGGCACACCTTACATAAACAACTTTGGTTATTCGCCGAAGACGAACCGCTCGAGTATTTTCGGTTTCATTAGGAGAAATACGTAGGTTAGTATATCGTTTATTGGCAGCCGCCAATATGGTCGTGCTCTGAATTACAGGATTTTTTGGAACCTTTCTAAGAGTAAATGTGAAGCTATTATAGGACCTTTGTCCAGCACTAGGAAGAGATAAACCACAGTATGATAATAATTATATTATGATGCATGCACACATAATAAGGACTAATTAGTAGGTAAATAATTTGGTTTGCAATTGGGTGACTAGTCAAATATATGCATTATACGATATTTGATATTTTTATTTTATTTATTTATTCAGGGACAATAAAAACAGCTACAATATGTGTTGGTACAGAGGAAAGATAATACATAATATTAACAATATTGCAGCCCACTATCCGCATATTAACAAAAGAAAATATGATAATGAGTGCCACTAGATAGGTAATAAATAATTAGGTACATCACATTAATAATTATAGAAATATCAATTAGTAATCATTAAATAAACGATATATTAATTACAACATTCAAAATAGAGATTCCAATTAATTTGATTGCTTGGCAACTGAGAAATAATTAACACTAATAATAAATAAAAACTTGAGAGGTATCAAGGGACACCCGGATGGAACGAAGTATAACTGGCTTGCTTTCTATAAGAGAGAGACAGACAGAGAAACGCGCACGCCGCAGGGCTTACAACTATATCAAAAAGTGTCGTTCCAACTTTTGGTCTTAATTTTTTCCGTCTAGCCCCCTTTCGCAACGCGCGGTAAGGAAGTTGGTTCCAAAAATAATAAAATCTAGATTAGCTTACATTCCTAATAACATTATTGGTTAATAATCATTTTCATAACATTAGATTTAAATTTGGATTTTGATTTTGAGCATAAAAAATATCAATATTAACAAAATTACAATTATAAGATTCAACCATTCGACGGATAGGGCAGCGCAAACCAGAATTAGTTCGACAGGTATAGACAGAAAATAGGGTACCTGCTCGGGTACTACGCATGTTAACGGTGCGTGGGACTACATAACATAGTTTGCTCGTGAGATCGATGCCATCAAAATCACCATGTACATACAGTACAGAAGCTTCTAGATATTTACGTCTAGATTCTAGGTTGACCTGCCCATATTTATCCAGCAATTGTGAGTACGACAAATACGTTTTCTGGCATCTATAATGCTTGGCTCGTAGAAACTTACGCTGGACTTTTTTGATCTCGTCTATGTATTTCTGGTAAAACGGGTTCCAGATAGGGACGGCATATTCTAATTGTAATCGTACAATGGTCTTATATAGGTAAAGATATGTGGAAACCCGCCTGAACTCAGTGGACGATCTCATTACATTGAAATAAACATTTTTATTTATTTATTACAAAACCATACATCCTAAATGCTTTATTTACTACTTTGTCTACATGTTGGTTTAGGGACAACTTATCATCAATCAACACACCAAGATCTTTCACAGTAGATACATTACTGAGTGATGTGTCGTGCAATGAGTATTTAAAGTTAATAACTGTTTTATTTTTTGTAAAATTGATGCAATTGCACTTGGAGAGACTAAGATGTAGTTTATTTTTTAGACAGTAGTCAGCTAGTCTGTCCAGATCTTGTTGGAACAGTCGACAATCCTCTACAGTTTGTATAGACCTATAAGCTTTTAGGTCATCAGCGTATAAAAGAAACTTAGTATTTTTAAAACATTTGGCTATGTCATTAATATATATAATAAACAATAGGTAGTTGTCCCAAGATTGAACCTTGTGGAACACCGGAGGTTATATTCACTGCATCAGACGACGACCATTCACAACAATCCTTTGTGTTCTGTTTTTAATATAGGATGAGAACCAGCTAAGCAAATTTCCGCGTATACCATTGAACGCAATCTTATTCAGTAGGATTACATGGTCGACTTTGTCAAAAGCTTTTTTGAAATCTGTATAAACCGCGTCAACTTGTAATCCAGACCATGTTTTCAAAAAGATAACTGGAAGAAATTAATAAATTGGAAACAGTCGAACGTCGCTGAACAAACCCATGTTGCTCTGGGATGATGACGCTGTGTAAGATTGGATAGATTTCATTGTGTACGAGTCTCTCAAAAAGTTTAGACAAGGTCGACAGAATTGAGATAGGCCGGTATTGCTCTACGTCATGTTTTGAGCCATTCTTATGTACAGGTGTAATGTTAGCCCGTTTCCATTCATCCAGGAACTCACCCTCGCTTAAACATTTATTGTATACTAGCTTCTGCCCGCGGCTTCGCCCGCGTGGATGTCGGAAATTATCCCACGGGAACGTGCTAACAGGATAAAACGTATGTGCTTCCCCAGAATGCCATCTATCTCGCGGGCCTTTTGTGGCTAATAACAATAGAAAACCAATTGTGTCTCATTAGTGGTGATTAAGAGGGTAGGTACCTATATGATATCTTTACCTAAGTACCTACCTAATTTAAAAAAAAAAATTCAATAACAGAAAATTAAATACCTACCTAAGTAAACCTATTTCTGATGATAACTAATCTAAACTCAATAAATAAGCAAAATCCCTAAAAACTAATATCTATAAGAATGACTAATCCTACCTAACAGTATTATAAAATAACCTACGGTCACTACGTACACTATCAAATATGCTACCTATACTTTAAAATTAAAATCTATACCTACGACTTATATGAAAATAAACCTAAATAACTCTAAAAACTAAAAAGAATAAAAATGAACTCCACTGCGGGTGACGTAACCTACGACAAACTTATTATTTGCGGTTGACACAGTAATGGGTCTAGGGATTGAACCGCAAAATTAAGTTTGTTTTTTATTGTATATACTTTTCCGGGATAAAAAGTACCCAGTGTGGTGCCCAGGATATTAAAGAATAATTATACCAAGTTTCATCGTAATCGAACCGGTAGTTTTTGCGTGATGCCTGAACAAACAGACAGACAGACAAAAATTTTTTAAATCACATTTTTGGGTTCCGTGTCGGTCTAGTAACACGCCCTGCCATTAATTTTTTTGATATTTTCAATGTACAGAATTTTCACTTCTACAGATTTATTATAAGTATAGATGATAAAGAGTGGCCTACAGATACTACCAGCGATGGCCCTATTAGAGCTGGGTACCCATCGGGACCTGCTCCTTTGGATGGATCCAGTAATTGTAGCTCTTTATATATTTTGTCCTCCTCAACATGCAAGTTATCAATCAAGCTGCAAGCAACATGATTTATCCCTATGAGTGTGTGTATGACGTGGTGAATTATCAAGATTTGTTTAATTCATAGATCGGGCAGACATTACCCTGCTTCTTTGACAGTTTAGTCAAACCAGTCAATGGTAGTGCCTCGTGGTAGTCGTATATTTGTACGTTTGTATTTCGTTTGTACGATAACATTAGATTATGAAGGTTTAATTACGTACGTACGTAATATTTACGTAAAGACCGTTTCTAGGAGCGATTATTAATAGCTGTGAACTTTTATAACATCTGAAATTCTGAATACACGAGAGTTGTCCACAAAGACACGCCGCGCCGTTCATCAATCCAGTAGTGTTTAGGGCTAGTTCATCGAACGATAATGTGTAACAACATAAGACACACAAGCAAGGCACATCCCGAGGGAATCATGTGCAATTCGACGTACGATACACTTACAAAAAGTCGCCCGATCTCGCCCGGAAAGCAGGACGCGACTCGAACACTTCAGATTCTCATCGAGTTACCTATATGATCCAATTGAGAACAAGATACAGAATTAATTTAAACTTGTTAGAGCATCTGAACGAGCTTGTTCTAATTATTTAGTCTTATATTTATCTCGTTGGTCGCTAGAATAGCAATAGCAAGCAGTGTTTACTGACCTCGTCAAAGTTGTCGACCATGAAGCAGATGTGGGGGTAGGTCATCTCCTCGCCCTCACCCTTCGTGTCCATCTTGCGCCGGCTGGGTGACGCGTATACCTGCACACATTTATCACATTATAACGCCACTCTTATAAGAAATTTTTATCAACAAGAGGATTTAAATAGTTGACAAGTGTTCATTCATTAGCGTTTTATTGCAATCCATAGGGTTCGGTCAGCAACTCGATATTATAATAAAGTAAACATTAGTCAAAAATATTGATACAAAGACATAATAGGAATGAGAATCTAGAGCGAACTCGGTATCTCGCCGTTATTGAAAGCAATGTCATCGCTGCGGCTAGATAGGCAGAGTGTGGCATCCAAGTGCAGCTGTACTCGGTAATATCTTTCTGTAGGTTGATTAGCTTATTTTAAGTACGGTAAATCATGATGCAACTGCAATAACCACTAACCACATTTCATATCTGTTGACCGCAGCAGGCAAATCCCAGAGAATGCAGAGTTGTTCATCTAATAACTATTGTCAGAGCTAGTGACAGTAATGTATATATTATTTACCATGACTAGAGTACTGTTAGGTATAGTAATGACTATAGCTTTTGCCTGCGGCTTCGCCCGCGTGGATATCGGAAAATATTCCACGGGAACGTAGGTACTACCGGGATTTAAAGTACCCTATGTGTTAATCCAGGTTATAAACTGCCTGTGTGCCAAATTTCATCTAATGTGTACGCGGCGCACGCCAATAAAGCTTCCCAGTCGGTAATTTTTTTCCTACGTCTTTAACATTCATCGTCATATTTCAGCCAATTTACACAAAACCTATAAGTTTTCACATAAACCTTCCTCATGAATAACTCCAATGCATTGGTGAAAACGGTATGAAAATCCGTTCGATAATTTTTGAGTTTATCGCGTTCAGACAGACAGACCAACAAAGGCGACAGGGGTAATTTGTCTTATATTACCTATGTACCTAGTGATATTTACTGTACTTACATCCCGTTCTGTAGCAGTATACCTATAACCGCCACAATGCGGGGGATTCTTTCACAAAGATTTGAAACAAATCTACGTTGCCTATAATGATGTGCAGAAATCATAAACGGTAGCAGTCGTTGGAACAATTATATGCCCTTTAGCTAATCAAAGCTCAGAATCCAAAAAAATACCTCAATACTTATCGCCCGCACCGGTACACATTGTTACAAACATGACGTAGGTACAATACAAACGAACTAAACTTCAACTTAATCTGACTTAGGTTTCCGCGTACAAAACGTGTAATATGCGGAGAGTGAAAATCTGCATCGAGCAACGATAGTTCAAGACAAAATATTGAGCTTCCGACAAACTGTGACGTAGAGCTATGAAAGGCCGAGGGTTAGGTTCACACACGTAGTTGATTCTATTTCAGGAATTGTAGTAACGAGAAACTTTACGTTTAGACTAAGAATATGTTTTGGTTAAGTATCTGTTTTCGTCACTTGATAGATTGATGAACAAGGACGAGACCATCTGAATAATACCGCGCCGGCGGCAGCTTGATCCGTTTTTCGTTTGGGTAATGGCGAGTTTGGCAGCGAGAGTAGATGCAAATACTGGGGCCATACAACGCATACCGTATGTTCTTCACATACAACGCATACAGTATGTTCTTCACATACAACGCATACAGTGTGTTCTTCACATACAACGCATACAGTATGTTCTTCACATACAACGCATACAGTATGTTCTTCACATACAACGCATACAGTACCTATGTTCTTCACATACAACGCATACAGTATGTTCTTCACATACAACGCATACAGTATGTTCTTCACATACTACGCATACAGTATGTCCTTCACATACTACGCACACAGTATGTTCTTCACGTACAACGCATACAGTATGTTCTGCACATACAATGCATACAGTATGTTCTTCACATACAACGCATACAGTATGTTCTTCACATTTACGAATAATAATTACCAGAAAAAAAATAATTTTAATAACAAGTAGGCACGTGTGTTAGTCTACCAACCCGCACTGGGCCCGCGTGGTAGATAAGTAGATTACGGCCCACTCCCTCTCACAAGAGAGGAGGCCTGTGCCTGTGTCCCAGCAGTGGGAACAATATAGGCTGATTATGTACGTGTTAGTGCTGGCACGAATCGCCCACGTCCACACATTCGCACCGAACCTGAGCAGGGGGTCATTACACTCGTGCTCCCATTGAACCCAATATTTGTTGACAAACCACCTACGCCAATCACCCTTTGGACAATAAAACAGTCGTAGCATTCAAAGAAATGACGGCATTATTACAAAACGAAGGCATTATTATAAGTAACACCGATTTTAGAAGTTGTCTAAAATTCGACTTTAAATTACGACGTCTTCATAATACAATAGACATTGTCTTGTCATCAAACGAATAATAGTGAGATGAAACGTCGCATCTATTACAAAGACTATTCCAAAACCGTGGCATGTAGCAAACAGTCCAAACTATCGTCTCTGACAGTGAGGAAGTGAATTGTAGAGTGCACGACCTTGCAGGATCGCTGCACGTCACTGACAATATGTTCGAACATTCTGTTTACTTCCCATCGTCAGGCTTGTGAACCGTTAACAAAGGATCACATACACCCGTCGGATCAGTGTCGCCGACCGGTGTCCAGGTAACGCACGCCAGTCGAACACCTTGACCCAAATCCAAACGTATATTGCACGTTTCTGCATACAAATACGTATTGGACCACTAATATTTACAGTGGGCTGTATTATCTACTTGCACATTGAAACATTACATTACATGGCTACGTAATCGAGGTTGACTGTAACTACTAATTATTCTTCTACGAATTAACGTCAATAATCTTACGTCATTGAAGCAGCTTAATTAGTCACTTAGTGGACTTACAAGTTAATACTATTCTTATCCTTCTTCTGGAATTCGACAAGACAAGGTCATCCCAGAAGCGTGACAGAATATTAACCGAAATATTCTCGTATTTAATAGCGGTACTCCGGTACTAGCTTACAATGAGCTTTGCAGAAAAGCGTCGTCGAAATTTAAGCGCAGTTATTGGATTCCTTTGACAACGTGTTTTTGAGGCATTGCTGTAATATTTTACAAAACGACCTGGACCGTTATGGAAAATACTAGAAAAATGCTTTAAAGAACGCGTTGTTATAGCCGATATTCAATTTAAAATAGGGGAACAAAATTTCAGGAAGGGTAGACCACTGCACCGATGCAACAAAAGAAAAAGCATCGTTTAGGCCACATTGTACTGTGACCCTTGTTTGATCTCTTGCCTTCTGAGACTAATCGAAAGCCCGCAGCAGCTGTCTATAAATTGTTTGACCAAATAGGAAATCCTAATGCATTGAATATTAAAGCTCTATACGCTCAATTATATCACGTGAGATATAAAGCGACATCGAGCGATAAAATTAGAAATGTCGATAGCCCCCGGGCAAGGGCATCATACGAAGTCGTGAACTCGTCCACAGCCGGTTTGTAACTCATACCTTACTTAAGTATACATTCCTAACGGCTGAGAACGGAAAATATTGCAATACCTTCCACTACCCATGAACTACCGACTATAGCGGAAATGTGGGCACACAGATTAGATAATGTCATTTCAGTAATATGTCCGACCTAAGAGCTAGCATTTTACCAACAATACAACATCTCTTTATTTACATCAGGTTTGATCATGTTCAATTTATCGTTGCACATGTCAAGTTCTAAAATATGATCTGAGTAATTCCAAGTATTGAAACTGTGCCAAAAAGGTCACTGTTCTATAGAAACGCGATATTGCGATTTGGGGATTTTTATTCACTTCTTTCGAATCTTTTCAGCCGAACTCCGTAAACCGAATTGGAACCTCTCATACTGTAAAGGCATTGAAATCTGCTTCAAATGCGATGGTTAATATTCCATTGAGCCGCTCGGCACGGTGGGCACCGTGGCCGGCTTGTTTGCTCCTCCCTCGGCGCGCGGCGCGGCGGCCCGGTGCACCCGCACCCGCGCGGAGTGGGGGACTGGAACGTCTCGCTGTGACGTCACCGCCGCGCGTAATTGCTTCCATTGAGCCGAGCGTGCGCGAACCTGCCCGACGACGCCCGAGCGCTGGCGGACCGAAGCCAACCAGTGCTACATCTTTTCTAGTACGCGGTCGCCACTGTACACGCACGCTCGCAGCGGCGAAACCCATGTAACAAAATATTATTTTGTGTTATCGCGTCTAAAGGCTTCGCACAGTGTAGTGGAAATCTATGTGAATGCAAGTTCGTTTACAGAAGCTCTGATGCTCAATTGTGAGTGAAATTCCGTTAGCCGTGCAGTGAAGTGTGTATGCATATCGTTTTCCATTTCGACCTCGTTTACGTGCCTGTGATTATACTGGATGCGAGGCTGGCTTGTTGGCTTTCCGGCTTTCTATCTGGGGCATATCAGGACCGGAGCATCCAATCGATGAGTCCCCGCGTTCCCGCTGAATGACGGCTCGCACATTGATCGGGTAAGTCGGAATAAAGCGGGAGACGGTCCCTATTAACGAGCTTTCTAAAGCATACCGAAAACAACTCGCAGAACGAGTGGCCAAAGAGAAATCTGTCTTCGGGGGACGATGTATAATTGTCTCGAGTAATAGGCAATTGTGATCTGGTGGGCCGCGCAATGATCGCGAGCTAAGGGGCGGAACGGTCGGGGCTCCGCCGCGGCCGCGCCGAGCACAACAAACAGCGGCGGCTAATTATTATCATCTGACAATACGCGAGGAGGGGCGCCGATGCCGGCTCGCCGCGCCGCTCACCGCGCCTCGGTGTCGCGCAATCATAACCCTCGGTCTTTGAACCGTGCCTTGAGTTATTTTGTTTACGATGTATCTTCTAGAAACCGCCATATTTACACAACAACGATGTAAAACCACGACTTGTATCTCATTTATCCCAGATAACGGTTAGATTAGTATCGACACTGCAGACATGACACCAAACCCATACAGATAATAACAACGCAGATAAATGTAACCTTGATATTTTAATTAAATAACAATATTTCAATTTAAACCAATTAGGGATAGATGACTTCTAAGAATGTACGAATGAAACGTTGTAAAGTAAACAGAAAAATAATTATTCTCTTTTCTTGAGCTACTGATCCCGAAGAACATGTTGGTATTCAAAAAAGAATAGAATGAACTAACACGCTTTTTCTCTATATTCCAGGTTCGATCCAGCCGAATGGTGATTGGATGACGATCTCATCGCGCTCCCCAGACAAGGAGCCCTCGCCGCCAAAGCAGATCAACTTCGCGGAGCCGCTGGTCGAGTCGGTACGCGTGTACCTCGCCAATGAGCTGCCCCACAAGCAGCTAGCGCTGGTGCCGCGCGCGCCCTCGCCGCCGCACTCGCCCTCCCCGCCCGCCACGCCGCCGCTCTGCGATGTGGACATAGCGGCGCACACCGCACACGACGAGATCAAAGGGATCAACTTCGAGGCGCGCCTCAAAAGGAATGACCTAAACAACAACGCGGCGCGACAACAGAACGAACGACGCCTCAACGGGGACATGCCCAGCCAGGCCGAGCTCATGCAGCGACAGCCGCTGCTGGCGCGCACCGTGAAGACGGACGCGCCGCAGCCCACCACGGACGAGTCCGACCCCGACCAGGAGCACTCGCCGCAGCGCACGCACGCCGGCGACTTCATTGTGGAGATTCCGCCCGGCGCCGTCCGCGAGGAGAGATACCCCAAAGAAATATGGAAAACTATTATATCGTTCTTCTTCCTATTCCTATGCGTCTGTGTGAACATGATGTCGCTGTCATTAGTACACGAACGACTGCCCGACAGAAACACAACGCGACCGCTCAACGACATAATACTAGACAACGTTGCCGCGAGAGACTGGGGCCTTGCCGTGTCCGAGTACCTCATCATGATATCGACGACGGTCGCCATGCTGGTGGTCGTGTTCCACAAGCACCGGTTCATCGTCGCCCGGCGCTTGTTCTTCATCATCGGCCTGTTGTACCTGTACCGGTCGGTCACCATGTTTGTGACTGTGCTTCCTGTGTCCAGCACCACATACTACTGCAGCCCCAAGAGTAACAGCACTGCGCCGCTACTAGTCATCAAGAGAATGTTCTACTTAATATCCGGCTTCGGATTGTCGATAAACGGCAAACACACGTACTGCGGCGACTACATATACTCGGGACACACGATGGTCCTCGTGTTAAGTTACCTCATCGTAGCGGAGTACTCACCGAAGAAGCTGTGGCCGATGCACTGGGCTATGTGGGGCTCGGCGCTGCTCGGCGTGTTGTTCGTGCTGCTAGCGCACGGCCACTACACCGTGGACGTAGTGATCGCGTACTACGTCACCACCAGGCTGTTCTGGACGTTCCACTCGCTGCTGGTGACGCCGCACCGCAGCGGCAACGGCTACAACCACTACATGATCCAGCGCGAGTGGTGGTACTGGCTGTTTACGTACCTGGAGCGCAACGTGCGCGGGCCGGTGCCGCGGCGCTACGACTGGCCGCTGCCGTGGCCACGCACCAAGCTCTTCAGTCGGCTCAGCTAGTGACGCGCGCGCGCGACGCTGCCGCCGCCGGAACACGTATGACGCTCACCTTTTGCGAGTGCCGCTTGAGGACCTGCAGCTCCTTGGGACTGGTCCGCGTGCAGATGGCCAGCGTTATTGTGTAGTCGAACTGATGCACGATCAGATTAAGGTAGACCGTCTCCTCCCAGTCGATCTCCGGGTCTCCGATGGGCAGTTTCTTAGAATCCTTGCGGAACACCTCGACGTCGGTCTGCGAACAGACGCAGCAGGCCAGAGCGGTCAGTGTCACGAACAGGAGGCGAGCCGCGCACCCTCGCACGTACTCTATGTTATCGGCTGTGCTTAAGAACGCTCGCGCGAACCAAGTGAATTTTGGGTGACCGCTGCGTGTGAAATGTGATAATTCGCCAAGTGAGCATAATATTTATTTCCTCACAACTATCGCAAACTGTTCTATAGAGAGTGACAACCTCGTATGCTTTTACTGTTGAATATAATTGTAAGATTTGATTTTATTTGACAAAGAACAATAATCGATCAATTATGTACTGTCAACTGTTGATAGAATTTTTGTTTTCATAAATTGTATAGTTTATAAGTGGTTATTGAACAAGCTCGAATCAAAGTAAAAACTTACTAAGTATTTATTAGAAAAAAAAATATACTGTGATTAATGTATAGTTGGAGACGAACGAATGTACGCACGCGACACGAGTGTGTCGCGACACTCGATGTAAGTACATGTAGTTGTTATACCAGCAGCCTACTATAAGAAATAATATTTTTATATTGTTTAAAATAAAGTACATACTTAACTGTTGTTAATGCATAATTTTTGTATTCCAAAATATTACCATCTAGAGTTTTGTAACATTCATTAAAAATGGTGCTAAATTAGGAATCAAATGAAATGAAGCAACTACCACTACCAGCGGCACCCACACCAACTCAGAATAACATTCCACACTCACAAACCAACACTATTTACTGATATGGTTCCATTTGGAGACCTAGAAACATACATTTAAACGATATTCAATGATATGGAAAGATACAATTATCTTTACTATCATTGAATATCGTTTAAATATCACACAATTACATAGATTTGTTGTCCTGTAAACAAGAATTTAAGAACAAATATAAAAGTAGTGAAAACAAAAACCTGTGTATCAGTAGTGTTGCCATGTTTACACTATGACACAAGCTGTTGATGTTTTTCTTTCATCAAGTTCTCAGCACAGTTTAGTTTCATACTAAATCTATCCAGTTTGAGAGTTGCTCCTGGTTTTGCTACCGCTCCTGTTTCACTTCAATACTTAAATATTAGTTTTAATATTTAATTTGTGTTCATCAGCTCTGGGGGCTTGTGAAAGTTCACGAGGGTGTTAAATGACGCATAGCTGATAATAAAAAAAACGCTTGATTCCCATCGGATAAATTATCTTAACGCATCCTGATATTGATAACAAAAAATCAAAATTTCGATAAGTGATGCCATCATAACAAACATTAGTGGATAAATATATGAATGTTAATAATGTGAAATGTCACAGTGCTTGTGTGGTACGTAGTGAAAGCGAGTCACTGTGCCAGGTGTGCACTGCCTGCCACTTGCGATTATAACAGAATGCTACTGAAAGCTGAGCTCAGTGGCCGAAGTGAAGACTTACCTCATACTTGGGCAGGTAGCGCGAGGACCCCTTCACGTGGCGCTTTCTAACAAAGAACAGCAGGTCGTCGCAGTCGATCGACTGCTCCTCTTGGAACAGAAAGTGGCGCACAAACAAATCTGTCCAATATGTCGTTCCTTGCAGGACTACGAAACCACAATCTGAAATATGATAAACTCTAATTATGTTGCACAAATAAGTTTGAGTGTTGAGTAGAGACGAATGGAAATGACGCGACTGTTGCAACTGACTCCTGTGATGTCCACTCATGTAAATTGCAAAGTGCCTTCAAAATGTTATCAATTATCATTCACCACATTTAATGTTTCCTAAATCTTTAATAATGTTCTCATCATTACTGTAAATCTATTATCTTTTACAATTTTATCATCTCATTTCTTTTTATCAAAATTTGTGACGGATAAGTAAATAGAATTAGAAGAACAATTAAACACAATGTACTTGAACAAGATGTGTACCTACCTACGAATAATGATGTGGAAAACAAATAGTATAATTTGTGAGTTGTAACGAATATCAAATATGTTAATAGTTAAGTTCTACTCAGAAGCATTCCTGGGGCACAACAAATCATCCATGACGTTAAAACTAATGCGGTTCCTTAAATAGGTGTGATCAAGTTTACAAGTATAAGTAACTACATGTTAATATAATTATGATTAATTTCGATATTACGGAAAATAATTGATCCTAGAGACGTATGTTACACTGTTTCACATACAATAATGCAGGCGTATACAATGAGTACGGCCCGCGTGGCCTTCATGTGTCATGTCATGGTGAATCTCTTCATCGGCAGTTGTATATTCTGCATCAGTGTGCACATTATCATTTATACCCGAACAATGCATTTTTATCTAATGCATATTTCTGCAGACGTTTAGAATACTATTACAATAACATGTACATAATTATATTGTATATTCGTATGATGTCCTTGTTTTGTGTCATGTAAATATTTATTGTATATGATATGCCGCATTAAAAATATTTGATTGAATGCTGTGTAAATGTATTTATATAGTTAAAGCTGGTTACCGACTTATATGATATTATAATATTGTTTCACGATCGAATGTAAACCACACCTACTTAATGATTCAATCAAAAAGAGACAAGACACTGTCCGATTTGTTTGTAATATATTGTAGTCACTTCCAAGTTTATAACTGAGGCTATTCAAGAGTTCAAATACATTGTTGGATGCCACATTCCGAGATTTAACGTGTTCCCTGTTTAGAATATGTTGTGAAAAATGTAATGTACGGGACATGCAACTGTTTATACCAACGCTGTTGTAAAGTTAATTAAATGTTTTTTTCTTAAACCGAGTATACTTCCTTCTACACTAAAATACAACCCGTTCCTATTTCGTCATCACCTTGATCTCAATGTACCGAGTAGACAATCATTCCAATTCTTACGATTTTACTTTAAAATAAAGCTACTTGGTTGATCTTGATTTACTAATTAAGTCAATACATTTTTATTTTATTTATTCGGAAGAACAAACAATTACATATATTTTACAAGGAAATTGAAAATAAGGAGATATACAAATGTGTAACCAGCAACGTTCTCCACAGATACAAAAAGAAATAGTATGAATAAAAATAAAATATGAAAAAAATATATGAAGCCACATGACATGGAGTGTGGAAATAGTACCAATGGATTGGTTACATTTAATTATTTCACGATTAATCATTTGCTACATATTTTGTACATCAAAGGTAGGTAATTATTTCACGATCGATTTACTGCACGGGCGGTACAGCCGACTATAACTATGATGTCCGTAAGGATTGAGGAGCCACATCAGATTTTTTAAATCTGATCTCACCATTATTTAGCAGCAATGTAGCTGATTTTGCAGCACGAATTAAACAGTTTTACTATTTTATTCCAATACTGCAAAAACAAACACAACACCTGCTAAATGATCATTATGTCGAATATATAAATTGATCGCTCACATCCAATAGAAATTTACCTCTTGAGTTTAGATTGAGGAGCCATACTAAAAGTGTTGTACTTTCTTTCATTTTAGCGCTACAGAAGCAAAATTTTTAGAAGGTAATATGCACAATTGCTGCTAAATGATACCAAATTTTCAAAAATATTCATCAATTACTTAACGAGTTCCAGGTGGCTCCTCAATTCAGACGTTTAGATTGAGGAGCCACTTTTGCATTAATATAACTAGTGATATATTTTGCTGCTAAATCTAGAATTTGTGCTGCAAAATCAGCTACATTGCTGCTAAATAATGGTGAGATCAAATTTAAAAAATCTGATGTGGCTCCTCAATCCTTACGGACATTAACTACTTATGTGATGAGGAGGAATGCTAATCATTTGTGTGAATGGCCATAAACATATTTATATCCATAAAGCATATACTCGTATGGCCATTTATTTGTTTAAATAAATAAAGAGACCAAAGAAACCATGGATGGATTGTGTGAAAGATGACATGGTTAGAAAGGATGTAAGTACCTAACGAAATGGCCGGCTGACAGAGATGTATGGAAGAAGAAGAATGCTGCGACGAGCCCAAATACATTGTGATAAGGACAGGAGGATGTAATGCAATAGAATATAATATTCTTCAAGCTACAAAGACTCAACAAGATTGTTAGTGAAACTTACGAATATGTTAGTGAGCACAGACACTAAAAAATAACGGTTGGTCACCGTTGCGACATCCAGATGAGATCATGAGAGACAGCACAACAGTGACCCACGTACACAGTCTAGGCGACTCGCAATCATGCTTAAGACACTGTTGGAGCCGCCCGCCACCCTGCGCATAAGGGAAGCGCACCTTTTACGCATTGTTGCGTAAAAGCAATCTACATGTGCATCTAACATCCCTGACGCACTACAGAAACGGGGCAGCCCCACCAGTATCCTAAAGGCATGTTTGAGAGTACTACATTGCCGATCACATACAGAGTCCCGCAAGGGTCTATATTGGGGCCGCTATTGTTCTTGATTTACATAAATAGCATCACAGAACTAAATCTACATGGTCATATAACTTTATATGCAGATGATACGTGCTTATTTTATTTCGGAGCCAACATGCACGACATTATTTCAAAAGCCCAAGAAGATCTCAATGTCCTATTCGAGTGGTTCAAATATAATTTACTAACCATAAATATTTCTGAAACTTGTTACGTTGTCTTTAGAGCTAAAAATAAAAAAAATCCACAGTACGACACTAACAATTGATAACATCCCACTAGATCAAAAAACCTGCGAAAAGTATCTTGGTTTGAGAATAGATCATCACTTAATATGGCTGATGGCACAATCAAATAGACCATATTAAAAATAAACTATCAGCAGTTACAGGATCACTTCATAGTATAAACCAGTGCCTAAAACACCTAAAAAGATACGTTATACTATTTATAATTCTCTTATTAAGTCGCATCTGTTATGTCTCATGGTTTGGGGAAGTGCCGGAAAAACGAAGTTGCAAGAATTACAAAGAGTACAAAATAAGGTCATAAAGATATTGTTTCGCTATCCATATCTAACATCAACCTGTAAAAATTATAAAGAAACAAAACTAATGAATATCAAACAACTCTACACATATAATACTTGCGTTCAGCAGTGCGATTCTGTAACCATCTCACCGTGAAAACTTAGTTGAAGTGAGCGTGGAGTGAGCTGTCATTCCAACTAATGCTACGGATTAACACTACTGATAACTCACATCAAGCTCACTTCACTTGAGTTTTCACGGTGAGATTTTTACAGAATCGACCGGCTGATTAGAAAAATTGTAGACAGAACCATCCACACTAACTTATATTTACTAAAAAATCTCGAATTACTAAACGCAGTCTTCGTCGACCAAGACTACTTGTTTTGCCAAGAATACGCACTAATTACGCAAGAAAGAATATTACATATGAAGGAGCACAACAATTTAATAATCTACCCACTTACATAAAAAATGTTAGCTCTCTCAGCAGTTTTAAATTTTGGCTATCCAAACACATAATTGAAAACTGCCTTGACTAAAGTCCTCCAATGTTCTTAAATGGTTGAGAGTTGAACTGCTGAATGAGTATAGAATAATTATATACCTAATTATAATACTATACATGATACTTTGGTGACGGTTACCTAAAATAAGTTTACTGAATGTATCTTGTCTGTTCTTATGTGAGTGGCGTTTTTTGTCTTTATGAGAATAAATGATTTAAACCTATATTGAACGCGGAGAGCGCTGTACGATCTTCGAGTTTACCTAGCACACAGGCTGCATGAGTAAAAAGCATTACAGTAGGCTCGAAATAGCGTGATTTTGACAGGAAGTGAGCATCGTGCAAACCTGCGACCCAGCATGTTCGCTCTAACCGACAACGCCCTTCGCTCCCGCACCCTAATTGCGTAACACACAATCGATCTTAATCGGTTTCATTTTGACAGTTCAACAACATTCATTGCGTTATTTACGTGTTGAGCAGACAAATTTTTCGAACTTATGAAGCAATGGATTAGCAATTTGCTTCAAAATGATTCTGATTCCGATTGATTGTGTGTTACTCAATTAGGGTGCTGTTCAATGTCCATCATCTTTCGTCTTTGAGGTTGGGAGTCAATATATGACCAAGATACTTAAACCTGTACTCTCTGCAAAGGTGTACCATAAAGTAATACAGGCGGTACTGCATCCAGACTTTTAGCCCCAGCCTCAAAGACCATGACCTCCGACTTCCTAGTGTTGTATGCCAATCCATGAACTGTAGCATAGTTTAGCTGAATGAACACAGGGAATTTCACTCACAATAAGTTGTTAGGTACAATCTTTATTAAATAATAAGTAGTATAAAACAAAGTCGCTTTACTTGTCTGTCTGTCCACTTAGTTCGTCTAAACTACACCCTGGATTTTGATACGGATTTCATCATAGTTTCGAGATTTAATCCCGGAAGGTTAATGTATAAAATATTATTATTAAAAGCAGACTCATGGTAGCCTAGCTATTAATTGACAGCAATACCGGTAGGTATCTAAAGAAAACTATTAAGTACAGACGCCAGCACATCAAGCTACTACAATCTGTCAAATTTATTTAATAGACTTTCAACTTTATCGCTAAAACATTAAGGTTCTAGGTTGATTGTAAAAATCTGACAGTTTCGGGTGGGTGGGTAGCTTGACCTGCTGGTGTCTGTACCTATTTTAATACAACTTTACAAATAATTGTAATTTCAAGCATTTTAACACAGTCGCCAAAACTAATTAGGTATTACGATTAAAATATTATGGTAAAGTAAAAATTCATCGTGTTAATGCAACCGCTATCATCACAACATGCACGGACTCAACCAGGGAAGTAATATTATATTATGAATATTGTAAAAATTAAAACAAATTAAGAGATTTTTATTATGGCGCATATAGTCATATTTATCCCATTTGTTGTGGAACGCATGGAATAGAAGTAACTTCTCTCCTGAAAGGCTATTATAAGAGCTTTTAAAGATCTTAAAATTAAATCAACTGAAGATCTCTGGGGTATGTCGGTAAAAGTATGTAGATCTCTCATCGAAACCATTGCGCCCTATTTAGCTTTCATATTTAACACCAGTGTTGACCAAGGAGTTTTTCCGGATCTCATGAAACATAGTAAAGTAGTACCATTGTTCAAATCCGGTGATAGTAAAGAACCAAACAATTATAAACCTGTGTCAATTCTGCCAGTTCTCAGTAAGGCGTTTGAAAAGTTGAGGCTCAATCAAATGTTACGTCAATTTAATAAAAATTACATCATGAACACCAGTACGGCTTCACCAAAGGGCGTTGTACCACTGACTAGAGATGAGTCCGATATCATGTCACAGGTAAAAATCATCGATATTTTAAAATCATGTCATCATGAAAATGACAACGACAAAATCATCAATGCTTTTAAATCATTTCTTGAATGAACGCGAGTTTCGGTGATTCGGATCGGGCGGTCTCGGGCCGCCTCGGGCGCTGCGGTGCGAATTGCGACGTTGCGAGACTTGCGAGACTGCGCGATCGGCGGTAATGACTGCTCTTAGAGCAAATATCACTAATGGAAACATATTGATGATTTCCATGATTATTGATCAATACCTAAATATAAATACCCTGTCATGAATATCACAAACTAAGAAAAAATTAATTACGCGGGCTAACCGACAAACTCGACCCATGCCTACATAAATAACTACCTAATGATAATTTCACTAAGCCGTTCCGCGATCATTTCAGTATCTAGTCTCAATTGAAGTGACGAGATCTAATACTCAGATAAAAATCATTGATGATTTTGTCATTGTTCCCGTCATCGATATTTTTTTGTCATTGTCATGCAGTCATTGATACAGAAAAATCATCACTTGGCCCATCTCTACCACTGACGCCGTTAGTGTTACCCTAATGAAGAACATTTTTAACGCCTGGGAAGAAGCACAAGATGCTATTGGAATCTTTTGCGACCTCTCTAAAGCGTTCGATTGCGTAAACCATGAAACACTTCTGATGAAACTCGAGCACTATGGGATTAGGAAAACAGCACTTGACTTGTTAAGATCATACCTGAAAGATAGAAAGGTTAAAGTCCAAGTAAATGGCGTAAACTCATTGGGGTCTGAAATGACAATGGGCGTTCCTCAAGGTTCGATATTGGGTCCATTCCTCTTTTTAGTTTATATTAATGATTTACCCCAATTACTTCAAAATCAACCGAAGATGGTGTTATTTGCAGATGACACATCATTGATCTTTAAAATAGACCGACGGTCACAAAATCTTGACGACGTGAATAACTCTATTCTTCAGGTCCAAGATTGGTTTACGGTAAATAATTTAGTACTTAATGAAAAAAAACCAACTGCATTAGATTTAAATTACCTAGTGTTAGAAGTAGCGAATGTGACATCATATTGAATTTTCAAAAACTAGAATTTGTTAATCAAACAGTTTTCCTGGGAATCACGCTAGACGAGAAATTACAATGGGGATCTCATATAACATCTATTGCGGGGCGGCTAAGCTCGACCGCATATGCTGTTAGAAAGATAAGACAGCTAACAGATGAAGAAACCGCGCGTTTGGTCTATTTTAGTTAATTTTTAAAAGAGAGCTGTCAGAGCCATTTACAATCTACGTCGCCGCGAATCTCTTAGGGAACTATTTAAAAGGGTTAATATTATGACGGTACCTTGCCAATTCATTTATGAAGATATTATGTACTTATGTAAGAAAAAATCAACATCTTTTTAATAAAATAGGTGATAGACATAATTTTAATACTAGAAATGAAGATAAATTAGATCAACCTTTTTTCAGATTATCTAAAGTACATACATCTTTTATGGGGTACTGTGTTAAATGTTACAACAAAATACCTTGTGAAATATTGCATTTAAATGAAAGAAAATTTAAAACTTATATTAAAATTACACTTTGTAAGCAAGGATATTACAAATTAGAGGATTATATCCAAGATAAGAATGCTTGGAAACATGCTGGTCCTGCTCCATAGGACAATCTCTAGAGTCTAGACAAAATCAAACTGGTTGGTAATGTAATTGTATAATTTATTCTTTTTTTTTACTTCTCTTTGACATTGATTTATATTCTGTAATTATTTATAGTCACACCCGGACTTATTACTCCTTATTTATTTATGAAAATAGTCTACTTTTGGAATGTTTGTAAATATGTGAGCACCATGTATCTATCACATAGTCAATTTATGTGTCATGGTTTCATTAATTCATTTTAATTCTTTTAGCTATTGTGGTATAGTAGTTTTATTTTTAGGTGCATTGTCTTCACATATAATTATATAATTAATGTACGCAAAATATTTTAATACATTTTAAAAGAGTACCTAACGGTGGAGTTTCTTACCCATTCTTCTCCATACGAAAACTACCTTTTGGAAGGGGCGACTAGAATCAATTTTATTTTAATTTTGATGTTCAAAAGTGCCTTTAATGTGCCTATTTCAAATAAATGCTTTGACTTTGAAAGTCCTGAAACCATCTCTGCCAAGTCTAGAATTGTTTTATCTATGCTAAGAATATCCATTACATCCAGGTTCCAAAAAGGCCAGTTTAAAATAACAGCACTCTATGGTGGTAAGCATGTTTGAAATAAAAAATATAACAGTCATGGTTCAATGAAAGATCATCGTCAATACGACACAATTAAGTCCAGTAGCCCGACTAAAAACAAATTCCAGTAACAGTTGGTTGGCAATGGAGAGATATGCTGGGGGTTACAGACATGCTTTTTCGCGGCGAACCAAGTTTTAGTCTTGCTTGGAGAAGGCTTGCATCATATTGTCTGGATTATGATGATAGCTACTCTTTTTGGATGTTGTATGATAGAAATAGTCAGTAGGAGGATTAAGATAAACATTAACACGGAAAACCAGGAGGAGTAGTAGTGTAGGAGTAGGGTAGGAGCTACCCTACTCTACTCCCACACTACTCCTACCCTACTTCTACCCTACTCCTAACCTACTCCTACCCTACTCCTACCCGACTCCTACCCTACTCCTACCTTACTCCTAACCTACTAATCCTGGATAATCCAAGTAATGTGGATATATTATGTTGTCGATTCAACACCCTTAATTTAATATGTGCTTCAATTCGAGTGGACCCAAGTGTACCGTACCGAAGGGACGATCTTCAAATGTTTGACAGGAAAGTAGGTAGACCAGTTTATATGGGAAAATTATATTGTTGTTTTACCTACCTTCCTCGCAATTTTTCCATATTTTCTCACCGTTTAAACCTTCCCTGGACTACGACAAACATTTCAAAACCAAAATCAGCTAAATCGGCCCAGCCATTCTCGAGTTTTAGCGACTCAAACAAACAGCAATTGATTTTTATATTTATATATATAGATATGCCACTTAATCAAAAACTTAACTGTGGCACTGCCACAGCTAAGTGTAGAGTTGAATAGTTGAAAGCCCCAATAATTATTGTTGCAGGCTTTCAGCCAGGGATGAGGTTTAGATCTACTTATTGGAAGTTTTATTAAAAGTACCTGTTGTTAATTACAAACAAAGACAGAGACCGAAAAAGATGATCCCTCGTAGTATTCTTTAAGCCGGTAAATATAAATGTTATATACAGGTCTATTGCAAAAATTATAAAACTGTCACTCACCATCTTTCATCAGCTGACGCATCTCCTTGGTCCTTTGAAAGTTTATTTCCTCCAACAATTGCTCCAACATTGTAGCGCTTTTCAAGTACGTCGATCCTCCCAAAGCCATCTTTCCGCCAGCAATATATTCGTCGCTTTTACCAAACAAACACTTTAAAGTGTCAACTTATTCCAATAGCGGCCGAATTCATAAAGAAATATTCTGTCCACCAAAGCACATAATAATACCAGGCGCTGGACTTAGTCAGCAAGTTTAACTAAACATCAGCATAGTCGAAAAATATTAACAAGTAATATTTTCATTTCGAATTCAATTCACCAGCGTGCATGAAACATGAAATTCAGGAATCAGAAAATCAGAAATTCATTCATACAGAAATTCAGATTGAAAAGTAGTATTTGGTGTTGCCATTTTCCTGCTGATTTTGTTTTTCCAACAAGCTCGGACTTTTCCTGTTTCATGATAACAGATCAGTAATAATGAAAAATTATACAAAAGTAAGTACCTACGTAGCGAATTTCTAAATACATTAGCCAACAGGTCAACGTATGACAAGAACGTATGGTATTATATTTTGGCAAAAATTACCTTAATCAACCAAACCAAAGACAAAGATTTTCCTTTTTTTTTACTTTGACTGTTTGACATACCATACCAGGCTGAAAGCTCAAGGAACTGACAAACTTATTTGAGAATGTGTGGCAGCGCTGCTTGTTCAGGGCTGATGTCAAAAACCTATCAAAACCAATACATTTCACGTTAGTTCTATAAGCCACCACATGCATTATTAAGTGTGTTTCAGTAGAAAATTTACAGCAGAGACAGTCTTAAATGTCAATCAAATCAGACAGAAAAGTAGGTACAGGTAGAAGTGTAGAAGAACTTGGAAAATCATAATGACAGCTCTTCCGAGCTAAAAAAAACTAAAAAAAAATCAGTAATAATGTGGATACGGCGCATTTTAAATTATATTCCGTTCCGTGCACAAAATACATTTGGAATCACACAGAAGAATTTGATAGTTACCTAGAAGACAGATCGAGTGAATTCAAGAAAACAATGTCAACATTGAGATCTGCTAGATGTATGTACAAACGCAGTGTGTCCGCGATAAAGCAGTCGGCGCGGCTTACAGGCGTGCTGGTACGACAGGGGCATTCAGCAGAAAATAACAGCGACCCGGGGGGCGACTACCGACGAGGGACCACGAGAGTGCTGGGTGCTGGCACACTGGCACTCGCGCTACTGGCAGCTGATCATGTCTTTAATGGTGCATATACTATAACAACTACTTACATTGTAGTTCTCAAGACTTCATGACCATTAGACAAAGCAGTAGACCATGCATAGGTACATGAAAATTTGCTCACTTCATCAACATTAATAGTCAGTAACATAATGGCAACAACTGGACATAGAGCTGCCCCACAGACCCCAGTAAACACAGGTGAAAGCCATTTGCTGACAACAGCTCTATTAATGGTTATCCTAAATTACAATCAAACATTCATATAAAAACAAGATACACAATTCCTTCAAATTATGATATTTAAATCGTTGTTTAAAAGTTGTGAATCCTTTTTTGTGGATGTAACTTGAATGTGTATCTAGGGTTTCTTTTATTGCAATGCAATCAAAGTACATATAACTTTTAATCACTCATTGCAATTCATTTCAAGTTAGGCTTTATTGTTGTAAGTTTGTAACCAATGCATTCCATTTGTGAAAAGGTGTCCGTTTCTTGACAACAAGCTGCTAATAAATATAAAATGTTTTGTAGACCAGGCTGTACTCATGCTGCACTCAGAATCAGCTGCTTATTTACTGTCTTATTGTTTCAGAGAAAAGATTTTTTAAAGCTGCTCAACTTGGAAATGTACAAGAATTGCGGCGGTGAGTATTCTTTTTAGAATTCCCTAACCTAGGTTAGTACTTACTCAGCCATTAACAAATTTTAAAATAAGTAAGTAGTAGAATAAGTGTTACGTAAATTTGTGTGGGGTAGGTACACACGGCTACACGTCAAGCTATACAAAACCAGTTTGTCTTGGCCTTACTTTGTATGATATTTTCTCACAATGAACGGTCAGCTAATACTGGTTTTGTATAGCTTGATGTGTAGCCGTGTGTACAACTAAAAAGTGAAGAATAAAAACGTTTTTAGATAAAAAAAAAACAACTGACTTCCTGAAATAAAAACATTACAAAGTGAAAAATTACTTAAATTTCGGAGGTTGGTGTTGTTCGTCTTTTTTGCATTTATTTCATATGTGAAGTTCTTTCAGGCAAGTGGAGGCGGCAATTTCGAGCGGCAAGAGCGAAAGAGACACGGAGAACGGCGGCGCCGGCGCAGTGGACTGGCGCCACGCGCTGGGCTGGACCGCGCTCATGGTGGCCGCGGCCAACAACCAGGCCGGCGCCGTGCTGGAGCTGCTGCGGCTGGGCGCGCGCCCCGACCTGCAGGAGCGCTACTCCGGCGCCTCGCTGGCCGCCGCCGCCGCCGGCATGCACCCGCTCGAGGTGCTGCAGCGGCGCGAGGACGAGTTCTGCGGCACCATGAACGCGCGCGCCTCGTTCCTGGGCTGGACGGCGCTGCACTACGCGGCGCTGGCCGACTCGGCCGGCGCGGCGCGCGCGCTGCTGGAGGCCGGCGCCGACCCCACGGCGCGCGACCACGCGGGGCGGCGCGCGCTGCACTACGCGCGCGACCCCTCGGCGGCGCGCGAGCTCATCGTGCAGCACACGCGCGCCTGGGAGGAGGCCGCGGCCGCCGCCGCCGCCGAGGAGCGGCGCCGCTTCCCGCTGGAGCAGCGCCTCAAGCAGTACATCGTGGGCCAGCAGGCCGCCGTGGAGACCGTGGCCGCCGCCGTGCGCCGCAAGGAGAACGGCTGGGCCGACGACGAGCACCCGCTCGTGTTCCTGTTCTTGGGCAGCTCCGGCATCGGCAAGACGGAGCTGGCGAAGCAGCTGGCGCGCTACATGCACCGCGACGACCCCGCCGCCTTCATCCGCCTGGACATGTCGGAGTACCAGGAGAAGCACGAGGTGGCCAAGCTGATCGGCGCGCCGCCCGGCTACGTGGGCCACGAGGAGGGCGGCCAGCTCACGCGCGCGCTGGCCCGGCGCGCCGACGCCGTGGTGCTGTTCGACGAGGTGGACAAGGCGCACCCCGACGTGCTCACCGTGCTGCTGCAGCTCTTCGACGAGGTAACGACCGACTCGCGCGTCACAGTGGCGCACGGTCGTCGCGATGTTCTTGACCCGGTATTCATCGCAGGGTCGGCTGACGGACGGCAAAGGCAAGCTCATCGAGTGCAAGAACGCTATCTTCGTGATGACGTCGAACCTGGCGGCGGACGAGATCGCGCAGTACGGGCTGCAGCTGCGGCGCGAGGCGGAGGCGCGGGCGCGGCGCGGGGCGGCGGGCGCGCCCGCGGGGCAGGCAGGTGCGCGGCCGGTGCGGGGGATATTCACAAGTTAGTTATTACGTGTCGGTAAAACTCGTCTGTTGTTTTTAGCGGACCATGGCGGGCCTCTTGAACCGGAAGAGTCACTGGAGGTGTCTCGTAACTTCAAGGACAGCGTGGTGCGGCCGATCCTCAAGAGGCACTTCGGGCGCGACGAGTTCCTGGGCCGCATCAACGAGATCGTGTACTTCCTGCCGTTCTCGCGCCAGGAGCTGCTGACGCTGGTGAACCTGGAGCTGGTGCACTGGGCGGAGAAGGCCAGCGCGCGCCACGCCGTGGAGCTGCGCTGGGAGGGGGGCGTGCTGGGCGCGCTCGCCGACGGGTAACTATCGCTATTTCAAATAGCCTATATTAGCTATCGTTATTGGCAATGGGTAACTCTATGAACACATATATAATAACGTACCTAACACTTGTTATATTGTGATGATGATGTTGGTGACGAATAAGGTTCAGCAGACGGACCGGCAGGACGCTCGAGTCCTTATCATAGTTACAGTACATATCAAGTTGTAATTCGGTTTTTCATTAAGAAACTAAAAAAAACTATATTAAAAATTTTAAAGCCACTTTCGCATTAATTCTCTTTTTGAGAGGCTTTTAAATTTTAAAACCTTATCAAGTACGGAAAATAACGAATATTTAAAAAAAAAACGGTCCAGCCGTTCTCAAGCGCTTCACGTACCAACGAACAGCATTTAATTTATGTTTATGTATATAAATCGAAAACACTCTCCCGGGCTCCTACATCGCGCCACCGTGCATTTATATGTTTCAGCTAGCTTTTTCCCGCGGCTTCGCCCGCGTTAATTTAGAATTTGACAATCAATTTGGGTTGTACACTGCTTGAAACTCTAAACTGTCTATTATAATTCAATCATGATTCGAAAGACACGTGGCGCTATCTATTATCATAATAACGTTATTGTTGTTTTCCTCGGGAACAGCACTTTTTTTCGGAATGAAAGGTACCCTGTGTCCGTTTCTGTACACCGGAAAACGTAGCATAGTTACCTCCTTGAATTTGACGAGGATGCAAAACGACACCTTGTATATGCTTCCTCTCTCTTACTAATATAACTGTTATGCATGATGGGAGATAGGGCATCAGCAGGTAAACATTGCATGTCATAACAATACAGAATGCATAAAATAATACTTTACGTTAGGTACTGCTATGACTAAAGAATTAGATTATAATAATGTGCTATTTATTTTTAATAACCTGTAAGTTTGCTTATGATATGAGGTTTTGTATCAGTACCTACGCTTGTTATCGTGAGGAAACCGGCATATTCTGGAACCAAAAATTGGAAGACATGTGACATCTACCAACCCGCACTGATTGTGTGGATTACGGCCCACTCCCTCTCACAGAGAGGAGGCCTATGTCCCAGCAGTGGGAACCGTATAGGCTGAGTATGATGCTACGCTTGTTTGAATAATACATATTTTGGTCGATAAATGAGTTTTTAATAAGAACACCTACAAAAAACAATGTTAGCCACCCGACAGAGAGATAGTGATACTTTTAAATATCCTCTAAACTCTGAGATAATCGTACAATACTTTTGTGCCGGCTCTGGTTTAAATAATAATATCATAGTAACATAATAAAAAGCTGATAAATTTTGGCATTTTGAATATTTAATTTTATCCTCCTGTGCCAACCCTACCAAAATAGCTATGAATTTTGTACGGGTCTCCCTTGTTTCATCAAAAAACAAAAATATTGATAAACTATCACTTCCCAAACAATTTTCCGCATAATTTCATTTGCCAAATTATTACTTAGCAAATAAACTCTTCACAAATAATTGTATATATTAATTGTAAATCATTTGATTAAAGACCAAATGCCTTAGTGACATTATCGTTGGTAATATTCTGCCGAGTAAAAATTTTACCAAATGAAAATGTGCGTACTAAAATCATTCCAAATATTGCATTGGTGTAAAAAAAGTTGCTAAAATTTGGTTGGATAATGAAATTTTGTCAAAATAATTTTGGCAAAACGGCAGGCTTCCGAATTTTGCACGCGCTTTAGAAGCTTTCCCACTGCTCTGTTCTTTGTAAAGGACAGGATAGTGGCAAGGTCACTGTAGTTTTATTACACGAAAAAAAAACTTTTCTTTGGAGAATTGAAAATGTAAGTATACGAGTACCTACTGATGTATGGAAGAACATGTTTTTCAACTATAATGTTAAGTTTGTTCTTGTTATAAATTCATCCCAACTACGGAACCCTTCATTGTGCGCGGTCCGACACATACTTAGCCGGTTTTTATTTTGTAGTTCTACCATTATTGAAAAGACCTTTAAAAGAAATATGCAGGGTGGCTCGATTCAAGTGTCCGGTATTGTATATTGTCAAAAGTCCATGGCGTTATATTGTGCGAAAAAAATATTCCGAGCCCAACTTAGCCGAATTTATCCAGAATATAAGCGCACCTGCAGCGTGAGGATATTGCTGCAGATCGATGTTTGGCTCACCTAATTTCGCCAAGTGTTCGTAGAGGTTTATAGTTTACAGCACGCGGATCAGAGATCCGGGGGCCACACGTCACCTCTTACAGCAGTATTATTTTAATCATACTTTAGTGTGGGAAAAAGATGGAGCTATACTTTCCGTATAGCTCCATCTCTTTCTCACACTGTAGGCAGCACGTGAAGGATAAGCCCAGGTACGCACGCTCGATTTACCGCGCACTTGGTTTTCACTGCTTAGCGCCGAGAGTTAAAATCAACATAGTAATAAATAAATCGGGCGCGGGAACGAAGCGTAAGAGCGTGCGCGTGTGCAGGTACGACGTGCACTACGGCGCGCGCTCCATCAAGCACGAGGTGGAGCGGCGCGTCGTGAACCAGATCGCGCTGGCGGCCGAGCGCGGCGCGCTGGGGCGCGGCTGCGGCGTGCTGCTGAGCGAGCGCGGCGGCCGCGTGGCGCTGGCCGTGCGGCGCCCCGCCGCCACCGACTACACGCCGCTGGACTTCGCCGCCGTGTGAGCGCGCGTCGAGTGCGGGCTGCGTCAAGGTACACGAAATTCTAATTTTCGTACGTTTTTTTGCAATTTGCAGATGAGTGTCAGTTGTACTTAAGTCGGTCAATACTTGACTCGCGACCATCGAAAACATGTATTTACAAAATTATCATTAGGATCATCTACGACTCTCTCAAAATCAGAATTGACCTCAAATATCATGATTGCATGAAGTAATCACCTAATAGAGTAATTTAAACTTATGTCCCGAATCGTATTTTGATCAACATACCTTCAACCTAGTACTGACCTGCAACTTATAAAACCATAAGAAAATTTTTATTTCGCAGGCTGCCTTGGAGCTTTCGCCATTCGAACAGTAGCTACACTCTATGCGCACAGCTCGCCGTTCATCGATCTTCCGCTAAGTAGACCGTAGCCATAAAATAATATTAAATTGTAATAGTTACCGTATCTGTAATAAAAAATCTACTGTACTGATAATATATCGTGTCTTTTATTCATTAACCCATTGAACGCCACAGCATAAACGCTTCGGCGTACCCTAGGCTCCTCGCTAAGTCACAAATTCAGTGAAATAACCTAAAAAAAGAATAGGGATTCCAAAACTTTATCGATAAACCATTTTTTTAAGGGGCCTGGAGATTTTTATAAAGAGCCTGGTGGCATACCTACTGTCGCGCGAAATCTATATAAATCGATAGCCGACATCAATGCAACAGAAAATATCATAGGACCAAAACCCGTAAAGCGTCACTTTCACGTAATATCATATTTTTGATTACTTTAAACTTTCAGAGTCAAACATGTATGCAACAAGATGTATCTAAGCAAATTAAAAAATATGGAGGTCACGTGATCAACTTTGAGCGTTAATATCTCGAAAATGTAACACTACGGTTTTGTAGGTCCTATGTTTTCTGCTTGCATTAAGTAATTGTCAGCTATCGATTTATCTAAGTTTCATGCGTAGCCGCCATTTTGAAAAAAAACAATGGCGGACCGGTAGGTATGCCACATATCTTCACAACCCTTTCACACTGCTTAATCTTCGTAAGTTTTTAAGGATATTATCCATCATAATATGTACCTATCACTAGCGGTCACTTAAAGAAGACTATGGCGTAAGAAAACACTCCTTTTTAAGCATTTAATTTCTCCTTTTTTGTCATCAAACGCAATTCCATGGCATCATTTAATTCCGTTATATCGAATGACGTTATAGCGACGCACGCTATTTCGAAAAACTGTTTGAATGGTACCTACGTTAGCACGAAAGTCTTGGTATCAAAATCCACTGTTGCGAATAGCTTATTCCAATCTGAATTTGTCTGGGGATCGAACTCGCGACCCCGATAAAGCCTTATCTTTGAGAAACAAGAGCTTATCTTTGAGTACTCATTATCAAAAGTAATGAGTACCACCATAATACTTCTCATGGCTCTTGTTTCCCAAACCCAATACAAAGATAAGGCTTTATCGGGGTCGCGAGTTCGATCCCCAGACAAATTCAGATTGGAATAAGCTATTCGCAACAGTAGATTTTGATACCAAGACTTTCGTGCTAACGTAGGTACCATTCAAACAGTTTTTCGAAATAGCGTGCGTCGCTATAACGTCATTCGATATAACAGTTTTCGACCCAATGTGTTTTCGAACTGGCGTACCACTCGTAAAGTTTTTCGAAATAGCGTGCGTCGCAATAACGTCATTCGAATCTTCATATCACTCCCTTTAAACTCACATAGGTACACAAACAGCCAGACCCATACAAATATTTGTTCCGTGCGGGAATCGAACCCGCGACACGCAGCGCAGCAGTCGATCGCTTAGCCACTGCGCCAACCGTGTCGTCACAAATTAAACGTAGGTAGTCAAGAAATGCGACTGACTGTTGATATTTCTTTCAACCAATCACAGCATTTTACGCGCACTTCATTAGAAGATTTCTGTCTTGATTTTTCATTCCAGAATCTTGGGGGATAGCCTTCTGACCGCTGGGGTCGACGGTCGTGGCGTTTTGTGTTGTCATCAAAATCCCAAAACACCTTGCCCGGCAGAGAAGCAAGTCGGCTGCGAAGTAGGTAGATAGTATTGTGGAAACAAATGAAACCGCTGAATGAATAGTGCTTATTTTATTAAACTTCGCACCGTTATATACAAATATAATGTATAAATAAATAACAATTCTTTACAAAATATAATCGATTATGTGCCGGCGCGGCCGTGTGGCCATGTGGCCGGGCCGCGGCGAACAACAAAACGCGTGTGAAGGCCTCTGGTCGTGCTGGCCAGTCGCCAGTGGCCGCGGAGGCGTGGCCAGCACTTAATGAACTATAAGATAAACAATGATACACATAGCAGGCGTACGTGAGGACGATATGTGGCGACCACGCCGAGATAGCGATGGCGGGCAGACCGGCGAGCAAGTCATTATAGGTAGGAACTTGATTAAGTATCCAAAAAAATACACAGCAAATAAAAGCCGTGTCAAGGTAGATATATGGTCAGCTTTTGTCAGCATATTCATGCACTGAGCTATAAGATCATCACGCGGCGACCGGCGAGAGATTCGGACTATTGAAGCCTGCACGAGTTCGAAACTAGTCTGGCAAACCCGAAATAAAAACAAAGGTAAGACCTTACAAGCATCTTTTGACGGCCAAGATGGGAACTAACACCGCCATCTTGTTTTTAAAATATTTTCCCATTGAATGACAGAATGTGATTACATTGGCATGCTATTGTTTATAATTGCGGATTGCAGCTGATAGATATGTTTTGGCCCTGACACTTGTTGGTAATGATGACGTGCTCGTCTTTCTGCGTGCAATATACTGGCAAACATACTCTCACGGCATCGCATTCACAATTCATATTCCTGATTGCTCTTGATAATGATTAATTACTATTTCCTCTTTTTATGTAGCTACCTACTCAAATGAATGAAACTAAACTTTTCAAACCGTCTCCGGAGCTCGTCGAGATCGCTGTGGATACTGGATCTTATCATCTGAGATTATAGTTTGACCGATCAAACTGCTGTACCGCGCCTTGGGTATGCGCGGCGAGGCGTGGGCGTGAGCGATGACGGATGAAGCGTCCTGCACTGCCCCCCCTGTCTCGCCGCGCACATACCTAAGGCGCGGTACACCGGTTTTGGTCAAACTATAATCAAAATTGCGATACCAGTTTATTATCTACTATTCGCCTACTTTCTACTTAACCTAACGTGTCTTATAAAATGTCAGGGGTATTTCATACCGGCATCGGATATTTAGGTAAGTAGGTATAACTTGTTTCATTTAAAATCCCTGTTTTATATTGTTCGTCCTTACTTAGTAATAATAGTACCACTATTTCACTGTGCGCCGACCGAGTAACTTAATTGGAAAACTTTCTGGAACACATTATGATTATATTTAGTAACTTACCTATTGGCTATTAGTAGATACCTTACTTACACTAATAACTTACATATACAGGAGGTTGACTTGTGTGTTGTGCGCCAGCGAGCGGTTCGTCGTTCGTGAACATACGGACTTCATATCTATCGCTACTTGTGTATCATATAATTAACATGTTATCCTGTGCTAATTCGTTTAGCCGCGACTATGGTAACCAGCTTAGAAACAATACATCGTAAACAACAGTAGGTACGTGTAAGTCAACCCACTGTCAGTACTTTAGGTAATTTTATCTTAAAACGTAGATATATAAAATAATTTCTTACAACTGTAAATACAATAAATACTTATCTGTACTTTCAAATATTTTTGTAGCTACTTAACTAGTTGGTGTTTGATAAAATATGTCTTCGTTATAATATTTATAGGAAGATTCATCCACTAAATATTGATAATAACGTTTATGTCGCAGATGGATTGTCGAATCAGCCAGCGGTTGTGTTACAAAGTGGATTCGACAATCCATCTGCGACACATACACAATATATTATGTACACACGGCTACACGTCAAGCTATACAAAACCAGTTTGTCTTGGCCTCACTTTGTATGATATTTTCTCACAATGAACGGTCAGCCAATACTAGTTTTGCATAGCTTGATGTGTAGCCGTGTGTACTACTGTATGAACATTGTCACCACAGTCTATTTATCTGTTTCTAAAGGCGCTTCACACGAGCATATTTTACTCCAATATGTGACTGCCATGCGGGCTTATTTGGCAGCACTTTTAGTGTTGTTGTAGGCATTGCATTCGGTAACAGCAGCCAATGTTGCCCGGACTGTAGCTGTGCGCCAGTGTACAAAATTAGAAGAAAAGATTATTAGTCAGGCTCTCCAGATTGCTGCCGTGGCGGTGGGATGGACCCGCCGCGCCGCCCGCGCCACGGCGGTGTAAAGAGTTGTATATATTGCAGCAACATATTGCAGTAAAATATTGCTCGTTTTACTCCTTTACTCTGGTTACAGTCAGTCAACGCAGGGGTGCGCAGGGGACGTGGCTCAACATGAACATGGCCAGAGCTGGAATAAGGCGCTGTACAACATACATTTCATTGATGTGACTACCCTGTGCTGCAATTTTGTCATATTTGTCATAGATTCATACAATGGTAATGCTTTATCGGTAACACAATTATATTGGGAGACTGAATTCTACGTTACTTATATATCAATGTGTGTGTTAGTCAGAATGTATGGAAGACTGTCATTCCAGTAAATTCATAAGTTGCCAGTCAATCGTGAACTGTAGGTACGGTCAGCAATAAATGTATTATAAAACAATGTAAAATATCAGATCACCTAATCCTAAATATTGATCGAAGCTAAATAGTCACAAAATTATTCAATACATTGCTTTTTAGCATTTCATATTTTAGTGAAGAGAATCGTAATTTTATTTTTTCAAAAAAAGTTTTCTAAAAATATGATAGGTACTAAAAACTGAAATGTTAACCAACTGTCGTTGCTGACTGTACACGATTGCCAAATGTATGTAGTAGGTATGAACGTTGACTCACTGTAAGTAGTTGGTAGGTATTATTAAGGTGCTGTTAAACGGCGCGTGAAAGCGCGAGCCGCCGCCGCCGCCGTCTGGCTCGGCTCCGGTACGCCCACTGGGCCGTAACAGCCTCACGCGGCGCGGGTCGGCTCCGGTACCACTGGGCCGTAACAGCCTCACGCGGCGTGGCTCGGCTCCGGTACCACTGGGCCGTAACAGCCTCACGCGGCGTGGCTCGGCTCCGGTACCACTGGGCCGTAACAGCCTCACGCGGCGTGGCTCGGCTCCGGTACCACTGGGCCGTAACAGCCTCACGCGGCGCGGGTCGGCTCCGGTACCACTGGGCCGTAACAGCCTCACGCGGCGCGGTACGGCTCCGGTACCACTGGGCCGTAACAGCCTCACGCGGCGCGGGTCGGCTCCGGTACCACTGGGCCGTAACAGCCTCACGCGGCGCGGGTCGGCTCCGGTACCACTGGGCCGTAACAGCCTCACGCGGCGCGGGTCGGCTCCGGTACCACTGGGCTGTAACAGCCTCACGCGGCGCGGGTCGGCTCCGGTACCACTGGGCCGTAACAGCCTCACGCGGCGCGGGTCGGCTCCGGTACCACTGGGCCGTAACAGCCTCACGCGGCGCGGCTCGGCTCCGGTACCACTGGGCCGTAACAGCCTCACGCGGCGCGGCTCGGCAAAGTTCGCACGAGCCATCGCTTGTCGGAAGGAGCGAGCCGCGCCCTCAAGGACGGGGGCAACTCGTGCAGGCTCACCCCATTTACGCGCCGTTTAACATCACCTCTACATTGTGGTCGGTGTGGACTTGTGGAGTGTGGGCTACTACGTATTTGATTCACTTGTTCATAAACATCGAATGATCAATTAATTAACTTGCGTCTCTCATTTAACTAAGAAATGTAACTTCAGCATAGTGCGACTAGCAAGGAATTGTGCTGCGGCAACGAACGTATTTGTGCTGTTCCGGAATGGACGATGATGCTGCGCCCTACCGCGTCAAGTAGCCGGCAGGGTCCGGACTAGCGGCGCCAGCACTAGAGCCAGCCGGCCGAGTGGTGCGGCGCGTGGCCGTGCAGCGGCGTCACGCCCGCCAGCCGCGCCAGCGCCGCGCAGCGCCCGCACGGCGCGCCCTCGTCCGCGCCCGCGCCGTCCGCGCCCGCGCCGTCCGCGCCCGCCTCGCCCGCGCCGCCCGCCTCGTACCCGCAGCGCCCGCACGCCTCCTGGGAATCGTCCACACGCGTCTCAGCACCGGCCGCTGTGGCGCGAACCCGAGCCGGCTCGTCGAGCGCGTCGCGCGCGTCTCGGCCCACCTTGTGCGCGTCGTCGTCCAGGCTGGCCAGCAGCGGCTCCCGGCTGCCGCCGCGGCCCGCCACGCTCTCGGCCGTGGTGGACGGCGACACGGAGGCCGGCGGCGGCGCGCGCGGCAGCGGGCCGGGCGGCGGCGGCGCGCGCGCCGGCACGGAGCTGGCGCGCTGCAGCGCCTCGGGGCCCGCGGCCGCGCGCGCCTCCGCCCCGGCGCGCCGCGAGTCGGAGAACTTCTTCCGCTTCCGCTTGAGCGCCGCCAGCGCAGTCAGCGGATGCAGCGGACCGCTGCGGGTGGTACGCTCCGGACTCCGTTGCGAATCGCTACCGGAGTCCGAACGTTCACTGGCACTAAATAAAAAACCAGCCGGATTGAGCTTTAGTTTCTGACATCGAGACATTCGACGGAAATGAAATGGAAGCCAACCAAAAAGTCAAAGATTCCTTCGTTCCGAAGGGTTTTCAATATTGGTGAACAAATGCAACTTATTACCTGGGCGACTGTCGCGCATGATCGCAGACTGAATCTTCTGACCTTGAGCGGCCAATGAGGCGTGAGACGCGCGCGGCGCGGGCGGCCTCGATGATGGTGCCCCAGCGCCGCTTGTGCGAGGCGGGCTTGCGGCGCGCGGCGGGCCCGCCCGCGCCGTCCGACAGGCTGGACTGCGACGTGCGCAGGCGCCCGCTCAGCAGCGCCGACAGCGACGCGTGGTGCGCGGCGCCGTGCGAGCCGCCGTGCTCGTGGTGCAGCGACGCGAAGAACTCGTCCACCGGCGCTAGCGACCCGCCCGGCGCGAAGTTGAACCCTTTCAAGAGACGCCGTTCTTTCTGCCGGTTCTTCTTGCCGCCGCCGCCTCCTGCAGAGGACACTGGATATTAATCACGTCAATCATTTGTGTGCATGAAGAAAAAGAGACGCTAAATTGTAAATACAGAAAAACTTTAAAAGACTGATATTATATTGTTGAGTAGTACCGGGCGCTCCAGCGTTGACGGTGGAGGTGTTCATGCCGGAGTTGCGCAGGATCTCCACTAGCTCGCAGCGGAAGGCGCTGACGTCCTGCTTGATCTCGTTGACGTCGTCCTCTGTGACGCCGCCGCACTCCGCGCGCCGCTGCTGCACCGTCACGTAGCGACGCACCAGGTTGCGCATTATAGCCTGATAGGTAGGAATCACTTACTGAATTATGCACAGTTATGTAGACTGATGTTTCCATAGAAACGTAAAGACGAAAGCAGTCATGTTAAAATACAGAACCACAGCAAGTGTGCAGCGAATTATAGTACCTATGTGTTATATAGTGATTCGAGAATGTATTTCTGTTAGACAGGTGAAAGATTGAAAGAACAATAGTATTAAGATACAAATAAACAGCGAACCTGATAACGGAAATCCCGTTCATTTGCTTGTTTGGCTTTCCTCTGCGAACAATGAAGATATATAAGTAATAAAAAGTACATAACTACAGGCCAGCAGTAGACGTTATATGTCGGCTGAAATAATGATGATGTTGAGTTACCGACAGCGACAATGCATTGTGAAACAAAAAATGGAAAATTGATGAAATTCACTGATTTTCAGATTTTTTTACCACATCGTTTTTTATTGCTTACTAGGTACTTGCTCATATACACGGGCAGGACGTTGCCAACGGCAGAAGCAACTGCAGAAGCCGACGCGTCTACGGCTCGGCGTCCTTGCCTTAAGCCTTTGGCAACATTTCACCCGTGTACCTATATTCATATATACGAGCTGCATGGTGTTTGTTGTTGCAGTGCTCATGCACTACAACAACAACAATAACATTGAATAACATGCACTTCAACTAATTTTTGATTGACCTTATACAACAACGGCCGGCCCAAAAATGATTTTATTTCAGAGTTTTTAAGAAAACGTTTCGCAGTGTAATAAGTATCGTACTCTGATGGTGCGCATGTGCTCGCGCTTGGCGCGCGCGTGGCCGCACAGGCGGCGCTGCAGCCAGCGCCACGCGTACAGCGCGCTCTTCGGTGACGGTAGCACGTTGAAGGGTGGAGGCGCCGTGCCACCCTCCTCGAAGTAGCTGATCCACAGCTTGCTGCGGGCGAACTTCCACTCCACGTCCGCGCGCTCCTGCAAATATTAGGTACGTAGGTACACTCTCGAACTATACTTAAAAATGATGTGAGTGATCAGAGAGTGTGTCCGGAACTTTAAAAACAATGCTGCCGTTACCCTACGTAATATGCCCAAACATTTCTAGTGTTAAGTAAATGGTGTAAAGTCCAATAGCAGTTCGCTATTAGTTACCTATATAGTATAATTAGTCGCATTGTCAGGAGTTTCCTCTCTCTGGAGCCCTGACCACCGGTAGCTTGAACCCTGTTCCCGATACCGGTGGGCTACTATTTTTTTATCTTTTTGTTTATAAAAATATTGAAAAACGTAATATATTATTGAAATAAAGGAAAGGAGATGTTTAATTTTTAGCTAGCACTTGTACAATATATCAAAAAAACGGGGAAAAATACCCTGAATTTAGGAAAAATATTAATCTGTGAGTTTGAGAATAAGGCTTTGTGTACATACAAACAAATTAAAATTTTTCAATTATTGCCATTTGTTATCCTTAAGGCCAATATGGCGGCGTCCTGACAGCAAACATGCTTTCTGAAACCAGAATGGATCTGAAATAAGTGTGAAACCGTAAATACAAAAACATTAAATATAATTATAAAAAGGTATCACTTAATATTAATTCATCTATTACACCTATTTATAATGTGTTATTAATGGACACATGTAAAAAAAATAATATCAATATAATATTTTGATAATAATATTCTAGTTCGATTAATCATCTACTTGGCCAGTGTACTTCCGAACGACATTGACATACACTGTCGGTCAACGTCATGGGACTGACTGTCAATGGGGCATGTTACATTTGTCAATATTATCACGATCCTAATATCGCGATATCGCAATTATTGAGCACGATACCGTGATACGGCCTATTATACCATCAATATTACCACGGTATCGTGATATTATTGACAATGTAACATGCCCCAATCAGTCTCGTCTCCGGTCTCATAGACTAATATATAAAATTCTCGTGCGTTGCGTTTACGTGTTCCTTTCGTGGCTTTCAGTGTTATTTTGCGATTTTTCTCTACGACTTCCCATATTATTACCTACGTAGTTGTAGTTAGTAGAGCTTAACAATGAAGCAAAAACATAAAATTTCCCGTTTTAGGTTACAATAACATTAACGTCATTGTCATCTGTCATTGACTCAATATGTCTCCATTTTACTCACAACAAATGTCAAACATTTTCAATTTTAATTTTGTACTAAATTCATACAAATTAATTCTATAAATCATTGCCTATTATATTTTTATAGATATAGGTAGTTATTTCACAGATTTTCTGAAATGTACACGTCCTAGCCGAAGCTCCATACAAAAATGAAACGTCTCCAAATCCGTCTCCGTCATAGTCTCCAGTCCAAATCATATTGTATAAGCTTAGTATTAGTAATTTTTAACTAGCTCATACATTGTGGTTGCTGTGTTCACTATTTTAGGGCATGCAGTGATATATGTCCGGTAATTGCTTATACCTTGAGTAATCTCAAAGTTAAGCTCAGACTTAAAGAATCGCGATGACAATTAAATCCAACAGGGAACTTCCCACTTGGGCCTGAAGCCTTTCGACCAGCAATAAAAGTAGGTACGCATATCTTACGGAGATCAGCTGGTAGGAGTGGTTCATCATGGCGATGAGCAGGTTGAGCAGCACGATGACGTTGATGACGGCGTACGTGCCGAACATCAGCATGCCCCAGAAGCGCGTGAAGATCTTGATGCCGTCCAGCTCGAACGAGTCCAGGTCCACCAGCCCGAAGGCCGCCCAGAACAGCGTCTGCATAGTCTCGAACAAACTGCGACACAGTCAACAAGTAGCGAATAAAGTATGCTCGTCTCGATAACCATTATTTTGTTTACATCAGCCACCGAATATCACTATCACTAGAACATATTATTATAAAACTAGCTTCTGCCCGCGGCTTCGCCCGCGTGGATGTCGGAAATTATCCCACGGGAACATGCTAACAGGATAAAATGTATGTGCTTCCCCAGAATGCCATCTATCTCGCGGGCCCTTCGTGGCTAATTACAGTAGAAAACCATTTGTGTCTCATTAGTGGTGATTAAGAGGGTACCTATATGATATCTTTACCTAAGTACCTACCTAATAAAATAAAAAAACTCAATAACAGAAAATTAAATACCTACCTAAATAAACCTATTTCTGATGATAACTAATCTAAACTCAATAAATAAGCAAAATCCCTAAAAACTAATATCTATACGAATGACTAATCCTACCTAACAGTATTATAAAATAACCTACGGTCACTACGTACACTATCAAATATACTACCTATACTTTAAAATTAAAATCTATACCTACGACTCATATAAAAATAAACCTAAATAACTCTAAAAACTAAAAGGAATAAAAATGAACTCCACTGTGGGTGACCCAACCTACGACAAACTTAGTATTTGCGGTTGGTACAGTACAGACAGTGGTAATCGGGTATAGGGATCGAACCGCAAAATTAAGTTTGTTTTTTATTGTATATACTTTTCCGGGATAAAAAGTACCCAGTGTGGTGCCCAGGATATTAAAGAATAATTATACCAAGTTTCATCGTAATCGAACCGGTAGTTTTTGCGTGATGCTTGAACAAACAGACAGACAGACAGACAGACAGACAGACAGACCGACAGACAGACAGACAAAAATTTTTTTAATCACATTTTTGGGTTCGGTGTCGGTCTAGTAACACCCCCTGTAAATTATTTTTTTGATATTTTCAATGTACAGAATTTTCACTTCTACAGATTTATTATAAGTATAGATAAAGCCTCCCCGCGTTTTTCTGTCTGTCTGAACGCGATAAACTCAAAACCGGCTAAGTGCGTGTCAGACCACGCATATAATAGGGTTCCGTAGTCACCCATTTCTACTTTACATAAATAGCCTGTATTGTAACGAAACCATACCGCGATTCAGAAATTTGAAATAAATGCACTAGGTACGCCGTCTATCGAGTGTCGTTGTAAACGACAAAACAATTATATACATATGCTTAATAAGCATGACGGCGCTTCGAAGTTTTGAGAGTGTTAAGAAACGTGAAGAATGACAGCGGACATTTTGACAAGCGCGGGTTGACGTTTCTTCACTCTGACGCAACTCCTGGCTCTTTTGCTCATGGCCGTCGGATGGATCAGGGATCCGTTTGCATCGCGCACAAGCAAAACGTGTTCGGTGGAGCGTCGTTGTACCTGTTCCAATTGATTAGAAAGTATTGTGATTCTGTTTGGTAAAACAATAATCGTGCATCGTTGGTCACGCGTGGTTTTAATTCTCCTCGCCCGCCTACCCACGATAGCTCGGCAGCCGCGATGAACCCAGAATTGACTGATAATGGCCATGTGTCGTTATCAGAAGTGGGATATGAAGGGCTTGCTTCAGAGGAGAATAGTCGCACGAGATCTTCAGCGTCGGCATCAGAACCAAGCCTGTCTCAACAGATGGAGCTGTTTTTATCCCGATTGATGGCTATATCACAGCCGCAACCTTCGAACAGCACGTCTACCTAGTTGATTGAGTTTGATCCGGATGACAACGAAGCGGACATCGACGGTTGGTGCAACGTGACAGAAATCGTAGTCAACAACCGTAAGTTAGAAGGTGCAGAATTGCTTTTGTTACTTACACGTGCACTCAAAGGCCGAGCTGCTACCAGTTTGACACGACTACAGGCATCGCAGCTGACATGGCCCCAAATAAAAGAAGTATTGCTCGCGAAGTTTGCTAAACCTATGCTGCCACAAGATTACTTTGACGAAATTCTACGTTTTCAAGTGGGTGTCAAAGAAACCGCGAGTGAGGCGGCCATGCGTCTTTGGAACATCATCGAACACATCCCGCGGATGGAGATGTCCGAAGATGTCACAACGGGATTCGTATCTTCAGTTTTATGCCAAAAGGAAGCCGTGATTCGCCGTGAGCTCCACCCTCATAGCCTGACCACTAGATCTCAACTTCTGCGCTTTCTTAACGGCATTTCACTGAAACGAAGGCATGAGGATGGCGATAACCATGACGCGGATGTGAAAAGGACCCGGTTCAACGAATCACGCTTCACGGGAACATGTCACCGCTGCGGTACTTCTGGTCACAAAGCGATAGACTGCCGCAAGCGAAGAGAAGAGCCTGCTACTTCAGAGAAGACGCACGATCAAACATCCAGAGCCGCTGATAAACCAAGACCAATCACCTGCTTCGCGTGTGGACGACCAGGACACTTGGCGTCGGCGTGTCCACATCGAGCGGGAGGTGGCGGAGCAGCGGAGGTCAAAGGGGTCCATGTGTGTGAACGCAAGACATCGAGGAGCACCTTGACTACATCATCCGGTGAGCCAGTTCCCTTTCTTTTTGATAGTGGATCGGCTTGTTCATTAGTAACTAACAGCTACGCAAGAAGTTCCCAGGTACCGCGCAGAATGATTTAGTTTATCTGACGGGCATTGGTAGGGGGGATGTAGAATGTTTTTCCCAGGTAATTAGCCCCATCAATGTTCAAGGTGTCTCGCTCTCAGTGTTGTTTCACATAGTACCTGATGGCAACCTTGATGAGCCAGTTATATTAGGAAGGGATATATTAGAGTGTAACGTATACGTGCATATGGATAACGATCAAGTTACTTTTTCTCAGTGTAAAAAAGTTAATTTTTCTGACAAATCTAGTAACATTGATTTCATGAACATTGATACGGAATTACAAGGTGATGACAAATTAGCATTAACTAGAATTTTAGAAAAATATAGTGAGTTCTTCACAGACGTATGCCAACGCGACGGGTCACGACAGGCGTTCTCCGTATAGACCTTATTGGTCCAATTTATAAGGCCGTGCAAAGACATCCCTATAGGTTAGCACCCGCGGAAAAAGAAATAGTCAATGAGAAAATAGAGTCCCTATTAAAAGCGGGCGTTATTCGGGAAAGCAGTTCTCCTTTTGCTAGCCCTATTTTATCAGTCAAAAAAAAAACAACACTGACAGGATGTGCGTAGACTATAGGGAACTCAATGCTAACACGCGTCCCGAGCATTACCCGTTGTACCAAGATCCCTGACTTAGACACCATTAGGCATAATGCTTCCGAGAACATCAAAAAGGCTGCTTCGGCAGAAGTAGAACGCTTTAACCGGGGTAGAGCAATAGTGAGACCATTCAGTGTGGGCGACTTTGTCTTTATCAAGGGTAGTGAGCGTAACCAAACCAAACTACAGCAGAAGTTCAAAGATCCTTTTACGATCGTCAAGGTACTAGATCACGATAGATACGAGCTGAGAAACATTGATGGGTCTAACCGAACCTATAAGTACGCCCATGAAAACTTGCGCGCAGTACCCAGGGGCCACGGTGGATTGATTGAAGTAGCTACTTCGTTAGTCAACGAGGCAGAGGAGGCCGAGACGGCGGAGGTCCATAGTTATGAGAAGGGAATGCAACAATGCAACATCTGATGATGATAGTGACACAGTATCGGTATCTAGTTCACACACTTTGACCGCAAACTCTGACACCCTCTCTGCCTCCGAACATGATGAGCAGTAAATGACGAGTTTATAGCAATTGTATAAATCCTGTTCTAGAGAATCGATCTAGAGCGTAAGGCACTGGATAGGCAATTGGGAGCGGCGTGGTTGATCAATGGGGCTGGCCTAAACCGGGTCGATGCCTCTGATCAGACTACGTGTTCCTATGTGGTATGTAGTGTAGTTGATCGACTGGGCTGGCCTAAACCGGGTCGACGCCCACGATCAGACTACGACTTCTCTGGTGTGAGCTGGCTGGCAGGAGATTGAGCCGGGACTGGCCTATGTGGGTCGACGTTCCGGACCAGTTTACTGCAGCAGCTGCGTGTGGCTTTCGTCACTGGTGGAAGGGGCGCTGACGGGTTGTCCGGTCCACCGCACCATGCGAGTTGGTGGGTGGTCGAAGGGGCGCCTGAGGTCAGTTGTCCGCCCAGTGTGTTTAGTTCAGATGTGAGGGGTGAAGATCGAGATCTTATCAAACAGGCAGCATAAATGGGTTGCTAGTCAGGGATGGGCGAGCGTGCCCAAACGTGGACTACAGATTTGTATTTGGTCTTTGCAGATAACTCGAGGCGTGAGCAGTCGCACGAGGACGTGCGAATGTCAGTCCGGCCGTGACGGCGCTTCGAAGTTTTGAGAGTGTTAAGAAACGTGAAGAATGACAGCGGACATTTTGACAAGCGCGGGTTGACGTTTCTTCACTCTGACGCAACTCCTGGCTCTTTTGCTCATGGCCGTCGGATGGATCAGGGATCCGTTTGCATCGCGCACAAGCAAAACGTGTTCGGTGGAGCGTCGTTGTACCTGTTCCAATTGATTAGAAAGTATTGTGATTCTGTTTGGTAAAACAATAATCGTGCATCGTTGGTCACGCGTGGTTTTAATTCTCCTCGCCCGCCTACCCACGATAGCTCGGCAGCCGCGATGAACCCAGAATTGACTGATAATGGCCATGTGTCGTTAAGCATATGCATTTCTTAGCAAGTCACTACAGTGACAAACTTATATTTTTTGACACCAACAGTTTTGTTGTTAAGTTGAAATCGACAAGGAATACAGTGTATCTGCCCATTAGGTTTAGACATAAAATAGCGAGGCTATTAGCTTATATAAACTCAGACATAAGTAGTATGTCGAAGTCTTGTACTATAATTAACACTGCAATTATCTTCTATATCTATACTTATAATAAATCTGTAGAAGTGAAAATTCTGTACATTGAAAATATCAAAAAAATAATTTACAGGGGGTGTTACTAGACCGACACCGAACCCAAAAATGTGATTAAAAAAAATTTTGTCTGTCTGTCGGTCTGTCTGTCTGTCTGTCTGTCTGTTTGTTCAGGCATCACGCAAAAACTACCGGTTCGATTACGATGAAACTTGGTATAATTATTCTTTAATATCCTGGGCACTACACTGGGTACTTTTTATCCCGAAAAAGTATATACAATAAAAAACAAACTTAATTTTGCGGTTCGATCCCTATACCCGATTACCACTGTCTGTACTGTACCAACCGCAAATACTAAGTTTGTCGTAGGTTGGGTCACCCGCAGTGGAGTTCATTTTTATTCCTTTTAGTTTTTAGAGTTATTTAGGTTTATTTTTATATGAGTCGTAGGTATAGATTTTAATTTTAAAGTATAGGTAGTATATTTGATAGTGTACGTAGTGACCGTAGGTTATTTTATAATACTGTTAGGTAGGATTAGTCATTCGTATAGATATTAGTTTTTAGGGATTTTGCTTATTTATTGAGTTTAGATTAGTTATCATCAGAAATAGGTTTATTTAGGTAGATATTTAATTTTCTGTTATTGAGTTTTTTTTTTAATTAGGTAGGTACTTAGGTAAAGATATCATATAGGTACCCTCTTAATCACCACTAATGAGACACAATTGGTTTTCTACTGTAATTAGCCACAAAGGGCCCGCGAGATAGATGGCATTCTGGGGAAGCACATACATTTTATCCTGTTAGCACGTTCCCGTGGGATAATTTCCGACATCCACGCGGGCGAAGCCGCGGGCAGAAGCTAGTTAGTAATAATTCTAATGTACAGGTGGTCACTCAAAATAACTGTAGCACTAATGCTATAACTATTTACAATGATTGTACGAAGGAGGATCCATGTGTGACTATGGCAAGTTCTTGTCCTAATGTGGGGTCCACGAGTAGGGGGATATCATTGCCTGGTGATGGCTTGGGAGTCTTGGGGCTCACTCTGGATGTTAATTTAAACTAGTTAGTAAGACAACAGAAGACACTAGTAACAATATTATTATACCTACCAACAACATGGTGTCTTCTTGCTCTCAAATAGTAAAGTGTAAAAAAGGGTCTGAGCAGAATTCCTTGAAATTATTTCATCAAAATATTCAAGGTTTTTCTACCAAACAGTTAGAAATGGAGCTATTTTTAGAAAAAACTATGTTTGACATTATTTGTTTAACAGAACATTGGTTGAAAGATTATGAAATGCTAATTAATTATGAAAATTATAGTGTGGGCAGTTGTTTTAACCGGAAATCTATGCTGCGTGGGGGTTCACTAATCTTAGTTAAAAATTCTATTAAAACTAAGACTCGTACAGATATAGTTGATCTTTCAGTTGAACATAACATTGAACTGTCCTATGTTGAGCTAGATAAGCATGTTATAGTGTGCGTTTACAGACCCCCTAATTATCAAATCTACTCCATATTTGAGTCAGTAATGGAAGATGTTCTAGCAAAACTTGGAACTGGTAAAAAATCGCTAATTATCTGTGGTGACTTCAATATTAATATCTTAGAAAATAGTTCAAATAGCAGTCGATTATTAAGTCTCTTTAAATCATTCAATTTGTCAAATGTGTTTTCAGAACCAACCCGCATAACTAAAAATTCTGCTACATGTATTGATAATGTTTTTTGTTGCTGCGAATACTTAGATAAAGCCATAGTAAATTATCTCCCTTCTGATCACAGCGGTCAAACTGTTGTGTTCAAATCCAATACACCAGTACAAAAAATTCTGATACAAACTAGACAAATAACACCAAGTAATCTAAATAGATTTAATAATAACTTAATTAGTAAGTTAAATGTACCAGGCCATATTAAAAACAATGTAAATGAATTATATGAGTGGTTCTTTTCGGTAGTACGCACCGAGTTCAATAATACTTTAAAAAAGAAAACCAAAACTATTTGCCCAAGATTTTTGTTCAGTGACTGGGCAACTAAGGGTATTAGGAAAAGTAGGGAAAAATTGTTTGAGCTGTATGACCTTAAGCCTTATATTAACTCTGAAACTTTTAATAAATATGTTGCTACCTACTCTAAAACTTTTAAAAATACCTGCAAGGTAGCTAAAGCCCTCTATATTAGCAACAAGATCAAATCAGCCGATAATAAAATAAAGACGGTTTGGAAAATTATCAATGACGAAACTAACCGGAATAAAAGACATAATAATGATTTCACAATAGAGACTTCGCGTGGTCTCATAAGCACTAACAAAGAAGTTGCTCATGAATTTGTAAATTTCTTTACCAGTATCCCACATAAAACCACTGAAACCTTAAATTCCTCGCCCTTACGTTCTATTTATTTATTAAGAGCAAACGTCTCATCCTGCCAGATTGAATTTAAATTCATGCATATAAACCCCACAATAGTAATAAAAGCTTTCAAGCAAATCAAGATCAAACTAACCGAAGATCTATGGGGAATGTCTATCAAAGTTTGTACCTCCATTATTGAGACTATAGCGCCGTACTTAGCTTTAATATTTAACTTGTGTGTGGATCAAGGAGTCTTCCCGGATCTTATGAAATACAGCAAGGTGATACCACTTTTCAAATCGGGGGACAGTAAAGTTACTAATAATTATAGACCGGTATCCGTGTTACCGGTTTTCAGCAAGGTGTTTGAAAAGGTGACGCTGAACCAAATGCTCAATCATTTCAACACCAATAAAATATTGCACGACCAACAGTATGGTTTCACCAAGGGACGTTGTACGACTGATGCCGGTGTAACTTTATTAAAACACATTTTTACGGCGTGGGAAGAGTCCCAAGACGCCATAGGAATTTTTTGTGACCTCTCTAAGGCTTTTGATTGCGTCGACCATGAAACCTTACTTTTAAAACTTGAGCATTACGGACTTGGAAAACTTGCGCTCAGTTTAGTAAAATCTTATTTAAATGATAGACAACAGCAAGTTCAAATAAATGGTGTCAATTCACTCGGTTTAAAAGTAAAAATGGGTGTACCACAAGGCTCGATATTAGGTCCTTTCCTCTTTTTAGTATATATTAATGATCTACCCCATTTGTTAAAAACTCAACCACAGATGGTGTTATTTGCTGATGATACTTCCTTGATTTTTAAAATTAATAGACGTGCATCAAATCTTGACGACGTAAATAACGCCCTACTGCAGATCCAAAATTGGTTCACTGCTAATAATTTAGTATTAAATGGGAAAAAAACGAAGTGCATAAGATTTTCTTTACCAAATGTCAAAAGTAGTCATTGTGAGATAGAATTGAATCAAGAGAAACTAGAATTCGTCGATGAAACGATTTTCCTGGGGATCACGCTCGACTCAAGGCTTCAATGGGGTCCTCATTTAACATCCCTTGCAGGACGACTAAGTTCAGCAGCGTATGCTGTGAGAAAAATCCGCCAATTTACTGATGTTGATACCGCGAGACTAGTCTATTTTAGTTACTTTCATAGTATTATGTCGTACGGTATTTTACTATGGGGACGAGCTGCAGACATCGAGTCTATTTTTATTCTGCAGAAAAGAGCCATCAGCAGACGTGACTCTCTAAGAGAATTGTTTAAAGATATTAACATCATGACGGTACCTTGTCAATATATCTATGAAAACATTATGTACGTAAGGAAAAATCTACATCTTTTTAGTAAAAGAGGTGAAAGACATAATTATATCACTAGAAATAGGGAGCAATTAGTTCAACCAGGTTTCAGGCTGGCTAAAGTAGACTCATCTTTCATGGGGTACTGTTTAAAATGTTACAATAAAATACCTCCCCACATAATAGAACATAATGAAACGAAATTTAAATCTTGTATAAAACGCACACTATGCAGCCAGGCATATTATAAATTAGGGGATTACATCGCTGATAAAAATGCTTGGCTAAACGCTGGTCCTGCTCCATAAGGACGCATAAATAAATTGATTAGCATTTGAAAATACTGTTGGAGCTGCTGAAGATTTTAAAATACTTTTTTGCATTATATAAATTCAATCTCCTAGTATTGTATAATTGTATAGCACATGTGTGAGTACTATGTACATACTATAAAGCTACCATATACTGTGTACGTCTTTCACTGACTTGAATTTGCCCTGGCAGCAGAGAGTATGTCATGCTCACTCAAATGTCTCGCTGATGGTGGCGCGTGTGTTGGATCATTTGGTTCCTGTTAGATACGGGACACGGGACAAGTGAAACTCTCGCTGGCTGTAAACGCACTGTCGTTTATTTGAACACAACATGCAACCGTTACAAGTACATGTATGCGGGGTGAGGCGCGCGGGTGTGCGCGGGCGATCGCGGACCGATGTCTCGCTCTCGCTCGGCCACGTTGCAGGGCGCGTTACCTATGCTTGTACACAACATCTCCCCACCCTATTCTGACAAGCCCACTTATGAAGAATATGAATGATTAAGAATAATAAAATAATAAAAATAAAATATAAACGTAGCAGAAACCAGAATGTAGGTAGTACACAATTTACACAATATACATGACATTTTTATAATTAATTAAGTTAGTACGTGTGACACATAATAATTATTATTAACTAGGTAGGTATCTTATAACTAATCATTTTCCTAACGCGAGGCTTCTATAGTTAACCCTTGGGATATTGCGCAACATTCTATCGGGATGTTGGGACGCCACTGGCGGCGGTGGTGAGGAACCATTCGTTGTACTTGCACCCTGTACCCCCTCCCCCGCGGAGTCGACTTGAAAAGCGGGACTCTGTGATGTTGATCGTGACGTGGTGCCGTCATCGTCACCTGAATTGTCCACTTCGCCAATATCCCAAGATTGTTGTGAGTTAGCGTAGCCCTTATAAAATACAATTTGATTTTTGTGTTTTTTCACTACACTTCCTGTTAGGTGGTCGTTAATCAAATAGACCACCTTACCAATTTTGTCTGTGATTGTACCTCTGCACCACGTAAACTTATCTTTATTCAAAAATTTTTTGTATAACACTTCGTTTCCGCATTTAAAAGTCTGCTCATTTTTGCCGCCGTTGTATTTACTCTGCAAACACTGTTTTGATTTTACTGAAGTGTCCAATGACGTGTCTGAGGGTGACAACGGTTTTGGCGACAGCATATCCAAGCGTGTTCTTAGTTTGCGTCCAAATACTAATTGTGCCGGAGAGAACCCTGTGACAGAATGTATCGAGTTTCGGTAATCAAAAAGATATCTTAACAGCCTGACCCTACTCTCTTTCTGACTTTGACTAGAGAGGATACACGATTTTATACCCTTTTTTGCAATCTTCACAAAACTTTCAGCCTGACCATTGCTCGCGGGACTATATGCCGGTGACGTCACGTGGTTAATCCCGTTTATTGTACAAAACCGTTTAAAGTCGTGTGACGTGAAAGCCGTGCCATTATCGCTAACAATTGTGTTGGGTAGCCCAAATCTAGAAACGAACTCGCAAAGTTTTTCTACTGTGGCTGATGAGGTCGTTGTACCGCACATATCGTAAACTTCCACCCATTTAGTATACGCATCTACCACTATTAAATAATGCTTATTATCTATGGGACCTAAAAAGTCTATGTGTAACCTGTGAAAGGGTTGGGGTGGATATTGCCACGGCGCGAGTGGGGCACGTGGGGGGGTTGGTCGTAAGTGTATGCATACAGTACAGGAGTTAATCATAGTTTCGATCTCATTGTCAATACCCGGAAACCAAAAACGGGAACGAGCTTCGGCCTTTGTTTTTACAATTCCTAGGTGGGAAGTGTGAAGTTCGTTTAATATTTTAATTTTAAGACTTTCGGGCAAAACTACTTTATGCCCTCTCATGACACAGCCCTCTTCATATGATAATTGATTTTTGCATGCATGAAAAGGTTTTAATTTTATATCAGTCATGCTCCTAGGCCAACCCTTAGAAATAAAATCGATCACTTTTAACAAGTTAATATCCCTGCTAGTTTCCCTGCGCAATTCGTCTAGTGTGACCGGCATGTGACCATCTATAACGAAATGAACGTACGATGCGCGGTCAATGGGAGCGGCAGCGGCAGCAGCGTGCTGTGTACTGTCCCCGCACTCCCCGCCCCCGGGTTCACTGTCCGCCGTCGCTGCCCGCGACTGCGGCCCGTCGCCCGCGCCGTCGGGGAGACTGGCGCGGGACAAATAATCCGCGCTGTTATTCTCGCTACGAACGTATTCGATTTTATAATTATATGCACTAAGGAACAACGCGTATCTCTGTAATCGGTTTGCCGACACCTCTGGTATACCTTTGTATGGCCCAAAAATAGAGATTAAAGGTTTGTGGTCGGTGCGAAGGATAAACGGGTCTGATTTACCGTACAGATACTGATGGAACCTTCGTACTCCGAAAATAATTGCAGTTGCCTCCTTCTGTATCTGGGAATATCGTTTTTCAGCCGTGTTAAGAGTGCGGGATGCAAACGAAATAGGACGCTCGAATCCGTCCTTGTCAATTTGCGACAATATCGCACCTAACCCATTTGGTGAAGCGTCCACAGTGAGGATAATCTTTGCGTTAGGGTCGAAATGTGCTAACACTTGGTCTGACGTTAATTGTTTTTTTATTTCGACGAACGCTTTTTGACATTTGTCGGTCCAATTCCAATTAACCCCTTTCTTTAAAAGATCATATAAGGGACTGAGAATTTCGGACGCCCTCGGTATGAAATTACGGTAATAATTCACTAACCCTAAAAATGATTGAAGTTTACCTACATCCGTAGGCATCGGGGATTTCTTAATTGCTATTACCTTATCCGATGATTTTTTGAGCCCGTCTTTGTTTATTACGTACCCTAAATAACTGATTTCATTTTTGAAAAATTCGCATTTCTCTTTTTGCAAGGTCAGTCCTGCGTCTTGTAGCCTCTGTAACACCTCAGTTAGCCTTTGTAGGTGTAGCCCGGGTCCGTCAGCTGTTACCAGGACGTCATCTAATAGACATAACACACCGTCCATGCCTGATAATATGCTTTCCATAGCGCGCTGAAAAATAGACGGTGCGCTCGTTAACCCAAACACCATACGTGTATATTGAAACAACCCGCGGTGCGTATTTATGCACGTAATTTTTTGCGAATCCTTGTCTAAAACAAATTGGTTATAGGCCATGGACAGATCTAACTTTGAGAAATGCTGTCCTCCGTGTAACTTCGAAAATAATTCGTGGACCGTAGGTAACGGGTATTGTTCTACAACTAATTGTTTATTTATGGTTACGGAATAGTCTGCACACAGCCTTACGCTCCCATTGCGTTTTAATACTGGCACTACGGGTGATGCATACTCAGAGTGATCGACCTGCTGTAATATACCTAAATTTACTAAACGGACAATCTCTTTATCTACCTTGTCTCGTAATGCAAATGCGATTGGACGTGCCTTGAAAAACATTGGTTTTGCATCATCTTTTAACCTTAATTTGACTTCGAACTTCGTAAATTTACCTAGTTTATCTGAAAATACGTCTTTGAATCTACTATGCAAGTTATCGACTGTATTTGCTTCATTGTTTATAAAATTACAGGGCGCTAATTTTAGTTTAAATAGGGACAAAAAATCTCTACCGAGCAACGGAGGCCCTTCGCTACGCACCACGTACACATCCAGTGTGTGTGTACTCTGCCTATAAGTGATAGGTACGCGAATTATGCCTAAACAAACGATACTAGTGCCCGTGTAGGTTAACAACCTTTTCTTAGGGGGCAACAAAGGCAGGCTGCTAAAATGTCTGTTGCAACACTCCTCTGAAATGACTGTGACTGCGGATCCACTATCTATTTCGAACCTCATTTGTGAGCCGTTGATAGACACGATTTCTGTCATAGGTTCCCCCCGTTCTGACACGATATTACGTAAAAACTCACCATCGTCGTTTTCCTCCGCCACGTCACCGGACACAACACGTTTCACTTTGCACACTCTACGCAAATGTCCCTTTTTATTACACTTCCTACACGTAAAGTTCGCGAACCGGCACTGGGATGACGGATGGTTATTTCGACCGCACACGGAGCATTTCTCCTTGACCGGTTCCTTCTCTGGAGCCGTACTCGTACCCTGCACCTTGAACACTACCTGTTCTTGCTGTGTTGATGGTGACGCTGTCGTTGATGCGGAGGCGCCTGCCCGCGCACATCGGATGCTCTGCGCCAACTCCACTGCCTTTGCCAGGGTCAAAGTATCCGTATCCTTCGCGAAGAGTTTGTCCCTCTCGGGACCCGCCGACATACCCATTACAAAGCGGTCTCGAAGAGCTTCTTCTACATTGGCGAACTTGCAGTGTTTCGTGAGGCCGCGCAGTCTTGCCGCCCACTGCGCATGCGTCTCACTCGCTTGTTGCGTTGCCGCGTAAAATGCGTATCTTTCTCCGAATCCACACTTTTTCGGCGAAAAGTGAGCATTTAGTAGCTCCAAAATGTCTTCGAATGGCACCTCCTCCAGCTGTTTAGGCAAAGCCAAGTCGGCTGTGAGCTGGTAGGTACCATCCGTGAGTGCGCTCAGCAGGATCGCTCGCCTTCTTGAACCCGTAGCATCGTTTTTTTCGGAGATGTCGTTTGCTATAAACCACTGCCGCAGGCGACTTTTATACGCCTTCCATTCGTGCACTGTGTGGTCAAAGTTATTTAAAATCCCGAAATTAAACTGAGCCATTGTTTTGTGCTAAAGCGTAAGCGTGGGTTGCTCACCTCGTCGCCACTGTTAGATACGGGACACGGGACAAGTGAAACTCTCGCTGGCTGTAAACGCACTGTCGTTTATTTGAACACAACATGCAACCGTTACAAGTACATGTATGCGGGGTGAGGCGCGCGGGTGTGCGCGGGCGATCGCGGACCGATGTCTCGCTCTCGCTCGGCCACGTTGCAGGGCGCGTTACCTATGCTTGTACACAACAGTTCCCTTCAAAATGGTTGAGCTGAATGGTGCTGATCCACGCGTCATGTTCGTGAACGGGCGCCGTCAGTAGGGACTGGTCATCTCTTTGCTGCCATGGCTTATTTTAATTTAACTTATTTTTATTTTTTTAAACTTTTCATTACGGACGCTTTTAACGTTCTGCATCGTTCTCACATGCATAATTTATAACATAAATGATGTAACCAATACTTTGTAACCATATATTGATATAAAAGAGTGTCCATGGAGTTTCTTGCCCGTTCTTCTCCATAGGTACCTACGCTTTGGAATGGGCAACTAGCTTCATTTTTCTGACTGACCGACCCTTTGACAATTCAAAAGTGCCTGTAATTGGTTTAATTGAAATAAATACTTTGAGTTTGAGTTTGAAACTTATTTAAGCCCCCAGTTTTATTTATACTCTTTAGAGTATTCAAATTGAAATAAAATCGTGTCCAATAGATAATTGTTATGATTTTGATTTTGTTTTTTTTTTGTTTTGATTTTGTTGTTTTGTTTAGTTTTTTTTTTTTGTTTTGTTTTTTTTTTGTTATGTTTTTTTGTTGTTTTTTTTTTTTTGTTTTTTATTTTTTTATTTTTATTTATGTTCTGTAATTTGTATGGTGTACAATAAAGAGTATTCTATTCTATTCTATCTTACATGTTTACTTATTATTTCATTATTTTTGTACACACGGCTTAGTTTTCCAAGTAAGCCCATTTTACAAGTTAGGCTTCTACTCCTCAACTAACAAAGTTATCTAAGCCGTTATAGTTTTCCTTCTAAGTTCATCACATAGTTTACCATCATGAATTTTTCCAGATTTTTCGAGCCAACCATTTAGCTTTTAGAGGGGGGGGGGGGGCGCCCTATTTTAACAAAAACAGCTCTTTAAAATTGAATATCTCGCAAACGGATACCTAAATCAAAAAATCATCTCTCAATGTTAGACCTATCTAATGACACCCCCAATGGGTTGGACGCGAGAAAAAAAAATCATCCCCACTTTATGTGTAGGGGAGGAACCCAAAAAAACAAATCTTTCGTGATTTTATTTTAGCACTTTGACGACGTGGTAATTACCTACACACATATCCATGCAAAGTTTCATCTTTCTAGCACTAACCGTTTGGAAGGTAAGCCGAGGACGGATGGACGGACGGACATGACGAAACCATAAGGGTTTCGAGACGTGAACTACGGAACCCTAAAAATTTTTATACGGTTATCACCAATGGATGGAGTGATTCTAGAGGAAGGTTTAGGTTATAATTCATTATGGTTTTGTGTAAATTGGCTGAAATATAACGATGATTTGATTATTGAAGATGTCGGAAAATATCGAGCCGACTGGGAGCAAACTCAAACTCAAATCATTTATTTCAATTAAACCATTTACAGGCACTTTTGAATTGTCAAAATTAAATAGTCGGTCAGTTAGTCAGAAAGTTGAAGCTAGTTGCCCATTCCAAAGCGTAGATCTCTATGGAACGGGCAAGAAACTCCACGGACACTCTTTTAAATCAAGACATTTTTACAAAATCCTGGTTACATTATTCTTATTGCTTCTATATGTGAGAACAATGTAAAGAAACAAATTAAAATATAAAATTAAAAATAAGCCCTGGCAGTTAAGAGATGACCAGTCTCAACAGATGGCGCCCGTTCACGAACATGACGCGTGGATCAGCACCACCCAGCTCAACCATTTCGTAGGGAACCGAATGATCCAACACACGCGCCACCACCAGTGAGACATTTAAGTGAGCATGACATTATTCTCAACTGCCATGCTCTTTCAAGTCAACATCAAAATATCATAAAAAACGGATCCATGGTTCATGGAGCTTTACTAACGTGCGCAGCGTAAACCAATAGCGTTATATGACAACATTGTATTACGGAATTAATACATTGTTTACCTGGATAACACTATGAAACTTTTAAGCCCGATAGTAGGTACGTTCCGTGGGATATTTTCCGCTATCCACGTCACACACACAGATCCACACATAAACAAGTCCAATGTTTTTATTATTGTTATAAGTAAGTGTACGTGAAAGATCAGGAAAGGGAATAATTTATGCAAATAGCCTTTTTCTGAGTCAATTCAGTGTCTGGGACAATGTGAAACCATCATGTAAGAGATCATGAGAATAATAACTAACTATATGGCTGGAAGCCAAGCTGCGTGTATTACAAGCGCCATAAACGACGAGATGAGGATACGATGTGCTAGGCTGTTTAGTAGTTTATATGTTTACATCGTAACAACTACTTCAGTTTATTCAAGAAATAAGAATATGAAGGACAATTCAGCGAGCGGGGTAGTTGCGTAACACACTAACGGTAGGAATGGCTTTTATTTGGTCAGTTCAACCACATTCATTGCGTTATTTAAGTTGATGAGCAGACTTCCGAACATATGAATCAGTGGATTAGCAATAGCCTTCAAAATTATTCATCATCACATCACATCAATCATTGTTTCGCCATCCATTGCCGACCCTTGATGAATAAAATAAATAGTGTTTACTTATTTAGTGGATTATCTAGATAACGGTCTCTATTGTTGAATTTAAATTGTCAGTGCGTGTCTCAGGGAAAAGAAAATCCATATGTGAAGTGATCCTTACTTGGCAAACCGTCGCCACACGATGCAGGCGTCGGGGTCGGGGAAAGTGCCGTTAGCGGTGAGCGACGTGCCGGTCGTGCAGCGCTTCTTCTCCATGTCGGCGTAGTACCACAGCAGCTGGTTGAGACCTGTCGCGGCATGTCACCATGTTACCAGTGTGAACAGGTCCAGCTACCCTCCTTGAAATTTTAGAAGCTAGAACACTTACCACATGAAAATGCAAAGATAACTAATATATCTAGGACGAAGAACTTGAGAATGTCGAGCACCATCCTGCTGAGCGAGACTTGCAGCGGGCCCAGGTGTGGGTTGACGCTGAAGATGTACACCAGCTTGAGGCTGCTGAAGATGTTAGCAGCAGAGAACAGACCCTCGGACAGCAACATCGGGTCCCACGCATCCCACTTCTCTCGCGGCTGATTCCACTGGAGACCTGCTGACATCTCTCGACGCACCTAAGTCAAAATAAGGAAAAGATAAATAAAAAGCAAAGCGCTGTTCATAATATTCACTTAAGTAACGAAATACATTTCGACATCTATGAAGTGGTCACTAGAGAGTTATACCTGAAAATGTGAGACGATCCGTAGCGCGACGGTGGCGACGTACAGCGAGTTGGTGACGAAGTCTATCACGTTCCACATGTCATGCACGTACTCCCGCAGCCCCATATCCCACAGCTGCTTGACCTCGCTCCAGATTAGACCTGCAATGGTACAGGTACACTCAGACAACTGCGCCTGATATCATCCACTTTCTCCGATAAACACCACTAATTTATTTATTTATATACCTAATATATGAATACAACATAACATTTGTAAAAAAGGTTTTTAATTCGTTGATAAAGCAATGGGTAGCAATACAGACCGCTGACCCAAGCGAGGATGAGCCACTCGACCAGCGAGGGCGGAGCGCCACGGCGCGACAGCGGCTCGCCGTGCGGCGCCGCGCCCCACAGCAAGCCCCCGGCTGCCGTCTCGATGCGCTGCGACGCCAGGATCAGCAGAACTGCAAGCGAACAGTTCCGATGATGAGTTCGCGAGCCAATCGCCATCACAGTAGTGTTGTAGTTGAAGATGGCTTTAAAATTGTGTATAATTGGGTCCATAATAATCTCCCAAAAAAATACATTTTATTTACAATGAGAAATATTAACATACCGTTTACTAATCTAAACATTTGCGTACATTATTGTAGCACGTGTACAGGGTGGCAGGGACATCGACACACAAAGTCTAACCATGAATACTGCACATGATTCTAGACCGCGTAGAAATTTTCAGCAGGTTATAAAAAAAAATCTGCTTTTACATACAAAAGTGCAATAACTACAAAGCCAAAATGTATGGAACAGCTAATTGCTTGTGTGTCCTTGCCACCCTGTATACGCTGACACTCTGAACACTAAATGATTTTTAAAAAGGTGCGGTTTATTTAACTTTGTGTCCATTCTTATCTTTTGCATAACTTCTTGGAGTGGTTCTGCAAAAACTACTTTACTTCCTCTACTAGTGTGCTCAAGGAGGAATTCTAAAGGCTACCTTTCGCCCTTTTTGATATCCTAGGCACCAGATCTACAAAGCATGTAATGTACTAACAGTACGGCAGCTATCCCAGCATTGCATAAATATGTAAGCTGTCACGCCCTTAATACCCGGAGGCTTTTATTTAGGTACCTAGTAAGTTTTTGTTTACATTTTTAATTTTTATTTATTACTAGCTGCACCCCGCGGTTTCACCCGCATAAGCTTCGATCCCGTGGGAATATCGGGGTAAAAAGTGTCCTATGTGTTAATCCAGGATGTCAGCTACGTCCATACCAAATTTCATCAAAATTAGTCCAGCCGTTTGAGCGTGAAGAAGTAACAAACATACAAACACACACACATACTCACTCATCAACTTTCGCCTTTATAATATTAGTGTGATTTTTTTGCTTCAGTACGTATAGTTTTTATTGTATTTGTTGGTATATTGGCGTGGTTAGCTGACATAATTATGGTAAATAATTTAATTTAATGTTCGGTGTCTTGTAATGTTAACTACTTTGCATACCTAGTATTGTATACAATCAAGTATTTTCTAACGGAATAGACAGCTGTGCTGCTGGGGAGTTTGTTGCGGCACTTCTTCCCAGCGAAAGCACTAGGAAGTGGTGAAGGGAGGCAATTTTTGGGGGACTGTCTCTTGTAATTTTGACGTTCGAAAAGTGCTGATTTATATCCTAATTTGAATACTTAAATGATGTTTGATATTGATTTTATTTTATCCTAAACATAAGTAGTACCTAGTACACAGCACAATGCATTCCATTTTTATCAAAATGTATTTGTATGTATTTATATGTACATATATGTATTTATTTGTGCTTATATTTATACGTAAGTAATTAGGTAAGTATATCTTATATTTATACACTGGCCTGCAAAACTAAGTATCACACTTTTAAAATTGGAATAACTTTTTAAGTACCTAGATATATTATATTTTCGAAATAAAAATGACTCGAAAAAGAGTTTAATTTTGTGCATAAAAACTTCATAGTCGAGAACCTTCTTTTAAGAAAATGCTGAAAAAAGCTTTAAATACAAAAATAATCCCATTCGAATTACCTCCAATTTTACCATTTTTTTTCTGTTTTTCTTTTCTATTTTATTCTTGATCGATGAGTCTTGTTACAAAAGCTAAATTAGACAACAGCACATAAATTTTATTTGTCATGCCTCTTTCACCTGAAAAATGTGCTAGGATCATGACTTTTCTGGATCTAGGCATCAGTATGCGTCGTACTGCTAGAATGGTGGGTGTGAAGTTACGAACGATCCAGAAGGTGAAGCGAAGGTACGAAGAGACTGGAAACCATCTGAGGAGACCTTGTAATCACAGACCCAGGTGTACTAGTGCCCGAGAAGACCGTTATATTGTTTCCACTGTGTTGAGAAATCGTCACCTTAATGCAGTTGAAGTCCAGCAACAGCTTCTTCAGACCCGAAGGGACTAGGTACATTAGTGACAGTACAGTGAGAAGAAGACTTGCTGAAGCAAATCTGAAACCCCGAAGACCAGCGAGTAGCCCAAACTCGAGAGAGAGCATCGAGTAGCGAGACTGCGATACGCCCGTGAACACATAGATAATAATATAATATAATATCCCTGGACATTTCACACAGCGCCATCTAGTCCCAAGCTAAGCAACCTAATGCTTGTGTTATGGTAACAAGATGGCTGATAAACTACTTATATACATTTTTTTGGTAAATACATACATATTATAGATAGAAAAACACCCAGACTCGGAACAAATACATGTAAGTAGGTCATACAAATATTTGTTCCGTGCGGGAATCGAACCCGCGACACGCAGCGCAGCAGTCAATCGCTTAACCACTGCGCCAACCGTGCCGTCGAATATAGTGGGATGAAGAAGAGTGGCCAAGAATTTTGATCACAGATGAGTCTCGATTCTCACTTTACATGTCTGATGGAATGCGAAGTGTCTACAGGCGGTCTGGTGAGCGATACCTTCAAGACTGCTTCTCAGAAAGAGTCCAGTACGGTGGAGGCAGTGTACATGTATGGGCTGGCATATCATCAGAAGGTCGCACAGAGTTAGTGGCCATAGAAAATGGCACTCTGACTGGATAAAGATATGCCCGAGAGATTCTCAACGAGTATGCAGGGCCGTATTTAGCAAATATGGGTGATGGATCGATGCTGATGCATGATAATAATAATATTCTTTATTTCAGACAACACATACAAGTACACATAATCCATATAATGTTAGTGACAATGACTTAAAAAACTATATTAGTAAATTTTTACAAACTATACAATAGAAATATTGGATCAGGACGTCATTTCACACGCATCGTCATCCATACGGGGTGTATGGATGACGATGCGTGATAGGTGGGTTACTTCCACACATTACACACCACTCTTTTACAACTCCATCTTTTACTTGTAAATATATCTTTAATTGTTTTCTACCTCCCTTTCTTTAATTGAATCCTACCCTTAACTTTAAAGTTTAGCTCTCCTTGTCGCTATACGACAAAATGACTTGTCGTACCTCATAAAGGATAATCATGATATAGTGTTGTTTGCAGATGACACCACTTTTAAGTATTTAAATTTAAACGTCAGAACAAACGCTATTTACATCGTCAGTAACCTGCTGGGTTACTGACGACGTAAATAGCGCGATCTCTAAAGTAGTAAACTGGTTCAATGTTAATAATTTACTTTTAAACGAGAAAAAAATTAAGTTTACGCTACCTCACGTTAGGCAGGTGAAAACCAATGTGTAAAGGGTGAAGAATTGAATCCTGAAGACGGCACAGTATTCTTGAGCATATCTTTGGATGCTTGGCTTCAGTGGGGTCCACATATAGATAAATTGTCAAAAAAGCTAAGTTCCGCAGCATACGCTGTTAGAAAAATTCGTAATTTAACTGATATAGAGATAGCCCGTTTAGTGTACTTTAGCTATTTTCATAGTGTAATGTGGTACGGTATTCTATTGTGGGGAAATGCCGCTGATATTTAGACTATCTTTGTTTTGCAGAAGCGAGCTGTTCGATCAATTTATAAATTAAGTCCGAGACACTCGCTCAGAGACAAGTGATTAATGTTATGACTGTGCCTTCTCAATATATTTATGAAAATATTTTATATGCCCATAAAAATATAAAAATATTTAAAAAATACCGTGATATCAAACTCAAACTCAAACTCAAAGTATTTATTTCAATTAAACCAATTACAGGCACTTTTGAATTGTCAAGGGGTCGGTCAGTCAGAAAAATGAAGCTAGTTGCCCATTCCAAAGCGTAGGTACCTATGGAGAAGAACGGACAAGAAACTCCATGGACACTCTTTTGTATCAATATATGGTTACAAAGTATTGGTTACATCATTTATGTTATAAATTATGCATGTGAGAACGATGCAGAACGTTAAAAGCGTCCGTAATGAAAAGTTTAAAAAAATAAAAATAAGTTAAATTAAAATAAGCCATGGCAGCAAAGAGATGACCAGTCCCTACTGACGGCGCCCGTTCACGAACATGACGCGTGGATCAGCACCATTCAGCTCAACCATTTTGAAGGGAACCAAATGATCCAACACACGCGCCACCATCAGCGAGACATTTGAGTGAGCATGACATACTCTCTGTTGCCAGGGCAAATTCAAGTCAGTGAAAGACGTACACAGTATATGGTAGCTTTATAGTATGTACATAGTACTCACACATGTGCTATACAATTATACAATACTAGGAGATTGAATTTATATAATGCAAAAAAGTATTTTAAAATCTTCAGCAGCTCCAACAGTATTTTCAAATGCTAATCAATTTATTTATGCGTCCTTATGGAGCAGGACCAGCGTTTAGCCAAGCATTTTTATCCGCGATGTAATCCCCTAATTTATAATATGCCTGGCTGCATAGTGTGCGTTTTATACAAGATTTAAATTTCGTTTCATTCTGTTCTATTATGTGGGGAGGTATTTTATTGTAACATTTTAAACAGTACCCCATGAAAGATGAGTCTACTTTAGCCAGCCTGAAACCTGGTTGAACTAATTGCTCCCTATTTCTAGTGGTATAATTATGTCTTTCACCTCTTTTACTAAAAAGATGTAGATTTTTCCTTACGTACATAATGTTTTCATAGATATATTGACAAGGTACCGTCATGATGTTAATATCTTTAAACAATTCTCTTAGAGAGTCACGCCTGCGGAGGCTATATATGGCTCTGATGGCTCTTTTCTGCAGAATAAAAATAGACTCGATGTCTGCAGCTCGTCCCCATAGTAAAATACCGTACGACATAATACTATGAAAGTAACTAAAATAGACTAGTCTCGCGGTATCAACATCAGTAAATTGGCGGATTTTTCTCACAGCATACGCTGCTGAACTTAGTCGTCCTGCAAGGGATGTTAAATGAGGACCCCATTGAAGCCTTGAGTCGAGCGTGATCCCCAGGAAAACCGTTTCATCGACGAATTCTAGTTTCTCTTGATTCAATTCTATCTCACAATGACTACTTTTGACATTTGGTAAAGAAAATCTTATGCACTTCGTTTTTTTCCCATTTAATACTAAATTATTAGCAGTGAACCAATTTTGGATCTGCAGTAGGGCGTTATTTACGTCGTCAAGATTTGATGCACGTCTATTAATTTTAAAAATCAAGGAAGTATCATCAGCAAATAACACCATCTGTGGTTGAGTTTTTAACAAATGGGGTAGATCATTAATATATACTAAAAAGAGGAAAGGACCTAATATCGAGCCTTGTGGTACACCCATTTTTACTTTTAAACCGAGTGAATTGACACCATTTATTTGAACTTGCTGTTGTCTATCATTTAAATAAGATTTTACTAAACTGAGCGCAAGTTTTCCAAGTCCGTAATGCTCAAGTTTTAAAAGCAAGGTTTCATGGTCGACGCAATCAAAAGCCTTAGAGAGGTCACAAAAAATTCCTATGGCGTCTTGGGACTCTTCCCACGCCGTAAAAATGTGTTTTAATAAAGTTACACCGGCATCAGTAGTACAACGTCCCTTGGTGAAACCATACTGTTGGTCGTGCAATATTTTATTGGTGTTGAAATGATTGAGCATTTGGTTCAGCATCACCTTTTCAAACACCTTGCTGAAAACCGGTAACACGGATACCGGTCTATAATTATTAGTAACTTTACTGTCCCCCGATTTGAAAAGTGGTATCACCTTGCTGTATTTCATAAGATCCGGGAAGACTCCTTGATCCACACACAAGTTAAATATTAAAGCTAAGTACGGCGCTATAGTCTCAATAATGGAGGTACAAACTTTGATAGACATTCCCCATAGATCTTCGGTTAGTTTGATCTTGATTTGCTTGAAAGCTTTTATTACTATTGTGGGGTTTATATGCATGAATTTAAATTCAATCTGGCAGGATGAGACATTTGCTCTTAATAAATAAATAGAACGTAAGGGCGAGGAATTTAAGATTTCAGTGGTTTTATGTGGGATACTGGTAAAGAAATTTACAAATTCATGAGCAACTTCTTTGTTAGTGCTTATGAGACCACGCGAAGTCTCTATTGTGAAATCATTATTATGTCTTTTATTCCGGTTAGTTTCGTCATTGATAATTTTCCAAACCGTCTTTATTTTATTATCGGCTGATTTGATCTTGTTGCTAATATAGAGGGCTTTAGCTACCTTGCAGGTATTTTTAAAAGTTTTAGAGTAGGTAGCAACATATTTACTAAAAGTTTCAGAGTTAATATAAGGCTTAAGGCCATACAGCTCAAACAATTTTTCCCTACTTTTCCTAATACCCTTAGTTGCCCAGTCACTGAACAAAAATCTTGGGCAAATAGTTTTGGTTTTCTTTTTTAAAGTATTATTGAACTCGGTGCGTACTACCGAAAAGAACCACTCATATAATTCATTTACATTGTTTTTAATATGGCCTGGTACATTTAACTTACTAATTAAGTTATTATTAAATCTATTTAGATTACTTGGTGTTATTTGTCTAGTTTGTATCAGAATTTTTTGTACTGGTGTATTGGATTTGAACACAACAGTTTGACCGCTGTGATCAGAAGGGAGATAATTTACTATGGCTTTATCTAAGTATTCGCAGCAACAAAAAACATTATCAATACATGTAGCAGAATTTTTAGTTATGCGGGTTGGTTCTGAAAATACATTTGACAAATTGAATGATTTAAAGAGACTTAATAATCGACTGCTATTGGAACTATTTTCTAGGATATTAATATTGAAGTCACCACAGATAATTAGCGATTTTTTACCAGTTCCAAGTTTTGCTAGAACATCTTCCATTACTGACTCAAATATGGAGTAGTTTTGATAATTAGGGGGTCTGTAAACGCACACTATAACATGCTTATCTAGCTCAACACAGGACAGTTCAATGTTATGTTCAACTGAAAGATCAACTATATCTGTACGAGTCTTAGTTTTAATAGAATTTTTAACTAAGATGAGTGAACCCCCACGCAGCATAGATTTCCGGTTAAAACAACTGCCCACACTATAATTTTCATAATTAATTAGCATTTCATAATCTTTCAACCAATGTTCAGTTAAACAAATAATTTCAAACATAGTTTTTTCTAAAAATAGCTCAATTTCTAATTGTTTGGTAGAAAAACCTTGAATATTTTGATGAAATAATTTCAAGAAATTCTGCTTAGACCCTTTTTTACACTTTACTATTTGAGAGCAAGAAGACACCTTGTTGTTGGTAGGTATAATAATATTGTTACTAGTGTCTTCTGTTGTCTTACTAACTAGTTTAAATTAACATCCAGAGTGAGCCCCAAGACTCCCAAGCCATCACCAGGCAATGATATCCCCCTACTCGTGGACCCCACATTAGGACAAGAACTTGCCATAGTGACACATGGATCCTCCTTCGTACAATCATTGTAAATAGTTATAGCATTAGTGCTACAGTTATTTTGAGTGACCACCTGTACATTAGAATTATTACTAATAATTGCAGTGTTAATTATAGTACAAGACTTCGACATACTACTTATGTCTGAGTTTATATAAGCTAATAGCCTCGCTATTTTATGTCTAAACCTAATGGGCAGATACACTGTATTCCTTGTCGATTTTAACTTAACAACAAAACTGTTGGTGTCAAAAAATATAAGTTTGTCACTGTAGTGACTTGCTAAGAAATGCATATGCTTATTAAGCATATGTATATAATTGTTTTGTCTATTTGATAGTGTCTCAAAATATGGAAAAGCACACAAAATAATTTTATTACAATTTATCTTTAAAAGTTTAGAAACACTGTCAGTGACAACTTCTTTTTTGACTTGTGAACTATCACCTACAAATACAGTAATGTTGGTATTTGAATCATATTGTTTTCCTGTAATTGATGTAATTATTTGTTATCCATGATATAAATACTAGGAACAAACACAAATTTGTTGTACCTACAACAAGGCTCAAGAAAATAGGTGGCTCGTTCAGATGCCAATGTATATTCTTTTATAATAAAGTCCCAAGCCCCGTTCAAGATCTAAGCCTTAATAAATTCAAATCATTCATTAAACGTTTGTTGTGTTGTGTCAGAAAGCCTTTTATACCGTTAAGGATATATCGAGGACAAAAAGGCTTGGGCATTGAGCTGCTTCCAATTTTTTACATACCTATTGAATGTTTTTATTTTGTTTTTTTCTGTTTTGTTGTTGTTTTTTTTTATATAAACCTTGACATTAATGAATTTTATATATACTATGACATTTGCTTACTTTGTAAAGTATTCTATTATTTTAATTATTGTGAATGTGGAGACTATGTGGGTCATTTTATTTATAGGGTCTGGCAGTTTGAGTAATTAATGTGGTAATAAATAAAATCATTTATATTCCCGTAATTTAAAACGTTCAAAATCTAGTCGCAGTCTCATCTCGGCGACAAACAAATGTCAAAAACTTGTCCAAATGTAGGGAAATTAGACGTATTTTTGACAGATTGAGACTGAGATCAGACTGTGAACGTTCTTAAAATTACGAGAATTACCCCTAAGTCCGCCTCACATTTATATGCAGCAGCGCGATTCTGTAACCATCTCACCGTGAAAACTTAGGTGAAGTGAGCGTGGAGTGAGCTGTCATTCCAACTAATGCTAAGGGATTGACACTATTAACAGCTCACTCTAAGCTCACTTCACCTAACTTTTCACGGTGAGATTTTTACAGAATCGATCGGCTGGAAGTATTAAATAAATAAATAATAGGCTCAACAAGTTACTAAGCTTCTATAATGTAAGTTATAAAAAAGTATAATGTTATCAGAATAGTTATTATATTTAATGTCTTTGTATTTAGCGATAGGTACCTAAGTATAATATTTTTATAATTATTTATTTTAAAACGTTTACAAAAAGTGGCGGGCAACGCCGCATCGCAACGCGTTGTAAAAATCCACCTAGAACACTTTAGTAGGTATATTATTAGATATATTGTAGCATAGCATAACTAGCATAAAATGTATGTCCGTCCGTCGTCTTGACTTTCAACCTGATGTAATTGTCCTAACATAATTCTGGTAAAATGAGAACTCCGTTATTTTCCAATTTCCCGGATACAGAAGCTACCATACAAGCAAAAAAATTAACAAGAGTGGCGGGGTTACTGTTTACGTTAGGGATCTCTGGACCGTGTCAGTCTCCGAACCAGAATTGGACGATGCTAATTGCCTGCAGGTCAAGTTGCAGAGTAAAATCTCACTTCTAGGTATATACCGCTCACCCTCTTTCATCAACACTGATCGCTTTTTGAGCTCTTTGGACGATTCCTTAGACAAACTGAAAAACGATGCATGTGTCATTGTGACGGTTGACATCAACATTGACTTATTAAATGACTCACCGAATGCCACCCATGCGCCATACCAATGTTTGATGGCTGAACACGGGCTATTGCCAGCTATCACTCACCCAACTTGGGGAAAAGCGTGTCTAGACCATGGCTACGTTAATCTTAGAGGCGTTACGGCACAGGGAATTGTCTGTGAGGCCTCGGTGACGGATCATCACCTGGTGCTGCTCGGAGTTAACTTCTCTAATCCAAAAGCCAAACCCAAAAATAGATTCAAACTTAAAACCGACTACTCTATGGTGATTGAAGAAGTGAGCCAGCTCGACTGGGCTGATGTTACCTCCGAAACAAATATTAATGATGCAGTACTTCTGTTCAATAAGACCCTGACAGACATAAACACTATAAAAGCAAAAATCAGTCGTTCTAAATTCAACTTAAAGCCCTGGATCACGCCGGGCCTTCTTAGATGCATCCGTCACCGAGACGTTCTTCACGCACAAACAAACCAGCAACCCAATAATGATGCTCTGAAAAGATATAAAAACTACTGCAAAGACATTCTGCGTCAGCGCAAAACTGATCATGACAGGAAAGAATTGGACAAAAACAGAAATTATCCAAAAAAGCTCTGGCGGACTATAAAAGAAATTTGCCAAGTCCCGAAGCGAACCAGCGACAACCAAGAATTGTTGAAACATAAAGAAAACCACAACATCTCTGTTATCAAGTGCAACGAGTACTTTCACGACGAGTACTTTGTCTCAGTTGGTCAGGATTTTGCAACCAACATCATAAAATAAGCGGCCGAAAAATACCTCGGAGTTGAAGGCAAAAGCCCACCCAAAGACTCACTGTTCGTACTCCCTACTGACAATCAAGAAATTAGTAACATCATAGACGATCTCAAAGATGATAGCGCTCCAGGTCTCGACGCATTTCGGCCTCTGTTTCTTAAACACGTAAAGAGATACATTCTAGAACCCCTTAAACGCATATGCAATCTGAGCATGGAAACTGGAGCCGTTCCTACTTGCTGGAAAACTGCTGTTGTTACGCCCATTCACAAAAGTGGTTCCAAGAATGCCCCTGATAACTACAGGCCAATTTCACTGCTTTGTATAACATCTAAAATCCTTGAAAAACTGGTTAACAAGCACCTAAGCTTTCTAGAAAAAATCTCTACTCTCGGAGCGGCAGTTTGGCTTTCGGCGAGGGGAATCTACTGAGCAAGCAGTGAGTCTACTGACTGGCATTATCTCTTCAAACATCGACAAAGGCCACCGTACAGCTGGTGTTTTCCTAGACCTCACAAAAGCCTTTGAAACGGTCTCAATTCCCACACTGCTAAAAAAACTCGAATCCTTTGGCGTCAGAGGATTGTCCTTAGATTGGTTCAGGAGTTACTTGTCTGGTCGACATCAGCTTGTTAAAAATGGGGATAGTGTTAGCGAGAGTCTTCCGGTTGCCTTTGGGGTGCCGCAGGGAAGTATTTTGGGACCCACCCCCTTCATTATGTACATGAACGACATTCTGAGGCTTAACATTAGACAGTCGGAAGTAGTCTGCTACGCTGATGATACAGCTGTAATGTTTCATGGAACGACTTGGAAAGAGGCTTTGGATGCAGCTGAAAGAGGGATGAGTATCATAACAACATGGCTAGAACAAAAATTATTTTTTTTTTGTTCTAGCCATGATACACTAAATCTCAAAAAAACTTTCTTGACCTTTCGCGTCGCACGATCTAGCAGATCAAGCACTGATTCCTTAAAAATACACAACAACAAATGCAATGTTTTTATAGCGTCACCCGTGTCTGCTGCCGATTGCAACTGTAATGCCATTGACAGAGTAGAAAGGACAAAATATCTGGGCGTCATAATTGATCGGAACCTGTCCTTCAAACCACAAATTCAACCACTCGCGAAAAAGACTCGCAAATTCAGTGCTCCCAAAAACATATGTATACAGGTTTACATCTCCCTATGCCAATCTGTCCTGCAATACTGTGTAAGTGTCTGGGGCAGCGCAGCCAAGATATGCATGCTGGAGCTAGAGCGGGCCCAGCGTGCCGTCCTTAAGGTGCTTCTGGGAAGGCCGCGGCGTTTTTCCACAGACGAACTATATAAGGAATCTGGGGTTTTACGCGTACGTCAACAGTAACTGTTTATCCTAGGGTCACTACTAAACGACACTACACGACGCAGCAAGAGGGGTAGGATAATACCTTAACGAATCCCACTTCCAAAAACCAAAACCTTATTCGCGACCCGATTTTCGTCGTTTTTACCCATACGAGTGTTCAATGCTATAAGAAAAATTTTCACTGTGCCGGAAATCTACGCTGAGGCCAAAACTAAACTTAAAGATGACTACTGGGCCGGACTTACGACGAAACAGAAAGTTTACTCTGCTGCCACCACACTCTGATAACATACACAAGAACACACGCATCACACCCCACATGAACTCAACTCAACTGTTTTTGTATGTTTATTCTACGTAGTTAGCTTCTTTTTTAGTAACTTTTTTGTTTGTTTAATTATGAATTAAAAAAATTACAAAATTATTATTATAAATTTTTCAATACCAATCTTGCGCTAGCAGAACTGATTCAATTAGTAACTTTGTGTAGTGTTTGGGTCACCAAGACACAGGCTGTGCCTAGTTTGGGACCCGCTGTTAAATCAGTCTAAGCTTTCTGTTGGTTAGAACTGCATGCTAATACTTGTATGTTTGTGAACTATGTGTAAGTTTTAATAAATGAATATGAATTTGAATGTACAAAAGTATGTATACCTAATTATAACATTATAATCGTGCCAACATTTCGAGAAGTTTTTCTGTGTCTGTGTATTTGAGTACCTAGTCAAAGTATCACTGAAAAATTCACGACCATGCGCTAGGTGGAGTTAGTACAGAGTTCAGTGGCAAAGTGTAGGAATGCTAAATTCCTTTGAACGACTAAGTATCGTCACTCACATAGGAACATGAAGTAGCTCGCCGAGTGACACAGGAACTTGATGAACGGCTTCCTGAGCGTGCGGCCGGCGGACGAGTGCGGCGCCACGATGTAGGCCAGCGAGTACAGTGGGAACATGGCGCCGATGCGCACCATCTCCGCCGCCTGCAGCAGCATGTTCTTGCGTCGGAAGCCCGGCACGCTCTCGTACCAGATAGATGCCAGCAGCTGCTGCACGTTCGGGTGCGCCACGAACTAGAACACACAATTATTAGCAGGTCATTCAATACAATGAAGTACTTCGCCTGTAAGTATGGCGGCGAAAATTGAATTGATTTTACCTTTTTTTGCCTTAGCTTTATAGCAAGCTTAAGCCTGGACAGGCGCATTCTCTCCGGCGCGCCGGGCTCCGGCAGCGGCACCTGCGGCGAGCCCGTCTCGTGGTTGAGCAGCACTTGCAGCTCGTGTGAGGTGCGCGTGTGGTCCAGCAGCGCCGTCGCGAACTCCTGGCACTGCGCACGCAGCTCCTGGTACTCAGTCTTAAACTCGTGTTCGAGCGCGGATAGTCGCCGCAACTCCCAAGACAACTCGAACGCCGTCAAGATGGGGTCTTTAGACGAAAGCGCGATCAGTGACGGCGAGGCGAGTGCGCGGTACGCGTTGATGCGCGAGCGTGAGTGGCGCAGTGAATCCTCCCGGCGCGAGCGCACGCACTCGTCGCAGCCGCATCGCACATCGTGCGGCACCGGCAGGTTGGCGCCGCGGTCCAGCAGCAGCTTGATGATCTCGTAGCTGTCGCGGTGCGCCGCCAGGATCAGCGGCGTGATGTCGGCCGTGAACGTCGCCGTCTCCGGCGGCAGCGCCTCCCAACTCTGTAACATAGCGACGTCACTTAAATAAGCAACACACGGCTGCGATGTACGCGGCATCTTAAGCTAAGCTACTTACGTTGGGCTCGCCGGGCTTCTTGGTCTGCTCCTCGTGATCCAGGAGCGCCTCAACTGCCTCCACAAATTCCTCGGAGATGGCGTGCAGCAGCGCGTCGCGCGTCTCTACGCCGAATTCCAGCAGCAGCTCCACCATCTCCAAGTTCTCGTTGTCGATGGCCATGAGCAGCGCGCTGCGGCCTAGCGGGTCCACGCAGTCCACGTTGATATGACCGGTGTCGCGCGCGCGCTGCAGCACGCGACGCGTGCCCGCCACGTCGCCACGTTCCACGCCCAGCAGGAACTTCTTCTCCTCCAGCGAAAGCACGGCCATCTCCTGGTGCGGCCGCACCACGTTCTCCTCCTCCGTCATACCATGTATACTGTGGCGCTACGGATGACAGCGAATATCATAAACAACCACACGTAACATATACATTTTAAATTAGGTAAGTAAGTACCTACTGATGATATATGAAACGTTAGCAGCTGATACTCTCTTACTGTATAAAACGCCAAGTGCTTGCTTCACGTCGTAAGCACCAGCACACTCTGCAGCTGCACAGCTGCAGTGTGTTAGTGCTAGATACCTGTAGGTACCTGCCCACAGTGTCCACGCCGCTCAATAATACAGTTTATACCTTGTTAAAGAAATCAAGTTACGAGCTTTTGTAGACGGTGACCGAACCAAACTAAGGGCAATAAATTGTTCGCGTTGTGTCGTACCTATGTATACCGCACCTTGTGTATTCGTGATCGTAATATCCAAAGCGAAATAAATAATTTCTTCGATCCCGCCCTGGGAATTCTTCGAATAGATAAAGCTAATGAAATGAGTCGAGTATCGCTCGTAAAGGATGTTGTTATATGCGATATATAGGTACACTCAACATGTCAAGACTTGAATGAAGCCTGCGATGTCGTCTCGACTTCGATCATCAGCTCGTTGGCAGTTACTGGTAGGTAGGTACCGCTCGCAGAGTCGCGGTGGAGTCAGCATTTTCTAGTCTCTACGTAGTCAGTAAGTAGGTACCTACTATATTTTGAATGCGAAAGTAACTCTGTCTGACTGTACTTAACTGCCTTTTCACGCCTTAACGGCTAAACGGATTTGAATGAAATTTGGCACTCGTGTAGACTTATAATCTGGGTTAGGTTATTTTTTGTCCCAGTGGTACATTCCTATGGGATCATTTTCGAACTCCATGCGGGCGAATCCGCGGGAAAAAATTAATTTCAAATAAAGCCGGCAGGTTATGTTGTGTGTACGTGTCCATTCCTAATGGAATACGCTCGAGAGAAACTGTAGTTATATTATAATAACGATGGCACGTGGCAGAGTGGCGAAACGATGCGATAGCGCTGTCAGTGAAGCAGCAGGCAGGGCGCGAGGAGTGTGCACGCTGACCGGCGCGCCGCGCTGGGCGAGGCGCAGCACGTGAGCGCTGCCACTCATTATGCAAATGGGTCGCGGGGTGGAGGCGGGAGGCGGCGCACCTCGCCGCTCGCCGCTTGCTAACCTACGCTATCTTCACTCCCGAACGGCTTTATCGTTCGTAAAAGCCGGCGACGTTTTACAACCGACCTCGCATTATCGGACCGGACGCTGTCTCCGGACCCGGCCCGGCGCTCGTCCCCCGCTATTGTAAAGCTATAAACCAGCAACAGAGCCGGCCCGCCGAGCAGACGTGTCCAGTCGATGACTAGCTCTCGGGTAAATGTTTACGCTATTGAGCTCTAATTCCGAGGCGGACGAGAGCTTCGCTGCGAGATACTTAAATAAAACGTTTTTATTGTTTCATTGATAGGTGAGGCGCTCGTACCACGTACGCCACTTGCGGATCAACTGTCCGACTACATATACTAAGCAGCTCAAAAGACAACAAGAAATCAATACATTCATCGTTATGTGTGTAGGTAGGTGTGCTCTCGTAGTAAACCTCTTACAGTGGCATCGAGACCTTATTGCTAAACTTTCAGACGCGATAAAATTTTAAATTAGGGGCGAACAAACAACTTGCGAAAGTGTGAAGGGACCGCAGATTGAATTCACGACAAGTACCCGAACTTCGACACTGCAACCAATCTGCTCAGTGCTCATGGAGACAGCCTGTATCGCGAGTGGCGAGCGCGACGGAGGCTGCGCGAGCGCGACGGAGGCTGCGCGAGCGCGACGGAGGCTGCGGACTTTGGAGGGTGACAAATTCCATTATTAGGGTCACCACTTCATCTGGAAGATCCTCTCAAAAGGGAGTTAAAAGTCGCTTTGACAAAAGAGATTGCTGAAGTGGAAAAAGTACAATAATCGTGTATCCCTTAAAATGATAGCTGAGTATAATGTACAAAGGAAGAGAAATAATAATAACAAAATATACGCTCAAAACTTTCAGAACGTCTGTTTTGAATCAACGTTAGTAAAGTATCTACCTATAGGTCCCGTGTGGTGCTGTGGTGGGAGGGGAACGGAAGATTCTAAATAACCTCATTTGCATCTCAAACGAGTTTCATACTTCACCTGCAAATGGAGCAGAAATAAGTTCTAAGTAAGTGCCGGTTTCTTAATCTCTCTCGCAAACTCTCGGCAATTTCACTCTTTTGTAATTTTTAGTTACCTAACTAAACTTTATAGTGAGCTGTCTTCCTAAAATAGCTATAAGTACATATATTACAAAGAACAGTCTATATTGATTTTTCTTTGTGATCGCATCACATAAACTAATAGATTTTAAATTAAACTAAAAGAGCAACATTTAAAATAGCAGGTAGGTGACAGATAGTAACTTGTTGTCACAGCTGCCTCGCCCAGCCTCCCAGCTCCACAAAAACCTTTATCCCGTAAAACTAAAGATTAGCCCGATTAGTGTCAGGCGTCAGAGCGTAGGGAAGGTGCTCATTTAATCGAACAATTTGGCGACAAAACCTTTCGACAAAGCGAAGTGCGTAAAAGCTTACGCTTTGTCAAATAAATAAGTTTTGGCCGCCACGTGTAGGTTAATTCGTCATGTGTGTGAACTGAGGGACCACTCTTTTAGTTTTTAATAGATTCGTTCTACTTATTGTTTTAAGTCTACTCTAGGATTTTTTTTTTGCGATATCCAGTTCACACGCACATGAGCACATCACTCGAACATTATTTTGTATTTTGGCAAAACAGGTTAATTTGTGGCAGACCTGCCACAATAGCATAGCATTGGAAATGGATAACGGTCGGATTAGACCAAACGAGTGAATGGATATTCTATTTCAACTGTTTTTGTTTAAACAGTGATAGAGATTCTTTCAGTGTGTTCTTGCACACTGAAATGTAAACAACGCGAAGAAAACAATGCTCATTCTATCAGTTTGGTCTTGCACACTGAAATGTAAACAACACCAAGAAAACCATGCTCATTCTTTCAGTTTGTTCTTGCACACTGAAATGTAAAGAATACCAAGAAAACAATGCTCATTCTTTCAGTTTGTTCTTGCACACTGAAATGTAAACAACACCAAGAAAACAATGCTCATTCTTTCAGTTTGATCTTGCACACTGAAATGTAAAGAATACCGAGAAAACAATGCTCATTCTCTTGTCCTGGTTTTGGTTCTTTGTTCGTTTGGTCTAAACCTACCTTAATACCCATAAGAATAATTTTAACAAATTGGCGACATTTAGGTATTCAGTGGTTTTCTAAATTCCACGCGGACGGAATCACAGCTCGTGAAGCATCCTGGCAGCCAGCGGGGCCTATAGTCATGCACGAAACATTCGTAGTTGTTCGTACAAAAAATGTTTCTTGTTCGAGTTTTAGTCGTCCGTTAGTACTTATACCTACATTTAGATGTCAGATGTATCTGATATTCTGATCTACTGTGAGAGGGATTCAAATTTTGTATTCGTTTGATCTGAAGTTTATAATATTCTATTTTCATTTTATGTGTAAGTGTGTCTTGAATTATTGTAATTGGTTTTTAACCGTTACAATTACAGTTAATAAACATATAATCCATGTGACGTTCCAGTATTCACTGGGAATCCACTGAAAACTGGAACACTATACCAACACTACACGTTCGCTTACGTATGGGAGAAAATCTTTTCACTCATAAATGGCCAACGCTGCGTAAATAAAGTTTAGCCTCTTGTATACTCTCTTCATAAGTTGAACGGAGCCAGCCATACGTAATACAGCCGTACCGAACTTTTAACTTGAAAGCTTCTAGCTACTACACCGATGTGACTACTTAACTTAGATTAAGTTTATTTTGATGAGATAAATTAGAAACCTTCTAACGAGTACCCTGTAAACACTGGCCTCTGACTTTGAAGTACGAACTTCAACTATCTATTCAAGTAGAGTGCTGACCTAGTCTCTAATTAATGATGTCCTTTACACAATACGTACATCAGCACGCGACAATGAGTAGTATCTACTACACGAAGCGACACCACCACACGACCCACTGAGGCACACTTACTATTACTAAGTTTATCCTAATATCTACTTAAAATATTCCAATAACGTCTAAGTACCGACAACTCGCTAAGTACCACTACCACCAGCAGCCAGCCAGCCGCCAGTACCAGCAATCATCCGTCTTCTCTCTCCATTGACTTATCGCTAAATAGAATGATAAACTAACAAAGCAGATACATAATAAATTTACATATGACATGAATCCTGCCGGGGCCAAAACTAAAAAAAACAATCTGCTCCCTATCAGACGAAACACATTCATACATGTACATATACTGTAGCGATTACTGATATAAATTCCATGCTGACCTGGAATCAAAAAAATACTGAAGCAATATGTTCGCTACGTAGATTATGCAGTACCTACTGCAACCGCTCAAGCTAATAATACATCATGCCATACGTAACTCAGGTGCACCTGCACACCTTGTATGCGTACCGCGGGGAGCCCTGCCTCTTCTGGAAGAAAAGCACACTAACTATACCTAACCGCTAGATTATGATGATCACGACTATGACGCGAAGAAACAGATAGAGCAGGCGCGAGCACAGGTTCCGCGAGGACCAGGTGCAGGTGCGTCGGCGGCATACCTTGACCTTGTTGTCTAGCGGGCGCGGCTCCGGCGCCAGCAGCGCGCCCAGCTCCACGCGGCAGGTGGAGGGGCGCCGCGCATCGCCGCCACCGCCGCCGCCGCCGCCGCCGCTGCCGCCCGACATCTCCGAGCCGCCGCTCTCTGCGCACACACACTATCGTCAGCGGCGGCCGCGCAGCGGCGCAGCCGCCGCGAGCCTCGCCCGCGCTGCCCGCTGACGAGAGCGGCCTGCGCGACGAGTCACCGCGTTGCAATGCGGACGGGGTTATATTTAGCGAGGGCGGGCGGCGGACTGCGAGCGCGCACTCGCAGGGCGCCGCGCCGCGCGTACTCACCGGCGCCGTCGCCGCCGCGCGCGCCATCCTTCGTCCGCTCCGTGAACTGAAACAGAGCTCGGTGTGAGTGCACTGGAGCGAGCGCGTGCGCCGGGCACCAGGGGGCGCTCACCTGCACGCGGCGGTCGCGGCGCGCGGCGATCTGCCGCGAGTGGCGCCGCAGCGCCTCCAGCGTGCCGCGTGCCGCTGAGAGCGCGTGGCGCGCTCACTGCTGCAGTGCTGCTCGTTCTGCTCACGCTGCTGGTCGCTCAGCTCACGCTGCTCGCGCTGCTCACGTCGCTCGCTGTTCGCTACTCGCGTCCTATCTGCAAACTGTTCGGACATGAGTTCAAAGCTCCTTATTTATTGTTATTGCATCGTAAAATATTTTTGTGTACAGATGTGTATACGTGGCCAGGTCGTAAAAGTTACGCGTTAATTTTGCACTCCGTGTATACTGACTGAACTCCGTCAGCGTACAGTCCTCTCTGGGTATCTGGCTTATTGACGTTTGTTTATCCATATTTTTTACTAAAATATACATCATAATCGTAAATTATAGATGTAAGTACACAATATAGATATACAATTTATGTACACCTACCCTACCTATGTAGTACAGTTCAATATTTAGCTATGAGCAATAGGTTTATGAACAAAGCAAGAGAACATTTTCAACGACAACTGAACCAGCTTTTAGAGTCACGAACAGTACGTACACGCGACCATGCCAAGACTTACAATAATTTCTACTCCTTTCGACAAATACTTCCTTCATTTTTGTAAATTCGTATCATCCGGGTCGTTTGGTTTCAATTGCTCTCTTTCAGTTGAACGTGGACCGATACGAGAGTGCGCAGTACAGCATATGCGGCAGTATGGCTGCACTCGTTCAAACTGAACAAAGAGCCTCAAATCCCTCAATCACTTTACTCAAAATCCGGCCTTTTCAAATCCCGTTATAATATCAAATATACTTAAACTCGGAGGGTTAACATTTTTATCGTCTCCTAACCGCGGTCCCTATCTCATCCAAGCTACATCTACATCGAGTAGGACATGTATCTATAGCTATTATTAAAAATGTGTTTAATGTACATCTATATACTTATAATAAATCTGTAGAAGTGAAAATTCTGTACATTGAAAATATCAAAAAAATAATTTACAGGGGGTGTTACTAGACCGACACCGAACCCAAAAATGTGATTAAAAAAATTTTTGTCTGTCTGTCTGTCTGTCGGTCTTTCTGTCTGTCTGTCTGTCTGTTTGTTCAGGCATCACGCAAAAACTACCGGTTCGATTACGATGAAACTTGGTATAATTATTCTTTAATATCCTGGGCACCACACTGGGTACTTTTTATCCCGGAAAAGTATATACAATAAAAAACAAACTTAATTTTGCGGTTTGATCCCTATACCCGATTACCACTGTCTGTACTGTACCAACCGCAAATACTAAGTTTGTCGTAGGTTGGGTCACCCGCAGTGGAGTTCATTTTTATTCCTTTTAGTTTTTAGAGTTATTTAGGTTTATTTTTATATGAGTCGTAGGTATAGATTTTAATTTTAAAGTATAGGTAGTATATTTGATAGTGTACGTAGTGACCGTAGGTTATTTTATAATAAGTACTGTTAGGTAGTCATTCGTATAGATATTAGTTTTTAGGGATTTTGCTTATTTATTGAGTTTAGATTAGTTATCATCAGAAATAGGTTTATTTAGGTAGGTATTTAATTTTCTGTTATTGAGTTTTTTTTTTTAATTAGGTAGGTACTTAGGTAAAGATATCATATAGGTACCCTCTTAATCACCACTAATGAGACACAATTGGTTTTCTACTGTAATTAGCCACAAAGGGCCCGCGAGATAGATGGCATTCTGGGGAAGCACATACATTTTATCCTGTTAGCACGTTCCCGTGGGATAATTTCCGACATCCACGCGGGCGAAGCCGCGGGCAGAAGCTAGTATAATATATTTCTATATACAAAATAGTTTATTGTCCACGTAATTCAGTAAACAGACCACGTGAGGAGCTTAAAATATTACTTATATACAAAGCTAGCCTAGGTACAAGACCGTTAATCCGTTAAAATGATTAATTAACGAAGTTAACATTTCGAGTGACGGAAAATTGTTAATGGTCTCATTAACTTCCGTTAACTTTCCATATTCGTATTCCTTATTCCGTTAATCGTTAATAAAATAGCTACTATTTGCCATTTTAGTGACGATTCATTTATCATTTATCATTCTTAGGGCTCGGGGTACCAATTCTAGAGTGGAGACTAGAGAGGTGACTTCGGGTGTTGATATTGAACGGTATTATAAATATGTTTGTGTATGTGTGATGTGTGCGTGGTGTGTGTTCTGTTGGCCTATCGAAACATTACGAACGTTATGGACTCTCGGCAGGCAGTCCTATATAGTTCACGTGGTATGTTTCAATGACAAACATTTTTAAAAGCCAAGGTGAATGCATTGGATGGGTTTATCGTCTCTCAAATAGAGAGCATGGGGTGGGCCCAATTTTTGGCACGCAAGTGTATTTGTAAGTAATTTATTTTAAGCATCGTTCTCATGTTAACGGCTTTTCTTTGTGCACCTTATTCACGTTGGCTCGCCAGTAGGTAATTGTCTTTTTGCTCTTTTGAACTATACTTAATTGCGAATGATTTCGTAACTACATTATACATAAATATACTACTGGTTCGCTGTTGTACATAAAACTATACTATTATGTTATATAGTATTATGTTATTGTGTTCAATGGTCGCTGGAACTTAATTCTGGTTCGGCTGAATTTCCTAAGCCAACTAACTTAATATTCAGCGTGGATGGTGTCGGCTCTGCTCGGTCCTCACGCCCACCGTCCAAAATTAATCCAGGCAAACGGAGTGTGCGACGTGTGGCGGCCCTACGGCGCGGCGGCGCTTCTAGGTACATGTGTCAGCTGTACACTCAGCGCGTCACGCAAGCACGGCCGCGCGACACAGACGCACGCCCGCGCCGCGCCGCGCCGAGCAGCGTGGAGCGTGGAGCGCACACTTGATGACACGTCCGCACGTCCTCACGCGCCACAGTTAAGCCTGTCGGCTCCCCTCGACCGAGAACGTTTTATGGTTCCCCTCTCTTATAAAATCGCGCCTTAGCTGGCGCTGGCGCTTAGCTGGGTTTATAATTGTACTTCAAATTATGGCACGACGATAGGGTCTTACAAAGTAATTGTCTGTGTCTAAGTACCTATCTACTGATCGCATGCGTAAGGAGAAAACCTTATCACCTAACTATTTATAATTGACGCTACGCAACGAACACAACGACGACAATGATGGAGCAGAGGTGTCTAGATTAGTAGGTAGGTACTTATCAGAGTACGTATAGCCATGTTTCTCATTCAGTACTGTTCCTAAATGCTATTATTATTGTAGTTAATTTACGAAACATTCCTTCACAGTGCGCAAGTTTATACACATTATAAGCCGGGCTGCTCGAAGAACCGATCATATACTTGAGCGTACACTCGCAAAGTTCAAGAGAAAACTTAGCCGACAGGCGCGCGCCGCACGGACACGACGGACAAATATGTTGTAGCTGAACTTACACAAGCTTTCCACTTATCAGCCATATAGGGATTTGTCAGTCTCCAGCCTACCTATTAGTTATTTTTGTAATATGGTGTAAGTGTAATATATGTATTAATTTGAAATGCTTGTTTCGCAATTTTCAGCCAATTTAACGTTACGTTACACACTCATAATACCACTTATAAACTGGTTTGTAGCACGTAAAGCTATCACGGCGAGGTGGCTTCCCTACCGGCGGAGGAAGGGGACTCCATTATTACGCAATGTTTCTCGAAGCCGCGCGCTTCCAAATGAAATCCTTGTACAAAATATTAATGTTGACTAGTTTCGCTGGAAAATATTGGCGGTTTACTGTCTCTGGGGACTTTCAATGTCCTCATTTTTATAAAGAAATTGGAATCCCTAATTTTTTGCTTCGACATATCCATCACTTAAAGATGTCGAAAAACACTTAATTTTTCTGAATTTATATTCGCTCTGGAAATCGAATACCAATCTATCGAGAAATAGTTTCCTTTTCGATGTAAACTGCAAATATGAACATGTTTACATACAGAACATTGATCAAACACGTGATATAAAAAATACTCGTCCCCCTGAGCTCACGCCTACTGGAGCCGACTGCCGAGCACAACACAAATACATGTATAAACAAATTAAGTAGCACTTCATCACACATGTTATTGTATTGAAAACATACGGATTCATCGCTCTCTGAATCAGATTAGGGGGCCTAAAAAGGCCACTTTGGCAGAATCATAATAGGATAACAATATGAATCATATTAAAAATCGGAAAATGGTCACAAACTGACAATTCATAATTTGATCTGTGTGCAATTCATATCACAATGAAATAATATTTAAACTGTAGAAATAAAAAATAAAAAACCAATTTGATTAAGTAATAAAATAATAAAAAATGAAATGAAAAATTTACCGATAAAATTAAGGTTTTTATTTTTTTCATGCGGCAATGTTTACACCGGATATGAAATGATATTTTACGAAAATTACAGGAATTGCTAATGATCTGCTGGGAATTCAGGAAATGAAGAGATTTTAGAGGTATTGCTTAAAGTGGCCTTTTTAGGCCAGTAGATCTGACATCATAATAAAACCCAAAGGTTTGGTTATAGGATATGTTGTCGTTGGTTAGGTTGGTTAATATCTGCATAATGTAGCGAAAGGTCGCGTGTCGTGGCAACTCAATAGTCCGCTGCTCCTTAATGTGGGTCCCCGTAGAACATTAGCGAGGGCGGCGCGCGCGGCGGCGTCGGACACACGACTGAGTTACAAACTATTTTGGTAAACACACACGTAGCACTAACTCATTTAGCTTGGTACCAGGCAATCTATCTCAAAACGAACACATTCATTTCATAACCCTTTCCCGTCTGTCGACCGGTACGTCCGCCACCTGGTCGACGTAGCGGTCGGAGCGTGAGCTGCGGGACCTGCCTGCCGGGCGTGAGGTCTTCAATTACATTTACGTGAGCTGCGGGACCTGCCTGCCGGGCGTGAGGTCTTCAATTACATTTACGTGAGCTGCGGGACCTGCCTGCCGGGCGTGAGGTCTTCAATTACATTTACGTGAGCTGCGGGACCTGCCTGCCGGGCGTGAGGTCTTCAATTACATTTACGTGAGCTGCGGGACCTGCCTGCCGGGCGTGAGGTCTTCAATTACATTTACGTGAGCTGCGGGACCTGCCTGCCGGGCGTGAGGTCTTCAATTACATTTACGTGAGCTGCGGGACCTGCCTGCCGGGCGTGAGGTCTTCAATTACATTTACGTGAGCTGCGGGACCTGCCTGCCGGGCGTGAGGTCTTCAATTACATTTACGTGAGCTGCGGGACCTGCTTGCCGGGCGTGAGGTCTTCAATTAAATTTACGTGAGGTGCGGGACCTGCCTGCCGGGCGTGAGGTCTTCAATTACATTTACGGTAGAAAAAAGTGTTATTTAAGGTTTATCTTTTCGACCTACTTTTACTGGAGAACTGTGACTTTGCGTAATCCTATGTTTCCCTTCAGGGATCGCTTGAACGTTCCGGAGTGATATCTCCGTGAACAGGTGGAAGATGCCCCCACACCCCCGCCCCGCCCTCCTGCCACCCCCACGACGCCCACGGGAAGTAACGTGCTGTATTAGCTGAGATTCACTGACGCTACATAACAATGGTTCGTAATTTACACAGAACGTGATTTGGATGAACGCGTAACTAAAGAACAACAGAGTTCTTCTGAGTTTATGTTAATAACATTGGGGACCTAAGGTGTGAATATAAGAATGATTGTTTTAAAACCATAACCAAGCTTGTTTTAAAAATGAATGCTATTGATTAAATAAATTTATGACCTATTTTTAAACGGGTGACTTGAAGTGGTTACCCAGGCAACTTCCGCCTTCCAAAGTTCGTCCTTCTTCCAACTGCAAAATTCCAAAAAATAGCTCAATCTAAACCAGTACCAGTAAACCAGTTAGCTACAGACGGATGATAAGTTTTAGGTTAAGAGGCAAAAGATAACGTCAAATAAACTGTCACGACTGTTACTCTGGAGGGACTGCAGATACATTGTGTACGTATCCAAACCGTGGAACGCACGGCCGCACCGACCGCCGATCACGGCCTTATCTTCCACATGACAGGGGTCTACTTATCACAATTTATCGATGTTTAAATCGCAGGCTGTCCTTCAGGTTTAAAAAGTATCTCATTGAGATGTGTTTCTCAATAATTTCAAGGATTATCTTCGTTGTTCAGTTACAGACTAGGGCCGAAGGCGTCCTAGTCGGATGCATATGATAAACAGGGATTGGATTTATCTCTTACACTTCTGCCTACGTGTAATATAAAAGAATACGAATATAATGCAATATTGCTTATCCCCCATAGCAAGTAGCATGATGACAGCCTCAGTCTGACCAGACTTATAGGAAATATCTACGCAAAATTTCAACAGAATCGATACGATAGTATTTGCGTGATGCTGGAACATACAAACTGAAAAAAAATCTAAAATCAATATTTTCGGCATTAGAATCGTTTCCAGACCTCGTAGTAATTATTTTTTTCAATGATATTCAATGTACAGTTTAGACTTCGTTACAATTTTATTACAAGAATAGAAAATAATAGACATGCTCAATCGGAAAGAGCGTCTGTTAAGGCGAGGTTGTAGTACTTTTTTAAACGTCTGTAAATCTAGAGAAATATTAATTTTGCGCGGAAAGAAAATATTTTAGGAAAGTTGAACATATTGTGAAGCGCTGTGTGAAGATAGAAACGTGAATTAAAATAATTGGCTCATTAAAAAAAATCATAAAGATAACACTAAATCGCTATTTAAAACGTATACCTTGAAGAGATTACATCGTTAAACCATGTAAAAGTTAACCTAAAGATAAGCCTTATTGTTTTTTAGAGCTTGGTAAGAACACATCTTATAATTTCCTTATTATTTTTTTCTATGAAACAATTATACACAAAATCTAGCATTCAAGAGCTCGCAACGGCCGGCCAACGGGCCAATGCCCGCCGAGACGTCATCAAGGTTGGACGCACGCCGTTTGTTCCGTAAAAATTCCCCCCGCTTTTATTGCGCTTTCTAATAGGTGAACATTTTTATAAAACTTGTGTTGATTTTTATTACCAAAAATGGGTAGTAAAAAGAAAATACAGAAAATTGAAACCTAAGGCATATCGAAAGTTGGCACTCGAAAAATGGTAACTACCTACATAATTTCTAATCATTTGCCCGGATTGGGCAGAGCTCCGCCGTGTCCTCGTGGCGGCGATCGGCGGCGGCGATCTCTCGCGTCCGGCCATGGTACGGAGCGATAGTTGCGAGCAATGGGCCGCTCGCCACCCGGTAAGGACCAGGCCCGGGTCGACGGCGCGTTGTGTTCCACGCGCGCCTCAAAGAGGTGTCAGCACGAACTGACGGGGTCCGCTAGGGCCGATGCCGCCAGGGCCGCGGGTTGTTCGAAAGAGATACCGTGGCCCCTGGCATAGGCAACTGAAGGAACACGGGTGGGTTTTAGTCAGTAAAAGTCTGACACGCCCTTCCGCTCAGCCCAGAGTGGGAGAGGTCATTTGATGATTTCCCACCCAAAAAAAAGGCATATCGAAAATTGGCACTCAAAAAATGGTAACTACCTACATCATTTCTAATCATTTGCTGTAAATAAATAAGTAAGTAGATAACGTACTTATTTACAGTAAATGATTTCGTTTCATGACGTAAAGGTCCAAACATTATATAACTACAATCATTGCTTAGACGCGCCACAATACAAAAATGTACGTAGGTAAGATCTACTGAACAGATTGAATTTGTTCAAACGATTATTTTGTTTGCTCAATAACTTTGACATATCGTATAGTATTATAAAATATCTTGTAAATTCTAGGTATAATTTTAACGCCATATAAATCAGAATAAAAAAGGTTATTTTACGTGTGATCCTTCAATTACATGATACAACAGTATGCACATATATAACTAGGATAAAAATAAAAATAGAGAAATAAATTATGAATGATGAAAACATAGGAAAAATTAAAAAATTAACATGTCGAGAATGAGCATTCATATTTTAAAGAACATCAACCAAAATGGGCCTAACCGTGAACACCCGTATTGGGAAAAAAGGAATTCATAAATAATTGAGTAATAATATTTACTGAACATTGGTCCTATTCGGGAGTGTCAAAATATTAAAAACGAATAAAAAAGATTTTAAATTGATTTGTATCTGTATGGTGACAGTTGCGGCGCGGCGTGCGGGGCGCGTTGATTTAGGGTTGCCTAAAGAATAAAACCACAGAAAAAATAATATCGATATTTTTGATATTTCGATTCGAGAGCTTCGAAACATTAAAATGTTTTCCTGGAAGACCAAGCTTTGCTCTGGCTGTTGGAGGGTTCATCTTCAGCATTACCATCATCATCTTAACCTTACATACCTTACATAAATATAAATATATAGTTTACGTTGAAATTTTTTTTTTGAGTTGGTAAAATCATCCATTTATATCTCCCGCTCTAGGATGGAGCGGGAGGGCGTGTCAGACTTTTACTGACTAAAACCACACATGTGTCATTCTGCATTCAGTTGCCCCTTGCGTTCTAGAGCCACGGGTTTCCTTTTCAGAAATCCCCCGCGGCCCTAGCGAACATCGGCCCTGCTGGGCTCCTACGGTTTTGCTGACATCTCTTTGAGGCGCGCGTGGTACACTACACGCCGTCGACAACTTGGACTCGGTCCGGACAGTTACTGGTCAGCCGGGCGGCGAGCTACCCATTGCTCGTTGTCGTTCGCTTTGCGTTTGCCGCTCTTTTTCGTATCGTATTGTGAATATTATTTCGACTTTAGCTATTTTTGACGACTTGTGCTTTTCAAAATGGGGTCTGATGATTTTCTATCCGACGACCCCGGCTCACTCTCGGACTCAGTACCCGCTTCAAACGTTAACCCTGACACTTCTCCGTATAATGAACCCGCTATACATAAAGACTTGCGCGTGAACATGGACTTTCCGATTTTGCCTAGTGAATCTATACATTGTATAAATTGTGGTACTGAAATCACTCACAGGAAGGAGAAGACACATTGTTAATCTTGTGAAAGTGCAGCGAGTTATACTGCAATGGATCGCACCGCAAGTGGTAAGTTCCAACTTCTGAGATGATTATGTACTTACATATTTGAATATTTGAGTTTGCTAAAATCCATCACTAGTTATAGGTTCTGGATGACCATTGTTTCAAACTCTTTATTGTACATAAATAAAAAATACATTTTTACAAGGACGATGGTCAGTGGGTATCTTAGGGGCGGAGTTTACGAAGTAAGCTTATCTCTAGCAAAGATCTCTCGCTCAAGTCAACCTGTGGGTTAAAATAGCGTACAAGCCCATTGTGGAATATAAAAAATGTATGTAGGTATATTATGTCTGTTTCTTTTTTTTTTTAGACATTGCCCCACACTAGGAATTTCTTCTGTATTGTGGGTGCGTTTACAAACATTTAAACTCACAAACAGCCAGACCCGGAACAACTACTTGTAGGTCATACAAATATTTGTTCCGTGCGGGAATCAAACCCGCGACACGCAGCGCAGCAGTCAATCGTTTAACCACTGCGCCAACCGTGCCGACTTTTTTTTTCGATCTTTGGCACACTCTTTAGCTGAACTGGCTTGGTTAATTAGAACATAAATGAGGTGTAGTATTGAAGTTTTTTTTTGTATTATTTAACCAACTTGATACAAAACTTCTTATTTATATGTTTTCTTTGTACTGTAAACCACTCAATAAAATTAATAATAGTGCAATATTTTTATGTTCATGTTCAAGCCCAAACGCCATACAATGTGGTGGATGTCCTTTGAGGGGAAAAAATTACACGATTGTCAAGATTGAGCATTCATATTAAAATTGGCTAGTATAATAATTATTTCACTTTAAATTGTTGACTATTGGAGAAAAGTGTATTTGTAGGTGGTTAATTTTTTTTGTATTTTGAAATGGGGAGGATTAATTATGTCCAGGTTACATATATGTATGTTTAAGCTATTTGATTACAATACAAACAAAGCAGAACAGCAGTTTTAATTTCCTCTTCCGTCAATATACCCGTACCCGATACACCTTACCTACTGCATTTACGCTGCATTGTGGCATGTTCAAACATCGGCTAGCTCGGCGCCCGGCGCGCGCTCGCTCGCTGCGTCTATACGCTCGATACTTACCTATTATGCGGGGAGTGAGGAAGCGTTTTCATACCTACACACTGCACTACAAGACGGCCTTAATATGAGGAGCAACCAATGAAAGCCGTTGATGCGGCGTGTAACGTGGCCACGTGGCCAGCTACTGGCCATCTAATCGAAAATAAGCAGCAACGAATCTGAAAGGCATTCAATTTACCAAACCTACTAACTACGGTATTTTTTTATTATTAACTTAGTCCATATTAATTTACACGATTGTACGAACTAAGTACAGTATTATCATATAATGTGAAGCTAAATAAAACACAAAAAGTTAAACACATTAAAAATTAATGCTTCACCTGAAACAAAACTTCCCAAATGTTTAAAATATTTACAGAATTTTCAACTTCGCAGGAATGCTCGAGTTTGTATGGAATTTAATACATTCTTTATTAACAGTTTCGGAGATAATGTTTTCTTACAAGTACAATTTTCTTTTAAAGCATTAAGAAACGTTTTAACTTGCAAGAAAACTAAAAAATGCTCATGTTAATCGAATACAAATCAGCTAAAATGTTGTTTGTCTGTTGCTTTTGTATGAATCGAATGATTATTTGTCAAATATTTGATTCACAAGATAATTAAAAGCTCTCAATTCTCTCAAATCCTAAACTTTATCAATACCCCCCCCCCCCCCCCTCCTCTTCTCTTAGCTTTACAAATCGGAAATAAAAAGTCAAGACGGCGGCGCGTCAGTAAACCCAATCAATAAGTATTCTGAATTAGAAATGATACAGTTAAGTGGCATCAGTAAATATTCGAGTGACGGGGAGGCAAGTTTGACCAACAAACAAGTAAAGTCGGCAGAAATAGTGTTATCACGGCATTAATGGGCGCCAAGTCGTTCTTAACGCGTCGGCGGAGAGAAGTTGGCGGCGCGATATATGTCATTCAGTTAGCGATGTTACGACTTACGCTTAGATGTGCAAGTTATGTGATGGCTTCAACATAAACAGTTACTTACGACGCAAGGCTGAGCTTGATGCCAAGCTTATACTTGCGCTTAGCGAGCTACCTAGTGCGCCTGCCGAGTACCGACTTATTGTATCACTACCAACACGTTTAGTGAACTCTGCCTGGCGGCCCACGCACGGAGGAGTGTCAACCATTGAAGCTTGATGACGTCAGCGTCGCTTGACGTACTTCTTTAGTCATAGTAGTCAAGTTATGGAAAAGGCGGTACTTTGCGGAAATCCATGGAATTAAAAAGGTATGTAAAAATATTTAGTCTTAATTCCGCAATAACTAGATCCTTTTGGCTTTAGGCTTTGATGCACTTTGCAGCATGTAGAATATGTGGTTATTATGTTGATGCACTTTGCAGCATGTAGAATATGTGGTTATTATGTTGATACACTTTGCAGCATGTAGAATATGTGGTTATTATGTTGATGCACTTTGCAGCATGTAGAATATGTGGCTATTATGTTGATGCACTTTGCAGCATGTAGAATATGTGGTTATTATGTTGCAAGATGTAACCCTGTGCTGTTCTCATAGGTTTGACTAACATAGACTAGTTCGCCATGATCCCCTCACCTCGTTAGGTAAGTTGTGACCATGTTGATGCATAATCTGATGGACATTGATGCAGGACCAGCTGAAGTGATTGGCAGGTTGTTTACGATTAAAGCCGCGTACGATGTCATGTACTACTACTAAAGTCATATTAACATGCTTATAATGGACTTCTTTTGCTTTGTTTTAAAGGTGGAACTTTAAGTATACTTTATTTTACTCGAAGCAGATAATAAGAAAAACATAGCAGAGCTCCTGGAAAAGCTCAAACATAAAAAGATTACTTTTGTATACCGCATACCGAAAAGGAATTTATTAGTACCAACCTACTTACTTACATCTATTATCTATCTTTAATTTATTTAGGATCAGTATTCTTTGATCACTGATGCGGAACATTATACAATACATGTGATACAGTGACATGCGCCATGTTTCATGTAACATCTGTAAGTTACCGTTGACTGCGCACCACACACTGGTCTGGCGAGGCGATGTACAGCACTTAGCACACGATGTTGTGTTCCATTAAAGGGACGGTTTGGGATCACGGAATGGATTTGTTACGACCGGTGATAACACATTTAGACACTTGCAGTTTATAGCTTACAAGGCACCGGTTCACTCCTGCCATGAAATTATAATGGTATCACAATGAGTCTTCAACAGTGTTTCAAAACGAATATTTTAATATTTCTTTAAACAAAATAAATTTAATTAAATAAATGAGAATCTCAAGAACCGCGCAGTCTTGTTTTGATTTTGTTAAGGTGGAAATAATTAAAGAAACCTTATCGTACTCAATTAGGGTCGCTTCAGAACATCCCTGCGTGGGAGGGGTGCGAGCGGAGCGGTGCAGCCGGGCGGGGTGGAAATACTACGGCTACACCTCCGTAGGTCTTCCGTAGATGGCGGCTACGCCTCCGTAGGTCTTTCGTAGAGATTTGCTACGCCCCCGTAGGCTTGTAGTAGGGGTCCGCTACGCCTTCGTAGGTCTTTTGTAGAGATTTGCTACGCCCCCGTAGGCTTGGCGTAGGTGTCCGCTACGCCTTCGTAGGTCTTTCGTAGAGATTTGCTACGCCCCCGTAGGCTTGGCGTAGGGGTCCGCTACGCCTCCGTAGGTCTTTCGTAGAGATTTGCTACGCCCCCGTAGGCTTGGCGTAGGGGTCCGCTACGCCTTCGTAGGTCTTTCGTAGAGATTTGCTACGCCCCCGTAGGCTTGGCGTAGGGGTCCGCTATGCCTTCGTAGGTCTTTTGTAGAGATTTGCTACGCCCCCATAGGCTTGGCGTAGGGGTCCGCTACGCCTTCGTAGGTCTTTCGTAGAGATTTGCTACGCCCCCGTAGGCTTGGCGTAGGGGTCCGCTACGCCTCCGTAGGTCTTTCGTAGAGATTTGCTACGCCCCCGTAGGCTTGGCGTAGGGGTCCGCTACGCCTCCGTAGGTCTTTCGTAAAGATTTGCTACGCCCCCGTAGGCTTGGCGTAGGGGTCCGCTACGCCTCCGTAGGTCTTTCGTAGAGATTTGCTACGCCCCCGTAGGCTTGGCGTAGGGGTCCGCTACGCCTCCGTAGGTCTTTCGTAGAGATTTGCTACGCCCCCGTAGGCTTGGCGTAGGGGTCCGCTACGCCATCGTAGGTCTTTCGTAGAGGTCCACTACACCTATTTAGGCTTGGCGTAGGGGTCCGCTACGCCTTTGTAGGTCTTTCGTAGAGGTCCACTACACCTATTTAGGCTTAGCATAGGGGTCAGCTACGTCTTTGTAGGTCTTTCATAGAGGTCCGTTACGCCTCCGCAGGCCTTGCGTATATGTTCGCTAGGCCTCTGTTGGTTTTGTGTTAAGGTCCACTATGCCTCCAAAGGTCTTGCGAACACCTCTAGTGTTCTACGGCTCCGTCTTACGTAGAAGTCGGTTTCGGTGACATAGGCTTTGTGTAGAGGTTTGCTACGCTTACGTAGGCCTTGCGTAGAAGTCCACTACGCCTCCATAAGTCTTGCGTAGGAGTCCGCTTCGCTATAGATGGATTTGTGAAGCGGTCCACTACGCCTCCATAAGCCTTGTGTAGAGGACCGTTATGCCTCCGTCGGCGTTGCGTTGTAGTCTCCTACGGTTTCGTCGACCCTGCCAGGTCTGCTACGGCTTCGTAGTCTTTGTAGACCCTGCGTTAAGGTCGGCTACGGCTACGTAGGTCTTTTTTTAATTCTATTAACCTCCGTAGGTCTTTCGTTGAGGTCTGCTACGCCTCTTAAGGCTTTGCGCAAGGGCCCGCTACGCTTCTGTAGGTCTTATGTAGATGTCTACTACATCTCCGCAGGCCTTGTGTAGAGGTTCGGTAGGCCTCTGTTGGTTTTGTGGTAGAGGTCCACTACGCCTCCGCAAGTCTTGCATAGAGGTCTGTTACGCCTTCATAGGCTTTGCGTAAAGGTCCGCTACGCTCCCGTAAGCGTTGCGTACTGGTCTGCTACGGATTCGTAAACTCTGCATACAGGTCTGGTACGGCTTCGTAGACCCTGCATACAGGTCTGCTACGGCTTCGTAGACCCTGCATACAGGTCTGCTACGGCTTCGTAGACCCTGGATACAGGTCTGCTACGGCTTCGTAGACCCTGCATACAGGTCTGCTACGGCTTCGTAGACCCTGCATACAGGTATACTACGGCTTCGTAGACCCTGCATACAGGTCTGCTACGGCTTCGTAGACCCTGCATATAGGTCTGCTACGGATTCGTAGACCCTGCATACAGGTCTGCTACGGCTTCGTAGACCCTGCATACAGGTCTGCTACGGCTTCGTAGACCCTGCATATAGGTCTGCTACGGCTTCGTAGACCCTGCATACAGGTCTGCTACGGCTTCGTAGACCCTGCATACAGGTCTGCTACGGCTTCGTAGACCCTGCATACAGGTCTGCTACGGCTTCATAGACCCTGCATATAGGTCTGCTACGGCTTCGTAGACCCTGCGTTGAGGTCGGCTACGGCTCTGTAGGTCTTTTTTATTCTATTTTAATTTGTTAATCATTTGAATGTTTTATTACATTTTATTGAGTTTTAATGTTTTAATTTAAGTCGCCTAGCTGTCGGCGTCCAGTCTAGCCAAATGTACCTGAATACTTGTATTTTACATGGAGCGACTGCCTATCTGAATTCCACACCCCATTTATTGGGTAACACGATACACCTTGGTAACACCCGTATTCACAAACAATACTTGTCTAAGTAGCGAAGCAATGCATTTCTCAATGCGTTCAAGCCTTTTAATTCATAAACAACGCTCAAACGAGTCTTGACTATGCGAACGTACTACGTTGCATAGAGCTCTGTGATTGGATCTGGCACCTACTTATTCTGCTTTGCTCATTGATATAATATTTTATCAAATTCTTCTCCGCTACTGTTCTAGTAGAATCGAAAACAATTTCAAACAAAGCCAAACCAAACCGCAAGAAACAAAAATAACCAAACCCTTTGAGGTAGGCTGGACACTATGCGGTGCTTGATATAGCTAGCCGGCTACCTTATCTGTTAATAGATAACTAGGGGATCCGGCCGGAATAAAACAAAAAGAGGAAGGTGATCAGACCGGAATGACAAGGTTATAGTGGATCAGACCGAAATTAAAACGTAATAACAACCAGCAGGGGAATCACATCAGGGGATCCCACCGGAATAACTCCTTTTCTATGCGTTCATTTTAAGGGACGCATAGTGCCAATCGTCACTCAAGTATTGTCTAAGATTAGGTTTTTGGAACCCTGTGCGTGCGTATTTGTAAACAAGGGTGAAGGCTGGTTGTCAGACTTTTGGGCTTCTTACTACACGTAACGGCTGTCAAAGATCTACGAATGATAGCCGAGATCAACGGCTTAACGTGCTTTTCGAGGCACAGAGGGGTCGCGATATGTAATGCATGGTCACCCACCCATTCACGAACCAACGGCGGGAAACCTTCGAGCGACTTTATTATCAAGTCCCGAGCCTCTTTAATTGAAGTATTGTTATTTTTTACTTTTTTACTTTACAATGCAAGTTTTTTATTTATTAATTTTGAATGTTTTAATTGTTTTCAATACTAATTAATCATCTATATTTTTTGTTTACTTATGTTGTACAAAAAAATATATTTGAATTTGAGGTCTGCTACGCCTCCGTAGGCTTTGAGTCCAGAGGCCGCCGTAGGCTGGGTAAAGGTAGTCTAGTGCGGCGCTGCCCTGACGCAGCACTGCGTAGCTCCTTCTACAAAACGGTTGATAAGGTTAAACGTTTTCTTTTCAGCTACTTCAATGAATTGTAGATTCACAAGGAGTGTCGTTATAACATACATTGTTCCTTTGCAGCATTTACTTGACTCTTGAGGTTGGTTCTGAACAATTTCTAATTTACGTAGTTTTGGTTTTGCACCTGAAGTCCTATATGAAAAACTTACTTTGAACCACCGGAGAAATATATGAATATGAATAAATGAACTGTGTTACCGGTTACCGGTGCAGGAACGATGAAAAAGAACTCATAGAATCGCGCCCGTATCAACCCACGCCAGATGTAAGTGACGACCACTGACGGCTACTGACGGCAGGGAAACGATTGTTTCACGTGCGCTATATTTTATAAGATAGAATTCATCGTATTTTGTTATATAATGTATCATTATAATGCTGCTCTGGCTACAAGCTTCGCATCGTGGTTTTATTACAAAATAACCGCCATTAAGTAGATTCAGATTAATAACGAATAATGAATATTTACTTAATTTAATTATTTGTATTATGTCATATTTCTCATCGTGGTTTGCATTTTTATAATCTATAAGAACATAATTATGTATAATAAAATCATAGCGGAGTCTAAACTATACAAAAAAAGCAATTGCTACGAGGTAGAACGAAGGAACGATTCTTATGCCAAAAACATAGTTTTTAGAATCTTGTCTGTTTATATGTTTATTTGAATGTATGTTCCAGCATCACGCAAATACTACCAAATAGATTCCGTTCAAATTTTGCGTAAATATTTCCCTTAATTTTGGTCTGTCTATAGACAGGGTATAAATTATCATGCTATTTGCAATATTACATTATGTTCGTATTCTTCTATAGTTTGCCGCAAATTGTTAAAAGACGAGCCAACAGTGGGCCTAAAAAGGCCACTTTAAGCAATACCTCTAAAAACTATTCATTTCCTGAATTCCCAGCAGATCATTAGCAATTCCTCTAATTTTCGTAAAATTTCATTTCATATTTGGTGTAAACATTGCCGCATGAAAAAACAAAAACCGTCATTTTATCGGTAAATTTTTCATTACATCGTTTATTAATCGAATTGTTTTTTTATTTCTACAGTTTAAATGTTATTTAATTGTGATATGAATTGCACACAGATCATATTATGAAGTGTCAGTTTCGACCATTTTACGATTTTTAATATGATTCATATTGTTATCCTATTATGATTCTGCCAAAGTGTCCTTTTTATGCCCCCTGGTATGGTATATTGCAGGTAGTTACAGATTTAACCTTTTTAATGATTATCATCACGCTATACCTTTATGGAGCTAAGCAGTCAATCATGATATACATTATACAGGGTATTTTTTAGATAGGGCAGTCAGGGTCACTGTAACCGTTGTACTTACAGGAAAGAAGTACGGTCTAAGAAGACTTTAACTTTTTGAGAAAATTTGATTTGATTCACAGATATTGTACAAAATGTACATATTAATAATAATAATCGTTTATTTGCATGAAATATGGTGCTTACAGATGTCATAATACAATTCATAGTACTTCATGTTCCGTCTACTAAATTCAGCATGCAAATTTTGGATGTGCCATGATTCATAGTTATTGAATGATAGTTGTATTCATTAAAAATTATGTTAGAAAACGTCAATAAAAAAAGAAATTACAAATGACAAAATAAGAATACAGGAAAGACAAAATTACTGAAATCACAGGAATGTCAAAATTGATTAAATTACAGAAATGTCAAAATTAATTAAATTACAGGAATGTCAAAATTAATTAAATTACACTATTCATGTCTGTGCAATATTATATTTCAAAAATTCATTAATAGTATAGAAGCAATTTTCAATTAGCCATGTTCTGTGTCTTTTTTTAAATATATTCGTAGGCAGTTCGCTAAATACCTTTGGTATCTTATTAAATATCTTTATTGCTATTCGACTGGTGTTTTACGGCAAAATTCTGTTCTACACCTAGGCATAGCTAATCTGGTTGGATCCCTTGAGTGTTTACCTGTTTTGTACATACATATTTTCACTATCGGCTTTACTAAATAGGTTAGGGTGATTTTTTAAGAACACTCCCATATCCAGTATATAAAGCATGCCAGTGATAACAATTTATGCTCTTTTAATATGGGCCTGCACGATTCCAATGGCGCTACACCAAATAGCTCGTAAGCAATTTTTTTGCACAATAAAAGCCGAAGCCGCCGAGCCGCCGAGCCGCTGTCCGTAGAATTACCCCATAATATTAAGCCGTATCTTAGCACAGATGAGACGTAACCATGATAAGCCAGTAGAGCGGCATTTATTCCAACAGTTTTCCTAGGGTTTCTCAGTGCAAATGCAAAGCTGTATAGCGTCGCATATATTATCTATATGTTTCTTCTAATTGCAATTTTTATCAATTACCATACCTAAAAATGTTGTATAGGTAGTCAACTTCTTCAATTTCATTACCACGCCCAATAATTTTCATTGTTTTATTTGTCATTTTGTTATTACAGAAATTATTAATAATTAATAATAATTATTATTAATAATTATTTATTATTTTGTTTTGGAGATGTTTACACATAAATTATTTTGTTCAAACCATTCTAGTATGCTTTCTACGGCAGTTTTTATTTATTCCTGATGCTGTTCATTTTTGGTTTCGTTATTTATTACCAGTGAAATGTCATCTGCGAATAACACGACCTTATTCTGGGTCACTGTCAGCAAGCAAATGGTTTTTTTTTTACAAAAACATTTTCGATGCCAATCAATCAAATCAAATGAGAGAATTGAGATAGCGTAGGCCTCTTCTGTCATCTATAGTTATAATAAAATTAAATATAGGGTTAGGTGAAAGTTAGGTGACCATTAATAAGTAATCCCGTGTATTGTTACAGTCTACTGCTATGTTATTTTAGTATCAATGTTTTACCATTAAGTAGTATAATATGCAGGAACGCAGGCGTTCAGCAATGGGAAATTGCTACTGAAGGTTGGGGTGAAGACCCCAAGACGAGCTGGTTCTCACTCCAGTCCTGACTCTCTCTATACTATAGCTGCTGAGACCAGCTAGATGTTTCTACAATAGAAGGTTCTGGAACTATCTGCGGCACTATATAAGGCTGGAATTAGCCACGACCAGTCATACTTGGTTCTGCGATAGAAGCGAATACATCGAAAGTGATCTTCAAGTGCGACTTAAGAGCGATTGTGTTTTATAATTAGTGTGTTTGAGTTGTTATTCGTTTAATTAAAGTGTAACTTTTGGTTATTTTTATCGGCAGTTTTTATTGTCACGAACCCGAAGCTCGTAACATTATTATTACATTGACTTAAATTCCACGAAGTGTTAGTGCTCCTTACTACCGACGAACTAATAGTACACACTACAACGACATGATTCAAATATGCAGTATAGTCACCGCGAGGGCTGAGTCAGTACCTATACATATACGCGTAGATGTTGGTCGCACTAATTAGTCAGGATAATATCGTAATTATTATATTACATGCAGATAATAATAATAATATCCCTGGACATTTCACACAGCGTCATCTAGTCCCAAGCTAAGCAGCCTAATGCTTGTGTTATGGTAACAAGATGGCTGATAAACTACTTATATACATTTTTTTTTTTGTAAATACATACATATTACATATAGAAAAACACCCAGACTCAGAACAAATACATGTAGGACTTACAAATATTTGTTCTGTGCGGGAATCGAACCCGCGACACGCAGCGCAGCAGTCCGATCGCTCAGCCACTGCGCTAACCGTGTTGATGGATACTTTTAGGAAATCGAATTAGAAAAATAATAGTAGTAACAAAGATTTTAGCTTAAACTTCAGAAAGACTTGGAACCAGGCATCTTTGAAGAAGTCCCGCAACCCGAAGAAATAACCCCTTCATAGTACCGTGCCCGTGCCGTGTGTGAATTAGGAGATGTACGTACTCTTCTGTGTTATAATGTGTACTGTGTAGGTATACACAGTACACATTATAACTATTCTATGCCTATGCAGTTCCGGATTAGCCCCTAAGCAAATTAAGCAATTGCTTAGGGTATCACATCTCCGGGGGCACCACAAACCAGGCGCGGTTTTAAAATTAATTGTAGATCAAAAAAAATAATTTCATAATTTGTTCATTAAAGTTATTAACATTAGTCTGGTTTTTACATTTATCGGCACTCCAAGCAACAACAAGCGCAACACGTCATACACATATAGCTACAGGAATAACCATTAGTATTTCGGTGGTTATTAGCAAATCACTCAACACGCCTAAAGATGTTTTTACTTCAATAAGCCCTTTATAAAAATATAGAATCTAGGTTGCACGAGCGAGCGAAGCAAGCTCGGGAATTTGGGAACCCTGCTCGTACTTAAGGTTCGGAAGACTAAGGTTAAGGTCAGATTCCAAAACCCAAACTGCTGTAAAACAAGTTGAAGCTTTTCGTCATAACTCGACAAAGTAAGTTCTCTTTCTGTATAATGGTTAAAAGAAAACAGAATCTATTCAGGGTATAGTGCTAAAATGTTCAGGCTCACTTAGCTCGCTCTTGCATTCTACATTCTTGAGCTTTTCTTCATAGGTCGACAAAGGGACAAAAAAAAAAAAATCTAACCTATCCGACAGTGTGCAAAATTTTCGAGCTCGCTTCGCTCGCTCTTGCATTCTACACTACATTCTCAGTTACTTGAGCTTTCCTGCATAAGTCGACAATGTAACTCCTATTTCTGATTGAAAATCCAAACCAGTGACATTCGGCGTTCCCCAAGGCAGTGTGATTGGCCCAACCCTATTTCTAATTTACGTTAACCAACTATGTAATCTGAGTTTGGAAAATGTGGCGTTTGCTGATGACACCGTCCTTACCTTCTCTGGCGACACTTGGGATGACACCCTCGATTCCGCACAAAAAGGACTAAATAGTGTTCTACAATGGTTCAAAAGACACATTCTCACTAATCAATACCGAAAAAACTAAAATTCTTACGTACATCTTACGAAATTCCACCCAACCTCCTAATTCATACGCTTTAGTAGCGCACTCATGTTCACTGTCTGGCACTGCGACATGTACAGGTCCAAAATTAGAACGTTGTCGAACCATCAAATATCTCGGTGTGACTCTGGATGATGGCCTGAGCTTTGCACCTCATATAGAGTTACTGACAAGGAGTATCAGAAAGCTAATGTTTGTCTTTAGTAGTCTTCGCCACATCGCAGAACCTCAAACTATTAGGTGTACATATTTTGCTCTTTGCCAGTTTCTCCTAACATACTGTATATGCGCTTGGGGTGGTGCACCCAAAACGGTGCTTTTGAAGCTAGTTCGATCTCGGAGAGCCGCTAAAAATTAGTACCTTTAGGTCCATCCTTTTCCCAACTGAAGAACTATATAGGAACTGTAAAGTCCTTACAGTCCGACAATTATATGTATTACACATTCTGCTTCATCAGCATCAAAGAACCTCCTATAAAATAATCACCACCAGACGCAAAGACAAGGTATGTCAACCCTTCCGCTATAAACACTCTCTTACAAGAAGATTTCCCTGTTTCCAAGGTCCTAATCTCTACAATAGTCTTAACAAAATACTGAACTTTTACTCACTCTCTATAGTGGCATTTAAAAAGAAACTAATTAATTGGCTACAAACACTTAATTACAACAACACAGAAAGCTTATTGTTGATATAATACAGCTCCCGTTAAACCCCATTATATCCTCATTTGCTCATCGCTCGCTACCTTTACCCACAAATATAGGAATAACACATACACCCACATACACACCCCCACATACATACACACACTACACTACTCACCTCATAAAATTTTTCGTTTTGTTTTATTTCCTTTCCTAATAGTTTATTTGTCCGTTTACCTAAGCCATATTATGAACCAGTTGTACAATTACAAAATGGCATGTATGTACCTAAATGCGATAAAGAAACATCCAATAAAGGGTCGGGCCCAGCATCTTTAACACAAGTTGTCTTGGCAAATTAGCAAGGGTGCTGGTGTCGCCACACTATAATTTACTTTAAACTGTGTGTATATTTAATGTAAAATGTAAAACTTGATGCAAATAAATTATTATTATTATTAAAATATAAAACAAAACCTAACCTTACTGGAGCGTGTTGTTAAGATTTTCGCTCGCTCCGCTCACCCTAAATAATGTATTATTCTAATTCCTACTATTTATCAAAAAATGCTGCGAGCAATTTGTCAGCATGTAAAAGCTGTGTCCCTGAATAGAATAATTAAGTAATATGGAGCTGGAGATGTACATGAACATTGACGGTAGCGTTAACGTTTGCGACCACTAGAACAACGAGTATATTATATACAACCCTAAAATTGAAAAAATACGAGGCGACTAGTGGACACAGGCGTGGATTGCTTAGGGCATCAAGTAGTCTTAATCCGGCACTGTGCCTATGCCTTATTATTGGTTGCCTTGATAAGAATTGGCTCACAACACAATTCCGACAGTACAATTTAAATAAAAGGAGTTTCCTTCCACTTCGATACTAACCACACGACGGGATATTAAACGTTGTACAGTACCCGACCCCGGGGAGACAGCTCCGCTCAGCTGCGGGCCAGCTGTTCTGTAATTGCGAAGTAAATTTTAATGAGCTCTAAGTTACTGCCTCCATTGTTTGTAGTACTACAACCAAACTTTAGGATTGAGGATCTCATTCAAATAGAAGTACACCAATCAAAGCAAAGTTGATTCACTTATATTTTGTAGTCGATACGGTATCGTACATACTCGTACTTATCGAGGTGCTCATGTGTCTGTTCGAAAACAGTACGATGTCAGTCCGACTCCAGGACCAGACCTCGGAAACATATCCTTCTGCAGCGAGGTGTGAGCCAGGGAGACGTTGTCTCTTCGAAACTGTTCATCGCTACATTGGCGGATGTTTTCAAAGTTCTGGATTCTAAAGGGCCAGTGCGTGTTGCCAGTGATGACCTATGGCACTGAACATGGTCGCTCACAATGGACCTCATTAGCTTGAAAATCACCCAAAGGGTAATGGGGAGGGCTACGCTTGGAGTTTCCCTACGTGATCGAATCAGAAATCAAGAGACCCAAAGGAGAACCAAGGTAACCGACATAGCCCGAAGAATTGCCAAACATAAGTGACAGAGAGCAGGTCAAATACATTGCTCGCAGAACAGATGGACGATCAGGCCCAACGGTTCTGGGGTGGTGACTGCCTACCGGAAGACGTAGCGTTAACACGATCAATCGTAATCGGTTTCATTTTGACAGTTCAACAACATTCATTGCGTTATTTACGTGTTGAGCAGACAAATTTTATGAAGCAATGGATTAGCAATTTGCTTCAAAATGATTCTGATTCCGATTAATTGTGTGTTACGCAATTAGGGTGCTGGTCGAAGCGGCAATGTTTGGTGGAAGCCTATGTCTAACAGCGGACGTATTTCAGTTGAAATAATGATGAGTCGATACCGAACATTAAATATCTGCCAGTGAAAACCGATCGCGTAACTAGTTGAGTAACTTTTCCCCAGTCCCTGAACCCTGAACTGACAGGTACTCGTACACTAACTGAAAGCAATGTCTCGACTATTCCTCTGGCGGGACATTAAAAGACTTGTTTTTTTCTTTGAACTCGCCGTCGAGCGCCGAGCTGCGTTCCGTAAAAGCTTCACAAAAGATAAACGTATTAGTGCCGGCGCTAACCTGTACAACATGCATACACAATACTGAAACAACAAAGCGACATCGTCCATAAAAGTTATTTTTATTACTGCAAAGAGTAGGTACGTGTGTGTTAGAGGAGTACATGTATACAGACGGAGTTTGTTCAGTTTTCCGCTGTTCTACCTCGGTCGGCGACTGACAATGAAGCGGTATCTATAGAGTGTGTGGTGGGGGGCGACCTGCCAGCAGACTGACTCCCATGGGGGTCGTTGAAAACGGATGACAAAGGAATAGCTTCCATAATAGCCAATTAACTTTTTTATAATACATACAGCTGTTTGCAACCCACCTGCCGCATATCGATTGATTGAGAGTAATGCTTTCAGTCTTTCTAATCCTTGAAAGAGAAAATAAGAACCGCATGATAGATTTTATTTCCATTAAGTATGGTAGACAACTGCTAAGCACGGGTAATTAATTAGTGTTACAGTAGTCCCCGGCGAGAACAGCGCCGCTACAAGTAATTGCTTTTGTAGATACATTTGTTGCGGTTGTTGCGAATCGTAATTAATTCAGATTACTGCACATACAGCCATCAGCAAACAACGTCACTGTTCTATGGTGTGATATGAGACAAACGGCTGGCTGCGAGACAAGCGGCTGCATCAAGTATTTATTGTTATTGAATCCTGGAGGCCCTTACTTATCTTTCTTCATAACTGTGCACTCTAAATACAATAAGTATACTTAATACACTCGTTTAACTTTTAAATACGGAGCTATAAAATCCGCTTCTGAAACTAGTTAATATTGAATGAATATACCAATAGATTTAACCACAGATGGCTAACCTCCAACACTATAGGTTAACTAATTATTTGACTAAGCCAATGACTGCTGGTCCAGCGTTGCACCGAGCGAGCTTGTTTCGCAGTCAATTAGAGCTGGAGAGACTCCTTCTTTATTGTCAGATAAATATTACATCCCTTAGAGGAACATGAAACAATCCTGACACTTGACAGTGCCCGAAGTAAAGGGGGTTATTATAGTAATAAAAGTGATGGCGGCAGGACGAGTGATGATCGTATAACGTTAAGTAATGGTCCCGCAGGCGACTCCGCCGACACGACGGTGCGATGGCCGACTGTACCAGACTCGAGACCGCGTGACACACTCACCCCCGTGTTGCAAGGGGGTGAAGCTAATGTTTAGTAGGGTAGGCATGAATCGTTACGTACATTATACATAGTACTGTGCAGATGGCGCTCAATTTATGGAAGTCATTAATGCGGTTCTGCGATTGCCGGTTCGCTGCTTAACAAATATCAATTTGTTCGCGTGTAGACGCGCAAATTGTATTCTTGAAAATCACAATCTATATATATACTCGTATAAAAATAAATCCCTATTTCCCTTGGTCAAGCCATAACTTGAGAACAACTTTACCAATTTTATTTATATCTTTTTCATAAGTTTTCTAATACTTTGTAGAAGGTGATGATTTTTTTTTCTTTGTTTATTTAGGGACATTTATAATCGCAATGCGTATGTCAGTCCCATCGTACGCTAAATATACATTTCTCATATCTGGGCCATGAACCTAAACAGACTCTTCGCATCATCGCCATTTGGTTGAGCAAGGATTTTATGAAATGTGCCTACTTCAAGTCTGTTCAACCTCAAGACCCTAAACAAATAATTTCTAATATCAATTTGTTCGCGTGTAGACGCGCAATTTGTATTCTTGAAAATCAAAATCTATATAGGTATATACCTACTCGTATAAAAATAAATCCCTATTTCCCTTGGTCAAGCCATAACTTGAGAACAACTTTACCAATTTTATCTTTTTCAAAAGTTTTCTAATACTTTGTAGAAGGTGATGATTACGGAACCAAAAATTAAGAACATTGTAGTATGTTGTAGTAGTAGGTGTAGGTGTAGTTGTGGTTGTAGTAGGTAGTACTTGCAGTAGTAGTAGTACTTGCAATTGTAGTTTTACTTGAAGTTGTTATTGATTCTAAGGCGGACAAAGTTCGCAGACAGCTAGTATAATAATAATATCAAAACTTAGTTTATAAAGCTAAGCTTTTGAAAGCTTCCTCTCTGCTACGATCTCGCTGCTCGCTGATCTGCCCGACAGGGTCTCATAGCTTAAGTTACTACCTAAGTACACATTGTGGAATGCAAATGAAGAATTGAGTATTGAAACAAATTGAGATTATGAGGACATAATTATACCTATATGTTTGCTTACATATTATTAAACTTAGCCAAGCGAGTGCTGGCCTTCAGCGCGGTACGCCGGTGGAGTCTGGAGCAATGTAACTGTTAGTCAAGAATTCAAGATATACTGCTAGAGCACCGTTGCTAGTAAACCACCGCAAACTGGACTTGCCAAGTAGGAAATACTTGTGTACCCAATAGGTGAACGAAGATAGACACGAGGCTAAAAGTCAGAGCTTTACAAATGATAAAGTGTGTGACTCAAGCAGGAGCAGCCTCGGGCGCCGCTCACACGCTGCTATAACATGATATTCCGGTATCGGTGGGGATATAAATCAGGTGTGTTTTTAAATGTGTTCATTTTTTTTGCGCGCTCGTCAGTTTTCCGTTTTTCCATCCGGGTTGGCATTGTACCGTATTTCTGAATCATACGTTCTTGCTTATATTCACAGCCCCTTACGAGATAGAATTTTCATTTTCCATCTAAAAAGCGGATAAAGACATCTACTTATTTAAAAAACGATTTATAAACTATTACGAAGGTGAATTCTCCTGCACCGGTTTTGCTAAACTTTTCATCCTGTCTAAAATACCACATGAATTTTGGTAAATCGTTACGATTGTTTAACCAAATCTAATTTGGAACGCGGAACATATTAAATTATGATTTTATGCACCGGTTTGTTATTCACTGCTCTCTGCTTGAAATTAATTTACAAGTTCCGTTTCAGTATCGCTGGTATTGTCCCAGCTGTTGACACCACAACGGTGTAACAGTAATGAGTAAATATTGTAACATGGGTACCTATTAGTGGGAGTGCCTCGGAAGCCGGTAACGCTGTTAGTGGCAGGTGGAGCGCCCGCGGGCTGTCACCGGAGTGTAAACACGCGACGTGGTGGGAGCGTGCCTGTGCCGTGACACAGCCGCTCCCCAACTGCGGGCGCTCGGCAGCACGCGGCAGCGACACCGGGCGGCTGCTGGCCGGGCCGGCAGGCGGCAGGCGCTGCAAGCGGCAGCGCGGCGCGGCGGGCACGTGGCGCGGCCGGTGCGCGCGGTGCATGCGGGCGGCTGTCGGCGGCCGCGCGCGCCTCGCACTGCCGCCCCTCACCGCGCCGCCGTATCGACGCCCGCCGCCGCCGCCCTCCGCCCTCACTCTACCACTCTCGCGGACGTGTGCCGGCGACTTCGCTGCCGACCCTGATGCGATCAAATAACAATATATTATCATTTTATTATTTCTTTCCGCATTTGAAACATCTCGCAGTGTTCCGTTATATCTGACCATGACTGACTTGATTGAATTTCAGCTGAGTCCATGTTGAGTTCTGAACTAAAACTACTAGAACTTATTACACACATAACAGCAGTCTTAAGAATAGATTCATAAAATCAGCGCCTTTCTTGCTAATTCTCTATACTTGCCAATTATTTATTAGCCGTTACATTATAGTTCGTTCGGCGGAGCTTGTGTAGTAGGTACCTGTACCTACCTACCTGCAGGGCGGGCGTGTTTAATGTTTATTTTGAATTGTGCACTACACCAACATATTACTGTCGTTCTTGGAAATCGTTACGATTGGAATCAGATCAGTTTCCAGTGTGAAAAATTTCAAAGTAAGTACTTAACATTAATTTGCACAAATTTTGCACTGTAATGACGTCCAACTTCACGTGGGCTCAAAAGTCGAATATTTTGTCAGCTAGATAAACAGATGAATGATAAACAGATTGGACACAGTGAGGTCGTAATAAGCAGGAATAAGTGTGCAAGTGATAGGTTGATAGGCGGCGCCGGCGCCCGGCTGCAGGCGAGCGGCGGCTTCCTTTGAGGAAGCGAGCGGACGCCGCGGAATTGAGGTCAACCTCCAATCGTTGCCGTAGAGCGTCCGTCAGGCCGAAACTACTGACACTACTTGTGGTCTTGTGCTGACAGTGCCCACTGTACACGCTACTTGATACGCAACACGTTGAGACGAAACATCACTTTGTACAATATAATAGACTTACTCCGAAATTACCATGTAGGTAATTTCGGATTCTAAATAAATATCAAAATAAATCCGTAATTTTGATATCCGGTTCCTAAGATGATTTAATAAATGATCTCAAGATAAAACCCGTTGCACTTGATGTATGCCTGAAGGTACCTGTACCCGCAGTTAATGTAAAAAAAATCTAGGTACTTATCAGTTGGCCGGTAAGTCGGAGTAAGTTGGGTACCCGGCGAGGTACGTGACGTGCGAGTGGAACTAATCATGATCATTATCACATTGATGATCATAGTGTCGTCATGACGTCAGAATGAGAGATGTCTACCAATAGTGTCAAAAGCACACTTTATAAGGCTTGAATTAAAAAATGTGATATGAACTGTGTTGCACAGATTTCATAAAGAGCTATTATGTTAGGTTTTCACACGGCTCGACCAGTGCACCGATGTTAATGAGGTGTGGGCGAAGTTAGCTTAAACCCTGAGGAAGGACAGTACCATATTTATATTTGAAAATAATCAATCAGGTCTTCAAGTTTATAATTATGAGGAAAATTCGAAAAGTAAGCGGATAACGTTGCGGGCATAAAGCTAGTGTGATATGCCTTAGACTTGCGGTCTTGGTAAGACTGTACGTAACGTAGGTGAGGTGGCGCGACATGCGGCCCCGGGCCCTGGGCCCCGGGCCCTGGGCCCCGGTGACCGCGGCGCACGTATGTTAATGCTAAGCTTCTTTTTGCTCAAAACATCCGTGGCTCGTGAATATTTTGTATTTTATTTGTCAGAATAATGTTCGTCGCGAGTTTTGCGATCTGACATACGAGTACGTACTATATTCTGTATGCTCGTAAAGGGGCAGCATGTCCCACGCTGATGTAGAGCTTACCTTGCCCGCCCGCCCAATACTTGGGGTGGCTGTCGTTACATTACAAAGTAACTGCTACCGTAACGGTGTTATATTTCGTTTCTATCATTCTTAACTTTGTTAAGTAGATACGAATATTAAGACAATCAGATTCAAGGGTTTGGTCAATTGACATTTACAGAGGTTACAATTTAAATATTCTCGAGATTTTGGATACTCGAAAAAAAATCTACTTTAGGCCAGGTTTATTTTATTTTGCAAATTCAAATTCTTTATTGCTAACTATGTGTACATAAATAAAGTTTTTAACAGAAGATATCAGTTCTTAGAACATAGTGGCCCTGTTAGGGCATTGCAATTTCAACATGCATGTATGCTTATAATTGTAACAGTTAAACATGCATTAAATTGATTTACATTCATTAATTAAAAAGAAAAAAAGTTATAAATATTAAATTTTAGACAGGACATCGTTTTAATTACATTATATAATTTTATCATTTACATCATATTAATTATAAATTATTAAAGTCATACTCAAATAAAAATACACATGTCATGAGTTTCCTGATTTAAAAATTATGCAGTTTTCCTTTTTGATAGTCAAATAGATACATTTCTTGGAAACGTTACGTAACATCACATAACTAATTAAGTATTAATGTAACCTACAGAACATCACGACACCCGACAGCTAGTCACAGTGTTCAAATTAATTATGATTGTTACGTTATATATCAATCATCATGCTATAAGGAACCACCTCACTAAACGCGAAGCTGGCTACAAAGAGGCGCGCAGTAGAACGCATGAGTTGACGCGTCACGTGCGGCGCTCCGCGATTGCTTTCGATTCATTATTAAATCTAATCGGGTGAAACTTGCGTAAGCAGTTTGCAAACTGAAATCTTGGAGATGAGGCTCGCGAGCCGGGGCGCGTCTGCGCGGTCGTGCGTGAACCTCCTCGATGATAGAGACCCAAAAGATCACCACCAAGTGACAATTTGTTTTAATAATTGATGCTTATACTCACGTTAAAGTATAGCCTATCCATAAACTAACAATAAGATAATGTTATCGCCCATGTTTCGACCGTTTTAGTTTAGTATCTAATAGTTAGGCGACGTTCCCCGAGGACGGTTTGTCCGACGCATGTGTTGGCTCCTTATTAATGGCCGGCTCCGTACGGACACGGATAGATGGATGGCCTCGAGTGACAGCTTGTACCTATTTGCCTATTGTAAAGTAAACCGCAGCTAAAAATACCATGATCCTAGTTTATATAATAGGGACAAAAGAACATGATAACTCCTAAAGAACTTTATCTTTTGGAAATTTGAATCTCGGCATGATTCAAGTTTCTAACACACTGGACTGATCCTTGTAGAGGTAAATACGAAATCTTAGAGACGATCATCGCTATTGTGTTAGTAGAATCGAAAAAAAAAACATTCTCTATTCTCCATTCAAATATCGCACTTCCTATCATACATCGATTTAATTTCGTCGGCTATTAGATTAAATCAGGTTTTTAATCAAACACAACATGCAGAAAGACTGAACTATGTTGCAAAGTAAATACATATAAAAACTATGATATATTAGTCGATTAAAAAAAAAGTAGAGTTTTCAGTCGTTTTGAAACTCACTTTACTTTGCAAACTCAATCACCTATATATTATAGGTAATCACATAATCACATTCGCGCGATATTGTTAGCACTCAAATACATATATGTATATAATATAATCAAATACATGTATATAATATTTAGGTAACATACATAAGAGAGAATAAAAGCCTCTGGGGTCACCGCTTCCCGAGCTTCCGCCGATTCGTTACTGAGACAAACGTTATCTGTCGGGAACGAAGCGAGAGTTTCTGAAAAATGCCAGCTTTGCATACGAATACGAGGCGCCTGAATATAATAATAATAATTAAGTAAATAGGGTGGCAGGGACATCGACGCGCAAACTGTAACCATGAATTCAACATATATATGAGTTTAAATCCCATATAGCGTCGCAATTTTTCGTCGGTTATTAAAAAAAAATATTGCTGTTCCATACATTTTGACCGCGTAGGTATTGCACTTTTCTATGAAACAGAAGATTTTTTTTTTTTGATAACCGGCGTACGCTATGGCAGAGTTGGGCGTAATCAACTACTTTTGTAATCGGATTAATAATCTGATTGAAAGTAATCATGAATACATCAATCATGATTACTTTTAATCTTGATTACTTTCAATCATGACTACATTTGTAATCATTAGTTTTGATTACAATAGTCAGTAATCTTAATTACATGGGTAGATTTGATTAATTTTTTAAGCATATTTTTAATAAATGCGGTTCTATATTCAATCAGTATGTATCTTGTATGTCTGCGTTTTTCTAAAAACTTCTGATCCAATTTGGATGTCATGGACGTTTTGTACTCTTTCGTTATTTTTTTTTATTTCTCCTCAAAAGTAGCTCAAAATGCAGCAGTTGCTGCAATGTCTTACCCCAGATTCAAGGACAAATGGCTTGCTTGTGTTAATATAGAATACCATTCCAGAATCAAATCTATTTTTAAAGGAGCTGTAATCAAGGAAATCCATGAGGCACCTGAAACGCTTCAAGTCACACCTAATAATATATATGAAGACAGCTATTTTGAGTTTGACACTGATTTTTCAGAGCCTGATTCGGGAGATATGTACCAAATACAACGCTCAAAGGCAGATGCCATTATTTCTCATTTTTTTGCGGACCAGGATCGGGATGTATCGATGCTATCGATACCCTGAATTTAAACGTGTTTTTAAAAAATATAACACACCTCTTCCGTCATCGGGTCCTGTCGAAAGACTTTTCTCATATGCGACCATGACCAATTTACCTAAATCACACAGACTTTCGGATGAGATGTTTGAAAAGAGGATGCTTTTAAAATCTAATTTAAGCCATACATGGCACACATAAAAATAATTCTTGATTGTTTTCTTAAGTATAATAATTATTAAAAAAAATTAATTCATGAGACTGATCAAAAAATAAAGATGATTTACAATGTTAATGATTTTATTTTTCGAATTCCTAAATGTAGTTAGTATGCATCAATCAAAAAAGTAATCAAAATAACGATTACAAACTAATAATCATTAATCACCGATATGATTACTTTCTTGATTAATTTCCGTAATCTGTAATCTTGATTGATGATTACAAAATGTAATCGTAATCCTTAATCATTAATCTGATTACAATTTGCCCAACTCTGCGCTATGGGCATGCATGTGCTGAATTCATGGTTACTGTTTGCGCGTCGATGTCCCTGCCAGCCTTTATAATATTAAGGAAGTATTTCAGTAAGATGCTGTAAGATGCTGGCAGGGATCTTGACCGTACTTCTGGAATTGTCCTGATAGCCGTGGAATACCTCTCCACTCCTCACAAGCACCTCAGGACATGTTGCCCCCTTGTCACTACGACACTGAGTGCTAGCGAACGTTTTCGGGGGCCCATTATTGAGTGTGCAAGTCACCCCCTGCCATTTTGTCTGTGAATTATATTATCATTAGTCAGGCAGGGGACATAGACCTTCCATAGTTCAAGGTAACCGATCTACTATACTCTACTCACACCCATAGCCCAGTATATTTTGTTTCATGTTCTGCAATAGTCCTGCACCGACCGGGGGTTGTCCTTGGGTGCACTTGCATGGTGCATACAGGGATAATTGTCGGATGGTGCCTCCTCATCATTTAAAATTGTCTAAAGGGCCTCTGCGAGTTGGCTTCGGCCCCTGGTACGCCTTTCAAAGGTCCCCAGGGTCCCGATATATGTCAATTTCAATAATAATAATAATCGTTTATTTATAAAAAGGGAATACATTTACATTTAATACCTTAACAATTAAAAATAGCGCAGTTGCTAATTTGCCTGAACTAGGTTGAACTTGTGCTTCAAGCTAGAAGTGCATAAATACTTAATGAAATAAATTAACAATAAATATAACGTAAAAACTGAGGTAAATAAAAGTAAAATAGCATGTTAGTAGTTTTATTTGCAGACATTAAGTAGGTCTTCTGTCTGTGCATAATCGATGGTTAGTAAATAATCAAGTATAATTTTTTACAGCTATAGTAATTTAGTTTATATATACTTAATTTTCTATTTAATCTATTGTACAGGAATGGACCTAAGAATGTTAAAAATCTTTCTACAAAGACATGTTTTGAGGCTGCATTAGACATGCATACTAGATCATTCCGTCTCTTGTTAGTGTTGTCGGCATTGTAGGCAAGCAAAGTGCATAATAAAATCCTGGCGAACAGTTAGTACGTGGATTTATATATCAGATCTGTAGGAAAAAAGAAGGGATGGAAGTTTGCTACCTTCAAAATTGCTCTCTGAGCTCTTTCAAGAGGAAGAAAATTAGTTTTTGGTGCGCCACCCCAAGAAGTGATACAGTATTGAATTATAGATTGACTTAGGGCCAAATAAACTTGTGTGATTAATTTTGAATCTGCTAAAGTTCGCAATTTTATTAAAACATATATTAGTTTGCGGACCCTTTTAACTAGGCTTTCAATATATCTTTTGATATAAAGAGAGTGTATTATAAAGAGAGTGTGTCGTCCATTATTACCCCAAGGTATTTTATGTTGCTCATTTTGTGGATAAAGGGACAATTACACATGGTGATTGTACGGTTTTCACATTGATGGGCAAACAGATGAGGGTTAGTAATGTTAAAGTTATTTTTCACTTTGTAGTGTCGTTTTTGGAAGTCGGTTGATTTTTTTTGCAAAAAAGTTTTTATTACCAATGCGGTCAATTTTCTCTTCTTTTCAACTCATCTTTTATCTTTCACACTCTTTGCGCTCTCTCTACTCGCAGCATACCTACCAGTAGCGTGCCTCACCACGCCGGTATACAGTACATTAGTATCGATTGTGCTAGGGGAAAATAAACTAATTTAAATGACTCCAGGTCAGCAGAAGATCTTAATTTTTTGAAAATGTACCGAAGTTTTCTTGTACGGGAAACTATATTTCCTATATGCTTGTCCCAGCTAAAACGGGAGTCGATTTGCACTCCCAGATACCTCACGTCGGTTGTGCGTATGAGAGGTAGGCAGTCACAATTGGGACTAGAGCGACGACAGATGTGAGCAATAATTTTTAGTGAGTCCGATGGTTGAGACGCGGAAGAACCAGAAAAAGTTATAAATTTGGTTTTAAGTGCGTTAAGGGTTAACGGGTTGTCGTTTAGCCAAGATATTACGATCGACAGGGCCTTTTCAGTTTCCTTAAATTATTATACTATCTTTTAGACAATTCAGGCATAAGCAGTTGCCTATTGCCTATACTGGATGTCCACAGGTGGCGCGGAGGCAGCAACCAGTATATTATCAACACGTAAAATAGCCGTAAAAATAGCCATAGGTAGATAAGCTAAGTCTATTCCTAAGTATATTCGTGTAGTTCGCTGCCAGTACCTATATCTAATACAAACATGTGCTGTGGAGTATTTTGGATGGCTTGTGTTATACTTTGGATGGCTGGTGTTATATTTTGGATGGCTTGTGTTATATTTTGGATGGCTTGTGTTATATTTTGGATGGCTTGTGTTATACTTTGGATGGCTGGTGTTATATTTTGGATGGCTTGTGTTATATTTTGGCTGGCTTGTGTTATATTTTGGATGGCTTGTGTTATATTCGTCGAAATGTGCTACATGTTTGCGCTTTAAAAAACAAGCCGACCACAAGACGGGAGACACAGATTGCCCTGCTAAAAAAGCTGCCGAATACAGGTACATTAATTCGATAGATTATGAAGGTGCCTAAGAGCGCCACTTACTATTTTATTTTTTAGACTTAATTTATTGTTGTAATTTTTAGTTTAATATGGATGACAACTTAATTACCGATATTGATAACACCTTTTTAACTATATCAAAGACATGTGACGTTGAGGACTGCAGACAATAATCTTTCCAACTGTCAAAATTCAAGAACAAAAATATAAGAACAAGATAGTTTTAATGTTTTTCTTCATAGACTTAACTTTGATTGTGATATAATGGTACCTACTAACCGAGTGCTGGCTATCTAATCGCCACGCCAGCCTCCCAGTAATACCCCCGGTATTGCTGGGAGGTATAACTTATAACATACCACAATAAACCACAATCAAAATGATGGTGTGGTAGTCTTTGCTAAGGAATCTTTAAAGGTCACAGTCGAGGAACATACTCTGCAAGATTGTATGAGTAATTGTTTAGTCATCAAAATTGGTACAACCACAGCGATAATCGCTATGTATGTAGATCCCCTTCCTCTAGAAACTTAGATCCCTTTAACAATTCCTTAAATCTGATTTTTCAAGCACTAAGTCCATTTAAGAATGTTATACTAACAGGTGATTTAAATATAAATATTGGCTCCGAAAACTGCGACACAGGGACCCAAGATTACCTCAATATCTGCTTACATCATGGTTTCCTCCCCGCTCACACATTGCCTACTCATCAGAGCGGTTCCTGTCTCGATTGTAATGATGATCTAAACCAGCCTATCATATGTTACGTTTGTTACTAACTCAACAACACTTACTCAACGTAAATTTAACGCTGCCTAAGCTAAATCGTCCTCCCACCTCTCCTCGTCCTCTAACCTCTTCATTTTGCACTTTTGACTGACAACTGATGACTTTCTTTCAATGAGTTTCCAACATTCGATGACATTTGCTCAGAGAACGATTTAGATTAAATGCGCACATGATTGACAAATGTTCGCTCAAGTGGCAGGGTCGCCATATTTAACGAGAATGAAACATCTCAGATGCCGAGTAAATACTGATTATATTTGGTATGTTCATAGGTCTTATAATGTACTCACACTAGTAGAATATACTTAATATACTTGTACATCACAAGACTAGTAGCAAATGTTTAACAAGCAATATTAAGTAATACGACAGTTTCAACAGTAAATAAGAATTTTTATAATATTAAACCATGGATTACTCCGGGACTAATTCAGTGTATCAAACACAGAGATAAACTTCATCAGAAATAATTTATTTTGCAACTAGCTTCTGCCCGCGGCTTCGCCCGCGTGGATGTCGGAAATTATCCCACGGGAACGTGCTAACAGGATAAAATGTATGTGCTTCCCCAGGATGCCATCTATCTCTATGCCAAATCAGAAGTTCAGTGGTTTAGGCGTGAAAATGTAACATACAGTTTCAAGTTCAAATCCTCCCCTTAAAAACTGAATTACTCGTACCCCTTTTTGTCCCGTCAGTGGTAAATTTTCGACAACTTTACATACCTACTTATTATTAATTATTTTCTGTCAAAAGTATCAGTACTGAGTTTCGAGTTACTCGGATCGCGCATTCAATTTCTTCCACACAAACTTAACACCCCTATTATCCTCCTTTGAGGGGCAGTTTTAAAAAACTTATAATGATAAACTTTATACTTACTTAGGCAAGTATTCTTGCCAAGTTTCAAGTTTATTAACTAAATGAATAAGATTTTTCATATAAACTGTATCCCCCGCTTTTCACCCCCACAGGGGTGGAATTTTGAAAAATCGTTGGGATTATTCATAACTTTACTCAAAGATTATTTATACTAATTATTTGTACTAATTTTCGAGTTAATCAAGCCATGCAGTAAAATCCTCCCCTGAAAAATTGACTACCCCATTTCAGCCCGTCAGGGGTAGATTTTCAAAAAACCCTGATACACATTATTCTTTACTTTCAATATTAGGTATAAATAGTGAGTATCGAGTAAATCGGACTGCGCGCTAAAATTCTTCCATACAAACTTTGAAACCCCCAATCTCTTATTAGGGGGTAGTTTAGAAGAAAAAAACTGTCAATCTTCTTAATTTATTTAATAATAATAAGAAGAAGAACACACCCTCCAAATTTCATGTCTCTAGGACCAGCGGTTTAGGCTGTGCGTTGATCTATCAGTCAGTCAGGACTTTGAATTTTATATATATAGATAGAAGATAGATAGATAATTTTCCGGGATAAAAAGTACCCAGTGTGGTGCCCAGGATATTAAAGAATAATTATACCAAGTTTCATCGTAATCGAACCGGTATTTTTTGCGTGATGCCTGAACAAACAGACAGACAGACAAAAAAATTTTTAATCTCATTTTTGGGTTCGGTGTCGGTCTAGTAACACCCCCTGGCATTTATTTTTTTGATATTTTCAATGTACAGAATTTTCACTTCTACAGATTTATTATAAGTATAGATATAGATAGATGAATGTGGGTACAAAATAAGATGTAAACATTGTAGAAGCGGTTCCAACACACTCTACATTACGGCATGCAAAGGTACAAAAAAATAATTATATTATACTCAGTTATACAATCATATAAACAAAAAAGAAAATCAAGTTCTGTTAAGTGGATCTACAGCCTTCCTACTTATCTAAACATCAAAAACAACAATCTTAATTCTATATTCTACAAGTGGTTGATTATTTTACTTACATGAACAATAAAAAATAATAATAATAAACAAGTTATGCAATAAAATTAGAAAAATAATAATAATAAGACATTATAAAACTTTTATCATTAAAAAAATCTTGTATAGAATAGTAGCATTTATCTATAAGTAAGGATATTAGCCTCTTTTTAAATATATTTATTGATTCTTCTTTGAGTGTATGAGGTATTTTCTTATAAATGACGGGCCCCATTGATAGTAAGCTTTTTCTTAATATTGCTTTTTTGTGCCTAGGTACCTGTAAACATTAGATTTTTGTATTGCGATCTAGCAGATCCCGGGCGTGTTCTAATATCGTCCATTAGGGTAGAGGTGTATGTTTGGTCTAACAAATATTGCAACTTCAAGTATATATATAGACGGAAAGGTGAGTAATTTTAGAGACTTGAACACAGGTGCACCACTGTCGGTATTTTTAAGACTAGTAATTGATCTTATGCAACGTTTTTGGGCTTTGAAAATTCTCTCCCTCTCAGTACAGTTACCCCAGGCCCAGAATATAACTCCGAATCTCAAAACTGACGCAACTAGACCATGATAAGCTTCCAGCACGGTGCGAATGCTTACTGTTTTGCCAGGTTATAGAAAACTAAAAGATACCCTGATAATCTAATAATTGAAATCACCTATAAAAGATACAGGAATTTCTGCAACAATCTCCTAAAAAATTTAAAAAAGAATTACTATAAAACTGAATTAAATAAAGCAGGTAAAAATACCAAGCAACTCTCGAAACATATTAAAAACGTCACTAACATGTCTAAACAGCGTAAATCAAATTCAAGTTTATTGCTGGCTAATCATTCACCACTCTTATCAGCTAACAATATAAATAACTATTTTGTAAATGTCCGAACAGATTCCGAAATATTGCGACCAACCATCTTTCCAAAAATCAAGCAATAGCTGTAACTCGAAATCTTTTTTTATGTTGGATACTGATCACGACAAAATTTATTCACTTCTCCATGCGCAAACCTCAACTTAATTTCGGAAGTCGGTGTAGTTTGGTTCACATTTTCGTTGTTTGTCACCGACTTCCGAAATTAAAGTTATTTGTCACTTTGTAGTGTCGTTTATGGAAGTCGGTTGATTCTTTTTGCAAAGAAGTATTTATTTTTCACTTTTAAATTGTAATTTTTACCAGTAATTTTGGTTTAAAAACCAAACAACTGAACCGTTTTTTATGAAATTTCTATGGGACCATTTGGGAAGTATACCCTTTCCAACAAAAAAAGAATTTTTCAAATCGGTTGGCAAGCGACGGAGTTATGCGCGAACAAACATTAAAAAAAAAAACAAACATCCGAATTGAGAACCTCCTCCTTTTTTAGAAGTCGGTTAAAAAAGCAGGTTTAGTGAACATTCAGTGATTTGGCTTTTAATTTTTTTCTTTACAGAGCTTGCACTACTGATTTTAGCCGGTACAGATATAAAAATTATTAAACTTGGAACTTGAACTGGACACTTCTGCTAAATTAAAAACTAAAGCAATTTGTTGCGCATTATGTAGTTCCTCGTATCAACTAAAAGGTGCAGACATTAAGCTCCTTAATGTCTATGTAGGTACTACACCCGTACACGTGACGTGTCGTGTGTAGCTACACCGCGCCCCGTGACGTGTCGTGTGTAGCTGGGTCATTGTCAAGCTTAGGGTTTTTTTTTGCGAAAAAATGAAACACGTGATTTATAAAAATCAAAGATATATTATGACTCTTACTTTACATTACAACAAAAGTGAGTATCATTCTGAGATCAATAATTCGAAAAAGGCGATTTATAAGGAAATAATAATATTTCGGTTCCACCGAAAATACTAATATGTCCACCGAGTGGACTAAAAGGTTAATTGTGTCAGTCCAAGCGAAAAGGGTCCAGTGCGCGGCATTTAGTTTCCGAGATATAAGAGGTTTTGTAAAGTTGGGTATAAAAATTGCATTTCGCGATTTTAATTGGTTATAAATAAATGCTCAATTATCTACAATTTCATATAGTAAATGACTATATACGATGTTTCTAAGTACCAGAAACTTTATGAAAAAAGTTTACTAAAAAGGTACCAGTGGGTGGCATGTCGATATTCTGGGAATAAAATACGTTTCAATACCCCGTACTGATCACTTCTAATAATTTAATTATATTTTAAGATTGGTGCACAGGTGCATTTGCCGCACAGTTCACAACAAATTGGGCCACTGTATTTCTTGACAGGATTTAAAGTCAGTTTATTTGGTGTTGCTGCAGAGCCTTTGAGAAAGTTCGTTTTGTACGTAATTCCTGAACCCTGTGCTACTGGGAAAGGAGCTAATGTAATAATTTCAATGCTACATCATTTTTTCGAAAATTTTGGTATAGGCGAAAAAGATGTTGTTTGTCATGCAGATAATTGTGCTGGACAAAATAAAAATAACTATGTCATGCAATATGCAACATGGCGAGTTTTAACAGGCAGACACCGAAGTTTCCGTATATCTTTCCTTCCCGTGGGTCATACGAAGTTTGCACCCGACATGTATTTCGGTCTATTCAAAAAAAGTTTTAGAAAATGGGAATGCAATAACTTAAAGGATATTCTTGCAGCTGCTGTTCAAGCTTGTCCGAAAACAAAATCTATAGTAGCTGTTCTAACTGGTGATGAGAAAGGAGAAACTTTTGTGAAAACTTACGACTGGGCCAATTTTTTTCAACCTGATTGTGTAACTATTAACCAACTTCTGCATTTTAGTCATTTTGAAACAAATGAAGATAATAGAGGGCACATGTTATGTTACAAAAAATATACTGACAGTCAACCAACTGTATCAAAGGTTTTGAACCCGAATAAAGTATACGGTTTTCCTTTAGAAAAATCCCCTGCAGGCATGACGTACGAAAGAAAATCGTATCTTTATAATAAGATTCGTGAATTTGTACGTGAAGAATCTAAAGACATTTTATGCCCGAAACCCATTCCAAATGTTGATGTTGACCACAACTCTGTCCCAACAACATCTGTCGAGTACTCTTTTCAGAAACCATCAATTGAAAAGAGTATTCGACAAAAACCAACATGTTCGTACTGCAAACAGGTTGGTCATAGGAATCAGGTGCGAGGAGGAATTTATTTTTGTCCAAAACGTAAGTTGGAGTCCCAAATAGAATAAGTTTTATTTTTATGTTTGTATTGGCTTTTTTCAAATATTATTGCAACAGAATAATGATTATTTTAGCCACTGGTACCTTTTATGACATTACATAAAAGGTACCAGTGGCTAAAATAATCATTATTCTGTTGCAGTAATGTTTGAAAAAAGCCTGTCTTGTTATTTTGTTAGTTCCTAAATAGAGTAAGAATACTTAATTTTAGTTTTTTATTGTTAATTACTATCGCAATAACTAACTTTTTATTAAATATCGGCAAGTGGACCTTTTTTACTAGACTGTGTATCCTTCTTTTATTTTGATAATAATTGTTTTAGTTTTGATGTCAAAAGTATAATTATAAGTTGATTCTATGGAAAACATATCAATCTACAATAATGAATAAAAATCTACGTAACAAGCAAGTAAAAGTGTGTTTTTTTTTCACTCAAACTTTCAAAATGCTTTTTCTCAAATCAAGCTTTTTCAGAATTTCAACTTCAAATGTCTGATAAAAAAAAACGTGTGCTACTTTTTGATTATTTTTTCAATCCATACTATCAATTGACTATTCTAGATACCGAATCCAGTCTTAACTCAATACCCCACTACTGGACCCTTTATGCCTGGACTGACACAATTATTGAAAAGAAACAAAACAAAAAGTGATTAACATCTTGAACAAAAATAACGTTAATGCTATCTTCACATAATCACAAACTGATCAGTCACTTAAAAGCATTCAAAAAGTAAAAAAAAAAATGTTTTGTGTCTGTCTACCGAAAAGACAATTCATTTCGGTGGTCAAAAAATGTCTTCGTCGTCAGAAGACCAGAAGCGTTCAATCCGTTCAGCCAGAGAAAGGGGAATCCCCCTTTAGGTAGCTTCTCTGGTTTTGACGTTGACGTTACTGAGCTGTCAGAATATTTATGCGCTTATGGACATTACCTCCCATCAGCAGTGATGGACTGCGCTTGCCAATTTTCAATGTCGCTGATATGGTTTTGTCTGTCTGAACCATATATTTTTTAACCATGTATAAGGAAGTCGTTGAGAAATCTGATTTGTTTTTTTTTTTTGTTTATTGCGTGTTACTGTCTCTTTTTTGCCAGATGTAAGACGACTTGATTCATCGTTAAGCAAATATTAATATATCCTTGTGCTTCTTATAGAACCTTCATTCCTTTTCTTGTTTAGTGTTTCATTTGCATCCTTTCGTTTCTTGTTCCGTAATCTGTGTAATCGCATTCTATACTTAGCAAGTTTACAATCTAAACTCATCAACTTCTTTTTCAGTAAATCTTTCTCTACTTTCAAACTTCTTCTGTTTCTCACTGCAATATGTGCACCCATTTCAGCCCTTGATGATACTGAAGTTACCGGACTCGAGGGCGGCGTTTCGCGTACCATGTACTTTTCAGATTCTTTTTGTATTTTGACTTTTTCTCTGCATCTTCTTTGCATCCTCTCTCTATTTCCTCCTCAAAAGCTTTTTTCCACATCTGGTAAATCTTTTGCAGTTTTTATTTTCCCTTCGGCTTTCTTCCGATGGTAATATTTTCTGTCCTTTATTCGCTTTTCTTCCAAGGCTTCTGGTTCCTGTTTAAGTTTTTCAGGCTATGGATAACTACATTAACTACAAGTCGACATGGTGTAGAAAGGTGTGAGGGAAGTGGTGGCTTAAAACATATTTACTCATAAAAATAAAGCGAAAATTAAACGAAAATAGGTCATTAGTCCTTAATTGATAAAAACATCAGTAATAAGAAGCAGTTTTATAATAACTAAATAACCCACATTCAAGAAAAAAATCCACTCGGTGGACATTTGTCGTTTCGGTGGACAAAAGTTCCACCAAAAAGATGTCCACCGAATGGACTTTTTTCGCAAAATCATTCACATCTTGCGCCGTTTATAGGTTATTTCAAAAGCCAAGGTATATTCATAAAGTTTCATTGTTTAACTAGTAATTAAGAATGATTGATGAATTTATAGTGATTTACTTACCAAAATACAGTAGTCACCGGAAAGACAACTCAACTTTGACACCACTAAATATTTTTCTTAGTACAACAACAACGTTTTCTGCGTACAAGTGGCGGCAAAATGGCCTCTGACAGGGATAGTATGATATTGGCTGTGTTCAATTTTACGTTCCGTTCCATCATTTGACATTTACTTCATTTTAGTCAGTATCGAGAGTAATGTCCACCGGAAAGACAAAAAATGTTGTGACAAGATTAAATAATGCAAAAAGTGTGTTTTATTTCTATCATTTTTTTTAATACTTTTAACGTTAAATGGAAAACATACGTAGATTAGGAAAATATATCATTTTTGTAAAATCATAAAAAACACGTATTTATTATAAGCTACATTCTATTGAAAGGTAGCATCCGAACAGTCCACCGAAGTGGACAATTCGGTTACATGGTGGTGGTTTATAGTAATAAATAAATAAATAAATTTATAGTAAATCTGTTACATTATGGTCTAGTACCTTTCGTTTACTTTATTATTATGTAAAATTAAGACACAATTATTAAAGTGTCATAATGATTCGTATGCATGAACAGTTTTTTTTAGGGTTATGACAATGACCCAGCTACACCGCGCATCACACTCTGAAATAACTTTTATATGGCACAGACATGCCCGAACCCGAACCGACTCATCAGAAGGGTTGTAAAACCTTTCATAATGGGTAAACTAAAGCCTGTGAGTCCTCAAGGAGTCAAATGGAGATACTTAATCCTTGTATCGTGGGGTACAAAGCTTTAATCCGTACCCAGAAATGTCTGCACCTAGTTAAGGATCTAATAGACGAATGCGACTCAGAGTTCATTTGTAACACTCCGTCCGTGTCACACAAACACTCCCCCGCTTAATAGTTACTGCTCACCTTCGCACCTGTCCACTCTGAAGAGAAGTGTTCTGATAACGGTGACAGTTTCGCGTAGACACGTCTGATGAAGTGACTGAATAAACATGACGTGTCAATTTAATAAATTGTGGACGTCACGCCGTCCGCGCCGTCCGCGCCGTCCGCGCCGTCCGCGCCGTCCGCGCCGTCCGCGCCGTCCGCGCCTCCCGCGCCTCCCGTTACCACAATCAAATAATTTTCCATCGTTACGTACAGTCAACAGCAAAAGTAGATGATCAAAATCAGAAATTCAATACAAATGAACGGAGTTCGCGTCAGAACTGTGTGGCATCGAAGTGATTCAAAAGTATGTGATAGTAAATTATACCAAAGACATTTACTACTAGTACAGCTGCCATATATTCGTGATCAGTTTTGACTCCAAAAGTTATAAGCTCAATTCGCATCAGAATAAGAAGTGATTTTTTTTTTCAAAACTAGTGAACAGTTAAAATCAAAAATTAAATGATGAAACTGAGGCCACGTAAGCATGAGGCAAATAATTCGTCCATATTTATTTTTTAATTATCCCAGTAATTTAATTTATTATGTTTTACGGAAAAACAGCTGAATTGGATAAAAATTTGCATAATAATAGGGGTTAAAGTATGAAATTGCCGTTTTATTGTAATAGGTACTTCGAATTAACATAGAACCTTCATGGTTTGATATTTTTGAGTGAAACTTTTTTCACATGGTACCTATGATGTTCTTCTTTTAAAAAATGTGCAACATTCGATTATCGACTTTCAGTTGTTTTTTTTTTTTAATCAGCTTTGACAAGAAAGATGGGTACTTCGAAAAGTCGAGTTATTTTTTAATACGAGTTCCGACGCGGAACTAACGTGGCAGAAACAGCTCGCAATATCAATGTTGCGTTTGGAGAGGGGACTACTAATGAACGCACCGTGCGATTTTGGTTTAAACGCTTTCGTGATGGAAACTTTGATTTGAAGAACGAACCACGTAGAAGACCGCCCACAGGTAAATAACAATGAATTGAAAGAGATGGTGAAAGCCGATCCAAGCCAAACTACCCAGGAACAACAATATTGACTCATTTGCGTCAAATCAATAAAATAAAAAAATATGAACGTGTGTTGCCTTGTTGTATCGATTCAGAAATGAAGGAGTATTGGATCGAATTGTGACATGTGATAAAAAGTGGATTCTTTACGACATGTGATGAAAAGTGGATTCTTTACGATAACCGTAAGCGAAAAATGCAATGGCTGGTCAAACGCCGCAACAGTGTCCTAAAGCAAAGCTTACCAATAAAACGGTAATGGTAACTGTTTGCCGGTCTCAGCATGGTGTTATTCACTATAGCTTTCTCCGATCTGGTCAAGCAATAACGGCAGATGTCTACTGTGCCGAACTCCGAACAATGATAGCAAAACTAGCAGTGAAACAGCCCCGACTCATAAATTGCCACCGCTTCACCATTATTGCTCCATGATAACGCGAGACCTCATACAGCACGAGAAACCGTTGTAACTCTACAGGAACTGTAATTAGAAACCATTCATCACCCTCCGTATTCGCCAGAACTTGCTTCAACGGACTACCATTTTTTTCGTGATTTGGACAATTTTCTACGTGATAAAAAGTTTTCTTCTCAGGAGGCAGTACAAAATGCTTATACACAGTTTGTCGAATCTAGATCACGAGAGTTCTATCGCAAAGGCATAAATGACCTTCCTATTAGATGGCAGCAATGTATAGATAATAATGATAGGTAATTATTTTGATTAAATAAATATGTTTTTAAAAAAAAAAGAATTTCAATTTTTCTGAACAAATCGGCAATTTCATACCCTTTTTACAACCCCTAATATATGCCGAATTTCATCCAATTGAACCCCGAAAAAAGCATAATATGTTCATTAAAATGTTCAAAAGTAGCTGATGCGATACTAAATCATAACTCAATGATTGCTTTTGTCCAGTCGGCTACACGGCCTCAGTTTCATCATTTAATTTTTGATTTTAACTTTTCACTAGTTTTGAAAAAAAAAATCACTTCTTAGTTCTGATGCGAATTGAGTTTATAACTTTTAGAGTCAAAACTGATCACGAATATAATATGGCAGCTGTACTAGTAGTATGTTTGGTATAATTTACTATCACATACTTTTGAATCACTTCGACGCCACACAGTTCTGACGCGAACTCCGTTCATCATCATCATCTTCCTGCCCTTATCCCATCTCCGTTCATTAGTATTGAATTTCTGATTTAGATCATCTACTTTTGCTGTTGACTGTACCTACGCTCGAGTCTGGGACACTCGCCGCGTGTAGTGTGTGTAGTATGCTCGAGTGGCGCATGTGTGTGTGTGGTGCGCTGTCGGCGCTCGGCAGGCGGGAGTGGTGACGCGAGCAGCGTAACACGGTTGCGAGCTAATGAGCGTGATCACCTCCCACAGCGACGCTAAATGAGATAACTTGTCCCTCGATCGCCGGAAATTGCTGAACATCGACAAGTTTTCCTCTTCAGTAAATTCTATTGTGTTTGATATTGTTGAGGTATTACTTTCTGTCGACGTAGCGGCTTCGAGACATCGACGTCACGTGTCATCTTTGAATACGTATAGTTAAGTTATAATGCCTACATTATATTATAACAATGGTTTATTTAATAAACTCCTAAATACCCAGTACATAAACTGTTCAGGAGTTTATTAAATAAACCATTATGCGTAGGTGCACTCGTATGCATAAACTAGTACACCAGCGCGTGGCATGACAGAGGGTACAGAATACGTGGCTTCCTGCGACCACTATTTGTTTGCCCAGCATGCTGATTGTGGCACCATCTCCTGTGTCCGTATAATATATGGTAGTTGGTGGCATATTATGGCAAGCCTGGTTCTATGGTACGCCTTCACAGACTAGAAAAATAACTGACGTTGTTAAAGTCCAAATATTATTAACCTAAGGTGAAATTGCAACTAACAATCAGCAGTGCGATTCTGTAACAATCTCACCGTGAAAACTTAGGTGAAGTGAGCGTGGAGTGAGCTGTAATTCCAACTATAGCTAGGGATTGACACTATTGACAGCTCACTCTAAGCTCACTTCACCTAACTATTCACGGTGAGGTTTTTACAGAATCGATCGGCGGCTCTCAGTATTTGTGCTTCAACGTACCCCATGAGCGGTGGGGCGTCTTTTGCAACATCCACTATTCACTCAAAAATTTCCTCCTGCGCCCTCTGGATCAATACAAACAGAATGGTCCGTATAAGAACATGTATTTGTTAGAAGCAGAAAGTTAAATCGTACCTTATTGTTATAAGTTATAAGAAATGCACCTCCAAACGGGCAAACTGTCGTGTTAACGTCCGGGGAAGTAAGTATAAGTAGCTATAGAAGCAGATGTTATCGTGGTGGCGCATGGCGATGTGGTGGCGCTGTGGTGGCGCGTGGTGGCGTGTGGTGGCGGAGTGGTGGCGGCGCTAGGCGGTGCACGATGCGCGGAGCGTGCTGGCGCGGGGCGCGCGGTGCACTGCTCTGCTGACCTACTTCGCGACGTTAATCGTATCACGTGAAACAGCTTGCGTGTGCCGGTCGTCGACCCGCCGCCGCGCCGACAGCGGCCCTCAGCCAGCCGCGTCGGGCCGCGCGGCCAACCCTTTCCTGCTGGAAGGCCACTCGGTGCCCTCCATACGTGTCTATAATTTGCCATCACTTGAACACCTCTTTGGAGATTTGAAATGATCCAAAGAAGACTGATGACAGGATGCCATGATCATGAGAACAAGATGATTCAAGTGACAGCTATGTGAACAGAACCCAGCAATGCATAAATATACAGTAAGCTGTCACGCCCTTTATGCCTGGAGGCTTTTATTTAGGTAGCAAGTTTTTATTCACATTTTAATTAATTATTTTTTGGCTTGAGTACGTATAGTTTTTAGTATATTTGTTGGTATATTGGCGAGGCTAGCTGACATATGGCAAATAATTTAATTTTATGTTCTGTGCCTTGTAATGTTAATTACTAAACACCTAGTATTCTAGACAATCAAGTAGGTCATCATCATCATCTGCCTGCCTTTTCCCAACTATGTTGGGGTCGGCTTCTAGTCTAACCGGATGCAGCTGAATACCAGTATTTTACATGGAGCGACTGCCTATCTGACCTCCACAACCCAGTTACTGGGTAATACGATACCCCTTGGTAAGACTGGTTGTCAGACTTTCGGGCATCTGACTACCCGTAACGACTGTCAAAGATCCACGAATGACAGCCGGGACCAACGGCTTAACGTGCTTTCCGAGGCACGGAGGGGTCTCGGTATGTAAAGATGGTCACCCATCCACAGACCAACCGCGGCAAGCATAGCTTAACCTGACCGATCGACCTGTTCGGCTGTTATTACTTATTTAGCCACGGGCCCCTCCTCAGACAATCAAGTAGGTATCAAGTATTTTCTAACTGAACAGACAGCTGTGCTGCTGGACAGTTTGTTGTGCCACTTCTTCTTCCCAGCGATAGCACTAGGAAGTGGTGAAGGGCGGGCGTTTTAAGGGGACTGCCTTTTGTAATTTTGGACGTTCGAAAAGTGCTGATTCTAAGCCTAATTTGATATGACTTTTGATTTTGATTTTAATGGCGACGAGCGGACGCAAGAACCACATGATGCCGTTGCATGTTCCACTCATGCACTCGTATGTACGTGTACTTAGCTAGATTCTTACTAAGTATTGATCAGAGAAAACGTATCCTACATACTCAAACTACGTGTTACAAACTCGCTGTGAGCGCGACTCCGCTCGCGTGGTAGTCGTGGGGGTCATCGCTCCAATGCAATGCAGAATACGAAAATACCTTTAGGTAAGTACGTACCTATATTGTTTAGCCAAAAGCCAGGTGGTAGAGTGATGGTAGGTGGGGGATCGATCAATAAAACGAAATATTTTGATTAGGCGACGACTGTTCTATTCCGGCTCATCTGTTTGGTTTGAGCCCGTCAGTATGTCCCGAGGAGGAAGCGGCTCTCCGGTACTTCATATACTTAATGCACCAAATATATCATACAATAAAGGTTTTACCTGTACCCATAGCACGCTTTTATGATTTCTAACGTGACGATATTATCGTAGACGTCCACGTCCATAAAATGTATGAAAATACTTGCGCGTAATTAACGTTATTGTGGACGGAAATGAAAAAGTGTCTTCATATAATGTATTTCCATACATTTTACTTCCCGGTTTTATCGTGACGCCGCCGTGGACGTCCACCATAATATCGTCACGTTAGAAGTTATAAAAGCGCAACATGAATAATTACAGAGACATGTAAATAAGTGCACTGCTTCTTCTTGTTCGTGTCGCTGCACGACTGTATTTTATATCTTTTTGGCCCAAAAGTTTTCCACTTCCACGGCGTTGTCGGTGGCAGCGCAGAGGTCACTTTGTCTGCATGTTTTGGGACACAGACGGCAGGATAGGAGGTGGAGCATGGTTTGTGACATAGCTCCACAATCACACCCTGCCGTTCCATCAAGGTAGCCCCACTTTACCAGGTTGGACTTACATCTTCCCACTTCTGTCCGGAGGACTTCGAAGTGGACCACGGAAGGTTACACCCTGCAGGGAGATGCTCCTCTGGTGGCAGATAGTAAGTACTAGGGGGAAGAGTATCCTGCCACAGTTTACAACGGGCGTCGGCCGGGTTTCCTGACAGAGACGCTGTCGACTTCAAGAAGCTAGGCTGTGCCTGCTTTTTAGCCGTTGCGTTGGTAGTTGTGCACCAGATATCTGCATCTCGAATGTTGATCGAATGTTAATGAAAGAGGGTCGCTGTTCTTCGTCAATTGTTTTTTGAAATACATATACCTTTTGAAAAACAAGATGGTGACATTATAGTTCCGATATTGTCCACGCGATAAGTACAAGAGGCTTGTACAGCTAAAACAGATAGGTATGATTTATCCCAGCCCGCGGGAAATCGTGTTATGCAGATTAAAAATCCTAAATGTTACAATCTACTGATGGGGCAACACGTTGTCAAAACATCCGCAAGATTTCTGTGCTAAGCATATGATGCACACATCAAAAGTGTCTAGGGATCAAGTACATTTTAGAGTATCGCGGCAATTGAGGATTATTATTTTAACTTTTTTGGGTCGCTAATGATTCTTTTTAGTTAATTTAACTATTTGAATAAAGAATTTTCTTTAAATTTTGATTAAAAATAGAAAAGCAACTGTCACTCAGGATTCCTAATAAAAGTGTGTAATAGCGTTTTTACAAAACCATTACAATTTCTGCATCGGAACTGAAAAAAGTTGCATCGATATGGAGGGACGACATCATTTGACAAGAGAAAAGATGATGAGAGCCGTCGGAATGTTGCAAGCTGGTTCCAGGCAACGTACTGTGGCACTACACAAAGCGTTATAAGCCGCCTCTAGACACGCTATCGTATCACGGGCAGCTCCACAGGCTCCACAGCCTGCTCGTCAGACTTGCTGATAAGCAACCAAAACATCCGAAATCGTTTACGTGAAGTGGGTCTGCGTTCCCGAAGGCCGCTGAGAGTAGCATCCCGCAATCCTAGAGATTGAGTAACACGCACTCTTGCCGATGCTCGCATCAACGTTCTGCCGTGGCCTGCTCAATCGCCAGACCTCAACCCAATTGAGCACGCATGGAAAGAAAAGCGCTCCAAAGAAAAGCTCTGCCGAGTATGGATTTCGTGCACCCCACAACAACTTTTTGACTTGTTAGAAAGAACGTGGGCGGCCATTCCTCAAAGTGATTTTGATGAACAGATTTTAGGCATGCCATGATGCCAAATCGCAGTAATTGTGTGATCAATGGTGGAAACACAGATTATTATAAAAAAAAATATCTTAACAATTTATTTATTTATTATTATTTTTTTTTTATCCTTCATTCGTCTTTAGTTTTAAGTAACTAACAATAGTATTTTAAGTGCAAAACTGTTTACTAACAATTTATGGATCTCATAGTTGTCCGAAATAAACTGATTTATTATTAATATTTTTTTTTTAATCCTCATTTTTGCCTTTTTTGCCATATAATTGACGACATTAACTTAGGTTAATTCCCTCCAATTTGCAAAAATTGCAATTTTTCTTAATTTTTACAAAATAGAGGGAATAGTTATTAACTTAAACATAGGGATTAAAGTAAGAAGCCAGTCTGGAAGACCAGATTTGGTAAATATTAATTGGGTCGTAGCCTGATGTCACAGTTTAACAAAGTAAGAAATATTATGTCTTCATCAAATCGGCCGAAACGACGCGCTTCGAAATCTTCTTGTACACCGTTAATTAATGAATATGCACCTAAACCATCCTCATGAATCACTCCGTCCATTGGTGATTATCGCGTTCTGACAGACAGACAGACGTGTCGGGGGGTCTTTGGTTTATAATAAGTACTTAGGTAAATAGTGTAGATGTGGTGCTGTTCCGCAAACGATGGGACACTTAATATCGTGTCCAGTCAGCTGCACGTTACAGGAACTGATGGACGCTAGTGATGGCGCCAAAGAAGTGGCTGAATTCTGGGCCGAGTCCATTTAGATAGCTGTCGACACGCTAAGAAGAAGAGTAGTGATAGTGATACTAGTGGAGCTGAGAGACATTGTGCTACCGGGTGCAATTGTGATACTAGTGGAGCTGAGAGACATTGTGCTACCGGGTGCAATTGTGATAGTGATACTAGTGGAGCTGAGAGACATTGTGCTACCGGGTGCAATTGTGATAGTGATACTAGTGGAGCTGAGAGACATTGTGCTACCGGGTGCAATTGTGATACTAGTGGAGCTGAGAGACATTGTGCTACCGGGTGCAATTGTGATACTAGTGGAGCTGAGAGACATTGTGCTACCGGGTGCAATTGTGATAGTGATACTAGTGGAGCTGAGAGACATTGTCCTACCGGGTGAATCTAAATGATCCAAGGATCCACTAAAACACACACAAAAATTCTCATCAAAACCGATCCAGCCGTTTAGAAGGAGTTTAGTGACGTACAGACGTTCAGAATTGTTATACAAGGTGTCGTTTTGCATCCTCGTCAAATTCAAAGAGGTAACTATGCTACTACTGATTTTCAACACGAATCAATAATAAAATAAGTTGGTTTTTTTTCTAGTTTTCGGAATCGTCATGTGTGGGACACGCATTTTAAAACGTGGCCTGTGTGAGACCGTGCTGTAACTGCCCTATTACACACACATAAAAACGCGGCCGCTTTATACGATACCATAACGCGATTCTGTTCTTTAAAAGTGGTGTATTCTGAAATACTGTCAAACTTAAATACTTAACTAAAAAAACAACTTGTAGGTATGTATTTAAAGACTGATTCCATCAAACCTTCAGATTTGACAGGAAGTCAAGTCCAAACGAATTAGCGTGTTTCGGTCTTAGACAAACGAATTTATGTCTAAACCCAAGAGAGACCAATTTGGACAGACAAACACCGAAACTCAATACGATCAAATCGTAGTTTGAGCAGTCAGAACTAAATTAGGTACAGGAATACTATAAGTTATGTTGTTACACTTAGGTAAATGCGTGGCGGTCCACGCACAATGAAGGCTTCGGTAGTGGGGATGAATCCCACGAACAAACTTCACATTGTAGTTGATAAACATGTTCACATCAATATACTTCACGGTCAATTCCCCAACAGCAAATGTAAGTTTGTAATCGCAAAAAAACGCTACTAAAACTACAAATTAACGATTTTCTAACTTTTTCGGACGGACAACGAAGTGAGGGTACGAAATAAGGGTTCCGTTTTTAACTTTTGAGGTACGGAAACCTAAAAAAGCTAAAAGCAAAAAGCAATGCTAAAAGCTTTTTCAGGAGCCCGAGCGGATGAGTTATCAAAAACGATGACACAACTATCTTAGAAGCGTTTATCAAGTTCCACGTTTCTAACTTAAAAAAATTACGAATATTCATACGAACGTTCACCCCCTATTTAACATTCATACGAACGTTCACCCCCTATTTAACATTCATACGAACGTTCATCCCCTATTTAACATTCATACGAACGTTCATCCCCTATTTAACATTCATACGAACGTTCATCCCCTATTTAACATTCATACGAACGTTCATCCCCTATTTAACATTCATACGAACGTTCATCCCCTATTTAACATTCATACGAACGTTCATCCCCTATTTAACATTCATAAGAACGTTCATCCCCTATTTAACATTCATACGAACGTTCATCCCCTATTTACCCCTTTTTTATTCGCCTTTACTGTCCCACTTCTGGGCAAAGGCCTCCCCCAAATCCTCCCGGAACTCTTTGCCCTCGCGCTACGCGTCCAGGTCATCTCGCCATCTCTTTCCTGGCCGGCCTCGGCGGCGCCGTCCACCTTCAGGCAGTAAATATTAACTATCTCTTTACGGGATGAATATTAATAAGATGTGATACAGAGAAATGAGGAAAATGTCGTGAGGAAACTTTTGAGTATGAATATGACTATAAGAGCAGAGGAAGACCAAAGAAGCGATGGATGGACTGTGTCAATGATGATGTGGAAGAAAAAGACATATTGTCACCCCAAATAAATTGGGATAAAGGCAGGAGAATGATGAGGGGATGAATTTCAAAACCTTTCCTCAGTGCTCACCTTCGTTATATAAGGAACTCTTGTGCAAAATGTCATGCTTCTATTTTTTTTATATTCGATTCAGCGGTTTAGACGTAGACAGACGTGTCTGATAGTGAATTAATTTATTATTTACTAGCTTCTGCCCGCGGCTTCGCCCGCGTGGATGTCGGAAATTTACCCACGGGAACGTGCTAACAGGATAAAATGTATGTACTTCCCCAGAATGCCATCTATGTCGCGGGCCCTTTGTGGCTAATTACAATAGAAAACCAATTGTGTCTCATTAGTGGTGATTAAGAGAGTACCTATAATGATATCTTTACCTAAGTACCTAACTAATTAAAAAAAAAAAAAAACTCAATAACAGAAAATTAAATACCTACCTACCTAAATAAACCTATTTCTGATGATAACTAATCTAAACTCAATAAATAAGCAAAATCCCTAACAACTAATATCTATACGAATGACTAAACCTACCTAACAGTATTATAAAATAACCTACGGTCACTACGTACACTATCAAATATACTACCTATACTTTAAAATTAAAATCTTTACCTACGACTCATATAAAAATAAACCTAAATAACTCTAAAAACTAAAAGGAATAAAAATGAACTCCACTGCGGGTGACCCAACCTACGACAAACTTAGTATTTGCGGTTGGTACAGTACAGACAGTGGTAATCGGGTATAGGGATCGAACCGCAAAATTAAGTTTGTTTTTTATTGTATATACTTTTCCGGGATAAAAAGTACCCAGTGTGGTGCCCAGGATATTAAAGAATAATTATATACCAAGTTTCATCGTAATCGAACCGGTAGTTTTTGCGTGATGCCTGAACAAACAGACAGACAGACAAAAAAATTTTTAATCACATTTTTGGGTTCGGTGTCGGTCAAGTAACACCCCCTGCCATTTATTTTTTGGATATTTTCAATGTACAGAATTTTCACTTCTACAGATTTATTATAAGTATAGATTAAAGTAAGTACATACCTAGGCTAAAGTTTGTTTCTCACTTCTTCCTCGATAGGAATAATTATGTATGTGCGTGTGCAGCGAGAGAGCACGCCGGGAATTTGCAAAAAAAAATGTACCTAATGTTTAATTCTTTATGGTCTGTTATTTAGTAAATATCTTGACCAATTCTTTACTAAATGTCTGTTATCACAAAAACTTCATTTTTAAATAACTTTCCGAGATCTGACTGTCTGTGAGAACTGAGGAGCCATACTTTAAGGTCTGTAGTTTTTAAAATATTTGTTTACAAATAGCCAGATTCGTTCTACAATATTTTTAAGTCTACTCTTACTATATCCTAGAATTTTTATTTAGCACATTCACAGTGTGGTCCCTTAGTTAGTAGGTACCTACACACGCACTTTCATGATTGTGATTACGCAAACCTGCCACCAAAACATGTATAGACATGTTACAGTCCCCTTTGAATTTTATCATAAAGTTGTAGAAGTTAATCTACAGCTTTAACCTAATTCTAGGGAGGTTAAACGTATAGTCAAGCGCACATCAGTGGTTGCACTTGCACTACGAACACTGCCCTTACTGCTACGACCTATAGGCACTGTCAATGTAGTAGATAAGTAGTGGTAGGTCTACACAATTCTGTTTATAAGGATTATTTGATGTATTACCTGAGAAGCGTCCGCCATGACGCTGATGCGTATTAAAATACTCCGAACACATGAGAATAGTTGCGTGCTGGCGAACCGTAAACACGTGACGTCACAATAATAAACAACGCCAAATTACTAATATTACGGATGATTTATTACAATGCTCTTCCTAAAAGCTGGAGTCGCCTGGCCGGCAAGCGCAGGCGCGCAGCCGGCGAGCACAAGCGCGCAGCCGGCGAGCACAGGCGCGCAGCCGACGAGCACAGGCGCGCAGCCGTCGAGCACAGGCGCGCAGCCGGCGAGCACAGGCGCGCAGCCGGCGAGCACAGGCGCGCAGCCGGCGAGCACAGGCGCGCAGCCGGCGAGCACAGGCGCGCGGGTGGTTAGCACAGGCGCGCGGGTGGTGAGCACAGGCGCGCGGGTGGTGAGTACAGGCGCGTGGGTGGTGAGCACACAGGCGCGCATTTGGTGAGCACAGTCGTGCGGGTGGTGAGCACAAGCGTGCGGGTGGTGAGCACAGGCGTGCGGGTGGTGAGCACAGTCGTGCGGGTGGTAAACACAGGCACGCTGGTGGTGAGCGCGCGGGTGGTGAGCACAGGCGCGCGGGTGGTGAGCACAGGCACGAGGGTGGTGAGCACAGGCGCGCGGGTGGTGAGCACAGGCGCCCAGCCGGCGAGCACAGGCGCGCGGGTGGTGAGCACGGGCATGCGGGTGGTGAGCACAGGCGCGCGGGTGGTGAGCCCCGACGCGTGGGTGGTGAGCACAGGCGGGCGGGTGGTGAGCACAGGCGTGCGGGTGGTAAGCACAGGCGTGCGGGTGGTGAGCACAGGCGCGCGGGTGGTGAGTTTCGACGCGTGGGTGGTGAGCACAGGCGTGCGGGTGGTGAGCACAGGCGCGCGGCCGGCGAGCGTCAGGTGCGACGTGTTAAAGCGATCAACAGTCCGCTAATAGACGACTGCATCATGACTGTAAGCAACGTGCAATACTATATCGTCAACGTTTCCTACTCCGCGCTACTCTTACGGAATCAAACAAAATCGAATTAATTATACTGGTTAAAAAAAAAAAAACTTTTTTTTGGTCACATGTGAATGTACCAAACAATAATATGTGAATGAAAAAAAATGACACGTCAGGTTTCCTTAGGACATTAAAACATATTTTCGTAAAAAGTACAAACATCAGCAACATTTAGATAGATTATTTCTTAATATAGAATAAACACTTATGATTTTCGTAAATATTACTTCTAGAAGGTCTTTTTTAAGTCTCCAACAATAATCTGCTAGCATTCTTGGACTCCATTTCCCTTGTTAGCGCTTCACCACTAAGGAAATGTCCTGATGGAACCTCTCGCCTTGTTCGTCACTCACAGCACCCAAATTTGCCAGAAAGAAATCCAGATGAGAGTCCAGCATATGTATTTTTAAGGACATCTTACACTCCAAAGCTTTATAGGTATGACATTATAAGTTCATTTATTAAGTCTTTGTAATTTTCCGATTTATGTTTTCCTAGAAAATTTTGGACAACGTTCACAAAACACGAGTTTTTACTGTACTTCACTTTAAAACATCGAAAAGTAAACCCGTCCATCTTCATGTCGCGTTTATGTAATAACATAAGCGTAAAGCAGGTACATAACACACGGTTTCTAGGGGTAACACTTGATGAGCACTTAACATGGAAAAATCATATTGAGATACTCGGTAAGAAAATCAATCAATTTGTATTTGCGCTAAGAAAAGTAAAAAATGTAACGTCGAGAGAAACCTCCATAATGGTGTATCATGCCTATGTCTGTTCGGTTATTCGCTACGGCATAGTTGTGTGGGGAAACTCCTCAGAAATAGATCGAATTTTCCTTGCTCAAAAAAGTGTATCCGCGCAATTTTTAATATGGAGTGGTCTGATTCGTGTAGGCCTATATTTAAGTCATATAACCTTTTGACTGTACCCTGTACCCTGTGCATATATCAAAACTCAAAAAACTCAAAACTCAAATCATTTAATTCAACTAAACCAATTACAGGTACTTTTGAATTGTCAAAGGGTCGGTCAGTCAGAAAGATGAAGCTAGTTGCCCATTCCAAAGCGTAGGTACCTATGGAGAAGAACGGACAAGAAACTCCATGGACACTCTTTTAAATCATAAAATTGTTACAAAATATTTGATTACCCTACATCATTCGTGTTGAAATTAAGCATGTGAGAACGATGTAGAAATACGTGCACGTTAAAAGCGTCCGTTATAAAAAAACAAAAACAATTCAGAAATTAAAAATTAAAATAAGCCGAGGCAGCTAAGAGATGACCAGTCCCTACTGGCGGCGCCCGTTCACGAACATGACGTATGGATCAGCACCATTCAGCTCAACCATTTTGGAGGGAACTTAATGATCCAACACACACGCCACCACCAGCGAGACATTTGAGTGAGCATGACATACTCACAGCCGCCAGGGCACATTCAAGTCAATGAAAGACGTACCCAGTAAATGGTAGCTTTATAGAAAGTACATAGTGCTCACACGTGTGCTATGCAATTATACAATACTAAGCAATTGAGTTTATACAATGCAAAAATAGTTTTTTTTTTCCAATGTTCAGCAGCTCCAACAATGTTTCCGAATGCTAATTAGTTTATGCGCCTCTGTGGAGCAGGACCAGCATTGAGCCAAGCATTTTTGTCAGCGATGTAATCCCCTAACTTATAGTATGCTTGGCTGCATAGTGTGCGTTTAATACAAGATTTAAATTTCGTTTCATTCAGTTGGAGTATGTGGGGAGGAATTTTATTGTAACATTTTAAACAGTACCCCATGAAGGATGAGTCTACTTTAGCCAGTCTGAAACCTGTTTGAACTAATTGGTCCCTATTTCTAGTCCTATAGTTGTGTCTTTCACCTCTTTTATTGAAAAGATTTAAATTTTTTCTTACGTACATGATGTTTTCATAGATGTATTGACAAGGTACCGTCATGATGTTAATATCTTTAAACAGTTCCCTTAAAGAATCGCGCCTGCGGAGGCCATATATTGCTCTGATGGCTCTTTTCTGCAGAATAAAAATGGACTCGATATCTGCAGCCCGTCCCCATAGTAAAATACCGTAAGAAATGATACTATGAAAGTAACTGAAATAGACTAGCCTCGCGGTATCTACCAGAGCCGGATCTAGGGGGGGGCAAGCCGGGGCCCATGCCCCGGGCGGCAAGTTCAGAGGGCGGCCAAATTCACACTTTACATTATAGACAACTCATCATTTACTTAACTTTGACCACGGAATAAATAATAGTACAAGTACAGAAATTTCATGGCCATATCAACTCGACCGATACCCAGAGCGCGGAGTGAGACGTGCTGCACGAACATTTATTATTCGCGAGGCGCGTAGGCATAGTTACGCGCGGCAAAATACGCGCCCGCTCGCCCGCAGGAATCGCAGATCGCGGCAGCACGCGTCTGGTTACCGTGTTTGCGAAAGAGATGAAGCTATATTCGAAACCTCCCCTAGTTTTTCGAAAATTACCCCTGACGGGCTGAAATTTAGTCATTTTTACAGGGGAGGATGTTACTGCATGGCTTGATTAACTCGAAAATTAGTATAAATAATCTTTGAGTCAAGTTATGAATACACCCTAAACGATTTTTTTAAATTTCACCCCTGTAGGGTGAAAAGCGAAAAGGGATACAGTTTATATGAAAAATCTTCTTCAAGAGGTTAATAACTTGAAACTTGGCAAGAATACTCGCCTAAGTAAGTAGTACAGTTTATTATTATATGTTTTTCAAAACTACCCTTCAAAGGGGGATATAGGGGTGTTGAAGTTTGTGTGGAAGTAATTGAATGCGCGGTCCAATTACCTCGAAACTTCGTATTAATACTTTTGACAGAAAATAATTAATAAATTGACCCCTTTTTTTGGGTGGGAAATCATCAAATGACCTCTCCCGCTCTGGGCTGAGCGGAAGGGCGTGTCAGACTTTTACTGACTAAAACCCACCCGTGTTCCTTCAGTTGCCTGGGCCAGGGGCCACGGTATCTATTTCGAACAACCCGCAGCCCCGGCGGCATCGGCCCTAGCGGACCCCGTCAGTTCGTGCTGACATCTCTTTGAGGCGCGCGTGGAACACAACACGCCGCGGGCCTAGTCCTTACCAGGCGGCGAGCTGCCCATTGCTCGCCGCCCGCAAGCCCGCGCCTACGGTGGCCGGGAGTGTGAGGGCGTAGAGATTGCCTCTCCCTCACGCGCTCCGCCTCCTCCTTCGCGAGCATTACTGCTTCGCAGAATGAGGTAACGGCGTCCCATTCATTCTCGCTCCGTACCATGGCCTGGACCAGGGCCGAACACGAGAAATCGCCGCCGCCGATCGCCGCCACGAGGACACGGCGGTGCCCCGCCCAAGCCGGGCAGACCTCCACCGTATGCTCCACCGTGTCCTCCGGGCGATCCACACAGTGGTGACACCCTGGCGTTTCCTCCCGCCTTATCCTGAACAGGAACCTACCGAAACAACCGTGTCCGGTGAGGACTTGCGTCAGGCGGAAGGTGAGGGCGCCGTGGCGCCTCTCTAGCCACTCTTCAAAGAGGGGACTTATCGCCGCTATTGTGGCGTGCCCAGCACTGGGTTGCGACAATCGCACTCTCCATGCCGCTATGAGATCCCGCCAGAGCTCTGTCCGTTGTACCGTGATTTCTCGCGGCAGCGGAGTTACGCCCTGACGTTTTGCCTCCTCTCACCACTCCCATATGTGGGCGAGGACTTTGGCCTCCACATCCCATGGCGGCAATCCAGCAAGGAGGTTCGCCGCCTCAGCGGAGACCGTGTGGTATCCTCGGATTAGCCGGACAGCCATGACCCTTTGGGACGCGTTCAACCGGCGGGCTGGCCGCCGCCTCAGGGAACGCGCCCACGCCCGTGCCCCGTAAAGGGCCATGGACCGCACGACCCCCGCATAGAGCCTCCGGCAGGAGGCGTTTGGTACCGTAACCGGTGAGAGATGTCGTGCGGTGTCCCACAGGGATCGGTCCTGGGGCCGCATCTGTGGGATAAATTGACCCCTAACTGGGCAAAAAGGGGTAATTCGTTTTTTAAGGGGAGGATTTGAACTTGAAACTGTATGTTACATTTTCACACCTAAACCACTGAACTTCTGATTTGGCAAAGAGATATATGGCATCCTGGGGAAGGACATAGTTTTTATTTTGGTAGCATGTTCCCGTGGATAATTTCCGACATCCACGCGGGCGAAGCCGCGGGCAGAAGCTAGTGCAATAATATATTTGATTTTTATTTTTATTATACGTATTTTTATTTTAAATCCTATCCTGTGCTGTGTATAAAATATATATCCTACACGTTTATGTCTATATATTATCTGTAAATAAATAGGCTTAACACAAAGAACAGAGATAGATGCATTATTTCCGGAAGGCCTATGTAGGCTATGTCCAAATTTCAATCAATTAGTGGACATCTGATAGCTGAAATTATATGGATGATAAAGGTAAAAGTAAATGTAAGTGGGCGGGGGCGGCATTTTTCAGTTTATGCCCCGCCTAAATAAAATTGAAGATCCGGGGCTGGTATCTACATTAGTAAATTGACGGATTTTTCTTACAGCATAAGCTGCTGAACTTAGCCGTCCTGCAAGAGATGTTAAATGAGGACCCCATTGCAGCTTTGAGTCGAGCGTGATCCCCAGGAAAACAGTTTTATCGACGAATTCTAGTTTCTCTTTGTTCAATACTATGTCACAATCACTACTTTTAACATTTGGTAAAGCAAATCTTATGCATTTAGTTTTTTTCCCATTATTAGCAGTGAACCAATTTTGTACCTGCAGTAGGGCGTTATTTACGTCGTCAAGATTTGATGCACGTCTATTTATCTTAAAAATTAAGGAAGTATCGTCAGCAAATAACACCATTTGTGGTTGGTTCTTTAATATCTTTGAAATTGCCTAGTTCCTAAGATCCAATTCCGAGTTATTTGAACGAAGGGACTAATAAGAGAAAAGTTGCACATTTGGATTTCGAGATACCTGGAGTTTAGATTATTTATCATCAGAAATGGGTTTATTTAGGTAGGTAGGTATTTTATTTTCCGTTATTGAGTTTTTTTTTAAATTAGGTAGGTAATTAGGTAAAGATATCATATAGGTACCCTCTTAATCACCACTAATGTGACACAATTGGTTTTCTATTGTAATTAGCCACAAAGGGCCCGCGAGATAGATGGCATCCTGGGGAAGCACCTACATTTTATCCTGTTAGCACGTTTCCGTGGGATAATTTTCGACATCCACGCGGGCGAAGCCGCGGGCAGAAGCTAGTAGTATAATAAAATCGTAGTGAAGAGTACATTGAATAAGTATTTTTATTTTATAAAATCAAGTTCTTTTAACTGAGCAGACAGCTGTGCTGCTGGGGATTTGGTTGCGCTTCTTCCCAGCGAAAGCACTCGGAGGTGGTGAAGGGCGGGCGTTTTGGGGATCAGCAGTGTGATTCTGTAACCATCTCGCCGTGAAAACTTAGGTGAAGTGAGCGTGGAGTGAGCTGTCATTCCTGCTTATGCTAGGGATTGACACTATTGACAGCTCACTTTAAGCTCACTTCACCTAACTTTTCACGGTGAGATCTTTACGATTGGCTGTCTTATGTAATTTAGACGTCAAAAAACTTTTTTACAAAAAAAAAAACAACTATGACTTTCAAAAAAACACTACAAACTGAAAAATAACTTTAATTTCGGATGCCAGTATCGTTAAAAAAGTTTATATTTCTCACTTTTTAGTTGTGCCTAATACCCCACACCAATTCATATATACTTGCAAGATTAGAGGTACCCCGATAAAACTTTGACAGAAATGAGGGCGTACCGTGGTATACTGAACACATCTGCGTACCCCTTTAGAGGGTACAAGCGTGATGTTATGTTGTGTGATTGCGTAAACAATGCCTATATATGCGATAGCAGCAATCGCGGTTGATTTGCTGGCATTTATTGAAGAGTTCCGTTGTCTGTCTCCGAAACTCATCATCAGATCTTTACGAAATTTTAAATGGGACCATTTCGGAATAAACCTCTTTCGAACAAAAAACGAATTTTGCAAATCCGGTCATGTATGACGGAGTTATGCCCGAACACACATAAAAAATATATATATTATATTTATACATCCGAATTGAGAACCTCCTCCTTTTTATTAGGGTTCCGTTGCCAAATGGCAAAAAACGGAACCCTTATAGATTCGTCATGTCTGTCGGTCTGTCTGTCCGTCCGTATGTCACAGCCACTTTTTTCCGAAACTATAATAGCTATACTGTTGAAACTTGGTAAGTAGATGTATTCTGTGAACCGCATTAAGATTTTCACACAAAAATAGAAAAAAAATAATAAATTTTGGGGGTTCACCATACTTAGAACTGAAACTCAATTTTTTTTTTCATCAAACCCATACGTGTGGGGTATCTATGGATAGGTCTTCAAAAATGATATTGAGGTTTCTAATATCATTTTTTTCTAAACTGAATAGTTTCCGCGAGAGACACTTCCAAAGTGGTAAGTGTCCGTCCCCCCCCCCTGTAACTTCTAAAATAAGAGATTGATAAAACTAGAAAAAAATTATGATGTACATTACCATGTAAACTTCCACCGAAAATTGGGTTGAACGAGATCTAGTAAGTAGTTTTTTGTTTAATACGTCATAAATCGTAAACCGCAATTTACCTTTCATTCAATCAACTCATGATTGACTTTTATAGATAATGGTACGGAACCCTTCGTGCGCGAGTCCGACTCGCACTTGACCGATTTTTTTTTTAACTCGTTTAAAAAGTACTGATTCTTAGCCTAGTTTGAAATGACTTGTGATTTGATTTGATTTAAAAAAGAAGTCTGGGATCGATTGTAATGCCGAAAATATGTGTCTTTTTCAAAATGTTTGTCTGTTTGTCTGAATGAATGTTCTAGCATCACGCAAATACTACCGGACTCGCGCAAACTGTAACTATGATAAGAACACACATGATTCGAGACCCCCTTACGAATAATTTTCGTCAGCTAAAAATCCACTGCTTCATAGAAAAGTGCAATAGCTACGCGGTCATAATGTAAGCTGTGTGTATTAGTCCTCACGTGATGAAAGCAGGAGCTTTCAAGCTATCAAGGATAATTTTTCTAGCTACTGATCAGTAGCTAGAAAGCTAGAGGTTCATAGAAGCGCGTGTTTGACAATGTAAAACACGGTAAGTACTCTGCGTTGTAAAACATTATGTAGCTACACTAGCTAGTACGTCTATCGATATCAGCAACTTGCTTTTATTCACGTTATCATCTGTCTTGTTGTAAATATTTTCCTTAGAATATGTCTCGTCCACATCCGGCATAGGAACTGTGACACCGCGCTATCACATTTCTCTCTAATGGACAAAGTCCTCGGGTTACGGCCGCTTAATGCGCGGGTGGAAATTCAAGTTAGCAGTAAGTACCTAGTAATTCATGGTAGTTCTGTACACGAACAGGTTGCTCTAAGAAGGCATACATTAATACAAGTAATTTCAAGCCGACCTAAATCGATCAATATCGGTAGCATTGAATAGAGCTGCAGTGTGATTCTGCCGGTCGATTCTGTAAAAATCTCACCGTGAAAACTCACTCAAGTGAAGTGAGCTTGATGTGAGTTGTCAGTAGTGTCAATCCCTTGCATTATTTGGAATGACAGCTCACTTCACCTAAGTTTTCACGGTGAGATGGTTACAGAATCGCACTGCTGTAACCATCTCACCGTGAAAAGTTAGGTGAAGTGAGCGAATATTGGTTCCAAAACCCATCCCAGTTCCGAGCACATGTGCCGAGAAGCTCTTGTAATACCATTGTAATCTTGTAGTACCATGCATAAGTGTGCCGATGACAAAAGATGGGAACTCTTTTTTTCGAGGCGAACCGATAGCCCACCAAATAAATATGCTTTTAACTTTCAACCACGTGTTTTTGGAGCATCGAGATGACGACAGAATTCGCCTAGCACTTCCAAGAATTCATCTCTAACAGCAATCTCTTCCAGGAACAACAAAGGATAACAAAATACATAACTACACAGTTTAACAGGACGTTCTGGGGAGGAGAGGATATCTAATCGCCGCATCCGAGTTCTATCTAAATGTGCATATGCACACAAATACCAGTACCCGGCCACATACTCATCCTCTACAAGCACCAGCATTATGATAGCTGGGTCATGACCGACGACGAACATTACAACAGCAACCCGATAGTTCTAATGCAAGAACGAAACAACCAACGTCAAAACACCACAACCTAATTAACCTTTAGTTAACCAGTACAAGACACGTGAAGAGCAAGGACAATCCATGAAACCCCAGTCTCAAACAAACAACCCCAATTGGCTACCGCTAACTCATTAACACACTATGAACAACAAAAACTCTCGGAACTCACCAAGTGGTAATTGAGATTTACAAAGCGATACCTCATTTATTAGAGGAAACTGTCACGTGCGTCACCAAAGACATGGACATAATATGGCTGAAGCAATTCCGAAAAACAACAACCCTAAAGATGCGAATGAATAACGGAGTTGGGCAACTATCAAGCTACCTTTCTAAACAATAGACCAACAGACGACCACATACTTACGCTTAAAAGGGTCTTAGATGAAGAACGGCTTGCAGGTAAAAGAATTTATGTACTCACTATATGAGTGAACTATCATGAGACTTGATTAACCACGCTAGGAATAAATCAAGGGTAGGCTCTTAAATCCTATCCTTTCCTACGGGCACGTCTTCCCTACAAAAACCGCGCCCCCCGGTCTACTTCTTGATATGCAATGGTGGCTGTAGCACCATGAACATGAGGCTACAGGAGCTAGTGCGAATCTTGGGGTTCATTTGATTAATCGAGTCTGGTCAAACCACACTGGGATCGCGATCGGTGCAATTCATTCATTCATTACTTTCTCAATCAAATCTTTGTACTCGACATTGAGATTGGGTTCATTTCTGGAAACCACATTCTGATCGACTACGAAGCCTTCTCCGTCATCATTTTTATCTGTTTCCTCGTCTTCTGATTCATCTTTCTCTGTATCTTCTGTTTCTTCACCGCTGTGTTGTAAGAAACTACGCGACTATTGTGCTGTACTTGTGATTGTAAAGTAAACTCAAAATGGCGGCTAGAGCCCGGCGAGTTGCAGTCAGCAGAGGAATGGAGGCCGTTGATTGGTCGGATGGCCGTCAATCCGAGCAGTGCCGATCTATTCAGAGATTTGACGAACACGCGTTAGATGTCGCGTTCGTAATCAACAATATAATCCACTCCTCCACCCCCACTCCTCCACTCCTCTGCTGCGCCACTGGGTGAGGATCCATACCAATTGATATTTATTCTATTATTTCCTCCTTATTACTAACACTAGTCATTGAGTTATTTTGTTGTTACTAACACTATGGACTTACGTCTGAAATAAAGAATTTGAATTTGAATATAATGTTGTAACTTTAATAAAATTGCTGTGGTAATATTCGAATGTTCGAATATTTTGTAATTTACTATTCGAATATGAATTTCAAATGTACATTCGAATAATTCGAATATTCGATTGCAATCCCTACTAGGTAAGTACACTATCAAATATACTACCTATACTTTAAAATTAAAATCTATACCTACGACTTATAAAAATAAACATAAATAACTCTAAAAACTAAAAGGAATAAAAAGGCCGCACTGAAAAGCACGGTTTAGAAGTGCAAGTAGCAGTTAAATAAGAACGAACGCTCGCCACTCGACACGTCCGTTCAAATCAAAGTTCAAAAAATGTAATGCGCGCGCTCAGACTCCGTCCTTTTTTACAGTAATGTCCAAGACAAGCTAACAAAGTATATCATAATCAATAATCATTCACCATTTTCTTGCCCTTATCCCAATATATTTGCGCCGGCGCAACATGTCTTGTAACATGTTTTGTCAAACTGAGAAAGTATCAGTTTTATATGAATTGAAAAGTCTTAATTTAAACCCACAACGTCAGCGAGACGCGAGGGCTTAACCACTGGGCCATCACGACCTAAATAGTTCTTACTTATTAAACAGGGTCAAATTAAATTAGCTAGCGAAACTCCACATACGTGATGGGTCACTATAATTAAATAAGTTAACGATCCTCAATAGCTGTTTACCATAGATATAAGGTATTATATCCGAAACTCTTTACTGTATGACAGTAAGCGTCGAACCTAAGCCGTCATCCTAATACAACACTGATAAAACCATACAACCCACTTTTAAACAACCTCACGCCTCGGAACAATGAAGTTCAGGCAATAATCGGGGCTGGGGCAGCCGTTGCCGGGCATGGGGCGGACCCGCGTAGATGCCGTGGACACAGGGGCCGTCGCCGCGTGCGCCGTGTTCCGTGTGCTGATCCTGTACTCGTGCATCCTGCTCGTACACTCGCTGCTGTACTGGGGTCGGCGCTACTTGCGCGCGCGCGCCTCCCGTCTCGCGTGCTGCTGACTGCATGGCGCGTACACCTGCCGTCATCACCATACCCGACCCTCAGTTCACGCACGACTTGCTTATGCACTCCGCATGGCTCGCTTTCCTCTACATGCTACTGCTGACTCTGTTTGAACTCATAGAACTATTGCGTCCCAAGTCGCCGTGTGTCCTGTCAGACAGCGCACCGTGCTGCCAGCCGCGGTCCCCGGTGTCGGCGCCGGCTGCGGCGCCGCCGGTGCCATGTGGCCCGCCGAGATATCCGGCGCCGTGCTACCGGCCGAGATCTCGGGCGCGGCTGTGGCCGGAACGGGTTTTTAAGCGCTGCAAGAAAATCAGAACCAGCTGTGTGTGACAAGTAGTAGGTAATAAAAATGAATGGTAATAAAAACTCGCAGACTTTCCTGTCGAATATTGTAAATTAATCTGTAAAACAATTTATTTACACATTCATTAAAAGTACATTATAAACAAAGACCACTTGCGGACTCAGCCTGTTAGGGTCCCGATGATGCAAAACAAAAATCAAGTAGCAAGTAATTAGTGTCCAACCGAAACACGATTTCAGCCGAAACCAAAACCATAGCCGAACCTTCGGCTCTTCTTCTAGCTTCAGCCGAAACTAAAAATTATTTATTAAGAAAAAAACGGGTTGCACTCCGGGAGTGCCAGCAGAAGTGAAACTTGAATATTAACGTTGTGCATTTTTGATATTTTGGAATGCGGTCTACTCTCCCTCCGTCTTACGAATTTTCGATCAGGTCACGGGTCCTGACGCGAGCTCCGTCAACTTACGAATTTTAGATCAGGTCACGTCTCCTGACGCGAGCTCCGTCTTACGAATTTTCGATCAGGTCACGTATCCTAACGCGAGTTGAACATTTTTTACCCATCACAAAAAAAGTGCACAACGCCGCTAAAGAAGTTTTCACTTCAAAAGCTTTTTATGTTTCACTTAGTTGTACAGACGCCAGCAGGTCAAGCTACCCGAAACTGTCAAATTTTCTCAATCAATCTTGAACCTTAATGCTTCAGCGATAAAGTTGAAAACCTATTAAAGAAATTTGACAGATTGTAGTAGCTTGATGTGCTGGCGTCTGTACTTACCCCACACAAATTCGTATGTAAATACGAAAAAATATGTAATTATATCAGTGACAGGAAGTTATTATAACATCATCAATATAAACTATTAAGTAGCAAAAATACGTATTACAAGTATTGAAGCTAACTCAAAAACTTACCCAAAAAATGTATATGGGTCCACCCCTGAGGCATACCCTATTCGTTAAAAAATACAGTTGAATTGAGTAGGTACCTCCTCCCCAACCAGCAAAAACTAGGCTTACAACAATCCCAAGACTACTGTTTCTTTGCTCTTACATCACTCCTATATAATCGTATAAAGGGTTTGGGCACCAATTATAAGCATGTTTAGTATAATATCGTTTTAATATCAGTCTAATTGAATGCTGTTTGCACTTACAGTAATCTAGCCAAAATTAATTTATGCCGACTTAGGCTAATATTGCTTTTACGTAAGTATCTTGTAAGCCTGCATAGGATTATATTGGTCTAGGGTTAGAATCTTTTGAGGCAAAACAAGCTCATTATGATTTTACGTGAGATCAAACTTAAAAGTTCGTGTGTTTCAAAGTTACAACGGAAGAAAAAACAATTAATAAATGAAAACAATAAAATTTGCTGTAAAGTTAATGTTTAAACTAAAGTGCCGTTATTATCAAGTGCGTGTATTTAAGTTTTACGGTAAGTATTCGTATTGGAAAATATTATTTACTGTTAAGTAGACCTCGTTTTACGCTTCAAAATTCATGCGCCTTAATAATTATGGTATTTCCTGTTCTCGTTTAATTATTTTATTTGTTATTTTGTATTGATAGTGTCGCCATTAGCATAGCTGCATTTCACAAGCGCACTATTAGACTATTGTAAGATTGTCGAGCACTTGATAAGTATGATATTAGAGTGATTTTATATCACTCTAATATCATACTTATCAAGTGCTATTGATCTTATAATAGTTTCAAATAAGATCAGAAATGCACGTCCTTACAGTGCTCTTATGCAATGCTGATATTAGTCTGATATTCTTACAATAGCATTTGGCAAGTCTATTATAGAATAAAACGAGCTTAGAAAATATGCCTAAAAGAGCAAGTTTTCTCACGTGCAATTAGTCTTAGTAAATGCTATTATAGGAGTATGTGGCTTACAATAGCATAGTTAAATACTCTTAAATACATAAATATGAGACTTGGTTATGAGACTGAGCGTTCTTGAGGTCATACCGGTTTGTCTAAAAGTAATATAGGATCGATGGCATGTTCTAAAACAATTATAAGAGCGCTTAAATCCTACCACTCTTATAAAGTGCAGGTTCTGAGACTGTTTTGCTGGTTGGGTCCTTTATGAAGTCGGTTAGTTATGTAAAGATATGGTAAGTCATAGGAAAGCAAACGACGCAATTTCGTTTAAGTACTTGAATAATAATAACCAGTCATTTTCGTTAAAAAATGGAACCGATTTTGACCAATCTGAAAGGTTTCAAATAAAAAAGAATTTTGCAAATCGGCTCATAAATAACGGCGCTCTCAGGTAACAAACAACAAAACATCCTTCTTCTCCTCTTCTTCTTCGATAATTTTTTGAAGTCGGTTTAACAAATCAATTAGTTAAATGACATTATTTGCTGAGACCCGTCATTTTCAACTCATAGCGCAACTCATGAAGTTTGGCCATGGCAATCGCGCAGGTGTGCACTCGTTAGTTGTTAGTACTGAACCTACGTAGCCATGATATGCCAAATTAGGTACGGAATACTAGTCTGGGGTAACTCAACACATATTAATAAGGTCTTTATATCGCAGAAAAAATGTGTAAGAGCAATATGTGGTGCTGGGCCGATCGATACATGTACAATTTTTACTAACTGTAACTTCCCTTTACATTTTTGAAATTGCTACTTTTGTTAAGAAACATGCAGATCTATTTATGAAAGCAAAGGAAAATAAAAGATTTTTATCAAGAGACCCCACTAAGTTAGAAACAACGCGGCCACGTCCACCGCATTATATTAAAAAAACTGTGGATACACATCATCTGCCTAGCCTTTTCCCAACTATGTTGGGGTCGGCTTCCAACTGTGGATACACAACAATCCAAATCTATTCTATATCTATACTTATAATAAATCTGTAGAAGTGAAAATTCTGTACATTGAAAATATCCAAAAAATAAATGGCAGGCAATGGCAGTAAAAACTAGACCGACACCGAACCCAAAAATGTGATTAAAAAATTTTTTGGCTGTCTGTCTGTCTGTCTGTTTGTTCAGGCAAAAACTACCGGTTCGATTACGATGAAACTTGGTATCTTCTTCTTCCTGCCCTTATCCCATGTTACTTGGGGTCGGCGCAACACGTTTTCTTCTTCCATTCTCCTCTGTCAACCGTCACGCTATCATTCACTCCCTTCTCTTTCATAATAATATCATTCCTTAGTAAGGAAGGCCGAAGAAAAGATGGATGGATTGTGTAAGGAATCCTTACACAATCCATCCATCTTTTCTTCGGCCTTCCTCTACCTCTCCATCCATCAACATGTATATTCATCACTCTTTTAGTCACATGCGTTTCGTCCCTTCTCATCACATGCCCATACCAAGCCAAACGATTTCCTTTCAACTTTTCTGTCACCGGCGCCACTTTCAAACTTCCTCTTATATGCACATTTCTTACTTTATCCATTCTCGTCACTCCACACATCCATCTCAACATTCTCATCTCCGCTGCATGCAATCTTTTTTCATCCGTCTTCTTCACAGCCCAGCATTCAGACCCATAAAGTACGACAGGCCTTAACACGGACTTATAAATTTTCCCCTTTAACTTGAGGGGCATCCGTGAGTCGCAAGTTGTTACTGTGACCTGTCGCCATTTCATCCATCCTGAGTTGATCCGGTGCGTTACGTCTCGGTCTACTTCGCCATTTCCTTGGACAAGCGACCCGAGGTACCGAAAGTCGGAGCAGATCGATAAGGGCGTTCCGGCGAGAGATATGGGCCTAGGACTGGAGAGACCGCCAAAATCACAAAATAGATACTCAGTTTTGGTCTGACTTACTCTCAGGCCAACGGTCTCGAGTCTTTTCCACCACCCCTCTAATCTGCTCTGGACCTCTAAGCCGTTCTCGGCAACGAGCACAAAGTCATCGGCGAACAGCATATGTACACCAAGGAGCCTCCTCTTGGATATCCGATGTAAGAGCATCCATTATCAGCACGAAGAGGTACGGGCTGAGTGCTGAACCCTGGTGCAAGCCGACAGCCACATCGAAGCTGCCAGTAGTGCCCACTGTAGACCGGACTTGGGTACTACATCGACTGTACATCGCTCTGATCAACTGCACATACTTCCCTGGCACGCCTTTCTCCTTCAGCGCCCACCACAAAACTTCACGAGGCACTCTGTCGTATGCCTTTTCGAGGTCAACAAATACCATGTGCAAGTTCTTATGCGCACTTCTGTATTTCTCGCACAGCTGCCGGATAGCAAAGATGGCATCTGTTGTTCCTCGACCAGGCATAAAACCGAATTGGTTTTGCGAAATTTCACTCTCTTCTCTCAGTCGCCTTTCAATAACTTTCTACCAAGCCTTCATAATATGTGAAATTAGCTTTATTCCTCTATAGTTGTTGCACTCCAGCACATCACCTTTGGTTTTTAAAGATGGGCACCAGCGAACTGATACGATGAAACTTGATATAATTATTCTTTAATATCCTGGGCACCACACTGGGTACTTTTTATCCCGGAAAAGTATCTATCTATATGTCGGAGATGGTTGTCAAATTAAAATTGTGGGTAGTCAACAGAATGTGTTATGATTTGTGTTTATTATTAATTTCAGTGATTTTTACTATCAATTTTTGTCTTATAAATCGAAACATAATTTATTGAGTAGTCGGTGTACGCCCTAATTGATTTTTGGTAACTTATTTCGATAAATTGTACCCGTTGGTTTTATTCAAAACAACGGATGACATGTTACTTTGTTTTTAAAATGGTTTACTTCGTGAAATCACCATTGTTTATTTATGACAATTATTCTTGTATTATTTGATTACTTTATAATGTAAGTCTTATAAAATTAAAAACAACAACAACTAGCAACTCAAGAACAAAAACAAATAAGTGCTGGTATCCCCGTTAAGGTATTATCCGACTATTGACAAAAGACACGAAGTAACATAGATAACCGCCTAACATAAAATGCTTCACACTTTGGTCGGTTAATACGAAAAACAAGTTAGGATTGCTACTACCTTGGGGTCCGAGTGCTCATCGAATTTTTCGTGACATCGCCAAGCGGTTGGTTGACTCTTCACGTGACCAGAAGGCTGGCCTATTTTTAGCCCAAAGAATCAGCATTGCCATCCAACGTGGTAATGCTGCCAGCCTTTTGGGTACTTATCCCATTGACAGTGATGCGGAAGAATTTTTTGATGCCCAATGACCTCCTGCCTTTTTCTATATTTTTTCGTATTATATATTTGTATATAATTGTATATAGTATAGATTACTAGCTTTTGCCCGCGACTTCGTTCGCGTGGAATAGTGACTTCACCAATAGATGACACCGACTCTTGACCAATAGATGGCGCTGTATGTCCGGAATAAATTTTATTTTATTTTTTGTAATAAAAACTATCCTATGTCCATTCTCAAGTTCCAAACTATGTCTGTACCAAATTTCACACAAATCGGTTCAGTAGTTTAGGCGTGAAGCAAAGACAGACAGACAGACAGACAGAGTTACTTTCGCATTTATAATATTAGTTTGGATTGTTAGTTGATATTTGTTTAACTTGAAATAGATCTGTAATAAAAATAAATTATAATAATTATAAACAGTTAGGATTTAATCGTCTTTTTAGATGAAATTATCACGATATTTTGCTTATTATTGACACAAAATAGTCTTAAAGTACAATATTTTATTAATTTACTTGCTGTAATAGGTAAAAAATGCTACTTACCGATGAAAGGTTATGTTTGGTTGATTTCGTTCACTACGACTTTTACAGCCGATTACACAGCAACTCACCATCATTAATTACACACTAAATATTACCTATTAGAATATCAATAAAGTCAGAAGTTACACAAAGTAAGCGTTTCACAGTTTTTTTTTTAAGTTTTATCAACGAAAATATTTTAACACCACAATTTGTTTGGCATCGATCACATCGATGCCAGACAACAAAAACCGATACGCAAACAGAGATAGAAAATGCATGCTATGTCCTGCTCACACATACACATTTTGACATGTGTCATCTCACTTTCGCAATTATTATTATTTTAACAGCTTGTCTATATATCCTCTGTCTACGGTGTGTTATCTGTGTTTATGTGTTCTGTCTTGTCTACGGTGTGTTATACTGTTATCTGTGTTTATGTGTTCTGTCTGTACTCCTGTGGCTGTGTCCAGTGTCCATTGACATAGAAAAGTATGGACTGGAAATACCTACGAAAAAAGGGTGCATACCTACAACTCATATTGTCGGATAAAATGGCTGCCATTGCTAGGGTTGTGTCAATCAAGGAACAACTGTTATCTCGTTGTTACTATAACGAGTAACGATACTTTATACGAGTTTTACTAGTTATCACGTTTGGATCACGATGGATTTTGGTGCTGTGAAGTGTGAACCACAGGCCGGACCTAGCTAGGTCACTCGGACCGAATAAGACGCAAGATTATTTATGTTAACATCGCAGAATATACGGATATCGTTTCAGCGGAGGAACTAGTTTCGGAAACTATTACGGTAAGTCGGCAACGGTACAACACTATTCCATTATGACATCTGTTTGTAAACAAACGAATGAATTAACAAATATAATAAAAAGGCCTGTTATATGGAAATGAACCCAAATATCAATACTTTAGCCATAAATTCATGATCGCGTTACAATTGTATCATCGATTGTGTATTATTGTATGTATTAATGCATAAAAACCGGCTACTAACCTGTGCCAAGACAATTGAGGTTGATTTTCATTCTTTCTTGCACCATACTTCACAATACAACACACAGGCATGTTGAACTTCTGTTTTCCAACATTTACATACAGTTTTAAAAGACAAAATCCTCGTAATTTTCTCGCAAATCTCAATAATACAAAAAACAAACAACCATTTGACAGCCAAACTACCATGAAACTCGTAGCATACTCAGACTAAGGAAAAGAATAGACATGACATACCTATGAAAAAAACGTGCATACCTAAAATGTGAATCTGGCACAAAGATGGCGGCTTGCGGCATGCGGCAGCCTAACACACTGCACCTACCCATAACAAATGCAGTCTTATGCAAGTTCGAACACTCTATACAAGCAAAATTTTCGCCTATTAACACAAAATTTTCTTCAAAACACTGAAACAAACAAGTCGCGATGACAACTGATGTACTTGTTGTTGAACTTGTTGGCTGTGACAAAACATGGCGACCGGCCGCATCACATTCCTTTATCTATTGTTCGTTATGCCGAGTCCTTTCTTTCCTTAGTCTGAGGTAGCATAAGATGGCTGCTACGGCACTTACCTACAACTGTCACTACGTCAAGACAAAATGTTGCCATAATTAGCAACAACTTAAAATATAGTTGTCTCTTTTATCAAATAAGATTATCTCACTAGAAAGAATGAGACATAACGATATTTCAAATTCTGAATCATTTTTCACTCATATTTGTATAAGCAAATGTATGTACAGAATAGCGCGGCATCTCCATGTTTTTCCTATCTCAATGCCAGTGTCTCATTGAGATACTTTTCTAAGTCAATGCTGTGGGTATTAGTGTTCTGTGGCTGTGTCTGTCTGTCTATGTCCATGTTTAGAAGTTTAGATTATTAATGTCATAACATAAAGGGTGCATTCAGTGAAAATTTTATTGTGAAAAATACGTTTTCAAAGGTAACTTTGATTATTATTTTAGATTTGTTATCAATACAAAGGGACTTTGATGCTTCCGTTACATAAAGACCGCGTCGCAATCAACAAGTAGTCGGCAAATAGATTACAAAATAAGAACATATGAACAGTAAACATAATAATCTTTGATTATATATATAATATTACCGGCTTCTGAAGCACACAGCAAGTGTATCCGCCATATCTACGTGCAGCTAGGTTGATAATAAACTCCTGTAATACAGCAACTATCACGTATTACAGCATCAGTCATGTCGCTAGAGGAAGTACTGTAGTTACTGAATTGTTTAGTTTCGAACCGACGTTCCTCTGACTAATACATTGTAGACATAAGTAAAAACCATGTATTTGATTCAAACTCAATAATAATTTTATATCAAGCTGTTCTTTAGATGAATTAACAGTGGAAAGACAACTGGACATCAAAAGGCTTAAGTTGTGTTATTCTCTAAATTACGTAGTCGTTGTTTATTGTACTTGTAAGAACTCTAATAAGTTGGTTCACATCATTAAAAATGTATAAATATATTATAATGTGTACTACAGAATCCTCATCATTGATCATTTCAGCCAAAAGACTTCTACTGCTAGACATAGGCCTCCCCCAACCATCACCACATCAACCGGTTCTGTGCTTCTTGCATCCAGTACATTCCTGCAGCCTTCACAAGGTCATCGGTCCATCTTATGGGAAGCCTACCAACCATACTCCTTCCATTAAGTAGTCACCACTCCAAAACCTTTCAAGTCTATCGGCCATCTGTGTACTACAGAGCCATAAATTATAATTATCACCATCAATTTCACCAGCACCACAACTATAAGCCAACCGCTTAACTGAGATGTTGCCTGAGGCAGCAGGGCGGTGTGGGAGGGGTGTAGTGACATGATGCGAGAGCTCAGTGATTCATCAACTTGTGGCAACTATCACCCCTCTCGCACCGCACAGCTACCTCAGGCAACATGTTAGTTAAGCGGTCTGCCTATATATTATATAGTATGATAACACACCATGGTATTGAACTTTATCACCTTATCAAAAAGAATTCATAGATATTGTGTTATTATTTTTTGTTCCAATATTTTGTTCATCCAGTTTGCAGCTCTCCTCCTCCATCCACACCACCCTCTGTTAAGTAGCCCCAATATGTAACTTAACAGAGGGTGGTGTGGATAACATTGAGATGTGGATCACTCATCACTGGTCTAGATTTAAGATACAACCAGCACAGTTTTGGGTTTATTTCTGTACAACTAAACAGGCTTATTTATATTAAAGTAATAAAACATATTAAATCATTGAAAACACACACATACATAATGAATATATACTAAGTATGTTTGTGTCTTGGTTCCTAGTGGTTACTACCCACAAATAATCATTGTTCACTGTAAACATACACTCATTAAAATCAACCATTATTTTGTGTTGTTCTTATATTTATTTATTCAACTGTTATTCTTGGACATAATGTTGGCATTGTCATTATCGAAAGGGCAACTTAATATCATTGTATTTATCAACAATTTTGTAAACTGGCTGCTGATACACAGATAGATCATTTTGTTGGTCTGTGCAGCAAACATTCAACTCCATTCACCCATAAATATGTAAGTATGAATGTTTATACGATTTCCGATTCCGCAACCGTTCTCCTAAGACCGATTCGCCATTGGACTGTTCGTCGACAGGCTAATTCATTTATTTCCATTTCCCCAGCAGAGTCTTTCACCCACGGACACTTCGCCGAGAGATCCTTTCATCTACGTCACTTTCGACGACAGGCCTTTCCAGCTACAGAATGTTTCACCGACACGACAATAAAACTATAACTCTTTTAACTACAGACCTTTCCATCTACGGAGAATTCGCCATCAATATTACAAAAAATACACAATAGGTACATATCTACAGCTTACTGTCTTTGCTTAAGAGATAGGCACATTTAAGTGACCTGGGCACATATTTGTCATAATAATAATAATAATAATAATATCTCTGGACATTTCACACAGCGCCATCTAGTCCCAAGCTAAGCAACCTAATGCTTGTGTTATGGTAACAAGATGGCTGATAAACTACTTATATACATTTTTTTTTTTGTAAATACATACATATTATAGATAGAAAAACACCCAGACTCATATAACTATATAAGAAAAGAGAAAAAGACCAAGAGAAGGTACAATAATATGATCAGATTTTGGTTTAATGAAATGAAAAATATACCTACTTTTTGTAGTTTCGGGAACAGGGTCCAAGCTATACATATATATTTTATATTATTAAGGGGTCAAAACTGACTCCAAAGAGTTAGTGTATATCACGGCTGCTGCGTCCTTTTTCTTGGCTCAAATTTGACGTGCAACGCGTCTGCGTGTCTAGATTCTCTAGGGGCAAGTAGCCGGCCCTGATCTCTTAAGCAAAGACAGTAAGCTGTAGATATGTTTTGTGTATTTTATTGTAATATCGCTTGTCATAAGATTGACGGCGTATTCTCCATAGATGGAAAGATGTAGTTAAAAGAGTTATAGGTTTATCGTCGTGTCGGTGAAACATTCTGTAGCTTGGCACGCAAGTCTGCTGAGCAAGCTTCCAGCCTATGGAATCCCAGCTGGCTTTAGTTGCTGGATATCTGATTTCCTGAGTGAACGGTCAATCAGAGTAGTCATTGACGGCTGCTCCTCTGACCTCATGGCGATTGATGCTGGCGTTCCTCAGGGGTCTGTTCTCTCTGCGACTCTTTTCCTGCTGCACATCAATGACCTACTGATACCAGGTATTGTTGGGTATGCAATCTGCATACCCAACAATACCTGGTATCAGTAGGTACCTGGTACAGATCTCTCCACGACGGTGCTGTCATCTGACAGCACCGTCGTGGAGAGATATCTGTCCAGCGCAAAGGCTGGAGGGGAAGAAGTCAGTTCCTTAAGAGGGGCCCTGGTGGACCGAATGAATGCGACCTTAAGTCTTGTCTCCCAATGGGGTGACAACAATCTGGTCAGCTTCAACACCACCTAAACACAGGCTTGTCTGTTCAGCGCGAAAAGTAGCCCTTTTGATGTGGCTCCTACTTTCCGGGGTGCAGCTGTACCTGTGACGGACAACCTCGAGCTTCTTGGCATGAAATTGACAGCAAATCTCAATTTCGGCGAAAACATTGAGTCTAAAGCACAAACGGCGGCCAAAAAGCTGGGCATCCTGAACAAGGTTAAGCGGTATTTCACACCGGGACAGCTTTTGACCCTTTACAAAGCACAAGTCCGATCGTGTATGGAGTACTGCAGTCACCTGTGGGATGGCTCAGCTAAATACCAACTCGCCACTTTAGACTCAGTGGAGCGCAGAGCTAAGAGACTCATTGGAGATAAAAAGCTGGTGGAGGCTTCACAGTTTGGCTCACCGGCGAAGTGTCGCCTGTCTGCCCGTCTTCTACAGACTGTACTTCGGAGAGTGTGCTCAAGAGCTATATGAGCTTCACCTTTCTACCATCGAGAGTCTAGACGCACTGCGGGATACCACCCCTATTTGGTTAATATACCATATATACGCACTAAGCGCTTCTCGTCATCTTTTCTGATGCGCACAGCTAAGGAGTGGAATCGTCTGCCTTCGTCTGCATTCCCGAGTTCATACAACCCGAATCTCTTCAAGGCGAGAGTGAATAGGCTTCTTCTGGGCAAGCTCGTTCCACCGTAAATCTCATCCCTGCCTCTGGGCTGGATTGAGGTCAAGAGTGAGCCCATTGTCAATTAAAAAACGGTGGAGTTTCTTGCCCATTCTTCTCCATACGAAAACTACCTTTTGGAAGGGGCGACTAGAATCAATTTTATTTTAATTTAAATTTTGACGTTCAAAAGTGCCTTTTATGTGCCTAATTGAAATAAATGATTTGACTTTGACTTTGACTTTGAAAAAAAAACTGGAAAGGCCTGTCGTCGAAAGTGACGTAGATGAAAGGATCTCTCGGCGAAATGTCCGTGGGTGAGAGACTCTGCTGGGGAAACGGAAATAAATGAATCATCCTGTCGACGAACAGTCCAATGGCGAATCGGTCTTAGGAGAACGGTTGCGGAAGCACGATTTGCAGCTCAAACAGACCATGGAGCACTGATACCACCTGTTGTGTAAGAAATGGCAATTGAGAACTGTACCTGTACTGTTTCAGACACAATGAAGACAGCTGTGACTGTGCTGCAGGAGATGATGGTGAAGATGGGCCAGACTCCAGAATATGAGTGTATATCTCAGGTAGGCACACTGACTACTTTGTATGATCGTCATTCATTCATTCTCTCTGTATAAGTGAAGTAGTCAAAACAAAGTATCTATCTATATACATCAATTGCTGTTCGTTTGTCACGCTAAAACTCGAGAATTAGCCGATTTAGCTGATTTTGGTTTTGAAGTGTTTGTCGTAGTCCAGGGAAGGTTGAAACGGTGAGAAAATATGGAAAAATTGCGAGGAAGATAGTAAAAACAACAATTCTATTTTCCCATATAAACTGTTCTACCTACTTTCCTGTCAAACATTTGACGATTTTCCCTTCGCTACGGTAGACTCGGGTCCACTCGAATTGAAGCACGTATTAAAGTCAGGGTTTTTAATAGTGTACGAGTAGGTTAGGAGTAGAGTAGGGGTAGGGTAAAAGTAGGGTAGGAGGTAGGACACCACGCGAACGAAGTAGCGCCGGGCAGCTAGAAATAATTTATATGGCAAAACAACGTTTGCCGGGTCAGCTAGTTATATATAAATACTAGCTTCCGCCGGCGGCTTCGCCCGCGTGGATGTTGGGAATCATCCCACGGGAACGTGCTACCAGGATAAAAAGTACCTATGTCCTTCCCCAGGATGCCATCTATCTCTTTGCCAAATCAGAAGTTCAGTGGTTTAGGTGTGAAAATGTAACATACAGTTTCAAGTTCAAATCCTCCCCGTAAAAATCGAATTACCCCTTATTGGCCCGTCGGGGGTCAATTTTCGACAACTTTACATACTTATCATTAATTATTTTCTGTCAAAAGTATTAGGTAATACTAATTTTCGAGTTAATCAAGCCACGCATTATAATCCTCCCCTGTAAAATTAACTACACCTTTGCAACCACACCCCTTTCACCCTTCACCCTTTCACCCTTTTCATACTTACATGTGGAATGCAATAAAGTATTGAGTATTGAACCCGTCAGGAGTACATTATTCTTTACTTTCGATCCTAGGTATAAATACCAAGTTTCGAGTTAATCGGACTGCGCGCTAAAATCCTTCCATACAAACTTTGAAACCCCCCCAATCCCCTTTTAGGGGGTAGTTTAAAAAAACATAAAATGGTAGATTTTCGAAAAAATCTGATACAGGTTATTCTTTATTTTTGGTCTTAAGTATAAACACTGAGTTTCGAGTTAATCGGACCGCGCATTCAAATTCTTCCACACAAACTTCAACACCCCTATATCCCCCTTTGAGGGGTAGTTTTGAAAAACCAATAATGATAAACTTTATTACTTACTCGGGCGAGTATTCTAGAAAAGTTTCAAGTTTATTAACCCAATGAAGAAGATTATTCATGTAAACTGTATCCCCGCTTTTCACCCCCACAGGGGTGGAATTAAAAAAAATCGTTTGGGATATATTCATAACTTGACTCAAAGATTGTTTATACTTGTTTTCGAGTTAATCAAGCCATGCAGTAAAATCCTCCGCTGTAAAATTGACTACCCCTTTCCAGCCCGTCAGGAGTACATTATTCTTTACTTTCGATCCTAGGTATAAATACTAAGTTTCGAGTTAATCGGACTGCGCGCTAAAATTCTTCCATACAAACTTTGAAACCCCCCCAATCCCCTTTTAGGGGGTAGTTTAGAAAAACATAAAATGGCAAACTTCATAATTTACTTAGATTAGTATTAGTGCCAAAAGTTTATTAACTCAAGGAATAAGAATAATCCGAAAACCGTTTTGTAGTTACATACCTAGTTTGTACGGAACCCTCTGTGCGCAAGTCCGACTCGCACTTGACCGGTTTTTTTAATTTTATTTTTTGCTACGGTGCACTCTATCGGAAGAAATTGGCAGTAAGGTTCCCTATTGATGGCAGACAGTTTTCAGACGGGTCCGAAGCACCAGGCGATGTTCGACTACCGCTGCGTGGCGTACGGCATGGTGGTGACGGCGTCGGCGCGCTCCAAGAAGGAGGCCAAGCAAGAGGTGGCGCGCCTCATGCTGCAGCAGCTGTCGCGCCGCGGCCACGCCGTGCCGCCGCCCTACGCCGTGGCCTGCGCCAGCGTGCCCCCGGAGCCCGCGGTACGCACGCGCACAGGCGCCGCATGGCATGGCGCAGTGCGTCCGCGGTGCACTGCGCATTCTTGTCACGTAAAAGGGGACGGGCCTATTGTCGTTACCGAGGCTCATTTCTTACGTTTTGTCGTAGTCGTGCCTCGAGTGCAGGTGGAGTACCTCACTCGCACTTCCTCTTTTGTTAAATATGTATTCGCCTCACTCCTTCTTCCTCTTTTGTTTGTTTTTGTTATTGGGCATTTCATATTATTTAGTAAATTTTAAAGGGAACTAATTTTTTGAGCTGTTATTTAAATATTCGAGATGTTATTATGATGAGTTGAGAAACATATTGAGCAGTTATTTAATTTAATGGCGGTTGATTAATTATTGCGACAGTAAAACATGGACAGTAATAAAAAATCAATTAGTCGGTTATTTTATCATACAATGTCAATTTTTACATCGAAACAGCTAGGTTAGGTTAGGTTAGAACTGTGACCACACAACGCACGAGCCGAGCGAGCGAAGCGAGCGGTGCCGCGGCAGCGGCCGGCGAGTGCCAGAAAAATATTTTTGAATACAAAACCAAACATTTTAAATATATGCCCACACGTAACCGCTCGTTCAATTATTTTAACCGCACATTTAATTATTTTCCTGCTCAATTATATATTCACTGATCCATTTCATTATTTTTTATTACTCATTTTTGTTTACTTAACTGCTGAATTAAACGTGCCATTTATAATTTTTAACTTACCAAAACCGCTATTTACAACTGCCTCTTTAAATCAGTGCCAATTTTAAATGACATAATATGCATGTTAATCTAAGTGCAATATCAGTTATTATTACAATTTCAGTTATTATTACAATATCAGTTATTATTACAATATCAGTTATTATTACAGTGATATTAGTTATTATCACATTGATTTGTAATATTGGACTTGTGTTTTTATCAAGCAAACCGTTATCTTGCCACACTCAGTAGCACAGCACGCACTAGACCGAGTTCACCGAGTGGCACTCGAGGCAGTCAATAGTTACAATAAACAGCGGTACCGTGGCGACGTGCACTTACAGATGGGCCCGAGCGCGCCGCTGGACGCGCGCAGCTACGTGGCGCTGCTGAAGGAGCTGTGCGCGGAGTACCGCCTGGCCGGCGTGGAGTACGAGCTGGTGGGCGACACGGGCCCGCCGCACCTGCGCCACTTCACGGTGCGCGCGCGCATCGGCCAGCACGAGCGCACCGCCACCTCCACCACCAAGAAGACGGCGCGCCAGCTGGCGGCCGAGGAGCTGTACTCCTACCTGCGCGAGAACCTCGCGCGCGTCACGCGGGACTTCAATGAGGTGAACTCGACTAACCCTTCTTTCAGGACTTCAATTAATAGTCTGTGGAGTACCTATCATGTCTTGTATTATGTTATATTTCACATTACATTTTCCGTCGTCACAGCTAACTTTTCTGACTATAGTGCTCTCTCACACACACTTGCGTGGGGATGTCGCGTGTGAGCGCGTAAGGGAATGTATGGTCTCTCGCTCGCCAGACCGCACCCAAACTGTCTAATGGCGATCTTGAATATGACAAACAGAAACTACCTGCTAATAAAATGGTGATAAAATACACGTAGAGGTGTCCAGTGGCAAATTTAGTATTTAATTTCTGTTGTATTACCGTTGAGCGGAGGGACATTCAATTCGTCATTTCGCGATGTCGCGGGGGACGGGTAAACGACGTGCGTTCGCAATCTAAATTTAGTTTAAAGCTAATGATTCCTGTGCTGTTGCTCGTCGAAGATTTTATTCGCGGTACAGTATCCGACGTGTACGTGATCGATTGTGGGTCCGGTAGGTAACAAGTTCAGCAGCAACCAGCGGCCGAGACCCGAACGCCGACGACTGATGGAAACATCGAACGGCAACATCAATTGGCACGATAGTCCTCGTCAGTCCGTGCGTAACAAGACGGCTGCTGTAGGGTTCAAACCGTTTGTGCACGAAATATTAAGGAAAATCATCATCATCATCATCAGCCTATAATGTTCCCACTGCTGGGACACAGGCCTCGTCTCGGTGAAAGGGGATTGAGGAAAATTTCACCTCTTAAAAATTCAAATTGAGATCTCCTTAGTGTTAGGTTAGGTCACGCGCAGCTGTTTCACGATAGCAGCTATTTAAAAATGAATTAAAGCTTTCTATATTTACACTAAAAACCATTAAAATCTGCTGTCACTTTTTTTTCATACTCTAATTTAGAAGTAGCTCAAGAATTTGTAAATTTCTTTACTAATATACCATCAAAAACGACGGAAGCCTTAAATTCCTCACCGGACGTATCACTTGAGTTACTAAGAGCGAACGTTCCAGGCTGCCCGGTTGAGTTTCAATTTAAGCATATAAACCCTATGATAGTAATTTAAGCATATAAACCCTATGATAGTAATTTAAGCATATAAACCCTGTGATAGTTATAAAAACTTTTCGACAGATCAAAATAAAATTGACCGAATATCTATGGGGAATGTCTATCAAAGTTTGTACATCCATAATCGAGACTATATCGCCATACTTAGCTTTAGTGTTTAACTTGTGTGTAGATCAAGGAATCTTCCCAGATTTAATGAAATATAGTAAGGTTATTCCACTTTTTAAATCTGGGGACAGCAAAGACACCAATAATTATAGACCAGTATCCGTGTTGCCGGTATTCAGCAAAGTATTCAAAAAGGTAATGCTCAATCAAATGCTTAATCATTTTTTATCCGAAAACGGAACAACCTAGAAGTGAAGTTCTTACATTATCTGTCTGTCAATTTTATTACGTACGAGGGGCGCGCATGGTAAATGCACGCTGTGTTTGATGAGTCTGATTTATGAACTGCAAGTGTGCGCGTGACTTTGTATCTATTGCTTTTACTGAGCTACATGTGTAGTAGTGGCGCGGTTGTAGGATCGACGTAACGACATTGAATTCCGATACATTTTCAACAACCGGGGCACATCTTCTTTCCTATATCTATGATCTTATCCTTTTAGACACCCACATCATTAGTAAATCACCCTGATACCATGAATACATTGAACGCCCCTCGTAAATATGTAAAAAAAAACAACCTAAGGATTTACGGCACGGTTGGCGCAGTGGTTAAGCGATTGACTGCTGCGCTACGTGTCGCGGGTTCGATTCCCGCACGGAAAAAATATTTGTATGACCTACATGTATTTGTTCCGAGTCTGGGTTTTTTTCTATCTATAATATGTATGTAGGTATTTACAAAAAAAAAAATGTATTTAAGTAGTTTATCAGCCATCTTGTTACCATAACACAATCATTAGGTTGCTTAGCTTGGGACTAGATGGCGCTGTGTGAAATGTCCAGGGATATTATTATTATTATTTTACTTTCGGACACCAGGGATTTGCTAGCTGTGGCAATGCCACAAAAAAAAATGGGTGTGCGATGCGCAAATATAATTTAAGCTTCACGCGCGGTCCATAAAGCACATTGGAGCCAAATATCGTTCGCGAAGTTAAAGATTAAGGTCCGGTTCCAGCGAGTGGCGTGGAATACTGAGGTCAGAGTCCAAGAGTGTGTCCGACGTGACGGTCAACATGTAGACGAAGTCGTTCTTAAGAAATAAAAGCCGCACTTCTCTTTGTAATAGTTATTTAAATAAAATTATATTCTTGGTTTTAATATTTAAATTTGAAATCTTAATCCTGCCAAGCAAAATAAGCATGAGTGTCAGTGTCGAAATAAACTTTGTTTGTAGAAGTTTTAACGAGTGGTACTCGCGCAGGAGGACGCCCTGGTACGCGCGCACGAGAAGGCGATGGAGCGCTACAGCGACGCCGAAGAGACCCCACGCCGCCCCGACCTCGGCCAGAAGATCGCCGAGTACCACCTCGGCCTCGCCGCCGGCCTCGGTGAGTGTGCGCCCGAGCTGCGCGCGCAGCCCGCGCCGCCCGCACCGCGCTCGCAGCCCGCAGCCCGTGCGCAGCCCGCAGCCCGTGCGCAGCCCGCAGCCCGCGCGCAGCCCGCAGCCCGCGCGCAGCCCGCAGCCCGCGCGCAGCCCGCAGCCCGCGCGCAGCCCGCAGCCCGCGCGCAGCCCGCAGCCCGCGCGCAGCCCGCAGCCCGCGCGCAGCCCGCAGCCCGCGCGCAGCCCGCAGCCCGCGCGCAGCCCGCAGCCCGCGCGCAGCCCGGCGACCGCGCGTGTCCCGCGCCCCGCCCGCTGACCGTGTCGCTTGTCGCAGACGAGGAGACGCGCGCCGCGGCGCTGGCTGCGCTGGAGAGCGGCCGCACGCTGTCGCCCGTGCGCGCGCTGGCGGCCGTGTGCGAGGCCATGCGCGTGCGCGTGGAGCCGGGCGCGCTGGAGCCGCTGCACGTGCTGACGCTGGCGGGCTGCTCGCCCGAGCTGACGTTCGCGGGCCGCGAGCCGGCGCAGGCGGCGCAGGCCGCGCTGGGCTACGTGCGGCGCGCGCTGCAGGCCGAGAGCGCGCCCGCACCTCCGCTGTCACATCCTCACCCATCGGCCGAGCCAGCGCAGGCCTTATAATTACCAACGAAACTATACATAATACAGTCTAGTTGGTAATAAGGGTAAAGGAAGGGGGGTAAGGGTTGTTAAAGCCACTTAGATTATAAGAAGTTACGAATTTATAGGGTTCCGTAGTGAAAACAAGGAACCCTTATAGTTTCGCCAAGTCCGTCTGCCTGTCTGCAATTTAAGTCATACCCTTGGTACTAAAAGGCTATAATGTGTCATGTTTATAATGAGCCTATACAGAGATGTCACTCCTACAAAGTTATCAATCAAAAAGATGAAAACCACAAGCTTTTTTCGTTCTTTCTATTGTGCGTGGTGTCGTTAGATAGGTCTTTCAAAAACATTAGTGGTTTGTTGTGAACATAATTATTTCGAGATACTACCAGTTTAAAGTTTAATATTAAGCTTTAAAGTGGTAATTTTGGTTAGAGTCACGTGTCGACGTCCCCAGCAGCTAAGCCGTTGCTTTTGGATTTTTGAAAAATAAAGATAGTTGTATTTACCTATATATAACAGAGTTGAATGGGAAACTATCACAGCTAAGTAGGCTCACAGCTAAACAAGTAATAGTCGGCCAACTTGTAAAATACACCTAGATAAGTAAAAATTCCATAGAAAATTACTAAGATTGCATTTAGCCACCCTGCATTATAACTTTGTAACGTCATTGCATACTGTAAAAAACTATCAATTTATGAAGAAAACTACATTTGTAGATACCTACAAATGTGGTTTTTGTTATTACAGTCAGCCCCAAAAAGATATATACACGGAGAAGGAACCAGTTTATTGTCTACAATCATTGGTCCATAACATTGTATTCAGCGTACAGGTGCAAAAGATAGCATTCAAATTATTACACAAAAAAAAAAGTAAAAAATTTGTCCCATAACATCTATACACCCCATGACCAAAACAAGGTAATCTTCATAAATCTTACAAATATCGGTTTTAAAAAGACACTTAACAAAGCCGAGAGTCACTTGTTTTGACTGGATACCTGGGAACCTTCGGGTTACCGAGATATTGAAGGACAAAATTACAACTTTTACTGACTTTTTTTACGAAAACTTTTTAATGTTATACACAACTTTACGTACCCCCAAGACCCATGTACCTTTGCATGCAACCATAAACACAATGGGTTGCACGTGTTACATTGCGCACTACCGCAAACAGCAGATTTTCACACCAAAAATGAATACTTAGTTTGGTGTACAGAATGCGTAGTTGACGGCTATGTGATGTCTTTACAATACAGGTTTATACACCTGTATGTATACACTCATTTTTCAATAATGAGGTAAACAATTCTAAAAGTTCATTAAATTCAAAATTGTCAATTGGATATAGATCCAATTGACAATTTTGGATATTGAACCTGATCTTATACAACACATCTACAAAACAATTGTAGCAATAACTGAATAACTTGTTTTATTTTATATTTCATTATTTTGATTTTTATTTTGTTACCGCGCGACTTCGTCTGCGATCCAGGATAAACATTAGCCTATGTCCTTCTCCAGGTCATGGTCGACCCATGTGCCAAACATCCAAATCCGTTCAATCGTTTTAGTGTTAAAGCGGAACAAACAAACTTACTTTCGCATTTATAATATTAGTTAGGACTAATGTTTATTAATAAATATATTGATTGACATAAGTATATCAATCAATATAATTTCTCTCTATATCTCAAGCAATTACATGTACATTTCCTTTATTTGACTCCTATGTTTGTTTTCTAGCTCTATGGATACAGAACGAGCTACCGCCGAGACCGACCAATCAGGGACGGTTCACAATTTTATAAGTGAATCGAGTGATTAAATCGAACAGATTGTGCACCCTGTCGATAAGTGCAGGTTGATTCAAAATTTGACGGTTTCGACATGGAAAATCGACATGGATAGAGTTTCTAATAGGCTATTTTCCTAAATAATTCTAATTAGTCCGTCAGTTAGATTATCAAAAAATATTGAACCCGTATTTTTCTTTTGTCAATTATATAAAAAAATGATAAAGATATCGCCCGTTAAAGTTCCGCGTGACGTCACTTTCTTGCGATACTTTTGCAAGCAAGTAACGTCACAACCCCCCACTCTCAAATTTTGACGCGCTTTATCTTTGTCATTTTTTGTTTGATTGACAAAAGAAAAAATACGTGTCCATTATTTTTAGATAATCTAACTGACTGACTAAATATAACTATTATTTTTTTACCCAGGCAACTACCCTATTATAAACTATCAAAAATTAATAGGTAATACCGCGTGCATTAACACGTTATACAGCATTATGGTACAGTCCACAATATTACAATCTCGCGAGATAGATTAGAAACTAACGGTGCTTACAATCTTACGGTGACAGATATAAGTCGTTATATGACGTTGTCAGTCTTGTTTACCTTGTCCTGGAACAATTACTGTGTACATTGTTTTGGTCATAACGTGCCTATATGGATGTTTTTGGGACAAAATGTTTACTATGTTAAACAAAGAAATCGACTTTTCAAATCACAAATAATTTTGTTTCACACAAACAATGAACAAAATTGATCAAAATCAGTCGATTTCGTGCACGGCCTCTCAAGTTCAATAGTTATTGAGAATTGAGATATTTCGGTTACAACCTCAGAAATAACTTTGTTTTTCATTGTGTTTGCGAAATAGTATGTAATACTTACTTATGGTGGATGTTTCAAGGTAGCCCGCGAAATTCAAATTTTCTTACTTTTTTTGCAATTTGCTGGTCAGTACTAAGTTGTACGTTGAAACTTAACAAGTTTTATTACTGATTCTAATGATTATAATTATATAAAAATAACTTTGTTTTTCATTGTGTTTGCGAAATAGTATGTAATACTTACTTATGGTGGATGTTTCAAGGTAGCCCGCGAAATTCAAATTTTCTTACTTTTTTTGCAATTTGCTGGTCAGTACTAAGTTGTACGTTGAAACTTAACAAGTTTTATTACTGATTCTAATGATTATAATTATATAAATATTCATCCCAACTACGGAACTCTTCATCTTGCGACACCCACTTGGGCGGTTTTTTATAAAATAAAAATATTTTATAACTACTGTATCCATGCATATTATAGAGAATAAGTTGAAAGTGAAACCGCTATTTTAGTTTAGGTGATTTTATATGTTTCCAAAAAAGTGTCCCTCCAGCAACGGGAACAGAGTCCAAGCTACCAGAGATCTCCAGAGAGGGAAGAACATCAATTTCTCACTATACGACTGTATCCTGTACAGCTTTCTGCATGATTCTGCAGAAAGTTCGAAATTCTTTCACGTGGGAAAACGTTCGAGATTCCGAGACTGAGCGCGCGCGACTTAGCACTTCTTGAGATACCATTTAAAACATAGTAGGTAACATATTTGAGTGCGTGATGCGTGTCTGCTGATTTGTTGCGTCATGTCTGCGTAGAGCAGATCATCACTATTACGTCAATAAACGTTGATGATTTTGTTTCGATATACAGTTAATGTTGTTTTATTTACGAAACTAGCTTCTGCTCGCGACTCCGGGTAGAAGTCATAAGACACCACAATTAACGAAAATAACACCCACATTTTTATAAAATTTTCCTGCATACTACGGTTGTGTAGTTTTGGTAATATCAGCCAAAATATGACGCGGGAGCAAGCGACGTCCAGTTGTCCGTGTGAGAAGCAGCACGTCCGTCGACGTGAGGTGGACACTTCGACACCCGCAGTCTTCAGTAGTAGTTCCCTATTGCATGCGAAGTTTTTTATTTTACGTAATTATTATAATTTTAAAACTGCTTGAGACATTTTTGCATAAAACCTTTACTCCTTATTCTATGAACTTGAAAATACATCTCTGCCATCTTTTCGGGGAATGTAGGCGTGATGCTGTTAAAAATAAACCAACGTAGTACACTTCAGAAGTCGATCAACTCTTATTTTAAAGCTAATTACATTATATAACGATTAAACTAATATTAAAAGAATAAATAAAACTAATTAATATGTACATATTAATTAGTTTTCAAAAGACCTCAACTTTAATTTTTGAGACTGTAAAACTGCAACCTGAAAAAAAAAATTAAAACAGCTTTTGAGCAAAAAACGTGCAAAAAAGAAGGACTCATTATAATTTGGAAGCATGTGTCTATCAACTGCAAAAAATACAGACCGGGGGGATTTTTAGTTGTAGTCTTTTGAATTGGAATTGTTGAAAAACAAAAACTCAATTTCCGGATTGCGATGCTCAGATTCTAATTTAGTATGAATATTATTTTATTGTAGGTATCTAAATAAAAAAATGTAGCTCACCCTTAGTAGTAAAATCCATCACTAAAATTTTCCACAACTACTAAAATAACCTGGGGAGATGCAATCGTGTCAGTAGCAACAATGCAAATAATATTATGCATTTGACCCAATTGTCTTATATACTTACCCTCAGTAACGATGTTTTGTATGACTTATGCCAAAACAATGATTGTTGGTGTAATTACCAACTAATACCCTACTTACCCCCATTAATGTTTCTAGGAAATCTTAATGTTGTTTTTGTCCAGCTAGCTTGTTCTGGACGAAACACAGTGGGGCTTGGCACGTGCCGCCTCAATATTATAAAATTGGTCTTAAATTCGAACGGCGGCTGGCAGTCACGAGCACCAATATGTCAAGTGTCCGTTACCCCAGCCAGATGTTGTCGAAAATGGTCATTTGAATCTTATAGATAATTAGTTTTGCGGCTTCTGTAATTGTTGCACATATTTTTAAATTTGTTGCGCTTATAGTTTTTTAATTATTTCACAAAAACATATCCTGCTGGGGTAACGTTACCCCAGCCAGACCTTTTTATTTCTAATGGGAGTATTTAAATAAATACCAGCTATAAAATTAGTTGTCTAAATGAAGTAAATGTTGTGCCTTATTTTGTATTTGTTCTTTCTTCGGTTGCGAAGTTATTCGAGATTTTGCTGGGGTAACGTTTTTGGTTTTGCTAGATCTTTGAAACGGTTAAGCGGATTCTTATCATATTTTGTACATGACTTAGGAATTATTTTAAATTTGTTCTGCAATAAAAAAACCAAAATAATGCATAACTTAAAGGTTATTTCATTAAATAGAAAAACACTTCAATTGGTCCCAGCACTCTCAATAAGAGGTTTAAAGACTTACTTTAAACGTTATTTTGAAGCTTGTAATTGCCTTCAAATGTATGTGAAGTTTCATTAGTATCCTGTAAGTATTTATTTATTTAAACTTTTCGCACAAAAAGGTACAAAGGCGGACTTAATGCCCTTAATGGGCTTAATAATAATAAGTATTTAACAAATTATGATGATATTCAGTTCTTCACGAGCACGGTCATGATGCGCGCGGTGTTATTTGGCCACTGATAAGCCTGTTTATGGATATATGAACTGAATGTTATGTCAATTATTAGTTGTTTAGTTCAGTTGTATATCAGTAAAATTTCAGCGTAATACATTGGATAATTAATGAGATAATACGATTAAAGTCATTAGGAAGTGAATGACCGTGGTAACCCGACCAAGTTTAGGTGGTTACGAAAAAGCGAAAACGCAGAACATTATGCATCTTTTGAAATGTTTAGTATAATACACCTTACAATTTCGGTACAGACGCGTACACTGTTAAATACATAATATTACTATTGATCTGTAATTTTAATTTATATAAGTAGGTATTAGTAGACATACGTAAGTTTAGTGTCTGAAAAAAAATCATTGTATATTATTTATTGTCTGTGATCATTACACATTTTAATATGTGTATATTTAAATAAAAACTGTAACTGTGTACTGTGTATACTGAAATCTATAATTTAAATAAAAAGTAATAGAAAATTTCAAAAAAGCTAAATTACTGTCTGTAATTTTAACATGTGATTGTTTTTAAGTATAATTAATACTTTAAAAGTTCAATTGAATTGATTATTTTACCTGTTAATAAAAATTCTTTAATAAACATGTAGTTTTTTTTTAAAACTTGTGTACATGTCTGTACTAAATTTGTAACACTATCCTACATATTTTAGAAGGTAGCATAATGTTCTGCGTTTTCGCTTTTTCGTAACCACCTAAACTTGGTCGGGTTACCACGGTCATTCACTTCCTAATGACTTTAATCGTATTATCTCATTAATTATCCAATGTATTACGCTGAAATTTTACTGATATACAACTGAACTAAACAACTAATAATTGACATAACATTCAGTTCATATATCCATAAACAGGCTTATCAGTTATCTTATCTTCAAAATAACGTTTAAAGTAAGTCCTTTAAACCTCTTATTCAGAGTGCTGGGACCAATTGAAGTGTTTTTTTATTTAATGAAATAACCTTTAAGCTATGCATTATTTTGTTTTTTTTATTGCAGAACAAATTTAAACTAATTCCTAAGAAGTCATGTACAAAATATGATAAGAATCCGCTTAACCGTTTCAAAGATCTAGCAAAACCAAAACCGTTACCCCAGCAAAATCTCGAATAACTTCGCAACCGAAGAAAGAACAAATACAAAATAAGGCACAACATTTACTTCATATAGACAACTAATTTTATAGCTAGTATTTATTTAAATACTCCCATTAGAAAGAAAAAGGTCTGGCTGGGGTAACGTTACCCCAGCAGGATATGTTTGTTTGAAATAATTAAAAAACTATAAGCGCAACAAATTTAAAAATGTGTGCAACAATTACAGAAGCCGCGAAACTAATTATCTATCTATAAGATTCAAATGACCACTTTCGACAACATCTGGCTGGGGTAACGGACACTTCTAAGACACCTGTAAAAAAACTATTAACATAATGGTCAGGGTATAACAGCCACTGAGCCACCTAACCATAGATAGATATTTACTTTTATAACCAAAGACGACAGAAGAGGTTAGTAGTAGGTAGTAGTAGTAGGTTTCAGCATACGAACCCCCAGGGTTATAAGAGCTTTTAAAGATCTTAAAATTAAATCAGCAGAAGATCTCTGGGGTATGTCGGTATAAGTATGTAGATCTCTCATCGAAACCATTGCGCCCTATTTAGCTTTCATATTTAACACCAGTGTTGACCTAGGAGTCTTTCCGGATCGAATGAAACATAGTAAAGTAGTACCATTGTTCAAATCCGGTGATTTATTTTTTATTTATTTATTTACTCTAAACATACAAATATCCTTCAGGCTAGACCCAATGCGATATTGTAGCACACTTACAATTAACATACACAGTTCAAGGTATATGTTTTTAGCATAACAAATTCTATACATAGCTGTTCTTGTAAATTCACCCAAAGCGCAACAGAATATATCTATGTCCTCAGCGATGAGGTTGAGAGTGCGGAGCGCACTCGTGAGCGGCGCCTCGCGCAGCAAGTTAGTTCGCGCGCGCGGTTCCACCAGCAACCGCGGCTGACGACGTCGACCCACATACCCGTCAGGCACGGCTAGCTCCACCCTTCGCAATACACCCGCATTGTGTATCTTCCCTCTAATTACCTTAAAGATATAAGTCACTAGTGTGAGTTGCCTCCTGACATTTTTTTTTTTTTTTTTTTTTTTTTTTTTTTTTTTTGTACGACCTGATGATGTCCAGCCAGGGTCTGCTTAGGGCTTCGGATGAACCATCCGAAGGTTTTGAATAAAACGCAGCAACCTTGTTCCAACGGTATGTTTGGCAAGACTAAATTATTCTAAGTCCAAAGAGACCCTATAATATGGTGTCGACGGAAAATCTTAACACCGCGAGTTAAAAAATCGTTCAACGCCATCTATCGAGGCATCGAGTAAACTGTGCAACTTAGTTGATACAGTGCGTACAAAGTTATACATTCTCCCCCCATTAAGGGCAAGCATGAATTGACCTTAATATTATAACAAGTTCAGGCAACAGAAAACATTAAAATTACATACTAACCAACTAGACTAATGTAAAGTTAACAATTGTATAAACTAAAATGGTAACAGCAATAAAAAACCTTGATTCCCACCACCGTGCATACTTATTAATAAATTCTACTATCTAAGTATAAAAATCCAACAATTACAGGTTAAATAGGCTACTCAGTAACAGGAAGCAAACATAATTTAGATACAGGTCTTTTAATAATCGAGTTTTTCGTTTTAATAGTGACCACTCGTACGATTCCGTCATTACCTGGATGTTCTTCCTGTACTAAACCCCAAACGCAACGACACGGAGGAAGACCGTCTTCCTTGACTAAGACCACATTTCCTCTTTTAGGAGAGGAAGTTCCTCCTGACCCTTAGTTCATTACAGCCCCGGATCTTCAATTTTATTTAGGCGGGGCATAAACTGAAAAATGCCGCCCCCGCCCACTTACATTTACTTTTACCTTTATCATCCATATAATTTCAGCTATCAGATGTCCACTAATTGATTGAAATTTGGACATAGCCTACATAGGCCTTCCGGAAATAATGCATCTATCTCTGTTCTTTGTGTTAAGCCTATTTATTTACAGATAATATATAGACATAAACGTGTAGGATATATATTTTATACACAGCACAGTGTTACGTATGGAAAAAGAATGATACTATTTTGTATGTACTTTACAATAAATAAATATCAAGGTCTTGTAACAATAGCAGTTATGATAAGTTTCCTAAGAAAATAATCAGTTTAATAATGTTGTCCAACATGCTTACCACCGAGTAGAAGAGTATAGCACTACTCAAGCCACGAGTGTGACGGAGAGAGGTGATTTTCGTTAGCTTTCATCACCATAAAAGGCAATAGTTGGGAATCAGGCAGAATCGAGGCCACGCCCCAAAACGCGCCCTTAAAACAGGTCGACCGCGCGAGAGACCCCAGTTGTTTTTCTAACTCCAAGACATGCGCATGACGTAAGCTGCGCCCGCGTTCACGCACCAATTTGTTACAAGACCTTCAATGTAATGAAACTGAATCATTCTCTTTTATTTTTCACAACGTTCCCTATAAATCGTCGTCGAGTGAGTCGTGTACGCGACATTAAGCTGGTCCTATCGAGTCGGATCTCGACCTAGCGATCTACGCGCGCGCTATAGGGACACCAAAACCTGTGTTGCAGGGATGTCGCTGCTTCGCACACCCCCGAAGGGTGTTAGTGTAAAAACACGTAGTCAAACACGTGCTACGGAGCAGTTGACTAACAAAAGTGAAAAATTATCAGTGATGTCAGTTAAAAGCGAAAAAACCGCTTGTTCCTCGGCGGCAGCCCGCAGAAAGTTGGAGTTCGAAGCAGCTCAAAGGCAAGCTCAAATTGACCTAGAATTAGAAACAAAAAGAGCTCAAATAGAGAAAGAATTACTCTCAAAAAAATTGGAAGTCGATTTAGCCGACTTAGCAGAAAATGATTGCCGATCGGTGTCACAAAGTTCGAGAATAGTCGAATCGTGGTTCGACAAACAAGAGAGCATCGCATCGTGTACCCGAAACCAACGCGCAGAAGATGTCTGCCAACCGTCATACACGATGCCAGACGATAAGCATCACCAGCGTGACTTAAATGCCGAAACCGGGAATCACAGCAAGTATCGCCACGACTTCGTTTCCGAGCGTCAGCCGCACGACGACGGTATCACACAATTGACGGAGGCGCTACACCAGGTACTCAACAGAAACAATGTTCGCGATAATAACAGAGAGCTTCTTACACGCCTGGCAACATCTAAAGATTTACCAGTATTCGACGGCGACCCCATGCAGTGGCTACAGTTCAAGGAATCGTATAAAGAATCGTCACAACTATGCAATTATAGCGACGCTGAAAATATCTGGCGATTACGGAAGTGTCTGCGGGGCGAGGCGAAAGAATCGGTGTCGTCGCTTCTTATCGGCAACACAACACCGCAAACAATAATTGACACCTTGGAATTACGATTCGGTAGGCCCGAATGCATAATAAATAAAATATTTACGCAACTAAAGAAAATCCAACCACTTCCAACTGCGTACCATACCGACATAGTGAATTTTGCCATTAAAATAAAAAACTACGTGACAACCGTTAAAGCTATCCAGCTACCAGAATATTTACAGAGTCCCGATACGACTGCATTAATACTTGCGAAGTTACCGCCCACGCTTATCAACAAGTGGGCCGAATACAGCTACGAAAAACGGGACAACTGCAACATACCTAAACTGGAATTATTATCCGAATTTTTATACAGAGAAGCAACGATCGTCGCAACTTCAGGAATAAGCTATGTCCATAGTCAGAACGAGAAAAAGAAATTTGACCACAATAATAGATCACAGTCAGTGTTTACATTCACTAACACCGATAACAATAACAAATGTATGTTTTGTCGTGCCTCTGCTCCGCACACACTAGTAAAATGCATCAAATTCCAACGCGCCATGAGACGCGACCGCTGGAGATTCGTAAAAACAAAACACCTATGTTACAAGTGTCTGGGCGCGCGGCATAACGAAACTACCGCGTGCAGCGCCCCTAACTGCAGCGAGTGTGGACATCCACATCACTCCCTGCTTCACTGGACGAAACCTACAGCTTCTACAACACTACCAGCCATCGCGCAGCCGGATACGGCGCGCCCAGCAACGGACGCGGCCTGCGTGCTTCAGTCGGCGCCCGACGAACAGCGCGCCGAGCACACAGTTGCCCACGCCCACACCAAAGCGTCTACTAGTGTCAGTGTACCGTCAGTGCCCAAAGTGTTGTTAAAAATAGTGCCGGTTACCGTTCATGGACCTAAAGACAATATTCACACACACGCGTTGCTGGACGATGGTGCTACAGTGACGCTGATCGCAGCTGACCTGGCGGACCAGGTAGGCCTCCACGGTAAGGCCGTCACAATGCGTGCGCAGAGCGCGTGGGACTCCGGTACGCTCGTATGCCAAACGGAAAATGTAAGTTTTGAAATTTCTAATAAGAAAGGAGAACGTTTTAATTTGTGTGCCCGTAAAATGAAAGAACTTAATTTACCTGTTCAACGTTTATCGTGTGTAGATTTTACAAATTATACAAATTATATTGACTACGACCTGTGCAAATGTGACGCACAACCTAAATTGTTAATCGGTCAGGATAATTACGATCTTATTGCCCCAGTGATGTGTTTAAAGGGCAACGGGAAAAATGAACCATATGTAACAAAAACACCACTTGGTTGGTGCGTACACGGTGTTGTCAATAACATACATATTACGAACATGTCAGCTGATTGTATTACTAGTGATAACAGCGCGCAACAGTGTCGCGATTCTGAGTTGCACGAAATTGTTAAAAAATCATTCGAGTTAGATTCTATAGGCATTTCAAATCAGCCACGGCCGAACAAAGACGATTTGCGTGCTGTTACCATATTAAATAACTCATGTGAATTAATAGATAACCAATGGTTTGTAGAGTTGCCTTGGAAACACGATAACTTTGTTATGCCCGATTCTTATCAGAATGCCCACAATCGATTAAAATCAGTCGAGAGAAAAATGTCAACCGACAACGCTTACGCGTCGCGCTATCAGGAACGTATCCAGCATTTATTTTCTAACGATTACGCTAGGAAGCTGCACGAGGGGGAGGTTAACGACCGAGTTTGGTACCTACCACATTTTGGGGTCGATAACCCCAATAAGAAAAAAATACGTTTAGTGTTCGACGCGGCCGCGAAAACACAGGGATATTCCCTTAATGATTTTTTATTAACAGGGCCGGATTTGTTACAATCATTATTTGGAATTATGTTTAGGTTTAGGGAAAATAAAATCAGAATTATTGCAGACATTAAGGACATGTTTCTGCGTATTAAAATTAAAGAAAAGGATCAACATACGCTTAGGTTTTTATTTAGAGACAAAAATACTAAAGAAATTAATAAATACGCTATGACGTCATTAATATTTGGCGCGAACTGCTCACCGTTTATCGCGCAATATATTAAAAATCAAAACGCATTAAGATTTAAAAATACCTACCCGGCGTCTGTTTTAACGTCTGCATTTATTGCTAGCAAATGTAAAGTCACACCTACGAAGTCAATATTCATACCCCGACTGGAACTACAGGGTGCTCTATTAGGATGCAAATTAGGGAACAACATAAAAAAAGAACATCGTTTAAAAACAAATTCAGTTTATTACTGGACGGACTCAACAACCGTTTTACACTGGATAAGAAATAATTGTAGAACATATAAAGTATTTATAGCCAATCGACTAGGCGAAATAGATGAACTAAGCAGCGCCACCGAATGGCACTACGCGCCGACGGATGTCAACGTAGCAGACTTTGGCACTAAAAGTACCGATCACGTGCTTAGCAGCGATTCATCATGGTTTACCGGTCCGACGTTTTTACACCAGCCACGCTCTTGCTGGCCTAAAGGTATCGTACAAGCCGTGTATCCCGGAACTGACGGACGCGTAAGAGTTGTCGACGTTAGGACTAAAAATGGGCTACTGAAACGTCCTGCAGCTAGGATAGCAACATTTTAATTATTACTACATAGATTGGCATAGGCGTACATGCGTTTGTCGGCGATACGCTTTCCATTTGTATGTTTATAGTGTAAGTTGGGTTTTGAGTGTCGTCATCATAACGACACTGAGGGGGAGAATGTTACGTATGGAAAAAGAATGATACTATTTTGTATGTACTTTACAATAAATAAATATCAAGGTCTTGTAACAATAGCAGTTATGATAAGTTTCCTAAGAAAATAATCAGTTTAATAATGTTGTCCAACATGCTTACCACCGAGTAGAAGAGTATAGCACTACTCAAGCCACGAGTGTGACGGAGAGAGGTGATTTTCGTTAGCTTTCATCACCATAAAAGGCAATAGTTGGGAATCAGGCAGAATCGAGGCCACGCCCCAAAACGCGCCCTTAAAACAGGTCGACCGCGCGAGAGACCCCAGTTGTTTTTCTAACTCCAAGACATGCGCATGACGTAAGCTGCGCCCGCGTTCACGCACCAATTTGTTACAAGACCTTCAATGTAATGAAACTGAATCATTCTCTTTTATTTTTCACAACGTTCCCTATAAATCGTCGTCGAGTGAGTCGTGTACGCGACACACAGGATAGGATTTAAAATAAAAATACGTATAATAAAAATAAAAATCAAATATATTATTGCACTAGCTTCTGCCCGCGGCTTCGCCCGCGTGGATGTCGGAAATTATCCACGGGAACATGCTACCAAAATAAAAACTATGTCCTTCCCCAGGATGCCATATATCTCTTTGCCAAATCAGAAGTTCAGTGGTTTAGGTGTGAAAATGTAACATACAGTTTCAAGTTCAAATCCTCCCCTTAAAAAACGAATTACCCCTTTTTGCCCAGTTAGGGGTCAATTTATCCCACAGATGCGGCCCCAGGACCGATCCCTGTGGGACACCGCACGACATCTCTCACCGGTTACGGTACCAAACGCCTCCTGCCGGAGGCTCTATGCGGGGGTTGTGCGGTCCATGGCCCTTTACGGGGCACCGGTGTGGGCGCGTTCCCTGAGGCGGCGGCCAGCCCGCCGGTTGAACGCGTCCCAAAGGGTCATGGCTGTCCGGCTAATCCGAGGATACCACACGGTCTCCGCTGAGGCGGCGAACCTCCTTGCTGGATTGCCGCCATGGGATGTGGAGGCCAAAGTCCTCGCCCACATATGGGAGTGGTGAGAGGAGGCAAAACGTCAGGGCGTAACTCCGCTGCCGCGAGAAATCACGGTACAACGGACAGAGCTCTGGCGGGATCTCATAGCGGCATGGAGAGTGCGATTGTCGCAACCCAGTGCTGGGCACGCCACAATAGCGGCGATAAGTCCCCTCTTTGAAGAGTGGCTAGAGAGGCGCCACGGCGCCCTCACCTTCCGCCTGACGCAAGTCCTCACCGGACACGGTTGTTTCGGTAGGTTCCTGTTCAGGATAAGGCGGGAAGAAACGCCAGGGTGTCACCACTGTGTGGATCGCCCGGAGGACACGGTGGAGCATACGGTGGAGGTCTGCCCGGCTTGGGCGGGGCACCGCCGTGTCCTCGTGGCGGCGATCGGCGGCGGCGATTTCTCGTGTTCGGCCCTGGTCCAGGCCATGGTACGGAGCGAGAATGAATGGGACGCCGTTACCTCATTCTGCGAAGCAGTAATGCTCGCGAAGGAGGAGGCGGAGCGCGTGAGGGAGAGGCAATCTCTACGCCCTCACACTCCCGGCCACCGTAGGCACGGGCTTGCGGGCGGCGAGCAATGGGCAGCTCGCCGCCTGGTAAGGACTAGGCCCGCGGCGTGTTGTGTTCCACGCGCGCCTAAAAGAGATGTCAGCACGAACTGACGGGGTCCGCTAGGGCCGATGCCGCCGGGGCTGCGGGTTGTTCGAAATAGATACCGTGGCCCCTGGCCCAGGCAACTGAAGGAACACGGGTGGGTTTTAGTCAGTAAAAGTCTGACACGCCCTTCCGCTCAGCCCAGAGCGGGAGAGGTCATTTAATGATTTCCCACCCAAAAAAAGGGGTCAATTTATTAATTATTTTCTGTCAAAAGTATTAATACGAAGTTTCGAGGTAATTGGACCGCGCATTCAATTACTTCCACACAAACTTCAACACCCCTATATCCCCCTTTGAAGGGTAGTTTTGAAAAACATATAATAATAAACTGTACTACTTACTTAGGCGAGTATTCTTGCCAAGTTTCAAGTTATTAACCTCTTGAAGAAGATTTTTCATATAAACTGTATCCCTTTTCGCTTTTCACCCTACAGGGGTGAAATTTAAAAAAATCGTTTAGGGTGTATTCATAACTTGACTCAAAGATTATTTATACTAATTTTCGAGTTAATCAAGCCATGCAGTAACATCCTCCCCTGTAAAAATGACTAAATTTCAGCCCGTCAGGGGTAATTTTCGAAAAACTAGGGAGGTTTCGAATATAGCTTCATCTCTTTCGCAAACACGGTAACCAGACGCGTGCTGCCGCGATCTGCGATTCCTGCGGGCGAGCGGGCGCGTATTTTGCCGCGCGTAACTATGCCTACGCGCCTCGCGAATAATAAATGTTCGTGCAGCACGTCTCACTCCGCGCTCTGGGTATCGGTCGAGTTGATATGGCCATGAAATTTCTGTACTTGTACTATTATTTATTCCGTGGTCAAAGTTAAGTAAATGATGAGTTGTCTATAATGTAAAGTGTGAATTTGGCCGCCCTCTGAACTTGCCGCCCGGGGCATGGGCCCCGGCTTGCCCCCCCCTAGATCCGGCTCTGGTTCATTATATCCGACCATTCCCAAGACAAATAGAGTTGGATACATCAATGGATGATAGTAAAGAACTAAACAATTATAGACCTGTGTCAATTCTGCCAGTTCTCAGTAAGGTGTTTGAAAAGTTGATGCTCAATCAAATGTTACGTCACTTTAATAAAAATTACATCTTTCATGAACACCAGTACGGCTTCACCAAAGGGCGTTGTACCACTGACGCCGGTGTTACCCTAATGAAGAACATTTTTAACGCCTGGGAAGCAGCACAAGAAACCATGAAACACTTCTGATGAAACTCGAGCACTATGGAATTAGGAAAACAGCACTTGACTTGCTAAGATCATACCTGAAAGATTGAAAGGTTAAAGTCCAAGTAAATGGCATAAACTCATTGGGGTCTGAAATGACAATGGGCGTTCCTCAAGGTTCTATATTGGGTCCATTCCTCTTTTTAGTTTATATTAATGATTTACCCCAATTACTTCAAAATCAACCGAAGATGGTGTTATTTGCAGATGACACATCATTGATCTTTAAAATAGACCGACGGTCAGAAAATCTTGACGACGTGAATAACTCTATTCTTCATGTCCAAGATTGGTTTACGGTAAATAATTTAGTACTTAATGAAAAAAAAACCAAATGATTTAAATTACCTAATGTTAGAAGTAGCGAATGTGACATCATATTGAGTGGCCAAAAACTAGAATTTGTTAATCAAACAGTTTTCCTTCCTAATCACGCTAGACGAGAAATTACAATGGGGACCTCATATAACATCTATTGCGGGGCGGCTAAGCTCGGCCACATAAGCTGTTAGAAAGATAAGACAGCTAACAGATGAAGAAACCGCGCGTTTGGTCTATTTTAGTTACTTCCACAGTATTTTGGAGGCATGAGGAACAGGGTGTAAAGTTCACTCAACCTCCATAGAAAAGGGAGGATCCTCCGACCAGACGGGTGTTATGTCTGGCGGGCAATTGCCCAACGATTGATGTTGGGAAATTGTATCTATGCTAATTGCGCGGTAAACTCTGCTTGCGAGATGCAGGATTTGCGTGACGTCAGTATGACGCGTTGTTCGCATGTGGCGTTGTAGACACCGCTACATCACTCCCCTCCGGTGGGCTGAGTCTTGTGTCTTGCTACGCTTGCCAGGCCAGCTGAGGTTCCAGTGAGTCGGAACCGGTTGTCGCATAGTTCACGGTGAGTCGGAACTGTCTGCGGAGATGTCCCCAGTGAGTCGGGGTGGCGCTGCGTTATACTCCAGTGCGTCGGATGTCGTACAGCGCCGGGTTGAGGTTGGCTGCTGCGTCGACCAGGAGAGGGTGCTCTGCTTGTAGACCGGCCGAAAGTGCAGTGTGCTGTGCCGAGGTTGCTGATGAGGCTGAGGGTGATGACCAGGTATGCGTGGACGCTGCATGCTGGTGGTCAGGATACCCGTTGAAGCCGTGGATGCTGGCTGGCTGGGTGTCTCGCCGCTGAAGATTGCGGGAGTGATGATGATGACGTCACGCTGAAGTGTTTGCACGAAGGCTGCGCTGACGTTCATACTCGGGGTCACCAGTTTAGAGGCATGAGGAACAGGGTGTAAAGTTCACTCAACCTCCATAGAAAAGGGAGGATCCTCCGACCAGACGGGTGTTATGTCTGGCGGGCAATTGCCCAACGATTGATGTTGGGAAATTGTATCTACGCTAATTGCGCGGTAAACTCTGCTTGCGAGATGCAGGATTTGCGTGACGTCAGTATGACGCGTTGTTCGCATGTGGCGTTGTAGATACCGCTACAGTATTATGTCTATCTATCTATTTTTCTCTATGGCAATGGTGCCGATGTCGACAATTCTGCCAATGTCAGATGTGATATGAGAAAACGTGTGGAGAAAACAAAAAACAAAATGAGAAAAAAAAAAACCTTAAAGTTCTAAATCCATTAATACAAAATTGAATTTAATGTGAAACTTGTTGACGGGTGTGAGAAGGTACATTGAAAATAAAAAAATATGGTTAGTTTTATTATTACTTAAATGAATATAGATGATCACACAAAAATCATCATAATTTGATGTCATTGACACGAATAAAAAACATCAAAGCCTGAAAGAGCTTTGGGGAAGAATGTGTTAGTAGGGAAGGAAAGTTAGTTGGGACAGGGATCTTTAATTTAGGGAGATGACTATATAAGTCATGGGCTGGGTTATTATTGGAGCAGTTAAAGAAGATGTGCTCCAAAGTACCTTCATCCAGCCCACATTCGCAGAGCGATGTATCTCTGACCCGGATTTTGTGAAGGAATACCGGGGAACAACAATGGCCTATGCGGAGGCGGGAGATGGTAGAGATTACCTTCTTTGACGTTTTTTTATAAGGGTAAAACCAAGGCTTGGGGGTAACGTTAGGCTGTATTGCGTGATAAAAAGCACCTTTCTGCTTACTCGAATTTTGCCACTGTACTTGCCATGAGGTTAGCAAGCTCTTTTTTGGAAGGCTCAGCAAATCGTAGCCGGGACATTTAAAGTGTTTAAGATCAGCAGCTTGAGACGTAACAGCATCCTTAGCAAGAGCATCCACATATTCGTTTCCTCTTATTCCACAATGACTTGGAATCCAAACCAGGTGAACGGTTTTGTGATTCTTGGCACAAGAGAAAAGAGACTTTTTAATTTGGAGAACAATTGGACTGTGCAGTTTACTCTTGAAAGGATTCTGCTCCAAAGCTTGCAAGCAACTAAGTGAGTCCGTAAAGATGACACCAAAATCTATGCTATGGGCTTCTATAAATAGGCAAGCTTCTAATATGGCCACGCACTCACCCGTAAACACAGATGATTGCATAGGGCATTTGAACTTTAACTCAATTTTGGAGTTTTGGTAGTATACCGCAGCACCAGTGCAACTTAAGTCTGATAATTTAGAGGCGTCCGTGAAAAATCTTTGAAAGTTGTACCATCGCTCACCAACCGCCGCATTGAAAATAGAGTCAGCCGAAGGAGAGTTTTTAGATATGCCAATATTGTAGAAAATATCAGGTTTAAAACATAAAATTTCATAATCAAAACTGTAAATGGGGAGTTTCGGAAACTGAATAACAGAGGAATCTAAATTTTGATAAAAACGGAAGGATTTTAAAAACAAAGGGACTTCTTTATGGTTCCAGTAATTGGAACTTTGACATGCAACATCCAAGTCATCCACTCTTTGAGCAAGAGGGTGGGAGGATTTGGTAATGACTCTGGCCCAAAATCTCGATGCGAGATACTGCCTTCTCAGTGCCAACGGTGGTTCTGCACACTCTACTTGCAATGCGTTAATTGGTGAGGACTTCATACAACCCGATATGATCCGTAGGCACTTAGCCTGAATTCTGTCTAACCTTGCCAAAGCACCTTTATTGCAGGGAATTAAAAGAAAAGATCCGTAGTCCAGAACACTCCGGATTAGGGCATCGTATACCAGTTTCATGGAATAGGGATGAGCGCCCCACCAGACACCGGCAAGTACTTTTAGTACGGGTATGGTTCTCTCACATCTATTAACTAAATAATTTAGATGGTGTAAACCACTCAATTTGGGATCTAAAAAAACGCCTAAAAATTTTACTTTTGAAGAGACTGGTACACAATGCCCTTGAATGCTTATTGAAATTTGTGGTATTAGCCTCCTGCGAGAAAACACAACTACAGCACTTTTTGGGGCAGACAAACTCAGACCGTGGGAATTTAACCATTGGTTCAGAGAGTCCAGGGATACGCAGAGAGATGTAGCAGCGTCGCTAATTGAGCTATTGGTGGTATATAAAGCCAAGTCGTCAGCATACTGAAGAATTTGACAGTCGTTATTGAGGCATGAACCTATGTCTGCTGTATATAAATTGTACAGTAAAGGGCTAAGCACAGAACCTTGTGGTAGGCCCTTCCATGACATCCTGGCGTCAAATTCTTCCCCTGGGACTCTCAAAACCAAAGACCTAGACATGAGTAAACTACAGATGCACTGTACCATTCTTTCCGGTAAACTCAGTTGTTGCAATTTTTGCCTGAGAATGGGAAGAAGGACGTTATCATAAGCAGAGGAAATGTCCAAGAAGGCAGCGACTACAGATTCATTTTTAGAAAACGATGAGCGTATATCTGATACCAAAACTCCAACACTATCCATAGTACTGAGTCCCTTTCTAAAGCCAAATTGAGACTTAGGAAGTAAGTCTCTGGATTCTACTATAAATTCTAGTCGGTTCTTTATTAAGTGTTCAAAAATTTTGGCAAGGACTGATGACAAAGCGATTGGTCTGAAGCTGTTTGGGTCATCAATGTGTTTACCAGGTTTCAAAATGGGTATGATAATTTGGGTTTTCCACTGATCAGGGACCCAGCCATTAGTGTAACAGAAATTTAAAATATCTAAAAAAAAATTTTTTGCTCTATTACCCGCGTGTGACATAAATGAATAGACAATACCGTCTATACCAGGGGCAGAGTCATGAACATGCTTTAAAACAGAGTTAAGCTCCTGCATAGAAAATGGCGCATCAAAAGGATCCTCAGAAAAAATGAGAGCCGGCTGATTATGTTCAGTTTCCGATGGTACATACGGAGGGGCCAATTTATCAAAGAACTGCTCAGCAGTCTCTCGAGGGATGGGAGAAGAAATTGAAGGGGAACATCCAGATCTAAACCGGTTGATCTTCTTCCAAACAACCGATAAAGGAGTGGATGGGGACAGAGAACCACAAAAGTTAGCCCAACCAGCGCGTTTCTTCCTTCGCAGCAATCTTCTAGATTTAGCAAGGGTCCTGTTAAACGTTATTAGATTATCGCTAATCATCTCGTCATTGTACATCCTTTCAGCATCATCCCTTTCCCTTATAGCTGATGTGCAATCCTGATCCCACCATGGTGGAGGAGGAATCTTCCCACGTGCTGAGTTTTTAACGGGAAAGCACGATTCTGCACTAGCTGTTATAGCCGAAATTAGATTATTATAACAGTTTGACACATGGAGGGGACCAAGCAAATCAAAATCACGTGAAACTAAATTTGGAAGTGAATCAATTTTGTCCTCCAATAATGAGGAATACTCTGCCCAGCCAGGGTTAGACAAATTATACCTCAAGAGTGGAGGGCTCGACTTTTCTAGGTATGTTTTATCAACCAAGGTTATTACAATTGGATAGTGGTCGCTCCCATGTGACAAACTGGTACACTCCCAATGACACGACGCTGCGATATCCAGTGTACAAAATGTAAGGTCAACACAACTCTTATGCTGTCCAGGAAGAGACCTACGGGTTGGACAACCATTGTTTAAAATGCACAGGTTAAGGTCATCTAAGACTTCGACTAAGCCTTCCCCAAAAGAGTCGCAGCGATCAGAACCCCACCTAAAGTGATGGCAGTTGAAGTCTCCCATAACAAGTATAGGACCGTCTATGTTTTCTAGGGTATGCTTTAAGATTGGAAGGAAACTTTGGTGAGGGTGAGCAATATAGACGGATAAGAGGGTTACACCCTCTACCCTACTAGCCACTATGCTAATATCATCGCCAATAGAAGGCAAGGATACCGCCGCAAGTTGAACACGATTGTTCACGCAGAGAGCCGACCCGCCATAGCCATCAGATCGGTCGCATCTGAGAATATTAAAGGAAGGTAAACGGAAGCTAAGACTCGGAACTAGCCAAGTCTCAGCGAGGGAACAAGCTAAAGGTTTGTATTTGTTCAGAAGGAATGTGAGCTCGTGTTTCTTATGCCACACGCTCCTCACATTCCATTGAAGAAACACAAATCGAGGCATTGTTAAGGGATGAAAGAGAGTTAATGAGTGACGTGGCAACGTTGGACGGTAATTGAGTTTTGCTGGATGAAGACATTAAAGTTAATAAGAGTTTACTAAGAAGTTCAATTATTGAAGACAAGTTTTCAGGAGGTTCTGTTAATTGACTGTTGAGAGCACAGCCATTAGGCTGAGAAGATTGAGGAGTGCTAGTGAGCTGCTGGTGAGCTGATTTATTATAGGAGGGAGAAAGGGGAGCATGGGTCCTTGGCTTAAGAGACACAGTTTTGCGGTATGACTGGCTCTGTGATTTTGCAATGTCTGCATAGCTACGAGTAGAAATAGGAACGGTTTTACTTGCCTCGGAATATGAAATCACCTTCTCAGCCATAATAGTCTTAATAGTCTTCTGCCTGCTGTACTCCGGACAGGACCTGCTATTTGCAAAGTGACTTCCAGAGCACAACACGCAGAAAGCTTCGCTCTCAGCAATGCTGCAACCATCACCGGGGTGATCATTGCCGCACTTGCTACAACGGGGTTTGGAACGACAAAGGGATTCTACATGACCAAATCGGCAACACTTGCGACATTGAATGGTGGGGTAGACATACTGTTCTACAGTAAGGGATGTATAAAAACAAAAAATTCTGTGTGGTAACACTTGGCCATCAAATGTGATGACACAAGTTTCTGTGGGCCTGTATTCAATTAAACCATCTTTGTTAGCTTTTCTGTTTATTCGCCTTACTTTAATAACTGGTCCGCAGCCTACTGGTACTTTTAAATAGGTTAGAATTTCCTCTTCTGAGAAGTCAGTAGGGATTCCACTTACAACACCCATACGGGTTATATTAAAGGATGGAATGACGGCTTCGTATAAATTTGTGCCTAGAATACAGTTTGAGATGAAAGCATTGGCATCCTGAGGGGATGAAAACTCCACAGATACGCGGTTTCTACCAACACGTTTCACTGTAACAATATTCGAGATGTTCTGGTTTGCCAAAAAACGGCCAAATGTAACTGGGTGTAAGGTAGTTCCAGAATTGGCTTGAGATTCCTGACGGGAAACATGGACGATGAAAGGACCTTTGTCTAATGCTGAGTACCGAACACGGCCAATATGAGATCTCGGTTGTTTGGTAGGGCGATTGGGAACATCCTCTTCATTACCAGGGCGTTTACGTATGTTAGTCTGGGAATTCTGGGATGGGAGGATTTGGGACTCCAGGTTACAGACAACATCTGCAGACTGGATTAATGGGATGGGCGTGGGACACAGTATTATGTCATATGGCATTTTACTGTGGGGTCGGGCTGCTGACATTGAATCCATTTTTATTTTTTTAAAGAGAGCTGTCAGAGCCATTTACAATCTACGTCGCCGTGAATCTCATAGGGAACTATTTAAAAGGGTTAATATTATGACGGTACCTTGCCAATTCATTTATGAAAATATTATGTAAGTATGTAAGAAAAAATCAACATCTTTTTAATAAAATAACTGATAGACATAATTTTAATACTAGAAATAAAGATAAATTAGATCAACCTTTTTTCAGATTATCTAAAGTACATACATCTTTTATGGGGTAGGTACTGTGTTAAATGTTACAACAAAATACCTTTTGAAATACTTATTGCAATTAAATGAAAGAAAATTTAAAACTTATATTAAAATTACACTTTGTAAGCAAGGATATCGATACCTTTGGGTAGAAAGGTCGTATAAACCATTTTGGCCAAATTGAGATAAATATACCATTTTTCTCAGAATTTTTTTCTCTATCGATCTGTATATACGAAATGCAAAAATTCGCACAAAAATGGTTAATACGACCCAGAAGTTTTCGGTCATAGCCTCTTAAAAAAGGTAAATTTTCAATGTAAAGGCCGAATGTTTTTTTTTTGTACTTTTGTTATGATGTAATGACCATAATTTATATTAACTCAGGGCGTAAAAATAGTCGTTAATTGTAAATGGTTTATACGCCCTAACGTGTAATAATAATTAAAATAATTTATAGTAACAATTCATAAATAATTTTAAACTAATTATGAATACAAATTTATATCATAAATAAGTTACTTTTTAGTACAGACGCCAGCACATCAAGCTACTATAATCTGTCAAATTTCTTTAATAGATTTTCAACTTTATCCCTGAAGCATTAAGGTCCATGGTTGATTGGGAAAATTTGACAGTTTCGGGTAGCTTGACCTGCTGGCGTCTGTACATAAGTTAGTTACGTTTAGTGCTTGATCGTTTTTTTTTTATTATTTCGTTCCAATTCAATAAATTACTTAGTAAGTAAGCCTTAGTACAATTTATTGAATTAAGTACATTTAAATATGTACAAAAATTAAAAAAAAAAAACGATCAAGTCATAATTTTATAAGTGATTAAAATGCCTGATTACTTTAATTTAGAAGAAGTTTGAATAATTTTTGTTTTTTTATGACTAAGTAGATTTTTTTATTTCACTTTTCAGTTAAGTTGTTATAATTATTTTTACAATTTAAAAATGTTAAACCTGTTAGGTATGTTGTACGATTATTGAAATAATAGTAAATGATGATTAGAAGGCATTATAATACTTATAAATGTTGATTTCGTATTTCAGGTAGTTTTATTTTATTTGAATCGACCATTATTGGGTATTAGAATAATAATAATTGAGTTCCTACTAATTCTGAGAGTAACAGGATTGTTTATTAGTCAGAATTCAATTGATCTATGATTATAAATGGTTTTTAATACAAAAAAAAAACTACACATATGGGTTTTTACGACAATAAATGTGACCCCATAAGCTTACGAAAAATGAATATACGACCTATACAGTTTTTTTTAAGTACATTTTCATGGGGTGTATTAACCAAGAATTGATTTTTTCTTAGACGTAAATCCAAGCTAACTTTAAAACTAAAGAAGATAGATAGATTTAGATGATTTAACCTTTTTCATTTGCAAATTGTAAGAACTTTTCTCATAGATCATTTTTTTATAACTTCAAAAACAAAAAAGTTATGAATTTTTATGTAAAAAAAAAATAGTTTTTCTGCTCTCCTGAAAAGTCGGGTTTTGGTTTATACGACCTTTCTACCCAAAGGTATCGATATTACAAATTACTTAGAGGATTTTAACCAAGATAAGAATGCTTGGAAACATGCTGGTCCTGCTCCATAGGACAATATCTAGAGTCTAGACAAAATCAAACTGGTTGCTAATGTAATTGTATAATTTATTCTTTTTTTTTTATTCTCTTTGACATTGATTTACATTCTGTAATTACTTAAAGTCACACCCGGACTTATTACTCCTTATTTATTTATGAAAATAGTCTACTTTTGGAATGTTTGTAAATATGTGAGCACCATGTATCTATCACCTAGTCAATTTATATGTCATGGTTTCAGTAATTCATTTTAATTCTTTTACCTATTGTGGTATAGTAATTTTATTTTTAGGTGCATCGTCTTCACATATAATTATATAATTAATGTATGCAAATATTGTAAAACATTTTAAAAGAGTAACGGTGGAGTTTCTTGCCCATTCTTCTCCATACGAAAACTACCTTTTGGAAGGGGAGACTAGAATCAATTTTATTTTAATTTTAATTTTGACGTTCAAAAGTGCCTTTAATGTGCCTATTTGAAATAAATGATTTGACTGACTTTGAGGCCTAAGTTGTATGTTTCTGTCATTGACATACAAAAGTATGGACTGGAAATACCTACAAAAAAAGGGTGCATCCTACAACTCATATTGTCTCATAAAATGGCTGCCATTGCTAGGGTTGTGTCAATCAACGAACAACTGTTATCTCGTTGTTACTATAACGAGTAACGATACTATATACGAGTTTTACTAGTTATCACGTTTGGATCACGATGGATTTTGGTAATGTGAAAGTGTGAACCACAGGCCGGACCTAGCTATACTCCATTTATAATAGCATTAGAAAAAAGAGGCTCGTAGAAGCAGGAATGCAAAACATTTTATTTCAAAGTATTATGATATAACAATTTTAAGGCAGATGCTTAAATTCTAATTTTCTTGAGTTTTTTGCAATTTGCAGGTCAGTGTAAGGTTGTATCTTAATAAAAATAATATGATGCGCAACAATAAGAAATATGTAGACAATAATACAATTTTAACCTTAAAAATCATCAATACATCCCTTTAAATTAGAATTGCTCCGAATTCGTCTGATTTCGCGGGCTACTGCAGCGCATCCACCTTAATTAAAATAGTTTTAACAAATATGGACGTATAATATAAACAAAATAAAAATAATATTTTAAAATTATGCTTTATTTATAGTAACGTCTTCATCACACATTACAAACTTACAACAAAATGAATGAATGAAACAACCGATCACAATGATGATTTAAAAATTAAGATTAATGGAAATAATAATCATGTTTTTTAAATATTTTATTTTAAATAACAACTTATAACACAGTACGTTGGTGACATTTCTTCGTCTTCATCATCTAATTTAGTCACTATCATCTGATGATGAAGATGAAGAAGTTTCACCTACGTTAATTTGTAAATTCGGTAGAATGGGGATCCACACGCAAAGCTCAGCGCAGATGTCGCTAGCGGCGGGATGGCTGCTGTCAAATCGTATTCGCTTTGTTTACGCTTTGAGTCTTGCTATTTTTTGTGTTGAAACCGGTCCGCTATCGTTATTGACAACATGTATGGTACCTGAAAGGTTAAAGAATTGAAAGACGAACTAAAAAAACGAGGAGGAAGGATAACTGGAAAGAAAGCAGATCTCATTGACAGTTAGACTTATATTAATAAAATATTTTTTATTAGTAACATGCTCTACATTTCGATATTTTTTTAGTTGTTACCTGTTAATTGTTACTTGACTCATGGTAGGGAAATTTACGAGATGTGGGAGAACATTACTTTAATGATAAATGGTGTTGTTTATTTTTTAGGTTAGAAGCTTATGATCGAAATTTTAATTTCGGTAATCAAAGCCCTCAAGCTTCTGGAAGCCAAGCAATTGACGTTCCTGCTGCAGACCTTTACCACGACGTTAATAGCTCCACCATATTGCCTAAGATTACCAAACAACATATTCAAAATTATTTTTGCGACGTATAGCCTTTTCCCACTTCTTTTTTAGCGTTGCATCTTGGGGAAATAAATGTACACCGGGGATATTACATCCTGGTACAGCACACAAAGGCATTTAGGGAGAAAATTTAAATTAACTTAAAGATAGGTTATAAAATGTATTGAATTGACAGATTTCAATGGCCATGCCGCCGATGCGCCACCTATCGTGATAAAATGGCAGTAAAGATCCCCATTATAGTGAAACGAATAACGTTCCAGGTATTGTTCACCCCTGCTTCTTTTAGGTTTTTAGCATTGACACTGTAATTTTAAATTGGAGTTAAATAATATAAATAAATGAAAGCCACATAATTTCATAAGATAAATAGTTAAAATGGTTACAATTAAGTGTGACAGCTGCTGTAAAAATAGATCATAATAAATTCGGCGTCTATCGTAATGTAACAATGTTTATTGTACTTTTGTTACAAAGTGTGCATTAAAAATAACCTTTTTTAACTTCTTTCTAATGCTATTTTAAATGGACTATAAGTCACTCGGACCGAATAAGACGCAAGATTATTTATGTTAACATCGCAGAATATACGGATATCGTTTCAGCGGAGGAACTAGTTTCGGAAACTATTACGGTAAGTCGGCAACGGTACAACACTATTCCATTATGACATCTGTTTGTAAATAAACGAATGAATTAACAAATATAATAAAAAGGCCTGTTATATGGAAATGAGCCCAAATATCAATACTTTAGCCATAAATTCATGATTGCGTTACAATTGTATCATCGATTGTGTATTATTGTATGTATTAATGCATGAAAACCGGCTATTAACCTGTGCAAAGACAATTGAGGTTGATTTTCATTCTTTCTTGCACGACACTTCACAATACAACACACAGGCATGTCGAACTTCTGTTTTCCAACATTTACATGCAGTTTTAAAAGGTAAAATCCTCGTAATTTTCTCGCAAATCTCAATAATACAAAAAACAAACAACCATTTGACAGCAAAACTACCACGAAACCATTGACATAGAAAAGTATGGACTGGAAATACCTACAAAAAAAGGGTGCATACCTACAACTCATATTGTCGCATAAAATGGCTGCCATTGCTAGGGTTGTGTCAATCAAGGAACAACTGTTATCTCGTTGTTACTATAACGAGTAACGATACTATATACGAGTTTTACTAGTTATCACGTTTGGATCACGATGGATTTTGGTGCTGTGAAGTGTGAACCACAGGCCGGACCTAGCTAGGTCACTCGGACCGAATAAGACGCAAGATTATTTATGTTAACATCGCAGAATATACTGATATCGTTCCAGCGGAGGAACTAGTTTCGGAAACTATTACGGTAAGTCGGCAACGGTACAACACTATTCCATTATGACATCTGTTTGTAAACAAACGAATGAATTAAAAAATATAATAAAAAGGCCTGTTATATGGAAATGAACCCAAATATCAATACTTTAGCCATAAATTCATGATCGCGTTACAATTGTATCATCGATTGTGTATTATTGTATGTATTAATGCATGAAAACCGGCTACTAACCTGTGCAACTACAATTGAGGTTGATTTTCATTCTTTCTTGCACCACACTTCACAATACAACACACAGGCATGTTGAACTTCTGTTTTCCAACATTTACATGCAGTTTTAAAAGGTAAAATCCTCGTAATTTTCTCGCAAATCTCAATAATACAAAAAACAAACAACCATTTGACAGCAAAACTACCACGAAACTCGTCACATAAGATGGCTGCTACGGCACTTACCTACAACTGTCACTACGTCAAGACAAAATGTTGCCATAATTAGCAACAACTTAAAATATAGTTGTCTCTTTTATCAAATGAGATTATCTTACTAGAAAGAATGAGACATAACGATATTTCAAATTCTGAATCATATTTCACTCATATTTGTATAAGCAAATGTATGTATAGAATAACGCGGCATCTCCATGTTATTTCCTATCTCAATGCACGAAACTCGTCGCATATGATGGCTGCTACGGCACTTACCTACAACTGTCACTACGTCAAGACACAACGTTGCCATAATTAGCAACAACTTAAAATATAGTTGTCTCTTTTATCAAATAAGATTATCTCACTAGAAAGAATGAGACATAACGATATTTCAAATTCTGAATCATATTTCACTCATATTTGTATAAGCAGATGTATGTATAGAATAACACGGCATCTCCATGTTTTTCCTATCTCAATGGTATCTGTACATACGTTTTACGAACTATCACAACACAATACAGGGTGGTAGGGACATGGACGCACAAACTACGCATTACCATGAGTATAAATTCAGCACATGATTCTACATCCCCTAGCATAGAAATCTCGTGTGTTAAGTTAAATATATTATGTAAAACATCCGTTATGTAAAACAACTGAACAAAAATGCCAGAAAGATAAATATATTATCTTTCCGGCATTTTTGTTCAGTTGTTTTACATAACGAACCAGCACCCTAATTGCGTACGACACGATTAATCAGAATTTGAATCATTTTGAAGCAAATTGCTAATACATTGCTTCATAAGTTCGAAAAATTTGTCTGCTCAACACGTAGGTAAATAACGCAATGAATGTTGTTGAACTGTCAAAATGAAACCGATTCCGCTTAATCGTGTGTTACGCACTTACGCAATTACGGCGCTGTTTTGTAACACAGCTAACGGTTAGGTATGTAAAACAGCTACGTAATTAAGCAATTTATCGGCGACATATCTATCACTGCCAGGCTTATTAAACTAATAATTAGGTACTTATGTATATTAACATTTACCAGTTTCAAAATAGAACAGCCTACCCTCTGTTGGGATTTCCCTCTAGGTTTTTGGAAGAAAACTCAACTTTCAAAAATCGCCTTTGTTCTAGAGTTCATGTAACACTAACAATGACTACAGTAGTGCAACCTTAATATAACGTACCTCAATATAACGAATTCCTCGATTTAACGAATTCTTCGTAATCCCCTTGAATTGTCCATAAGAGTCAATGTAAAATATACCTTTAGGTACGGACGCCAGCAGGTCAACCTACCCGAAACTGTCAGATTTTCCCAATCAACCTTGAACCTAATACTTTAGCAATAAAGTCGAAAATCTATTAAAGAAATCTGACAGATTGTAGTAGCTTGATGTGCTGGCGTCTGTACAGACGCCAGCAGGTCAAGCTACCCGAAACTGTCAAATTTTCCCAATCAACCTTGAACCTTAATGCTTTATCGGTAAAGTTGAAAATCAATTGAAGAAATCTGACAGATTGTAGTAGCTTGATGTGCTGGCGTCTGTACATTGCGAAGATTTTTTGCGAAAACCTCTTTAATAGGTACTTATAAAGAATTTTCAACTATCAAAAAAAGTGTAAACTTCTAATTACCTACTTGACGAATTTTGTCAACCCAAAACCTTTATTTAACCTTCTCATTTAACGAATTAGTTGATATACTTAACGAATATTTACTTGTTCCCTTCTGATTTGTTATATCGAGGTTGCACTGTACTTACAATTGTTTAGTGTACAAAAAAAAAATTAAGAACAAATAGAAAGCAAATAAATAGTACCTACTAATGAAAAAATGAAAACATTCGAATATCCATTCATTTATTGGTAATCTTAACAATCAATCCGGATCTATAACAATCTATTCAAGCTCTTCTTTGGGCGTGTTTAATTTACATTTTAATCAGTTAGGTTCATAGCCCCATGATCTGCGCGCGACAGCGGTGCATGCTCGGCATTGCTCGGTCGCCGAATAATGACACGTACACTCTACCGACTCTGATTTATAATACGCTCAATGGTGCATGGAGTAAAACTGCAGTGTGCGTTACCCTGGCAAAATGTTGTGCATTTGAGAGGTGAGACCATAACAAAGAATTAGTGTACCATGAGGGGCAATTTGTTTACTAATAGCAAAATTTGTGTGAATTGTGGTTTAAAAGTTATTTGAGAAAAACACATTTTGCTGGAGTAACATTTGAAACGTTACTCCAGCAAACCATTTAATTCCATTGGTTTACAACAACCAAATAAAAAACTAATGTTTAAACAAATTAAGGTCTCTTATTTGTATTTTTTTCAATCTTCTGCGCTGAGCCGTTTTAGAGATCTGGGAAATCCCAAAACGTTACCGCAGCAAAATCTTAAATAACTCAAGAACCATAGCACACACAAATTTTGCTATTTACAAACATTTACTACGCAACAATAGCTATCTTCATGTATTTGGTTCCAGGCTGAACGAATTTTTGAAAATCGATTTTGCCAGGGTAACATTTCAAACGTTACTGCAGCAAAATGTGCAAACTCAAACCCAAACTATTTATTTCAAATAAACCAATTACAGGCACTTTTGAATTGTCAAGGTCGGTCAGTCAAAAAGATGAAGCTAGTTGCCCATTCCAAAGCGTAGTATGTACAGTCAGCAACAAAAGTCAATTAACAGTGTTACTTTTACAAAACATTTAAATTGATACAAAAAGATGTGATACATTGGTTTTCTCTATTTCATGTAATAGCAAAGAGTTCATTATTCTTAAATATTCTATTACTATATGTTTTTAAAGAATATTTTGCTCAATAATTAAGATTTAAATAACTAAAGTGTTAACCGACTTTTGTTGCTGACCGTACCTATGGAGAAGAACGGGCTAGAAACTCCATGGACACTCTTTTAAATCATAATAATATTGTTACAAAGTATTGGTTACATCATTCATGTTCAAAATTATGCATGTGAGAACGCAGAACGTTAAAAGCGTCCGTAATGAAAAGATAAAAAAAAAACAATTCAAATATAGGGTATCAAAGGTAGGGTAGGCGTGTGTGAAGTTTTTTCAAATGCTAATCAATTTATTTATGCGTCCTGTGGAGCAGGACCACAGGACGCATAAATAAATTGTTTTTCTCAAATAACTTTTAAACCACAATTCACACAAATTTTGCTATTACTAAACAAATTGCCCCTCATGATACACTAATTATTTGTTATGGTCTCTCCTTTCAAATGCACAACATTTTGCCAGGGTAACGCACTCAAAGCTGCATGTCGATTATGTGCGAGTTGTGCGACGTACGGCTCGCTCTCGCGCGGCAGCCCCGCTAATATAGGTAGGTATACCAATAGCAAAATGTTCGCATAGCTGCGGATAAACATGACGCGCGTGGCTTCTGGCGCATAATCAAATACGAACCTCGAATATCCATGCATGGAATGACTACCAGTTTGCAATTTTCACTTACAATATTTTTCACCCCAAAGAAACCATAAATCAGACTATTTATCACATTACATTCTTGAAAATATTATAAAAGTTAGAATACAAAAAGTAGTGAAACAAGCTTCATTAATAAACTTGTGTGTTGTGTGTTCCTAAGTTCACGTTCGTTCAGTCAGAGTCGTCGATTTCCGACGAATCCCGGCGGCGGGTCTTTGAGGCATAGTTTTGAATCCATGTAGCATTTTTCTGTGCAGCCATCCGCCGCGGGGTGCGACGCTCGGGAGTGGCAGCGACCGGCGACGCGGGCGTCGGCGGCTCCGGCTCGGCGCGGCCGCGACCCCGCGCACGCGAGCCCCTAGCACGCGAGCTGCGCCCGCCGCGTGACCCTCGTCCTCTGCCACGTCCACTCACCTCTACTTCCGACCTGACCAACTCCTCGTCACTCGATCCATCGACAACAATCTGCGCGGGCACAGGCACAGCGTTGAGCGCTGCGAGCTGTGCAACATCAGCAGAATCGATCTCGTCACGCAGCACTCGCAGACGATCGGCGATCGCTTCGACTTCGGTGTCCGTATTCGACTCAAGCAAAGTAGTGATACAACGCCTTCTGTGTGCTTCTAATGCATGCCTCAGGATCTCCTCATTTTGCTTGATAGTGAAATCACGCACTGCCTCTGTCATGAGTTGGACGGGCAGCGCGGCGAGGCGGCGTTCCGGCGGCAGGGCTTCATAGTAGGCACGCAGTAATGTCTCAACATCAGTGGAGTCAGCCACATAGTCTGCCATATTGATATCATCTCCTTGTTGTTGTCTCTTCTCACGTATTTTACGCTCCCGCTTCATTAAAAGGATATCACTTGAGTTTGCAACTTGGCCAGTGAAATACTGCCCAAACCGGACTCTATTAAAGACCTGATCCTCCCGTTCATAAAATACATTAAGTCTTATCAATGGCATAGTTGGCTGTCTGGGATCACCAGATAAAAGACTTTTTGCTTCAGCTATTGCCTCATTTACCTTTTGTTTAAGGAATTCCTGCACCTTATCACTTTCATTGACATCCTCATCACCAAGATTTTGTTCTGATAAAACAACAGTTTTAAAAATAAATGGCCTTACAGTTTTTAGCGGCAAAGCGGTTAGAATGAAATCACTTTTGTGTATTTGCAGCAATGCACAATGTTTGGGTCTAGCTTCTCCTGCAGCCAGTGAGGTAGCTACTGTGCTACCAGGCTGAATAACATTAAAGTGATCTTTTTCACTACTACCTTTCATATCGAATAGTTCACAGTCGTGTTCATGACCCCACACTACTAAATCTAAAAATTTTGGTAATACATCCTCTCTGATAAAGTTACCAACTCCTCTGTCTTCAGCCCTGTTCTGATGCAATACAAGTATATTGAACCAATCATGTTCCTCATCCCGCAACATTTCAACTTTCTTTTCTTGGAATAGATGTGACAAGCGTTGGTCTTTAAGATGGCTGAGACCATATAATGCAAGCTTAGTATCACCTTTTTGTAACAGTACTGGTGAAATATGCACATGGGTATAATCTGTCCATTTCCCAAAATAATTCACCAGGCCTCCTGTGGACAGTATATCGAGACTGCTTATACCTTCTCGTCCAACAGGGTCGTCATGATTACCATGGATAGATAAAATTGGATATGACACATTCAAATTTGGGTCTTCATAATTAACACTTCGTGAAAAGTTGACCTTCTGGTCCGACAGTAACTCAATGCTTACCGGCTTGTCGCCAAAACAGTACTTGCGAACGATCTCCGTGCACTTGAAAATACAATTCAGCGATGGCTTCGCGTGGTGGAATAGGTCACCACCGAGCAGCACAAGATCCACATCATATTGAACAGCCAGAGACAAAGTTTCTTCAAAAGCAATGAAACTATCCTCGCTTCTGATAGGATGCTCTTCTAAATAACCTAAATGGATATCCGAAGCGATGAGAATTCTAATTGTTTCATCTTGCGACCAAACGCTTGTATCATTTCCAACCATTTTCCACGATGTAATAATGATATTGCACTGATAAGTGTTACTTTAAACTCCTCATTTGAATTTTGGATCGCTTTCAATAAACCGCCATTAATCACAGCGCGTGAACTATTTGTTTGTCGTTACTCGTTCGTTTTGCCGACGGCGGCGGCGGCGCGGCGGGCAAATTTTAACGTCCAACTACTAAAGTTGTCAAAAAATAGAAGCCCATTTTGACATTTGTCATCGCGACATAACTAGTGAAGTAATCATATCATATCAAATCAAATAATTTATTTCTTTGCAAACATGGGTATAGTAATTACATAGGTGTTTTGTTTAAATAAAGTTCTCCCTAATTTACCGTCACATGGGCATGCAAAGGTAAACAATAATTCCAAATAAAAAATCACATTCAGATCATTGGAATTACAATATAGATAAAATAAAAAAATGTCAGCGTGGTTACAGTAATAAAAAATAATTAAGCCAATCCAATAATTATGTCAATCAGAGTAACAGTATGTCAATCAGTTAGTGAAATATCATAAAGAAAATCGTCAATCGTGTTAATAAGTTTTCATAAAAAAAAATCCTTTATCGCCCTTATAAACTTTAATATACTTTGTAGTCATATTTTTTATAATACTAGATACTCTACTTACTCGGTTTACTTCACTAGTTACGTCGCGATATTCGATACTCACGATAAATCGAGTCAAGTTTGTATGAGTATTATTATTTCCTTTATTACATTTAATATACATACAAATTACATTTTTAAATATTAGAATATAAAAAGTATAAAAACATTTAAAAATATAAAAAGTAGTAGCCCACCGGTATCGGGAACAGGGTCCAAGCTACCGGTGGTCAGGGCTCCAGAGAGAGGAACCTCCTGACAAGGCGAGCCGTGTACAGAAGTACCGCTTTCTGAATCAAACCCTTGATCCAGCTGCCCAACGAGAGCCTCCTCAGGTGTTGGTCGAGGCTCTTGGCTATTAAGCCATTGGCTGTCACGACTATCGGCACAATGATCGCTGAGTCCACATCCCACATGTCGACAACCTCGCGAGCCAAGTCAAGATACTTGATTTGTTTATCTTTCTCGGCTTTCACGAGGTTTTCGTCATGCGGGACGGTTATGTCAACAATCATTGCGCGCCGCTCTGATCGATCCACCACCACTATATCAGGCTTATTGGCAACAATAGTCCTGTCAGTGATGATGGATCGATCCCAGTACAATGTGATATTTCCATTTTCGAGAACTGGGTCGGGCACATACCTGTAGTACGGCACCTCAGATTCGACAAGGCTGTATTTCAGAGCAAGTTGCTGATGGATTATCCTGGCTACAAGGTTGTGTCTATGCAAGTACTCTCCGTTAGCTAGACGAGAACACCCGGAGATAATATGCCTGATTGATTCTCCCGGCCGGTGGCATGCCCGACAGATGTCAACCGTGCCGTCTTTCACAATAAATCTCCGGTAATTGTTCGTCATCATAACTTCGTCCATAATTGCACAGACAAAACCTTCGGTTTCTCCAAAGAGGTCACCGAAACGCAGCCAGGCTACGGACGCTAGTAAATCTACATCGGGTCCATGTAGGGCCCGGTAAAAGCGTTCGTGAAGCTCCTTACTCTGCCATACTTCCATGCGATCATTGGTGTCAAGCACTACTGGCTTGCGCCAGTTCTCTTTAGCCAAGGAGAGCGGGGTGAGGCTCTTGTCCACCGCAACCACATCTCGATGCATCCCCACGTCGGTTTGTAGGAAATATTCCCTGAGACTGCATATTTCGCGATTGTGGAGGGTCTTAGCGTTTAAAAAGCCTCGACCTCCACACTTTCGCGGGATATACAGCCTCATTACCGATGACCGTGGGTGATGCATTCGACTTGCAGTCAGCAGCGTACGGACCCTCCTGTCCAGGGTGTCAAGTTCGGTCTGAGTCCATTTGAGTATGCCGAAAGAGTACATCAAAACCGGCATGACCCAACCGTTAAAGGCACGCACCTTATTTCCGCCTGATAAAAGACTATTAAATACTTTTTTCAGGCGGCCAAAGAAGCGCTCCTTCAACGATTGCTTCATGTCAGTAACATTGATGCCCAACGCTTCCGACATACCCAAATACTTATAGGTTTCGGCTGCGGAGAGGGTTCTAAGGTATGTGGAATCCGAGAGTTGGGTACCCACGGATTCCACAATCTCCCCTCGCTTTACATGCATGACCGCACATTTGTCCACACCAAATTCCATCCTGATGGCGCTACTGAAAGTTTCAGTAATTTTCAGTAGCTCCATCAGTTGCAAATTGTTAGGGGCAAAAAGTTTTAGGTCATCCATGTAGAGGAGGTGAGATATAACCTGACCACCTCTCCTTAGCCGATAGCCTAGACCTGAATCTTCCAGCAGCGTGCCTAAAGGATTCAAGGCTAAGCAGAACCAAAGTGGACTCAAACTGTCGCCCTGGAATATGCCTCGCTCGATCCTTATCGGCTCGCTATTCCTCTGGATATTTCGACATCCTGGATAGCGAAGGACCGTCCTCCATTGCCCCATACACGTCATCAGGAAGGTGCGCAGAGTTGTATCTACTTTATACAACTCCAGCACCCTCATTAGCCATGTATGTGGCACCGAGTCATAGGCCTTCTTGTAATCTATCCAACATGTCGACAGATCCTTTCGGGAACGACGAACCTGTTGGCTAATGGCCATATCAATGAGGAGTAGCTCCTTAGTACCGCGGGACCCATTCCTACTTCCATTTTGAGAGACAGACATGGTGGAGTTGGTGTCTATATGTTTATTAATTTTAGCTCTCAAAATGGATGTAAGAACTTTATAGACCGTCGGTAGACAAGTGATCGGTCTATAGTTTTTGGGATCCGCGGTACTACCTGATTTATGGAGCAGGTGGGTTATTCCTGTCGTTAGGAACTGAGGCAGCGACCCTGACTCTAAGGCTGACTGGAACTGGGATGCCAGGGGGGCGTGCGACCTTTGGAACCATTTTATCCAAAAGTTGTGCAGCCCGTCCGGTCCTGGAGATTTCCAGTTAGGCAACGGACGGACTGCACGAGCAATATCTTGGGGGCTGATGATAAGTGCCCCCATTTCTGGTATTTGTTCGCACGCTCGCTCGATCTTCCCAGTCCAATCACCTTCGGTGTGACCGACAGGCACCGACCAGATGTTTCGCCAGAATGAACACATGGCATCATCATCCGGTAGGTGCGTGTCAGTCACAACTTGGATCGGTCGTTCCCAATCCCTGTAAACCCACCTTTCATCGCTCTGGAATGTGTGATTCTGAGTGTACCACTCCACTCTCCGCCTGTACCGACGAATACGGTTTGCCCATGCACAGATCTTCTGCTTCAGGAAGTCGATACGCTCTGTGACGCGGGACAAATAATCTCGAGAACTAACATCAGTCCCCGAGAACGCCCGCCTCACAAAGCGCATCACTCTAGGGCGAGTATTGCCCTCCCTGAAGCAGATTAGCTTGCCGATGAGTGCTCTAGTCTCCCCGATACGACGCTCAATCCTGCACTGCCAAGCTGGTACAGCTGGTTTTGGTCGTGTAGCTCTGTCACTGTTTGGGAATTTGACATGAGCTACACGACATGCGGCAACAGCTGCACAGTACAAGATTGAATGGGTATCGGTGAGGTCTTTGCTGTCGTTAAAACAATTTGACAGCTGCGAGTCTAGAGCACACACCAGCGCCTTGTTTTTCTTGTGCATGGGCAAACGAGGTAAACGTGGTCTGAGTCCAGGCGAAATAGAGCGGTACTCACGGAAAGCATCCTCCAAAGCGCTCCTCAATCTTGCATTGCACTGGGAACTCACGGATATATAGATATAGATTTTACTTCAATGGTCCTAGTTTTTCATCTGTGACTCAAGTGACAGCTATGTGACCAGAACCCAGCTATGCATAAATATGTAAGCTGTCACGCCCTTTATGCCTGGAGGCTTTTATTTAGGTAGTAAGTTTTTATTTCCATTTGAATTAATTATTTTTCAGCTTGAGTACGTATAGTTTTTATTATATTTGTTGGTATATTGGCGTGGCTAGCTGACATATTTTATGGCAAATAATTTAAGTTTCTTGTAATGTTAATGACTGAACATAGGTTCCTAGTATTGTATACATGCACTATATTCTAACTGAACAGACAGCTGTGCTGCTGGGAAGTTTGTTCCGCCACTTCTTCTTCCCAGCGATAGCACTAGGAAGTGGTGAAGGGCGGGCGTTTTTGGGGGACTGTCTTTTGTAATTTTGACGTTCGAAAAGTGCTGACTCTCAGCCTAATTTGAATAAATGACTTTTGATTTTGATAGCCTCATCATCATCCTCTTCATCAACGCGGTTGGGTCGCGGTGAAAAGCTGGGTAAATTTTGCAGTTGCACCGCGACCAATGACGAAGCAGGCGTAACATGGCTATTCCGTGATTCGAGGCGTAGTCGATCAAGTACAACGTCATCCAGCATATGGTTACGCTGGATGACCCGCACCTGATCCGACAGTCGTTGCGCCGACACGTTGACAGCTGGCTCAAGCACCTGAAACAGAGAGAGCATCCGACCACGGTACGCAGTCAAGTTACTTCCCCCCTCTGTAGCCCCAAAGTATGCGCGCATGACATTTTCATTTACAGTTTGTGTCCATCTCATGCGCTGCACACTTCCACCGGCAGCGGGGACCCTATCAGAGGCTGGTGGGCCTCGGAGTCCTAAGCTGGCCGGTGGCCGGCCTCTTCCGCGTCGACGTACAGGTGGTGGTGTCGTCGGCGGCGAAAAGTATTCGTCGCTCGAGCTCGACGCAACTGCAGCGGCCAATGTCACTGGACTCACGTCTGGAGCAGGTTCCGGCAGCTGCGAGGCGGAGCTGAGCGACGAACCCGAAGGTGTTGGGTGTGTGGTTTGCAGCTGTCGTGCCCGACTTCGTGTCAACATCTCGGTATCATCCGTACATCCGTGTATCGCATTATAAGCGAACTGTTATTATTATATATATTTCATACTTGATTTTGCGTTCTTATGTGGAATAATGTTCTTTAGATCCATTTCTTAAATTATTATTGTTTGAAAAATACTAGAAAATATAGGAGTAAAATTTTTTTCTACCGTCAACTTGACAGCCGGGCCACAGATCTATTGAGTATTTATTGTTAAGTGCATTGGATTAGAGTTCTGATTAGAAAATGTAACTTAAACTATAATATTGTAGGGTATTTTGAAATGATACAATGGTACGAAAGGTAGGTCAATTTGTCAGTTTATTAGCAAATGTTGCCTAATGAATACCCGGCTTAAGTCGTGTATAAAGACGGGTATTCATTAGGCAACATTTGCTAATAAACTGTTTATGACGTGTTGATTAACAGATGTTGCCTAATGAATACCCGGCTTTATACTAACAAAATATTGTGGAATGCAATAAAGAATTGAGTATTGAAAACTATGGATCTTGTGGGTCTGAAATATTTTTTTTCTTATCAACTGATTCGCGTTCGAATTATTCGGTTAACTTTATAAACAATTCGCGTGACTGGCTGTTGATTGTACAGACGCCAGCACATCAAGCTACTACAATCTGTCAAATTTCTTTAATAGATTTTCAACTTTATCGCTAAAGCATTAAAGTTTGATTGGGATTTGACAGTTTCGGGTAGCTTGACCTACTGGCGTCGTTTCGACATGTTGAAACAGTTCGTACGATATAACAACAAACACCAAAATCGAGTCCAAATCACTATCTTTAAATCAGTGTCCAAAATAGAAGAGCCAAGGTCAACGTGATAGTAAACAGAAATACTCCAAAAGCAAAGCCGAGTCGAGAAAAAAATATCAAACATAAACGAGCGCACAATCAACTTCACAAGATGGCGAACGAAAGACTTGCCCGTATAGTAAAAATACTCTGTCGAAACTTGGAACGACTGCGCAGTGCGCGCGTGGACCATTGACATAGAAAAGTATGGACTGGAAATACCTACGAAAAAAGGGTGCATACCTACAACTCATACTGTCTCATAAAATGGCTGCCATTGCTAGGGTTGTTTCAATCAAGGAACAACTGTTATTTCGTTGTTACTATAACGAGTAACGATACTATATACGAGTTTTACTAGTTATCACGTTTGGATCACGATGGATTTTGGTGCTGTGAAGTGTGAACCACAGGCCGGACCTAGCTAGGTCACTCGGACCGAATAAGACGCAAGATTATTTATGTTAACATCGCAGAATATACGGATATCGTTTCAGCGGAGGAACTAGTTTCGGAAACTATTACGGTAAGTCGGCAACGGTACAACACTATTCCATTATAACATCTGTTTGTAAACAAACGAATGAAATAACAAATATAATAAAAAGGCCTGTTATATGGAAATGAACCCAAATATCAATACTTTAGCCATAAATTCATGATCGCGTTACAACTGTATCATCGATTGTGTATTATTGTATGTATTAGCGCGAAAGAATAGCGCGTCATCTCCATGTTTTTCCTATCTCAATGGCGTGGACGTTAAGTCACGTGCCGCTTGGTCAGAGACATTGAGATAGGAAAAACATGGAGATGCCGATTCTATATTCTATACATACATTTGCTTATACAAATATGAGGGAAATATGATTCAGAATTTGAAATATCGTTATGTCTCATTCTTTCTATAAGAGATAATCTTATTTGATAAAAGAGACAACTATATTTTAAGTTGTTGCTAATTATGACAACATTTTGTCTTGACGTAGTGACAGTTGCAGGCAGTGCTGCCAACCAGGGCAGATTTAAATACCGGTAAAATTTTCATAACGTTACCTTCATTTGACAGCGTTACCGTTAATATTAAAATAACGGTAATGGATTTAACGTTATTTTAGCTCCATTTTATCGGTAATCATTATTAACGTTAGTTGTTTAATAACGTTAATTTTATCGTTACTTTTAGAACGGTTAATCTAGTGAGTTTGAACTTTAAAGTAGAGGGGGACGAGGCGCGCGGGGGCGGGCTACCCGCCGTCGCACTATAATATAATAATAATATAATATCCCTGGACATTTCACACAGCGCCATCTAGTCCCAAGCTAAGCAACCTAATGCTTGTGTTATGGTAACAAGACTATGGGCCAGAACCGTGCATACCGTCAAAAATAGGTTTTCGTAATGTTCTATATTGAATATTTTGTTAATGCACATGTCTAACTGAATATCCAATGCATATTATATAGCAGTTAAAATATACTATTTCTCATTTTTACTATTAGACTAAGGATTGCAAGTTGACGCTCAGAATTATGTCAATTATGTAGAACATAATTCCACCAGTTTACATGGTCATATTTTCACAGCTAATTTGTAAGTGTGATATGGTTATAATGGTTATGAAGTACTATATTTAAAAATAATTTAAGTGGACAATTGTGTGAAAACTGGAGGTATAGAATTTTTATTTCAGGAGCTAATATCGACTTTTTAGCAGTGTCTGCCAATGTCGTAATTTTGAAAGCATATTATAGTAGAGCAGCCGATATAGAAGTCAGGGCAAAAAAAAAATTGCCTGAATCTGCCCCCTTTGAAATGAAACGAAAAATGGGGGGAAAATACAAAATATACCCAAAAAAATATTTTAATTCTGATGGATGAGATTTTTGGATATTTAGATTACTTTTGACCTTTTTTTCTTAAATAATATTATCTATTTACTTAATCTTTAGGTAAGGTAAGGACTATTGGGTAAGGTATTTTATTTTTTTCATCGTTCGGTCAGATGTGGTTAATGTTTTATTATCACTGTGTGAATTACATGTTTCTCATGTAAAAGTAAGTAAAAGGGAGGAAATGGTAGTTAAAGTTGTTATTGTACATTATATCAGTACTACTAACCACCTTCATAGATAGTGGTTAGGAACGTGATAATGACACTAGATAATAATATTTTTTACACGAAATTTCAGTATAAAAGTTATGGATTTACATTGTCATTTACCAGTACTTTAGTGTGCTTTGATATAATATAGTCTTCACCAACCTCGGTAAAAAAAGTAGTAGTTAGCAGTAAAAACAAAATGAGTGAATTTGTTGTGCCTCGACGAGTATTATGCGAATTTTTCATTGATCATGGAACAAAATCAGAAGATATTCAAAAATACTTAGAAGAACACCACCATTTGTCGTCTGAAAAAAGTGAATTAGTTGTGAAACGTATTCAAAAATGGCTTTTAACAGCGTTTAACGATCGGTGGACCAAATCTAACCGAACTAAAGAATGTTTCTTTAATAAAAGTACATCGTGGTTAGACGGTGAATTTAAGGTACAATTCGAAGAAGCACCGATGGATATTACACCTACAACATCTGGAGAATGTGGACGTCCGCCAAAGTCTTATGAAGATCTATCAGAGAAATCGAAAAAAAGTAAAAATATGGAGTTGGTACAAGAATATGGACTCTAGTATATACATAATGCATACGTTCAAGGATTGCGGTCTGAAGGAGAATTCGAAGAAGCTACTGTTGTTTCAATGATGTGGAATTGTGTTAGAAATGAAAAAAGGATCATGAAGGAAAAATTATTGCATGAAAGTCGCAATGCAACAGATTTTACGGTGGATGAAGCTATAAGTATATTTGTAGATTTAGATCTTTCGAAATCACAATACGGATTACTTCGAGCAAGTCTGATCAACAAAAACTTCGACATATTGCTATCATATAATATATTGACGAACGCCAAAAAACTGTGTTATCCTCCACCATCCAGCATTCAAATAACCTATATAAGTGCTAAAGTAAATCTACAAGATTTGCTGGATCACACTTCTGCTCGCATTTTAAAGATTGAAAATGTTTACAACCCAGCAAGAAAAACTCTTAAATTGTTTACCAAGTGGGGATGTGATGCTTCATCGGGGCAAAGTGAATATAAACAAGTTTTAACAGATGAGAGTGAGTTAGTCTCAGATGCAAACTTAATTAGCAATTTATTTATAGCGTTTTTGGCACCAAAACAGCTGACTGACACAGAAACAATAAGGTAATTAGGCAAAATCCGGCTTGTTTTTCTATTCGTTATTCCTGGTGGAACTTGAAAAAGAAACGCCCGAGAAAATCCGATCAGTGGTTGCCTGGTTGGTGAATTGGTGATATTCGGGGTCAAATTAATAATTTGCAAATTTCAAAGATACACAAGGCAGGTATTTGAAATAAGTCACGACCTATTTCTAACTATGGTGGATGCAAAAGTTACACAAGTTCTAACTGACACAAGTTCTGGAGCTGTGTGTACAGTGTGTGGGGCTAAACCAAGCGAAATGAATAATTTGGAGAAGATTGAATCAAAGCCAGATAATATAAACGCTTACGAATACGGTTTCTCTACGTAGCACGCGTGGATCTGCAGTGCGATTCTGTAACCATCTCACCGTGAAAACTTGGGTGAAGTGAGCTTGGAGTGAGCTGTCATTCCAACTAATACTGGGGATTGACAGCTCACTCTAAGCTCACTTCACCTAACTTTTCACGGTGAGATTTTTACAGAATCGATCGGCAGGTGCATGGATTTAATTTGTTATATTTCATATAACCTTTCATTTAAAAAATAGGCTGCGAGAACTCCAGAAGATAAAAAAAAGTAAAGAAGACAAGAAAAAGCTTGTACAAAGTTTGTTTCGAAGCCGAAGGGATTACACGTAGATATGCCCGACAAGGAAGTGGAAACAGCAAGGACGGTAAAACAGCTCGGCTATTGCGTACCTACGCTCAGCTCAGCGTTTTTTTGAGAACTACTATTGCGCTTCAAAAATTACAGGAGTTGATGAGGAACTTATTAAAAGGTTCTATGTTATTCTTCAAACTTTGGCATCCGGTATTGCTGTAAATCCAGAAAAAAATTGGTGAATATACTCGCGCAACCGCACAACTGTACGTAACAAAATATATTTGTGGTATAATATGCCTTCTTCAGTACATCAAATCTTAATACATGGGGAAAGTATAATAAGACATTTTGCTGTTCTGCCTATTGGTAATTTATCTGGGAATGCCCAAAAATTTCGTAATAAAGATTACAAAAAAATCAGATAGCATCCCGCTAGAAAATGCTCTAGGTCCGCAACGAATCAAGACGTATTTCATGGTCTTCTATTTACGTCAGTCGTCTATATATCAAGTATCAGAAAACCATAAGTCACTATTTCCAAGGAATTGTTAGCCGAAGCTAAGAATCTCTTAGATATTTAAATAGAAGTAATTACGTACATTAATTGTAAAATAATATTTTTGGAGTGGATTATTATATCATATTTGTCATTTATTTAAATGTAGGATTTTTATATGTAATATAAAATAACATAAAATAGGTTTAATATCATAAAACTGTAAAATTATAATTTAATAATTTAAACATAGTTTGTTTGAATTAAAAGAAGGGTAAAAGGTTTATTATTAAAAAAATACATTTTTTTTTTAATATTATAAATTAAACATTTGACAATAAATGTGTCATTATTGGATTGTATATACTCTGGAGATACTACGTGCTAAATTTCAGCTATTTACTTCAACCAACAAAAAAGTTACAGATTTTTGAGACGGTTAGACGGCACGGTTCTGTCCCATAGTGCCACGGCGCAGGCGGCGCGGTTAGCGCGTGGCAGAGCGGCAACAGTGCATCTAATCCAATGCTAAGCGAGGCGCCCGCGCGAGGGCACAAAAATGTAAACAGACGGAACGGCAACGTAGCTAAATTAACGGTAAAAATAACGTTACTGATGTATTTTGCGTTAATGTTAATTAACGTTACTTTACTGGTAATGTGATCAAGTAACGTTAAATTTTTGTGAACGTTATTAAGGTATCAAATTGAAATTAACGTTACTTAACGGTTATTATTTTGTTATTTGGTAACGTTAACAAGCCCTGCCAACCCTACTGTTTTAACAGTAGATTTACTGTTTTCACCATAACATCCCTGTTTTCTGTTTATGTACCAATTTCTACTGTTTTTATGATTATATTTACTGGAGATTTCGGACGATAAAACCTCCAGTTAAAATACCTAGCTTCATGATAAATATTTTCCAAAATGGATTGAATCCATTTTAGAATGCATTGTTTGTGCTGCTAGCGCCACTAATGGTGAAACTTGGCAATCTGTTAGCTGTACCACTGAATAATTATAACAGCAGCAGGATAGTCATGCTATATGAATAGTTGATTTGAATCGATCACGAGTATCCATGTTAACGGTGTTGTAGATTGAATCGATTAACTTTAATTAAAATCGATTCTCAGTTTATCTTTATCGATTCAAGTCGATGCTTAGTAGTCAACCACACCACTATTTGACAACTCCCGACAAGAAAGGTCGCGAGACGAAATTTGTAATGTGATAAAATAGGAATTTATACGTGCTGTAACGTAGTTTATATTGTAGTGTAACATGAAGATATGAATACCGAGGACAGCCCATCTAATGAACCATGCATTATACCCATACGGAAAACAGTGTTGTGTTAAAGAGAAAGTGTCGTGAAATCGGACAGTCGTCGCCTTCAATGATGTGGAAGAGGTCGATTGTGCAAGCGACGGCTGGGTGCGCGCGCGCCACTGCGGCCCTGGCACTGCTGCTCGCTGTTTGCGCGGTGAGTTCGCGAACCTTGTCGCACGTTCTCGTACCAGGTCTCCGGAACCCCGAGCCCTGCAACTACAGTACTTATCCACTGGCTATGTTGTTGTTTATATAAACATAACAAACGACATCAACAAGTCATTGATATCTATTTGATAACTTGTTGTGTTTAATTTCCAGACATTTTACAACTGTGATGTGTTGAAAATAAGAACCTGCCTAAGTATACTATATCTACATAGAACTAAAGTATTCAATGCAGTTGGAGACAGGCTTCTATGTCTGTAAAACAGAACAGTTAGAACATTTGTCAGAGATTCACATTCATTGTTTTGGTCTTCTTTAATTTTATCTGTGTAATGTTTATTTTGAACTTTTTAGATATTAGATGTTAATGATAAACAGAAAGTAATTGACTTTACTTTTGTTTCTAATAGGCCGCAGTTTGCCTCTGGTCATTGGTTCCTATAGTAAACTTTTTACAAATATGTGTGTGTGTGTCACCTATTTAGTTGTAAAACTACCTAATGTAACAAGATCGTTTCCAAAAGTGCATATAAATTTTAATAGATATTTTATTTATTTTATCATTTATGTACACACAGTATAATTACATAGGTATATGACATAGTTATAATATGAGTACAAAGGTACTGCTTATTTCTTACGAAATTTCTTCCAGCAGACCTGCGAAAGGAGAAGTAAAAAAAAAAATAGACAATAATGTGTGAGAACAAGAAGAGAAAAATAGGAATGTGTGAAGTCTAAAACTAAAATATTAAATATACCTACACATATAATGCAAAAAAAAAATAAGTATACTTAAATAAATACATAATACAAAAATGTATATACATATACAAATACTCACGGTATAGAGGAAGGCTAATGCTCTTTTAATCAAGGTTTAAATAGAGAAATAGTTTTAAAATCACGAATGCTAGGCGGAAGTGAGTTCCACAATCTGACAGCATGGACAGAGAAGGAATAAGAATAGTAGCTCGTTTTATGAGGATGAGATTTAAGGATGGATCTTATTTTATTTTCCTTTATGGGCCAACCAACAATTGTTTACACTGTAATAATTTAAAGTGCTATCTACCATAATCTAGGGTTAGTGTAACAATTTCTTACAGTTACCTGTAACTGCATGTCCCATAAACATTGGGTGTGCCACAAGCATTATACTATAAAATTAAAATTAACGTTTATCTTATTAACTAAAATTAACTTTAAACTTAATTAAAATTATCTTAGGTGTGATCTACACAGTGCGGCGCTAGAGCAAGCGTAAGAAAAACGCTCACGCAGGTAGGAAGGATAAGATCAGTTGTGTAAGATGTTGAAGAGTAGACATGAAATCCAAGTGTTCCTGCGAAGGTGGACGGCAGAAGACCCTGATGGAATTTCAGCGAATGAAAGGAGAAATGTACCTTTCGGCTGACCTCATTGACCTGAGCACGCCACGAAAGATTGGAGTCAATAACTACACCCAGATTTTTAGCGGTTTCAGTATAATCAATGCGAACACCATCGAGATATAAAGGCATTAGAGATGTAATATCAGCCACATTGCCAACCAATCTGCAGCCGATTATCATGGCCTGGGATTTAGTTGGGTTAATTTGCAAACCAAATGACTTGGCCCAAACGCTGACGCAAACCAGGGGGCCTACTCCGAAGTGCAAAGTGCGAATTTTCGGATCGGACACATGGCCGAATCGAATATTATTGAAAAAAAAAGTTTTTGCAAAAAAAAACAACCGACTTCCAAAAACGACACTACAAAGTGAAAAATAACTTTAATTTCGGAAGTCGGTGGCAAACAACGAAAATCCAACGACACCGACTTCCGAAATTAAAATTTTCACTTTTAAGTTGTCATTTTTACCAGTAATTTTGGTGTAAAAACCAAACTACTGAACCGTTTTTGATGAAATTTCGATGGGACCATTTGGGAAGTATACCCTTTCCAACAAAAAAAGAATTTTTCAAATCGGTTGGCAAGCGACGGAGTTAGGCGCGAACAAACATTAAAAAAAAAACAATTACAAACATCCGAATTGAGAACGCAAGCGCAACGCAAAAACGCAAAATAAATATTTTAAAAGTAACGCTGATTAATCAGTGATCACTGAGCAATCAGTGTTGCTTTTAAAATATTTATTTTGCTTTTTCTTTCTTGAATATTTTTATAATTGACTTACGTAATTACCATCGGATATCGATTCTGAAATCGTCCCTACTTGGAACAACATGGTTTTTGTTACATACTGTATAAAAGATTTAATTTCCGTAAGGTCGACTCTCAGATTATTAACCAAGTTATTGACTCAATTGACTGGGGCTGGGTTTTGGATGGTCAGTCTGCTGAAAAAAGCGTAGAAATCATATACTACTTATACGGCATAATAAAAAACCGTGTACCTCTAGCAACGCCTAAAAACCCAAAATATTATGATAGTACGTGAAATATTGAACCTAGGGTCAATATTTCACGTACTATCATAATATTTACTTTGCAAGTAAATGTCGGGTAGAACATAGTAATAAAATTTCAAATTCAACACCCTCAGTGAGACTACACCAATCAGAGAAGGACTCCTCCAGGCGAACACACTGAGAACGTCCCCGAAGATAAGAACTGAACCAGGCTAAAGTGGAAGAAGAGAAATTGATAGATTTGAGGAAACCTAGTAAAATGTCGAAATCCACTGAGTTTAAGGCGCTACTAAAGTCGAGCAATACAAGAACAGTAAGTAACTTATTCTCCATTGCCCAGCGGATGTCGTCAGTCATCTTCAAAAGCGCGGTTAAAGTACTCTGACCTGACCGAAAACCGGATTGAAAAGGGGATATTATCTTTTTTTTTAATAAACTTATTTGTTAGAGTATTGTTATTAAATAGGTGTTACACATAATATGATGTCCATAATATTCTGCTGTTACCAGTGTACATATATTTCAAAGAATTAAAATTAATAATAAACCATAGAATGTCGGGAATAAGGAAAACGTTAACTAATCAAATACAATGTCAGGGGTTATCAAAGTCAAATCATTTATTTCAAATAGGCACATAAAAGGCACTTTTGAACGACAAAAATAAAATTGATTCGATTCGTATGGAGAAGAATGGGGAAGAAACTCCACTGTTACTCTTTTAAAATGTTTTACAATATTTTGCATACATTAATTATATAATTATATGTGAAGACGAGTACGACGCACCTAAAAATAAAATTACCATACCACAATAGGTAAAAGAATTAAAATGGATTAATGAAACCATGACATATAAATTAACTATGTGATAGATACATAGTGCTCACATATTTATAAACATTCCAAAAGTAGATGATTTTCATAAATAAATAAGGAGTAATAAGTCCGGGTGTGACTAAGTAATTACAGAATGTAAATCAATGTCAAAGAAAAAAAAAAGAATAAATTATACAATTACATTAGCAACCAGTTTGATTTTGTCTATACTCTAGTCTAGAGATTGTCTTATGGAGCAGGACCAGCATGTTTCCAAGCGTTCTTATCTTGGATATAATCCTCTAATTTGTAATATCCTTGCTTACAAAGTGTAATTTTAATATAAGTTTTAAATTTTCTTTCGTTTAATTGCAATATTTCACAAGGTATTTTGTTGTAGCATTTAACACAGTACCCCATAAAAGATGTATGTACTTGTTGATCTAATTTATCTTTATTTCTAGTATTGAAATTATGCCTATCACTTATTTTATTAAAAATGTTGTTTTTTTTTACATACATAATATTTTCATAAATGAACTAGCTGACCCGGCAAACGTTGTTTTGCCATATAAATTATTTCTAGCGGCCCGGCGCTACTTCGTTTGCGTGGTGTCCTACCCCTACCCTACTCCTACACTACTCCTATCCTACTTCTACCCTTCTCCTACCGTACTCCTAACCTACTCCTACGCTACTTTTACCTTACTCCTACCCTACTTCTACCCTTCTCCTAACCTACTTCTACCCTACTCCTAACTACACTATTCAAAACCCTTAATTTAATAAGTGCTTCAATTTGAGTGGACCCGATAGACTCTGGTCCACCGTACCGAAGGGACGATCGTCAAATGTTTGACAGGAAAGTAGGTAGAACAATTTATATGGGACAACGAAATTGTTGTTTTTACTATCTTCCTCGCAATTTTGTCTCCCTGGACTACGACAAACATTTCAAAACCCAAATCAGCTAAATCGGCGCAGCTGTTCTCGACTTTTAGCCAGACAAACGAACAGCAATTCATTTTTATATAAGCTAGTAAGCTACAATATTATCGCTGACCATTTGCTTTAATCGAAGCACGTCCAAAATGAATTGACCGCATGAATGACATAACAACATGCTTGTACACACGGCTACACGTCAAGCTATACAAAACCAGTTTGTCTTGGCCTCACTTTGTATGATAATTTCTCACAATGAACGGTCAGCTAATACTGGTTTTGCATAGCTTGATGTGTAGCCGTGTGTACTGTCAACACCAATGATATTCTAGTAAACAGATATGTTATACACTTACAAAACAACAGAAAAAAAGTGTTCCGCGCCGAGAGGCAGCACACATACACACTTTTCATTCATTTTACATTTCACTACAAGTAAAAAGGATAGAAAAAGGATAGCTCGATAAAACCCATAAGAAAAAAAGTGACAGCTAGATGTTGTCAGTTGCACGTGAATGTAAACAAACATTATTCGGGCCACCAATCACCGCACGTTGGCATCATAGACTAACAAATTAACTACGCAGAAAGTACAAACCACGTGTACAGAATTTGCAGTCGGGATTTGTGCCTATGCAACGAATAAACACTATTAAAAGGTAGGTAGGTGAAAAATAAAACACGTTTTAAGAACAGTAGTACATATATAAGTCTTCACGATTTGCGCGCTCATAACATATCTGTTTACTAAAATATCATTGGTCAACACTGAAAAAAGTTTCAATTTGACAGAAAAATCCCCATTAACAAAATGATCCGCCATTTATTGAATTCATTTGTTACAAAAAATGTGATAAATGAAGAACCGCTCTACCGATTTTGTGCAAACATCTACTAAATAGTCCGAACAAAGCCTAAACATTTGGTTTGGATAGGTGAGCCCGTTCTTGAGTTATAAAATTACAACGAAAAGTGGCATTGATTTTTATATGACACACATCAACACGGTCTAGCTTCGATCAATAATAGTACCACAGTATTACAATATTGTAATACCTACTGTGATAGTACTCAGTCGCTCAAGTGGCCACGTTTGCACACACGTAAACATCTACATTTCTTAGAAAAAAGTTTAATAATATAACAACTTCAGTTTATTATAAACCTTAATGCTTAAACATAAAGTTTAATTACCATTGCAAAATATATTTAAAATGTCGCTTGAAAATAAAAAGTCATTCTATTTTAAAATTTTCAGTCATTTATTCTAAAATGAAACTTAAAGTCTAAGTAATAAGGTTAAAAACATTTTGTTTAAAATTTCGTGCTTATTCTATTGTTTAACTAGACGTAATTCTTGGAATTACATTTCAATGTAAAACACAGTAAGTATTGAAAGACGTAGAGTTGCAGAATATATATATTTTTTTTTTTTACAAATATAATGTAATCTTACATCAATGAATTTTTCTATAATTAGTTTAATATACTCTCGATTTTTTATAAGGGTTGTATATTTCTTCTCTTTCTTTCGCGACAATAGATACCCATTCTGCACAACGAAATGGGTCACTAGGAAATCTACAAACAAAAATAACATTATAAAATCACAACACTACTCCATGCATTCCCCGTTCAAGAACAGTCAATGGTTGGTACAATAGTTGGTGCGTTGTAGCAAACATTGGCCAAACAATTATAATATTAGCTAATTGAATCATAAATATTATTTACTGTTTAATTCTGTTTTTATTTTATGAAAAACGCTGAATGATATAAACTCACCGAAAAAAAGATATTCCTTCCAAAACCTTGGTGTTACGGTGGTTATTTACACAGTTTTAGAACGCGCACAGCAGCATTTTGACGTCTTAATGTTGGCTATGATTGGACCATACTAATTTGAAATAAGACCACAAAAGTATTCGTTGTCTTATTTTTCGGGCCGTTTTTGAAGAGCTTATCGGGAATCTAGTACTATTATTGATCGAAGCGGTCTAGGGATATTTCATACTCAATTAAATAACTCAAAAACTACTGGCCGCATTAAAAACTTTTATACGCCAATTTGTTCGTCATTTATCTCGGAAATGTTCTAAATTCAATTTTTTTTTAAATCTTTTGTTTTTGTGGCAAAAAATGTCTTTATGTGTCGGAGAGCGAATTTTCATATAAGCGAGATTTAGAAAAAAATACAAATTACGTTGAGTATCAGTTTTGTTTATTTGAATACTTAAAGATAAAGCGCAAATTGTGCGGTTCTAGCCATGCAACCGCCGCAACAGCCGGCATTTAACTATTCAAAAGGAGATGTCCGCTTTTTGTATGGACGTTGGTTTTTTATTCCAAGAAAAATCTAACAAGAATCAAACTACATCCAAAAATATGGAACTTGGAACCATTGAAATTATATTTTTAGAGAAAGAGAAAAATTATAAACTTTTTAATGTTAGTACATATCATTTATTCGTTATGGCAGTCCAAATTAAACCTCCCACACACTTTGACAATGTCTAAATATGACAGATGACAGTGTGGTGAGGCCTCACTCATCTGTCTGATACGTCATACTCGCTCGTGCCTTTGTGTTATCGTATTTTAATTTGTGCTTTGCTTTCTTTGATTTAACGATTTAGCTGGCTTGGCTTTTTCACAACGGACTCTTCTACTTTGCACTTGATTAGGATACCGATAGCTTACGAACCTTCAACCCTGACGACTTTGCTTTTTTATACCGGTTACCTTCCTCAAGAATTACGCTGAAAAGAATTATTCAAATCCGACTGGTAGTTCCAGGTATTAGCGCGTTTAAACAAACTTTTGAGCTTTATTATTAGTATAGATTATTACAGAGGTAAATAAATAATCTTGATTAGATTCGTTTCGTTGACATTGATAAACTCGCAAATTAAACATTGATTGACAGTAATGACAGTAGCATGTGTCAATTTTGACAAGATTATTATTTTGTGGGGTTATTATCCTATACTCCATTTACAATAGCATTAGAAAGAAGTTAAAAAAGGTTATTTTTAATGCACACTTTGTAACAAAAGTACAGACGCCAGCACATAAAGCTACTACAATCTGTCAAATTTCTTTGATGGATTTTCAACTTTATCTCTAGAGCATTAAGGTTCAAGGTTGATTGGGAAAATTTGACAGTTTCGGGTAGCTTGACCTGCTGGTGTCCGTACAATAAACATTGTTACATTACGATAGACGCCGAATTTATCATGATCTATTTTTAACCCCCGACGCAAAAACGACGGGGTGTGTGTTATAAGTTTGACGGGGTACATATTTGAATGTCGAACATTAAAATACCTACGTGTAAAATGTCAATGTTCAAAACATCGAAAATTTAAATATCGAACGACCATAAAACCGAAAATTTAAATAACGTAAGTTTATACTGTCGAATAGTATTGGATATAGAAGTTTAAGTTTTTTTTTTGTTTCTGTTTTCATCGCACGTTTTCTCATATCACATCTGACATTGGCAGAATTGTCGACATCGGCACCATTGCCATTAAGAAAAATAGAATAGAATTATTGTTTTTAAACTTACCACGTAAGAAATTCTACACGGAAGACTAGGCGGTATGGTCGAAAGACTTTAGCCTGCCCATTTTATGGGCAAAAATAAAACGTCATCCGTGACATTGTCAAAACAAGTTCCAAGCCCGTCAAATAAACGTAATGTACAGACGCCAGCAGGTCAAGCTACCCGAAACTGTCTAAATTTTCCAATGAACCTTGAACCTTAACATTTCAGAGATAAAGTTGAAAATCTATTAAGACGCTGACAAGAGCCAAATAGGCTTGTCTCAAACAATTTTTTAGCCAAATCTATACAGTTTGACACGGCGGAAAAAATATATGTTAATCTTGAACATATTTCTGAGAACCCTGTTGTATCCAAAACACGTTTTCGAAAAGTTTTCTCGATAAAAAAAAATGGTAAACTAACCTCTTAAAATGATCTTCCAACAAAAATATCTGTATTACTTATCAACGTACGTTGGTAAAATTTATAACAATAACGTATCATATTTAAATACAAAACTTGGTTGTTTTTTATTTTTGATTACTCTACTTATTTTTAAGTAATTAATTATTTTATGGTTTGTAAAAAGTTACGAGCGTCGCGTCATCGCGCTTCTCTTTCTTATGTATGCAATCCGACAGTGATCGCTTAGGCGCGCTGCTAGACGGACGTATGTCGCTTTGCCCCGCTAACCGCAATCGGTTCATTTCATTATTTTGTTGATTGACAACTTCAAACATACTTATATGTACATATTTTTTTTCCCCAAAAATACAATAAGTTGTAAAAATATTAGCACGTTGGAAAGACATTGGTATAGGATATTTTTAAATTGTCTAAATATAGTTAGTTCTAAGTTGTGAAAATATGAAACAAACAAAAATGCCGGAGGCCGGCCAGCAATAAAGCGCTTCTACACTAACAAACAAAAACATCTCATGGAAGTAGTAAAGTAAGTAATTTTTTAATTGTAATATTGACAAAACAGGTACACGAACAGAAATGAAATTATAACCAAATGTACCTATAGGCTATTTTGTACAACGCATAGCGTAAATTCATCTGTAAACATAACGTACGGATAGCCTATTGGTATTTGCATAGTTACTAAATAGCGAGTTTCGGGTTCGAACCCTAGTGGATTCTTAGGAAATTATATTTTATACATATAAAATAATTTTGCTTTCTTTTTTTATTAAATTTTTGGAAATTTTCAACGTTTTTTTATTATTTTATTCTGTATATTTTAGAATAATTATTAATTTTCTTTACGAAGCAGGTGAAGCTTCGTTTTTCGCATAGATTCTGAATAGCGAGTTTCGAGTTCGAAATCAAGTTGATTCTTATTAGGAAATTAAAATGGGTTTTTTTTTAAATTTAGTTTTAGGAATTTTTCATTCTTTTTTTAAATTTATTTTGTATATTTTTAGAATAATTATTCATTTTCTTTACAGTAAAAAGAGACGTTTGGTGAACAGTTCAGAAGCAGGTGAAGCTTCGGAAATTGTTTTACACCAGTAAGTTTTGTAATAAGTGCATACCTACTTAGTAATATAACAATTTTATTACTTAGATCATAGAAAGAAAGTCACAAATAAGTCCAGTGATAAACTATCGAATAGACCTATGACTATCTTAGAACTGAACTTATAGGAAAATACTCGTAGCTTTGTCCATTGTTTACTCTATATAAATAAATCATACTGTGAGATTTGGTATTTTTTTAAGACGTAATTGGTACGTTTAGTGCTGAAGAAAGTTCTTGCAAGATTAAATGTTTTATTTTTTTGCAGATTAGAAAATCTGCCAGTTGCAGTTACATCAGTAAGTGATATTATAGTTACCCCTGAAAATGACGATAACTATAGAAAATACCCAAATCGTTATAAGTGTGCCTATAATGTTTGAAGAGTTCCTTTGATTTCTGCAGGATCCCATCATCAGATCCTGACCTGATGACAATGGAACCACCTGGAAAGGATAGTCTGCGTCAGGATGACTGGACCAAGAGAGATTTTTGAAGTTTGAGCAATACCAAGTTTTAGTACCTATTTGGTACCAGACATCAAATAATTGGTACCTCGCTAATGAGGGAAAACTATTACGAGGAAAGTGGCGAGCCATTCTGACTTCAGAATGGTTGGACCAAGTCTGCTTCACCTAGTTGTAGGCGCTTATAACTACAAGATGGGCCAAAAGAAATCACCCTATTGGAGATGCTCTCATTTTTGCAAAGGGCCGCCAATGTCAAATCTGTTTTGACATTTTGTGGACTAGACAGATGCAGAATACAAGTGAACAAGCCATGGAGCGATACACTCCCCAAGAACGCGGAATAATCCTGTCTTTTTTTTGCGTAACAATTCGTCTGTGGTATAGGCGCAGCGCGAATTCCGTCGCCGATTTCCCGGCCGTCCGACACCGACTGCGCAAACACTGCGCCGTTTGGCCACCAACCTTGAAGAGTATGGGACCACACGAAACGTTGCCAAGAGTGGCCGGCCCCGGAGCGCCCGTTCTGCCGAGAATATCGCCGCTGTTGCCGAGGTTGTCGAGCTGTCGCCGGAAACATCGACTAGACGCCGTGCCACGCAATTAGCCATCAGCCGGACGTCCCTAAGGCGAATTTTGGTCAAAAACCTGTACATGTTCCCGTACAAAGTCCAGTCCGTGCATCAGCTGTTGCCTGCCGACCGCCAAACGCGCGTAACCTACGCCCAAGCCATCCTCAATCTCAAGGAAGAAGTGGACGATTTTTCGACCAAAATCGTAATGAGCGATGAAGCTCATTTCCACCACCTTGGCGGGTACGTGAACAAGCAAATGCACGAGGAGCCATGACACCCGCTCAAAGTGACTGCATGGTGCGCTGTTCACGCTGGAGGAGTCATCGGGCCATTTTTTTTCGAGAATGCCGCTGATCAAACGACAACAGTGGACGGTGTGCGCTATAGGGCCACGTTGACCGAGTTTTTTCTGACGCAATTGGACGAATTAGGACTGAGGGACATGTGGTTCCAACAGCACGGAGCAACGGCACACACTGCGCGAGCCACAACCGATATTCTGAAGGCAGCGTTCCCGGGTCGCCTCATCTCTCGTTTTGGCGATTTGCACTGGCCCGCAAGATCGCCCGATTTAAGCATTCCAAACTTTTTTTTGTGGGGTTTTTTGAAGTCCCGTTTTTACGTGAACAAGCCCGAGACTCTGGAAGCCCTCAAGGACTACATTCGAAACGAGTGCGAAAATCTGTCGCCCGAAGTTCTTGCCGAAGTGATGAAAAATGCCATAAAACGAGCCCGTATCGCAATCGCCCGTATGGAAACGCCGACCTCATCTAGTTTTAAAATATGATTGAAGTGTAAAAGTGTTTGTACATACAAACCTACTTACAAAAAAAAAAAAACAATTTGGACGGCGCCCATTTGGCCGATATCTTCTCGACTTGACCAATAAAATTCTTAAGGTTCAAATAAACATAATCAAAAAACAGAATCGAAGTTTTTCATTTAGAAATAAAAAGAGAGTCAAACAACATCGGATGACTTCTTGTGGCCCAACTTGTATTTCATCTTTTTATTAAAATATGGTACCTCATTGGTACCCCAACATATGTTTTTCTTCTATTTTTTCGATAAGCCAAAAAAAAGTTACACCTAGAAGAAATTTTGCATGTAATCTGGAGCACTTTGATTTCGCCTAGTTGTAGGCGTTATAATTAGTTTATCTTTTCATTAAAATTTAGTACCTCAGTGGAACCTCCACATATGTTTTTCTTATATTTTTCGATAAGCCAATGAGGTACCAAATTTTAACAAAAAGATGAAATACAAGTTGGGCCAATAGAAGTCATCCGATGTTTCTTGGAAACCGACTAGGTCCAGCCATTCTGAAGTCAGAATGGCTGGCCACTTTTCTCGTTATAGTTTTCCCTCTTTAGCGAGGTACCAATTATTTGATGTCTGGTACCAAATAGGTACTAAAACTTGGTATTGCTCAAACTTCAAAAATCTCTCTTGGTCCAGTCATCCTGACGCAGAAGATAGAATACACTTAAAAAAAAAATTGAAATCGGTCGAGCCGTGTCATCGAGTACCTAATCGGGGAACATGATACATAGAAAAAAACCAACGAACTGAGAACCTCCTCCTTTTTTGAAGTCGGTTAAAAAAGCAAATAAAGAATATAGGTAGGTACCTAATATTATAACAATGAAAATTTTGTTTAACAAAATATTAGGTACCTACCTATATTCTTTATTTAGTTTAAGATTTTATTTTCCTTACATTTATATTGTTTTTAAATTCAGTGTAAAGTGTCTTAAAATAAATAAAAAGATAAAATATAATATACATTCGTTTTTTTAATCGCCTTGTCTTATTTGTTTCTAGCTCTTCACACAGAACAATAAATATACAAGAGCGCCATCTATTGGTTCATTGATAATATTATTATTGACCGCGTCACACTGTTCCTTCCCTGTATCACCGCCTTTTTTGAATGGCGCTAGGTTATCGGAGAAATTGTGGGCGTGGCTAAAAATACCGAAACATCGGAGCTCACTATCGGTTGTCAGCGTCTTAAAGAAATTTGACAGATTTTAGTAGCTTGATGTGCTGGCGTCTGTACTTACATACCGGCAATCATAAAAATAAGAAGTGAAATGATAAGCGGTGATACAAATAAAAATTACAAATTTAACTACCGGCCCAAGTTGATTGTGATTGATTATGCAAAGTGGCCAAGTTGAGAAGTAGTGAATTATGGAGAAAAATGGAGTGACAAAACAATAACAACGAATGTGCTACTTGCACAAACTCGACATAAAGGGAACCATTCGCGCAGACGCGTCTTCCTCGTTCTCTTAGCGGGAGTAGCCAAGGTTGCGACACTAGGAGATCCACGATCCTCAGATTGCGCAGAATCGTCGGTGTTGGCTGAACAAGACGGGAATTTGGTTATCAGATCGTGAAGTGCGCCTGCAGTTTCGATCTTCCAGCGGGATTTGCCTGGGCAAATAACAACAATCTTGCCTTCCATGGACCAGCAATTTGGCATACCGAAATGCTTACGAGCAGCTGCAAACGCATGATGCCGAACTTGTGTTAAGAACTTGAAAATGGTGATCCGGAATTCCCGGTACCCTTGAGAGCTTTCTTGGTATCCCATACCAGTGTCGGTGCTCCATTTTGAAGAATCGTACCAGTATAGGCTGGGCCTTCGTCTGTGAGAATCCAAGTCTATGACAAACATGGATAATATTCTTGTCCTTACATACCTCTGTCAATTTAATTTGGTTGAATATGATGTTGTGAACTTTTCATTATCCTTCTCCGGAACAGCATGGGACAGCAAGACCTTTCTTCGCATGATAGTCTCATGACTATCAAACCCAGCAGCTAGCAGCTCAATTTGAGTTTTTAACTTGGAGAGTGCTTGACAGACAAACAGCTTAAACTCTGAGAACTCACATGCAATGAATACAATGTCTGGTGAAGCTGATGTGGTATCAATGGTAGCCTGTATCCGTTCCTGCAATTACGCTTCATATACCTGCATTCGGGAGCCAAACAACTGCTCGGGGTCCTCCAAGCTGGCAGCAAGTTTAGTGTCCATATTCAGTGTGTAGTGAAAGTGAATAATAGCAATAGATAGCGGGTGTGGGGGGGTCTAATATAAAATGAACTATTTTTAGTTTATTTTACCAGGAGCACACAAAAATGTATGTTACTCCTATGTCTACCCACAAAGGAAAAAAGTTTAATATAAAATATTTTAATATGTAATGATATTAAAATTAAATAAATATAGATATAAAGTGTGGGAAGTTTCATATTTTCCTGGTCCTGGAGGGAAATCCAATGATTAATCATTAAAAATTTGTTTATAGTATCCGTACTTGAATCAGGTTTTTTTTAATTTTTTTCTTCCTCAACGAATTTGTATGAGGAAAATATTAATATTATTAATAAAAAATTAAGGAATAATTGAGTATGTTTGATTAATGCTTTACCAATGTTTGGCTAATTAGGGGGCATCCATAAATTACGTGAGGTGATTTTTAAAATTTTCTGCCAATCCCTCACCCCCTGGTGAGATGTCGTGAGATTTTATTTAACCCCCTCCCCCCATCCCCCAATCTCACGTGAGATTTTTCAAAATGTGGGTTTCTTATTAAACGCGTTGGATTGTTACTGTAAAAAGAAAAAATATATTTGCTTCATGCTTTTATTTACGACTAGCTAAGACTAGTATAAATCAATATTACTGAGAGTTTAAAGTTTAAAGCGAAAACAAAGGACGGGCTACACTGTACCGTAACTTCAGATTAAATTGAGCTATTTGGTATAAAACAAATATGGTGGTTTGACAGTCAGTAGATGTATAACGTCGAAGTATGAATGAAATTATTTTCTTTCGAACTAATTAGTGAATGATCTTAATCGTGTTACGATTACGTTTAGGATTAAATCTTAAGCATGTACAATCTGGATTAAATGGACCAAAACAGTATAATTTTTTTTTTGTTTCAATCAGAAAATAAATTGCGTGATATTTGCCGAGACCCCCCCTCTCTCCAACGTAAGATTAGATGAGATTTGACTCGACCCCCTCCCCCCCTTAAACACCTCACGTAATTTATGGACGCCCCCTTATTGCTTTATAAACCAATATTTCATACACTTAATTTGGCAAATATTATTTGGTAGTTAGTCTTGCACACACATATCTACAAAATATGTGTCCGTTTCAATGGCGCGGCCACGAAGTTTTTTTTTTTAAAAAAACCATGCCAATATTTTGTAACAATTTGTAAAAGTTGATTCCCAAAACCATAAATTTGTCAAAGCTATGGTTAAAAAGTTATAAGGGTTTGAACGTGGCCGCGCCATTGAAACGCGGCGAACCGCGCGGCCACGGAGATCTTTAAAACTAAGCATTGCAGAGACCTGAAATTTAGGTAAATAACAGATTGAATTTGTAAAAAAATTGTAAAAATATAGGAAAAATTCCTGGGTTTATATTTTAGGAGCTGCAAGACTTAAAACCTCATGGCCGCGCCATCGAAACGGTGTGAAACACGTTATGGCCGATATCTCGCTGAAAAAGCATCGCAGACGTCTGAAGTTTTTTGTAAAACCCAGATTTGAATTTGTCAAAACTAGTAAAAATACAACAAAAAATCCTAGGTTTATATTTCAGGAGCTATGAGACTAAAACCCCATGGCCGCGCCATTGAAACGGTGAAAAATATGTTATCACCGATATCTCACTGAAAAAGCATCGCAGAGGTCTGAAGGTTTTTGTAAAACCTAGATTTGAATTTGTCAAAATAGGTAAAAATGCACAAAAAAATCCTAGGTTTACATTTCAGGAGCTGTGTACGGAATCATCAATACGTCTTGAATATGTCGATAGGGTGACCATGGCTTATTGTTTACAGAACACTTTCCATCTATTTTTAACCGACTAACAAAAACGGAGGTTCTTAAGTCGACGCGTAATTTTTTTTTTTTTTTTTATATACGACCACACAACTTTTTACAGAGTAGTCCGATTTTGATCATTCTTTTTTTATTGGAAAGGGTATTATACCCCAATGAGGTACTTTGGTAATTGAGGTACTTAGTTACTATACCTACAATAGGTACTGAGAAATCGGCATGACTAAACATAAACAGAGCAATAGCGGCAAATCAATTGACAAATCAAAAGTACCTAGTACATTCTAGTGGGAAAGTAGGCCTACCTACTTCCTCTGTCTGATAGAAAACTAATACAACAAAAAATAAGTAAGTAGGTATCTCATCATCAAGTAAAAATGGGTTTTTCCCAATGGTCCTAGAAAAAGTGACTTTCTTACCTTTCCTGTTCAATAGGTAATTTGAACAGAGACAATTCTGGAATCGATGAATTATTAAGACACCCAAACACACAGCAATACGTTCTCCTGCGATTATCACACATTTTTCATTCATTTCGGTGCCGAAAAGCCGTGACGCGCGAACCTCGTGCTATGTTAGCCCCGACTGGCGCGCTGCGAAACGGGCCTTGATTTGTTTAAGTGTGCGTAAGGCGACGCATAGATACTTTGGCGCACACATTCAAGCCGCGCGCGGTGCGTTTGTATGAAGATAACGTACTTCTTCTCTTTATACTATGTCCTGACTGACTGATTGATAGATCAACACACAGCCTAAACCGCTGGTCCTAGAGACATGAAATTTGGAGGGTGTGTTCTTCGTGAAGAGTAAGCATCCACTAAGAAAGGATTTTTCGATATTCCACCCCTAAGAGGGTGAAAAGGGGGTAATTCGTTTGTATGAAAAATCTTTTTCCTTGAGTTAATAAACTTGAAACTTGACACGAATACTTATCTAAATAAATTATGAAGATTGTCAGTTTTTTTTTTCTTCTAAACTAGGTACCCCTTAATAAGGGATTGGGGGTTTCAACGTTTGTATGGAAGAATTTTAGTGCGCAGTCCGATTTACTCGAAACTCAGTATTTATACCTAATATTGAAAGTAAAGAATAATGTGTATCAGGGTTTTTTGAAAATCTACCCCTGACGGGCTGAAATGGGGTAGTCCATTTTTCAGGGGATGATTTTACTGCATGGCTTGATTAACTCGAAAATTAGTATAAATAATCTTTGAGTCAAGTTATGAATACATACAGAAGCTGAATATTTACATTTCATTACACTACATTACTTTACATTTTCACACCTAAGGCCGGTAAGCGCACACGAGCCACCGGCCACAACCACCAGTGGCCGTCGCCTCTTGCTGCGGTGTTGAGTACTGCTGTAGCGGGTGGCCGCCACCGGCCACACGTGTGCGTTGAATCAATACAAAAAGTATGAAAAAGCATGTGAACTGCTTGTCGCTCGGCTATCGATGGCTGTGGCCGGTGGCTCGTTTGCGAGTAGCCTTAACCACTGAACTTCTGATTTGGCAAAGAGATAGATGGCATCCTGGGGAAGGACATACTTTCTATCGTGATAGCACGTTAGTCGGGTTTTTTTTAAACAGTTCCTAAAACAATTCGCTAAAACTAGCATGCAAAATTATTGATTACATGAATTAAATAAATGAAGCTAATAAAATTGGTACTTACATATAATAAATAATAAATATATATTTAAAAATTAATGAACATAATAATCCATAACCTCCAATAAAGAGCGAAAACCGGTTAACAAATGTTGTTTCAACTCTCGGGGTTGATGTGTGTCAACTAGCCTTCCTCTTTAGGTGTAAGTGAGAATATGTAATATCATGGTGTGGATCATTCGGTTACTGAAAATATAGATATTCGTAAGTCGAACATCGAACAGCATTATTAATAGTTTTTTTTTTTTATTATTCAGTACAGGAATACTTAACCGATATGATAACTTAATTGAACTACAATTTTTTTTTGTTATTTATTTAAATGCACTAAAATTGCATGCTTTGACAAGGTAGGCATGAAGTCACACAAGGTAGGCATGAAGTCCTACATGAAGTCCTCACAAACTGTAACAACTGATTTGTGTACCTAAATTCATTGCAAATACTTAAGTATATCTATTCTATTCTAACAAAATACTGTTTCTAGCAAACAATTTATTTAATGTTTGATCTTGAAAAGTGATCAATTCGATGTACTCGAACACTGTGCAGAGCACATGGCGAGGCGGCGAGTGCGCCGACCTGGTGATCGAGATCCCGGGCTCGGGCGGCGGCGAGCCGGAGGCGCCAGACGGCGGCCACTACCGGCTAGACTACCGGCCGCCACACGGCACGCCGGCACCCAACTTCACCGTGGCGGCGGGCGCCAACACCATCAACTTCGTGGGGCTGCCCGGCACCAAGTACCACTTCATGCTCTACTATTCCAACGCCACATTCGCCGATCTTCTGACGTGGAATCAAACCATCATCACTGGTAGTCTTCACTTAGTTATTACATCTGCAATTTGCTGGTTTTTATTGTTTTTAATGCTTGTGTTGTTATTAGAATGCCTGCCTTTATGCTGTAGCTTATAAAGTCATTGTCAACATTACAGCTTACTTAATAAATTAACAAACAATGACGGTCGGCGCCCACTGGCGGCACGGCACGCCACGGCAAGGGATTTTAAAATAGAACTTTAAAGTATGACAATCAAATTGAAATTACATCGGCAGCAATGATGCCGCGGTATCCTTATGCATGCCGCGACGTCCTTTGGCATCACCATTGAAATTTCAATTTTATTGTCATACATTTAAGTTATATTTGTATTCGTCGCATAAAAATCCCTTGCCGTGCCGTGCCGCCAGTGGCGCCGGCCGTAATTGTTTGCTGCTGCTGTTTCTAGTTTTAGATACATTTTCAATTTATAATTTACTGTCGTACACAAATAACGAATGGTTTAATTTACTTGCCTTGTTTTATTCTGCCTTGTAAAAGTGAAAAATAATAACAATTGCATTGTTGGTGGACACAGCGCCGGAGCCGCCCACGAACCTGACGGTGACGCTGGGCCGCAACAAGCAGGCCTCCATCTCGTGGTCGCCGCCGGCGCATGGCGACTATACCGGATTTCGATTTAAGGTACTTTTCAGTTAAACCTTAACTAACTACACGGCCAAGCCCCTCGGAACTAAGGACGCGCGCGGCCATACCTACGAACAAAGGAATTAAAACATTATTGGTAACAACATAAAGATCGAAATAGCAGAACGAGCGTTTCCAAACCGCAGACGCGCACGGACTTTGATTTTGATCATTGTATATGTATTTAGCAATAATTTTTAAATTCTTTTGTACTAAGTACCTACCTTTACAGTATTGCGTGTTTCAAAAATCTCGCACCGTGAGAAGCCACCACCCAAATGATTAGTTTGCGAATTAAATGTAGGTACCTAATCTTAAACACCTAAAGTAAATTGCAAAACAAAAAAAACTGAGATGATTTATTTTCCCTCAGCGAAAGAATATGGAGAGGCCTATGTCCAGGGTCCAGCAGTGGAGTGCTATAGGCTGATGATGATGATGAAAGAATATGATAATAATTATAGTAGGTATGGAAATATCATAAGATAACTAGGATTAGCTAGACGCTTCTTCGTAGTATAATCTATCTATATCTATATATACTTATAATAAATCTGTAGAAGTGAAAATTCTGTACATTGAAAATATCAAAAAAATCAATGGCAGGGGGGTGTTACTAGACCGACACCGAACCCAAAAATGTGAATAAAAAATTTTTTGTCTGTCTGTCTGTCTGTTTGTTCAGGCATCACGCAAAAACTACCGGTTCGATTACGAAGAAACTTGGTAATATTATTCTTTAATATCCTGGGCACCATACTGGGTACTTTTTATGCCGGAAAAGTATCTTCTACATATATAAAACTCAAAGGTGACTGACTGACTGACTGACATAGTGATCTATCAACGCACAGCCCAAACCACTGGAGGGATCGGGCTGAAATTTGGCATGCAGGTAGATGTTATGACGTAGGCATCCGCTAAGAAAGGATTTTGATAAATTCTACCCCCAAGGGGATAAAATAGGGGATGAAAGTTTGTATGAAAAATCTTATTCCTTGAGTTATAAACTTGAAACTTAGCACGAATACGTATCTAAATAAATTATGAAGATTGTCAGTTTTTTTTTCTTCTAAACTACCCCCTAATAAGGGATTGGGGGATTTCAAAGTTTGTATGGAAGAATTTTAGCGCGCAGTCCGGTTGACTCGAAACTTAGTATTTATACCTAATATTGAAAGTAAAGAATAATGTGTATCAGGGTTTTTTGAAAATCTACCCCTGACGGGCTGAAATGGGGTAGTCAATTTTTCAGGGGAGGATTTTACTGCATGGCTTGATTAACTCGAAAATTAGTATAAATAATCTTTGAGTCAAGTTATGAATACATCCCAAACGATTTTTTTTAAATTCCACCCCTTTGGGAGTGAAAAGCGGGGATACAGTTTATATGAAAAATCTTATTCATTTAGTTAATATACTTGAAATTTGCCTAAGTAAGTAATAAAGTTTATCATTATAAGTTTTTCAAAGCTACCCCTCAAAGGGGGATATAGGGGTGTTAAGTTTATGTCGAAGAAATTTAATGCGCGGTCTGAGTAACTCGAAACTCAGTATTGATACTTTTGACAGAAAATAATTAATAATAGATATGTAAAGTTGTCGAAAATTTACCACTGACGGGACAAAAACGGGTAATTCGGTTTTTAAGGGGAGGATTTGAACTTGAAACTGTATGTTACATTTTCACGCCTAAACCACTGAACTTCTGATTTGGCATAGATATAGATGGCATTCTGGGGAAGCACATACTTCTTATCCTGTTAGCACGTTCCCGTGGGATAATTTTCGACATCCACGCGGGCGAAGCCGCGGGCAGAAGCTAGTACTTATAATAAATCTGTAGAAGTGAAAATTCTGTAGGTACATTGAAAATATAAAAAAAAAATTAATGGCAGGGGGTGTTACTAGACCAACACTGAACCCAAAAATGTGATTAAAAAAATCACCGCGCAATTAATCGAATCCGCGCTAAAATATAGCCGGCCTCATATGAGGTCGTCTTCGGCAGACAAGCCTCTACAGTACTTAGGTAAAGATATCATATAGGTACCCTCTTAATCACCACTAATGAGACACAATTGGTTTTGTATTGTAATTAGCCACAAAGGGCCCGCGAGATAGATGGCATCCTGGGGAAGCACATACATTTTATCCTGTTAGCACGTTCCCGTTGGGATAATTTCCGACCACGCGGGCGAAGCCGCGGGCAGAAGCTAGTAAAAAATATGTGCCTAGTGTCATTCTCATTGCTGCTATTTCATAAAATCGTAATTTTCTTGTAACTCATTGATCGGTTCCGCCAATCTTCACATTGTTTACGAACAATGTGACAAAAAGTCGACGAGCATGTCGGCCGGGTCGCCGTGTTCGCGTGTTCCTGGTGAATGCTCTCGCTTGGCACCTTATTTTACAAGATAACGTAGTGGGATGAAGTTTTCAATCAAAATTACCATTTTGTGAAGAGAAGTTCACCATCGGACCCTCGTGGTCGTCGTGGCTCTGAAGAGAAGTTCACCATCGGACCCTCGTGGTCGTCGTGGCTCTGAAGAGAAGTTCACCATCGGACCCTCGTGGTCGTCGTGGCTCTGATGTAGTGTTGAGCACTAGCTCCTGTTCCATACAAATAAGACTTGTGCATTTTCGCACGAAACGGTAAAGAACTTCTATTATCTAACATTTAGAAAAATATGCAAATTGAGGAGTACCTTGGTAACAAAAACAAGTATATAATCTGCACAGAATCTTCATGAAATGCAAACATTCTGTGAAGATTCATAATCAGTACGATCGTTATTGTATCCGAATTGGATCCGTAGGATGTCAAAGGTTAGGCACAGTGAGCGTAGTTCATGGAGTTTATCGTATGTGAGGAGCTCGGTTCCCGACGCAAAGCGTATAGTAGAGTGAGGCCGGCCCTGGGCCCGGCTGGCGATGAGTGACGATGTGCTCTCGCAGGTGATCCCGCTGACGGAGCGCGCGGAGGGCGGCGCGCGCAACATCTCGGTGGACGGCGCCGGCAACTGGTCGTACGTGCTGCGCGAGCTGTCGCCCGGCGCCACCTACCAGCTGCACGCCTTCACGCTGCTGCACGACAAGGAGAGCGCCGCCTACGCCTCGCGCAACTTCACCACCAGTGAGTCCCCCACAGCCCCACACAGCTAGCGCGGCAGGCGGCGGCAGCAGGCCACATTTTTAAACATAATCACTTGATATATTTCTTTTTACTAAATCTGGTCTCATCGGGTCCCATCTTCAGGAAAGACAAGTAAGACTCGCTGCAGGTGTGTGTGTGTGGATACCACCTCCGCTGTTTCTTTTCACAACAGCATTCGCAGCATAGTTAATCAGTTGTTTTGAAGTTGACAGTAAAAATAGGATCGCTACGGTTTATACGAACGTACCCTAGTGTGGGATAGTTCGGAAAAGATGAATCATACAGATGTAAATACTCGAACGGTGGAATCCGTCGCCCTGGGCTGATTGGGAACTGTAAACTAGATTATTGAGCAATGCTGCCTTGACATTTGCATGTGCGCCACTGTCGGAGTGCCACGTGACCCTGCCACGCCACGCCACTACTGTCGGCTTTCGACGGTAGGTATAATGCGACCTTAATGGCATTGCGGTCGAAACTGATGTACAATAGCCCACAAAAAAGTATTACCGTCAGCTAGGTGTGGTTGGTAGCAGCTGGTTGAATTGCAGGTGCCTAGTGCGTGCTCTCAGACTCACGTTAGAGCAGCCCGCTTCTCGTTGGCGCAGTGCTAGTGGCATTACCACTAAGACTGAAGACATTCTATCCGCTGAGGTCAGCAGTGACCGTCACTCCGCAACCGCAATACCAGGATTAAGCAAAACAGGGAGTGGTCAACATACATGTCGCTAGAACTTGAAACCAATGAAATTTTTTTTTAAGCATGAAGACTGTCGTTGTCCGGAAAAATTGATGAAAAACAATCTCTTAAAGTAATAATAACATTGAGTCAGATGACATGACGTAATACCCAATTTGATGGAAATGACATCTGTTTAATGTGCGTTATTCAAATGACAGGAGGTGATGTAAACGCTGGGGCTCAGACTATTAGTGCATTAAAATGTTAACTGGTTGGCGGAAATAAATTTATCGTAGCTAGTTGTAGGTGACACGATTAATTGTGTGTGCGTCCAGCCACCAGCGCGGTAGCGGCGCCAGTGTTGCAGAACATTCCGCGCGGCGTAGCGCTGTGGTAATCATGCAGAACTGTAACCATAACACAGATATGAAAGCTATCACGCGCTTTATGGAAAGGTGCAGGAGGTATCATACGATCCATCTTGATGACTTCAGTGCAACAAGAACTTGGCGAGTCGTGCTTTCACTCCGAACTGTTTTATTGTGTGCAGGCGGATGTTTGTGGCAATTTTATGAACACTTTGTTGTGAGTGGAAGCCCCGGTAGCGCGTGATGTGAGCTGAAGGTCGAGAGGCTCGCTCGGCGCGAGCGCAGCGCCCACCGCACCGACGACTCGCAGAAGGACCGCGCGGGCAGCCACAGCGCTGAAGCCTCGTGTTAAACTATAGTTAACAAACAGCTGCGCAACCTTATTGTTTGCAGTACCATCTAATGTTGCTGGTCAACACTGCTGTGCAACATGTTTTCCGCAACACGAAAACATGTTGCTGAAACAATTTGAACAACTATTGTTTCTAATGAATACGAGGCTTAACACGCTCACGTGATATCTTAGCGCATGTACAGTCAACCGCACATTAGTGGTTACAATTTGACATTGGCAGCGCCTTTTTGTCGTAGGAGTAAGGGTGGTTTTCGTAACGCTAGTGTTAGCACTGATATGCCGAGTAGCTGCCAGCGCGTGCTGCTGTCGAGTTGTGTTTCTGCGCCTCTCCCGCGCGGTGGCGCGTGTGACAACAGTTACCGCGGGTATTGTTTCATTCAACCATTGTTCCTTTTTCGGCGCTCATCGGGGAAGCGCTACTTTATCACAAGATATGCACAACTGCAGCTTAGCGCAGAACACACACACAAACAAAAAGATCATCAATCATCATCTATGTTCACCTAGAGCGACGTAGGTATATAGCTAATTTGCAACACGAAACCTTTATCTGACAATCAGTGGCAGCTCGCAGTACGCGAGTCTGAAATATTATTCCCTACCTACTCGTCTTTCTGTTATAACTTATAATGAACTAGGTTCACTTACCTGTAACAGATTCTTTACTAAGAGCCATCTAGTTCGCAGTGAGAAGGATCTGACCTCTGAATGCTCCGACCGGCCGAGATGAGATCACCGCGGTGACGAGAAGCGTCAGCGTGTCATCACTACAACCGATGCGCGCACTCGTATGCGGACCATGTGATATTGAACCGACCGCTGATATCGAACACTAAGTCGCGCTACCACTGCAGGGTTCCACCGCGACCTCCATAGCACAAATAATGCATAACATATTGCGCATGAAATCCGTGCATGAAACAACAATGCTACAATGTCAATACAGAAAGAAGCTTCAGTTCATGGAAAACCGTCGACTGACACGACGAAGTACGCGGGATTTGACCTAGCAACCATGGAACCAGAAGATTGTGCCTCGCTGCAGGGACTGAACGGGGCCGCAAATGACTCGATGAGCCGACGCCGACGTACAAGCACCAATAGACTGTATTCGGTAATTTAATAGGTGTAGCGGTCCCTTCAACCAAATGCTACTTTGTGAAACAAATAGTTTTATCATCAGTTTATTAATTTATCCTTAAATGAACGCCCAATGCTCGCTCTAAATGAACGCCCAATGCTCGCTCTAAATGAACGCGCAATGCTCGCTCTAAGTGAAGCACAGTTTTACATCGTGTGATTCATTCTATTAACGGGAAGTTAAAACAATTGAATATTTACAACTGAGAGGGAAAACTGTAGAGAATGTAGGTTTAGGTAGTTTTTATTAACACTCATTTGATAACTTTAAACAAATGAGTTACCCATATTTATTTAGCTTTAAACTGATGAAGACTGACGGCCCGGCCACATCACCAGAACGCGGCTCCTGCTGTGGCGATGGGCCATTGCCCTTATCATGATGATGTAATCTCATTTCTGATAACACGGGAACATCCCTTAAAATATTGTAGAAGTACAAGAAATTAATCAACAAATGGGGTCCCTACGTTAATGCTAACTTTGAATTTCATATGTGAGAACAGAACTAATTTCCGGAATTGATACTCATCACATAAAGTGTTGCGTGTGGGTTCCATAGCCGCACGCATGACGTGGTAATCTTGTGATAATATAATATGTTTTGTTTGTCCCCTTGCGCAGGATGCTCAGGACACTGGTGAGCAGATGGCATGTTTCTCGTCACTTCACACCTCATGTTACGCCTCTCTTTGCTACCGCCATCGAACAAGCACTCTTTGACTGATCCTCGTTGGTAAATACGTATCCATGATCAAAGTAAAGCGAAAGCCCTACTTCGCTAAACACGGTAAACACCGTTAGAAACCTGTTCCTTACATTTTATTGAGCGTTGCATAGTGTGATTCGTTCGTCCATCGTAGAATTCGTAGACAAACAAATGAGTCATACGTATCTTTCGGGGAATGCCACAATCTAAAAGTAGTAAATTCGACGAATACGCAAGCTCGAAGCGCGAATATTAAGAAAACTAAAACCACAAAGCTCAATTTTCGTAGAATCACGGAGACGAAGCATGGAAAAAATGAATGTCACTTGTGAATTGTGATTCGGGTATCGCTTGACGGCTTTCATGTTAACACTCACGAGTATTGCGACTAGCTCGCGCATTGATGTCACGGCCCCGAGCTGACGTCCTGCGCAACGGATGTGGCTGCCTTTAGCTGACACCCTAACAGTTCACAGGCGGCCGTCGAGCGCACGCATGCGGCAACAGACATTGATTCAATTAAAAACTTTCTTAATAGCTTTGCAAATGAACAGCTGTTAGTTTGTCTGTCGGCATCTGGTACATTACAAGAGAGAAGTCGGGCGTAACATGAGGGCCGCTTATATTGTGCATGCTTTTCTTTATGCTTTCACAAGTAGCTGTCGGTAAAGGACTGTGGTCCAAGTATTCGTCACGCGAGCAGGCCATTGAGGCGTCGGCACTATGCCGTGTCTGTGTGGCTCATGCTGGTCACGTGGATGGCGGATTGTATTTGTATCAAGGTCGATAGGTCTCTGGACTCTCTGGCACTGACTATGTTCCTCTAGCACTCAGTGCTCTCATTCTGCCACAAACATATTTTCACACAATGTTTTCATAAAAATGACTCGCCATCATACAATATTCATGTCATGGCGGAACTTTTAAATGTCAACCATTCAACAGAAATGATGAATAATTATAAATACAATGAGATTACAAATGGCAGTCAAGTAGGTATATTAATGTTTAATTCATTAGAACTCCCTACTTTTATTCGTTGAAATGCCTACATTGAAGATACAATGTATTGTTTGAGAACTTGTTATTATGATCCAACTATTGTGTAAAATAGTTATTTTCCTCATGAACAGTCACGCATTTATAAATATGTACATAAATAATTTGGGTGTTCCTCTTAGACTAACCTGTCCGGGGCGCGCGCGGAGCCGCACGGTCGTGTCCACGTGAGCTCCGGCATATCGATACGAACCAGTTTTCAGGATTAACCTTGAACTGCTCTCAATGTTCCATGTACTCATAACGTTCATTTTCCTGTACCCTTTGAACCGGTTGAAGCAACACTGTTAAAGTATCACAATAGTATCAAATATTGTTTGCTAAACAGAGCGTCCAGGTAGGTAGGCTTTAGGCCTACTTTAACTGGATACTCGCTGTACCTCATTCATGGAATTGATTTATAAAAGGGGATCACCAAACAACAGAGACATGAAAGTCGATTAACGTTAATCACCATCAATAATCATCTAACTAAATTGACAAAACATTATATGTTTTTTTTTTGTCAATAACAATGCAAACCTGAACTGACTGTATTCGTCGAATTTTGTAATAATTGTAAAAATGTTGGCATTACGTAGCCGGAATAATAACGTGTGCCATATTGCAAGCACAATTTCATTTGAACGCAATAATTCAATAATAACTATAACAGTATGGGTACATCGCATTTCATTATCATTGCATAATTTGCAGTCTCTCATTTGTTGCATACCAACGAACAACACCTATTCATTTCTTTAAGGCGCATGTCGTACAGTAGTGTTCAATAGTTTCCATTATATTTTTGTTCCTTGTACCGTATAGTACTCTGTGGGAATCCGACTGAAAAAAGAACATGAACATGTTTAATATTGCCGTAGGCCCGTAGCTCTACCATGAGTTTGCAGAGCCAAAACTCGCTAGCGTCTCCGTATATAATATGTATGAAATATTGTTCAGCGCCCCTAGCGGTCACTGAAAGAATTCCTACAATTCAAACTCAAACTCAACTAAATTTCAACAACCACTCAATTACCTTAAGTAGTTCACTAACCGCCGACCTTTCTATTTAGTCGGATTATTGAGTATTGACTGTCATAACATTTTTAGCATAGGCGAAGCACTACATTTTGAGCATTATAGTTATGACATTGTCTCTTCTTAATACTGAGAAAGAAAGCAACAAAGCTTAAGTAGACACGATCTATCGAGTCTACCTTAGCGCCTGCGTAAGACTCCGTAACCATGAGTGGTCCAAGCATTATCGAAATCTATGCAATCCACGTTAATACGCTAGCGAGTTTAACACTAGCGATTAAGTTTTCGATAACAACTCATGGTCGACGTACAGAACTGTTCAATGGCCTGTTCAGAAAGTGTTCTATTTCGCTCGGAAGGCCCCCGAGTTTGTAGTAAGGTATATGTTGACGGTAGCTGCGTGTTGTGTCTGTGTCGTGACGTGTTGTGTCGTGTCGCCGCAGAGCCCAACACGCCCGGCAAGTTCATCGTGTGGTTCCGCAACGAGACCACGCTGCTGGTGCTGTGGCAGCCGCCCTACCCGCCCGGCGCCTACACGCACTACAAGGTATGTGTTCATGTTCACCGTACGTCCGCAATACACTCACAAACACACCCCCACAGACAAAAACACACACACACGGTTCACTCACAGCAGAGTAGTTAGTACGAGGCTATGAGGCTCTAAAAGCCGAAATTTTTCTAGAGTTCTGTGTGCTCCTATGGCATATCACCATCTGGATACTTATTGTAATAATCTGCTCGTGTTCCTACGACAATGTTAGTTCGAGCTTGCTTGAGCAGCGCGTGTCATGTGCGCAGGTGTCCATCGTGCCGCCGGACGCGCGCGACTCCGAGCTGTACGTGGAGAAGGAAGGCGAGCCGCCCGGGCCGGCGCAGGCCGCCTTCAAGGGGCTGGTGCCGGGCCGCGCCTACAATATCTCCGTGCAGACCGTGTCCGAGCCCGAGATCTCCGCGCCCACCACAGCGCAGTACCGCACCGTGCCGCTGCGCCCGCGCAACGTCACCGCGCCGCCCGCCGACCTCAAGGAGACTTCCTTCAAGGTCACGTGGCTGCCGCCGCTCGAGGAGAGGTAATGCGACCGAGCGTACTGCACTATACGTATCAGATCGTTTTCAATAAATGATACTCATACTAGTTTGGCGTAAATATGCGGTTTACCTAGTACTTTATTTGTAATATCTTTCGAGCACTCACATAAGTTCAAAACTTCAATCTCACACCCTGACTCATTAATTTTTTTTTTTTTATGAAATCGTCTTTTACAATTTTTATAAATATGTGAGCACCTTATGTATCTGTCGTCACATAATTAATTTATATGTCATGGTTTCATTAATCCATTTTAATTGTTTTACCTATTGTGGTATAGAAATTTTATTTAAGGTGCATCGTCCTCACATATATGTAATTATATAATTAATGTATGCAAAATATTGGAAAACATTTTAAAAGAGTAAAGGTGGAGTTTCTTGCCCATTCTTCTCCATACGAAAACTACCTTTTGTAAGGGGCGACTAGAATCAATTTTATTTTAATGTAATGTTTGACGTTCAAAAGTGCCTTTTATATGCCTATTTGAAATAAATGATTCGACTTTGACTTCGTTCCGTCGCCAGCGAGTTCGAGAAGTACCAGGTGTCGGTGAGCGGCTCGGGCGGCGGCGCGCGTCGCCTGGCGCCCGTGGTGCGCGCGCGCAACGACTCGCTGGCCTGCGCCTTCGACGGGCTGGAGCCCGGCGCGCCCTACACCGTCACCGTCAAGACCATGTCCGGCAAGGTCACGTCCTGGCCCGCCACCGCCGACCTCACGCTCAGTAAGTGCCGCGCGCCCGAGCGCACCGAGCCCGGTGTACGCGGAAGACCAGAATCTCGACTGAGCCGTTTTTGTGAAATCACACGCGGGTGTTAGGGTTTTCAAACAAACTTTTAGCAAGACCAAAAACTTTTAATAAGAACTTTACTATTACATGTATAGTTCCTAACAGTAAATGCACTAGTGATTGCCCATGGTTTCGTCCGCATAGCCGCCATTTTGAACTTTTTAGTTACTACATACATACGCACATGATATGTGATCAAGTGAAATTACTAACTAACACAAAACAACGCACGCTCGATACTCAGAAATCGATTTTGAAAGGAATCGGTCCAGGAAAGAAAAAAATCAAAATGGCGCCCACTTTTTTAATTTTCTTAAACACATTTGAACTTGCGATATGGGCGGATAGTCTGTAATCGATTTTAAAAGCCTTTTAATAACCCAGAAATAAAAAATAAAAAAACTTCTCAATTTGGTATGGCAAAAGATTCGTATTTGAAAACCACACGAAATAAGAAGTGGCGCAACAAACTCCCCAGCAGCACAGCCGACTGCTCAGTTACAAAACTTGCTTCTATACAATAATAGGTTGCAAACATTACGAGACACGGAACATTACCTAAATTAAATTGTTTGCCACATATGTCACCTAACCACGCCATGATGTCTACAAGTACAGACGCCAGCACATCAAGCTACTACAATCTGTCAAATTTCTTTAATAGATTTTCAACTTTATTACTAGAGCATTAAGGTTCAAGGTTGATTGCGAAAATTTGACAGTTTCGGGTAGCTTGACCTGCTGGCATCTGTATAATGAAAACTATACTCAAAATATTAACTAAAAATGTAAACAAAACTTAATACCTACCTAAATAAAATACATATTGCAATAAACTCATAATTATGAGATCTATCAGAGAAACTCTGGCACCTAGCTGGTAAATTGCTTGAACAGCTCGTGTTTGAAGGACAAATATATTTTGTATATCAGCGGCTTTGCCCCACAGCAGAATACCGTAGGAAATAACGCTGTAAAAAATAAAAATAACTAAAATAGACTAAACTAGCTTTATCAACGTCAGTGGACTCCGAACATATCCAGGCAAATTCATGTGAGCCCCTTCGTTGGCCGCAGGCTCCGTAGGTGGAACATCATCGTGATCGTCTTGTTGACGTGCTTCTCGTATGTTGCGATGGTACGTTCTTTCCGCCCTTTGCCAACAAGGTCGGCCAATGAATTCGCAGGCTGAGCCTGGCAGACATAGTATATGACTTGGTTGGGTACTACGGGAGCAGCTAAACCAATGAATAAAAAAAGGTACACAATTACATACCTATAATATTACATTAAATACAGGTATTCAGCTGCATCCGGTTAGACTGGAAGCTGACCCCCGTCTGTCATCATAGTTGGGAGAAAGGCTAGGCAGATCATGAATTACATACCTATAATAATACCGTAATTCGTTCTAAAGGCTTCAAATACACTAATCTATACTAATATAATAATAATGCTATATGAGTTTGTTTGAACGAGCTAATCTCTGGAACTATCAGTCGGATTTGAAAAATTGCATTTGGTAGCCCAATTCATTTGGTAGCCCAATTCATTTGGTAGCCCAATTCATTTGGTAGCCCAATTCATTTGGTAGCCCAATTCATTTGGTAGCCCAATTCATTTGGTAGCCCAATTCTTGAGGACACACATCACACTAAGACTTAAGAGCCGAAGACTAAAAACCAAAAAAAACGTCAGAAAGGACACAGTAATAGCGCGGGCAGGCGATGCGATGCGACAGGCTGGGGCGGGGCCGAAGTCGCGGGCAGGTGCTAGTGTATGTAATAAAGTAAGTGCGCCGAACTGTTGGGAACAGGTGGAGACAGTAGTCTGTGTCTAAAACATTTACTATTGCAGTCACATGCCTGCTGTTCGAATATTTCTTGACTAACGATCTGAGCTATTTCAATGAGCTCCTCCTCTCTGGAAGACCAACTGTATCTCCTTCTATTCACAACAGATCCAGGACGCCTTGTACATACTTTAAACAACCCAACGAATATAGGCTACCCCAAAGCATCGCCACTTCGGCCGGTTCTGCGCTTCTCGCATCCAGGGGATTCCTGCGGCCTTTACCTGGTCACCGGTTTACCTTGCGGGAGGCTACAGAACCTTTCGGTCCCATTGGCCATCTGTTCTGCGAGTAATGTGGCTAACCACTTAAGTTTGGCAATTCTTAGAGCTATGTCGGTTACCTGGGATTCTCATTTGGATCTCTTCATTCCTGCGAAATTCCACGCATGGCCCTCTCCATTGCCCTTTAGGTGACTTTCAGCTCGACGGCGTGCGCATGTGTATGTTAATAGTTGTGTGTGTGTGGCACAGAGCCGCTGGGCGTGCGCGAGCTGCGCTGGGAGCACGCGGCCGACGGCGTGCGCGTGTGTATGTTAATAGTTGTGTGTGTGTGGCACAGAGCCGCTGGGCGTGCGCGAGCTGCGCTGGGAGCACGCGGCCGACGGCGTGCGCGTGTGTATGTTAATAGTTGTGTGTGTGTGGCACAGAGCCGCTGGGCGTGCGCGAGCTGCGCTGGGAGCACGCGGCCGACGGCGTGCGCGTGTGTATGTTAATAGTTGTGTGTGTGTGGCACAGAGCCGCTGGGCGTGCGCGAGCTGCGCTGGGAGCACGCGGCCGACGGCGTGCGCGTGTGTATGTTAATAGTTGTGTGTGTGTGGCACAGAGCCGCTGGGCGTGCGCGAGCTGCGCTGGGAGCACGCGGCCGACGGCGTGCGCGTGTGTATGTTAATAGTTGTGTGTGTGTGGCACAGAGCCGCTGGGCGTGCGCGAGCTGCGCTGGGAGCACGCGGCCGACGGCGTGCGCGTGTGTATGTTAATAGTTGTGTGTGTGTGGCACAGAGCCGCTGGGCGTGCGCGAGCTGCGCTGGGAGCACGCGGCCGACGGCGTGCGCGTGTGTATGTTAATAGTTGTGTGTGTGTGGCACAGAGCCGCTGGGCGTGCGCGAACTGCGCTGGGAGCACGCGGCCGACGGCGTGCGCGTGTGTATGTTAATAGTTGTGTGTGTGTGGCACAGAGCCGCTGGGCGTGCGCGAGCTGCGCTGGGAGCACGCGGCCGACGGCGTGCGCGTGTGTATGTTAATAGTTGTGTGTGTGTGGCACAGAGCCGCTGGGCGTGCGCGAGCTGCGCTGGGAGCACGCGGCCGACGGCGTGCGCGTGTGTATGTTAATAGTTGTGTGTGTGTGGCACAGAGCCGCTGGGCGTGCGCGAGCTGCGCTGGGAGCACGCGGCCGACGGCGTGCGCGTGTGTATGTTAATAGTTGTGTGTGTGTGGCACAGAGCCGCTGGGCGTGCGCGAGCTGCGCTGGGAGCACGCGGCCGACGGCGTGCGCGTGTGTATGTTAATAGTTGTGTGTGTGTGGCACAGAGCCGCTGGGCGTGCGCGAGCTGCGCTGGGAGCACGCGGCCGACGGCGTGCGCGTGTGTATGTTAATAGTTGTGTGTGTGTGGCACAGAGCCGCTGGGCGTGCGCGAGCTGCGCTGGGAGCACGCGGCCGACGGCGTGCGCGTGTGTATGTTAATAGTTGTGTGTGTGTGGCACAGAGCCGCTGGGCGTGCGCGAGCTGCGCTGGGAGCACGCGGCCGACGGCGTGCGCGTGTGTATGTTAATAGTTGTGTGTGTGTGGCACAGAGCCGCTGGGCGTGCGCGAGCTGCGCTGGGAGCACGCGGCCGACGGCGTGCGCGTGTGGTGGGCGCCGGCTGCCGGCAGCACGCAGGACGAGTACAAGGTACGTGCGCGCGATACATCGCTGTTATTACTTCACTCACCTTATTTTCACGTCAATTGTTTCCGATCAAGATGAGCGAGAATTCGGCTCGAAGGACGTGAATGTGCGATGCAAGGGCTTCGATATTTGAAAGTTTGTTAAATAAAAGTTAATGTTCTAAATAAACCAAAAGGTCTATTGAACTTCCGCAAAGTCATGATTTTAAATAAACGTTATGTTCTGTTAATAACTGTATGATAGGTTAATGTCAATGTTTGGAATGTAATTAATGCCCCCGCTCGCGATGTCACCGCGCAATACACTAGTTGATATTTGATAAGTTCATCGCTTTACAGGCGCGTGCGTCTATAACAAGTAAAGCGTTCAGTGGTACTACATCGATCAATATCGATCAACATCATTAAAACAAATCCAAAAAAATAAAAATTGTTCTGTCGTAGCGTCGGCCATCTATTACAATCAATAATATTCGACGTGTTTAAGCCCTTCCTTTCAGTCGTCATATTATTAAGTCATGTCATAATATTATTATAAAAGTCGCTAAGAGTAACATTACCATTACAACGAGCGGGTACAAGCGAGCGCCGACATGTCGCGATGTCTCCGCAGGTGTCGTACCACGAGGCGGGCCCGTCGCGCGACGACAGCAACACGCTGCTGACGCCGGACGCGCGCGTGACGCTGCGCGCGCTGCTGCCGGGCCGCAACTACAGCGTGGGCGTGGCCGCCGTGTCGCGCGGCGTGGCCGGCGCGCCCGCCCTGGCCGCGCTGGCCACGCGGCCGCTGGCGCCCGTGCTGCTGTCCACGCAGGCCGCGCCCGCCAGCCTCACGCTGGCGTGGCGCTCCGACGTCAACAGCCGCCAGGACCGCTACGAGCTGCGCTACCGGCGCTACCGGCCCGGCCTGCCCGACAGCGACGACCCGGACGACTACGAGACGGTCAGTACGCCATAATCGCTTTTAACTATTTTAAGGAAAAGTGTTTTGCGATTTGTGCCTTTCTAATACCTTAACCTCAGTTTGTCCAGCGATGTTTTTAATCCTTATAGTTTATACGAAACTGAATCGATTGGCGTCATAAAAATAAAACTTCAGATTGGAAGTTTTATAAGGCGACTGATAGTTAATAGTTATATTAATATTGTATTGTATGCGTTTATATGGGCCTTGTTGCCTGAAATAAATGGATAAATAAATAAATAAATAAAATCATATCGATGTGTCTCCGCAAAAAACAGCATTGTTTATGAAGAAGCAGTGTATTTTATCCTTATTTCGTAATTATCCTTATTTGCGCGGTCAATAGTACGGATAATTTTGTTAAACTTAAGAATACTAGATGGCGTAACTATCGATGATATTGTGTTTACTCTGTGCCAGCTATGACGCGGGAACCGCTATCACTTTCCTAATCCATAGCGTTGTGTACTTTCGCCGCGTACGGTCGAAATCCGAAAATATTTCGTTAATCGTTTTTTTCATTCATTCATTCTCCTGCCCTTATCCCAATTTATTCGTGGTCGGCGCAACTTGTCTTTTTCTTCTATACTTCTCTATTAGTCGTCATCTCGGTAGTCACCCCCTTTCTAACCATATCATCATTCACACTTTCCATCCATCGTTTCTTTGGTCTTCCCCTCCTCTTAAACATAGCCATCGACATTCATACTCAAAACTCACGACATTTTCCTCATTTCTCCGTAACACATGCCCATACCATGACAACCGATTTCCACACAACTTTTCAGTTACCGGTGCCACTTTCAGACTTCCTCTTATGTACTCATTTCTTATTCTATCCATTCGTGTAACACCACACATCCCTCTGAGCATTCTCATCTCAGCTGCATGCGATTGCCTTTCATTTATCCCTTTTGTGGCCCAACATTCTGATCCATACAAGACAGCAGGTCTAATCATGGTTTTATATATCTTCCCCTTAAGTTTAAGGGGAATGCGGGAGTCGCAGATTGTTCCCGTGACCTGCCGCCATTTCATCCATCCAATGTTAATTCTGTGCATAACCGTCCGATCTACTTTGCCATCGCTTTGCACGAGTGAACCGAGATACCGAAAGTCGGAGCAGACTGGGAGAAGTGCGCCATCAAGCGCTATGTTCCAAAACTGGAGAGACCGCCGAAATCGCAGAACATATATTTCGTTAATCGTTTAATCTTTTTTTTTTTAAGTATACAGACCTACAACGAAATACCAATTTTTTTGTTTAAATAATGTTTCTCCTAGACTTTGGTGTACTGACTACGGAAAAAATTATTTAAAAATTCCATCACATCAGAATTTTGAGAAAATTATTCGCTGAAAAACTGACTCCTATAAAACTTGTAGACGTTTTTAATAGTATTTTTTAACGATACCCATTCGTTAAAAAATACTATTAAAAACGTCTTCGGAAATCATGAAAGCCCCAATTATGAAAATACTCGTAATTGGGGCTTTCATGATTTCCTAAGAAATATAAATAAGCTGCTCCAAAATTAAAAAAAAATAGGTTCCGTAATGAAAAATTTGCTGTTTGTTGTAATGAGCACACGCAAAACATTGTGCTTATGTATGCATGCAACGGTACGGGGGTCGTGGGGGTATTTACAATTGTGTTATTATATTAAAATCTTGTTTTCGTAAAAAAAAAAGTCAGTTAAAGTTGGAATTTTGACCTTTAATATCTCTGTAAACAAAGCGTCATAAAAATGTACGCCAGTTGTGCGGCGCCTGCTTTCGGTGGGGGCTTTTTGGACGCCCCTTTTCATAAAATCGCGGCTTGTAGATCATGAAGGACTTTATTTAAAAAAAAAGATATAATTGTGTACCAATTACCCACGTTTGCAAAGAAATACATAATTGGATTTTAGATTTAGATTTGATGATGACGTATGATTGTGCAGTTGACGACGACTAATACGAGCGCCAAGCTGGAGGGCCTGTTCCCGGGGGCCGTGTACCAGATCCAGCTGGCCGCCGTCAGCTACGGCCTGTACAGCGAGCAACACACGCTGCTTAAGCCCGTCCGTGAGTAGACCGATGTGGGGCGCATTCACTTGCACTCAGTAAGGCACACAATGAGCATGTCTGTGTAAAACATACCGCCTAAGCTCACATTATGGACTGGAATAAGTATATTGAGTATTAAAGTGATAAAAACGCGCTATCCCCCTTGAGTGACCATTATTGGTCAGCGAGCGTGGCCATTCTTGTGGGAGCGTTAATATCGAAAGTTTAAACCAAAAGCTAGGAAAGTCGTAATATCCAAATCATCATTCTAATTTATTGTAACAGTAGGGATGAAATCAGTACTGACAGAGGATATTTATTTTGGGGTTATAGAATTGTAATTCCTATGCTTCGATTAATAATAGTAAGTACTAGATTAAGGATCAGGAACAAAAATCAGTCTCTCAAGTGGCCACGTTTGCACACACGTAAACATCTACATTTCTTAGAAAAAAGTTTAATAATATTAACAACTTCAGTTTATTATAAACCTTAATGCTTAAACATAAAGTTTAATTACCATTGCAAAATATATTTAAAATGTCGCTTGAAAGTAAAATCATTCTATTTTTTAATTTTCAGTCATTTATTCTAAAATGAAACTTAAAGTCTAAGTAGTAAGGTTAAAAACATACTAATTTGAAATAAGACCACAAAAGTATTTGTGGTCTTATTTTTCGGGCCGTTTTTGAAGCACTTATCGGGAATCTAGTAATATTATTGATCGAAGACCATATTATAATAAAATGTTCTTAGTGATTGTGGACAGCTATTCTAAATGGCCTGAGGTTTTTGAAATGACTAATATTGGCGCAACAAGTACAATTGAAAAATTCAACACGTTATTTTCCACCTTTGGTTTTCCAGTCCACTTAGTAACAGATAATGGTCCTACTTTCACTAGTACAGAATTTGAAAATTTTTATCATCTTACAAAATATTAAACATACATTTACACCGCCATATCATCCAGCAACAAATGGGGCAGCCGAGCGATTTGTGGAGACGTCTAAAACACATGTGACTAAAATTAAGGAAAGTGGTAGTCCACTCAATTCAGCTGTAAACCTATTTTTGTTTGATTACAGAAAGGATTTGGTCATTTTGGACTATGAAAAAACAGAATTTCGTCCCAAGATGAGACTGGTACCAGAATGTAGTATATTGTTAATATAATTTATCAATATAAATTAGATATCATCAGTTTATTTTTAAAAGCTGGGAAAGTATAGATATTTTATAAATAACTTTGCTTTAACAGAACGCAGTATAAAATATTGATTTTGAACGCATCTTTAATTATTAACGTCATTAGAGAAGTCCATAGGTACTTTAACTTAGACCTTAATCCGTTTAATTTTTTAATCGAAATGAAATCCCAGGCAATGTCCACTGTTAAAGTAATGATTTTACATCTAAAAATCGATACTGCATAAATTAATCGATTACGTGGCCTCCCTATTTTTGACAAGTAAACAAAAGAAAGATTGACAATTGACATTGACAGTTTTCTGCTGCGCAGACCGTGTTTTAGTTTCGGCGACCACTCTGTGTTCTGTGCGATTTTGTGTTACTTTTCCTGAATTTCAGATATTTCTTCTGCACACAGCTGAGGGTGCTGCTTGGTACTAATATGCATATATGCACCTTTAGTAGAAGACCACGATTAGTGCCGATCTTGAGTCTATCAAAAAGTATTCTGTGGACACGCACAAACTCAATTTATAACATTAAAAAAAACTTCTCAATTCAAAAAGCCACAGATTAATAATATTATACCACCTAACCTCAAAAAACATATTTCTTAATTACTTGACTCTCCCATCTTTTAAAAATATATTAAAGGCCGTACTTAGTTACATTTAAATAGGCAAATGAAACAACGTTAGTTTCATCAAGGGACGTGTTGTTAAATTTTACTAGTCCAAGCATGTTAGGAGCGTGGCCATGACTCTTTACCCCATAGTACTACTGGTGTAACACCAGCCAGATTAATGCTGGGTGTAGAGCTTAGAAAGGGGGTGACTACCGAGATGACGACTAATAGAGAAGTATGGAAGAAAAAGACAAGTTGCGCCGACCACGAATAAATTGGGATAAGGGCAGGAGAATGATGATAGAGCTTAGAAATAGATTTACGCTACTAAGGCCACCACCTATAGCTGAGAAATCATATGAAATGCAAGAAAAATCTAAACTTTATTATAAAGGTAGCAGAAATACACCAACGTTAGGGTTAGGGCAGAAAGTAATGGTTAGAAACTACAGAAAGGGACATAAACCCTGGATTTTAGGAACTATAATTGAAGAATCCTGTTCAGGAGTAACCTATTATATTGATGTGGGGGGTTTAAAATGGAAAAGACATCTAAAACAAATTCGAACAAGTGATCAATTGGTGGGTGAGGAATTTATGTTACATTATATTATTATTATAAGGTATTGTTAAGTAGTGCAATCTCATTTTAAGTTTGTTTTAGTTTATGGTGGCGGAGAGTGTGATATTGGAACGTAGCAGTATGTCTGGACTGCTCATTGTTGTACTGTCTCGCTCTCTCGCAACGGCGTCCATCTTGTAAAAGACGTGTGAAATAGAATTATCATTTTAACTGTACTAAGCGGCAAAATAGGCCAAACTAAGACCCTTAGTTCAATTAAATTTCATTAAATGAAATTACAAATATCTTTGTAACGAAGCCTTTTTAAGTACTACTTCCTTTGTTAGATTTGATTTGTAAAAGCTATAGAAGCGTTTGCCAAAGTTTATGGGTAACGTGAAGAACGCGGAGTATAGTGCCTGTGACAAAAGACACTGCTCTATCCTCCCGTTGAATAATGTAGTACTGGGAATGACAACCGGAGTCGTGCGCAGGCCCGCTGGCGCCGCGCTGGCTGCGCGTGGCGCGCGCCACGTCCAACAGCGTGCGCGCGGCGTGGGCGGGCCCGGCGCCCGGCGCGTCGGCGCTGGGCGGGTTGAATAATGTAGTACTGGGAATGACAACCGGAGTCGTGCGCAGGCCCGCTGGCGCCGCGCTGGCTGCGCGTGGCGCGCGCCACGTCCAACAGCGTGCGCGCGGCGTGGGCGGGCCCGGCGCCCGGCGCGTCGGCGCTGGGCGGGTTGAATAATGTAGTACTGGGAATGACAACCGGAGTCGTGCGCAGGCCCGCTGGCGCCGCGCTGGCTGCGCGTGGCGCGCGCCACGTCCAACAGCGTGCGCGCGGCGTGGGCGGGCCCGGCGCCCGGCGCGTCGGCGCTGGGCGGGTTGAATAATGTAGTACTGGGAATGACAACCGGAGTCGTGCGCAGGCCCGCTGGCGCCGCGCTGGCTGCGCGTGGCGCGCGCCACGTCCAACAGCGTGCGCGCGGCGTGGGCGGGCCCGGCGCCCGGCGCGTCGGCGCTGGGCGGGTTGAATAATGTAGTACTGGGAATGACAACCGGAGTCGTGCGCAGGCCCGCTGGCGCCGCGCTGGCTGCGCGTGGCGCGCGCCACGTCCAACAGCGTGCGCGCGGCGTGGGCGGGCCCGGCGCCCGGCGCGTCGGCGCTGGGCGGGTTGAATAATGTAGTACTGGGAATGACAACCGGAGTCGTGCGCAGGCCCGCTGGCGCCGCGCTGGCTGCGCGTGGCGCGCGCCACGTCCAACAGCGTGCGCGCGGCGTGGGCGGGCCCGGCGCCCGGCGCGTCGGCGCTGGGCGGGTTGAATAATGTAGTACTGGGAATGACAACCGGAGTCGTGCGCAGGCCCGCTGGCGCCGCGCTGGCTGCGCGTGGCGCGCGCCACGTCCAACAGCGTGCGCGCGGCGTGGGCGGGCCCGGCGCCCGGCGCGTCGGCGCTGGGCGGGTTGAATAATGTAGTACTGGGAATGACAACCGGAGTCGTGCGCAGGCCCGCTGGCGCCGCGCTGGCTGCGCGTGGCGCGCGCCACGTCCAACAGCGTGCGCGCGGCGTGGGCGGGCCCGGCGCCCGGCGCGTCGGCGCTGGGCGGGTTGAATAATGTAGTACTGGGAATGACAACCGGAGTCGTGCGCAGGCCCGCTGGCGCCGCGCTGGCTGCGCGTGGCGCGCGCCACGTCCAACAGCGTGCGCGCGGCGTGGGCGGGCCCGGCGCCCGGCGCGTCGGCGCTGGGCGGGTTGAATAATGTAGTACTGGGAATGACAACCGGAGTCGTGCGCAGGCCCGCTGGCGCCGCGCTGGCTGCGCGTGGCGCGCGCCACGTCCAACAGCGTGCGCGCGGCGTGGGCGGGCCCGGCGCCCGGCGCGTCGGCGCTGGGCGGGTTGAATAATGTAGTACTGGGAATGACAACCGGAGTCGTGCGCAGGCCCGCTGGCGCCGCGCTGGCTGCGCGTGGCGCGCGCCACGTCCAACAGCGTGCGCGCGGCGTGGGCGGGCCCGGCGCCCGGCGCGTCGGCGCTGGGCGGGTTGAATAATGTAGTACTGGGAATGACAACCGGAGTCGTGCGCAGGCCCGCTGGCGCCGCGCTGGCTGCGCGTGGCGCGCGCCACGTCCAACAGCGTGCGCGCGGCGTGGGCGGGCCCGGCGCCCGGCGCGTCGGCGCTGGGCGGGTTGAATAATGTAGTACTGGGAATGACAACCGGAGTCGTGCGCAGGCCCGCTGGCGCCGCGCTGGCTGCGCGTGGCGCGCGCCACGTCCAACAGCGTGCGCGCGGCGTGGGCGGGCCCGGCGCCCGGCGCGTCGGCGCTGGGCGGGTTGAATAATGTAGTACTGGGAATGACAACCGGAGTCGTGCGCAGGCCCGCTGGCGCCGCGCTGGCTGCGCGTGGCGCGCGCCACGTCCAACAGCGTGCGCGCGGCGTGGGCGGGCCCGGCGCCCGGCGCGTCGGCGCTGGGCGGGTTGAATAATGTAGTACTGGGAATGACAACCGGAGTCGTGCGCAGGCCCGCTGGCGCCGCGCTGGCTGCGCGTGGCGCGCGCCACGTCCAACAGCGTGCGCGCGGCGTGGGCGGGCCCGGCGCCCGGCGCGTCGGCGCTGGGCGGGTTGAATAATGTAGTACTGGGAATGACAACCGGAGTCGTGCGCAGGCCCGCTGGCGCCGCGCTGGCTGCGCGTGGCGCGCGCCACGTCCAACAGCGTGCGCGCGGCGTGGGCGGGCCCGGCGCCCGGCGCGTCGGCGCTGGGCGGGTTGAATAATGTAGTACTGGGAATGACAACCGGAGTCGTGCGCAGGCCCGCTGGCGCCGCGCTGGCTGCGCGTGGCGCGCGCCACGTCCAACAGCGTGCGCGCGGCGTGGGCGGGCCCGGCGCCCGGCGCGTCGGCGCTGGGCGGGTTCGTGCTGCGCTACCGCACGCGCGCCGAGCCGCGCTGGCACCAGCTGCCGCCGCTCAAGCCCACCGACACCGAAGCCGAGGTAAACATATTCATTTATTCAAAAATTTCCGCCACTTTACGACGCGCGGTTACGAATTCGTCGTTTACCGAACGTGATATTTTTTAAAGAATTGGCTAAAAAATCTATTCAATTCACGACATGAAAATATTAGCTTTGACGATTAATTTACAATTTATATAACTAGCATCTGGAAATTCAGAAGTTTGTATTCACCAGGTATCGGCATTAGCATCCTTAATGACCACGAAACCATAAAAATGGTGCCTACTTCTTTTTTGTCTTCGCCATCTCGTATAATATTTTCATTCAAATAAATATAAATTTAGAACCCCTTAAGAAATATTGGTATGCAACCGTCGTAGTTAAAACTAGTCGAAAGTGATCCCCTCCTCGTCGCAGATCAGCAACATGACGCACGGCGAGCACTACCTCATCCGGCTGGACTCGCTCAGCGAGCTCGCGGCCGGCGACGCCGTGGAGAGCGAGCTGCCGCTGCGCGAGGAGCACACCGTCCGTACGTATGCGCCGCGGTGCCTACTCGTGCGAGTACTACTCGCATCGTCTAGCGATACACACTCATGTTCATACTTTTTTATCTATCCGAAATATGAAATTAGTGTATGTGATATTTTCGGTAGTTTAATGAAAATATATTACATACTATTGTTTATTAACATTGCTCTAAATATTTAGCAGACATTTCTATTTTGTATCACAGTTGCACCAGCTTTGGAAAATAAACATTCACTAGAGGTGACATTCAGGTGTTGTCGAGCAGCCTACCTGCGCCGCCGATTTGGTATCGAAAGAACATTCGATACTAAAATGACTCGGTATCGAAACAAAAGTATCGAGTACTTACATGTATTTACTTGCCTCGAATCAACCCTACATTAGTCACGCGTCGAACAACCGTCAATAAAAGTTCGTGTCGAGTCATAATATCCTTTTACAAAGACTTAAAATGGCGACCTTCGCCCTCCTCGTCGTAGTGCCTCCTTATCTATGTATTCGATATTCGGACGGAGATTCGTCATAGCCGTGCGTGCCGATCCGCCAGGTCCCAACCCGGTGAGCAACGTGGAGCAGCTGGTGGACACGCGCAACATGACGCTGGAGTGGCCGCGGCCGGGCGGGCGCGTGGAGTGGTACTCGCTGCGCTGGTGGCCGCTGGAGGCGGGCGGGGCCGCGGGCGCGCGCAACCTCAGCGCGCCCGGCGCCGCGCGCACCGTGCGCGCCGCGCTGGACGGGCTGGAGCCGGGCCGCGGCTACAAGCTCAGCATCGCCGCGCACTCCTACAACCTCACCAGCGACCTGTTCACCATGGAGACGCGCACTCGTACGTACCGCCGATGACCGCTTAACACTGCCGTCAGCGAACTTCTTAGAGCGAGATGTTACCGAAGTAGTGCCATTTTAGTTTGAAACGACTGACGAGAGCAGACCGTTACGAAGTACAGTCGCATCCTAAATATGATCATCTTATTGGCTGTTTTGTTCTCTCATTGCACGATAAAATTTGTAAATTCTGCCTTTTCGATCAAAATTGTTGTATGTTCAATTATTGATAGAGAGATGATTATTTTATATCTGAAAGAATATTCCGTAACAATGTAATTTCAGAAAAGAATGTGAAAAAGCCGTGTAAAAATAAAGATAGAATTTTTTAAAGCGGTTCCCATAAAAATAAAGATAGAATTTTTTAAAGCGGTTCCCATAAAATTTTCAAGAAATTGAAAATTATAAATATGGGACAGTTCCGGATCACAGGATCTTGCACTTATGAATAATTTGGTATTTTTTTCTTCTAATCTCGAGAGCATTATATCCTATACAGTCAATACAGACAATATGCATTCAAACGTTTATACAACATACAACTCAAAAACTATCAAAACAAATAGGGTAGTTTCTGATATTTTTTTTCTTTATGACGTCACTATTTGGAGACCAGCCTTTATATTGCCAAATGTGACACATACTCTAAAAATAAAATAAAAAAAAGGTTTCAGGTTGACCTGAAACCTTTTTTTTTTGTCTATCTTTGTTTTCAAGTAACTAAAATATAGTTTTCTATGCAATAGTCTCATCAGTGCCACAGCTTCAAAAGGTAGGATTATATTATGTATGAGTTGATAAAGGAAAGAATTTGAGAACTGACGAAAATATAAAACACTCGAGTGTTAGTTTCCAACTCGTGAGTGACTCGATAAAATGTTTAAGTTGTGTTTTACTACACCGCACTGCGCACATCGGCGCCGCTCATGCTCTGCTCTCGTTTCAGGCCCTCTCATACAGTCGGAGATGACGATAGTGAACGAGCCCGGTACCGGCGACGATAACGATACCCTGTCTACCTCTCTGGTGAGTACCGCTATTAATAAGCTGGACGATTAATTACTATTAATTAAATCTCACAGTTGTAATTTTAATATATTTATGATTTGCATGCCCATGTGACGGTAGAACATGGAGAACATTATAAGTTACACAGGCATTATAAAATCTATGTACCAAACCCATGTTTGCAAACCACTTCACTGCACAGATTTCTGTTCCTTCTTTGTTTGTGCAGTATGATTATGGAAATACGTTCGGCAGTTAGCAGAGGATAATATGATATGGCCATGAGATATGGCTTGGGAACAGGCCGCGTGCTTCACCATTATCGATACTAATAACTAGTTTCTGCCTGCGACTTCGTTCGCCTGGAAGTCGTATGACACCACAATATATATAAATAGCAGCCAGATTTTAATAAAACTTCACTGTACGTTTGTAGTTTGGTCTCAGCAGCCATAAAATAAAATAATATACAGAGAACCAGGACGCGGGAGTTGGCCGTTTTTAGTGAATTAATGAACGCCTGCGTTCCTGCATAATAATTCTACTACTTAATGATGATGCATTCTTACAGATATTCCTGACGAACGGCTATCTCGAACGGTAAAGAAAAGAATAACAAAATAGATCAATACTTACAAACAGATTTGCAAAGCATTCGTCGAACCGCTATTCGTCGAATAGCTATTTGCTTTGTTGAAAGTCGACTAAGATAGCTCCATGAAGTTATAGCTAGATGATAATCACTTAAAAGGGTAAATCTGTAATTATCTGCTATATTTGTTCCCTATTCAGCCCAGTGAAATAATGAATTAATTCGACTGTTGTCATACACTGGTTTATTATTTTCTCTTCCGTCTCAGTCTCAATTCCTACGAAATATATGCGCCTACGGTAGAGGTACCTGCCCTTATTGCCCCATCTCAAAAAACCCATCCGGTTTATGTATTATGTGTATATTACGATTGCTTAGCTCCATAATGTGTGATGATAATCATTAAAAAGGTTAAACCTGTAACTAGGGACCGTTCAAGTATTACGTAAGCACTATAGGGGGGGCGAAATAAGCAAAACAAACACCCCCCCGTCTTTGCTTTGCTTATTTTTGATGACATGGGGGGTGGGGGGAGGGGGTATCTAGATGGTGATTACGTCAGCAGTCATTATTTACTTTTTTACACATATGGAAACCCACACATTGTCTATGCTTGAAAACGAAATGCATTTTCGGGGATTCTTACAAATAATGAATACGTTTAGGTACTCGTTTAGTACTGAGTACGGGAATTAACGTACTCAACTCGTTCCGTTCTCCGTTAACCGGATGCAGCTGAATACCAGTATTTTACATGGAGCGACTGCCTATCTGACCTCCACAACCCAGTTACTGGGTAATACGATACCCCTTGGTAAGACTGGTTGTCAGACTTTCGGGCTTCTGACTACCGACTACGTAACGACAGTCAAAGATCTACGAATGACAGCCGGGACCAACGGCTTAACGTGCTTTACATAGGTACTTATTATTAATTATTTTCTGCCAAAAGTATTTTAACTGAGTTTCGAGTTAATTGGACCGCGCATTCAATTACTTCCACACCAACCTAACACCCCTATATCCCCCTTTGAGGGGTAGTTTTGAAAAACTTGTAATAATAAACTTTATTACTTACTTAGGCGAGTATTCTTGCCAAGTTTCAAGTTTATTAACTAAATGAATAAGATTTTTCATATAAAATGTATCCCCGCTTTTTATCCCCACAGTTTAAAAAAATCGTTTGGAATGTATTCATAACTTGACTCAAAGATTATTAATACTAATTTTCGAGTTAATCAAGCCATACAATAAAATCCTCCGCTGTAAAATTGACTACCCCTTTTCAGCCCGTCAGGGGTAATTTTGCGCTAAAATTCTTCCATACAAACCCCCCAATCCCCTTTTAGGGGGTAGTTTAGAAAAACATAAAATGGCAAACTTCATAATTTACTTAGATTAGTATTGGTGCCAAGTTTAAAGTTTATTAACCCAAGGAATAAGATTTTCCATACAAACAAAATCCCCCCCCCCCCATTTCACCCTCTTAGGGGTGGAATTTCGAAAAACCCTTTCTTAGTGGACTCTACTAAGAACACACCCTGCAAATTTCATGTCTCTAGGACCAGCGGTTTAGGCTGCGCGTTGATGTATCAGTCAGTTAGTCAGGACTTTGAATTTTATATATATAGATAGATTGCACAGTATGAAACCTAATCGCCTAAATTAATGTTTTGCTACTGATCCCATATGACCATGAAGCTTCTGATCATATGTGACACCCAGATCCTTTTTCCAGTTGTTCTACTAATAAAGCTGTCATTAATTTTATAAGTAAAGGTGATAGAGTTTCGTGCTGGAGTAAAACTCATGACGAAGCATTTGGAAGAATGAAATTCCATTTTGTTCTTAACGCGCCACTACAATATCGCCTCAATATCAAGCTGTAGCGCCAGACAGTCGGTTCACAGTGAAATTCGGATTCGGAGATAGACTTCTGGCGTGAAGATAACTGAAGGAAGGTCGTTGATAACTGAACGGAGGTCGTTTATCATTACCAAGAAAAGAAACGGTCCCGGGATTGAGCCTTGACAGACTCCAGAACACGTATAGTAGGGCTGGGAATCGTAAAGGTTGTTAGACTGGGTCTAACAAACTGCTGACGATCGCGCAGCTAGTCAGCGAGGAGCCGTAAATCCGTCATTCATTACACAGATACTTTTCAACTTGGGAATAAATATAATTATGTAGTATGTTTCCAAAACCTTTAGCTGGTGATGACAAAAAGCAATGGGACGGAATTGATCTACTAATATTTTATTCAAACTCTTGGGAATATGAGTGACCCTTGAAATCTTCCATTGGGGTGAATATATTCCGGTTTTAAGGATAGGATAAAAATATGAAATAAAGGTAAACTATAGAAGAATACGAAATTAATGCAATATTGCTCAACCCCACATAGCAAATAGCGTGATAGTTTATAGCCTACAGACTGACTAGACATATAGGATTTGCGAGATGCTGGGCTGGGACATACATCCAGACAAACACAAACAGTCCCACACCTCGTAGCAATTACTTATTTTTCAAAAATATTCAATGTACGGGTTGACCTCGATACTATTTTATTATATGTGTCTGTCGCCGCCAAATAGCTTAACTAGCCTTTCAGTTAGCAGCCTAGCCTTTTTACAATTTTAATATTGAACAGCAAATTACTTGAATCTAAGTGAAAGTCAAAACGTTTAACAACTACTTAAATGGGCACTGATCTACACATAGACGCGGTGCGATTGTGGAATTCACTACCGCCTGACATTAGGGACTGCCAAACTGTTGCAGTTTTTAAGAGAAGAGTGAAAGAACACTATCTGTCCACTTCATCATAGTTGTGTATGTATTTATTTTATTTTAGAAGTATTTATGTATGTTTATTTGTATGTATGTTAGTATTTTCTCGTAATTGTTGTTTAGTTTTTAAGTGAATTGTTTATTTTTGATTCTATGTATTATTGTTTGTCTCCTTTGTTCTATCACACGCTGTCTACATCTCTGTATCTATTTTCCTATCTCAGGTATGCTGGAAGAGATTTCTTAAGAAATAAGCATCACCTCTGTACCTATTTTTTCTGTTCTGTTTTTCAATGTCTGTTTATATATGTGTGTACATAAATAGTAAAATAAATAAATAAATAGACACCGTTTAGTAAAACGGCTAGGCTGTTAACTGAAAGGCCAATTAAATTAATTGGCGGCGACATACACATAGTAAAGAGGTAAAATCTCTGTAACTACGAGTCGGATTTGAAACAATCTTTTTGCATTTGATATCCCTAACATCAATCTATGATACTTAAGAGCCGAGCAAAAAGAAAAAAGTCGAAAACGGTAAGCGAAAAGGAAGTGAAGCGCGGGCAGCTGATGCGGGGGGGGGGGGGGGGGGTCGCGGAGCATGCGGACTACGTCGCGGGCAGATATCTCTAAAATATTAACAAAACAATGCGAGTGACATCAATTTTACATTCTGTAATAAAAATAATATTTAAATCGTCGCTATGGGGTGTCTGCTCCATAGCGACGCACGATTTAAATATTATTTTTGACACCGTGGATCGGACACACGTCCAGCCCACGGCGCGGTAGTAACGTGTCGGTATGTGCAGCGCGTGGTGTACACGCGCACGCCCGAGTCGGCGTCGCGCTTCGACTCGTACGCCTTCCGCCTGGAGGGCGCGGGCTCGGCGGCGCGCGGGCTGACGCGCGCGGCCGACGCGCCGGGGCAGGCCGTGGAGTTCGGCGACCTGGTGCCGGGCCGGCTCTACAACGTCACCATGTGGACCGTGTCGCGCAACGTCACCTCGCACCCCGTGCAGCGCCAGGCCAGGCTCTGTGAGTATACCAGCATTTTTTTCTTTTTGTCTTTTTATCACAGTTTGTGATACTTTATTTATGTACTTTACGATCTAGCCTATTAGGTAATGAGTCAGTTCAATATTATTTAATTCAAATTCAAATTATTTTATTTTGGGACAACTAGATCCACCGGTTAGTGTACAAAAACAAAAACTTAGAAAAACTATTGTTAGTACAGTTCCTCGTCAACATTATCTGACCCACCCTAAAAACAAACGAATTTGGACCCTCTGGCTGTAACATTAAGGTTTATTCAATTTATATGAGCTTAACAGACAAGTGCACGAGGACTTACAATCAATACAGACACGCAAATTTCATCTTTATAACGTTAGCATTAGGTTATATGTTATAACTACTTGTTATAATATAATTAGTGTAATAGCTTATTTTAATGATTGCGTTCAAGTAATTCTGGTCTCGTGGTCTGTGTATAAGACTGAGAAAATTAAGGTGCGAGATCAAATTCTGCGACGATGATATTGTTTTGCTTTCAATTTAGAATTTATTCCAAAACTATTTCTTGTATTATTATAAAGAACTATAGACTTATCTTCAAATATAAACTTTGTAAAATGGTAATATTTTCGCATAACTTGTAATAAGTGGGTAGTTGAAAAATAAATATTATTTATTATAAAACTGGTATTCAAATGCTACAAGGGTATGCAGTGACTACGCTCAAACATATTTGACCTTGTCTTACTAAATTACAAAAACAACGTCTCTTTACCATTTTTTATTTTCTATTTTGTAGGTAGATTTTTTTATTATCATGTCTCAATGGAGTGATTATTTAAAATACAAAATAATCTATTTGCACGAGGAAAAGGTTGGCTGCTTGTGCTGTGCAAGAATAAACTTTATGAAAGTATACTATATGGTTCAAATTCTTTAGAATATTGCGTCTAGCATAACAACTAAGATCAAATTTCAATGCTACTTATAAGAGTTGAGTTGGTCTTGTGGTCACTAAGGTAGTGCGGTGTTCATCGTTGTCTACGTTCGAAACCGAGTTTAACCTAAATGTAGCTTTTTGCTCAGCTGTTTTTTTTATTACACTTTTTTTTTACATTTCTTTAATGGACGACGTAGGATCTTGTTTTTTTAAACGGGCAGTTTGTATAGAAATAAAATTAAAAAGTTGCAAGTTTAAAATGTTTATTATTTCATTAAAACACTTAGGTAAGATAAAATAAGTAAATGCTCATATATATTTCCAAATTAATATACCTACATTTTATATTAATATGCCATAATCAAATCTAACCGTTTATTAACATTAAACAAGGCATGCTTATGCTTAAAAGTTTGTTATAGAGAAAATTAATTCATGTGTGAAATGCTTTACAGATTTATAGCTGCCTATATGTAGTGAATAAACATGTTATTTAAATAGAAACAATCTATTTATAACAATAACATCACCACATAATCTGCAACATTTTAATGGTTTAACAATCAATCCATTGAGCATTTACTTACATGGTGTGTTTAAAAATAGAAAATAAAAAAAATAAAATTTAAATATTCCTGGGCGAAACGGACCCTTTCTTCGCGATGAGCAGGTGTCAATGCAATTTTCTGTGCCGGTTTATAATTCCTTATCCCAGCAGCGTGTAAATGCCTTCTCACTGTTTCCACTGAAATATTGTGGTTTATTGCGGTTACACGAATGGGCAAAAAATGGATTTTCAACTTGACTTGAAACAACGGTGGCGTTCGAATTCGGGACTATACTTGATGGCTTTTGCTCCTGGACGAATCCGCTGAATATTTCCATTGTCTCCATAACGTCTTAGGCATAGACTGACCGTATTTCTCTAAAACAAAAAAAAAACATTTTTGGAACCGTGTATGTAACTTGTAAGGAGTGAATGTAATGGTAAAATAGCCAACTACGCGTTCGTTAATCACAATCAATAAAATAAAATAGGTATAAAAAAACACTTACTGCTATATTAAGTCGATGACCAATCTCTCTAATTCCAACATTTTACTCATGTAAAAATATGATTTTATGTTTGGTAACACCAAATTGCTTAAATATACTTATCGAGTTATGTGAAACGATTTACAAATGTGTGAGCGCAGTCACTGCTATTAGGCGTAGTGTAACTTTTGTCACTTAGATGAATTTATTATCTACCTCACGAAGCAAATATATTTTTTACTTCGTTTCCAAACATTCTTGGTAAATATAAATTCTGTGAACTTAAAGTTTTTCAATTTACCCACCTGTCTACAAGATAAGTTATTAGGCGTAAATCATATTGGTCGTTCTTTAATAATGCAAGCAATATTGTAGAAATGAAAACAAATTAAAAAAGAAACTGATAATATAGGTGGACTGTATTTTCGAACCCACATGTTGTTCTTTGCCAATCCAGCATCATACCGCTAAGCCACAAGAACTTGTTGGAAATACGCGAAATTAATGATTGGGTTGTAATTATGTAGTGTGACTTAAAAGCTTTTCAACTTTAATGTCAACGAGATAATGATTAAAATAGCTTAACAAAATGATATATAATGCCGGTGGCTCCGACAATGTTGGGTGGGTTTACCTTAACCTTACGTGTTAAAGATCAAATTTGCGTGTCTGTATTTTTACTGTATTTGTCCTTAGAGTGCTCGAGCACTTGTCTGTTAAGCTCATATAAATTGAATAAACCTTAATGTTACATTCAGAGGGTCCAAATTCGTTTGTTTTTAGGGTGGGTCAGATAATTGTGATGACAGACTGTACTTACTTAAATACAAGAAAAAAGGACAACACTCACAAAAACATCACAAATCACAAAAATGCCCCTGTGCTGAGACATTCCGCCTCGTCAAGATAACCAACAGGGAGATACCTCCCTAAAAGATCACCAGACGAACGAAATGTCTCAACACAGGTGCACGTACATCTTCAGCTACAGTTTTCAGGATGCTGTTGTGACTCCCCCGCACCCTCCTCATAAGTGACACGACTTTTTTCCGAATGACGGCATGAAAACCGTCAGTATGAGCCTGCGCGAACATCTCAGAGGCACTACAGAAACGAGGAAGTCCCAACATCATCCTGAAAATGTTATTGTATTGGACGCGCAGTGTGTCCAGGGATTTTTTGGTATAACTAACCCACAGACTACCTGTAACGGACGCCGAGCGTGTTATGTAATTAGAATATTATGTAATTAGAATATAAGATAGTCGTATCAGACACCGAGTATGTTACGTAGTTCGAATGTAAGATAATTGATTCGCATTCTTCACACTTGGTGGCGCCACTTGTATGATTAGGTTAAGTGGTGCCAAACTTTACCGTAACGAGGACCGTTACCGTATTTTGTTAATTTTAGGGTCTAAAATAGGGATTTTTCGTTACGAATTTTTGTAAATAGATAGAATAAGTTAGTAGCTATGTTTAAAAAATAAGAACAACATTATAAGAGCCCAACTCCAGAAAATCGCCCGACAGTACTGTACTAATGACGTGTACACACCTGCCGCGTTCTTATTGGTTAAAAAAGACGCGTCCTGATTGGTAGAGAAAATTCTAGAAAGGTATTGTGTACAAAATGTAGACGTTTTGATTGGTTGAAGCTCGCTATAAAACACGGGCAATTTCCTGGGCTGGCACCAGTCGGCAACCAGCTCTCATCCGAAAAACATCCCTCAAGAAAATAAAGGAAGAAACACTCAAGAAGTCTTTTATTTGACTACAACAATACAGTCCTGAATAGTCTGGTCCTTCGCATCCGGATTTAAAAGAACCCTGAACAAGACCGGTTCTTTGCAACGAGAATTTAACAAGGAACATTCGAGATGGTGATTACAAGGAGCCAAGGAGATACGGCGGAAGTAGAAGAACAACGACGCGTCCAACTACAACAAGCGACGCGACTCACAGAAGCCCAGCTGATTGAACGAGAACGTATAAGAAGACTCTCACTGGACCCACCGGCATCGCCCCTTTTGAAACCAATGGATACCAGCACAGCGGGGCCTTCGAGACTTCCACCGACAACAACTACGGCGCAAAAAAGAGCAGGATCACCAACCCAATCGGTACGGTCAACGACAAGCGTCAACACACGACTACGGGTAGCTGAACTGGAAGCAGCAGAGAAGCTGGCTGCCATAAGAAGAAGGGAATTAGAGCTGGAAGCCGACCTAGTCAAGAAGCGGTTAGCCGTCGAAGTATCGGTCATCCAAGATGAAGAAAGCGTGCATGAAGAAGAACCGACCCTCTCTCGTGAACCACATCAGAAGGTGGACGAATGGCTAAGGACGAACCCCATTAGCACACGGGGGGAGGAAGGAACACGCGAAGAGCCGAAGCAGACACGATTCGAAACCACACGAGGAAGATCACCGACGCCGACTAGGAAGAGGAACAGTATCGAGTACCTGGCAGCCACGTTAGAAAAAATGGCCGGTCCCAGGCCCCGATACACCGACCTACCGACGTTCACCGGAGCGGCAAACGAATGGCTACCGTTCAAAGCAGCAGTGCAAGACTCAACCCGCATGTACCAGATCTCGGCAGCAGAAAACATTCAGCGATTAAGAAGCTGTCTTAAAGGGGAAGCAAGAGACGCCGTGGCCGCGCTTCTGCACACGGCAACCGATCCAGATGTCGTAATGAAGACTCTCGAACAGTGCTTCGGAAGGCCTGAAGTAATTATTGACAAAGCATTGGAAGACCTCAAGAAACTGCCGAAACCAGGTGCATCAGCGGCCGAACTGAACAGTTTTGCAATCAAGCTGCAAAACATCATCTGCGTATTAAGAACGATCGACCGAAGAGGATACTTATTCAACCCCTTGATGACAAGAGAAGTGTTGGACAAATTGAGCCCACACCTACGATCCAGATGGTGCGACTACGCCTACGATCACGAAGGGACAACGGACCCGGAGATTGTCGTCATGTCTCACTTCCTGATGCGAGAGGCGGACAGGGCACTGCGCTACACGTACACTCCGTCCGCAAGCGTCGCGACTCAGAAAAAAGAGACTCGCCCCGCCGTGACACTGAAGAAAAAGGCAAGTGTGTTCAACACTACGGGGGAAACGGAAGAAGGAACGGATAAGTGCCCTAAATGTGAACAAGCTCACACCCTGACAAGGTGCCCCGAGTACAAGGCACTCACAGTGGACGACCGCTGGAAGTTCGTGAAGGAGAAGAAATTGTGCTTTAAATGTGCTCAGAAACCACATAGGCGCATGAACTGCAAAGCAAAGCCGTGTGGCGTAGACCAATGTAGCCGCCCGCATCACGCGACCCTCCATCAAGAACGAGGAACAAAGACGGAAGACTCAAAGCCAGCGGAATCACTAAAGGAAGAAGCGGTTCTATCAGTAGCAACACGACCAGCTGCCGGACCACGAACGGTCATGCTAAAGATGTGCCCGATCGTCGTTTCCGGTCCACGGGGGGAGGCGAACACTTACGCCCTCCTGGATGAAGGAGCCACGATTACCCTCGTCGACAAGGAGCTAGCGGAAAGCATCGGGGCAGAAGGACCATCGCAACCACTTCACCTGAGCGGAGTCAATATGTCGCAACAAGAAACGGAGAGTCAGCTAGTAAACCTTCGCATCAGAGGGCTGAAAGAGGTCGACAGCTACAAGGTCAGAGCGAGGACCATAAAGAACCTTCAACTTCACCAGCAGTCCATACCGGATAACGTGTTGGAGTACGAGCACCTGAAGGATCTGACACCAGAAGAGGTGTGCTACGAGAAGGCCCGCCCCGGACTCCTGGTGGGGACGGACCATTGGGAGTGTATAGTGTCCCGCGAGATCCGAATCGGTGGACCCGATCAACCGGCCGCGTCCAGAACGCAATTGGGATGGGTGGTGCACGGAACCGCGCCACGCAACACCATCTACCAGGAAGGAAACGTGCTGCACGTGTATGAACCCGAACGAACGACGGGAGCGAGCAGCCAGGAACTTCATGATCTGGTCGACCACCACTTCAAGATCGACGCGCTTGGCATACAGGGAAAGCCGAGAGTCAAGGAAGCGGATCAACGGGCCATCGACATAGTTCGAAGAACAACAAGGAAGATCGACACCGGGTACGAGGTTGGTCTACCGTGGCGACGAGATGACGTGACCATGCCCCCAAGCTACGGTCAAGCGCTCCGCCGGCTGAAGAAGATTGAGCAAAAGATGGACGCAGAACCAGAGTTCGCGGCCGAATACTCCAAGCAGATCAACAATTTATTGGACAAGGGGTACGCGGCACTGTGCGACGGGTCAGAAGAAAGAAGCGCCATCTGCTGGTATTTGCCTCATTTCGCGGTGCAGAACCCAAACAAACCCGGCAAATGCAGACTGGTATTCGACGCAGCTGCAAAGAGCAACGGTGTGTGTCTAAACGACGAATTGTTGGAAGGACCCGACCTGCTGCTGTCGCTACCCGGAATCCTCTTCCGATTCCGCGAGAAGGCGGTGGCGATCACAGCAGACGTGCAGGAAATGTTCCTGAGGATCAGAATAAGACCGGAAGATCAACCAGCACAACAGTTCCTGTGGAGAGGCAACGAGCGAAAGGAACCTCCAAAGAAATATAAGATGACCAGTATGATATTCGGTGCAGCGAGTTCCCCGTACATGGCCCACTACGTACGCAATCACAACGCGGACGTACACGGGTCGGAATACCCTCGTGCACTGGAAGCGATCAAAGGGAGCCACTATATGGACGATCTAGTAGCCAGCTACGAAGACGCGGAGGAAGCACAGAAAGCGGTCGAAGAGATCAGAACAGTACACGCACACGCGGGATTCACGCTACGAGGATGGAGCTCCAGCGACAAGACGGTACTACGCGATGTGCCCTCGGAGCTACACGCCACCTCCCCCACACGACTGGGGGGAGAACAGCCCGAGAGCAAGATCCTGGGGCTATACTGGAACGCGGAGCGAGACGAGCTGGGATTCAACACATCAATGAATCGCGTCCCGGCTGAGGTACGAGCAAGAACCCGCGCGCCGACCAAGCGTGAAGCCCTCAGCGCCGTGATGTCGATCTACGACCCGTTGGGGCTACTGAGCCACTACACCATCCGAGCAAAGATCGTACTGCAGAGTCTGTGGCGCCTCCCGATAACATGGGACGAACAAATCCCCGAAGAAGAGAACGAGCTCTTCGCGTCCTGGCTCGCACGGCTTAATGAGCTCACAGAACTGCGACTACCGAGATGTTACCTGACGCAGAAACACGAGCGCCTCGACCTACACATCCTGTGTGATGCCAGTGAACAGGCCTACGCGACCGTGGCCTACTGGAGAATAAGGTACGTCGACGGGAGCCTGAACGTAGTGCTAGTGGCCGCCAAGGCGAAGGTAGCACCTCGTCGAGTCCAAACAATACCACGTCTGGAACTGCAAGCTGCGGTCATCGGAGCAAGATTGGCCGACACCATAAAGAGGGAGCACGTAATCGACATCGGCCAGACGACCTACTGGACCGATTCATCCACCGTAGTGCATTGGATCCATCACGACATGCGTCGGTACACACCGTTCGTCGCACATCGGCTGGGAGAGATCGCGGAACTATCTAAAAAGGAAGACTGGCGTTGGCTACCCACCGCCTGCAACGTAGCCGATGACGCTACGCGGCTAGTCGACACGCCCATCAGCAGAACGGACCGATGGTTCCGAGGACCGGATTTCCTGTTCCTGCCAGAGGAACAGTGGCCCACGGCAACGACCGACGAACCGGAAGACGAAGAGGTCCTCCACATTAGCGAGAAGACGGGGCGAGACAGCAGCTGGCTACCAAACCCAGCCCGCTTCTCGAAGTACGAAGTATTGATAAGGGCTACCGCCCGAGCAATCGCCTTCACCGACATCTGCAGAAGAAAGGCAACCACGATGGAACATCGCCACATCCTGCGCGCCGAAGCTGAGCTGATACGCCAAGCTCAAGAAGACAGCTTTGGCGAAGACCTCAAGAGGATTCGATCTAGTCGACCCCTGATGAAGTCGAGTCGACTGTACCGGCTGGATCCAGTACTGGAAGACGGTGTCTTGAGGGTGCGGGGCCGGATCGAGGCCTCCTCCGCGCCAACCGACACGAAACGGCCGATTATACTGGACGGACGCCATAAACTGACCAAGCTTCTCGTGCTACGGGAGCACTGCGCCGCGGGACACGCCAACCGAGAACGCGTGACGAATGACCTACGACAGCGGTACTGGGTCATCCATCTACGACCTACAGTGCGCGCTGTGGAGAGAAACTGCGCCTTCTGCAAGAGGCGGCGAGCGACGCCGCAACCACCAGCAACAGGGGACCTGCCGCCCGCCCGCCTTGACCCTTTCCACCGCCCGTTCACTAACTGCGGGGTGGACTATTTCGGGCCAATGACAGTCAAGGTAGGGCGCCGACGAGAAAAGAGGTGGGGCGCACTCTTCACATGCCTTACTTCCCGCGCCGTGCACATCGAGCTCGTCGCATCGCTCTCTACCGACTCAGCAATCATGGCGCTGAGGCGGATGGCCGCACGCAGAGGCTGGCCAAGGATAATGTATTCGGACAACGCAACTAACTTCCGCGGGGCAGACCAAGAACTTCGCAAAGCTTACACAGAGTGGATGCCCGCCCTGCGAGACGAGGGGCTGGTACATCGACTAGAGTGGCGCTTCATACCCCCTGGCGCGCCCAACCAAGGCGGCGCATGGGAGCGAATGGTGCGCTCCGTAAAAGCGGCTCTTAGCGTCACTCTACGGGAAAAGGCACCGGCAGAGGAAGTTTTAAGAACACTGCTAACCGAGGCCGAATTTTCAATCAACGCGAGGCCACTGACGCACGTCAGCGTGAACCACAACGACCCCGAAGCCCTGACTCCGAACCACTTCTTGTTGGGGTCATCGGATGGGCTCCCATCGACGGGACCCTGCAGCGAGGCCGACAGGAGGACCTGGCGGGCTAGCCAGGCGCTCGCTGACCATTTTTGGCGCCGCTGGGTACACGAGTACCTGCCTACCTTGGTACCTCGTGGGGAGCCACGGAACAACGCGCGACCCATGGAGATTGGCGACGTAGTTCTCGTGGTCGACGGTACGCTGCCACGAAACACCTGGCCGATGGGAGTCGTCGAGCGCACGCATCGCGGACCGGACGGCGGCATCAGGGTCGTCGAGGTACGCACCAGAACCGGCACTTTCCGGCGCCCCGTGAACAAGCTCGTCGTCGTGGCAAGGATGAAAGAGGCTACGCGAGCTGCGCCGGGGGGAGAGCTGTAACGGACGCCGAGCGTGTTATGTAATTAGAATATTATGTAATTAGAATATAAGATAGTCGTATCAGACACCGAGTATGTTACGTAGTTCGAATGTAAGATAATTGATTCGCATTCTTCACACTTGGTGGCGCCACTTGTATGATTAGGTTAAGTGGTGCCAAACTTTACCGTAACGAGGACCGTTACCGTATTTTGTTAATTTTAGGGTCTAAAATAGGGATTTTTCGTTACGAATTTTTGTAAATAGATAGAATAAGTTAGTAGCTATGTTTAAAAAATAAGAACAACATTATAAGAGCCCAACTCCAGAAAATCGCCCGACAGTACTGTACTAATGACGTGTACACACCTGCCGCGTTCTTATTGGTTAAAAAAGACGCGTCCTGATTGGTAGAGAAAATTCTAGAAAGGTATTGTGTACAAAATGTAGACGTTTTGATTGGTTGAAGCTCGCTATAAAAGACGGGCAATTTCCTGGGCTGGCACCAGTCGGCAACCAGCTCTCATCCGAAAAACATCCCTCAAGAAAATAAAGGAAGAAACACTCAAGAAGTCTTTTATTTGACTACAACAATACAGTCCTGAATACTACCCGTATACAGACCCTGACAATACGCTTTAAATAACGTGATCTTGACTTGGTCCGTACAGCGGGCGAATCTACGGGCCAGCATGTTGCCCCGGACTGACAGAGCTCTGCGCTCCCTCTCTATGTCAACATCGTCCTTAAGGTCGTCGGTGAGGTAATGTCCAAGGTACTTAAACTGCGACACCCTATCTAAGTTAACACCATTCAAAGTAATGGGTGGAACAGATTCAGGACACCTACCGGCGGCCTTAAAGACCATGTATTGACTCTTCTTTACATTGTAAATAAGTCCGTGTGACTCGGCATAGGCTTCACAAACTTTCAGCATTTCTCCGAGCGCCCCTGCAGTGGGACTCAGCAGCACCATGTCGTCCGCGTAGCTGATATTATTAACACTAATACCACCCACCCGGCATCCGACACGCATGCTGCTGAGTTCCACTATGAGATCGTTTACATACAGGCTGAAGAGCTTTGGAGATGATAACCCCCCCTGCCTCACGCCGCACTCCAGCCTGTACGAATCAGAAAGAGTGCCTGACCATTTGACACAGTTCGTCTGGTTATTGTACCAATATTTAAAGATGTTCAACATCTCCACCGGTATACCACTGTCCCCTAGCTTCCTCCAAAGCACCTCGTAAGACACGAGGTCAAAGGCCTTGGAGAGATCCAGAAAACAGGCATACACCGGTGTCTTACGATCAGTGTAGTACTGGACAGTATGTTTGAGACTTAAGATTGCGCTCTCAGTAGATAGTCCGGGCCGGAACCCAAACTGCGCATCGTGTAGTTTAAGATACTTTTGCAAGCAAGAATCAAACAACCCGTCCAGCACCTTTGCTATTACGGTCGCGAGGGAGATCGGGCGGTAGTTATCCTTATCCGAGATGTCACCGGTCCTGTTCTTAACTATGGGCACCACTGTGGTTTTCATTAGGTCAGCTGGAAGGTACGCATGACTGATGCACATAGTAAACAACAGACACAGGACCCTCGGGAGGTGCACTCCAGCATACTTCAGGTGTTCGACGCTGAGCCCGTCATGCCCAGGAGATTTGCCTTTGGTCATTCCTTTAATAAGAGCATCAACTTGACTTGCTGGGAAACGCAACAAAGGCTCCTCCCCCTGGCTGCAGGGCGCAGCGCCAATCATCGCAGCAGAAGGACCAATCGGCGACAATTAATCTGCTGACTAAAAATTTAAACTGTGAAATTCAGATATCGTCAAATAACGTCGTTCTTACTATGTGTTCAATTAGACCATTGATTGAGAAAAGAGAATTAAATGTGGGATAGGGAACTTGATGTGTTGACCTTTTTACTATCATGACTACCCTACGATAACATACAGTTGCAATTTTTCGTCCTTGTCATCACCGTGGCAGTGCGCGTGCACCAAATAAACATGAATAAATGCACTGTTTGTAATGCTCTATTAGAAAGTGATTACTTAGAATGCCAGCGTTGTACAAAAAAACATTCATTGTTTATGCCTCGATATCTCACCTGAAGAAGGAAAGGAATTTCTTGATGCAAGCCAGAAATGGATATGCCACAATTGCGGTAATAAACAACCCAAGGGTAACGATCCCGTTCGCCCTTCGACGCCAACAGGCTTGGCTGATATAACATTTAATGTAACGCGTCGTAAGACGCAAATCAAGCCGGAATTTGTACAAGGATCTGTTACTAGAATGTCGGATAGTGTATCGCGCTCGGATGTACGCGACGAGACGCGTTCAGTTATGAATGAATTTATGAGTGAAATGAGAAACACCTTGAATGTTGAATTGCGTGAACTGAGGGATCAAATAACTGAATTTGGGGATTCCCTTAGTTTTTTGAGTGCACAATTTGACTGGACTTTAAATAGCGATATGGTCGCCCATAACTCCACAATGAAACAATTAAAAACTGAAAACGAGCTGCTCCGGTCGGAGGTCAACGTTCTGTCTAACCGTGTCGTGCAGATGGACCAGATGTCTAGGTCTGCTAACTTGGAACTTCAGTGTGTACCCGAGCACAGGGCTGAGAATGTAGTGAGCATTGTTAGACAATAATGAGGTTTCGTCTAGCGCGGATTAAAGATAAATAATATTTATTTTATTGCTAATATTTTACATAATATTATATCTATTTTATTATTTACTTATTACTATTATTTATTTATTAGTGTGATTGCCCGTGACATCACAGCGCCCTATCAGAATGCCAGCGCTACAACATTTATCTTTTAAATGTCGAAGCATCATGCTGAGATTGAGCCTTTTGGCCTCGTATGGGACTTTCTGTTTCATTTTTTTTTCCTTTTGTTACTTTTATATAATTTGTCTTATTTTATTTTTATTTAGTTTATGATCCTGTACGAGTCGCAATAAATACTTTTTTATTTCTTTCTTTAGACAGCTGGGTCAAGTTGTAAATTTTTCCGTAAACGATGGTGACATATCTTATTGTTCACGCGTTGCCAATTCGAACCCTGAATCTTCTCGCCCACGTACGATCCTGGTGAAGTTCAACACCCCAAGCACCAGGGATTCCCTGCTAGCGGCTACAATACAATACAACAAGGATAACCCAAATGAAAAGCTGAAACCAGTGCACAGGGCCTGGATGATAAGATTGTGATATTTGTTACGGAGAATCTCACACAGGAGAATAAGAAACCTACACGCCGCAGCCCGACTTCGAGCCAAAAAAACTAAACTAAAAAAATCCGGGGGCGGTATGTTAGTGGCGGTGTCTAAGGGGCTAACATCATATCGAGTGGCTAATTGGGATAGTAAATGTGAAGACGTATGGGTGTGCGTAGACATTTGCTTAAACAAACGATCGGCTAAACTTTTAATCTGTGCGGTGTATATTCCTCCTCCGGGTTGTTAAACTACGTAATCTTTAGTCCCCGAAGGGTTATGCAGGGGTGTACCTTCATGTAGTACTTATACCCCATTTCGCCAGTTATGTTTAAGTCCCATGTCATAGGGGGTGAGCCTCCTAGCCTGCTGCCACCAACCAGCACCCTAATTGCATAACACACGATCAATCGGAATCAGTTTCATTTTGACAGTTCAACAACATTCATTGCGTTATTTACGTGTTGGGCAGACAAATTTTTTGAACTTATGAAGCAATGGATTAGCAATTTGCTTCAAAATGATTCTGATTCCGATTGATTGTGTGTTACGCAATTAGGGTGCCGGCATAAATCCAGACTCCAGGCTGCTTCTGAGAAATTTCTGATGGAAAAACCTAACAACACTGTAAACAACTTCGGAACTGAGCCCAGACATCATGCTCAGCATAACGCTGGCGACCACGACCAACGAGGAGATGTACCTCCCTTATTAATATTCCTCAGAACCCATGGTGACCCCCAAAAATCTTGGGCTGCGACCGCGCCTGCCTCGCGCCATTGCGCCCCTAAGGCTACACTCCAATCCTTTATTTCTTTAAATAATTTGGCTCAATACAATTGTGTTTATAATCATAAAAATAAGATACTCGATCTCGTTCTGACCGATACCACTGTGAAAAGTTTAAGTATGTCCGAAAACCCTGTAAGTAATATTGACTCATGAATTCGAACTGCTGTGTAACTTACACGAGAAAACTTTACGCCTTAGCCTGGAACCAAAATGTAAGTTCTATAAAGCTGATTATGGTAATATTATTCAAGACTTAAGTGACATAATTATCATTGTAAGACTTGTTTTCACATTGTTTCGATGTTGACGCAATGGTGGACTCATTTTACAAAATTATCTACATATAATGTTATTAACAAATACGTACCTAAGACTAAGCCTAAAACTAATAAATATCTGGTTTGGTTTATCAGGGATCTTGTTCGCCTGCTACAAGAAAAAAAAATACCATACACTCTACTCCAAATTTAAAAACCCCCTAGATAACATTTCGTATCGGTTGCTCAAAGACAGTCTCAAAATTAATACATATTAACTATAGGCAATATATAAAGTCAATTGAATCTTCGATCTCCTCTAATCCTAAGCTTTTTTTGGTCTTTTTTAAAGCAAAAACGTAACGGTGACAGTACATACCCTTCAGCAATACATTACGGCGATGTCAAAGGTAGTAATGGAGCAGATAATTTCAACATACTTGCCTCATGTTTTTCATCTGTTTATAACCCTTCTATTATCAATACTGTTGACTATATGGCTAAGTACGGGACTGCGCAATATCAGCATACCGAGTTTCTTACCCAATTGACATTAACCGCGAAGTCTGTTATTAAAGCTTTAAAAAGACTGGACCCTAATAAAGGGCAAGGGCCTGACGGGCCTGTTTTCCGAGACTTGGAAAGAATCACGAGTAGTACCGATTTTTAAGTCTGGTGACAAGTCCGCCGCAAATATCTATAGACCAGTATATATTTTGTCTATTTTTGGCAAGGTGTTCGAAGCTTTGGTATACCCTATACTTTAGTGGCATGTGAAACAAACATTGATGCATGAACAACATGGTTTCATAAAAGGCCGTTCTACTGGAACTAATCTTACATGCTTTATATCAGATTTGGTCGACGCCGTAGACCGTGGATCACCTATAGATGTAATCTACACAGATATTACCAAAGCGTTTGACAAGGTGGATCACAAAATCTTAGTTAACAAATTACATACAATCGGAATTGCAGGAAACATTGCAGTGGTGAGTCTTACCTTGTTAGACGCACATCTAAAGTTGTGGTCAGCGGTTATTCGTCGAACCTGTTTCTGAAACCCTCAGGCGTACCCCAAGGCTCCCATCTAGGACCCTTGTTCTTCAATATATTTATAAACGATGTGGCGTCTTATTTTGTACACTCAAAGATATATTTATACGCGGATGATTAAAAATTATAAAACGAATTGAGTGCAATCAGGATCCATATAAACTCCAGGAGGACCTGGACCGTTTTTCCCAGTGGTGTTTGGACAATAACATGTCACTTAATGCTGACAAATTCTATCACGTACATTTTTCTAGAAAAAAAAGGACCTTATTTTCGTAATTATAAAATAAATGCCGAAATTATTCGCGAGAAAGAAGTAATTCGTGATCTGGGTGTTTATATTGACAATAAGCTCCGGTTTAATATTCACGTCGATAAAATCGCTACAAATGGATTTAAAATGTTTGGCTTCATTCTGCGTAACAGTAAAAATTTTAAATGCGCCTCAACTAAAATTGCAATCTTTAACTCAATAGTCAGGTCAGGCTTAGAATACCGCAGCACAGTTTGGACTCCATTCTACGAAATACATAAACGTCGCGTCGATTGGAATCAGTGCAGAAAAGGTTTCTCTGGCACTTGTCATATCACTGGAATATGGTCAGAAAATTAACTAGCTACAACTCTCGCTTGAATCATTTTAAACTGTTGAGTCTAGAAAATCGCCGTATGATCCTAGATCATCTGTTCCTATACAAAATAATAAACACTCACGTTGATTGTCCGCGGTTACTCAGTCAGATTAATATAAATGTGCCTTTCAAACTTGCTAGTCTGTTTATATATCAGTTGCTTCGCGCTAAGGGCTTTAAAACCAATCTGGGTCATTTTTCCACCGTTAACAGATTGCAAGTTCAATTTAGTCGCCTGTCCCGCTTACCCAGTGTAGATATTGATATGTTTTACTCTTTGCGTAAATTCAGGTATGTCTTGCATTGAACATTATCACAAAAGTGAAAAAAAAATGTATTTTAGTTTCTTTAGCCTTTTTCATTTCCATAAAGATTTGGAAAACTTGGTGTGTTATAGTCTATTATCATATCAGTTGGCACAACGTTCGACGTTGTGCCAACGTGTTTAGTGTTTTGGGTGAAATTAGTGAGCCTTTAAATGAAGGCTTATTGGTTTTTAACTAAAATATCACAAAATAAATAAAATACATGATACTTTCGATATTTTGTTGAAAGTGTCATGTATCTGCATTTATGTAACAATCAATCTATCTAGCTTATAAGTAAAATCTGTTTTGTTACTGCATTTTCTCCTTTACGTTTAGTGCATGCCGTGGCAGCCTTTAATTAAGGCTACACTATAACATATTAGGTTGGGGAAAAAGTCTTTTCGCATTATGTATGAACTTGTAATAAAATCTCTTTGGCTATACTATTTTTATCTGGCTGGTTTTGCTATCATTGAAAGTTTAAATTTTAAAGAACATAATTCCAAATTCAAATTAGGAAAATGTGTGATTTTCATTTGTTTTTCGTACTGTCAAGATGAGTGAATCTAATGAAGAAATTCTTTACATTTTAAAATATTACCACAATAAAGGTAAAAACGCAACGCAAGCCGCGAAAAAAATTTGCGATGTTTATGGACCTAGTGCAGTGTCTGTGAGTCTAGCACAAATTTGGTTTAAGCGTTTTCAATCCGGAAATTTTGATGTCAAAGATGCACGTCGCTCTGGTCGCCCTATTGCGGATAAAATGGATGCCATTTTTGAAAAAGTGGAGCAAGATCGGCATGTCAGTAGTTACGACGTAGCTGAAGAACTGGGAATTGACCACAAAACAGTTTTGGCGCATTTAAAAAAAACTGGGTACATAAAAAAGCTCGATATTTGGGTACCTCACGAGCTCACTGAAAGAAACCTAATGAACCATGTACTCATTTATGATTCTTTATTACGACGTGATGAAACCGAACCATTTTTGAAGAAGCTGATAACTGGTGATGAAAAGTAGATCACGTACGACAAGAACGTGTGAAAAAGGTCGTGGTCAAAGGCCGGTCAGGCCAGGTTCACAGACTGTGGCGAAACCCGGGTTAACTCGCAAAAAGGTGATGCTGTGTGTGTGGTGCGATTGGAAGGGCATTATTCATTATGAGCTGTTATCACCAGACAGGACCATCGATTCTGAACTCTACTGCGAACAACTGATGAGATTAAAGCAGGAAGTTGAGAGAAAGCGGCCGGAATTAATCAACAGAAGGGGTGTGGTTTTTCATCATGGTAACGCTAGACCTCACACATCTTTAGCCACTCAGCAAAAATTAAGAGAGTTTGGCTGGGAGGTGTTAATGTATCCGCCGTATACTCCTGACCTTGCACCTTCAGATTTCCACCTGTTTCGGTCTCTTCAGAATTCTTTAGGCAGTGTCAGGTTAACATCACGAGAGGACTGCCAAAACCACTTGTCGCGGTATTTTGATCAGAAGTCCCAAAATTTCTATAGCAATGGGATCATGTCCCTACCTACAAGATGGCAAAAAGTTATCGAACAAAATGGTACCTACATACTTTAGTTAAATGTAAATAAACTATATTAAAAAATGTTTTGAATTTTCTTAAAAAATGCGAAGAAACTTTTTCCCCAACCTATTATAAAAAAAAACATGGAATCTTCAGCATGTATTATGGTGTATGCTTTGTTGGTTGTCCTTAAATAAATAAATAAATGACTCTTTACTACTTCCGCTCCTTGGGTGATACCTATTCGGAAAAAAATATAATGACAGTTATCAGTGTGACAGTTTTATAGGATGGGGCTCTTTATAGCTAGTAGGTCGCCTAGCCACTAATAATTTATTTAACTAAATATAATGACAGTTATCAGTGTGACAGTTTTATAGGATGGGGCTCTTTATAGCTAGTAGGTCGCCTAGCCACTAATAATTTATTTAACTAAATATACAATACTGACTTGTGTACTAGCCTCGTGTGACTGGCGAAGCTAGATCCAATCGGATCATTTGCACTCACAGGCTATGTCACTGCAAGGCTAGTGACTTCTCAGCGCTCTTCAAGCGTTTAATTCAATTAAACAAACTACAGGTAATTTTGAATGATCAATAAGTCGATTTGACAGGATATGAAGATTTGTATGAAGAAGAACGGCCATGAAACTCCATGGACACTCTTTTTTATTACAAGCTTTTATTTAGTTTCACCTGTCCCGATGTTTTGCAACTTAATTTTGATCCACTTCCCGGTTACCGATTGAGCTGAAAGTTTGCATGCATGTGAAAATCGGATGACAATGCAAAATTATTATGACATGGACGTGATCTGATGATGGTACCGGAAGGTGGCCATAGGAACTCTGTAGTTACGTCACTACCCCATCGAGTTTGGACTCGTTGGATCCGTCTTGACGAGTAGGTACTTTGGTGCTAGATGGTAACCAGGGTCTGAAGATGGAGCTGGAAGATGGTCATAGGAACTCGGTAATTAACGACACAACCTCATCGAGTTTGGGGTCGTATGATTCGTCTTGAGTACTTTGGTGCTAGATGGTAACCAGGGTCTGAAGATGGAGCTGGAAGATGGTCATAGGAACTCGGTAATTAAACGACACAACCCCATCTAGTTTGGGCTCGTATGATTCGTCTTGACGAGTACTTTGGTGCTAGATGGTAACCAGAGTCTGATGATGGAGCTGGAAGCATTACTTTGTGATTGCAAAAGAAAAATAATGAAGGTGTAATATGCTAAATGTTCTATAATGTTTCATCAAAATGTAACATGCTTTTATTTATAATAAATTGGGTCTGTGAAAAACGCAAAGATTTAATACAATGTGTAAAGTTTTAGGGTTTAATAACAATAAATAATTAGGTATGTACGATATGGGATTATTGTGACGTAGACTAAAAAGGTTCATTATCGTTAAAGGTTGCAATGTAAGTACTTAAACAGGGTTACAGGTTAAGTCGACCTAGATCCTTTAAGAGGTTTTAGTTTTCATCATTCCTAGCTGATTTGACTATGAAACACCCCACCCCAAACCTAACCCATATTGAGATATTGGATTGTGATTATTTTTTTTTAAATAAAATGAAGATTTTTTGTATAATTGTCCTTTTTGTCGGATTTTGTGCCTCTAATTTATAATGATTTTTTGCTATTTTTGTGTAGTATTAGTTTGTTTATTACTCTCAACACAAAAAAACAGGTAACAGCAGTGCGATTCTGTAACCATCTCACCGTGAAAACTTAGGTGAAGTGAGCGTGGAGTGAGCTGTCATTCCAAATAATGCTAGGGATTGACACTGCTGACAACTCACATCAAGCTCACTTCACTTGAGTTTTCACGTTGAGATTTTTACAGAATCGACCGGCTGAACCAACTGGCTAGTAGTCGACGATTGAAAGTTTAAAAAATAAACAATATAAACATTTTTTTTTCTTTTAAGAATATTTAAAAAGAAGTCTGTGACAGTTATGCTGCAGATGTACTAAATAAAATCTACGTTTCTTTAGCTATCCAACAAAGTATAAAGGTGTGAGCAAGATAGATTATTTTCGGCCTACGTTCGCCTACGTTCTCTTAAAGGATCTAGGTCGACTTAACCTCTAACCCTGTATAATGGTTTTTCTTATCAGGTTTAAATTATTTTTAACTTTTTAGTTCTTTTTATTAACAAGTAATAAAAGCTTGTTTTTTTAAAGTTTTCTTTTTCTTTTCATTTTATCAATGAAATGAATGACATCCGCAGATCCGCGGCCGATAACGCAACTGAACGCGACCGAGATCGGTGCTCGCGAGATAACACTCGCGTGGGACAAGCCCGCGGGAGACTACACGGACTTCGAGGTGCAGTACCTCACCGGCGCCGACCAGCTGCAGACGCACACCACGGACGAGCTTGGCATCACGGTCAGTGCGCTCTGTGTTCACTGCTGCGAGATAACGTCGCGTGGGACAAGCCCGCGGGACACGACACGGACTTCATATTCCTAGTGTTATTTTAAAGCTAGGCCTAGGCTAGCGCTTCCGAGAGGGCAGAGGTCGCTCGTCTATACTCAACAAAAAAGCTAGGTATACCGGTAAAAAGATTCGTATCGAATGTGAGTGATTTTTTTTAAAACACAATCTCGACATCGTTCAATCGTCGCGGGTATCTAAGCAGCGAGCGAAGGGAACGCTGGTACCGTTCCATTCGCTCGCTGCTTTCTGCCGTACAACATATCTGTAGGACAGCTGAAAGCAGCAGCAGCTAAAGTTGAATCGAAATAAATAAACGTGGTCATCCTCTTGCGGCTGCAGGTGGGCGCGCTGCGGCCGCACACGCAGTACACGTTCACCGTGGTGGTGTACGCGGGCCGCGGCGACGCGCTGCGGGCCGCGTCGCGCGCGCACTCGGCTCGCGTGGCCACGCGCGAGGCGCCGCCGCCCGCGCCCGCGCACTTCCGCCTCACGGCCACGCAGCCGGCCGCGCTGAACTTCAGCTGGGAGCTGGAGCCCGGCGACGCCAACGGCGTGCTGCGTCGCTTCCTGCTGGAGTACGCGCCGCAGACCGACCCCGAGCGCATCACCACGCTCGAGTTCCCCCCTACCGGTAACTTTACGTTTACACGCCTTTAATAATCTAATTATTATTATTTATTTTGCTGACGACAATGATCCGCAGGTTAGTTCGGTACGATAAAACATAGGAGCTATGTTAGTGTGTTACAAATAATATATGTGCCTAGTTATTCTAAGCACATAGTGCATACGAGAATGTTCGTAGAGTAAGAACGCTAAGAGAGATCTGTGATCGAATGAAGTTCGAGAATGCGGAAATTCAGAGAACATAATAATATGACATAACATGATGTGATGAAAGTTTCGAGTATGAGTAATGGGTCAGCGCAGACGGAGCAGCGAAAGGATTTTTTCAGGGAAAAGGTTGACTTCCGACCGACGATGGCTCATCGAAACGTTTAGAATTATGTCGCGCCAACTTCAAATGAATCGGGACAGCGGCAAGAGGAACATGAATATATTGAATTAAAACCGCTCGCTTGCGTGTGCCCGCAGCGCGCGGCGGCGCGGTGGCGGGGCTGGTGCCGGGCGCCGCCTACGCGTTCGGCGTGCGCGCGGAGACGGGCGCGGGCGCGGGCGCGGCCGCCCGCCTGGCCGCGCACACGGCCATCGGCGCGCCGCCGCGGCCCGCGCCGGCCGCCACGCCGCGCGAGGTGCGGCGCTCGTCGTCCACGGTGGCCGTGCGCTTCCGCGCCGACTACTTCTCGGCCGCCAACGGCAACGTCACGGCCTACACGCTGGTGCTGGCCGAGCGGCCGCACAACGACACGCCGGCGCGCCTGCCGTCGTGGCGCGACGTGCACGCGCTGGACGCGTGGCCGCCCTACCAGGTCACGGAGCCCTACTACCCGTTCCACTCGTCGCCCGTGGAGGAGTTCACGATCGGCTCGGAGCGCTGCGACGCGGGCGGGCGCGCCTACTGCAACGGGCCGCTGAAGCCGGGCACCAAGTACTTCGTGAAGCTGCGCGCCTTCACCGCGCCCGACAAGTTCACCGACACCGGCTACACCGTCGTCTACACCGGTACGTACCCGCGCCGCGGTGTCGTGACTATCTCCAAACTTTATTTGATCGCTCCACTGATTCACCGATTCGAGTATGTATACATCGATTACAGCGTACTTATCTATATCTATATTACTTATAATAAATCTGTAGAAGTGAAAATTCTGTACATTGAAAATATCAAAAAAAATAAATGGCAGGGGGTGTTACTAGACCGACACCGAACCCAAAAATGTGATTAAAATTTTTTTTGTCTGTATGTTTGTTCAGGCATCACGCAAAAACTACCGGTTCGATTACGATGAAACTTGGTATAATTATTCTTTAATATTCTGGGCACCACACTGGGTACTTTTTATGCCGGAAAAGTATCTTCTGAATATATAAAACTCAAAGGTGACTGACTGACTGACTGACATAGTGATCTATCAACGCACAGCCCAAACCACTGGAGGGATCGGGCTGAAATTTGGCATGCAGGTAGATGTTATGACGTAGGCATCCGCTAAGAAAGGATTTTGATAAATTCTACCCCCAAGGGGATAAAATAGGGGATGAATGTTTGTATGAAAAATCTTATTCCTTGAGTTAATAAACTTGAAACTTAGCACGAATACTTATCTAAATAAATTATGAAGATTGTCAGTTTTTTTTTCTTCTAAACTACCCCCTAATAAGGGATTGGGGGGTTTCAAAGTTTGTATGGAAGAATTTTAGCGCGCAGTCCGGTTGACTCGAAACTCAGTATTTATACCTAATATTGAAAGTAAAGAATAATGTGTATCAGTTTTTTTTGAAAATCTACCCCTGACGGGCTGAAATGGGGTAGTCAATTTTTCAGGCGAGGATTTTACTGCATGGCTTGATTAACTCGAAAATTAGTATAAATAATCTTTGAGTCAAGTTATGAATACATCACAAACGATTTTTTTTTAATTCCACCCCTGTGGAGGTGAAAAGCGGTGATACCGTTTACGCGTTTATATGAAAAATCTTATTCATTTAGTTAATAAACTTGAAATTTGCCTAAGTAAGTAATAAAGTTTATCATTATAAGTTTTTCAAAACTACACCTCAAAGGGGGATATAGGGGTGTTAAGTTTATGTCGAAGAAATTGAATGCGCGGTCGGAGTAACTCGAAACTCAGTATTGATACTTTTGACAGAAAATAATTAGTAATAAATAGTTGTCAAAAATTTACCACTGACGGGACAAAAACGGGTAATTCGGTTTTTAAGGGGAGGATTTGAACTTGAAACTGTATGTTACATTTTCACGCCTAAACCACTGAACTTCTGATTTGGCATAGATATAGATGGCATCCTGGGGAAGCACATACTTTTTATCCTGTTAGCACGTTCCCGTGGGATAATTTCCGACATCCACGCGGGCGAAGCCGCGGGCAGAAGCTATACCTAATATATTTAATGTGCTGATAACGATAACACGCGATATCCTCCTTGTGATAGCGCTCAGTCGCCTAATATTTACCAGAGAGTACACGTGTGCGTTATGGCGAGTTCATCGGTATCATCTTAGCATTTATACACAAGTCATTGTAGGTACGGGGCGTACTGTTCATCGGTGAACCATACTTCTACGTGAACCATTTACGAAAAGTTAGTAATATTGTGTTTGGACCAGTTTTAACGTAAAATACCAAACACACTTTCTTTTATTGAGTATGTACTTGTACATATACTTCTGTGTACGTGTGAATTTTTAGAGAAGTCCCATTTCCTGCTATATTTGAGGACAAAAATAACACAAATTAGTTCTTAAACGTAAAATATATCATTTTTTTTATTTCTTTGTTTCCGAGAAAAGCGAACGATGACGTCACTCCAGCGAATTATGAAGTTAAAATAGCTGCGATGTAGATTGTCTCTGTAGCCAAGGATTTTTTTTCGTAGTAAATAGTAAATAAAAACCTAGTGAACATTTTTCACCGGAATTATCTTTATTTTGCCATGACAAATAAAAACTCCATTGCGATAACATGTTCAAGAATCCCCAAAATAAATATTTTGCGAATATTTAATTACGTTAATTGATGCTGGGGTGGGGCAAGAATATTTCTCGCTTCTGACCGCGACTTGGTTCGCGCGGAAATCGTAACACACCACAATATACTAAAATAACAGCCACATTTCCTGCCTGCGCTATTCTTTCGTTTTTGCGAAGCGTAGGCGTAGGGCTGTTCACTCATACCGCGGCATTTTTCTTATTTTTAGCATTTTTATACCCGTTGTAACTTCTAAACAAAAGGTCCGATTTTAATAATTTGAAGAGGAATTTACTTAGAGGTACATAATCAACCTTGATTGTGAAACTACTTATTAGTTGTATAAGGCTTAATATCACGATACGAATGTCATCATGTTTCGATTCTATACGTGTTGTGATTAATATATTTGAACAAAACACGGTTATTGTGACTTAACTACAATAGTTACATTGTATAGACTCGCGGATTTTTGTTGGATAATGGTGAGTACCACAAACATGTACTGCAGTATTTTGTGCACGTGCACAGAAGCGTCGCCGGCAGTCACAGATGCGACGATGGCTGAAGTTGCCTCGGCCGTTGGCGCCACAGAGCATGTAACCTTATAAGAGACGGAACTTAGAACATTCAGTTTGAGAGAATTATTAACCTTCTTTAGCCAACTTTATAAAAATAAAAAAAACATAGCTACCAACATGAAAACTATAAGTAGCATTGACAACTTTGACAGTGACAACAACTTGAAGGGTAGAACTGTTTTAAATAGGGATGCGCAACGTATCAATAAACTTATCGATATCGATAAAATGCATTATATATCGATATCGACCAAATGCATTCTATGCAGATAATAATGAAGCTCCAAAACTAATTTATTTTCAAATAAAACAGATTTATATGATTTCAGCATTTATTAATTTATATAAATTATCAAGCAACATTGGTAAAATTTATCCATATACATACTTCGGTATCAGTGAACAAAATAGATGATAAATAAGAAACATAAGAAAAAAACTTTTGCTGGTTTTTCAATATACTCAATCTCCTATAGAATCCTATCTTTATTTATGATCCTATTTTATATTGGGGTAAGGGTAGGAGGATGATGCACTTTATTTATCATTGATAATAATATTACAGCATGTTCTCCTGTCAGTTTGAGGCTATGGAAACTAATTTAACAGAAATGGAGCAGCAACCCCATAATTTCAATCATTAAAAAAATTATAAATGTACTATTTGTGAAAAATGCTTGAAGGTTGAGGATCCCGACGATGACCCTATGTTTAATTACATAAAATTATGAGAATGGTGGCCAGAGAAACTATCTCAACATATCTCACAAACAACCTGTATAAGTTGGTTGAGGCAGCCTGTAACATATTTGAAATGTTGCCGTGTCTGCATTCTTTAAATATTTGCCAATTAACAACCACAATATTTATCGCCAACAGTGATACTTCTTTTATTATATGTTAAGAGCACAAAAATAAACTAAAAAATGCAATGTTCAACCGGTTGGCTCTTCTGTTGATCAGAAGCAATGCCAGCGCATTAACCAGAATATAGTTGGTTAGATGCAGGGATGTCTTGAGGCTGCATTTGGTTCTTTTTAATTGCTTTATCAACCGCTTGCTGTTCCCTTGGTGTTAAATCTGTAAAGATAATTAACTTGTAAACATTTCCCCGCATATAAAACCGCAGGGATCTTTTCTATTTGAAATGAGCAATAGAGAACAAATTAACTCAAACAATTTGAGAATTTCTTTCTATCAAATAAAAAAAAAACAATTTAATAATTTCTCTCTCTATGTTTGTTTGTAACATCATCACATAAGAAAAACTTAATGCATTATAATGAAACTACTTCAATTATTGTAGGTATTAGTCCAACTTAAAAACTTAGTTATGTAGCATATCAGTTGCATTCATTTTTGCGAATTTCAATTGTTGAGAAGTGGAATGATAACTACTTAGACTAAATTAGATGACAATGTAAGACAAGTATTACATAACAAAACATCACGCCTTGCTTCCCCGAAGGGCTGGGCAGAGGTGTACCTGTAGTAGGTACACACACATTTCGCCAGTTAAGTATACTGTTAAAGTCCCATATATTAGAGCGCGAGCCTATTGCTATCAAAGGGGCACAAATCTATTGCTATCAACGGGGCACAAATCTATTGCTATCAACGGGGCACAAATCTATTGCTATCAATGGGGCACAAATCTATTGCTATCAACGGGGCACAAATCTATTGCTATCAACGGGGCACAAATCTATTGCCATCAACGGGGCACAAATCTATATCCACACTCCGGGCTGCTACTAAGAAATTTCTGTTGGTAAAACTCTATAATAGTTTGCCCTCCCCTCATGCTCAGCAATACAAGTACAATAAGTATTACTGTAGGCACAAATGTTTTAAACCATTTCTTCATTAGAGTTTCAGCTCATCTTGATTGATGGCTCGAGGATCATATTACAGAACTTGAATGATGCTATTAGTTTACAACTAGGTAGTGCTATTAGTTTACAACTAGGTAGTGCTATTAGTTTACAACTAGGTAGTGCTATTAGTTTACAACTAGGTAGTGCTATTAGTTTACAACTAGGCAGTGCTATTAGTTTACAACTAGGTAGTGCTATTAGTTTACAACTAGGTAGTGCTATTAGTTTACAACTAGGTAGTGCTATTTGAATGATGCTATTAGTTTACAACTAGGCAGTGCTATTAGTTTACAACTAGGCAGTGCTATTAGTTTACAACTAGGTAGTGCTATTAGTTTACAACTAGGTAGTGCTATTAGTTTACAACTAGGTAGTGCTATTAGTTTACAACTAGGTAGTGCTATTAGTTTACAACTAGGTAGTGCTATTAGTTTACAACTAGGTAGTGCTATTAGTTTACAACTAGGTAGTGCTATTAGTTTACAACTAGGCAGTGCTATTAGTTTACAACTAGGTAGTGCTATTAGTTTACAACTAGGTAGTGCTATTTGAATGATGCTATTAGTTTACAACTAGGTAGTGCTATTTGAATGATGCTATTAGTTTACAACTAGGCAGTGCTATTAGTTTACATCTAGGTAGTGCTATTAGTTTACAACTAGGTAGTGCTATTAGTTTACAACTAGGTAGTGCTATTTGAATGATGCTATTAGTTTACAACTAGGCAGTGCTATTAGTTTACAACTAGGTAGTGCTATTAGTTTACAACTGGGTAGTGCTATTAGTTTACAACTAGGTAGTGCTATTTGAATGATGCTATTAGTTTACAACTAGGCAGTGCTATTAGTTTACAACTAGGTAGTGCTATTAGTTTACAACTAGGTAGTGCTATTAGTTTACAACTAGGCAGTGCTATTAGTTTACAACTAGGTAGTGCTATTAGTTTACAACTAGGTAGTGCTATTTGAATGATGCTATTAGTTTACAACTAGGTAGTGCTATTTGAATGATGCTATTAGTTTACAACTAGGTAGTGCTATTTGAATGATGCTATTAGTTTACAACTAGGTAGTGCTATTTGAATGATGCTATTAGTTTACAACTAGGTAGTGCTATTTGAATGATGCTATTAGTTTACAACTAGGTAGTGCTATTTAAATGATGCTATTAGTTTACTACTAGGTGGTGCTATTAGTTTACAACTAGGTAGTGCTATTTGAATGCTGCTATTAGTTTACAACTAGGTAGTGCTATTTGAATGATGCTATTAGTTTACAACTAGGTAGTGCTATTTGAATGATGCTATTAGTTTACAACTAGGTAGTGCTATTTGAATGATGCTATTAGTTTACAACTAGGTAGTGCTATTTGAATGATGCTATTAGTTTACAACTAGGTAGTGCTATTTGAATGATGCTATTAGTTTACAACTAGGTAGTGCTATTTGAATGATGCTATTAGTTTACAACTAGGTAGTGCTATTTGAATGATGCTATTAGTTTACAACTAGGTAGTGCTATTTGAATGATGCTATTAGTTTACAACTAGGTAGTGCTATTTGAATGATGCTATTAGTTTACAACTAGGTAGTGCTATTTGAATGATGCTATTAGTTTACAACTAGGTAGTGCTATTTGAATGATGCTATTAGTTTACAACTAGGTAGTGCTATTTGAATGATGCTATTAGTTTACAACTAGGTAGTGCTATTTGAATGATGCTATTAGTTTACAACTAGGTAGTGCTATTTGAATGATGCTATTAGTTTACAACTAGGTAGTGCTATTTGAATGATGCTATTAGTTTACAACTAGGTAGTGCTATTTAAATGATGCTATTAGTTTACAACTAGGTAGTGCTATTTGAATGATGCTATTAGTTTACAACTAGGTAGTGCTATTTGAATGATGCTATTAGTTTACAACTAGGTAGTGCTATTTGAATGATGCTATTAGTTTACAACTAGGTAGTGCTATTTGAATGATGCTATTAGTTTACAACTAGGTAGTGCTATTTGAATGATGCTATTAGTTTACAACTAGGTAGTGCTATTTGAATGATGCTATTAGTTTACAACTAGGTAGTGCTATTTGAATGATGCTATTAGTTTACAACTAGGTAGTGCTATTTGAATGATGCTATTAGTTTACAACTAGGTAGTGCTATTTGAATGATGCTATTAGTTTACAACTAGGTAGTGCTATTTGAATGATGCTATTAGTTTACAACTAGGTAGTGCTATTTGAATGATGCTATTAGTTTACAACTAGGTAGTGCTATTTAAATGATGCTATTAGTTTACTACTAGGTGGTGCTATTAGTTTACAACTAGGTAGTGCTATTTGAATGCTGCTATTAGTTTACAACTAGGTAGTGCTATTTGAATGATGCTATTAGTTTACAACTAGGTAGTGCTATTTGAATGATGCTATTAGTTTACAACTAGGTAGTGCTATTTGAATGATGCTATTAGTTTACAACTAGGTAGTGCTATTTAAATGATGCTATTAGTTTACTACTAGGTGGTGCTATTAGTTTACAACTAGGTAGTGCTATTTGAATGCTGCTATTAGTTTACAACTAGGTAGTGCTATTTGAATGATGCTATTAGTTTACAACTAGGTAGTGCTATTTGAATGATGCTATTAGTTTACAACTAGGTAGTGCTATTTGAATGATGCTATTAGTTTACAACTAGGTAGTGCTATTTGAATGATGCTATTAGTTTACAACTAGGTAGTGCTATTTGAATGATGCTATTAGTTTACAACTAGGTAGTGCTATTTGAATGATGCTATTAGTTTACAACTAGGTAGTGCTATTTGAATGATGCTATTAGTTTACAATTAGGTAGTGCTATTTAAATGATGCTATTAGTTTACAATTAGGTGGTGCTATTTGGGAATAAGATCACATTAGCAATAGGTATCGGTACTCACCGGGTTGGATCCAGAGGGAACTTGGACAAAAGCAACTTATTTCCAGTATGCCAGGCCTCCTTGATACCTCAAATTTCTTCTGTGACTCTTACACATGTTGATTCTAGATTGGTGATAGTCACTGTCTAGATAAATAGTAAAATAACAACAAAAGAGTCAATTATCTCGCAAGAGTCAATAACACTAAAAGAGTCAATATCTCGTTAAAACTATGTGAGGATGAAACAGAGAAACAGGTGCTCGACGTAACGTTGTAGATAAGTTATATTCCGAAATCCTACAGCAAAAGGAAAACACAAACAGAAAAATCACAAAACGTATATGACGCGACGGCAGACATGTTTGTTTGGTTAGTTGACTTTCATAATGTAATGTTGGTCACCCTGAGTACTCTGACGTGTGTTTCTGAATGTTGGCTAAAAAAGGTTACAAATTCCCTACAAAAATAATTTGTTCGGAGTTTCATAGGACTGGTTGGCGCGTGCCCCTCGTGTGTATGGACTCTATCATCAACAGTTTTCGCAGCGCACGCCAATTTCGCAGCGCACGCCAAATAATTACTTTTATAGCCAAATATTAGGTACTTTAGGTTACATTATTGCAATATTTGCAGGAATCTTTCATAAAAAAATACCCATGCCCATGTTACTCGCTGATAATGTAGCTTTCTATAGATGAAAGAATTTTAAAATCGGTTAAGTAATTATCTTTTGAGTTTATCCATTACAAACAAACATACAAAAAACAAATTTATAATATTAGTTTAGATTCAACTTTGCGTTATGCCACGATATCGCAGTGGACTTTTTCGCAGTATTTCTTACGCCTAAATAAAGATAATTCCGGTGGTACATTTTCAATAGGATTTATTTCGTAGATTTGCCTTTAATCGAACTCGTCGTCCTGAGCTATTCGGTATTAATACATGGAATCGATAACGTACGCGTTAACGCTACAAAGCGACCACAGTGTCACTGCGACTTGTGCGTCCGTCCCTCCCCGCCCCTTAACGTGACTCGTGTGCACAGAGGTGGACAACACGGCGTGGATCGTGGGCGCGTGCGTGGGCATGGCGGCGGCGGCGGGCGGCGCGGGCGCGCTGGCGGCGCTGCGGCGGCGTCGCGCCCGCGCCGCGCCCGCCGCGCCCGCGCCGCCGCCGCTGCGCACGGCGCGGCCCGTGCGCGTGCCCGACTTCATCGACCACTACCGCCTCATGTCCGCCGACTCCGACTTCAGGTGCGTGTGCTTTGTGAAATATTCTAATGATATTAACTTGAAAATTGCTTTACTTATAATACTCAAGTCTAATACGAATCGGATTTCTAATTTCAAATCTTTTCTTCTTTACGGGACGACGCAAATCTGGCGAGGTGCAGCGCAGCACGATGTCACCGTTCGACAAATATCAACTTTGCATTTCTTAAAATAAAATCGAATATGAATAGTCTGACTCTAGCCTCGGTCGCACGGTTCCTTACACTTTAATGTACTCTCGAGCTGTAATTTATGTATTTCTCGCAAAGTGAACATTTGTTCGGCAGTCACAACTGCACTGCGTTGCGCTTGACGAAATGTGAACCGGCCCTAACGGTTGTCGGTTGGCATAACTACCATCACTGTTCGAAATATAACTGTTTAAAGGCTTGGGCACACCAAAAGCAGGACAGGCGCAGCACCTTAGCAGGGCAGGTCAGTTGCGCCGCGGTCCAGGTCACACCAGAAACATGAGCAGTCAGAGAGCAGTTTGAAGGCGCCCCCTGCTTTATAACTGCGTTATGTGTGTCGTATCGATAGCCACACTCAATTTTTCATTCGTTTCCATGATAAAGTTGTAAAAACTCACAACCGTTTACGACCTGCGCTGCGTCTGTCCCGCTCAACTGCTTTGGTGTGACTAATCAATATGGCGGACGTAGTAATACAACGTGTACTCACTGCGGCCGCCCCGCGCCTGCGCTGCTCCCGTCCAAAAGTTGAGTAGAAGAGCAGTGCGTGCGCGGCGCAGTGGCGGAGCCGGTAGGATCAGCGGGCCCGCGTTTGTTCAGTGTGTCATCCCTCATATAACTACATTATTTTCTAACGTAGACGCACTGCTACCGCACTGCAACTGCTTTTGGAGTGCCCAAGCTTTAATACTTAGTAGAATGTAACGAGTCGTCGGTGCGCGCGCAGGTTCAGCGAGGAGTTCGAGGAGCTGAAGCACGTGGGGCGCGAGCAGGCGTGCTCGGCCGCCGACCTGCCCGTCAACCGGCCCAAGAACCGCTTCACCAACATCCTGCCCTACGACCACTCGCGCTACAAGCTGCAGCCCGTGGACGACGAGGAGGGCTCCGACTACATCAACGCCAACTACGTGCCCGGGCACAACTCGCCGCGCGAGTTCATCGTCACGCAGGGCCCGCTGCACTGCACGCGCGACGACTTCTGGCGCATGTGCTGGGAGTCCGGCAGCCGCGCCATCGTCATGCTGACGCGCTGCGTGGAGAAGGGCCGCGAGAAGTGCGACCGCTACTGGCCCTACGACACGCGGCCCGTGTACTACGGCGACATCGCCGTCACGGCGCTCAACGAGTCGCGCTACCCCGACTGGACCGTGACGGAGCTCATGCTGTGCCGCGGTGCCGAGCAGCGCGTGCTCAAGCACTTCCACTTCACCACGTGGCCGGACTTCGGCGTGCCCGACCCGCCCACCACGCTGGCGCGCTTCGTGCGCGCCTTCCGCGAGCGCTGCCCGCCCGACTCGCGGCCCGTGGTCGTGCACTGCAGCGCCGGCGTGGGCCGCTCCGGCACCTTCATCACGCTGGACACCGCGCTGCAGCAGGTCAGTAAGTTTAATGGGGTCGCGGGTGCATAGAGTGGGGACTCTGTCCGCCTTCCAAGTGACCCCAGGGAAGACGGTGGCACAGTGGTCACGTGCTGCCGTGCATAGCGAGGTTTGGGGGAGGCCCCTTTACAGTCTCCCCAGGGATGTGCCTTATAGGCGTTGCGCAGGGGGGGTTCCGGAGTTGGTCTTTTAAGAGGAACCGTGACCACCCCTATGTGCGGATGGTGATCACCGGGGTGGTTTTAGTGAGGTAAAAATCCCACACTCCCCGACCCCTCTCCCCGGAGGTCGGGTGCCTTTCGAAGGTTTCCCCCAGAAAACAAAAAAAAAAAAAAAAAAAAGGTCAGTAAGTTTAAGGGTCTAAGATACTGCAAACCACTGGAGGAATCGGGCTGAAATTTGGCATGCAGGTAGATGTTATGACGTAGGCATCCGCTAAGAAAGGATTTTGATAAATTCTACCCCCAAGGGGATAAAATAGGGGATGAAAGTTTGTATGAAAAATCTTATTCCTTGAGTTAATAAACTTGAAACTTAGCACGAATTCTTATCTAAATAAATTATGAAGATTGTCAGTTTTTTTTCTTCTAAACTACCCCCTAATAAGGGATTGGGGGGTTTCAAAGTTTGTATGGAAGAATTTTAGCGCGCAGTCCGGTTGACTCGAAACTCAGTATTTATACCTAATATTGAAAGTAAAGAATAATGTGTATCAGGGTTTTTTGAAAATCTACCCCTGACGGGCTGAAATGGGGTAGTCAATTTTTCAGGGGAGGATTTTACTGCATGGCTTGATTAACTCGAAAATTAGTATAAATAATCTTTGAGTCAAGTTATGAATACATCCCAAACGATTTTTTTTTAATTCCACCCCTGTGGATGTGAAAAGTGGGGATACCGTTTATATGAAAAATCTTATTCATTTAGTTAATAAACTTGAAATTTGCCTAAGTATAAAGTAATAAAGTTTATCATTGTAAGTTTTTCAAAACTACCCCTCAAAGGGGGATATAGGGGTGTTAAGTTTATGTCGAAGAAATTAAATGCGCGGTCTGAGTAACTCGAAACTCAGTATTGATACTTTTGACAGAAAATAATTAATAATAAATATGTAAAGTTGTCGAAAATTTACCACTGACGGGACAAAAACGGGTAATTCGGTTTTTAAGGGGAGGATTTGAACTTGAAACTGTATGTTACATTTTCACGCCTAAACCACTGAACTTCTGATTTGGCATAGATATAGATGGCATCCTGGGGAAGCACATACTTTTTATCCTGTTAGCAAGTTCCCGTGGGATAATTTCCGACATCCACGCGGGCGAAGCCGCGGGCAGAAGGTAGTAGTATATATAAAACATGGTCTTCTCTTCCCAGAGTGACACAAGCCTACGTCACAATAACATTGCCACTTTATTTCAACATAACATGTTACATGGGTACATTATATCTATGATTAATTCGTTGAAATATTTCTTTATAATTTTATAATTTTCATTTATATGTTTTTTATCCTAAATTGTATCCGTTGTTTAAAATTCTCGCACGTTTTTATGGTTTAAGAACTTTATTATTTCTCATTAAGAATTAACAATAATTCACTTACTGAGAAACTAAATTACACAAAATGTTTACGAGCGTACAATAACATCGCTATAAAAATGGATTTACAATAATGTAGGTAGTGATAAAAAAAAAGTAATTCAACTAATCACCAACCGAGTAAACACGGATCCAAAGTAAAATTCGATGTATTACTAGATGTGGCATTCATGGCAGCGTACTGACAAAATAAAGAACTTTTGTTTTTATTTTGTTTGTTTGTATGAACCCGATAGCGTTAGCAATAAAGGAAGTATTTTTTTTATATTATTATTGTTGTTGACACATTATATACGATTTCAGTTGATTTTTAACACAAGACATGCTTTTCGCTTCCTTTATTTCCATGGGTATTTTATTGTACATGTTAACACCTTCAAATTCGATATTTCGTTTCCCGTAATTAACTGTTCTGGGAGGACGTGTTACTAAGTAATTGGAGTTTCGTAGTTTAATTTTTTGTACTTGATGTATATCTTTGTGAATATCTTGATGTAATATTTTGCGTATTAGTACACATGTATAGTATTTATATGTTTGGGAAATTTTTAAGTTTGAGAACCTGTAAACAGCATGATGACGTAGGCTGTTCCCGAGTCTCGGAAGAGAGTACGAGGCGGAGTTATTATTATTATACCATGATTAGGTATCATCATTTTTTCTACTTTTTTTTAAGTTAGTCTACGCTGCCCCACTCCTGGGCAAAGGGCTCCCCCCACTCCTTCCATCTTTCACGAGCCCGCGCGTCCTCCTTCCAGTTTTGTCGGAACCTATCCAGCTCGTCCCGCCATCTCCTACGTGGTCTGCCGCGACCCCGCCTCGCTGTCTCAGGGCACCAATTCTGTGCTGTTTGGGCCTACAGTTTGTCCGGCAGACATGTCCTGCCCAGTCCCATTTAAGTTGGGCAACCTTTTAGCCACGTCAGCTATCTTTGTTTTGTCGAACACGATCCGTTAACTTAACGCCTAGTATACTGCGCTTCATTGCTTCACCATAGGTTAAGACGGGAAGAATACACATGTCCATGAGCCTGCGTTTCAGTGCCATAGGCAACTCACCCATAAATAGATCCTTCAAGGACCAGTAGCTCTTCCAGGCGTTTTCTGTTTGTCTTGTGATTTCTTTAACATACATATGTATTCATCTTTAGTCCAACTTCAAGGCTAGCATTGCTAAGTTCTTAGAGCATCCGTTCAAGTTCAGAGGTTGAGGATGAAAAGAGAATAATGTCGTCGGCGAAACGTAGATTTGTCAGTCTCGCTTCGCCAAGGACAATGCCTCTTTCCCTCCAGTCGGCTGCCAACTTCCTGAAGATTTCTTCAAGGGTACTGGTGAACAGTTTAGGAGATAGCGGGTCGCCCTGTTTGACTCCTTTCTCTATTTTAAATTTTGGACCAGTAGTTTCAAGTTTTATTGCGGCTGTACTATTTTTGTAAATGTTGCGTAACAGATTGGGATCAATGTTTTGGTTAGAATGTGGCCATATAAAATTCCCTGGCTCAAAAACGTTGCGCCAAACTCCGTCATATAGGTCACACCAGTCTTAACAGCTAACAGTATCGCTGCTGCGACAGGGTGTCGCGTGCAGTCGCACAGAGTACAGCGAGCCTCGCGTTGTGTTGCAGCTGGCGAGCCACGCGGAGTGCATCGACATCTTCGGCATGGTGCACGCCATGCGGCGCGAGCGCGTGTGGATGGTGCAGACTGAGCAGCAGTACATCTGCATCCACCAGTGCCTCGTGGCCGTGCTGGAGGGGCAGGACCTGGCCGCGCCGCCGCACAACAACCACAACCACCACCTCAACGCCGCCTTCGAAGGTACTCCACCGTCTGCTTCTTAACTGAACCTTCACGACATATGTATATTTGTGTAATCGCCATGTACTTACTACATGGCTATACATTTTTAAATGTCGTTCAGATTATTACTTGTTTGTATTTATCGTATGGAGTCTGCGGGTAATGATCCATCGGTAGAGGAGGTTAACATGTGAGTGTGCACGCTAGGTGCAGGGTAGGGGAGGTAGAGTGGCGGCGGCGGAGCGACGGGCGCGCGTGAGTGTGTGTGCGCATGCGCATGCGAGTGTGTACTAACTGTGTCGCATGTGTGGCCTGCCGAGCCGGCGCGCGACCTCACGCGGTTTTCTGTTGCAGACGACGAGGGCATCGCGGAGTCGGGCATGTGAGCCGCGCGGCGACGCGGGCTGCCGGCCGAGCGACGTGCACAGCCTTATGTACTTAATTGATGTTTTCTTTTCCGGATGAGATCGCTTGGATGGAGTAGTGTTAAGTTTTGTACTAAAATATTTTTATAAATGTACATTAATAAAATGGACCAATCGTTAATTGTATAATAGTCTAAATTTAAATAATTACTTAATTTGTTATTTTTTTACGTTGGTAATATAATGAAGCTAAGCAGCGAGACCTCGTGTCATGCCGAGTCCTAACCAATGGGATCGACGCGTTTATTTTGCTTCCCGTGTGCTATCCGAAAGCGACAGTCGAGGATCGCTTTTGGTTAGAACGTGGCCTACGGCGAACCCGAATGCGTGGTCGCGCCGACAGAGAGCGCATTCCGAATTCGGAACAAATGAGTGACGTGTACGCGACGATCGCGTTGGCGCACGATCGCGTTGGTCGCCTTGGTTTATTTATTTATTTATCACATGAAATGTTTCCTTTGGTTAGGACGCGGAGTCAGACAAAGGGAACGCAACGAGCGGGCTCGACCTCAGCTTCGTGCCCTATGTTGCATGTGTAGGTACACTATTTATTTTACGAGTGTATTTTGATATCCATGTTAAATGATTATAAATAATAGTTTTATATTAACTCAATTAATTTTCAAATAAGCATGAGTTATATCTTGAATCTCAAAATTGTACTTAATCTTTATACATACTTAATTATATTTTTACTGGACATTGCTCAATTAATCGTGAATTCAAAGTAACATCTCACTTGAAATAATGTTCGTCTGATGCGGAGTAACCTGTACAATTTCTACTTACAGCTAATATGAAGTAACGCCGAGTAGAAAGAGAGTAGTTGTGTTATTACTTAGCCGTACAGTACGGTCAGCAACGAAAGTCTATTAACACAACAGACACAATAGTTTTTAATACACTGCTTTTCAGCATTTCATGTATTACTAAGTTACATCTGTTCCGATTTATTATATTGTGCTTAACAATTGAAATTTATTTGATGTAAATTGAGTTTGGTTGCTGCCTGAAGTAGTGTTATCATTTAGACGATCTTTACTAAACGTATGCATGACGCCATCCGTCATGATGTGATATTTTGAAAACTTAATGAGAACGTATATACTTAAACTAAGTAAATAACATTCCCGATAGCGAACAGTTAAAATAATAAATATATTGTACATCGGAGTGTAAGGGCCCAGCAACATTACGACGACTAGCCAAACGAATCTGGCTATTCCATTGCTGAACCCATGAACGCGTTATATGTACGCGGCCGTGTCCTAACCAACGCTATCGTCGCGTGAACACGCGAACGCGTCGTCGCGCCGACACAGGGCGCCTTCCGGTTTCGGTATAATGTATGCGACGATCGAGTACCCGTGCGACAGTCGCTTTTGGTTAGGATACGGCCGTGTGTATAACTCCAGCTTCCTCATATGTGATACAATAATTCTACCTATGCCAATATTTAAGGCATAATAGCTGCAATCAAAGTTCCCAGTCTTAATTTAGCTGCCACAAAAACTTCGTTAATATGAGTCGTTTAGTGTGTGTTAGCTGGAGTGACGTAACTCCAGCTTCCTCATTCGATACAGGCAAACTAGTGAGGTTAGGGTTTTGGACTACAGTCAGAAAAATAAGGCATAATAGCTGCACAAGGAAGGAAAAAACTGAACGATGATACTTAAAAAGTGTTGAAACTACGATTAAAAACGTGTGTGTAAGCTGGAGTGACGTAACCCCAGCTGCTCATTCATATCTTCCAAACGAAAGAAGATATGATGATGTATTATAGCTTAAAAATTAAGGCATAATAGCTGCCATAGGCAGCAAAATTTTCAAATCTCTGGTCAAAATAGTCTATGAGTTATTAAACCGATAAGTATGTGTAAGCTGGAGTGACGGCACCCCAGTTGCTCATGTCATAACTTCCGAATGAAAGAAGATATGATTATGTATTATAGCTCAAAAATTTAGGCATAATAGCTGCTATAGGCAGCAAAATTTTCAAATCTGTAGGCCTTGTAGTTTCCACGTAATAATAAAAAAACAGTTTTCGCGCCAAAAACATCAAATTTTTGCTTCGGCTACAACCAAATTTGATCTTAGCAGGCATTCTATTAGAAGTCATTTTAGCTTGCGCTCAAAATTATTTTAATTTTGTATATTGAAGATATAGACTGAGAGCCGACTGGAACTATAATTAATGTAATATTAATATCAACTTTAAACAACTACTATTATTGTTTTTTTTTTGTGACTTCTTCACTGTAGTTCGGTTAAGGTGAATGAGCAAAGTTAGCCCACGAAATTAAAATATTGTTACGTTTTTGCAATTTACAGGTCACTGTCAGATTGTATCTTGATCAAATATGTTTCAAAAGATGTACCTATATCGTTATAGGTTATAATAAACTATCTGTGTGCCAAATTTCATCCAAATCCTATTAAAAGCATAATACTAATTATTGGAATACTATCGTGAATTCATGCAAGCTTAGTACTTTTTGTTCAAATACTGCTCAGAAAGTCGGGTCATATTTCGATCATGATTCGAAAGACACGTGGCGCCATCTAGCCTCCTAAAGCAATTGTTATTGTTATTTTCCTCGGGAACAGTATTTTTTTTATGTAATGTACCCATATAGGGTACGCTACATTGAAAAAAAAAATGAATGCTAATTTCTGACGAATAGGTAGGTAAAATAATTCTGTGACTGTAAAGAAAACTGATCTGAGTGATGATTACCTTCGATTTATGATAAAAATATACGAAATTTTTACACTTAGATTTTTTCTTTCATCCTATGATACACAATATGACTTTAAAAAAACCTCAATACGATTATATGATAGTACGATTAAAGTATGTAGTCGGCTCCCAGTCTATAATCTAGTTCAAACTACTTCAAACTGATAATGTTGCGCACGGAACGGCAACGCCGCTTGTTACCTACTCCGAAGCAAAAATTTGATGTTTTTGGCGCGAAAACTGTTTTTTTATTATTACGTGAAAACTACAATGCCTACAGATTTGAAAATTTTGCTGCCTATAGCAGCTATTATGCTTAAATTTTTGAGCTATAATACATAATCATATCTTCTTTCATTCGGAAGATATGACATGAGCAACTGGGGTGCCGTCACTCCAGCTTACACATACTTGTCGGTTTAATAACTCATAGACTATTTTGACCAGAGATTTGAAAATTTTGCTGCCAATGGCAGCTATTATGCCTTAATTTTTAAGCTATAATACATCATCATATCTTCATTCGTTTGGAAGAATGAATGAGCAGCTGGGGTTACGTCACTCCAGCTTACACACACGTTTTTGATCGTAGATTCAACACTTTTTAAGTATTATCGTTCAGTTTTTTCCTTCCTTGTGCAGCTATTATGCCTTATTTTTCTGACTATAGTCCAAAACCCTAACCTCACTAGTTTGCCTGTATCGAATGAGGAAGCTGGAGTTACGTCACCCCAGCTAACACACACTAAACGACTCATATTAACGAAGTTTTTGTGGCAGCTAAATTAAGACTGGGAACTTTGATTGCAGCTATTATGCCTTAAATATTGGCATAGGTAGAATTATTCTATCACATATGAGGAAGCTGGAGTTATACACACGATACGGCCTATTGCATAAAAATGCACCGATTTCTTTATTTATCTGAATAATTGATATGGATGCAAAAAATAGAACAGAATATACAATAAAATAATCTATTTTTATAATAAGGTTTTTTTTTTCCCATACCGTTATGCCTCTTTATGTTCCGCCTGCAACAGCGCACAGTGGAAGTGGTAGATGGTTATTATTTAACCACCAGTTATGAAAGTCATTGAATATGAAGGCATAAGCCTGATGAGCCTGAGCCTGACGTAGTGGTGACTACAATGGAACCCACAAGCTGGCGCAATGGACACCAGCTGGTACTTGTGTAGCCTTGCCTTTTTTTTTGGTGGGAATCATCAAATGACCTCTCCCGATCTAGACGGAGCTGGAGGGCGTGACAGACTTTTACTGACTAAAACCCACCCGTGTTCCTACAGTTGCATAATATGCCAGGGACCATGGTATCTCTTTCGAACAACCCGCGGCCCAGGCAGGCATCGGCCCTAGCGGACCCGGTCAGTTCGTGCTGAAATCTCTTTGAGGCGCGCGTGGAACACAACACGCCGCGGGCCTCAAACAACACACATTTTGGCACACATATAACCTCTCTGGCCATGCACAATTTTTCTCTCTCCGATCATTCGTTTAGAATTTTCCTGCTAGAAAAACGTTACCCCAGCAAGAATCGTTTTTTCCGTTTTTTTCCAAAACGACAGGGGGCACACATTTTTTATTTGGGGGCACATTTACAGCAGATAAGGCACCAATTATACGTTCTACTCATATAACTCTAGGAGACACTTTCTTGCTGGGGTAACGTACACCGCGCTGTCGACCCGGGCCTGGTCCTTACCGGGCGGCGAGCTGCCCATTGCTTGCCGCCCGCAAGCCCGCGCCTACGGTGGCCGGGAGTCGGCTGTTGACTCCCGTCCAGGGCGTCTCCTGCGGCGACTAGGGGCGTGAGGGCGCAGAGATTGCCTCTCCCTCACGCGCTCCGCCTCCTCCTTTGCGAGCAATACTGCTTCGCAGAAGGAGGTGACGACTTCCCATGCACTCTCGCTCCGTACCATGGCCTGGACCAGGGCCGGACGCGAGATATCGCCGCCGCCACGAGGACGCGGCGATGCTCCGACCAAGCCGGGCAGACCTCCACCGTATGCTCCACCGTGTCCTCCGGGCCATCCACACAGTGGTGACACCCTGGCGTTTCCTCCCGCCTTATCCTGAACAGGAACCTCCCGAAACAACCGTGTCCGGTGAGGACCTGCGTTAGGCGGAAGGTGAGGGCGCCGTGGCGCCTCTCCAGCCACTCCTTAAAGAGGGGACTTATCGCCGCAATTGTGGCGTGCCCAGTGTCCTCGAGCCTGACTTACGGATATTGAGCCTCAGATTTATTCGAAACTTTTTATTAGCAACCATCTAAAATGTTACCTGAACCTGACCAGTGTTGCCAATCCTACTGATTTAACAGCAAATATATTGTTTTCAATACTTTAAGCGCCATCTGAACCAAAACCTCCAAAAATATCTACTTTTTTCTTACTTTTCGTGTGGGAACAAACAAAGTCTACCTTCTACTGATACGATTGGTAAAACAATATTAAATAAAAAATCTTAGGACTACAAGTACTTACTTTTTCCATACATTCTTCCTATTATTTTTTAATCATAGTTTTAATCTTAAGCCTCTTATACACGGTCCATCCCAGCTGTACGTCCGCTCAAGAACGCGGTGCTGGTCGTAGCATACGCACTATCGTGCGCGCATCCAGCGAGCTAGATGTAATCGAACTAAATATAAACGTGATTCCGTGTATACGAGTGTTTTATTCAATAATAAAGAACATATGAGTTAAAACGTGTTTTATTGATTTTAAAATTTAAATGCTACCAGTTTGATCAATGATGAAGATGTTGTCAGCAGCAGCAGAAACGAGGAAAAAAATAGAAAGACCTGTTAATTACGGCACGCGAAACTATCAGTGCGCGCCGTAAGGGGGGTTTATCAGTGTAGGCGGGGGTTATATTTCTTGAATTAAACCAGCAAAAATGGAAACACGAATTATATTGTAAAAGGGTACACGTACACAGTTATAATATACACAATACAGTAGAATAAGGACTTACGCATTCACAACACTAATTTACACACATATGAACTGATAATCATAACATACACACGACTTTACGAGGGATTCCGCTGACCAAGCATTGTTATTCACTTGGTGGTTTCGTAACGACTGACTCATGAATCCCACAGCGGGGTCTATTTATACAGCTATGTTGTAGTCGGCCAAAGACGACGAATCATTTGCACCTGACACCTGCATAGATCTAATTCTATTGATGACGTCAGACATGCAGCTGTCACCTGCATAGTATTGGTCATATTACGCAATCATTATGCAATAACAGGTGTTCGTAAACAAAGCAACAACAGTAAGAAATGATTCTAGAACTAACATCTACTGGTAAACGAGGCTGAGATTATGGTGCTTTTCTACAAGACCTTTTGGATATTATTTTTTTTTTATCATCGACGTGCAGAGTAGGTATACCTATACCTACGTCATAACTATATATAAGTAGGTATACCTATAATACCTACTCAAATGAATAATATCATGAAAGATTTGAATTTCAATAAATCGTGAAAGTGTTCCACGATTGATTTTGATGTGCAGTCACCTTCCGACACACGCTCTAAATGGTGAATGCTGCAGCGAGTTTATCCACGATCAAGCACGCACGACACGTAAGTACGTACCTTCGGAGGTACGTCCGTGTTATTCACCGTCTCTATGCACAACGTTCGCGGTGGTAGGGGCATTAGCTTGATGCAAAATTGGTCGTGCTATTCACGTTGTTTTTCTTTTTTCATCGTGCATCGTTCATGACCTTGGTAGGACGTACGGCCAGATGGACCGTGTAAAAGAGGTTTTATATACTTAATTATGGTATTTTTTTTTTTTAAAGTGTTGAAGTTATGCATTTGTGGATTTTCAATCATTATCATTCATTGTCTTATCTATACCTACTTATAATAAATCTGTAGAAGTGAAAATTCTGTACATTGAAAATATATCAAAATAATAATGGTGTTACTAGACCGACACCGAAACCAAAAATGTTATTAAAAAATTTTTTGCCTGTCTGTCTGTTTGTTCAGGCATCACGCAAAAACTACCGCTTCGATTACGATGAAACTTGGTATAATTATTCTTTAATATCCTGGGCACCACACTGGGTACTTTTTATGCCGGAAAAGTATCTTCTAAATATATAAAACTCAAAGGTGACTGACTGACTGACTGACATAGTGATCTATCAACGCACAGCACAAACCACTGGAGGGATCGGGCTGAAATTTGGCATGCAGGTAGATGTTATGACGTAGGCATCCGCTAAGAAAGGATTTTGATAAATTCTACCCCCAAGGGGATAAAATAGGGGATAAAAGTTTGTATGAAAAATCTTATTCCTTGAGTTAATAAACTTGAAACTTAGCACGAATACTTATCTAAATAAATTATGAAAACTAATATTTGAGTCAAGTTATGAATACATCCCAAACGATTTTTTTTATATTCCACCCCTGTGGATGTGAAAAGCGGGGATACCGTTTATATGAAAAATCTTATTCATTTAGTTAATAAACTTGAAATTTGCCTAAGTATAAAGTAATAAAGTTTATCATTGTAAGTTTTTCAAAACTACCCCTCAAAGGGGGATATAGGGGTGTTAAGTTTATGTCGAAGAAATTGAATGCGCGGTGTGAGTAACTCGAAACTCAGTATTGATACTTTTGACAGAAAATAATTAATAATAAATATGTAAAGTTGTCGAAAATTTACCACTGACGGGACAAAAACGGGTAATTCGGTTTTTAAGGGGAGGATTTGAACTTGAAACTGTATGTTACATTTTCACGCCTAAACCACTGAACTTCTGATTTGGCATAGATATAGATGGCATCCTGGGGAAGCACATACTTTTTATCCTGTTAGCACGTTCCCGTGGGATAATTTCCGACATCCACGCGGGCGAGGCCGCGGGCAGAAGCTAGTGCTAAATAGTAGAATTACTGTTCTGAAGTGACTATAAATATACTGTTTATTTCTACCGTCGATTTGTTGTTTTATATTTTCGTAGGCTTTGGTAGGCAAATCTGGGGGCCTACTCCGAAGTGCAAAGTGCGAATGTTCGGATCGGACCGACACATGGCCGAACTGAATATTATTGAAAAATGCGAAAAAAGTTCGGATCGGCTCAGTAGGGTCGGGACCATAGTCAATATTCGAAAGAGTGTAGGGTCGGAACCGACCGAACCAAATAGTAACTTCGTAGCAGGAAACGGTCGAACATTCGGCCGATACTACTTCGGAGTAGACTACCCCCAGGTAAGCGAAATTGTTTCGTTTTTGACACGGAAATGACCCAATTTCGCTTCTTAAGTTCTTAGTTGGAAGTTTGGAACGCAATATAGAGCTGTGCCAATCCCGCCAAGTGAATAAAACGCGCATTGTAAAACTTGCACCGATTGGTATTTCATGTTCGTACAAAATTAGAGCTTTAAAAAACCTAAACAAAACAGATTTAGAGGTTTTGTAGAGCTATAAATTGTGTAAAACGGGCTGAAACGTTCATTGTTGATTCTTATTCATGGGCTTTTTTCCACTGGCAGGCCGCCTTCACACCGGCACGCACCGGCTCCTATAAGGCTTATCAATATTATGTTTCTGACGCGTCTTTCCACTTGCTGGCTACGGCGACGGCTTCTATTCGCTTTAATCTTAAGCTGGGTTCCCACGGTGCGTGATTCTGCGGATCATCACGCACAGCCGACGACAACGGACGGCAACGCACACAGACAGGGCTCTTTCAACGGTGCGTGTCGGTCTGTGTAGATCTTTTGATAGCTTCATTTCAAAATGCAAAGTGAAAGAGAACGTATTGTCACTGCAGCTGCGGCTGTGGTATTAATTAACAATTACCAAATTATGCGATCTAGTAAAAGTAAAAAGAAACCACGTCGCTGGTGGATACAACAAAAGCCGTTTAAGGTAAGGTACATACTTAAATATCTAATTTTATTTTCTGTATTGATCACGGTAGAAAATTAACGAATGACATAAAATATTCCCTGTCCTGTGATCCTACCGGTAGGATCATGGGGAATGATTCGGAAAAACTTATCATAATGTTTCGGATCGCGGCGCACCGCACCTTTGAAGTTACCGCCTCGCGACGGATACCGGCGCACCGCCACAGACGTCCTGTGCTACCACGGACGAGACCCTTCACACGGTGTGTCGTCCGAGCCGGTCCGCGTCCGTCCGCGATATCACGGACCGTGGGAAGCTAGCTTTACCCTGATTGTCGCCTTGCAGTAGCACTTTACTTACAGTCTCCTATTTTACTAGATTTTACTCGTATCTTACCCTGATTGTCGCCTTGCAGTAGCCCTTTACTTACAGTCTCCTATTTTACTAGATTTTACTCGTAACTGAAAATAAACAAAAAGCTATCGCGGTTTTTCTGTTTTCTTCGTTAAAACAGAACGCATCTTGCTCGAACGCACAGATAACATAGACAGAGATAGTACGGGCTCGAACGTATCCATACCAATTTAATGTAACGTAATGTTGGTAGAGGTTCGTCATTTCCGTTCTAGCCATTAAACACTTTTCATTGTAAATATTTATTTAAATTATATCATATGGCTACATTAATGTTGCCGTATTATTATTTAAATGATTAAATTATTTTGTCCGAGATTTTTTTTTATTAGTATCTACTTGAGTTCTCTTAAAAAAACCTCAGTTGTTTATTAAAGCAGCCAAAGCAGGTCGGACATAGCAATAGCAAATAGCAAGTAACTGTCAATTTGTACGTGTGAGTTATTCAGTTGTATGTGTGCAAAAGAACACGCTTGTCGTGTTGCGGTACGTGTGCTTTCTACGAAATTGACTTTCATCGCCTCGTAAGTTTGTGAATTTCATTTACTATAGTGTATTTAGTGCATAAATAACCGAACAAAGTCGTGTACGTGCGAAAGTCTTATTGATCGAGCAGGAAATTACCCGAGATCAGCTAAGATCATTCGATTGGATCGTGTCGATGCGTCACCTTTGTGAGCCATTTTATTCAACTTCCACATTATGGTAGCTGTAGAATGAGATACATCTCGCACGTTCTATCGTGACCTCACGCGAGGTCAGGAGTAATGTCAAAATGCAAGCGGTAATTGGTTGACGAGGTAAAGTGCATTCTAACCTAGCCGCTAAGAATGATATCGGTGGGCTGCGTTAGCGGGCCACGGCCGCCCGCGGGCCGCGGCCGGCCGCGTCCTCATGATACCTGCGTACGTGCCTGCTCCTCGCGGGTCCTCGCATGCATACACCGTTAGCGGTAGACAACGATAAATCCTGACTCAATTTAATCTGCGATGTCATCCCAAAAAATCGTAATTGTATGCAATACTTTGCAATAATAAAGTGAGTTATCACACTTCTTGTTATGTTTTCAAGAACCTTTTGTTTGACGACTACCTATAAATTTGTCACATTTATTACAAATCAATGAAGTAAAGCAATGCATGCAGGTACACATATTATTTTCAGGTTGTGTCTGAATTTTCAGAAAAACAGCAATAAATTGATACAAAAAAAAAATCTTGTTAAATTCATCATAATTATGATGCATACATTTGACCTTCATAGTTTTATTTTTGTTTCAAGTGTATTTGTATACCTACCAACATGGAAATCAACCATAAATTATCATGACTTGGAATTTCCACCCGTGATCTGAACAAGTTTGCTTACTCACTTATAGCATACTGGCTGACTGGCATAAATTATTCTTATTTCTTGTTTTAATTTAAAATAATTAAAGATTAATGAAAAAATTTATGATTATTATTTTAAAAGATTAATGACAATGTAAGCCCCAGCTATCGGGAACAGGAGTCAAGTTTCATTATGGGGTCATGGCAGAGACTGACTACCTAATTGTAAGCATTGGTATCATTGACTGGATACATTTTTGTTTTTCACTAGTTGGGCATTAGATGTGGTGGTTTGGAATCTATATTCTAGATGGAACTACATACTTGGGGCTTGTGTAAACACTTGATTTCGGATAAAGAACATTGTACCGATTACTCAAACTCAAATCATTTATTTCAATTAAACCATTTACAAGCACTTTTGAATTGTCAAAATTAAATAGTCGGTCAGTTAGTCAGAAAGTTGAAGCTAGTTGCCCATTCCAAAGCGTAGATCTCTATGGAGAAGAACGGGCAAGAAACTCCACGGACACTCTTTTAAATCAAGATATTTTTACAAAATCCTGGGTACATTATTCTTATTGCTTCTATATGTCAGAACAATGTAAAGAAACAAATTAAAATATAAAATTAAAAATAAACCCTGGCAGTTAAGAGATGACCAGTCTCAACTGATGGCGCCCGTTCACGAACATGACGCGTGGATCAGCACCACCCAGCTCAACCATTTCGTAGGGACTACTAAATATGTTATTTTACCGTCATGGATGACTCTTTTGTGTCCTTTAGCAGCAGGTGGCTGGTAGTAACCATTACCCTGTGCACAAAGAATGAAAACAAGAATGCTAGCTTCAAAGTCACCTGCATGTTCGGCACTAACCATTCTAGTATTATTACTTTCTGCACTGTAGTAGTCACTTGTTACCGCTCACTGCTTAACTTTTCTCTTTTAAATTTTAATAAGGTGAATCCAATGCAAGACAATTAGACACTACTACCCACTGACTAATTAAATGCATGCTATCTGTTGGCATGGCACTCAAGAAAATAGAATGCTTTTGAGTTTTTGCTAAATATATTTTTAATTCTTTTGCATGACTGTACTACTACTGTCATTTGTTATTTCCAAAAGCCAGGTTCAAAGTTTAACATGTGCAAGAAAATATAATTCTCAATCTAATTTATTTATTTAGGTTAGCCTACAATTGTTTACACGTTACATTTCTTTCACTTCAATTCAATTCAATTCTTCATTTTCAATTTCTCTCACTTTTCAAAACAACCAACCTGAAATAAACAATGATAAAAACTTTCAGACATAATTATGTAGATTGTGATTTCTGAGCTTAGAGCACGAACAAAGGGTGTGCATGCATAATGTTATGTTTTTTTTTTTCGTGATTAACGTTAATAAACTGGCTCAAACATTGTTTTTCCGAAAAAATACTGATATACATACAAATGTTTACCCAATTACAGCAAAGCCTAAGGAGAAATTATTTTTTATTTTTGGGTACCTGCTTCAAAAACTACCATTCAACTCAAACGCAAATCATTTATTTCAAATAAACCATTTACAGGCACTTTTGAATTGTCAAAATTAAATAGTCGGTCAGTTAGTCAGAAAGTTGAAGCTAGTTGCCCATTCCAAAGCGTAGATCTCTATGGAGAAGAACGGGCAAGAAACTCCACGGACTTCAACCCCAGAATCAAAATTACATTTGCAGTTCTTTACATCCATTATAGTGTTCTCGACGTTTAAAATATCAAATCTGAATACTATTTAATAATAGATAACAGCATAAAAACTAATGAAAAATCTTTAAAAAAAAACTGGTCAAGTGCAAGTCGCACTCGCGCAACGCGCACGGTTCAGTATTCGTACCACCAACTAACTAATGAAATACGTTAGTTAATTGTCGGATTTGTAGGGTTCCGTAGCCGAAGGGCAAAAACGGAACCCTTATAATTTCGTCATGTTTGGTCTGTCTGCTCAGATGTGACACAGCCATTTTACTCAGAGACTCATCATCATCAGCCTATAATAGCAGTCCACTGCTGGACATAGGTCTCTCCTATTGCACGCCATTCAACTCGATTTTCGGCAACTCTCATCCACTGCTACGACCCATTCTGCGAAGATCGTCACTCCACCTAGCCTGAGGGTGTCCCACCTTACGTTTACCGATTCGTGGTCTCCACACTCTCTACTCAAGAACACGTCTACCCCAACGGTCATCGGCTCTACGACTAATATGGCCGGCCCATTGTCACTTCAGCTCGCTTACTCTGTGAGATATCGACAACTTTGGTTCTCTGCCGGATCACCTCGTTGCGGATTCGATCCCTCAGAGAGACTTGCGAGATTACTAGATGAAAATTACAAAGAAATTGTGTTCTAAGCAACGCTAAACAATGGTGTAGGGAATAGTTGGGATGGCACCACAGGGGTGCCATCCCGCCCCTAAAATGTAACCAAATGATGACAAAAAAATCGGTTGTAAACCTTTAGCAGATTTTTTGTGCGGATATTAACTGCTGAGGTCCATTCTTCCAGCGAAGAATCTGCCTCTCAAAATTGTTTAGGCTTTATTCAATAAAGTCCCATATGTGGTGTCGTTTGAGCCTTTTCATGGCTATTGGTTCACTTAGGGCTGTGGCTAAGGTGTTGGTATGTGACGTTATTCGATATTTGTATGAATGTATCCTGTTTTCTATTTCTTCTTTTACAGTTCTGATTTGTAGATGCTCATGTAATTCTGAGGTCTTCATAAACCATGGAGCATTTGATACTATTCTGAGCGCTTTATTTTGTAATCGTTGGAGCCCCACAGCTCAACTCCGTATGTCCAGACAGGTTTTATTACTGCTTTGTAGATTTTCCAGTGATACGTGTGATGCTCTTCCTAAGAACCAGTTTAGTTTTCGAAGTAGGATGTTAAGCTCGTCACGTTTTTTTTCTATGTGGTATCTCCACGTTTGTTTCCTGTCGAGATGTACGCCGAGATACTTAGCTGTTGTCCCGTGTGGAAGTGGGTCATCTCCGAGTTTAACAGGTGGGCAGTCATCTTTTCTGAGAGTCACATGCGTTGACTTGCTGGCGCTAGCTTTTATTTTCCATTCTCTCATCCACTTATAGACTTTGTCGAGGTGCTTTTGTAACATTTGTGAGGCCATATGAGGGTTTTTGTTATTACACAAAGCAGCCGTATCATCAGCGAACGTGGCACAGAGAACTTCTTCTGACGTTGGTAAGTCTGCGGTGTATATAAGGTAGTGTTGGACCTAATACGGATCCCTGGGGCACGCCAGCCTGTATGTTGTAGAATTTCGAATACGAGTCATTAATTTTTACCCGGAAGAATCTGCCCTCTAAGTAAGACTTCAATAATACGTACAGGTTATGTGGTAGTTGTTTTTTTTATCTTAAATAACAAGCCCTGGTGCCAGACCTTGTCGAACGCTTGTTGTACGTCCAGGTATACAGCCGAGCAGTACTCCTTTTGTTCTAGGCCCTCTCGTATTTTATTCACCACTCTATGCACCTGCTCCACGGTTGAGTGCTCTATTCTAAATCCGAACTGATGTTGTGGGATGATGTTGCTGTCTTTAAGTATTTCATTAAGCCTACGTGCAGCGACTTTCTCAAATAGTTTGGACATAACAGGCAGTAGGCTTATTGGCCTGTATGACGACACAAGGTGCGGTGGTTTTCCTGGCTTTGGAATCATGATAATTTCCGACACTTTCCGTATTTTCGGATAATATCCAGTCCTCAAAATTCCATTAAAGAGCTGTGTTATGAAGACGATGGCTTTTCTTGGTAGTTGACGCAGGATTTCGGCAGTTATAAGGCAGTATCCAGAGGCTTTATTCAGGAGTGGAGTCCGTTTATAACCCTCCAGATCTCGCGAGGTGAGCAGTACTTCAATGGTAAACTGAGTTGTAGATCTGTCTCCAGATAGTTTTGAATCTCCTTATCGCTTGCTGTGTCACCGGAATTAGGAGCGAATACATCGGCTAAGAAAACTCCAAAGGCCTCGGCACGTACGTCGTCTTTTCTTGCCCATGCATTATTATGCTGAGCAGTTTGTGGCGCATTTTTGCTATGCCTTACGGTGTTCCAACGGGAGTACTCGTTTTTAGCTGTAGCGTCCAGATTTTCCAGTCTGTTTTTCAGGGTCTCATTTTCGATATCCTTCAGATATTGCTTCAGGTCTGCGGCCGCTCTATGAAAATCCCGTCTGTCAGAAGTATGACGACTAGTATGCCAAACTCTCCTGAGCCTCCTTTTTTCCAGAACCTTACTCCTTATTTCCTTTGAAATATTTTTGTATCCTGGTCTAGTAGGTGTTGGTGTGCATTTCCATGCAGCTGTCTGGATGAGATTTGTGATGTTTATAGCAGCTTCATCAATGTCATTGTTTGTTTTTAATGGTACTTTGAGGTTCACGTTTGCCTCGATGTATTGTCTACATCCACAACCCAATCAGTTTTCTTGTTGTAGAGCTTTTCTTTGAACTGACTTTCTATTATTGTTGTGCTAATAGTTACTATCAGAGGGGTATGATCTGAACTGCTATCCAGGCAATTATATACAAAGAAGTCCAGTAGGTCAGGGAGTTTATTCGAGTCTGTTGGCCAATATGAGGGTTCACCCGTACTCAGGACGTGTAATTGGTTTTCGTCGAGGCTTTTTTTCAGTTCTCTTCCTCTGGGTAATGTCAGTCGGGACCCCCAGTAGACATTTTTAGCCGTCGCCGCCGCATATAAATCTTTGCCCAAGAGTTTTGAAGAAATCTGTAAAATTATCTTCCTTTAGGATGTGCTTAGGGGGACAATATATAGCGGATAGGGCTAGTGAAGTCTGCTTATCCTGAACCATTACCGTAGTAGCCTGTATTAGGTCAGTTTTATACTCCTCCAGAACGTCATGTTTGATGTGCTTTTTTATTATGACTGCTGTCCCTGCATGTGCTGTTCCATCGGGATGGAATGTGGAGTATATACTATAGTTTTTGAAGGTACATAAATGACTGGATGTTCGGTGTGCTTCAGAAACTAGAAGTACATCAATGTCATGTAGTGTAAGGAGTACCTATCTCAACGTCTTGTTTATGTTTGACCAATCCATTTATGTTCCAGGTCCCAACTCTGAGTGTGGCCATTTTATCGGACAAGTTTACTAATGATTGTTGTGAGTAAATTCATCATAGTCGACATCTGGTCTAATAGTTTATCTAGCTTTTCAGCCTGTTGTGTGAGCAGAATTTCTAATTTGGGTTCGTTTTTAGTAACTTCTGCATATGTCAACTCATTTTTTAATTACACATATTTTGGCTGTTTATTCTCGACTTGCGGTCTATTTTGTTCGATTGCTGGTGACATTTTGGGTTCTACAGGGGATATGGTTTGGGTAGTAGGTTTATGGCCAATTCTTCTATTTAGAATCTCCCTGTACACAGTGCATCCTTTGTAATTGGCTGGATGTGAGCCTTCACACAAAACACACTTTGCCGGTGTGTTCCTATCTTTTTTTGGACACTCAGATGTTTTGTGGGCTTGTGCAATAGTTTTTCGAGTGCCCATATTGCTGACATCGTTGGCATTGTGGAATGGCGTTTTTTCTTTTAGGCTCTTCTATTACAACTGTTTGATGGTATATCGATTTTATTGTTTTAACAGCACTATTATTTGGGTTAGAAACCAGGTTCACAAAAAATGTAGAGGTTGGTTTCTTTTCAAGTCCAAACTTTACATTTATGATTTCTCCAAACAATTTGTTGTCAGTTTTTTCAATTTCCTCTATTATGGCACTATGGGGGGTTGAGTGGTGCAGATTCTTGATGACGAATCGGTAGCATCGTTGATCCTTCCTGTTGAACGTGTGTCCAATTAGGCCTTTTTCACGGACTAGAGTCATTATTTTCTTGTAAGCCTCAATGTCCAAGCTATTAATTCTTAGCTGATTTCTGTTGACGATTTTGAAGTTGAATTCTCCCTTATTTGCAACAGTGTGTAGGAGGTCTGTGAGTTTATTGACATCTTCAACGCCGTATAAGATAATAGGTGGAGCTTTGCTAGGGCGTTTTTGTTTTGGTACGCTCTCGTCTTCGGTGAGATCTATTTGTAGGCCACTATATTTATTGGAGGTTTTGATCGCCTCTGGTGAGGGTGATTGTGAGAGCTTTTTGCGCTTATTGCTTCTATTAGACGGAATTCTTTGCCATTCGGGTGAACGAGAAGTTCTAGAACCAATAACTGTTGGTTGTGTATGTTGTTCTCTAGGTACTGTATTTTTGACCTCAAGCTGTGTGTTTGTTGGCTCTTGCATTTCTTTGCTCGATGTGCTGCCTAAGGAGTTGCATCTAAGTCGAGATAAAAACAAACTAGGGTGGAAAGCTTGCTGAACTTATTTCTTGCTGCCAGTAACATTCACTGCCAGGGAAGCCTGGTCGCCTACTTCCATGGAGTCTTCGGTAACCGATTTCTCACCCACCGGCCCGGATACCGGAGGGCGCCGGGTGTTAGCCGGATCGCATGACAAATACTCGCTCTCATTATTAGACATTTTCATATAAAGGGGGGGTTGGGAAATAATCTCATAGCACTTTCCCAAGGCATCATGGCCACTCTTAGAAGATATTTAGTTCTTCTTGGCTAGTGGAAACCAATGAACGGGTTACTTCACCGCCGCCCGTGACTCGGCGTTGTTGCTCGTTTTGCACCACCCGGGGGATACGTGTAGGGTGGGCCTAGGAGAAGGTGGTAAATCCTACGGACGTGAGCAACTCCACCCCCCAAATGATGATGTTTCTTAGTGATTTTATTTTAAATGTAAGTCCATAGTTTTTGAGATATGGGATATTTCCGGTTACAACCGCAGAAATACCCTTTCATAGAGATTTTGCGGCCCGTAAAATCAATCCTATGCACACGTAAATATTCATCCCGACTACGGAACCCTCCACTTTGCGTGTCCAACGCGCACAGTTTGCCCGGTTTTTGAAAGTTCCGTGCTCAACAAGGAACCCTTGCAGTTTCCCATGTCCGTTCATCTGTCTGTCTGTCTGCGGCTTATCAAAAACATTCTTAGATTCAGAGATCCGTTTGCGAAATATAGCTTTAATTAAAGTGCTATTTTTTATTTGAGTCAAGTGTCCCCCCTGCTCGCAAAATGATGGTTTTTGCATACGTGAAAACAGAGGGTAGGTGTGGTAGCAGGCTCAACGACGCGTAAACTGAAATCATGAATTCAACACGTGATTCTAGACTTGGGTAGACACATGCGTCGGTTATTTTAAAAAAAAAACGAGTTTTTTATAGAAAAGAGATTTTTTTTTAAAAATAATCAACGAAATATTCGTTGGTTATTTAATGATAGCGTGACGGTTGACAGAGGAGAATGGAAGAAGAAAAATACAAACATCCGAATTGAGAACCTCCTCCTTTTTTAGAAGTCTGTTAAAAACGTGTTGCGCCGACCACAAGTAACATGGGATAAGGGCAGGAAGATGATGATGAACCAATGAAAAATTTCGTCGCAGGGGAGTTCAGAATTATGATCTAAATCCATATACCATGGTCGCGAGTTGATGTCCCTGCCACCCTTTTTGTGTATTGTAAAGTTAAAAGGACAACTATCACAACAGCTAATGTAGGCTTTACAAAAACTGATTTTAACCCGAGCCTAAGTTGTCAACTTGTATTGGGTATTAATTTCAACTTGATACTCTACCCGTTCTTGAGAATAAGGATCTTTACAGGCGGACAACAAAGTGATCCTACACTACAAGGGTCCCGGTTTTTACTTTTGAGGTTCAAAGCCTTAAAAATAGCGTAGTTACTGTTAGACAGGCGGCTCTTGCGAGGGGTGACGTCACGCCTTGCGAGGGTCAGGAGTTATACCGACTACCGAAAACAATGTCCGTTTCGCGAAATAGGATGTAGAATACTCGTCCAAAAACGTCTTTTTTTTGCCTATAATTTATATCTTACCGTGTCTTCTTTGAAATTATATTTTGTACATTTTTTAGTAGAGATCCTTATTGACCAGCGTTGCCAGACGTCCCGATTTTGGCGGGACGTCCCGATTTTTAGCCTAAAATTAAATGTCCCGCGCGGGACAGGCTCAGTCCCGCTTTTCGGGGATAGAAAAATAAGTAAGTTATTCGTAAGTGTATTAATTACTTAGTTATCATCATTCTCTTCTCCTTATCCCTATTTATTCGTGGTTGGCGCAACATGTCTTTCTTCCATACCTCTCTATAAGTCATCTCGGTAATCACACCCTTTCCCTTTTGTATTACTTATTTATACAGGGTTATTTGTAAAACCCCACAACCTCTTAAGAGGTCATTGTACTCATCATTATGAACAACTTTTACTATAGGACCAAACCTGAAATCGCGAAAATAAAATCAGCTGCTCCCTAAATTTTGACGAGTTATGCGAACACAAATGTAGGTAACAGCTAAATTTTTTGTTCCGATTTCAGTTTTGGTCCCATGATGATGGGTGTAGGTAATATTTTGCATGAGAAAAAATACATAGCGTCGGACGCGCGCGCGTCAGCGACGTTAGACGTTAGCAGATAAACGGACAGATTAATGTAGAGTTAGGTACAGACGCCAGCACATCAAGCTACTATAATCTGTCAATTTTTTTTAATAGTTTTCAACTTTATCGCTAAAGCATAAAGGTACAAGGTTGACTGGGAAAAGACTGTTTCGAGTAGCTTGACCTGCTGGCGTCTGTACCTGTGTGATTTACAATCACTATTGTCATTGAACATTCAGGACTCGGTCGCAGCACCTAAGGTGGGATCTTAAGTATAGAATTATTATAATTTATTTTAAAAAAACACGAAATTAATTGATTGATTTTTTTTATTTTACATCTTTGATATCTTGGAGTAGCTGACGCTCATATCTCTTATGCACTAAGGAAAAACTATTTTTGGTATGATTTTCAGGCGGCATAAGTAAATAACTTGTTCAAACTAACGCCACCGCCCGTACCATTTTATGCCATATGCACGGAAATAGAATCGAAAGCCTTTGACGTCGTCTGTGGATGAGAAACGTCATCTTTTCATGAAGTACCTAGTCGTATTGTACGTATGTTTTATCACATGTTAGCTTTAGTAAATATTGCTAATCAAATTACTTGACATACGATTTGGTAGCGGATTAAATTGAACAAGCTTTATTTCAGAAACGAAAGGAAGTCGTGGTCAAACAACTACAAAATGTTAAGAAACTAGTAAATGTATTATTATTAAAATATAATAAAAAAAACATTGATTGCTCCAATCAATAGTTTCCAATGAGGCAAAATGATGTTATTGGGCAGACAGGAAGGTTTAGTAGGTCAGGTAGGCGGCACCGGGTCAGGCCAGGGCCTTCGCGTGGTAGTTTTTGTGCTGCGCCGCGGTGCGCGGGAGCGGGGCCGACGCGAATCTGGGTCAATGGTAGCGGAGTGGCACACAGGCGCCGGGCGGGTACGCCGCTAGGGACGCGGGCTCACGGCGCTCCATCGAGCCGCCGCGACAGCCAATGCTTAACTGGGTCGCGCCTCCCGTCCGCTCCCCTCGCAACGTCTACTCTATTGCGCTTTTACAACTATATCATACCTGCAGCTTACTTGAGCTACTTACGAATCAAGTATTATCTGAGTTCGAATCATAGATGAAAAAATTCACGTTATTGCGTTAAAATTTGCGCGAGCGAGACACAAGGGGAGGGGGCATATCACAAGTGCAGCCCCCCGCACTTGTGATATGCCGTGAACAGCGCATCATCATCCTTTTCTTGCCCTTGTCCCATGTCACTTGATGTCGGTGCAACCATTTTTGTTTCATTCTCCCCTGTCAGCCGTCACGATATCATTCACTCCTTTTCGTTTGTCAAGTTTGTCCCTCAAAAACACAACCTATAGATTGGTTACAGGTAGAGGAAGATCAAAGGAAATATAGATCTATCTTTCCTTCCTTTGATCTTCCTCTACCTCTCCCTCCATCCATCTAACATTTACATTCTTCTCTCTTCAATTCACATGCGTTTCATCCCTCTTCATCACAACCATAGCAAGATAACCATTTCAACTTTTTATTTACTCATTTCTAACTTCATTCACTCCACACATCCAACTGAGATTTTTTTCAATGAATGATCCTGGTAATTTATTTATTTAAATTAATAACAAAGGACTCAAAATGTAGTTCATACGAATCCCTTCTACAAGCTCAACACCGATGTGGAAAGTTTGCAGCAGCGATTCACGTAAAAGCAGTCCAGTCTGCAAAGTCAGCAGCCGCAGTCTGTAACTGTAATGTGTAATATGTTGTATCTGTATCTGTACGAAAATCTTATTCTTTTTCTTGATTCGAAATAGCCCGGTGTTTTGCAAATTTGCAATCGCCTTATGATTCTCGTAAAGAGCCTATTTTTACAAGCTTTTATAAAACTTACTTTTACTTTTCGATTATCCATCCTACGACATGTATGAAATATATAGAACAGTAATTTTCTTGATCGTACTCGTGCAACACGTATGTGCAATATTGTATATTATGTATTCGTAAGTCGCATTAAATTCGTTGGATTAAGTTCGATACGTATAGGTATGTATAGCGTAAGTTTAGTTAGATAGGTAAGTACCTATTTAACCGACAAAATTTCTGATCATCATGCTTTGGCTTTAAGATATACAATCGGAAATTAGGTATTACAACACCTTATTTTGGATACCACTCATGTTTGATATATAATAGTCAAATTCGGTATGTATGTGGCTTTAGTTTTAATATTTTGGTAAAATCGATTTATCAAACTCACTTATAGATAAGAGCGCCGAGGGCGACCAGGGTTGTTAGAGGTGAAAGACTGAGTGCGGGGGTGCGGGCTGCAGTGCAGAGCAATGACCTGGCCGGGGGCCCCGCCGCCAGGCCCGGCCGGCCCCGGGGATGCCCGCGCCTGTCGCGTCGCGCATGTCATGCACTGTTCATAATCGTGCTCCCCGAGGGTGCTCCATGTAATGTAGCTCCTATGTAGATAATACCTAGGTACTGGTTGAACGCTTCTTATTGCGAGTTGAATTGCCATACGATTGATTAAGCTGTATTCCATTGCGGAGCGAATGTACGAAATGTAGAGGTGAATAAACTTTGATTGAGCACTAATGTGCCACTTCTTTGTCAATCGTAATAATTATGTAGTGTTGATGTAAGATCATTTCGATTTAAGAAGTTTATTTTCATTTAAGATGGCGTAGATATTCGGGGCTACTCTAATTTGTTGGGTATTTTACTATAGTATAAATATACGTGTAACGTGTATAAAAAGACGAGAGCGCGGAGGCGCGTCTCGTCGCAGGTGTGCGACAGCTGGCGGCCGGTGCGACCTTGCAGCGGCAGCGCCAAGGTTCCGGCGGGCGTTGACCTCGCACCGCGACGCTATCGACCGCCATAGCCACGTCGTCGCCCGAACCTCGCCGTACGCCGCTCAGGAGATATCTCATAATCCCTCTGCAGCTGACGCCCTTGATTCTGTGAATTCATACGAAAAAGTTTGATACCGAAAATGCGAGCTACGTGACCGGTCGGGCCGGTCGGTCAGGACACGGCTAGAGTTGCGCGAGGACGGCGAGGACGCGCGGCGGGTGCGGGGCGGCGCAGGGTCTATGGCCGGCGCGGGCGCGGCCGACGACCGCCGCCTCACCTGCCCAGCGGCAGCGCAGAGAGCCACGCAATCTCTTATGTTTTTTAAACGCTACCTTTAACATTTTCATGAATTCGAGATCTACCATTTATTCGTGCCCGAATGTTCGGGGCACCACCGGCACGATCACTACCTACACCCTGACTACGAAACGTTACTCACTCGTAAAGGCGGAAACAAATTACCGGACACGTCCAGCTGCTGCGGCTGATCCTTTTTGATAATTCTGTTCTCTTAGTACTTTTAACATAATTATCTTTCTTATATCGCGACAAAAAGTAGCCTATGTCCTTCTTCCCCAGGATGCATTCCATCTCCTTGCCAAATTTTATCGAAATCCGTTCAGTGGTTTAGACGTGAAGAAAGTATCTATATATATATACTTATAATAAATCTGTAGAAGTGAAAATTCTGTACATTGAAAATGTCAAAAAAATAAATGGCAGGGGTGTTACTAGACCGACACCGAACCCAAAAATGGGATTCAAAAATTTTTGTCTGTCTGTCTGTTTGTTCAGGCATCACGCAAAAACTACCGGTTCGATTACGATGAAACTTGGTATAATTATTCTTTAATATCCTGGGCACCACACTGGGTACTTTCTATGCCGGAAAAGTATATACTACAATAAAAAACAAACTTCATTTTGCGGTTCGATCCCTAGACCCGATTACTGTACCAACCGCAAATAATAAGTTTGTCGTAGGTTAAGTCACCCGCAATGGAGTTCATTTTTATTCCTTTTAGTTTTTAGAGTTATTTAGGTTTATTTTTATTTAAGTCGTAGGTATAGATTTTAATTTTAAAGTATAGGTAGTATATTTGATAGTGTACATAGTGACCGTAGGTTATTTTATAATACTGTTAGGTATTATTAGTCATTCGTATAGATATTAGTTTTTAGGGATTTTGCTTATTTATTGAGTTTAGATTAGTTATCATCAGAAATAGGTTTATTTAGGTGTGTCCGTTTCAATCGCGCGGCCACGACGTTTTTTTTTTAAAAAAACCATGCCAATATTTTGTAACAATTTGTAAAAGTTGATTCCCAAAACCATAAATTTGTCAAAGCTATGGTTAAAAAGTTATAAGGGTTTGAACGTGGCCGCGCCATTGAAACGCGGCGAACCGCGCGGCCACGGAGATCTTTAAAACTAAGCATTGCAGAGACCTGAAATTTAGGTAAATAACAGATTGAATTTGTAAACAATTTGTAAAAATATAGGAAAAATTCCTGGGTTTATATTTTAGGAGCTGCAAGACTTAAACCTCATGGCCGCGCCATCGAAACGGTGTGAAACACGTTATGGCCGATATCTCGCTGAAAAAGAAAAAGACGTCTTGAAGTTTTTTGTAAAACCCAGATTTGAATTTGTCAAAACTAGTAAAAATACAACAAAAAATCCTAGGTTTACATTTCAGGAGCTGTGTACGGAATCATCAATACGTCTTGAATATGTCGATAGGGTGACCATGGCTTAGTGTTTACAGAACACTTTCCACCTATTTTTAACCGACGAACAAAAACGGAGGTTCTTAAGTCGACGCGTATATTTTTTTTTTATATACGACCACACATAACTTTTTAAAGAGTAGTCCGATTTTGATCATTCTTTTTTTATTGGAAAGGGTATTATACCCCAAAGTTGGTCCCATATAAATTTGGAAAAGAAATTCCAACCCTAAGGGTGGGAAAATAGGGGTGATTTATTGTTCACTCACAGATTTGCATGCTGAGATGTGTATTATTACTCTACTCAGTGCCACATATTTCTGCCCTTTGGCAAACAATTAGTACCTAGATTATAGCCACAAAAAATTATAAAATAAAAACTTTTTAACAAAAAAATCAAACCGCCGAAAAAACTGAAAAGCAAAAAATAATAAACCTTTTTTATTTAACCTTATTAACCAAGTTCTTAAACTAATGTAACTTAGTTATTAAGGTTAAATAAAAAAGGTTTATTATTTTTAAAGAAATAAACATAGTTTTGTATCTTATCGTTTCAATAGATTTTTTCACGGCTTCGCTCGCGTTAATTGAGAATTTGACAATAAATTTGGAAGAAAATATTCTTAAGACATGTGGCACCATCTACGATAAAAACCACGTTTTGATAGTTTTTTTTCGGAAACTACTTTTTTCGGGATAAAAGGTACCCATGCCCGTCTCCGTACACCTGAAAATCTATATGCAAAGTTTCAGGATAATCGGTTCAGTGGTTTAGGCGTGAAATAGTAACAAATAAACTTACTTTCGCTTTTATAATATTATATATATATAATAATATATAGTAAGGATTTTCATTTAATTTAGAATCCTTGAGTTATTCTAATATAATACGTGCTAAGTTTTCTGTAAAAGATAAGCCATGGTCACCTTATTGAAATATTCAAGACGCACTAAAAATTATATTATTATGATAAAAAACTGACTGAAAAAAATCAGAAATCCAATCACAAAATAGTTTTATTTAGCTTAACTCATCGATGAAAGCCTAACCGTTAGTATGTCTCGTCCGCAGGGCCCTTCGCGGAGGCGTAGCACAAGCGCACAGCGCTGCAGTGAGCGGTCAGCGCGGGCACGTGACGCGCGGGAGCAGAGCGCGGCAGTGCGCAGGAGACAGCACCGGCGGCAAGACGGACAGCGCGCGGCAGCCGGGGCCCGCGCCGCGCGCCTCGGGGCGGACGCCCGTCCCCCCGCCGAGGCGCCGCTGGGTCCCGCCCTCCACCCTGCGACACCACGAGGTGCCCGACGGAGATGCCAAGCACGACATCATATTCCGTAAGGTGAGTGTGCGCCGCCCGCGGCCCCGCCGCAGCCCCCGCGGCCCCCGCCGCCCCCGCCTCGCTCACCCGCCGCCTTCTGTCCGCAGGTCCGAGGTATCCTTAACAAGCTCACGCCGGAGAAGTTCCAGAAGCTGAGCGATGACCTGCTCGGCTTGGAGCTCGACTCCGACAAGGTGCTTAAGGGAGTGATCCTTCTCATTTTCGAGAAGGCGCTCGATGAACCTAAGTACTCGTCGATGTATGCACAGCTGTGCAAGAGGCTAAGCGAGGAGGCACCTAACTTCGAGCCGCCCGGTCAGCCCTGCACGTTCAAGCTGCTACTCCTGAACAAATGCCGCACCGAGTTCGAGAACCGTGCACAGGTACCGCTCGCCTCTCACACTTAGCGCAAGCGCACTCTATAAGTAGCTACAATGCTGTTTGATATACGATTTATTTTCGCTAGGCGTTCGCCGCGTTCGAGGACAAGGCGTTGCTGCCTGAAGAGGAGGAAAAACGACATCTTGCAAAATGCAAGATGCTCGGCAATATCAAGTTTATAGGAGAACTCGGCAAACTGGAGATCCTGGCCGAGTCCATCCTGCATCGATGTATTCAAAACCTGCTGGCGCGGCGCGCGGCCGCCGAGCACCACGAGGACCTGGAGTGCCTGGCGCAGCTGGTGCGCACGTGCGGCCGCGTGCTGGACTCGGAGCGCGGCCGCGGCCTCATGGACCAGTACTTCGCGCGCATCGAGACGTTGTCGTCGTCGCGCGAGCTGGCGCCGCGCATCCGCTTCATGCTGCGCGACACGGTGGAGCTGCGGCGCGGCGGCTGGGTGCCGCGCGCGGCCGTCACGGCCGAGGGGCCCGTGCCCATCCACCAGCTGCGCCACGACGACGAGCACGTGCCGCGGCGCGACCGCGAGCGCGAGCGCGACCGCGACCGTGACCGCGACTCGCTGTTCCGCGGCGGGCTGCGCTCGCGGCCGCTGGACGACGTGCTGGCGGGCCTGAGCCTGCAGCCGGCTGCGGCGCTGGTGCCGCCGCCCGACAAGCTGTTCGGCAACGGCTTCGGCGCGCCGCGCGACGGCTACCGCCAGCGCTCGGCGCCCGGCTACTACCCGCGCCAGGGCAACAACATGCACTACAACAAACACTCGCAGACCAACCAGCAGGGCAACGGCTCCAAGGTAAGCACATTTATTTCATCATTACATTAAGTTCAGTGTATCTTGGGGTGTTTTGAGTTCGGTAATTCGGTACCCTAATTGTGTGTAGGTTGCTATACGTCGGTTAGCTGTACTAACCGCATTAAATATCGATACGATCGAACCGTGGCAGTGAAATAACTGATAAATATTTTAGCTGGGTTGACAAGTTCTTCAAATATATTTATTGAAATTGAGTCTGCAACGCAGGGGAGTCTATGAATTTTTAGAATAAAATCGATCCGAACCTTGATTCCTACGGACGAAACCATTTTTTAGGTGCTAAAAAAATAAACGAAAAACAAAGAATAAAAAAGCAGTTGTGAAAAATAAGTATGTACTACTTATTTTTCACAACTGCTTTTTTATTCTATTATATATCTGGTATATATATATCTGGTATTTTTGGTACTTTCAAACTCAAATGGCAGCCATCTTAATTGTAGACTTTGTTGTAATATTAAAAAATGTTTAAGGGCCTGTACTACCTCAGATGACGAAAATTGTCTTAGCATTAATGGCTTTAGTTTCAACAATACTGCAGTATTTACTTTGTAATTATTATCTATATATATAAAAATGAAACCCGTTTTCCGTTGTCACGACATAACATGAAAACGGCTTGACCGATTTGGCTGATATTTTTTTTGTAGTTTTCTAATACTCTGTACAAGGTTCTTACGGAAAAAAAAAATAAGAAAGTTGCTTCACGCGAACGAAGTCGCGGGCGAAAGCTAGTATACAATAAAGACGAGGACTACTGCGAGGTGTCTGTTTCGAAAACACGATTGCATACAATTTTCTGGATACAAAGAAATTTCAAAGTTACCTCCAAACCGTACAATAAAAGAAGAATAATCTATGAAATATCTATGATCTCTAATAATCTATGACATAGTGATCTATCAACGCACATCCCAAACCACTGGAGGGCTGAAATTTGGCATGCAGGTAGATGTTATGACGTAGGCATCCGCTAAGAAAGGATTTTGATAAATTCTACCCCCAAGGGGATAAAATAGGGGATGAAAGTTTGTATGAAAAATCTTATTCCTTGAGTTAATAAACTTGAAACTTAGCACGACAACTTATCTAAATAAATTATGAAGATTGTCAGTTTTTTTTTCTTCTAAACTACCCCCTAATAAGGGATTGGGGGGTTTCAAAGTTTGTATGGAAGAATTTTAGCGCACAGTCCGGTTGACTCGAAACTCAGTATTTATACTATTTAAAGTAAAGAATAATGTGTATCAGGGTTTTTTGAAAATCTACCCCTGACGGGCTGAAATGGGGTAGTCAATTTTTCAGGGGAGGATTTTACTGCATGGCTTGATTGACTCGAAAATTAGTATAGATAATCTTTGAGTCAAGTTATGAATACATCCCAAACGATTTTTTTTATATTCCATCCCTGTGCGGATGAAAATGAAATACAGTTTATATGAAAAATCTTATTCATTTAGTTAATAAACTTGAAATTTGCCTAAGTAAGTAATAAAGTTTATCATTATAAGTTTTTCAAAACTACCCCTCAAAGGGGGATATAAGGGTGTTAAGTTTATGTCGAAGAAATTGAATGCGCGGTCTGAGTAACTCGAAACTCAGTATTGATACTTTTGACAGAAAATCATTAATAATAAATATGTAAAGTTGTCGAAAATTTACCACTGACGGGACAAAAACGGGTAATTCGGTTTTTAAGGGGAGGATTTGAACTTGAAACTGTATGTTACATTTTCACGCCTAAACTACTGAACTTCTGATTTGGCATAGATATAGATGGCATCCAGGGGAAGCACATACTTTTTATCCAGTTAGCACGTTCCCGTGAGATAATTTCCGACACCCACGCGGGCGAAGCCGCAGGCAGAAGCTAGTACATAATAATTCTTAAGATTATATTTAGCTCAGCCACATTTTACCAATCGGCATGCAAACATTTGAAATTATTTATATCACTATAATTACAATTATTTATTTAGATCAATTTATAAATTACTATTAGAAAATTCTTAAATCATCAACATAATTAAAAATATATGTTTGTATTAAAAGGAAAATATAAATTAGTATCATTAGATTATATATCATGTCATTGCTATTACAAATATCTATCTATCTATTTTTCTCTATGGCAATGGTGCCGATGTCGACAATTCTGCCAATGTCAGATGTGATATGAAAAAACAATTACAAATATCATTATTAGTACAATTCGAAAATCAAAATGTCAGAAATCAAAATGTCAGAAATCAAAATGTCAAAAAATCAAAATCAAAAGTCATTTATTCAAATTAGGCTGAGAATCAGCACTTTCCGAACGTCAAAATTATAAAAGACAGTCTCCCAAAAACGCCCGCCCTTCACCACTTCCTAGTGCTATCGCTGGGAAGAAGAAGTGGCGCAACAAACTCCCCAGCAGCACAGCTGACTGTTCAGTTAGAAAATACTTGATACTTGATTGTATACAATACTACCGTTAAGTAATTAACATTACAAGGCACATAACATAAAATTAAATAACTTGCAATATGTCAGCTAGCTACGCCAATATTCCAACAAATATAATAAAAACTATACGTACTCAAGCTGAAAAATAATTAATTAAAATGTAAATTAAAACTTACTATCTAAATAAAAGCCTCCAGGCATAAAGGGCATGACAGCTTACATATTTATGCATAGCTGGGTTCTGGTCACATAGCTGTCACTTGAAGTCACAGATGAAAAACTAGGACCATCGAAGTAAAATAAGTTAATACTAATAACAATAACCTGTCAGTAAGCTAATTCTGGAGAAAGAACATGAACATTGTCTTGAGTTAATTAGGGCGACCAACTATTCTTATCGTGTAAGTAGTCGTTGATGGAATAGTAAGCCTTTGAACAAAGGTTGGATTTTACTTGAGCTTTACAAGGCAAGTCTAGCAAAGAAGAGGGTATCTTGTTATAAAAGGTTATACCAAGCCCAACAAATGAGTTATGAACCTTATGAACCCGTGAAAGGGGGGCACGTAGTTTGTCCTTATTTCTAGTGTTAACACTGTGAATATTACTGTTTTTAGTGTACAAGTGCAAATTTTGCCTAATATGTAAGACTAGCTTCTGCCCGCGGCTTCGCCCGCGTGGATGTCGGAAATTATCCCACGGGAACGTGCTAACAGGATAAAATTTATGTGCTTCCCCAGAATGCCATCTATCTCGCGGGCCCTTTGTGGTTAATTACAGTAGAAAACCAATTGTGTCTCATTAGTGGTGATTAAAAGGGTACCTATATGATATCTTTACATAAGTACCTACCTAATTAAAAAAAAAAACTCAATAACAGAAAATTAAATACCTACCTAAATAAACCTATTTCTGATGATAACTAATCTAAACTCAATAAATAAGCAAAATCCCTAAAAACTAATATCTATACGAATGACTAATCCTACCTAACAGTATTATAAAATAACCTACGGTCACTACGTACACTATCAAATATACTACCTATACTTTAAAATTAAAATCTATACCTACGACTCATATAAAAATAAACCTAAATAACTCTAAAAACTAAAAGGAATAAAAATGAACTTCACTGCGGGTGACCCAACCTACGACAAACTTAGTATTTGCGGTTGGTACAGTACAGACAGTGGTAATCGGGTATAGGGATCGAACCGCAAAATTAAGTTTGTTTTTTATTGTATATACTTTTCCGGGATAAAAAGTACCCAGTGTGGTGCCCAGGATATTAAAGAATAATTATACCAAGTTTCATCGTAATCGAACCGGTAGTTTTTGCGTGATGCCTGAACAAACAGACAGACAGACAGACAGACAAAAATTTTTTTAATCACATTTTTGGGTTCGGTGTCGGTCTAGTAACACCCCCTGTAAATTATTTTTTTGATATTTTCAATGTACAGAATTTTCACTTCTACAGATTTATTATAAGTATAGATATTGGCGAAGATGAATTGTGATGCAACCGTGAGAATACCAAAATGTTTAGAGAAACTCTGGCACTTAGCTGGTAAGATCAAAATGTCAAAAATAAAAAAAGACATACATCAAAATTTAAAAAATCAATACTTTTCTCCGATAGGAACTCAGTTACACTATAGTACGTTTTATCTACCAAAAATTTCTCTATTTTTTCGACAAGAATCGACTTTTATTTTTGGTGTGAACATGTGCTGTTTGTGCACTACCACAAACAGGCTCCGTAAGTCAAAAATGCAGGACGCACTGATTGAAGATCTTAGTCTTTAGGCTCTGTGAAATACTTAAAGAGAAGACTCGATGAAGCTCCCTAAACGCTGCCCATCCCAGCTAAAATATTTTGTTGACCTCTCAAAGTTGTTCTTACCAAACTGCAGAGTTTTCCGTAGGTAAAAATATTCGGACAACCTTGAAAGCATTAACATTGATAGCAATTGTTGAACATAACCTGGGTTTTGTCCAAGTTCATGCGGAGACCAATGCGTATGAATCAACTAGGCTGTACAGCATCTGCTGCAAGTCATGCAGCGATTCAGCCGCTATGATAATGTCATTTGCAAATATTAAGTGTGAGATGTACTCCCCGTTGATGTTAATGCCTCGTCCTTTCCAGTTTAAGCGTCTTAAATACATCCTCCAATAATATTAGAGAACTACATATTTCAGGGAAATTACGTCCCCCTTCTCTCACCCCTTTACATGGATATGTTTAGTTCGCTGATCTTGAGGTTGGACTGTCATTGTCGCGTTTTCATGAAGATATCTCAGCACTTAGATGTATCGCCAACGGAATTGGCATCAATGCAGCGACTCCAAAACAGACCAGCACCCTAATTGCGTAACACACGATCAATCGTAATCGGTTTCATTTTGACAGTTCAACAACATTCATTGCGTTATTTACGTGTTGAGCAGACAAATTTTTCGAACTTATGAAGCAATGGATTAGCAATTTGTTTCAAAATGATTTCCGATTAATTGTGTGTTACGCAATTAGGGTGCAGGTCTCAATAGAGTCAAAAGTACTTATAGAAGCACATGTCTATTTGAGTTATTATAACTATATTAGATCTCATCATCGCGCGTTCGTATTTTACAAGATCGACGATGATTTCCGAAGCGCCTATTTTTTTGTTGGACTTCTGTACGAAGGTTACCTTGGTAAATTAGCTAAATTATTCATTAGTACATTATAAATTAACTATTTTCTAGTTAATTTAAAATGGAATAATTTAACTTTTTTAACTTTCAATATATTTCCATTTTATTCTATAGGTAAAAGACGTCGATTTCGCATAATAATATAATCATAATTTAATCATTTATTACCAAGCCTACGTCCATCAACAGTCTAGTTCACCCTAACTGAATCAGTTTGACAGTGCGACTGAGCGAAATAGGGTACATGGCGCGGGGAAGTGGGGGCAAAACATGAATTTCAGCTGAACTATTACAAGCCTTTATGATGTAATTTCCCATAAAACTTTTTTTTTTACTTGAGTTTTTGGATACCAAATAAATCACGATCTGTCTAGTTAGCTGTAAAAACTTGCAAGTAATCTGTGCAGAACACGGTGGGCACTGCGGGCAGCATAATGTTATGTTATGTTAACAGTAGCATATTTGATTTTGAATACATAACAAGACATGTATTCAAAATCAAATACGCTACTGTTTGTTGTCCATAACGAAAAAATTAATAAAAAAATACCTGCAAGTATTCTTTGCGCTGATCTTTCTTTTTTTTTTTTTCTTTTTTGATCTTTTTTTTTTCTTTTTTTTTTTTTTTTGTATCATATTATGTGTACGTATAGCCTAACGTCACACGTTCGAATCACAGTCACCACACCACAGTTCGAATTTCTTTCCAAGAGCTTGGGCTTGGTGCATGCGTATTCATCCCGACTCCGTTCACTTATTTATTTATTTTATTTTATAATATTTTACATAATTATATATAGGTATTTAAATAATAAAATAGATTATTTATTTATTTATTACTGTAATTGCCCGTGACATCACAGCGGGCCCTATCAGAATATCAGCGCTGCGACATTTATTTTTTAAATGTCGTAGCATCATGCTGAGATAGGAGCCTTTTGGCCTCGTACAGGACTTTGTTTTATTTTTATTTTTGTTACTTTTTTTATATAATTTGTTTTTTTTTTATTTTTGGTTGTGTTTAGTTTAGTTTTATGATCTTCTTGTGCGAGTAGCAATAAATACTTTTTCTTTATTTCTTCACGACTCCGACACGCACTGGGCCGGTTTTAATAGTAGCAGTATTTTAATCATTATCTAGTTATGTTCAGTTTGAACATTACTTTATCTAAATTAGGTATCTAATATTTTTTACAAAAATACAAGCTCATCAGCTGTTTACCACCCATGCGCCCTAGTCACGTAGCACGCGCCGCCGATAGTGTAAATACAGCGGTTGGGCGAGTCTAATATTCGTTACATAATACTGGACAAATTGCAGATATCAAACTGTGTAATAGTACGTCATTATACGGTCATTATCGGGTTTGTATTTTGTGTAACCTGACTAGTATTGACCTATAATATTACTATAACCAGTATTCTTTTGCTTCGCCTGCAGTAATGAGTTAGGAAGCTAAATTATAGCATCGTCGGGGTAATAAAATGTTGTATTAAAAAAAAAACATGAAATACAAAATACGCGCAGACAGAGCTAGTGTATAATTAAGTATGATTTGTGTCAGGACGGGTCGTCGCGCTCGAACAAGGCGCGCGTGTCGCCTTACACGGCGGGCGCGCTGCAGGACGTGCAGATGCGACCCGCCGCCAACTCGCTCATGTTCACCGCCAACAAGCTGTCCAAGCCGCAGCCGCAGCTGCCGCTGGCGCCCGTGCAGCAGAGTGAGTACCGCCCCGCCCGCCCCGCCCCGCCCCTCGCCCGCCTGCTCACCGGCCCTCTGTCCGCAGACGTGCTGACGCCCGCCTTCGCCAGCGCGCCGCCGCTGCTGAAGGAGCCCGCCATCACCATCAAACCCGCCGCCGACAAGAAGGACAAGCCGAAGAAGGATAAGGTGAGCCGCGACCCACGCCCGGCGACCGGCGGCAGGCCCCGCCCGCCGCCGGTCGCTGACGCCCGCTCTGCGCAGGGGCCCAACAAGGAGGAGGCGTGCCGGCTGGCCGTGGAGGCGGCCGACGCGGCGGCCGACGACGAGGGCGACGCCGAGCCCGGCCTGCCCGCGCTGCGCCGCCTGCGCGAGCTGCAGCCGCCCGACAAGGTGCTGCGGCGCTGCATCGCGGCCGTGCTGGAGCACGCGCTGCACGGGCCGCGCGGCGACGCGGGCGCGCTGCGGGCCTGCGTGCGCGTGGTGCGAGCCATCAAGCGCGCGCCCGCCGGCGACGCCGTGCGCGCGCTGGTGCACGCCGCGCACCCGCACGCGCGCCTGCCGCGCCTGCTGGCGGCCGCCGTGGAGCACAAGCTGGTGGCGCTGGCCGACGTGGGCGCGTGGTGCGACGCGGGCGCGCACCACCCGCTGCTGCTGGAGGTGCTGCAGGCGCTGGCCGAGGCGCTGGGCGTGGAGCGCCTGGGCGCGCTGTGCGAGGAGGGCAAGCTCAACGTGTGCGCGCACGTGGCGCCGGGCGGCGAGGCGGCGGCGCCCGACGCGCTGGAGGCGCTGGAGGCGCGCGGGCTGGCGGCGCTGGTGCCGCAGCTGCGCGTGCAGGCGCAGCTGGCGCGCCAGCTGGCGGCCGAGCCCGCGCCGCACGCGCTCTATCGCTGGATCAAGGTCGCTCATTCTGTTCAATCGTCCCTGGCTTATTTTTAAAATAAATGCATGCAGAATATGATTTAAAAAAGTCGCAAAATGATACATTAAAACCCAGCTAGGTTCCTCTTAAAAGCACATAAGTATAGCTTCAATACATTCGTATCCTACATACGCGCCTGCTGTTACCCATTCTTGGTCTCTTAAATGAGTCCACCGCTTACTATGTCTACGCCTAAAAGTCTGTCTAGTCTGTCGAGAGTGTCTAGTAAGTGTGCCCAAATAGTGCTAAATAACTTGTTAAAACCAAATGAATAGTACCTCTTCTGCTTAATCAATAAAGACAATGTTTAGTGATAGTGTGGTCATCATACGTCAGACTGATAGTGAAGCCAGCGTGCGATGAGCACACTCAAAAACGGTTTTTAAACAGGGCAACGAATTTATGCACAATTAACTCTGCTCTAATACAGTCCTCGCTATGCGAAAAATTACGAGTGTAATTGTATTATTATGAATTCTTTTTAACATGGCCAATAATATAATAATATCGTACACTCCATGGGTATGTCACAGTGACACCTACGTCAGCGTTGGCTCACAGAGCGGAACATGTCGCAGGCGAACGTGGAGCCGGCGGTGCGGCAGAACGCCGCCTTCGTGTCGGCGCTGGTGGCGCTGCTGGCCGAGCACGTGGCGCGCGCGGCGGGCGCGGGCGCGGCGCCCGACAAGGCGGCGCTGGAGCGCGAGAAGCAGCTGCTGGAGGCCTACGCGCCGCTGCTCACGGCGCTGCTGGAGGGGCAGCCCGAGCTGCAGCTGGCGGCCGTGTACGCCGTGCAGGTGCACGCGCACCAGCACCGCTACCCCAAGGGTGAGCCGCTCTACCGGCGATACACTACGGTCGTTGAAACAAATATAACAAAATGGATCGACTTGATAATATGTTCATTGTTCAGACAGGTTTTAAATTACTCTGTACTAGACTAAATTACAAACTTAGTTCAAACCAGGCTGACATTTGCCACTTTCGAAAATAACATTCAGGTGATTTTTTTTCAAGCCAGTGTTCGTAGGTTCTGATCTTACGCAAAATCGCCTCCACGCTCCTAGCGAAAATCACTGAAGGGATCTATCAATCAATTCTACAAAGTTGATACGACAGAGGGGCTTTCCTTTAAACTGCCTATTCTAGGTACCATTTTCAAGCTCTGTACCAAAAATCAATTAAATAGGAGCAGTTAGTAGTTTAGTCGCAAATGATTTTTTAAGTTTTTGCACCGTATGAACACGATGTATCTTTCCTAACAGCTGATTATGTCTAAGCATAATGTCATGCACCTTACAACGATAAAGACGTCGCCACATCGTTACCTAGGCATCTAAGGTCAGTCAAATTTATTTACAAAGGGTGGGTGCGTTTTATTCTGATTTGTAAGCCATTTAGTTTGTTTGAAAAAAATATTTTCTCATTTTTGGCGCTTTTTATTTTTATGCCGTATCGAATTAATACTAAACACGTATAGTATACGTAGTGTAATTTAATGCCCCTCTGTCATATCAACTCTGTATATCAATTTTAAAGACGAAGAAAAAATCATTTCAAAGAAAATTAACGTGCATAATATATTCATCATCATCATCTGCCTAGCCTTTTCCCAACTATGTTGGGGTCGGCTTCCAGTCTAGCCAGATGCAGCTGAATACCAGTATTTTACATGGAGCGACTGCGTATCTGACCTCCACAACCTAGTTACTGGGTAATACGATACCCCTTGGTAAGACTGGTTGTCAGACGTTCGGGCTTCTGACTATCCGTAACGACTGTCAAAGATCCACGAATGACAGCCGGGACCAACGGCTTAACGTGCTATCCGAGGCACAAAATCAAAATTAATTTATTCAAATTAGGCTGAGAATCAGCACTTTTCGAACGTCAAAATTTCAAAAGACAGTCCCCCAAAAACGCCCGCCCTTCACCACTTCCTAGTGCTACCGCACGGAGGGGTCTCGGTATGTAAAGATGGTCACCCATCCACAGACCAGCCGCGGCAAGAGTAGCTTAACCTGACCAATCGACCTGTGCGGCTGTTTCGATTATTTAGCCACGGGCCCCTATAAAGTACATATATTATTATAGTAACAAAATATGAGAAAAACGCATTGTTTCGGAATATATATATGTTTTTGTTTGGGCCATTTTATGGATGATTATGTCCTTCCAACAGTTTACACGGCCAAGGTACTTAAATGTAAAATAATATTTTAGATAATTTATAGTAACTCAAGACCTATGATTGTGGCATGATTTAGTTTGTATGTGATGTAGAAGCAGAATATTAAGATTTGTATAGGAAAAAATATTCTTTTTAAAAAAATACATGTTAATTTAATACCATAGGCAAGGCAGATGACGAATAAGTGCGCTCTCTGCGAGAGAGTAGCAGCGGAGGAGTAACCCGATGATGTTTCACATCAAAAATTTAAAATAACTTCGGAAATTTTAAATACACATTTGTAAAATAACGTTTATTGTCACTTTATTGCCTTTGAAATTAGGGTCATGGTTCCTTTCAGCGTTTTTCTCTATTACTTGTAATTTAGAACTACCCATTCTGGCTAGAAAAAGAATGAGTCTGAATGTGCACGTCGCGCTCGTCGATGTGACTACGTCCGCTTGGCCTCGCAGGCATGCTGCTGCGCTGGTTCATGTACCTGTACAACCTGGAGGTGTGCGAGGAAGACGCCTTCCTGCGCTGGCGCGAGGACGTCACCGACGCCTACCCCGGCAAGGGCGAGGCGCTGTTCCAGGTAATTACCACACGACCACGTAATAAAATTAAATGTAGCCCAACGAATTTTTTCCACAAAAGCAAATAAATATACTGCTGTGTAAGGCGAAAGTGCTAGGGAAGCCCGCAAAATATTTAGTTTCGTTTTTTTTTTGTACTTGATTATTACTATACGAACTGATATTGAGCTACTAATTTCAAAAAACATGGAAAATTTTAATTTCGGAATGTTATAGCGCATCCCCCTTCTACATTTAATATTATACAAAACCAATTTAATATCTAATTTTATAAATATATAAGCAGGACTTTTGAGATGGGGCAGCAAAGGTACCTTAACCGTTATAGTTACAGGAAACATCCTCATGAGACCGTCCTTAACTTTCTGATTGCTAACTGAATTAAAACATTTTGGGAGACAGAGGATGGTACAGGTAACTAGGAAAACGCCAATTCAGAAGTTTTATTTTATGATGCCAATCAGGTTTTGTTTTCAGTTTCATAAAAGGATTAAAAGACTATAGTTTTAGAGCAACTGAGGTTAGAGTAGAGGAAAAGCCACAATACGTAAATAACTTCCTCCATACATATCGTAAGATAATAATGTGGATAGAAAAAAATAAATTGACCCCATGAACACTTCATAGACGGAGTCTATCACCCCTGAGGCGTTTCGTGTACTGTAACCTCAGTTTGGTCCTGAAGAGTCTTTTAGTCCTTATACGAAACTACACCGATTCGCGTCATAAAAAATAACGTGGGAATTGACGTTTTTCTTGCTGAAAGTTTTCCTGTAGCTACAAGGATTAAAGTACCTGTACTTGCTGCCCCGTCTCAAAAGTCCACACTGCAACATTGAATCTGCGAAAATCCGAGATTATTGCAAACGCCCGGACTATTGAAAACTAAGAAAGATTTTCGTAATCATACGAGATATATTATTAGGATTATTGTAAATCCAACTTATCGCGTAAGAAAGCGGTGAGTATGTATGAGCATTGATTGGCGGATAACTGATAAAAGCACTGATGTTCAGTTACATTCGAGTCATGGTTTTGACTAACCAGAATACAGATGTCATCATTTGACTCTCAGGTTGATCATTCCCAACATGTGATATTTTGTTCACTCAGCACCATTGTAGGTACAGTCAACAGCAAAAGTAGATGATCAAAATCAGAAATTCAATACTAAAGAACGGACTTCGCGTCAGAACTGTGTGGCGTGTACATGACATTTTTATTCGGTTAGCGAAACTTCACTGACATGATGGTTTCGGTATGTAATAGCTGCAGTTGACAATAAATACTTTAAAGTGAGCGAGTTCCTCCCCATGTAACTACTGCTGGGTACATAATGCTATTATTTTGTAGGCAGGTGCTCTGCTATCAAGACCTAGTTGACGATGTTTACTAGTACTAGGTAAATGATTTGCTATAGCACTACTGTATCTATGTATGACTCAGTTGATGCTTAGTTTACAGATAAGATCCCAGAGCGATAAGACACAACTTATTTTCTAAAGCATAGAACTTTCGGTTCTAAGTAGTCTCTCGTTTACTTTTAATACCTGTACGTTTGTGGAGTTGGCTCGGTGACACCTGCGCAGGGACCAGGTGAGAAAGGTAACTAAAAATCAGAGTTACTTAACTTAATTTTTAATGACTGATTTTTATATATATTTTGTAGAATATTACTCTGAAGTAATATCAAAAAAGTCAGACGCTTTCCATGGGCCAGAACTTTTGTCAGACGCTTTAAAGCTCTACAAAAAATACATGAACTTAATTTATTTTTAAATGTCTGATTTTTATATATGTTAGATAACTATTACAAAGTTATATTTAATGAATCAGACAAATTGTAATGACCAAACATCCCCTAAACACAAATTACTCAACCAAGAGTATGAGCGCGAGAGCACTGTACATGCGTTTCAGAGCGAGTGAGACATCCATGGTGACTCGGTTCCCCTTTTTTTAAACTCACAATCTGTTTCAGTATGTGTGTGTGTATATGCCAGGTGCACACACTGTATATTATACAGTATAGTTCTAAGTTCTATATTTGGGTTTATGAAACTACATGTTTTTGTCAGTTATATTGTGTGATTTGTGAGTGATAAGTTATTTTCAATAAAGAATATGGAAGAATCCTCGGAAGTATCATTAAAATGTACATTTTGTAAAAAGTCTCATGATGATAAATTAATATTATTTAAAACCGGCCAAGTGCGAGTCGGACTCGCCCATGAAGGGTTCCGTTACGTTACGATTTATGACGTATTAAAAAAAAACTACTCACTAGATCTCGTTCAAACCAATTTTCGGTGGAAGTTTATATGGTAATGTACATCATATATTTTTTTTAGTTTTATCATTCTCTTATTTTAGAAGTTACAGGGGGGGGGACACACATTTTACCACTTTGGAAGTGTCTCTCGCGCAAACTATTCAGTTTAGAAAAAAATGATATTAGAAACCTCAATATCATTTTTGAAGACCTATCCATAGATACCCCACACGTATGGGTTTGATGAAAAAAAAAAATTTGAGTTTCAGTTCTAAGTATAGGGACCCCCAAATTTATTGTTTTTTTTCTATTTTTGTGTGAAAATCTTAATGCGGTTCACAGAATACATCTACTAACCAAGTTTCAACAGTATAGCTCTTATAGTTTCGGAAAAAAGCGGCTGTGACATACGGACGGACAGACAGACAGACAGACATGACGAATCCATAAGGGTTCCGTTGCCATTTGGCTACGGAACCCTAAAAAGTGCCAAAATATTTTAAAGAGAGAGAACAATCCATATCCTAAAATTCAGAGACGTAGTTTTACCGGATGATTTGTACGACAGTGGTTACCATCGTGAATGTTACAAATGTTTTACTGCTTTGCCGAAAAAATATTTAGGGGATGTTTGGTCATTACAATTTGTCTGATTCATTAAATATAACTTTGTAATACTTATCTTAATAACATATATAAAAATCAGACATTTAAAAATAAATTAAGTTCATGTATTTTTTGTAGAGCTTTAAAGCGTCTGACAAAAGTTCTGGCCCATGGAAAGCGTCTGACTTTATTGATATTACTTCAGAGTAATATTCTACAAAATATATATAAAAATCAGTCATTAAAGTTTAAGTTAAGTAACTCTGATTTTTAGTTACCTTTCTCACCTGGTACTTGCGCAGGTGTCACCGAGCCAACTCCACAAACGTACAGGTTTTAAAAAGTACACGAGAGACCACTTAGAACCGAAAGTTCTATGCTTTAAAAAATAAGTTGTGTCTTACCGCTCTGGGATCTTGGACTATTACGATTTGGCGGCAAATTGAAAATTGTCTGCGTCACATGTCGTCAGCATGAATTTAACGCGAGAAAATTTTCGTACAATGATTTTTTATGACTTTCGATGTCATTTAAGTCAACAAGAAAGTTTATAGACTTCGATTGGCCTATCACGATGAAGCCCCATCTCGTGCCACTGTTTACAACTGGTTTAATGAGTTTAAACGTGGTCGCACTAATCTCACCGATGATCTGCGTGAGGGACTCTCTGGGGACCTCTACGGCGACGACTGAAGATAACATTGTTGTGCGGCGTATGATAGAGGAAAAGAGTGACTTGTTAGCAGATTCGGACAAGCTTAGGCATAGGTATGAGTCAAGTGCACAAAATCCTCCATGAACATTTAGCGGTCAGGAAGCTTTGTGCCCGGTAGATAGCTCATAATTTGACAGAGGCCCAAAAGCTCCGTCGTGTTGATTGGTGTCGTGAAATGGTTCAAAGATTTAACGAAGGTGACTCAAATGCTCTGTTCGACATACTTACGGGTTACGAAAGCTGGATTTATTGTTATGATCCTGAAACTAAAAGACAGTCTGCAGTCTGGGCATAGTATAAAGAGAGGAAGTACGTTATCTTCATACAAACGCACCGCGCGCGGCTTGTATGTGTGCGCCAAAGTATCTATGCGTCGCCGCACGCACACTTAAACAAATCTCGGCCCGTTTCGCAGCGCGCCAGTCGGGGCTAACATCGCACGAGGTACGCGCGTCACGGCTTTTTGGCACCGCTAAATTAATGAAAAATGTGTGATAATCGCAGGAGAACGTATTGCTGTGTGTTTGAGTGTTTATTTTATTGGTTCATTTTATCCTTTTTTTTTTTAATAAATAATACTGCTATGAATCTTGAATAAATTTCTGTGTTTGTTAGGAAAACCATTGTTGAACTTTATTGACTAATGATCACTGAATTAGTTATACAGAGATATGTGTTATCTCTGGCAAGGGCCGGGCTTTAAACTGATGAATTGGTGAGAGTACTATCAGTAACCTACTGTTTACTCGTGCTCATCACCGCCCCGCGCCGCCCGTCTGCTGGCCCGTCGCTCTTTCTTTCATCGTGAAAGGTTTCATCATCGTTTAGGTACCCAGACAATACAAGTAAAAAATACAACTTCCCGACCCTTGCCAATTTATTGGCACTGAATTAAAATTTTACTAAAAGTGATAACCCTGAGACAGTAGGCAATTATATCGCGGATTGTGCCGGAGATAGCCTACTTCCTCTCTTTATACTATGGTCTGGGTGTTTCCTTCCGAAGAGTTGCCAACTAAAGTGAAGAGAGGTCGAAGCGTGGGAACAAAGAAGGTGGCCTCGTTCTTCGGAAGGACAGATCATTACGCAACAATTGTTTTAGATTTAGAGGATCGAAAAACAGTTACTGCAGTAACACTAACAATTGTTTGCCACTTGTCTTGGAAAAAGTTCGGTTATTATTATTGTTATCTCCTTTATTTAAAATTAAACATATCAATTATATTTTTAAATATTAGAATATAAAAAGTATAAAAACATTTAAAAATATAAAAATTAGTAGCCCACCGGTATCGGGAACAGGGTCCAAGCTACCGGTGGTCAGGGCTCCAGAGAGAGGAACCTCCTGACAATGCGAGCCGTGTCCAGAAGTACCGCTTTCTGAATCAAGCCCTTGATCCAGCTGCCCAACGAGAGCCTCCTCAGGTGTTGGTCGAGGCTCTTGGCTATTAAGCCATTGGCTGTCACGACTATCGGCACAATGATCGCTGAGTCCACATCCCACATGTCGACAACCTCGCGAGCCAAGTCAAGATACTTGATTTGTTTATCTTTCTCGGCTTTCACGAGGTTCTCATCATGCGGGACGGTTATGTCAACATCATTGCGCGTCGCTCTGATCGATCCACCACCACTATATCAGGCTTATTGGCAACAATAGTCCTGTCAGTGATGATGGATCGATCCCAGTACAATGTGATATTTCCATTTTCGAGAACTGGGTCTGGCACATATCTGTAGTACGGCACCTCAGATTCCACAAGGTTGTATTTCAGAGCAAGTTGCTGATGGATTATCCTAGCTACAAGGTTGTTTCTATGCAAGTACTCTCCGTTAGCTAGACGAGAACACCCGGAGATAATATGCCTGATTGATTCCCCCGGCCGGTGGCATGCCCGACAGATGTCAACCGTGCCGTCTTTCACAATAAATCTCCGGTAATTGTTCGTCATCATAACTTCATCCATAATTGCACAGACAAAACCTTCGGTTTCTCCAAAGAGGTCACCGAAACGCAGCCAGGCTACGGACGCTAACGTAAATCTACATCGGGTCCATGTAGGGCCCGGTAAAAGCGTCCGTGAAGCTCCTTACTCTGCCATACTTCCATGCGATCATTGGTGTCACGCACTACTGGCTTGCGCCAGTTCTCTTTAGCCAAGGAGAGCGGGGTGAGGCCCTTGTCCACCGCAACCACATCTCGATGCATTCCCACGTCGGTTTGTAGGAAATATTCCCTGAGACTGCATATCTCGCGATTGTGGAGGGTCTTAGCGTTTAAAAAGCCTCGACCTCCACACTTTCGCGGGATATACAGCCTCATTACCGATGACCGTGGGTGATGCATTCGACTTGCAGTCAGCAGCGTACGGACCCTCCTGTCCAGGGTGTCAAGTTCGGTCTGAGTCCATTTGAGTATGCCGAAAGAGTACATCAAAACCGGCATGACCCAACCGTTGAAGGCACGCACCTTATTTCCGCCTGATAAAAGATTATTAAATACTTTTTTCAGGCGGCCAAAGAAGCGCTCCTTCAGCGATTGCTTCATGTCAGTAACATTGATGCCCAACGCTTCCGACATACCCAAATACTTATAGGTTTCGGCTGCGGAGAGGGTTCTAAGGTATGTGGAATCCGAGAGTTGGGTTCCCACGGATTCCACAATCTCCTCTCGCTTTACATGCATGACCGCACATTTGTCCACCCCAAATTCCATCCTGATGGCGCTACTGAAAGTTTCAGTAATTTTCAGTAGCTCCATCAGTTGCAAATTGTTAGGGGCAAAAAGTTTTAGGTCATCCATGTAGAGGAGGTGAGATATAACCTGACCACCTCTCCTCAGCCGATAGCCTAGACCTGAATCTTCCAGCAGCGTGCTTAGAGGATTCAAGGCTAAGCAGAATATGCCTCGCTCAATCCTTATCGGCTCGCTATTCCTCTGGATATTTCGACATCCTGGGTAGCGAAGGACCGTCCTCCATTGCCCCATACACGTCATCAGGAAGGTGCGCAGAGTTGTATCTACTTTATACAACTCCAGCACCCTCATTAGCCTTGTATGTGGCACCGAGTCATAGGCCTTGTAATCTATCCAACATGTCGACAGATCCTTTCGGGAACGACGAACCTGTTGGCTAATGGCCATATCAATGAGGAGTAGCTCCTTAGTACCGCGGGACCCATTCCTACATCCATTTTGAGAGATAGACATGATGGAGTTGGTGTCTATATGTTTATTAATCAGCATCATCATCCGGTAGGTGCGTGTCAGTCACAACTTGGATCGGTCGTTCCCAATCCCTGTAAACCCACCTTTCATCGCTCTGGAATGTGTGATTCTGAGTGTACCGCTCCACTCTCCGCCTGTACCGACGAATACGGTTTGCCCATGCACAGATCTTCTGCTTCAGGAAGTCGATACGCTCTGTGACGCGGGACACGTCAATCATATTTTAAAACTAGATGAGGGTGATGATTATTATTTATTTCCGAAAATAAAAGAAAACCTTCGAGGAAAACGTTTCATGGACGCCGAGGAAGCAGTGGCTGCGCTCCAAAATGCCATCGAAGAAACCCCTAAGGACCAGTGGGCAAAGTGCTTTTCTCAGTGGTACCATCGGATGCAGCGATGTATTGATGATATAATAAAACTAATAACTTGCTAGTTTGTTCAGTTTTTTATTTTCTAAGAACTTTCAGTGTCACTCTCGTATAATTTGACGGGGCTAAAAAGAAAATAATAAGTATTCAACTTTTTACAAAAAAGTCTATAACAAGAAGTTCTTATGCGAGTTTCGTCGCTTACACGGAGTTACCGACATAGCTTGCAGAGTAAGCAAGCTGAAGTGGCAGTGGGCTGACCGATGGCCGGTGAAACGACTCCTGGAGTGGAGTCGCCAAGCGTGGTGTAGGATGCCCTCCAGCTAGGAGAGACTGGATGCGGATGGCGGAGGACTGAGTGTTGTGGCGCAGCCTGGTAGACGTCTATGTCGAGCCGTGGACTGCGACAGGCCGAGTTGATTGATACATAATTATTATATAAAAAAGGGAAAAATATTTTCTTTATTTATTTTGTTAAAAAATTTGAGTACGTACATAACATGTTTTGGGAACGAGCCCCTCACATTTTAAGTATTTGCTCTTATCAAACTGAGATTTTTGCAAATATCCTGATAATAGCTCGAATGATTACGAAAACCTGTTTTAGTTACCAATGATCCCCAATAGGAATTGAGATGTGACGCATATTTTCCCCCGATTGGGTTTTTTTTTAACCGACGAAAACAGAGTAGTCCGATTTTGATTTTTTTTTTATTAGAAAGGGTATACCCCAAAGTTGGTCTCATATAAATTTGAAAAAAAAAAATTTAACCCTAAGGGTGGGAAAATAGAGGTCATTTATTGTTCACTCACAGATTTGAATGCCGAGTTGTGTATTATTACTGTGTGCTACATATGTATATTATTATGCCCGTTGGCAAACAATTAGTAGATTATAGCCACAAATAATTATAAAATAAACCTTTTTTACTTAACCTTAAAAATTAAGTTCTTAAACTAATGTAAGTATACCTTAATAATTTTGAGTCGGCGCCGTTTAAATTTAAGGCAATTTAGTGATCTTTGTTTATTGATTGTTTGGCGCCCACTCAAAATTACTTAGGTACTTACATTAGTCTAAGAACTTAGTTCTTAAGGTTACGTAAAAAGTTTTTTGTTTTTTCTCTGCGTCATGTTTGCCGCAAATAAACGTATTTTCTTTCTAATTGCAAAAGGAATTTCGCAAAGAATCTGCTTTCCCAATTATTATTATTCTGCGACACTCTGCGATAAAGATAATGTAGCTGCAGCGGAACAATGCAATGCTGGTAATAGGAAAGGTTTCCTCTACACAAATAAACAATTTTACCTCTTTTTATTTTTGGAACGAAGGTCCTTATCGCGCGTTGCGAAAGGGGGCTAGACGGAAAAAATTAAGACCAAAAGTTGGAACGACACTTTTTGCTATAGTTGTAAGCCGTGCGGCGTGCGCGTATTTCTCTGTCTCTCTCTCTCTCTGTGTGTGTTAACTTCGTTCCATCCGGGTGTCCCTTGACACCTCTCAAGTTTTATTTGAACCTCGATTTTTATGGTTCCCTACCATAGCCTATGGTAGAGAACCATAAAAATGGAGGTTGTGCAGTTTGGATACTGCTTTTAGGGCTAGATTTCCTGTGACCTGGCGTATTTTTCTCCATCGAATTATGGAGTCCCTAATGGGAAAAATAGTAGAAGTTGAAGGATGTTGAGTTGTCCAGCGCGTGATGTGTTTGCGTGTGTCTGCAGGTGAACACGTGGCTGACGTGGCTGCAGCAGCAGGAGTCGGAGGACGAGGAGGCGGAGGACTAGGAGACACGTCCCTGCGCCAGCGCCGCGCCGCGCTCGCCGGCTCATGTGCCGCACCGCTTTTATTTCGCGCTCATCTCATTATATAAATATAATTAAGCCAAATAGTTGAAATACCTACGTTTGTTACCCTTTAACGCTAGACGCGCCGCGCGCCACTGCCGTCGTCGGCGATTCCAGTGTTAAATAGGACAATTTTTAGGTTACTACGTAAACGAATATTAGTATCTCGAGATAATTTTTTGTAGGCCTTTTACTCGATTTTGATACTTTTTACAAATGTATACAATGTATAGTGTTCGTTTGGACGTATGATTGCACCCCGATCTGCCCTCTCCCAAGCAGTGAGCGTGTTTTAGTTGAAATTGTAAAAAAAAATATATATATGAAAAACTTAAATCAATTTTTATTATTAATATCATGATCATTTATTTTCAATGCTAAATGGACTTAGTGATAACTGTAAGAATGCTTAAATTTCATTGTATTATCAAATTTTAGAATTTTGTAACTAGATAAATAAAAACAAAAAAAAAACTGCCCTAAGGCATAAGAAATGTATGTTGAGTGAGTTGTAATAAAGTTGTGAACTGATGATGCAAATGCAACATTAAATAAGTAACATTGGTCAATATGTATTCAGGATGAAAAATAAACTTCAGTGTAATTTATTACAAAAACAGTAGTGAGTTTCATTTTTGTAAAATGGAGATTAGTCCGCTCTTCGTGTTCGTGTCGATGGCAACAGGTATTACGGGCTGGTGTCCGTAACTCCACGACAATGCGCGTATTTTGCGTACTCGTGCCGATGATGGTACGGTTTAATGTTGTTGGCCCAATTTCCTATATATAGTGTTGGGCCTAGTCATAGAAATGTAAAAAACAGAAGTGGCAAGGAGGCGTGTTTGTGTCGTCGCGGTGTGATCAACGCGATCATACACTAGGCAAATGGCCATCTTCGCGAGTTAGTGCGCTTTCGACCGTGATCATGATAAAATATAAAAATGCCGGTTTGTTCAGTGGTTTCCTGTAAAAACCGAAGTAAAAATAAAAACTTCATGGAATCACTTACCATTGTAAGTACAAGTATTTTACTGTATTTGTCTTTAAAATCGTGGTGTTTTCCACGATTTTACAAATCGTTAAATATTTCTTGGTTTTACTACGCTATTTTTGTTTTCAAATATTGCAGCGGCTGTACTATTTTAGCAGTAAATACATTTTTCCTTAACCACTACCTAAGTATGTCGCTAAGTGAAGTGGACAAGTAATGTAAAAATTACTCAACGATACTTTATTCATGCGGAGCGCAGCATAGTTCAGCCGCTGTGTCTTGCGGCGAGCTAGTGATGTGGTTGTGTTGATGCACTAACGTAGGCTATCGACAACAATGTCGATTACCCAAACATGATTCAAAATATGATTCGCGGCCGTAACCAATATGTATTTACAGAATTATAATCATTAAAGTCATCAACACAACTATCTAAGATCAAGTAATCCTACTGGATGACTATTTCATGAAATCTTGACATTTTAGGATTATGCTAACTTAACAAGTTGTATTACTGATTCTAATGATTATAATTCTGTAAATACATATTTGTTACGGCCGCGAATCATATTTTAATCAACACTTACAACTTAGTACTGACCAGCAAATTGCAAAAAACGTAATAAAATTTGAATTTCGCGGGCTACATTGGAGCGCATCCACTTTAATGCGTAAAAAACTAAAATGCCGAGTTGTGCAGTAATTATATGTAAAAATAGGTCAAATACCATCAACCTGAAGACAAATGGCGTGTCCTACCACCGGTAAGTAAACAATGAAGTCACTGTTTTATATTTTAAATCAATTTTTAAATATTTTGCTAACTTACTTCCGGAGCGGAGAGGATCACTAAACCGCACCCACCTTAGTCAACATTATTGTATTGATCACTAAACCGCACCCACCTTAGTCAACATTATTGTATTGATCACTAAACCGCACCCACCTTAGTCAATCATAAGGCAGCCGCAACCGTCAAGGTTCAAAGTTTGAATTAGAAAATTCGCGGTCCGTCGCTATTTGGTTAAATGCTTGTCTATAATACTGAGGGTTTCACTTCGATTAATAATTATTGATCGAAGGGGTTTCACATTTTATTTTATTTCTTTACAAATGTGTTGAAAATGTCGTATAACTCGCGTGAACATTGTATTATTACGCTCTCGGCTCCAATCCGGCCTCAGACGTAGTAACGAACTTAGCTCACATATAACATAACGTATTATTATATTAAAATAATTTTAGTAATAATAATTTAGTATAACGCTAAGACCCTCCACAATCGCGAGATATGCAGTCTCAGGGAATATTTCTTAGAAACCGACGTGGGGATGCATCGAGATGTAGTCACGGTAGACAAGGGCCTCACCCCGCTCTCCTTGGCTAAAGAGAACTGGCGCAAGCCAGTAGTGCTTGACACCAATGATCGCATGGAAGTATGGCAGAGTAAGGAGCTTCACGGACGCTTTTAACGCTTAACGGAAAACCACTATGCTGAAAATTGAAAGAGCTCAGAGGGCTGTTTTAAAAGTAAGCCTCTTTCTACCGTTTTACCATCCCACCATTGATGTATATGAGCAGAGTAAGGTCCTAACGGTTCGTCAACTTTATATTCTGCACACTGTTACCAAACAACATTCCCTATTGTCATTTGAACCCCAGTTGATTGAAAAAAAGCGTAGAAAAGATATAGTCTGTACTAAACCATCATTTAAAACCAGTTTTGCACATCGTTTCTTCTTCTACCAAGGTTGCAATCTGTACAATAAAATTAACAGGTGCTTGTCAATTTACTCTCTTCCAAAAACCAAATGTAGGGCGGTGGTTAGAGAATGGTTGCAAATCTTGGACTATAGCTCCACGGAAGATCTACTTTAATCATATAGACTAGCAGAATTAGAAAACTAGGTAAATACACACACACGTCCCCACACTACACACACACACGCCCCCACAATACACCTCCACACTACACACACACACCCCCACACTACGCACACGCATACATCCAATACACACCTTCACACTACACATATTATTATACGCACCAAACCTCTAACATACAAACCTTCGCGAGAGAGGCGACTTAGCGTTTGAATACTAAATTAATATCTTGTCTCAACTAAATTCTTATATACGTATCCCTATTTAAGTTCTTCGTTATGTTATACCTGATTTCGTGGGGTGAGGACCTGGTGATCTGTAATACAGGTTTATACCTATAATAGACACCAGCTCCGCACATACACTTGACTGAAATTGTTTTTGTTATTTTAGTTAATTTATATCGTATAAGTCTTGTTTTTGTGGGAGAAATAAAGATATTATTATTATTATTATTATTATTTTACCGGGCCCTACATGGGCCCGATGTAGATCTACTAGCGTCCGTAGCCTGGCTGCGTTTCGGTGACCTCTTTGGAGAAACCGAAGGTTTTGTCTGTGCAATTATGGACGAAGTTATGATGACGAACAATTACCGGAGATTTATTGTGAAAGACGGCACGGTTGACATCTGTCGGGCATGCCACCGGCCGGGAGAATCAATCAGGCATATTATCTCTGGGTGTTCTCGTCTAGCTAACGGAGAGTACTTGCATAGACACAACCTTGTAGCTAGGATAATCCATCAGCAACTTGCTCTGAAATACAACCTTGTGGAATCGGAGGTGCCGTACTACAGGTATGTGCCCGACCCAGTTCTCGAAAATGGTAATATCACATTGTACTGGGATCGATCCATCATCACTCACTGACTATTGTTGCCAATAAGCCTGATATAGTGGTGGTGGATCGATCAGAGCGACGCGCAATGATTGTTGACATAACCGTCCCGCATGATGAGAACCTCGTGAAAGCTGAGAAAGATAAACAAATCAAGTATCTTGACTTGGCTCGCGAGGTTGTCGACATGTGGGATGTGGACTCAGCGATCATTGTGCCGATAGTCGTGACAGCCAATGGCTTAATAGCCAAGAGCCTCGACCAACACCTGAAGAGGCTCTCGTTGGGCAGCTGGATCAAGGGCTTGATTCAGAAAGCGGTACTTCTGGACACGGCTCGCATTGTCAGGAGGTTCCTCTCTCTGGAGCCCTGACCACCGGTAGCTTGGACCCTGTTCCCGATACCGGTGGGCTACTATTTTTTATATTTTTAAATGTTTTTATACTTTTTATATTCTAATATTTAAAAATATAATTTATATGATTGTACATTGAAATAAAGGAGATAATAATTTAGTATAATAGTAATACCCACCATATCGTTACAAATTAATTTTTACTACTCATTACTGGTCATCGGGTCAAATGTATTCAAATCCATTGATTTTCATTAATTCGACCAGGAGCCAAATAATCATGTACATACCTAATCAATCAGTTGATAAAATGTGTCATGTAGAAAAACATTGACATAAGACTTCACTTTTTGGCAAAAAAAAATGTGACACCAAAAATTTCAAAGTGTCAAGTGCTATACACATATTAGGGGTTATAGTATGAAATTGCCGATTTGTACTGAATAATTGTGTCATGCTCCGCAGCAAAACCACTTTGACTATATTATGTAAAAATTACAGGATAAAACGTACCTAGATAATGTCTATATTTTTGTAGCTTAATATCAAAAATTGTATATTGTTAGTTTCTTGGAAAATATCAATTCAAAAGTGGTCATGCTACAGAGCATACTCTCCAGCAGAACCGCTTTAAAATAACGGTTATTTCACACTGATTGTGCACAGGTCATAATATAAACAAATGTATATTTATTGTATATCAAGATAACATCTACAATTTTTGATAAATACTTACTGATTTTTAGTAACATGTAAATGTTTTATCGGAATGCGCCTGCCATGAATTTCTTAGCAAATAACAAGATTAATAGATACATCTATCTATATACTTATAATAAATCTTTAGAAGTGAAAATTCTGTACATTGCAAATATCAAAAAAATAAATGGCAGGGGGTGTTACTAGAATCGTAGGTATAAATCATATGTTGTAAATTATTCTATTAATCTTCTTAATTACATTTTGTTTATTTTTTTACAAGTGTTACTGTATTGTGTTTTTTTTGCTTCGTTAATTTTGTTATTACCTTGTATTATTATTATTTTTATTGTATTTTATATAACCTACTTAGTATGTATTTGTGTCACTTTGTAGTTTCTAAATTGCGCTGTACAACGCCTTGGGATTCAATTCTGTAATGTTGTGCATGAATCTTAAATAAATAAATAAATAAAAAAAAATTAAAAATTTGTAGATGTTATCTTGATATACAATAAATATACATTTGTTTATATTATGACCTGTGCACAATCAGCGTGAAATAACCGTTATTTTAAAGTGGTTCTGCTGGAGAGTATGCTCTGTAGCATGACCACTTTGAATTGATATTTTCCAAGAAACAAACAAAATACAATTTTTGATATTATGCTACAAAAATATATACATTATCTACATTTTATCCTCTAATTTTTACATAATATAGTCAAAGTGGTTCTGCTGCGGAGCATGACACGAAGAATTGAAATTTGAAATTTCTTGAATTTTTTTTTTAATTTAACATATCTAATTAATCAAATAATTACCATTATTATCTATACATTGCTGCCATTTAATAGGAAGGTCATTTATGCCTTTGCAATAGAACTCTCGTGATCTAGATTTAACAAACTGTGTGAAAGCATTTTGTATTACCTCCTGAGAAGAAAACTTTTTATCACGTACAAAATTGTCCAAATCACGAAAAAAATGGTAGTCCGTTGGAGCAAGGTCTGGCGAATACGGAGGCTGACGAATGGTTTCTAATTGCAGTTCCTGTAGAGTTAAAACGGTTTCTCGTGCTGTATGAGGTCTCGCGTTACCATGGAGCAATAATGGTGAAGATCGATTCATGAGTCGGGGCTGTTTCACTGCTAGTTTTGCTATCATTGTTCGGATTTCGGCACAGTAGACATCTGCCGTTATTGCTTGACTAGATCGGAGAAAGCTATGGTGAATAACACCATGCTGAGACCACTAAACAGTTACCATTACCTTTTTATTGGTAAGCTTTGCTTTAGGACACTGTTGCGGCGTTTGACCTGGGGTCAGCCATTGCATTTTTCACTTACTTACGGTTATCGTAAAGAATCCACTTTTCATCACATGTCACAATTCGATCCAATATTCCTTCATTTCTGTATCAAAATCAAAAGTCATTTATTCAAATTAGGCTGAGAATCAGCACTTTTCGAATGTCAAAATTACAAAAGACAGTCCCCCAAAAACGCCCGCCCTTCACCACTTCCTAGTGCTATCGCTGGGAAGAAGTGGCGCAACAAACTCCCCAGCAGCACAGCTGTCTGTTCAGTTATAAAATACTAGGTACCTACCTAAATGCAATGCTTAGTTTTAAAGATCTCCGTGGCCGCGCGGTTCGCCGCGTTTCAATGGCGCGGCCACGTTCAAACCCTTATAACTTTTTAACCATAGCTTTGACAAATTTATGGTTTTGGGAATCAAATTGTTACAAAATATTGGCATGGTTTTTTTTAAAAAAAAAACGTCGTGGCCGCGCCATTGAAACGGACACGTATTTTTGACAGACTGAGACTGAGATCAGACTGTGAACGTTCTTAAAATTACGAGAGAATTACCCCTCTGATCTCAGTCTCAATCTGTCAAAAAATACTTCTAATTTCCCTACATTTTGACATTTGTTTGTCGCTGAGATGAGACAGCGACTTACGAGAGATTAGATTTACTTAGATTTTGAACGTTTTAAATTACGAGAATTGGCCTTCAGGTCTCTGCAATGCTTAGTTTTAAAGATCTCCGTGGCTGCGCGGTTCGCCGTGTTTCAATGGCGCGGCCACGTTCAATCCCTTATAACTTTTTAACCATAGCTTTGACAAATTTATGGTTTTGGGAATCAACTTTTACAAATTGTTACAAAATATTGGCATTTTTTTTTTTTTAAACAAACATGGCCGCCTCATTGAAACTGACACTAGAGCTACAGGGGCCCACGACAAATTCGTGTATAAGCAAAAATTTTTAAAATAATATCCAGAACCTAAAATAAATTCTTGTGGATAAATGATATTTTTCTGTAAATTAGTTCGAAAATATGTTTAAAAAGGGGGTGAGTACCGAGGCGACGACTAATAGAGAAGTATGGAAGAAAACTGTCTGCCTCGTTGGTCTAGTGGTCGCAAGCGGTACTGCTGAGCATGAGGTCCTAGGTTCGATTCCCGGGTCGGGCAGTGTTATTGCGTCTCGGCTTCCAATCTAACCGGATGCAGCTGAATGCCAGTATTTTACCTCCGGAGCGACTGGCTATCTGACCGCCACAACCCAGTTACTGGGTAATATGATGTCCCTTGGTAATACTAGGTCAGATTTCGGGCTTCTGACGACCCGTAACGATTGTCAAAGATCCACGAATGACAGCCGGGACGAACGGCTTAACGTGCTTTCCCAGGCACAGAGGGGTCTCGATATGTTAAGATGGTCGCCCATCCACGGACCTACCGTGGCAAGCGTAGCTTAACCTTCAATCGACTCGTGTGGCTGTTATTACTTAGTAGTCACGAGCACCTCACCTTCTAAGTCAATATGCTATATTCATTATTTTGTAAAAACAATACCCTCTGTAGCTTCACAGTAGTTGGGTAGAAACACAGATATAGATAGACATAGATAACGCAAGTATCACGATCTGTATGAAAACCAAGCGTGCCATTTTTTGACTACCTACTATGACGTCACAAGCACTATTTAGTGATGGGAAAATCAAATCGATTTAAAGATTAGCCGCGTGCGGCACCCGTCTCGCCCCACACCCCGCCTAGCGCCAGCGCCCAGCCAGCCCAGCAGTACGTACTACGTTGAAAGTGTTCGTAGGGAGAGGATGCGTGCTCGAGCGCTCGCGTTCCGTCAACGTGCTAGTTTTTGGATACATTTGCCATAATTTCAAGTAAGTTTATCGTGTCCGTTTCGACTGCTCGGCCACAATTTCGTAGAAGCAAAACGACTACGTCAACATTACGAAGGAATTTGTAAAACACTAACGATGAAAGTCGCAAATTCGTAGATCCAATATTCAGAAAGTTGTAAAGGTTTAACCATGGCCGCGCAGTCGAAACGTGGAGAACTGCGCGGCCACGCAGTTCTCTTAAAGTTCTCTTAAACGGAGCTTCGTAGAGGTCCCATTCTTTTTGCTAATCACTGATACGATTTCGAAGAATATGTAGACAGTATGAATAAAGCCCTAATGTATGGAGTTCACGACCTACAGAACTTAAATGCTATGGCCGCGCAGTTGACACGTGGAGAACTGCGCGGCCACGCAGTTCTCTTAAAGTTCTCTTAAACGGAGCTTCGTAGAGGTCCCATTCTTTTTGCTAATCACTGATACGATTTCGAAGAATATGTAGACAGTATGAATAAAGCCCTAATGTATGGAATTCACGACCTACAGAACTTAAAACCTATAATGCAAGTTAGAAGAAGGGTGACCAAGATTTATGGTGCGTTAATCAGACATTTCCAAAAGCGTCGTTTTTATACCACGTTATTATCATAATGAGGGAATAAGTATGCTTAATTGGATGGAGAAGTACCAAAGTAAGTAGATACGAAAATATTGTTACCGTCAAGATGGTAGGTACCTAAGTACCTTTTTTTGTAAAAAGGATTAATGATTATCTATTCGATTAGTATCTACCTACCTATAACTTGTAAACATTTAATAAAAAATTGTAAAAAACAACCTTTTTTTTTAGATCTGGGTAAATTTTATTCTAAGTTACTAACGCGACATTTTGAGAAGGTGTTTTATCCTATCTCGGCGGCTCCCAAGCGAGTGCACCCGTGCCTGAGCACCACCCGCTTACGCGTCTTTATCAGTGCAGTGATAAATGGTTCATCATGGATTGTGTGTGCTCGTGATTCTGCACTGTTGTGGCTATTTAAAATGAACGTCAAGATGACGGGACCCCGCCAGGTTATCATATTAAAAGGTGTGTTCAGTTTAAGATTACGCCATGTATTTTTTCATTAACTGAATACTGGTCCTGCCATTTTGATATCAAAATAGCGGGACCACTTTCTTTGTAGAATATTTGAAATTTTATGAGTGTAGAATTTTAATATGAAATAGTAGAAATATTGTACTAAATCCTATTCACGTGATATTCGAAATACCTGACGGGGTCCCGTTATCTTGACGTTCATTATTTAAACACATCATTATCATAAGTGCTGCTGGACAAGAAAGTGAAGAAGGAAACATATCAACTGTATCATACCAAACCGTAAGTATTCAAAATGTCTCAAAATGTTTATCGCTTAAGTATTAATTTATATTGTAGTAGTACTTGCTTAATAGAATGACAATGGAATTAAAGACCTCATGGTGGTAAACATTTTAAGACGTCGACTATGTATTGCAGTAGTATTACCTTTGTTGTTAAAACCTTACCTCTTAGGTTATCACCTTTTTCTTCCAAATAATGACTGTTTGTTTTTAATGTTTTTAGAGTTCCGTACCTCAAAAGGAAAAACGAAACCTTTATAAGATCACTTCGTTGTCCGTCTGTCTGTCCGTCGCGTCTGTCAAGAATGTTTTTCTCAGGAACGCGTAGAGTTACCAAGTTGAAATTAATATCAAATACTCAAGGTTGCAATCCCTTGAAGCAGTACGTTATTTAAAATCGTTGGTCCCTCCATTTTGACATCAAAGTGGAAGGACCATAGGATAGGCTGGTCGGAGGAGTAACCTACCTATATAGTATTACAATACCTACCTTAATTCTAGTTTAGAAATATGCAATTTGATGATCCCTAACATGAATCGTTTGCGAAATATCGGCAATAAATGTTGGTCCCTCACAATTCAAAAATTTGGTCAGGCATGTTAATGGATAGTATTTTTTTGGTTTTTCGAAGAATTTAATAATAATAATATCCCTGGACATTTCACACAGCGCCATCTAGTCCCCCTACCGCCGCCGCCGTCTAGTCTACCTTTGGGTTATGCAAATGACTTACGGTGAAGTTTATCTTAAAAAAAGTACTAATTGTACTGAAAACTTAGTGCAAAGGTTGCAAATAGTAGATTTACAATATTAAACTTTTATGTAGGCTGATTTGAAATCCAAGACTTGGTCCCTCCATCTTGACGGTAACGGATAAAATAGTTTCGTTTAGTTTCGTTTTCGTTTTTTAACTGTATTATTTTATTATATCTACTTACTTTAGTACTTCTCCATCCAATTAAGCATACTTATTACCTCATTATGATAATAGGCTATGTGGTATAAAAACGACGCTTTGAAATGTCTGATTGACGCACCATAAATCTTGGTCACCCTTCTTCTAACTTGCATTATAGGTTATAAGTTCTGTAGATCGTGAATTCCATACATTAGGGCTTTATTCATACTGTCTACATATTCTTCGAAATCGTATCAGTGATTAGCAAAAAGAATGGGACCTCTACGAAGCTCCGTTTAAGAGAACTGCGTGACAGCGCAGTTTTACACGTTTCAACCGCGCGGCCATAGCATTTAAGTTCTGTAAGTCGTGAATTCCAAACATTAGGGCTTTATTCTTACTGTCTACATATTCTTCGAAATCGTATCAGTGATTAGCAAAAAGAATGGGACCTCTACGAAGCTCCGTTTAAGAGAACTTTAAGAGAACTGCGTGGCCGCGCAGTTCTCCACGTTTCGACTGCGCGGCCATGGTTAAACCTTTACAACTTTCTGAATATTGGATCTACGAATTTGCGACTTTCATCGTTAGTGTTTTACAAATTCCTTCGTAATGTTGACGTAGTCGTTTTGCTTCTACGAAATTGTGGCCGAGCAGTCGAAACGGACACAGTTTATCAGTAAAACAAGTAAAATAATATTCGATTGAAACACCTTATATTCAATTTAATTCTAGTGTTTACCTACAAAAAGCAACGGGATTCTACCCTTTTTCATATCTTTCTCTCACTCAAAGATTTGCTGGGTGAAAACTCAATTTTGAATAAAGTTCGCCTTTGTATATACCATTTCTCAATTACTGTACGAATAATACTATTTTTTACTGTACACAATTACTCAATAAATAGTTATTGAGTAATTGTCTACAGTAAAGAATTACTTAATAGAATTGTTTAAATCGATTTATTAATCGATTTTGAGACAGAGTAATGAGATATACAGCTTGGCAAAAAAGTCTAGAAACGGAACTAATTCTTTTGCTGTTGGCAACATTCCCAAAATAATGACGTTTCATAATAAACAAAGTTCACGACTTCGTAGAATTTTTATTTCGACCATCCAACGGTGATTATTAGTGATAATTAAACGTAAAAAGTGAAAAACAATGAATAAAACCATTCGAAGTGCTGGCAGGGAGGTTATTTATAAGGTGTACAGGCGATGTCTGGCGGAAAATGAGGCCCAAACTATTCTTTCCGATCTTAACAATGTTTACCAAAAAACCGCTGATATGACAGGTATGTAAGAGTTTGTATTGTTGTTTTTAGTTAAATTAAGTGTTAATTGATGAACTCAAAGCTGTTTTAATTGGCTTGCTTAAGGAATCAGTAGAAATTTTAAACAATAAACATCGAGCACATAGGTTATGTTTACATTTTGTTTGCATTACTCTGGTATAGCGCGCCTAGATTAATTGATACTTTGGTGACTTGAACTCTACCTAAAAGAAAACTCAATTTCTACTTAACTTAAGCTTTGAGTTTGTTTACAAGGTAGTGATGTATTTGTTGTAGCTTTTGCATTAGAAATTTAACAGAAATTATTGTGCCATAAACTAAATAACAAAATCTATTTATTCAATTCAGGTAAATCTGTTAGCACTGTCGTGCTGGAAGGAGATAGAAACAAAGGGGTATTTTCTACATCCGCAAAACAGAAAAGGTCGTCGTCGCAGAGGAAGATTTTTTGGAATAAAAAAGAATAATATTATACCATGTCTTTTTATTTCCAAAAAATGTTGTGAACTCAGGAGTATTTCTCAAAATACTTATTTTTAGGTAAAAAGTAATCAGTTGCGTATCGAGAAGACGTCCTTGTTCAATTTAACAATACTTACTGATTTGAAAAAGTAACATAAAGAGAGAATACATTTGTCCAATTTAACAAAGTATCAAGATTAGGTTGGTGCGCTATTCGGTTGCAGCGGGTTGCCATACGAGCAGAACAGTGGCGCCTCCATTATTTTCTACTCTTTTTTGCCAAGCTGTATATACAGAGGAATGAGATAAACAGAGGAAAATAAAATACCTAATCTTCTTAGTAGGCAGTTAGGGTTTATATTTTTGCAAAATTGTTAGTATTTCTCTAATTTACTTGTAATTGTTGTAGACTGTCAAAATGTCAGAAACAAAGAAAAAATCCAGAGAGGAAATTTTACAAGCAAAACGAAAAGCAAGTAAAATACGTTATAATAAAATTAAAATAGATCCAAAATTACATGAGCTACGAAAACAAAAAGATAAAGAAAATTACTTGAAGAAAAAGAAAAACAAATGTGTTGTAGGCATAAAGGACAAAAGCATAGATGAACAGCAAAAACAAAGAGAAAAATGGCGTGAGAATTCCAGAGCTTATTACAGACGTACGCAGAAGCAGAAAAACCCTCCACGTGAATGTTAATGAAAATGATCAAGCTTTTTCTGGCGTAAATTTTGGATCTATATTCTGTAATACAAGTACAAGTAAAATTCAACATTTAAGACTTTACACACTTATAATAAAAACCTCGAAAGTACATAGACTTATCAATTAACTAACTTCATCAGTTATGATATTTATGATCTTCAGTAGATCAATAGTCGGATATGCTTCTTTTGTCAATATTCGTTGCTTTTTCCCTTCAACAAAGCTTGCTTCCTCAAAATGTATTTAACATATAGTGCTATGCTTTGTTGGGAACCAATCTTTATTTCCCGTCGCCTCAATCCATTTTTCTTTTAAATTGGGTTCATGTGGAAAACTAAAATAATCACATTACCATTATTTATTAAAATTGTCTATATATTAAGTACCTTAAAATACAAAATCATTCCTCTGTTTCCAAAATCGATTCTCGAGAATCGATTGGTATTGCATATCATGAACAGCACTAATCGCTAAAATGGACAGAAAAATGATAAAAGCGCCTGTACTACGAAACCGAAGCGATATACGATAGTATCACTTGTTTCGATATCCATCACCTGTTAAAACAAAACATCGCATTAACCGCTCCAAGTAAAAGCGGCAATGTAATACGAATATGCAGCTTACTTTTGACGACCTATGTTTTTCTCAAATTTAGTATTACCAGGTATTACTGTGCGTATTAGATTCAAAATAATTGATTTTAAAATTAATTACGCATAATATTAATCACAAAATGACTTACCGATGGAAGGAAACGTTTACTTTATTTTTTCTCACCAGATTTGAACTGTTTTTACGATTTATAACAGCGCAATTAACCATTTTAAGTTTTTTAACTGACGTCCGACTAGCGCGGACACACCGATGCGACTGAGCGCAAAAGTGGCGGCATAAGATTCTGCATCATAAGCTGGGCACGCGAAGTAGTAGCTTTTGCGTTATCTATGTCTATCCATATTTGTGGGTAGAAAGGACCCCCTAAAAAAATGGATACAGAGCCCCATTAGGATGAGCTACGCCACTGCATACAGAGTGTTTCACAAATCATTCATTTCTATTCATAATATTATTAGGTATGGAGTGTATTTTAAGTATTACTAATGAAGGTTTGGTATCAACCTCAGGAAGAGCTACTTCTAACACGGACAACTGTACATCACTAGTTCCCGCGTCACTACGTCTGCTGAGACCAAACAAACATAGTGTACAGGGAAGCTTTATAAAATGTGGCTGTTACTTTAGTATAGGTATTATGGTGTCTTACGACTTCCACGAGAACAAAGTCGCAGGCAGAAGCTAGTACTTTTAGACAATATCTATGTTTAAATTTTATAAAACCGCACCTAATTAATTTTTATTTAAATAAAACAAAAATACAATAATATAAGGATAAGAACAACACATCAGCCTAGTCAAATAACCCGCCCCTAACTGTTCCCGGCGCAAAGGTTCCCAAAACACTTGCTGCATTGCCACATTGGATGGCGATGGCTAACCTTTGCACCAAGAACGAGCTGAAGCGGGAGTCGCTCGTTTTGTCACGGAGCTTGTGGCCTATCTCACTAAATTAACTTTTTTCTGTGTGTGGATGCATCTGGTCTGGTCTGGGTCTGGGTGGACGTTAATAAAAGAGGCGAACACAATAATGACTTGGGCAAGTGTGGCCCTTGTAATATGCTAAAAAAATATTGCCACAAGATACCAGAGTTATTGGCAGACATCAACCATACCTGCATTGCAAAACAAACCACATAGGTGTTTGGTGCAGCCAACCAAGGGAAACACCCAGCCACCAACCCTATTTGAGAGCAACATGATAACAATCACCAGTTGTATATATAGAAACACAATTTATTGCATAGGGATTTATTTAAATGAATGAATTATCTAATAGACCTGATAGATCATGCCGCATGAGTACTGACTACATGACCCAGTATGATTTGATAATCTTTGCCTAGTTGCAACTGGTACTATGTTGATCGTATCACTGAAGTCCGCTATGTTCTAGAATGATGGGAGCTGTGAACAGAAATATTCCAACATAGGTACACAAACATAACAAAATCATTTTCTTGTAAATGCACTCAAACTATTTTAGTTCAAGACCAACCTTGTATTGATAAGAACCATGACAATGAATAACCATTGAAGTTAACGGCCCCGGCATCTAATGGATTTCACCAAATCAAAACTGAATGTAACTGAAGGTAAAGTTTCAATTAAATTGACTAAAATATTCATCAGCTTTGTATACTACCTACTGTTTATACTGTAAAGTATAAGCTTTACGGCATACGTATCAACAAGCCTTACTTTCTAGAAGGCTGCTCAGTTTACAATTCAATTCGTAATTACTTAATTATACTTGATTAAATGACCGAGACCTTTAAGAATTACATTAGGTGCTATTATTACTTCCTATTCAATTTTGTATAGATTAGTTGAGAACAAACAACTACTAAGCTAAAGTTTAGTGATCAAATACTGTAATTATTATTTTCGTTTTATCTTACCCACTCTGATAGCAGCACATAGTACGGCAAAGGTAATCACGCTGCTAATGGTGTTCTCACGCGCCTGGCGCTTCTCTTCCATGGGGTCAACTCTTTCCCCATATGGTAGACGGAACATGATTGTAGAAATAATCAAGATCAAAGTTGTCAAAAATAATTTAGCAGTTAGCTTAGAGGTTATGTTACCAGCTAGGTGTTCAATTTTCAATTTTGACAATTCCGCTTCTGACACTGACAGCAGATTTCTGGTTCCATGCCATGGCAGGATTGCCAGATGTGAATATACATGTTCCTCAGGTTTGAAAATAAAATCAAACACCTTTTCTTAGATTTTTCCAGGCCAGACGGACTCCGCATTATAAGTGTGAAGCAAAGAGAACATTATAATATTATGAAGCGACAAGTACGCGCCGGGCTCAACTTGCTGCCTGCCGGGCCGATTCAGTGGGGCTGCCGCGCACCGGCCGGGTCGCACGTTAGTTCGATACTCACTCACGCGCCGTGTCGCATCGTCATTTATTCACAAAAGTAGAGTAATAGGCACATAACTGGTAATTACATATTCAGATCAATTATTCTTTAAAAGAAGACGACTCTAACGAAGTCAGAAGGTATAAGAGTTAGTCATTAGCGCTATGCGACCTGAATTGCACTTGATTTTGCGGAGTGAATATCCTGTAATCACTTCATGTAATGTCACGGAATACAAAATAGTGTGGCTTTCATTTATTTATATTATTTAACTCCAATTTAAAATTACAGTGTCAATGCTAAAAACCTAAAAGAAGCAGGGATGAACAATACCTGGAACGTTATTCGTTTCACTATAATTCTACCGAATTTAAAAATTAACGTTGCTGAAACTTCTTGATTAGGGCATTGAGAACCGGCCCTATTTTAGGAACCGGTTCTTTCGGTTCTAAATGGGAATTCGTGGCGATCTGCTCAGATGGTTTTCCTCTTACCTTGTAAACAGGTCCCAAGCAGTAGTACTAAATAATTATATATCTAGCTGGGTCCCTGTTCCTAGTGGAGTACCGCAGGGTTCATTGCTCGGTCCATTGCTATTTATAGTCTACATTAACGACATCAACTCTTGCTTGACTTCATCCAAACTTTTATGTTTTGCTGATGATATGAAAATTTATGCCACAATATCATCGCAAATGGACGTAACGGCACTCCAGAATGATCTGCGTCGCCTTGAGGACTACTGCCAAAGAAACAAGCTGGATCTTAATCCCGCCAAATGTTCGGTTGTAACGTATTCTCGGAAGCGCTCAATCATTGCTACATCCTATACCCTAAGTGATCAAGTTTTAGCTAGATCAAACTCCATACGTGATCTGGGAGTTCATCACGATTCTAAGCTCACTTTTGAAGTACACGTTGATGCAATAGTCGCCAAGGCCTCAAAATCACTGGGTTTCATATGCGGCTATCCAAGTGCTTCACTCAAGCCAAAACTTTAAAAATTCTATACTGTACGTTTGTTAGAAGCCACTTGGAATACGCATCTGAAATATGGAACCCATGTTACCACAAATATATTAACCGCATTGAAAGCATCCAAAAAAGGTTCATAAGGTATCTATGTTATCATCAAAAAGTACCGTATCATTCGGAAAACTACCGTAACTTGTGTAAAAAATTTCATATATTACCTTTACTCAATCGCCGCGAGATTTCGGACTGTGTGTGTTTGTTGAAAATCTTTAACAATTCTATAAACTGTTGCGATATTTTAACAAAATTTTATTTCAACACTCCCTTGAAGTGTAAGCGATACAATCCACCATTGCGCGTGCCAATTGCTTCAACCAATTATAGGCAGAATTCGTACATTGTGCGTGCAAGCAGAAATTTAAACAAGCTTTGTAAACAGTACGATATAGATCCATTCCTAACTAGTGTGTCGTCAGCCAGGAAGTGCTTAAGCCGTAACTTTTTCATTTAGTTTATTTTGTTCTGATTGTTAAGAAGTTCGAGCAACTTAATATGCTGTAGTATATAGTAGCTGGTGTGAATGTCCTTAGAATTTACTTTTTCTTTTCTGTATTTTATAAGTGGAGACTTGTAATTGGCTTTCAGACTAATGTACTGTCCTTGTTCTGTTTGTTTTAGCTGTAAGTCTCCCATGTCATTTAAATAAATAAATAAATAAACTCAAGCCGGAACCGAGTCCGAGTTCCAGAACTCTTTAACAGAGTTGAGTGTCGTCGTCGCCAGAAGCCATCCTTTCTCCGTGCTAGTGCTCGGGGACTTCAACGCCAAGAATGTGGCCTGGGGTTCCCGACGCACGGATGTGCGGGGCAGGATGGTGGACGACTGGGCTCTGGAAACAGGCCTGGTCACCGTGAATCGGGGTTCTGTCCCTACGTGTGTGCGGATGCGGGGCGAGTCGGTAGTGGACATCACGTTCGCCAGCCCCGCTCTGTCACAGCATGTCACTGGCGCGCCATGGAGGAGGTGGAGACCTACTCCGATCATCGGTATATCCGATTTGATGTCTCCACCCAGACCTCTAGCGCGCTGGTCCAACAGGCCGCGAGTGGTCCGCGGTGGGCGCTGAAGCAGCTGGACCGGGAGCTCCTCCTGGAAGCCTCGATCGTGCAGGCCTGGGTGTTTTCACCGGAAAGGCCTGTTAACATCGACGAGGCGGAGTGGTTCCGGGAGGCCATGTCCGAGATTTGTGACGTGGCAATGCCCCGGGTCCGGCCAGGATGCGCCCGACGTCGGGTGTACTGGTGGTCGCAGGAGGTGGAGGCGTTGCGCAACGCGTGCGTCGACGCGCGACACCGGTACACCAGGCACCGCAGGCGCCGCATCCGCCCTCCGGATGCGGAAGCCACAGAGGCGGAGCTGTACGAGGGGTACAGAGCGGCGAAGACCGCCCTCCGAGAGGCTGTCCAGCGGGCCAAGGATACGGCCCGCGAGGAGATGCTGGAGACTCTGAAAAGAGATCCATGGGGGCGCCCTTACAAAATGGTGCGGAATAACCGCACCTGGGCCCCCCCGCTGACTCAGAGTCTCCGCCCTTAGCTGGTGGAGGGTAGATCTGAGAGCGGCGGTAGGCAGGCTGAAGGCCAAAAACACCGCCCCAGGACCCGACGGCTTGCCGGGTAAAGCCTGGGTCCTAGCCTCGAGGGCTCTCGGACTTCGACTGGAAGCGCTTTTAAGCGCATGCATGGAGAGAGGCCAGTTTCCACTCCGTTGGAAGACGGGGAAGCTGGTCCTCATTCAGAAGCCGGGGCGCCCTGCGGACTCTCCGTCCGCATACCGGCCCATAGTGCTGCTCAACGAGGTTGGCAAGCTCTTTGAGAGAGTAATTGCGAGCCGCCTCGTCGGGCACCTGGTGAGGACTGGGCCGGATCTTGCGGATTGCCAATTTGGCTTCCGCAAGGGGCACTCTACGGTGGACGCCATCATGCGCGTAAGAGCCCTCACGATGGGGGACGCGGTGTCCCGGGGTGGGGTGGTTGTGGCGGTGTCACTCGACATCGCCAACGCGTTCAACACCCTGCCTTGGAGCTGCATTGGGGAGGCACTCCGGTATCACCGGGTGCCGACCTACCTCCGTCGAGTAGTCGGGGCGTATTTGACGGACAGAGCCGTCATCTACCCCGGTCGCGACGGGAACTGGAACCGGCGAGAGATGTCGTGCGGTGTTCCACAGGGATCGGTTCTGGGGCCGCTCCTGTGGGACATCGGTTACGACTGGGTGCTGCGGGCCGACCTCCCTGACGGCGTCAGCATAGTTTGCTACGCTGACGACACGCTGGTCCTGGCGCAGGGGAGGTCGCATCAGGCGGCGGCCGACGCGATGACACGCGGGGTTGCGATAGTCGTGGAAAGGATCCGGCGGTTGGGTCTCGAGGTGGCATTGCACAAGTCCGAGGCCTTGTCCTTTCATGGGCTTCGGTACGGGCCACCTCCGGGATCTCAACTAGTGGTAGGAGGGGTTCACATCGGCGTCGAGACCACGGTGAGGTACCTGGGTCTCGTCCTCGACAGGCGATGGAACTTCGTCGAGCATATCCGACGTTTGGCCCCCAAACTGGAACGGGCCGGGGCCGCCCTAAAGCGGCTCTTGCCCAACCTGAGGGGGCCAAACGCCTCCTGCCGGAGGCTTTACGCGGGTGTCGTGCGGTCCATGGCCCTATATGGGGCCCCGGTATGGGCGCGTTCACTGCGGCTGCGAGCCGCACACTACCTGAACGCGCCCCAAAAGGTGGTAGCCGTAAGGCTAATCCGGGGCTACCGCACGATCTCGGGCGAGGCAGCAAGCCCCCTTGCCGGACTGCCGCCATGGGATCTGGAGGCGATAGTCCTCGCGCGACTATATGATTGGCGCGCGGAGGCACTACGCCGGGGGGAAACTCCGCATCCGCGGCAAACCGCGGCGGAGCGGACGAACCTCCGGTGCGATCTCATGGTGGCATGGAAGGAACGACTATCGCAACCCAGCGCAGGGCACGCCACGATAGCGGCGGTAAGACACCTCTTTGAGGAGTGGCTAGAGAGGCGTCACGGCGTTCTCACCTACCGCCTGACGCAGGTCCTCTTCGGACACGGATGTTTCGGAAAGTTCCTGCATATTATCAGGTGGGAGGAGACGTCCGGGTGTCACCACTGTCAGCATCGCCCAGAGGACACGGTGGAGCACCGCCGTGTCCTCGTAGAGGCGATCGGCAGTGGCGGCGACCTCTCGCGTCCGGCCCTGGTTCAAGCCATGGTCCGGGGCGAGAGGGAGTGGGAGGCAGTCACCTCCTTCTGCGAAGCAGTCATGCTAGCGAAGGAGGTAGCAGGGTGGGCGAGGGAACGCACCTCACGCCTCAGCCGCCGCGGGAGACGCTCCGGGCGTCGGGAGCCGCGTGACGACTCCCGGCCACCGTAGGCGCGGGCCTGCGGGCGGAGAGTAATGGGTAGCTCTCCGTCCGATCAGGACTAGGCCCGTGCCGGACGGCGTGTACGTGTTCCACGCGCGCCTCAAAGAGATGTCAGCATAAGCGACGGGGCCCGATAGGGCCGAAGCCTCCCAGGGTAGCGGGATCGTCCGAAAGGGTTACCGCTGCCCTGGAACGGCTAAGGAAGGAACACGGGTGGGTTTTAGTCAGTAAGTCTGACACTCCCTCCTGCTCCACCCAGAGCGGGAGGAGTCATTTGATGATTTCTCATCTTCAAAAAAAAAAAAAAGGGCACTACCTACCTTTTCTCGAAGCACGTCGTCGTATTTTTAAACCTTCTTAACATGGGTTTGGATTATACCAGATAAACAAAATTTTCGGGATATGATGTCAGTGGTTGACTTATTAAACCTATAAAGTTTCAATTGCATAGCTCTTATACTTTAGATTTTATGGATATCTAAAATACCCCGATTTCGTCACTGATTCACTGACTCACTGATGATCATTAATATTCTTAAGGTTCTTCCTGAATTCCCAGAAAGCTCTAATTTGGTATGTAAGCTAGTAATAGTACACAAACAAAAAAAAAAAATCTTAAAACTTGAAACTTTTACCCCCCCAACCCCATAAACTAGGGGTGAAAGTTTGTATGAGACTTCCGTTTTCGATGCTAGAGGTCTGAAAATTTATATAGGGGGTCCTTGTTATAAATAAAAACTTGAGAGGTCACCCCGATGGAACGAAGTTCAAAGCGAGAGAGAGAGACAGACAGAGAAACACGCGCACGCCGCACGACTTAAAACTATAGCAAAAAGTGTCGTTCCAACTTTTGGTCTTAATTTTTTCCGTCTAGCCCCCTTTCGCAACGCGCGATAAGGAACTTCGTTCCAATAAGATATGTATTTCAGGATTATTAGTAAATCATAAGCAACTTCCAAAAAGAAATGAAATCCCACAAAAACATTTCATGTTAAATGTTGCCAAGACGAGACCATGTAGCTCGCACTGTCAAAAAGTAATCAGATATCATGTTTTTGTGGGTTAGTAAAATTATAAAAAGTAATTATTCTGCTTGAGTTTCCTCTGCAGTGTGAAAAAGTCTGAAACATGACAACAAACATGTTGAATCTAGTTATGTGTAGATCACTGAAAAAAGCGAAATAAGCAAAGTTAAGTAAATTCAGAAATACGCATCATTCACAACCCAAAAAATACATATAATTTTTTATATTAAGTAGTAAATCCAATTCATAGTTTGGCACGAATGAACAACGGTAAATAAGTTACCACTATTACCCATAACTTCACACGATCAAATTAAAAAAACATACATAATATATTACCGGATTTTGCAACCTGATGTATGTAAAACTACAAGAATATAACATAGTATAGGAATTTGAACTCAAAAATTGTACCAGATTTTTTGTTGAACAAAACTAAAAAAAAATTGGGAACGTCACAACAATTTCAATTTTTTTTTCACCAAAATGCCGATTGGCGCCCTTTGACTTTGACGTACATGAACGGGTGACGTTTATGAGTAAAATGTTGCCAATATTTGGCTGTAAAAAAGCATTGACATAGAAAAGTAAAAAAGACATCGTTTTACTTCATTGATGTCAATGTTTTACTTACTGTCAAATTCAAGTGTTGCTGATGCAGGAAAAATATATTTTTTTACAAAAAACTCAAGTGGTAAATATTCTACCTTTATTTTAATAAGGGTTAAAGCGCAAAGGGAATGAAAATACACAGCTATTATCGGTTACTGCTTTAACATTATTGGTCGGTTTGTACACTCGAGAGCAATGAATCCGGGTCACTTGAAGAATCCTAAAAATCTCGGAAACTAAAAATGCTAGGTTAATGCAATAAATTGTATTTAATAGACAATGTAATTCTCCTTAAATGAAGGTATTAAAACTTCTTAGTTATTGTAAAGTTATATCATAAAAAAATCAAATTAGAAAAAGGGCCACTTTCGAAGATGGAACTACGAAATTACAGTATTTGGTTTTGCTTTTGTTTGTAATCTGTCATTTAAGTGGGTACATAAACCATGTTGATAGTGCTCTATATTCATTATTCAAGCTGAAATTATGTCGCTTACGCCTGAAGAATGCACCAGAATACTTACAATGCTGGAAACCGGCCGGAGTCAGCGCGATACAGCCAGGACTGTCGGTGTGTCGCTGTCAACAGTACAAAGAGTTCTCCGACGTTACGAAGAAACTGGTTCTAACCTACGCAGACCAGGAACGGGCAGAACCAGGTGTACCACAGCACGAGAAGACCGATACTTGGTGAACACCATGCTTCGAAATCGCTTTCTCACAGGAACTGAACTCACAAATCAGTTTCGACGCCTCGGAGGAAGTAACCCAAGTGCATGGACAGTAAGACGTCGGCTTGCTGAATCTAACTTAAAACCCCTTAGACCTGCAAACGGCCCTAAACTGGAGCGTGGGCATCGTATTTCAAGACTAAGATATGCCCAGAGCCACGTAAATTGGAGTATTGAAGATTGGTCAAAAGTTATGTTCTCCGACGAATCAAAATTTATGCTCTACAAGCACGATGGAAGACACAGAGTGTATCGAAGACCAGGGGAAAGATTCAAGCAAGCATGCATCGAAGAAAAAGTAGCCTACGGTGGTGGGTCTGTACTTGTGTGGGCCGGAATTTCTTCTGAAAGTCGCACAGAGCTGGTGATCATAGAAAACGGCTCTTTAACTAGCGTAAGATATGTGGAAGAAATCCTCAATAATAATAATAATAATAATAAATATAAAACATAATTTTCTATAAATATAAAATGAACCATAACAATTTTCATCAAAAACTGCCGAACCGGAGGTGACATGACAGATGTCACCTCCGGATAAAAACATGAAAGGAAAAACGAAAACTATTTAACGAAGATGTTGACGAGATCAGCGGCTCGCCGCGCACTTCTACCACCTCCGGATTCGTCGCTCAGCCCCGCCCCGCCGCCGCCGGAACCTAGCCCCATCGAGAGTGCTGTGACACCGGCCGTAGCAGTTGCGTCGAGCTCGAGCGACGAATATTTTTCCCCGCCGACGTCGCCTACACCTGTACGTCGGCAGGGGAGAGGCCGGCCACCGAGGAGCTTGGGACTTAGGGGGCATCCGGCCCCGAGCCGGGTCCCCGCTACCGGTGGTTGTGTGCAGCGCATGAGATGGACTCAGTCTATGAACGAGAACGTCATGCGCGCATATTACAGGTCTACAGAGGGGGGAACTAACCTCACTGCGTACCGTGATAGGATGCTGTCTCTGTTTCAGGAACTGGAACCAACCGTCAACGTCTCGGCCCAACGACTGTCGGATCAGGTGCGGGTCATCCAACGTAATCACAGGTTGGACGATATCGCACTTGATAGGCTGCGCTCAGAGGTACTGAGCAACCAAATCGTCTCGTCTCTGACACAAACCGCGGCACAAGCGTCAAATACTAATGCCATCCCGCCGCGGTTCAATCATGTTGAAGAAGAAGATGATAGGGTTGACACAGTAAGTAGCCAGTGCAACGTCCGACTGAGGAGCGCACTGGAGGATGCGTTTCGCGAATATAGATCCACTCCAACCGAATTTAGACCCCGATTACCACGGTTACCTATGCACAAAAAAAAAATAGGGCGCTGGTGTGTGCCTTGGACTCGCAGCTCAAGAATTTCTTCGAGAGCAGCGAGGATCTCGTTGATACACACTCGATCCTGTATTGCGCGGCTGTGGCGGCATGTCGTTTAGCTAACGTCAAATTCCCTAGTTTTGACGGAGCTACTCGACCAAAACCAGCCGTACCAGCTTGGCAGCGCAGGATCGAGCGTCGTATCGATGGGGCCAGGGTACTCATCGGCAAACTATACTGCTTCAGGGAGGGCAATACACGACCACGAGTGATGCGTTTTGTAAGGCAAGCATTCTCGGGGACTGGAATCAGTCCTCGAGAATACATGTCTCATGTCACAGAGCGCATCGACTTCCTGAAGCAGAAAGTTTGTGCATGGGCGAGCCGTATTCGGCGGTATAAGCGGCGGGTTGATCGATATACGCAGAATCGCATGTTCCAGAGCGATGAGAGGTGGGTATATAGAGCTTGGGAGCGACCTGAACAAAACGTGACGGACGTATGCCGCCCGGATGATGCCACCACGAGTGCATTCTGGCGCAGCATCTGGTCGGTAACCGTCTGTCACGCTGAGGGTGGCTGGATGCGCGATATCGAGCGAGTGTGTGGAACTATATCAGACATGGAACCAGTCATAATTACGTCATTAGACATAGCCAGAGCAGTCCGTCCGTTACCGAATTGGAAATCACCGGGTCCGGACGGGCTGCATAACTTTTGGTTAAAATGGCTAATTAGTTCACACACTTGCCTGGCATCTCAGTTCCAGTCATCCTTAGAGTCTGGGGCGCTACCACAGTTTCTAACAACAGGCGTTACCCACCTGCTCCATAAGTCAGGTAGTCCCGCGGAACCCAAGAATTATAGACCGATCACATGTTTGTCGACGGTTTATAAACTTCTTACATCCATTTTGAGAGCGAAAATTAACACACACATAGACAGTAACTCGATTATGTCTGCCTCTCAAAATGGATGTAGGAATGGGTCCCGCGGTACTAAGGAGCTACTCCTTATAGACATGGCCATTAGCCAACAGGTTCGCCGATCCCGCAAGGATATGTCGACATGTTGGATAGATTATAAGAAGGCCTACGACTCTGTGCCACATACATGGCTCATGAGGGTGCTGGAGTTGTACAAGATAGATGCAACTCTACGCACCTTCCTTGAGTCGTGTATGGGGCAATGGAAGACGGTCCTTCGCTATCCAGGGTGTCGACAGATCCAGGGGAATGATGAGCCTGTATGGATTAAACGGGGAATATTTCAGGGCGACAGTTTGAGTCCTCTTTGGTTCTGCTTAGCCCTGAATCCTCTAAGCACACTGCTGGAGGATTCAGGTCTAGGCTACCGGTTGAAGAGAGGTGGTCAGGTCATATCTCACCTCCTCTACATGGATGATTTGAAACTTTTTGCCCCCAACAAATTGCATCTGGTGGAGCTACTGAAGGTAACTGAAACTTTCAGTAGTGCCATCAGGATGGAATTTGGTGTGGACAAATGTGCAGTCATGCATGTAAAGGGGGGGGAGATTATGGAATCCGAGGGAATTCCACTTTCCGATTCCATACACCTTAGATCCCTCTCCTCATCCGAAAGCTATAAGTATTTGGGTATGTCGGAAGCGTTAGGCATCAACGATGCTGACATGAAGCAATCGTTGAAGGAGCGCTTCTTTTGTCGCCTGAAGAAGGTATTAATTAGTCTTCTTTCGGGCGGAAATAAGGTGCGCGCCTTCAATGGTTGGGTCATGCCGGTTTTGATGTACTCTTTCGGCATACTCAAATGGACTCAGACTGAACTCGACGTCCTGGATAGAAGGGTCCGTACACTACTGACCGCAAACCGGATGCATCACCCACGATCATCGGTTATGAGACTGTATATCCCGCGGAAGTGTGGGGGTCGAGGCTTTTTAAATGCGAAGACCCTCCACAACCGCGAGGTGTGCAGTCTCAGGGAATATTTTTTAAAAGCCGAAGTGGGTATGCACCGTGATGTGGTCGCAGTGGACAAGGGGCTCACCCCGCTCTCCATGGCGAAAGAGAACTGGCGCAAACCTGTAGTACTGACTACCGATGACCGCAAGAAGATATGGCAAAGCAAGGAGCTTCACGGGCGCTTCTATCGGGCTCTTCATGAGCCCGGTGTAGATTTCTTAGCGTCCGTTTCCTGGCTACGTTTTGGTGACCTCTTCGGGGAAACTGAAGGTTTCGTCTGTGCAATTATGGACGAAGTTATCTTGACGAATAACTACCGGAGACATATTATGAAGGATGGGACGGTTGACGTATGTCGGGCATGCCACCGTCCGGGTGAGTCCATCAGACATATTATCTCTGGTTGTTTTCGTTTGGCTAACAGCGAGTACTTGCACAGGCATAACCAAGTAGCCAGGATTATTCACCAGCAACTTGCTTTGAAATATAAACTTGTTAACTCTGAGGTACCATATTACAAGTATGTGCCCGACCCAGTTCTCGAAAATGACCATGTCACGTTGTACTGGGATCGGTCTATCATCACTGACAGGACTGTTGTCGCCAACAAACCTGATATAGTGGTGATAGATCGATTAGTGCGCCGCGCAATGATTGTCGATGTTACCATTCCACATGACGGGAACCTCGTGAAAGCTGAGAAAGATAAACAAATCAAATATCTTGACTTGGCACACGAGGTTGTTGACATGTGGAATGTGAGCTCGACTGTCATAGTGCCGATTGTCGTATCGGCTAATGGCCTGATGGCCGAAAGCCTCGATCAACATCTATCGAGGCTCTCGTTAGGCGGTTGGATCAAGGGCCTGATTCAGAAGGCAGTACTCCTCGATACGGCTCGCATTGTGAGGAGGTTTCTGTCTCTGGAGCCCTAACCACCGGTAGCTTGGACCCTGCTCCCGACACCGGTGGATTACTATTTTTTTATATTTTTAAATGTTTTTTTTTATACTAATATTTAAAAATGTATCAAAATAAGAAATATAAATAAATAAAGGACATAATAATAAGCTAGCAACACCAACGTCAACGTTTTTTTTGTCATCTCCTCACAATTTTCATATATATAATTTTTTGAAACAGTTTTATAGTTACATATCACTTGAAACCATAATAGGCAAAATAAAAATTATATAAAACATAATTTTCTATAAATATAAAATGAACCATAACAATTTTCATCAAAAACTGCCGAACCGGAGGTGACATTTGTCATGTCACCTCCGATAAAAACATGAAAGGAAAAACGAAAACTATATTACGAAGATGTTGACGAGATTAGCGGCTCGCCGCGCACTTCTACCACCTCCGGATTCGTCGCTCAGCCCCGCCTCGCTGCCGCCGGAATCCAGCCCCATCGAGAGTGCTGTGACACCGGCCGTAGCAGTTGCGTCGAGCTCGAGCGACGAATATTTTTCCCCGCCGACGTCGCCAACACCTGTACGTCGGCAGGGGAGAGGCCGGCCACCGAGGAGCTTGGGACTTAGGGGCCATCCGGCCCCGAGCCGGGTCCCCGCTGCCGGTGGTTGTGTGCAGCGCATGAGATGGACTCAGTCTATGAACGAGAACGTCATGCGCGCACATTACAGGTCTACAGAGGGGGGAACTAACCTCACTGCGTACCGTGATAGGATGCTGTCTCTGTTCCAGGAACTGGAACCAACCGTCAACGTCTCGGCCCAACGACTGTCGGATCAGGTGCGGGTCATCCAACGTAATCACAGGTTGGACGATATCGCACTTGATAGGCTGCGCTCAGAGGTACTGAGCAACCAAATCGTCTCGTCTCTGACACAAACCGCGGCACAAGCGTCAAATACTAATGCCATCCCGCCGCGGTTCAATCATGTTGAAGAAGAAGATGATAGGGTTGACACAGTAAGTAGCCAGTGCAACGTCCGACTGAGGAGCGCACTGGAGGATGCGTTTCGCGAGTATAGGTCCACTCCAACCGAACTTAGACCCCGAATACCACGGCTACCTATGCACAAAAAAAATAGGGCGCTGGTGTGTGCCTTGGACTCGCAGCTCAAGAACTCGAAGCTCTTCGAGAGCAGCGAGGATCTTGTTGATACACACTCGATCCTGTATTGCGCGGCTGTAGCGGCATGTCGTTTAGCTAACGTCAAGTTTCCCAATTGTGACGCAGCTACTCGACCAAAACCAGCCGTACCAGCCTGGCAATACAGGATCGAGCGTCGTATCGATGGGGCCAGGGTACTCATCGGCAAACTATACTGCTTCAGGGAGGGCAATACACGACCACGAGTGATGCGCTTTGTAAGACAGGCATTTTTGGGGACTGGAATCAGCCCTCGGGAATACATGTCCAATGTCACAGAGCGCATCGACTTCCTGAAGCAGAAAGTTTGTGCATGGGCGAGTCGTATTCGGTGGTATAAGCGGCGGGTTGATCGGTACACGCAGAATCGCATGTTCCAGAGCGATGAGAGGTGGGTATATAGAGCTTGGGAGCGACCTGAACAAAACGTGACGGACGTGTACCGCCCGGATGATGCCACCACGAGTGCATTCTGACTAGGGCATGCAAAAACCGGGTTGATTAAGAAAACCGACTTTTTCGGGTTTTCTTGTTTACAAAACCGTTGAAACCGGTTAAATCGGTTTTTTCGGGTTTTTTTTTCAATTTTTACTAAGGAAATGAGAAATTTGTGTGCAAAGAAGTGAAAATGTTGAAGTCTAATCAAAATATGTATTTTTTACATATATCTCACTTATTTTTAAAATAATGTACACACGGCTACACATCAAGCTATGCAAAACCAGTATTGGCTGACCGTTCATTGTGAGAAAATATCATACAAAGTGAGGCCAAGACAAACTGGTTTTGTATAGCTTGACGTGTAGCCGTGTGTACCAGTTTACCACATACTAAAATATTTTTTGACATATAATAAAGCTTAGCCCTAAGTTTTTGTAGCCAGAATTGTCACTAAAATGCGGTGAAAATAAATTTATATAAATTTATGTATCGCCGGTTTCTGATAGACGTCCACTCGTCTAAGGTCAAGGCAAATCTCACTCCATCTGACTTCAATTCCTCTAATTCTTTTATAATTGAATTCCTGAACTAATTATTTGCTTTTATGACAATATTTTTTATACTATTTGGTGAGCTTGGCAATTTGTATCCACTTTTGTTAAAAAGTTTTCTAAGCTCCTCGGAAGAACAAAATGTTTTGAAGGGTAGGCCATCCAAAACAGCCATCTTTGATACGACATATTTAACAGAATGTAATTTTGTGAAAAAATGTGTAATTTTCTGTTTTTTTTTTGGTTTTGAAGGGTCCATTTGTGTATCTTGACTATCTTTAAAAACATAGGGGTCTACTGCACTTGTGCTTGGTGTTGGTTCTGCTGTAGGTTTGGCATTTTCTTTTAAGTCTATTGAGTGTTTACTGCGCAAGTGGTTTCGTAAGCTTGATGTAGAACTGCCTGCCGCTTTTAATATTCTATTGCATTCTTTGCATTTTGCAGTGCTTCCGTCCGTGATTAAACTAGACGTAAATAAAATAAAGGATAAAAATTAACGTGGCAAATAGGACGCCGTCTTGTCCACGTTTGTCAGTGGTAAAATTTAATATTATTTTGTATTATTAAATCAAATAGGAGAAAAACCGTAAAAACCGAAAAATCCGGTTTTGGTATCCAAAAAAACCGTAGTTTCAAATCAGTCGGTTATCCGGTTTTTTCGGTTATCCGGGTATCCGGTTTGCATGCCCTAATTCTGACGCAGCATCTGGTGGGTGCCCGTCTGTCACGCTGAGGGTGGCTGGATGCGGGATATCGAGCGAGTGTGTGGAACCATACCAGAAATGGAACCAGTCGTAATAACACCATTAGACGTAGCCAGAGCAGTCCGTCCGTTACCGAATTGGAAATCATCGGGACCGGACGGACTGCATAACTTTTGGTTAAAATGGCTAATTAGTTCACACACTTGCCTGGCATCTCAGTTCCAGTCATCCTTAGAGTCTGGGTCGCTACCACAGTTTCTAACAACAGGCGTTAAGTCAGGTAGTCCCGCGGAACCCAAGAATTATAGACCGATCACATGTTTGTCGACGGTTTATAAACTTCTTACATCCATTTTGAGAGCGAAAATTAACACACACATTGACAGTAACTCGATTATGTCTGCCTCTCAAAATGGATGTAGGAAAGGGTCCCGCGGTACTAAGGAGCTACTCCTCATAGACATGGCCATTAGCCAACAGGTTCGCCGATCCCGTAAGGATATGTCGACATGTTGGATAGATTATAAGAAGGCCTACGACTCAGTGCCACATACATGGCTCATGAGGGTGCTGGAGTTGTACAAGATAGACGCAACTCTACGCACCTTCCTTGAGTCGTGTATGGGGCAATGGAAGACGGTCCTTCGCTATCCAGGGTGTCGACAGATCCAGGGGAATGATGAGCCTGTATGGATTAAGCGGGGAATATTTCAGGGCGACAGTTTGAGTCCTCTTTGGTTCTGCTTAGCCCTGAATCCTCTAAGCACACTGCTGGAGGATTCAGGTCTAGGCTATCGGTTGAAGAGAGGTATGGTCAGGTCATATCTCACCTCCTCTACATGGATGATTTGAAACTTTTTGCCCCCAACAAATTGCATCTGATGGAGCTACTGAAGGTAACTGAAACTTTCAGTAGTGCCATCAGGATGGAATTTGGTGTGGACAAATGTGCAGTCATGCATGTAAAGGGGGGAAGATTATGGAATCCGAGGGAATTCCACTTTCCGATTCCATACACCTTAGATCCCTCTCCTCATCCGAAAGCTATAAGTATTTGGGTATGTCGGAAGCGTTAGGCATCAACGATGCTGACATGAAGCAATCGTTGAAGGAGCGCTTCTTTTGTCGCCTGAAGAAGGTATTAATTAGTCTTCTTTCGGGCGGAAATAAGGTGCGCGCCTTCAATGGTTGGGTCATGCCGGTTTTGACGTACTCTTTTGGCATACTCAAATGGACTCAGACTGAACTCGACGTCCTGGATAGAAGGGTCCGTACACTACTGACCGCAAACCGGATGCATCACCCACGATCATCGGTGATGAGACTGTATATCCCGCGGAAGTGTGGGGGTCGAGGCTTTTTAAATGCGAAGACCCTCCACAACCGCGAGGTGTGCAGTCTCAGGGAATATTTTTTAAAAGCCGAAGTGGGTATGCACCGTGATGTGGTCGCAGTGGACAAGGGGCTCACTCCGCTCTCCATGGCGAAAGAGAACTGGCGCAAACCTGTAGTACTGACTACCGATGACCGCAAGAAGATATGGCAAAGCAAGGAGCTTCACGGACGCTTCTATCGGGCTCTTCACGAGCCCGGTGTAGATTTCTTAGCGTCCGTATCCTGGCTGCGGTTTAGTGACCTCTTCGGGGAAACTGAAGGTTTTGTCTGTGCAATTATGGACGAAGTTATCTTGACGAATAACTACCGGAGACATATTATGAAGGACGGGACGGTTGACGTGTGTCGGGCATGCCACCGTCCGGGTGAGTCCATCAGACATATTATCTCTGGTTGTTCTCGTCTGGCTAACAGCGAGTACCTGCACAGGCATAACCAAGTAGCCAGGATTATTCACCAGCAACTTGCTTTGAAATATAAACTTGTCGACTCTGAGGTACCATATTACAAATATGTGCCCGACCCAGTTCTCGAAAATGACCATGTCACGTTGTACTGGGATCGGTCTATCATCACTGACAGGACTGTTGTCGCCAACAAACCTGATATAGTGGTGATAGACCGATTAGTGCGCCGCGCAATGATTGTCGATGTTACCATTCCACATGACAGGAACCTCGTGAAAGCTGAGAAAGATAAACAAATCAAATACCTTGACTTAGCACACGAGGTTGTTGACATGTGGAATGTGAGCTCGACTGTCATAGTGCCGATTGTCGTATCGGCCAATGGCCTGATGGCCGAAAGCCTCGATCAACATCTTTCGAGGCTCTCGTTAGGCGGTTGGATCAAGGGCCTGATTCAGAAGGCAGTACTCCTCGATACGGCTCGCATTGTGAGGAGGTTTCTGTCTCTGGAGCCCTAACCACCGGTAGCTTGGACCCTGCTCCCGACACCGGTGGATTACTATTTTTTTATATTTTTAAATGTTTTTTTTTATACTAATATTTAAAAATGTATTAAAATAAGAAATATAAATAAATAAAGGACATAATAATAATATCCCTGGACATTTCACAATGATCACGTTGGTCCATTTATGGTCAATTTAGGTGAGGATGCTATATTTATGCATGACAATGCCCGACCTCATACAGGTAGGATTGTGAATGACTACCTTCAAGAGATGAACATTACTCGTATGGAGTGGCCAGCGCGCAGCCCGGATATCAACCCGATCGAGCATGCTTGGGACGAGCTAGGCAGATGCGTAAAACAACGAAACCCTCCCCCAATCACGCTTCGTGAGCTCAAAATTGCTCTCACAGAGGAATGGGAGAATATTCCCCAAAATCGTATAAGGAACTTGGTGTACAGCATGCCAAACCGCGTAAACGCAGTAATGGAAGCACGAGGAGGCAATACGAAGTATTAAAATTCAAGAAAATCGTAATAAAGTTCAAAAATGTCATGTTTCCTATTTTTGTTTTAAGGAGAGATCAGCAGTTTTTTTCTTTATGTAATTTTGTGTTAATAAAATGTATGGTGACTCATATTTTTTTTACTTTCATTTAAGGAGTATTACATTGTCTATTAAATACAATTTATTGCATTAACCTATCATTTTTAGTTTCCGAGATTTTTAACATTCTTTAAGTGACCCGGATTCATTGCTCTCGAGTGTATTAGTAAGTAGGTATAAATTCAGAGATAAATACCTTTGCTGTTTACTCCAGTTATTGGAGCTTATTATTTTCATTGCTACCATCGCAAACACAATCATTTAAACATATATTACATTATTTTATTCTTAGCCAAATTATCCGATAAGTTGTCAACTATTTTGATTATAATCTGTGCCGAACGCATAATTTCACCTCTATTTCGTTTCGCTACTAATCACCTGCTAACTAGCGTTTAAAGATTAGCGCGGACGTTCGGTTTTTTGTATAAGGAATTTTATACGACCAGTTCCTTCAGAGACACACTGTGTCTCGTGTCACGAGCTTTCACGACTGTGTCTGACACAGTCGTGAAAGCTCGTCATCATGGACGACGACGAATTGATTGCTATTGCACTTTTACTCGTGCTTCATAAGAAGAAGAGGAATCGTGGTTACTGGGTACACCCGTTAAATACTCAAAGATTAACAGAAAGCCAATTCTACATCAAAAGAGCAAAACATTGTTAATATCCCATATACAATGGATATTTTTCTACAGACAATATTAAATTTTCGGCCTCACACATTTTCTAACATACATAAAACGAGCACGATACACGTCCACTTGCAACAACGCTAGCGTGAGTCTGAATGGAAATTTCCGTTCGTGTGCGGCGGCTGAGCCAAAATGTACGAGTTCGCTGCGTTCGGGATGACGTCATTAGGTTTTTTCCGTTCTAACAACCCGAACGCATGGGGAAAATTTCGAAACGGATATTAGGTTTTTTTCCGTTCGGAACAAATAAGTATGTACGTGTGCGCGTGTTTGAACATTTTGTATGAAAGAAGAGCATTCAGGTTTCCGAATCTGCTTAAGAAACCTTGCGGGTGCGGCCAGCCTAAGAATAAAGAAAAATTAAGCATTGATTCATCATCTGCCTAGCCTTTTCCCAACTATGTTGGGGTCGGCTTCCAGTCTAACCGGAAAAATTAAGCATTGATTAAGAGCTAAGTAAATAAATGGTTAGCTAAACAGTAGCTAATGAGTGATTAGCGAGATTTTTATGAATAAGGCTGGTATCGTTTGCATGAAACTGACAGGTGTCAAGAACGCATTCTCAAATGTTAAAACGGGCCTTTTTTTTTTTGACAACATTAACTAAAAATGCATCTTATTTAATTTTAAAATTTTTAATCATGTCGACACACACATGTCGATAAATGTCAAACACTTGTCAAAAATGTAGGGAAAATAGAGGTATTTTTGACAGATTGAGACAGATCGACTGTGGCCGTTCTTAAAATTACGAGAATTGCCTTCTGATTCGTGTGCACTGTGCGTTAACTTTTACTGTGTTAAGATGACAATTGACAGAAAATAAAGTGTTGCCATAGCAAAAAGTAAAAACTAATGTTATTTCTTGTCTCTGTTTTTTGTGTATCATTTTACTATAAAGTGTTTCTGTTTGTGCAATAAAAATACAAAATTATCTTTAAAAAACAGTTAATGTTAACTTTGTTGTGAAACTTTACATTGAATGTACAAGTGGCGAACAATATTTTCTAAAAATAAATTGTTTAAGTTGCGCAACATGGCGATTATGGCTCAGCTGCTTTGATCGTTTGTAGTGAAAATTTCCAATGATAGGGTTTTGCGACGACGACACGCTCTACTTAACACCAGATTTCAACGCGTTTAAAGAGTACAGTTAGTGGTAAATTATCGGTTATCATCGCGCTGTGTGATGAGACAGCTAGTGTTTCTGTGCGGCTAAGGCGCGTACTTATCGAGGCAATTATTGCTCTAAAGTGCTGTTATTTTTGGTTGAGAAGCAAGCCGGAGAGAATCCGTCAAGCTGGAGCGACTACCGGAGTACCTGCGCGACACCGTCGACTGGTTCATGGGGTGAGTGGCCGCACGCCATTGTTCATACGAAACTTGTTGTTCACTGCACGCTCCTTTCACAATCTCTTTCATTCGGTAAGGCATTGCGAGCTACCGTCATGTATTCAGGAATGTTGCCCGCGTTTTCAGTAAGATGTTACGGTAGGTACCTAGTTGACACTTTAAACCCTCTGGTTTCCCAAATCGTTGAAAATCCGCCGAACAGACCGATTTGCCTTCATAGGTATTTGCCTATCTATCCATTTATAATAAGACAAAACAAGTATTGTATTTAACCAACGTAGATCCTAAGTACGTAAACAGAGAGTATGTTCTTTAAAAACATAATCATCAACAAATTAAATAAGGTTAGTAAAATAACAATAAAAGTATGACAGAATGCGGGCGATCCTCCTTGGCATTAGTATTACTTACTTAGATTAGTTGTTATGGTTCGTCAGAAGCCTGAAAATCTGTACCCAGTAACCTCAGTAACTGGGTTGTTGAGGTCAGATAGGCAGTTGCTCCATGTAAAATACTGGTATTCAGCTGTATCCGGTTAGACTGGAAGCCTAGGCAGATGGTGACTTAGATCACTCTTAGCAATAAGACTGCCTGTTGTGTCACTCTTTGTAAAATTTCTACATTTATAACTGTAAAATATATGGTGTATATAACAAAGAGTATTCTAATCTATTCTTAAATGATCTTTTCGCAATATTATAATTAACAATGTCAAAAGGTCATTTAAGTTAAAGTTTGACTCCAAAGAAAAAAGCTCATAACATAGCATCAGCCTTTAGTGGTCCCACTGCTGGGACAGGCCTGTGGGCCATAATCCATACATGGCCCATTGCGGGTTGGTGCATGTCGCATCTTTGAATTGTCGGTTTTTGGACATGCTGGTTTCTTCATGACGTTTTTCACATAGTAGTACCGTTTTGGTTTGAACTCTTGGCCCATTTCGACTGACCCCCTACCACTCCAAGGAGCTAGTAGCAGTAGATTGTCTGCTGATAATCCTACCCACCATATCAAGGACTGCTTTACCAGTATTTAGACAGAATTGGGTCAAACCGTCTCCACCCTGGCCACAACTATTAGCACCCGCATTCACCACAGATAGTGTGTTACAGTAAAGAAGCTAGGGCTTCATTCAATTTTGTAAAAATAGGCTTGGTGGCGAATACCGTGTAGAGCGTGTGTACGACGACTAAGCCTAAACTAACAAGTGTTTTTGCAAAAGGATCAAAATTTCTGAATGGAATTAACAAATCCATGTAAGCTAAACCCAAATCATAGTTCTTTTTTTTTATTTTTTTGACTTGTGGAAGTCCTCTTGGATGACAGGAATCCTCCTAGAGGGGTCTGTTAGAATGTAAATGTTATAACTGTGTGTTAGAATGTAAATAACCTTGTTCTTAATACCAAGAAAACGAAATGTGTAAAGTTCGCCTTACCGAATGTTAAAAATCTAGGACCAACATCGTCTTAGATAAAGAGGTGCTTGAAACAGTAGGATCAGCAATTTTTCTAGAACTAACAGTAGATGCCAAACTTCAGTGGGGACCTCATATATCAAGTCTAGCAAGAAGGCTCAGTTCGGCTGCCTACGCCGTCAGGAAAGTAATACAATACACTGACGTTGGTACAGCTTGTTTAGTCTATTTTAGTTATTTTCACAGCGTTATGTCCTACGGTATTCTGCTGTAGAGCAAAGGTGCTGATATACAAAATATATTTGTTCTTCAAAAACGAGCTGTTCAAGCAATTTACCAGCTAGGTGCCAGAGTTTCTCTAAGAGATTTTTTTTAAAGATATTGGTATTCTCACGGTTGCATCACAATTCATCTTCGCCAAAATCTTATATATTAGGCAAAATTTACACTTATATACTAGAAACAGTGGTATTCACAGTGTTAACACTAGAAATAAGGACATACTACGTGCCCCCTTTCACTGGCTTCATAAGGTTCATAACTCATTTGTTGGGCTTGGTATAACCTTCTATAACAGGATACCCTCTTCTTTGCTAGACTTGCCTTTTAATGCATTTAAAGCTCTAGTAAAATCCAACTTTTGTTCAAAGGCTTACTATTCCATCAACGACTATTTACACTATAAGATAGTTGGTCGCCCTAATTAACTCAAGACAATGTTCATGTTCTTTCTCCAAAATTTGCTTACTGACAAGTTACTGTTATTAGTGTCTGGGTCAGGATGACTGGAACAAGAGAGATTTTTGAAGTTTGAGCAATACCAAGTTTTAGTACCTATTTGGTACCAGACATCAAATAATTGGTACCTCGCTAAAGAGAGAAAACTATTACGAGGAAAGTGGCCAGCCATTCTGACCTCAGAATGGCTGGACCAAGTCGGCTTCACCTAGTTGTAGGTGTTATAACTAGTTCATCTTTTCGTTAAAATTTAGTACCTCATTGGTACCTCAACATACGTTTTTCTTAAATTTTTTCGATAAGCCAAAAATAAGTTACACCTAGAAGGAATTTTGCATGTAATCTGGAGCACGTTGATTTCACCTAGTTGTAGGCGTTATAATTAGTTCATCTTTTCATTAAATTTAGTACCTCATTGGAACCTCCACATATGTTTTTCTTAGATTTTTTCGATAAGCCAAAAATAAGTTACACCTACAAGAAGTTTTGCATATATAAAAATGTTTATTTTTGTACTAAGAAAATTACCGAAAATAAATCATAATCATAACACATAAATATTACGTATATTTATTCATTGATTGACACATTAATGTTTTTTTGCATATAAATAACAGTGTGCATATATTTTGTTTTTACTTATTATGATTCTACTTGACATGTCGTCGTAAGATTGCCATTTGGATCCTCTGCGGCAATGTAATTTGTAATGTCTCACGCTTTTCGGAGTCGGAGGTGGCACAAATTCTATAACAGACAAAAGGTGGTACTCTATTCCTTTTAATGTTATATTTTTTGGTAAGTCATTAATGCAAATTTCGACGTCAATTATCGAGTTTATCTGCAAACGGTGTAATCGAACCATTTCTCGGCAAAGTTACCTTAAACCTCTCCAGTTTTCTATCAATGAAGGCGTATCAGAAAAAAACAGATTCATCAGTTTTTAGTAGTAGTTTTTATCAGTTTATTTTTTGACAAAGAAAATACATTTACGAAAATATTTTTTATACACATATAAGTTTTAATATTACATGTACAGTACATCCATATTTATTGAAAGATAAATACACATTAATCTTTGATGGCATTTGAAAAACTGATCTTATTAGGGTTCCGTAACCGAACGGTGCTAAACGGAACCTTATTACTAAACCTCCGCTGTTCATCCATCTGTCTGTCAGCGGGCTGTATCTCATGAACTATATAATAAGTAAATAGTCGAAATTTTCACAGATTGTGTATTTCTGTTGCCGCTGTATCAAAAAATAATGAAAATAAAATAAAGTATAGAACGAAAGTAGGTCCCCATACAAAAATCGTGTTTTATTATTATTATTTATTCTCAAGTAACAAAAGACTCATACTAATTATTAGGCATACAATTTCAATAACAATACAAACATAAAATAAATTAAATTAAACTTATTCAGTACATTATTGGTCACAAAAATAAAAATAAACCATAATCACAACTTTCTAGTCGGCATAGGAACAGCAACATGCCTGCCACAGCAATGCCGGACATAAGGGCAGTCCAGCCTGTTCGCGATCATTGCCAGGATAGCATTGGGGTTGGCCCGCACCCGGCGCACCAGGGATGCGCACCGCTTACGCATAGAAGCGTGGAAACAATCAGTGCGCGCCATCGCGAACATCCCTGATGCGCTACAGAAACGGGGCAGCCCCAACACCGCCCGGAACGCGTTGTTGAACTGGACACGGATTTATTTAAACTCAAGTTTTTTTTTTTAAACAAATTTTAAAAGTTAGATCATTGTGACTAGTTCGATTTCAGGTTTAGTCCCATAGTAGGAGTTGTTCATAATGATGAGTACAATGATCCCTTAAGAGGATTAAAACGATTAAAATGATACCCTGTATAGTGTTAATTTATATTGTACGGTGGTACGGAACCCATCGTGTGCGAGTCCAACTCGCACTTGCCTGGTTTTTTTACGCCAGTAGGTACTCTATAACGCAACTAAATATGTTTAAAATAAATAAATAGGAATCTATAAATACAACAAAAAAGCTATAAATCAGCTTTTTCATACAAAAGTTCAATACCTACTCGACCAAAATATAAGAAACAGCAGAATTTTTTCGTGATTTCAGAGTTGGTCCCTGAATATTTTCATATTCATAGGTAGAACAGCCTGTGATTTAGTTAATGATTTAAAAATAGTCCTGTATTTACTGTTCATTAATCAATCAATGAATAAATATACGTAATATTTATGTGTGTTATGTTATGATTTATTTTCGGTAATTTTCTTAGTACAAAAATAAACATTATTATATATGCAAAACTTCTTGTAGGTGTAACTTATTTTTGGCTTATCGAAAAAATCAAAAAAAAAAAAACATATGTGGAGGTTCCAATGAGGTACTAAATTTTAATGAAAAGATGAACTAATTATAACGCCTACAACTAGGCGAAATCAACGTGCTCCAGATTACATGCAAAATTCCTTCTAGGTGTAACTTATTTTTGGCTTATCGAAAAAAATTAAGAAAAACATGCTGAGGTACCAATGAGGTACTAAAGTTTAACGAAAAGATGAACTAGTTATAACACCTGCAACTAGGTGAAGCCGACTTGGTCCAGCCATTCTGAAGTCAGAATGGCTGGGCACTTTCCTCGTAATAGTTTTCTCTCTTTAGCGAGGTACCAATTATTTGATGTTTAGTACCAAATAGGTTCTAAAACTTGGTATTGCTCAAACTTCAAAAATCTCTCTTGGTCCAGTCATCCTGACCCAGACTTATTGTATTAACTCATTTATTTATTTTACTTCGATGGTCCTAGTTTATCATCTGTGACTGCAAGTGACAGTTATGTGAACAGAACCCAGCAATGCATAAATATGTAAGCTGTCACGCCCTTTATGCCTGGAGGCTTTTATTTAGGTAGTAAGTTTTAATTTTAATTAATTATTTTTTAGCTTGAGTATGTATAGTTCTTATTATATTTGTTGGTATATTGGCGTGGCTAGCTGACATATGGCAAATAATTTAAGTTTCTTGTAATGTTCTGAACATAGGTTCCTAGTATTGTATACATGCAAGTCATGCAACTATATTCTAACTGAACAGACAGCTGTGCTGCTGGGGAGTTTGTTGCGCCACTTCTTCTTCCCAGCGATAGCACTAGGAAGTGGTGAAGGGCGGGCGTATTTGGGGGACAGTCTTTGGTAATTTTGACGTTCGAAAAGTGTTGATTCTAAGCTTAATTTGAATAAATGACTTGATTTTGATTTTGAGAATCTTACAGCCTATTACTGCAGTGAGTTGGAATTGGAAGACTTGCACAGTTCATCAGGCCATGTATTGGCCCACAAGACTTCCATGTTAATGTTAGTATTTTTCTAAAATATTCTTGCTTTGTGGAAAATAGACCACAATAAACAATATTAATTGGTTATAGAATACTCTTTAGTACACCATGCAATTTGCAGATATAAATTTAGAAAATTTTACAAGGGTGACACAATGGGCGGTCTTTTAACTAAAAGCAATCTTTTAAAGACAATCTTTGGATGGATTTAGACGGAGAAAAATTAAAAAAAAAAAAAACAATATTGCAGGTACTTTGTGATGTACCAGTTACATAAATACAATAAATACATACGCACTTTATTACATAATGCATATTATTATTGTTACGAGCTTCGGGTTCGTGACAAGTAAAAATGCCGATAATAATTACCAAAAGTTACACTTTAATTAACCAACACTAATAACAACTCACAACACACTAATTATAAAACACAGTCGCTCTTAAGTCGCACTTGAAGATCGCTTTCGATGTATTCACTCGTGTCGCAGAACTAAGTCTGATTGCTCGTTTTTTTTTTTTTATATTATGGCATCTCGTAGTTGACCTTGAGAGGTCGTGACTACTTAACCGGACTATCCTGTGGTTGCCTTAAGAATTCTTAAAGCCTCCAGCCAGGGCTATATCTAGATTAATGCTAAGCGACTGCACGCTAAGGGCACCCCCTGTGGGGTACGAACCTCGGCTTAGGGCGTCGCTGGGAGAGGGCAGCAAGGGGACAGGCTGGATCGAGTTAATATTAATGCTTTGATGAGCGCGGCGTTTCCTAGGACTATCTCTGAGAAGAAAGGCCGAAACAAACTCAGAGGTCTCAGTCGGGGAATTTAAAGCTACAGGCTCAGCTACGTCGCGGGCTGGCACTTCAGCGGGCAAGGGTCGGGGGGGAGAATTTACTTGGGGACGTCGCGAGGGACCTCGGCGGCGAGGTCGGAATGTCGGTTGTTTATGTTTGTGTACTGTACTGGTTGCCCTATCGCTCTCCTGGAGGAGGGTTATGGGGTCATCGGGTTCGTCGAGAACATGCCTTGGACGGCGAATTTTGCTGATTTTGAGGGGGTGTAGTTGGCGGCCGCTACCACCAGAGGGTTGCGGTGATTGGCGGCTGTGGCAAAGAAACGCTTGGAGAGGCGTTTCATGAACTGCTGGATAGTGGGGATCTTGAGATCTACATGGAGGATCTCATTGCGAACGAACCAAGGGGAGTTTGTGGCCTTGCGGAGAAATCGGTTCTGCAGGGTTTGCATCCTATGGATGTGACGGGGCTTTGCGTGAGCGAAGACTACGCTAGAGTAAGTCATTATGGGACGGATGATTGCTCGCGGCTAATCCCGGCCTTATATAGTGCCGCAGATAGTTCCAGAACCTTCTATTGTAGAAACGTCTAGAATGTTCGAGTACATACCGGCCCCGACTGACCAGATGTCGATAGTTCTAGTAAGTTCTAGCTTCGTCATATCTACTCGTCAATAGATGGCGCTAGTATTAGTTCTACTATTCCACAGTAGATGGCTACTCTATCAGTTCCGCTATTCCACAATAGATGGCGCTAGTGGTAACTAATGTCACCATGTATCAGGCATTAATTGCGGCGCGTAACACTGCCCCCTCCTAAGACATGCTCGTCCCGAGCATTATCGGCTCCATAATAACGCGCCAGTCGATCCACATGGACGATCTTAGGAGTACCTCTTGCACCTTTCTGTATCCGGTAGGTTACGTCATTGATCTTTGTCACAATCCGGTACGGTCCATCCCATTTAGCTTGAAGCTTAGGAGATTTCCCCTTGCTGCGGACCGGATTGTGCAACCACACTAGTGAACCTTCGTCGAACCCTTTACTGTTCATTTTGCGGTCATAACGGGTTTTCATCTTTTCAGACATTTGCTGGCCCGATTGTCTGACGTGCTCACAAATGTCATTCATTTTGTTCCGCAATTTATTCGCATAATCGGTTATACTGCGTGGGGCATCAGGTGGTATTCCGGTGATCAGGTCTGCAGGCAGCCGTAATTCTCTTCCAAAGTTTGCGAAAGCTGGTGTCACCGATGTACTTTCGTGAACAGCGCTTCGATATGACAACAAAAACGGTTGTATGTGCTTGTCCCAATCTCGTTGCTGATTTTCCACAACTTTTGCTAGGTACCTCTCCAATGTCTGATTAAATCGTTCAACCATTCCATTTTCATCTGATTGTGGGTGGTAAGAGGTTGTTCTTGTTTTATGAGTACCCATAACTCGACAAGTTTCCTGGAATATTTGGGACTCAAAATTCCTTCCTTGATCACTGAATCTCTAAAGGAACTCCAAAACGACAGAAGACTTCATAAACTAATTTATCTGCAACTGTTGAAGCTTCTTGATGGCGAAGACTTCCGGCCACTTAGTGAAATAATCCATCACAACCATGAAATACTTGGTACCACTTTCACTTTCCGGAAACGGCCCCGCAACGTCGAGGGCTATCCTCTCCCATGGTGCGCCAATATTGTACAATTTCAATGCACCTCTACTACGAGTCTGAGGTCCCTTTACAGCTGCACAACTTGTACATTTGCGACACCAGTCCTCGACATCGTCCTGACAGTGGACCCAGTAAAACCGTTCTCGTATCTTCAGTAGAGTCCGTTTTAGTCCCAGATGACCTCCTGAACAACCATTATGGTTCAGCTGTAGGACATCCGGTACTTGAGTTTTAGGGACAAACATTTGCAAATGACAGCTGTCTCCCCGAGCATTTTCCCATTTACGGCACAGGACTCCATCCTGAATCACCAAGCTCCATTCCCAGTCCCATTGGGCCCAATAGCTTTTTGTGATTGAACTCATCGCTGAGACGTCGCTCCACCTAGGCTTAGGAGCTCTGGCCTTCATCCACTCCAGAATCGGCTTGATGTCCGAATCTTCCTGCTGTGCACTTTGTAAGCCTACAAAGTGCACAGCAGGAAGATTCCTTCCACTCGTTGCCGAGGTCTGTTTTGAGCATCCTCACAGGTACGACTTCTTTACTTTCTTGCCTAGTACAATGCTTGCAGTCTTCAGGACAAGGTCTTCTTGACAATGCTTCTGCGTTGCCATGAGATTTTCCGCTGCGATGTTCGACCACGAAGTCGTATTCCTGCAGTAGTTCAATCCATCTTGCATCTTGTCCTTCTGGATTTTTGAACTGCTATAGCCATTTCAGTGCAGCATGGTCGGTCCGTAAGTGGAATTTCCGCCCGAGAAGATATTTGCTAAAGTGCTGCAATGACTTTACCACAGCAAGCAGTTCTCGTCTCGTAACACAATAGTTCCTTTCAGGTTTCGACAATGACTTGCTGAAGTACGCTATCACAAACTCTTGATCGCCATTCCGCTGGGACAACACACCGCCAAGTCCTATGTCGCTTGCGTCTGTGTCAACTATAAATTCCTTGCCCGCATCAGGGTACCCCAAAATAGGTGTTTTGCACAGGCGGTCCTTTAACTCCTGGAATGCGATGTCGCAACTTCCATCCCAGCAGAAATGTCGCTTCTCCTCGGTTAGCTTATGCAGGGGTTTGGCTATATCTGCAAAGTTCTTGACAAATCGCCGATAATAGGAGCACCAACTCAGAAATGCTCTGACCTGCGTATTGTCTTTTGGAATTGGCCAATCCTTGACAGCGGCGATTTTCTCTGGATCCTTGCGGATACCTTCTTCAGATACTACATATCCCAAAAAGCTAACTTGCCGTTTGAATACTGAACACTTCTTCGGACTTAACTTGAGGTTGGCACTCTGGATCTTCATGAGCACGCGTTCCAGGTTTTGAAGATGTTCTTCAAACGTACGGCCTACGATGATGATATCATCCAAGTAGACCAGGCAGGCATCGCCGATAAGCCCGGTAAGTACAAGTTCCATCAACCTTTCAAACGTTGCCGGAGCATTGCATAATCCAAACGGCATAACTTTAAATTGCCACAGACCCTTTCCTGTCGAGAATGCAGTTTTCTCCTTGTCCTTATAATCAATTTCAACTTGCCAGTAGCCACTTTTCAGGTCCAGCGTGCTAAACCACTTTACTCCAGTAAGCATGTCCAGCGTGTCATCAATTCTTGGCAAAGGATAACTGTCCTTTTTCGTAACGTCGTTCAGACGACGATAGTCAACACAAAACCTCATGCTGCCGTCCTTCTTTCTTACCAGCACTACAGGTGAACACCATGGACTAGATGAAGGTTCAATAACACCATCCTTCACCATTCCCTCAATCATGGTTTCTACTTCCTTTTCGCGTGCTACCGGCAATCTCCTTGGCCGCTGACGGATAGGCAATTCTTCTCCTGTGTTTATTTTGTGTTGAACTAAGCCAGTCCTCCCGATGTCAGCATCGTTTGACGAGAAAACTGCATACTTGAGTAACATTTTCTTCGCCTTGACCATTTCATTTTGGGACAGAGCGCTGCGGCATTCTTCTAAAAGTGTGGTCACTCTCGTTTGTGCATCCTTGCTGAGGGTCCCAGTCGATAGATGTTGGCATCGACGCAACCAATCCACTTCCTCGCAAGTACCAACTAGTGTGCCTTTTTCTATAACCTGTTCCTGATCACAAAGATTCAGCACACGTACCCCTGAGATGTCGGTGTCTCTGACCAAAGTTCGTGCCACTTTCCATGGAAGGTCATTGTCTACCCTTTCCACGAGTACACAACGATGTGTTTGCCCAGGATTCCGAGGAAGACTAACCGTAACAATCGTTTCCGATCTTGGCGGAAGAACAATCTTCTTAAGGCTGTACACGTTCCCTGGTAACGCCCCTTCCACGAAAAGTTCCTCTTGTCCACATTTCAAAACACCTTGCTTGACGTCAATTTCGCAACAATTTTTCCTCATAAAGTCAAGGCCCAGAATGCAATCGTCCATTATATCAGCCACGATGACATTATGCAGGTAGATTCTGTTGCCTAGCTTCAACCCTATCTTCTTCTCTCCATGGACGGGTATGCGCTGACCGGTGGCTGTTACCAAATTAATGTGTTCTCGGTTATATGCGGAGTCCTCAAGGGACCGTCTTATGAGTTGGGAACTGACAACCGTGCGAGTAGCTCCAGTGTCTATGGTCAGCTTACACGGCGTTCCGTTGACCTCGCCCTTGATGATTAGGCTGTTCCCGTCTTGGGTTTGTGTGATCGAAACCCTTGGGGCTCTTTGAACATCAGCCAGCACCCGCCCCGCAGTCCTGGCTATTACTCGTTTCCCTGCTGCTGCTGCTGGGCGGTGCTGTTAGCTGCACTGCCCTCTGGAGATCGGCCGTCTTCTCTTTCTGCAGTTCGCTTGTGGCAACTGGATCGAAGGTGGCCCCTTTTCCCACAGCCGTAGCACCTAGGGCTGTATCCTTTGTTGCGGTCGCGAACTGTAGCCGCTGCAACCTCCCTGACGCGATGGGAACGATGATCCTGTCGCACGGCTTCCACCTCCAGTGCATGGGCCAAGGCGTCCTTAACTTAAAAATTAAGGAAGTATCGTCAGCAAATAACACCATTTGTGGTTGGTTCTTTAATAAATGGGCTAGATCATTAATATATACTAAAAAGAGGAAAGGAACTAAAATAGAGCCTTGTGGAACACCCATTTTTACTTTTAAAGCAAGAGAATTGACACCATTTATTTGAACTTTTTGTTGTCTATCATATAAATAAGATTTTACTAATCTGAGCGCAAGTTGACCTAGTCCGTAATGCTCGAGTTTAAAAGTAAGGTTTCGTGATTGACGCAATCAAATGGCCTGGGGAGGTCACAAAAGATTCCTATGGCATCTTGGGCCTCCTCCCACGCTGTAAAGATGTGCTTTAATAAGGTTACACCGGCGTCTGTCGTACAACGTCCTTTGGTGAAACCATATTGCTGATCATGTAAGATTTTGTTGGTGTTAAAATGATTATGCATTTGATTGAGCATTACCTTTTCGTACACCTTGCTGAATACGGGCAACACGGATACTGGTCTATAATTGTTGGTGTCTTTGCTGTCCCCAGATTTAAAAAGCGGTATAACCTTACTTAAGCCTTTGATTGCGTGTACCATGACACGCTTTTGCGTAAGCTACGTCATTACGGTGTCCGAAACGAGGCTCTCAACGTAATAATTTCTTATTTACATAATAGGGTCCAATGTGTAGATGTTAATGGCGCGAAATCTTCCGGGCTACCAGTTCAGTTAGGTGTTCCGCAAGGCTCAATACTGGGTCCATTCTTGTTCTTAGTATATATCAATGATTTACCATTCCATTTGAAGGGCATCTGTGACGTTGTACTGTTTGCAGATGATACCTCTCTTATTTTTAAAGGAGACAGGAATAGACAAGATTTTGACGACGTAAACAGTGCACTCTCAATAGTTACAGATTGGTTTACGTCAAATAACCTAGTTCTCAATGCCAAGAAAACGAAATGTGTAAAGTTTGCCTTACCGAATGTCAGAAATCTAGGACCCAACATCGTCTTAAATAAAGAGGTGCTTGAAACAGTAGGCTCGGCAATTTTTTTAGGACTAACAGTAGATGCCAAACTTCAGTGGGGACCTCATATATCAAGTCTAGCAGGAAGGCTCAGTTCGGCTGCCTACGCCGTCAGGAATGTAAGACAATACACTGACGTTGATACAGCTCGTTTAGTCTATTTTAGTTATTTTCACAGTGTTATGTCCTACGGTATTCTGCTGTGGGGCAAAGCCGCTGATATACAAAATATATTTGTCCTTCAAAAACGAGCTGTTCGAGCAATTTACCAGCTAGGTGCCAGAGTTTCTCTAAGAGATTTTTTTAAAGATATTGGTATTCTCACGGTTGCATCACAATTCATCTTCGCCAACATCTTGTATATTAGGCAAAATTTGCACTTGTACACTAAAAACAGTGATATTCACAGTGTTAACACTAGAAATAAGGACAAACTACGTGCCCCCTTTCACCGGCTTCATAAGGTTCATAACTCATTTGTTGGGCTTGGTATAACCTTTTATAACAAGATACCCTCTTCTTTGCTAGACTTGCCTTTTAATGCGTTTAAAGCTCAAGTAAAATCTAACCTTTGTTCAAAGGCTTACTATTCCATCAACGACTACTTACACGATAAGAATAGTTGGTCGCCCTAATTAACTCAAGACAATGTTCATGTTCTTTCTCCAGAATTAGCTTACTGACAGGTTATTGTTGTTAGTATTAACTTATTTATTTATTTTACTTCGATGGTCCTAGTTTTTCATCTGTGACTCAAGTGACAGCTATGTGACCAGAACCCAGCTATGCATAAATATGTAAGCTGTCACGCCCTTTATGCCTGGAGGCTTTTATTTAGGTAGTAAGTTTTTATTTCCATTTTAATTAATTATTTTTCAGCTTGAGTACGTATAGTTTATATTATATTTGTTGGTATATTGGCGTGGCTAGCTGACATATTTTATGGCAAATAATTTAAGTTTCTTGTAATGTTAATTACTGAACATATGTTCCTAGTATTGTATACATGCAACTATATTCTAACTGAACAGACAGCTGTGCTGCTGGGAAGTTTGTTGGCCACTTCTTCTTCCCAGCGATAGCACTAGGAAGTGGTGAAGGGCGGGCGTTTTTGGGGGACTGTCTTTTGTAATTTTGACGTTCGAAAAGTGCTGATTCTCAGCCTAATTTGAATAAATGACTTTTGATTTTGATTTCTTTTTTGACTGTATTTCATTAAATCCGGGAAGACTCCTTGATCTACACACAAATTAAATATCAAAGCTAAGTATAGCGCTATAGTCTCGATTATGGATGTACAAACTTTGATAGACATTCCCCATAAATCTTCGGTCAATTTGGTTTTGATTTGTCGAAAAGCTTTTATAACTATCATAGGGTTTATATGTTTAAATTGAAATTCAACCGAGCAGCCTGGAACGTTAGCTCTTAATAGATCAATTGAGACAACGGGTGAGGAATTTAAAACTTCCGTCGTTTTACATGGTATATTAGTAAAGAAATTTACAAATTCCTGAGCTACTTCTAAGTTAGAGCTTATGGCACCACGTGAAGTCTCCAATGCGTAATCATTGAGCCTGAAACACAGGTTTTTCTAAACCTAGATCAGGCAGGTCTACATTACAGTTAGAATTTATCTTTCCTCGATTTTAATTAACGTAAATCATAAAAATATGATTTACGTTAATTAAAATCGAGGAAAGACTTTACTTTTACTTGAATAAAATCTTTATTTTTTAATATTTATTTTATTGTTTCGTATTTTATTCACGCTATTTAAAGTGTATTGTCAGGGTCTGTATACGGGTAGTCTGTTGGTTAGTTATACCAAAAAATCCCTGGACACACTGCGCGTCCAATACAATAACATTTCCAGGATGATGTTGGGACTTCCTCGTTTCTGGAGTGCCTCCGAGAATTTGCGTTCCCATTGAGGGACCACATTTGAATTTTGAGCATTTGAATGCGTCAGCTTTTAGTAAAAGTTCTCAAACAATTGTAAATTCAGCCTCTAGTTTGTAAAACGTAGCCACTCAAAAGATACAATCGGTTAAAGGTGGTTCCTCAGTCGTGACTGACAGGCATCCATATCTCAAAATCAAAATAGTTAAAATTTATAACTGCTATAAATGACTACTCTAAAGATTTATAAAACTAATTTAATGAATATCAACCTTCGATCAATAATAGTACTAGATTAAGGATCAGGAACAAAAATCAGTCGCTCAAGTGGCCACGTTTGCACACACGTAAACATCTACATTTCTTAGAAAAAAGTTTAATAATATTAACAACTTCAGTTTATTATAAACCTTAATGCTTAAACGTAAAGTTTAATTACCATTGCAAAATATATTTAAAATGTCGCTTGAAAATAAAATCATTTTATTTTTAAATGTTCAGTCATCTATACATATAATAAAACAGTAACGAAAGAAAAACTGTACATTGAGAATTTTCGAGAAAAAATAAGTGGCTTTTGTTAGAAAAACGTAACTGATGACAAAAAGTGACTTTTTAGAATTTTTGTCTGTTTGTCTGTGTGTATGGTACGGCTTCACGCCAAAACTACTGGATAGATTGAATTGAAATTCAGCAAAAATGTTCTTTGTAAACCAAGGAAGGCTTTAGGCTACGTATTATCACGCCGTATGTTATAGGAGGTAAGCAATATTGATTTTAAAAGGTTTTTGTTCGTAATGTAATGCACAAAATAATTGAATGCACAAAATGACATGTTATTTATTTAGTAAACCATAATTTAACTCTGGAAACATATTATCACGCTATCACCTACGGGGGAGGAGCTGTGAATCTTTATTTTTCTTACCTACGTATTCTGTGACAGCGTGTAATCTAACGACGCATATTTAAATGTTGTTTTTGAGTAAGCCATGCTATTATCTAGCTTTACACTATAAAAACTACGCCATTTAAGTAACTTGGGCAGAGAAACATAGTTTAATTAATGTTAGTAGTATAATGAAAATTTTGAAGCAGCGCCATCTATGAGATTTCATAAAAATCAAATCAAGTTACATGTTAACACTTTTTGGAAATTAATAATTAAAATTTGATCATGTTGGCGAGGTTAGTAGTTAGTTATTCTTAAAATTCATAGATGGCAATGTGCATTTTCTTCATAAAAGTTGTATCGTTTCGACAAATTCAAGTTCCAACAAAACCCTCAAAATCTTGAGCAGAGTTGAGGAAGACAATTTAAAAAAACACGCTCTGTGAAGTCGACCAGTTTGCGAGATCCCTTACGTATGACGAGGTAACTTCATATTACACGTACGACAATCAAAGGGGTGTATTTAACCGACGTCGACGAGGAGGTGCTGTGGAAGGCTTTCCGGGAATTTTCAAGGACACCGCATTGGGTAGGGTTTATACCGTGCATCCGAATAATGGCGAATGCAATTTTCTGCGGTTGTTACTTCACACTGTCTGAGGCCCAACGTCTTTCGCCTTTCTGAGGACATTTGATGGCGTGGAGTATCCCACTTACCGCGCAGCCTGCGTAGCACGTCACCTTCTCGACGGTGACCAAAATTGGGATGACACCCTCGCAGAGGCGAGCGTCAGTGACAGTCCCAGCTGCATGCGTCATCTGTTTGCCGTCATCTTGGTGTTTTGTGGAGTCGCGAACCTGGTAGCTTTGTGGGAGAAGTATCGCCATCATCTGTCTGAAGATTTTCTACGAGCTTTGAGGCGTGTTACTGGAGACGAAGTCGAAGTAACTGATGAACGCGTGCTGAACACCTGTCTCAGTTCACTTCAAGATGTGGTCATTTCTATCGGCGGCAATCCACTGATCGAATATGGGTTATCAGCTCCCACATCATCACCGTATAAAGACCGTGGAAATCGGGAGTATAACGCTGAGACAAATTACGATCCGGGCGAAATGACCACCATACGAAATGACTATGTCGCTTTGTTCTCTTCAGAGCAAAAACACATTTATGACACCGTCCTTGAAAGCGTTGGGCAAAACCAGGGTAAAATGTTTTTCTTGGATGCTCCTGGTGGAACAGGAAAAACATTTGTTACCACTGGCATACTTGCAGAGGTCAGGAGGCAAGGCAAAATTGCTATTGCTGTAGCGGCGTCGGGAATCGCTGCCACACTACTTCCGGGCGGCAAGACAGCACATGCCATGTTTAAAATTCCCATCGATTTAGAGAGCGCCGAAACGCCTGTTTTTGGTGTGTCACGTAACAGCAATAAGGGACACGTGCTCAAGGATTGCTCTCTGATCGTATGGGATGAGTGTACGATGGCCAATAGGAAGGCAGTTGAGGCCGTGGACAGAACCCTGCAGGACATCCGCAGGAACGAACATTTGATGGGTGGTGTCATAGTTCTGTTCAGTGGCGATTTCCGGCAAACGCTTCCCGTGGTGACGCGGGGATCGAGGGCTGACGAGGTGAATGCTTCGTTGAAACGATCTTCGTTTTGGTCACGAGTTCGTAAGCTGCGCTTGACCATTAATATGAGAGCTCAGCTCGGCGGCAATGCATGTGCTCAAGAATTCTCCGATGTCCTTCTAAGTCTTGGCGAAGGCACTCTACCAGAAGAGAGAGGTGGACAGGTGGTGCTTCCAGAGTCTCTCGGTAGAGTGGTATCCAGCTTAGAAGAACTCATTCGCTGTGTGTACGGGGAAATCAGTCGTATACTGCACCAGCAGAATTCTTGGGTGTGTGAGCGGGCCATTTTGACGCCTAAAAATAATCAGGCTGCAGCAATTAACAAATGCATTCTCTCAGAAATTGAGGGGAATGAAGTGGTCTATACCTCGATAAACACTGTTGTCGCCACACATTATCCCGTGGAATTTCTGAACTCCCTGTCAGCAAGTGGACTTCCAGCGCATACCATCAAGCTGAAGGTCGGTGTCCCGATTATGCTTCTTCTGTACCTATCTCCTCCGAAGTTGTGTAACGGGACCCGCCTTAAAGTCATCTCGCTCCACAGACACACCATTGAGGCGGAAATTCTTACGGGTTGTGGCGTCGGCGAGGCAGTATTTATACCACGCATTCCTTTCATACCTCATAACTACCCGTTCCAGTTCAAGCGCGTACAGTTCCCCGTGAATGTTTTTGCTTCGCGATGACCATCAATAAGTCGCAGGGGCAGACACTGAGGGCAGCGGGTGTCGACCTCAGGACGAGTTGCTTCTCACACGGGCAACTTTACGTCGCTTGCTCTCGCGTCACCAGTCCTGACTCTCTTTACGTTTTGGCTCCTGGCAGCATAACTACCAACGTAGTTTATAGGGAAGTGTTGTAAGGTATGATACCTTTGTACGTATTTTTATTCTTTTGTGTCCTGAAATGTATTCCTGCATTATTTTCTCTATTTCCTTCAGTCACATCTTATGACTGAACTCAGCAGGATTCCCATATAACTCTCTTCACTTGCTTCGCTTCACTTGCTTCGCAAAAAAACTTAAATTTTAATGCAAGTTTAAAAGTTGTTTACTTATAATGCTATAGCGACACTGGCATCTTAGGTATTTATGGTGCTGTAGAGCCTTCACGCAGACGACGTCGCGGGCTGCAGCTAGTTTATTATAAAATGAAACTTAAAATCTAATAAAACATACTAATTTGAAATTAGACCACAAAAATATTTGTGGTCTTATTTTTCGGGCCGTTTTTGAAGCGCTTATCGGGAATCTAGTAATATTATTGATCGAAGATATCAACCCTTCCTTTTCACACTTTTAGAAAGAACCAGCATGCGGACGGTGGTCCCTCAACCGATCACCAGGTTCACCTTGAGTGGAGACCACAATGGAATTTGAAATTTACTTGAGTCTAGCGCGTTAGTAAAAGTACTTGAACGATTGTGAATTCAACCTCTAGTTTGTAAAAGAAGCAATTCAAAAGTTAATATTTGTAGTCACAGGACTTGAAAAATCATCACAAGGTGTCACTTTTTGAGATTTATTTTTGAATCCATAAAGTTTGAAAAGTACATGACCAAGATTTTTTAAAAATATTTTTCAAATAAACTCAAACTCAAAAACTCAAACTCAAATCATTTAATTCAACTAAACCAATTACAGGTACTTTTGAATTGTCAGAGAGTCTGTCAGTGTAAGTGTCACCGACTTGACCTATTGCCCGTTTTCGGCTTGACGTTGATTTCTGGGACACGTTGTATACTTATCTATATCTAATATACCTACTAACAATAAAGCTGAAGAGTTTATTTGTGTTTGGTTTAAAAACGCGCTAATCTTAAGCTACCGGTCGGATTTAAAGATTCTTTTGGCATTTGATAGCTCGATTCGTGAGGAAAGCTATATAGGCTAATTAACAGGTGGCGTGCACAGGGCCGGCAGTGCCGCTATCGTACGGTATGGCAAGTGGCGCAGCGCTGTGTTCCAAGCGGAACCCGAACTGTTTCGGGCGCGGCGTCACAATTGTTCAAACACCTTGGATATGATTGGCAGCGAACTGATAGGCTGATAGCTCCCAGGATTCAGCATTAGCCAGCTGGTCGGGAAGATCCCTGTCCACAGTAACCCCATGTACTGGCGTGCCAGTGCCGCTACCGTGTGGTATGGAAAGTGGCGCAGCGCTGACTTGGTGATTCCGTCCGCTCCAGGGGCCCTTCTAGTCTTTAGTATGGCGCGTCTGACTGCGCAAAGCGAGAAGAAAATAGGGTCGTCTTCTGGGGCTATCGGCGAGGCGAAGTATGTCGGTTTCGGCTGGAATTGACGCTCCAAGTGCTCGGCAAAGATCTCCGCACGGTCTGCTGCGATACATCTTGGAGCCCCGTCGCTGTGTAGTAGCGGGCGCACCTGGGCTACGGTGTTCGAGAGTTTTCTGCACAGTCTGTGTATTGACGGCCTTCGACAGTGTCAATGTGTGACTCCCATTGAAGACTGCCGTTGAAGTCCTGGAGCTTGGTCCTAACCTTCTCCGCGAGACGTCCGAGACGAGAGTTCCGATTTCATAATCGGGCCCGGTACTTTGGCACCGTTTTCGTAGGTACCTCTACTTGGCGACCAACTCTTTTAGGTGGGTGGGCACGGGTTTAAATAGCGACCCCGGCGACTGTTATTGTCGTCACTTAGTGGGCGCGTTGGATGCAAAGGGTGTGATCACTCCCGCCAGTCAACGTCCGCGACAGTGACGATGGGCCAAGTCGCTGTGGTAGTCTCCATCACATCCTTAAACTTCGGCCAGTCCGTTTCTCGACGTGGCGCTGCAGGAAAGAGTTGGGGCGGCATTTCGGACACCGTGTACCCACAGGCTACCGCGTCTGCGAAGAGCCGTCACCACCCGGGAATCGTGGTGTGGGTGTTCCACGCCGGATGCTTTTAGTTCATGTCGCCGGCGAGGACCGTTAGGTGCGGCATCTGATGTAGGGGCGCTTGTAGCTCCGCTAATTCGAGCAGTGCTGCAGGCGGGCTGAAGCACGCTTAGATATCGGCGTCCTCGCCAGTCAAGTGCAGCTGGCCACCCTGCGCTTAAAAAGTAACCGTGATGTCAGAGAGAGAGAACACATGCCCAAGCGGGAGATTCAGCAGGTGGAACGAATGGGATGGGTAGGGAAGCAGTGTCGCCACCGGTTTAGCCTGTCTATAGACCGTCAACTAGTGCGTGGCGCGGGTGAAGGTGTTGCGGTTTGCGGCACGAGGATGTCATCGTGCACAGGGTGTCGTGTGTCGAACACTATTTTGGAGAAGAGCATTGGTCTTGGTTGGACAGGACGGTATTATATTACATTACTACCACAGTTTTAACTGTGTTTCTATACTTACTACGTAGTACTGGTAAGTAGGTACTGGTATCTAAAATTAGGTACTTACTTTTTGTGTATCTCGGGTTAATTTCCATACTCTTTCTTTATCTGTATCACTTAGCTTTTTATGTTGGAGATATCTATGTCGAGAGAGCAATAAATTAAATTACCAACAATTTAAAATCCAAACAGTTCGGTCCAACTATGAACAAATCTAAGCTGTAGGTGTGTAGGTAATGAGATCGTCGCGAGCGTAGCGCAGTAGAGAGGCCGTATCCGTATCACACAGATCCTCAATTTTACTTTTAGGTTTTTACTAGATGTTTTTAATCTAAGTACTTCCTTATCCATATATATAAAATTCAAAGTCCTGACTGACTGACTGATATATCAACGCACAGCCTAAACCGGTGGTCCTAGAGACATGAAATTTTGGAGGGTGTGTTCTTACACTAAGAAAGGATGTTTCGAAATTCCATCCCTAAGACTGTAAAATGGGGGAATTTTGTTTGTAAGGAAAATCTTATTCCTTGAGTTAATAAACTTGAAACTTGGGCCGGATACTAATCTAAGTAAATTATGAAGTTTGCCATTTTATGTTTTACTAAACTACCCCCTAAAAGGGGATGGGAGGGTTTCAAAAGTTGTATGGAAGAATTTTAGCGCGCGGTCCGATTTACTCGAAACTCAGTATTTATACCTAGGATTGAAAGTAAAGAATAATGTGTATCAGGGTTTTTCGAAAATCTACCCCTGACGGGCTGAAAAGGGGTAGTCAATTTTACAGGGGAGGATTTTCTGCATGGCTTGATTAACTTGAAAATTAGTGTAAATAATATTTGAGTCAAGGTATGAATACCTACATCTCAAACTTTCTCTTGCGCAATCAACATTGATATACTGTATTCCTGTTTGGGGTGGGGCAAAAAAATCCAAATTCATCCAATTGGAGAGAGCACAACGAGCCTTGCTCAAAATAATGCATTTCAAAAAAAGGAGATACTCTACAGAGAACCTCTACAAACTTAGTGATGTACTGTCAGTTAGGAAACTATACATTACTCAAGTAATTTGAAAAAAGCACAAGACCTTACCTTATAATTCGGACATACACTCTAGGAGAAGAAAACACAACATAGTTCAAATACCTAAAACCAAGACCAAATTCGGATCTATGCAATTTAGTAACCGATCAGCTCAATTGTATAACAAAATAAATAAAGACATTTTCATATACGCAAAATCTTATCATATATGTAAAGAAATGTTGATTGACTGGATAAAACCACTGACATATGAAAACACTGAAGCTCTCTTACAAAACGTAACTTAACAAGCATACGACCCTCTCACACACACAGACTCTCCCATAAATACACGTACATTCACACACACATACTCATACAACCACATCCATAACACTCATGTACACTCAACAACATATGCACACTCATGCACACGCTCTCACACACGTTCACATTATGTCATTTTATTTTTGTCTTACTACACCCATGTACTGTTTTTTATTGTGTTTTAAGTAAATACCTACTGTTGTGAAGGAGCGGAGTCCTCTAATACAGGCACTGTGTGCTTAAATGAAGACTCCAAACCAAAAATTGTTTGTGTATAACTTTTGGACACGATAAACGTTAATATTATTAAAAAAAAAAAAAAAACATTTTTTAAAATTCCACCCCTGTGGGGGTGAAAAGCGGGGATACAATAATTTATATGAAAAATCTTATTCATTTAGTTAATAAACTTGAAACTTGGCATGAATACTTCCCTAAGTAAGTAATAAAGTTTATCATTATTTTTCAAAACTACCCCTCAAAGGGGCATATAGGGGTGTTGAAGTTTGTGTGGAAGAAATTGAATGGGCGGTCCGATTAACTCGAAACTCAGGGGGTCTACTCCGAAGTAGTATCGGCCGAATGTTCGGCCGTTTCCTGCTACGAAGTTACTGTTTGGTTCGGTCGGTTCCGATCCTACACTCCTACACTCTTTCGAATATCGACTATGGTCCCGACCCAACTGGGCCGATCCGAACTTTTTTCGCATTTTTCAACAATATTCGGTTCGGCCATGTGTCGGTCCGATCCGAACATTCGCACTTTGCACTTCGGAGTAGGCCCCCAGTATTGATACTTTTAACAGAAAATAATTAATAATAAGTATGTTAAGTTGTCGAAAATTGACCCCTGACGGGGCAAAAAGGAGTAATTATTTATATGATAGACAACAAAAAGTTCAAATAAATGGTGTCAATTCTCTTGCTTTAAAAGTAAAAATGGGTGTTCCACAAGCCTCGATTTTAGGTCCTTTCCTCTTTTTAGTATATATTAATGATCTACCCCATTTATTAAAGAACCAACCACACATGGTGTTATTTGCTGACGATACTTCCTTAATTTTTAAGATAAATAGACGTGCATCAAATCTTAACGACGTAAATAACGCCCTACTGCAGGTACAAAATTGGTTCACTGCTAATAATTTGGTATTAAATGGGAAAAAAACTAAATGCATAAGATTTGCTTTACCAAATGTTAAAAGTAGTGATTGTGACATAGTATTGAACAAAGAAACTAGAATTCGTCGATAAAACTGTTTTCCTGGGGATCACGCTCGCCTCAAAGCTGCAATGGGGTCCTCATTTAACATCTCTTGCAGGACGGCTAAGTTCAGCAGCTTATGCTGTAAGAAAAATCCGCCAAATTATTAATGTAGATACCGCGAGGCTAGTCTATTTCAGTTACTTTCATAGTATCATGTCTTACGGTATTTTACTATGGGGACGGGCTGCAGATATCGAGTCCATTTTTATTCTGCAGAAAAGAGCCATCAGAGCAATATATGGCCTCCGCAGGCGCGATTCTTTAAGGGAACTGTTTAAAGATATTAACATCATGACGGTACCTTGTCAATACATCTATGAAAACATCATGTACGTAAGAAAAAATTTAAATCTTTTCAATAAAAGAGGTGAAAGACACAACTAAAGGACTAGAAAGAGGGCACGTATTTCTACATCGTTCTCACATGGTTAATTTCAACACGAATGATGTAATCAAATATTTTGTAACAATTTTATGATTTAAAAGAGTGTCCATGGAGTTTCTTGCTCGTTCTTCTCCATAGGTACCTACGCTTTGGAATGGGCAACTAGCTTCATCTTTCTGACTGACCGACCCTTTGACAATTCAAAAGTACCTGTAATTGGTTTAATTGAATTAAATGATTTGAGTTTGAGTTTGATTCGGTTTTTAAGGGGAGGATTTGAACTTGAAACTGTATGTTACATTTGCACGCCTAAACCACTGAACTTCTGATTTGACATAGAGATAGATGGCATCCTGGGGAAGCACATACTTTTTATCCTGGTGGCACGTTCCCGTGGGATAATTTCCGACATCGATTATAACCTAGATCCTGAACTGTAAATTACAGAAAGTAAATGCGTGTTCGAAGGATATTTCGTTACAAGAAGCGTCAGCATCAAGGAAGGCGGCATGTTTACAGTTACTCGTAGCAGTGCATTGTGCAGTGTAAACACGAGTGTTGTTTGGAGTCTCGTTTCGGCGAGGTGTGTCGGGTGCGCAGCAGTGCGGCGGTGTCCCCGCGCACACAGGTGTGCTGATAAGGCGTGATGTCACCGCGCGGCGCCGGCGCGTCCTCTCGCAGCCGCCTTCAGTCGGTCGCGGTGCGCAAACGTGAGCGCCGTTTTTTTCGCTACAGATTCTCGTATTGCGGTCCCGCTACGCGGATAGTGGCGCTCTCCGCTGTCGTGGTGCGGTGTGACGGTGTCAGTGGGTCGAGTGCAGTGCGAGGTGGGGTGCATGGTGGTGGCGGCGTGGGTGCGCAGGATGAGCTCTGCCGGCGGCGGCGGCGGCTGTGAGGAGAGCGGCGGGCGGTCGGGCGCGCGCTGGCCTGTGGGTATCCTGCGGCGCAGCGGCGCGCGCGCTGCCCGGCGTGTGCTGCACGTCAAGTACCGCAGCGTGCCGCCTTCGCCCGCGCCGATCCCGGCGCCGACGGTGCTGCCGCTCGACATCGACGACACAGTTTCGTGCTTCTGCAGGTGTGTCCCCGTCTTTTGGCCTATGAGGTATAAAACAAAAGAGTGCTCTGCACTGAATACCACTTATTACAACAAAGCAATAAACGAAACCCGATCACTGTCTTTTAATGTTATTAATTAATCGAACGTTCCTAACAAGTACTTAGTGCAAGCATTATATATAATATATAGTCTTGCTATAAACAAGGCTGACTGGCTTGATTTTCAGAAACAGATCGATGTGTAGTGGCGAGTGGGCGCCATATTTGTTTCTTATGTAAGCGATTAATGTACAAATGACTAACTATACCGGTTTGTGGCGTTTGTTGTTTCCGCGTGTTGACGTAGCGGTGGTGATTACATCGGCCTACTTCGGCGCACCGGCGTCGCGGCCGAGAGGCGCGCTTATCGCGTGTTATCACTCACTACACCTGCGTGACGTCACACGCCACTTATTACTATGTTAATAACATTCAGTAAAGCTGCATTGTCCTCATCTTTATGAGTTTCCACTTATTTTACGCTCCTGGAACCGAGGAACGCCACAGTCATTGTAAGTCTGCAGCAGAATCTTTCCTCTTCGACCGCTGCCATCTGTAAAACTTCCCTAGGTTATCAGACTTCCGGACTCTAGTATGACAGTCAGGACCAAAAGGATCCGAGGCACAAACTTATCTCTGTGCCTAACGAATCAGTCAGTCGCGGCAACATTGCTCACATTGCCGCCTGCGCCACAGCAGTTGTTGTAGAGACACCGCTACTGCACTGCTCACGTCGTCAACAGCTGCTGTAGGCGGAACACTAGTCTAGTTATAGTGATAGCAGACTATCAGAGTCGTGCGCACGAGTACAGATTGTGAAGCAGTGCGCACTGATTGCCACCACTTGACTCCGCCGCGCCGCTAATTATGCCACTTGCGCGCCGACACAACACACACTTGTCGCTATATCAAAACAACGCAACTTGTACACCATTCAACTCACAACATCAACGTCGTAAAGAACATATTCTGTTGATGCATTTATTGACCTCCGTATCTTCTACGTTATAAGAGTTATAACAATTCATTCATTGATAGACAACGCTAAGCCTATACCGCTGGCTCTAGAAGCATGACATTTTGTACGAGAGCTCTTTACATCACAGACATTCACAGAGAAGAGCACTAAGGAAGAACTTTTCAAATTCATTCTCTAAAAAAAAAGGCAAAAATAGCGGATGAAAGAACAATGGAAAAATCTGTATGGCCCGGTACCTAAAAAAAAATACTGTAGCATTATGAACTATTTCTATCTTTTATGACCTCGTGGGAGTAGTTTTCATAAATCCTAACTTCCCAAGAAAGCCGACGTTGACGATGTCTGAATTCACCCGGATTATACAACAAAGGGAAATACATATTTAATTTATCCTCTAAAAACGTAAAAAAATTTAAAAAAATTAAATGTTTTTATACTTAAAAAGTATAAAAACATTTAATTTTTTTAAAATTTTATTATTCTAATATTTAAAAATATAATTTATATGTTTACATTGAAATAAAGGAAATAATAATAATAAAAAATATACATTATTATTATATTAAGTATAGTTTATTTATCAAATTAAATTATTAAATTAATTCACCTGCTGATGATGGACCCTTTTTGCAATTAATGAACCTTAAAAAATTTTTGGCCTTCCCATAGTAAATCAATCAGCTGGTAGTCAGTTTTGTAAGGGAGGGCCAAATTTTTTTTTCATATTTCGACCTATTTTCTTTGGGGAAAGTTGTTGAGTTTCATGAGCACATTCACCTCCTTCAGGGTTGATACCCCCCTTCCGTTACACACTGTATGTATATTATAGAAAGAAAATACAGTTATTTAGCACAGACTAACACACATTAGTACGGTCAAATTAGACCAAAAAACAGGGGTTACAAAAATTCACACTCGGCTGAAAATTGGTAGGATTGTTCAAAACACAATTATAAGTGAAAGTTGAAAAGTCCTCATCGATCCGACACCTGGAAAAAAATTTAATCGGGGTCAAAGGTCACAAAAACGAGTTTTTCGCAAAACGGTAAGTTTTATCTTAAAATTAGCCCAGACAACAATTGCAGATCAGATAATTATCTATAAAAATGTCTAAATACTTTTTTCCTAAGAGCCACCGTTTTTGAGATATAACGATTCAAAACGTTGAAAGAGTTGTAATCGTCATAATACGAGTATGCACACATTTGTTTAATGGAACCTTTAGCGTCCTGTTATCTAAGTTTGTAGTTTTGCAAACATTTCTCAATTCGTTCAAAGTGAACTGACAGTCATCGCTATTTTCGAAATAAGTGAATATTTCCTCCATTGCCAGATTCGTAGATTCATCTTGAGGTCGACCGACTTTAACCCCAGTGTTCGGTTTCAAGAAGGAAATGAAGCAGTCATGATGATACTTAGCCTCAGCAGCAACCAAATCGTTTTCGTATTCTACTCGAACAAGAACAGCTTTAGCTATAGCATCAGAACGAGTCTGAGCTGTTTCCAAAACCAAATCTTTGAATGTAGTTGTATGATAAAACTTACCGTTTTGCTGAAAATCGCGGAAAACCCGTTTTTGTGACCTTTGACCCCGAGTAATCTTTTTCCAGGTGTCGGATCGATGACGACTTTTCACATTTCATTTATAATAGTGTTTTGAACAATCCTGCCAATTTTCAGCCGAGTGTAAATTTTTGTAACCTTGGATGTCTAAATTGACCGGACTACATATCCATTACAAATGTGGCCGATTAGTTAATTGTGAAAACGAGGCTTGGAAACATTATCGATATCTAACCTATTGAATTATATACATATAAATAGAAAACCGGCCAAATGCCCGAGCCGGTTTCAGGTCCCAGTCCGGGCCTGCATCCGACTAATAATAAATTAAGAGGAACCAAAACTATGGGTTCCGTAGTTGGGATATAAGTTTATGCCAAAAACAAACTTGACATTGTAGTTGAAAAACATGTTCTTCCATACACTGATATACGTCACGGTAAATTCTCAATTTATGAAACACAACTGCCTATAAATACTAAATGATTAAAAAGTCAAAAATAATTTTATCTATCTGCTTAGCCTTTTCCCAACTATATTAGGGTCGCCTTCCCGTCTAACTGGATGGAGCGACTGCATATCTGACCTCCATAACCCAGTTACTAGGTAATTCGATACCCCTTGGTAAGACTGGTTGTCAGACTTTCGGGCTTCTGGCTACCCGAAGAAACGACTGTTCACAAATGACAGTCGGGACCAACGGCTTAACAGCTTCCGCGGAACGGAGGCGTCTCGGTCTGTAAAGATCGCCCATCGAAATAAGATACCGCAGAAATCTGTTAAAGTCTGTAAGTACCTACACTGGACAGCAAATAAACCGAGCCACCCGGTACCTTGGAACTCTGTTTCGATTTTCTCAAAAAGCATAAAACTTACAACTATCAAAGTTATACCTACAGAAAGTGCGTTTCGTGATGATTAAAATGACTATAAATTTATTTTAAAGTACCGTCTACTCACATTGTAATCAAGCAACAAACACAATGCTAACGATTTGCTCTGTTTTTGCTAGAGTTCACGATTAGCGTTATTTTTTTCTACAATGAGGTAGTCGGATATTTCTTATAATTTCTTTAGTTTTTATACATCGTTTAGTCAGACGCGTGTATTTATGCTACTTTTTTCGGTCAATAATGGATACGACACCTCAGGAAGCAGCCCAAGCTGTAGCACTACTTCAAGCAGGTGTTGTGCAACGTGAGGTCGCTCGAAGACTTCGAATTAGCAGATCTTCGGTGCAACGAGCTTACAGACGATACCTAGAGACTGGAGCATTCGATCGCCGTCCAGGTACGGGCAGACCTAGGGCTACATCAGCAGCAGATCATCGTTACATCCAACTTACTGTTCTGCGAAATCGCCGACTCAACGCAGTTCAAGTCCAACAAAGTCTGCGTGACGAACGCCAAGTGTTCATAAGTTCAGATACCGTCAGAAGGAGACTAGCTGAACGGAACCTGACTCCAAAGAGAGCTGCAACAGGCCCAGCATTAACGGTAGCAGAATTTGCTAGACAGCATATGGATTGGACGTTAGAGCAGTGGGGTAATGTACTCTTCACTGATGAGACCAGGGTGAGTCTACATGGAAGTGATCGACGTCAGAGAGTATATCGTCGCCCTGGAGAACGTTACTCTCAGTGTTGAATCGAGAAAACTGTTGCTTATGGAGGAGGATCTGTAATGGTCTGGGGGGCATCTCGTTAACCGCAAATACAGTGTTAGTTTTCATCGAATCGACGGGCCGTACACGTGGATTGACTTCTCATCGCTACATTACTGAAATCCTCGCAGACCATGTGGTACCTTACGCAGGATATATCATCATTCTCCTGCCCTTATCCCAATTTATTTGGGGTCGGCGCAACATGTCTTTTTCTTCCATACTTCTCTATTACTCGTCATCTCGGTAGTCACCCCCTTTCTAACCATATCAACATTTACACATTCCATCCATCGTTTCTTTGGTCTTCCCCTACTCTTATAGCCATCGACATTCATACTCAAAACTCTCCTCACGACATTTTCCTCATTTCTCCGTAACACATGCCCATACCATGACAACCGATTTCCACACAACTTTTCAGTTACCGGTGCCACTTTCAGACTTACTCTTATGTACTCATTTCTTATTCTATCCATTCGTGTAACACCACACATCCCTCATAGCATTCTCATCTCTGACGCAGGATATTTAATAATAATAATAATAACTGGCAACAAGTCAACGTTCCGATATTTTAATATTTTTAGTTACATACATTTTTAGAAGCAGTTTTTATACCTAGTTATTGTGAATTACCAACCATAAACCGAATATTCCAACCAATTTTCCGTTTAAAAAAATACTATGAACAATTATAATGCAATAAACTTTCACCAAAAACTGCCGAACCGGAGGTGACATCTGTCATGTTGCCTCCGGTAAAACACAAAAACTAACATAATATCAGAATGAAATGTTGACAAGATCAGCCGCAAGACGTGCACGCCCACCACCACCGGACTCTTCGCTCAGCTCCGCCTCGCCCCCGCCGGTACCCAGCCCCACTGTGAGCGCTGTGACGACACCGGCCGCGGTAGTTGCGTCAAGCTCGAGCGACGAGTATTTCTCTCCGCCCACGACGCCACCACCTGCTCGTCGACGGGGAGGACGCCAGTCGCCGGACGGCTTAGGACCTCGAGGCCCACTGGCCTCTGATAGGGTCCCAGCTCCCGGCGGAAGTGTGCAGCGCATGAGATGGACACGATCCATCAATGAAAATGTCATGCGCTCATACTATGGGGCTACAGAGGGGGGAAACAATCTGACCGCGTACCGTGTTCGGATGCTCTCTCTTTTTCAGGTGCTTGAGCCAGCTGTCAACGTTTCGGCACAACGACTATCGGATCAGGTGCGGGTTATTCAACGTAATCTTATGTTAGATGACACTTGTACTTGATCGCCTGCGAAGTGAAATGCAGAGTAGCCATGTCATCGCCCACCAGTCGCAGACTACTGCAGTACTTCCGCAGTCTAACACTGGCCATGCTGACGAGGGGAGTAATGACAGGGCTACAAATGTAAGTATCCAGTGCAATGAGGAATTGAGGAATACTTTGGAGGGTGCGATTCGGGAATATCGGTTCATGTCGCCCGAACTTAGACCACGTTTACCTCGTTTGCCCATGCATAACAAAAATAGGGCGCTGGTGGCGGTTCTGGATGCGCAGTTGTCAAGTCATTTTGATGACTGCGAAGACCTCACCGATACTCATTCAATTCTGTACTGCGCGGCTGTAGCGGCATGTCGTGTAGCTCACGTCAAATTTGCCTGTGACTCTAGAGCTACACGACCGAAACCAGCCGTACCAGCGTGGCAATGCAGAATTGAACGCCGTATTGATGGGGCCAGGGCGCTCATCGGCAAACTAATCTGCTTCAGGGAGGGCAATACTCGCCCTATAGTGATGCGCTTTGTGAGACGGGCGTTCTCAGGGACTGATATCAGTCCTCAAGACTATATGTCTTGTGTCACAGAGCGCATCGACTTCCTGAAGCAGAAAGTGTATGCATGGGCAAACCGTATTCGTCGGTATAAGCGGCGAGTAGACCGATACACTCAGAATCGCACCTTCCAGAGCGATGAAAGGTGGGTGTATAGGGGTTGGGAGCGACCGGAACAAGGTGTGGCTGACACGTGCCTACCGTATGATGATGCCATGTGTTCCTTTTGGCGTAGTATCTGGTCGGTGCCTGTCAGCCACACCGAAGGTGATTGGGCTCGAGAAGTCGAGCGAGCCTGTGATCCATTACCAGAAATGGAGGCTATTACCATCTGCCCCCAAGATGTAGCTCGTGCAGTCCGTCCGTTACCTAACTGGAAGTCTCCAGGGCCGGACGGGCTGCACAACTTTTGGATAAAATGGTTCTCAAGGTGGCACGGACGCTTGGCATCTCAGTTCCAGACTGCTTTGGAGTCTGGTTCGCTACCCCAATTCCTAACGACAGGAGTTACCCACCTGCTCCATAAATCAGGTAGCACTGCGGAACCCAAAAATTATAGGCCGATCACGTGTTTACCGACGGTCTATAAGGTTCTTACATCCATTTTGAGAGCTAAAATTAACAAACATATAGACACCAACTCCATTATGTCTGCCTCTCAAAACGAATGTAAGAATGGGTCCCGCGGTACTAAGGAGCTACTCCTCATTGGCCATTAGCCAACAGGTTCGTCATTCCCGAAAGGATCTGTCGACATGTTGGATAGATTATAAGAAGGCCTATGACTCGGTGCCACATACATGGCTCATGAGGGTGCTGGATTTGTATAAAGTAGATGCAACTCTGCGTACCTTCCTGATGTCGTGTATGGGGCAATGGAGGACAGTTCTTCGCTATCCAGGATGTCGAAATATTCAGAGGAATAGCGAACCGATAAGGATCGAGCGAGGCATATTTCAGGGCGATAGTTTGAGTCCGCTTTGGTTCTGCTTAGCCTTGAATCCTCTAAGCACACTGCTGGAGGATTCAGGTCTAGGCTATCGGCTGAGGAGAGGTGGTCAGGTTATATCGCACCTCCTCTACATGGATGACCTGAAACTCTTTGCTCCAAACAATTTGCAACTAATGGAGCTACTGAAAGTAACTGAAACTTTCAGTAGCGCCATCAGGATGGAATTTGGTGTGGACAAATGTGCGGTCATGCATGTAAAGCGAGGGGAGATTGTGGAATCCGTGGGGACCCAACTCTCGGATTCCACAAACCTTAGAGCCCTCTCCGTATCCGAAACCTATAAGTATTTGGGTATGTCGGAAGCGTTAGGCATCAATGTTACTGACATGAAGCAATCGTTGAAGGAGCGCTTCTTTGGCCGCCTGAAAAAAGTACTTAATAGTCTTCTATCAGGCGGAAACAAGGTGCGTGCCTTCAACAGTTGGGTCATGCCGGTTCTGATGTACTCTTTCGGAATACTCAAATGGACTCAAACCGAACTAGACGCCTTGGATAGGAGGGTCCGGACGCTGCTGACTGCAAATCGAATGCATCACCCGCGGTCGTCAGTAATGAGGCTGTATATCCCGCGAAAGTGTGGAGGTCGAGGCTTTTTAAATGCTAAGACCCTCCACAATCGCGAGATATGCAGTCTCAGGGAATATTTCTTAGAAACCGACGTGGGGATGCATCGAGATGTAGCCGCGGTGGACAAGGGCCTCACCCCGCTCTCCTTGGCTAATGAGAACTGGCGCAAGCCAGTAGTGCTTGACACCAATGATCGCATGGAAGTATGGCAGAGTAAGGAGCTTCACGGACGCTTTTACCGGGCCCTACATGGGCCCAATGTAGATTTACTAGCGTCCGTAGCCTGGCTGCGTTTCGGTGACCTCTTTGGAGAAACCGAAGGTTTTGTCTGTGCAATTATGGACGAAGTTATGATGACGAACAATTACCGGAGATTTATTGTGAAAGACGGCACGGTTGACATCTGTCGGGCATGTCACCGGCCGGGAGAATCAATCAGGCATATTATCTCCGGATGTTCTCGTCTAGCTAACGGAGAGTACTTGCATAGGCACAACCTTGTAGCCAGGATAATCCATCAGCAACTTGCTCTGAAATACAGCCTTGTGGAATCGTGAGGTGCCGTACTACAGGTATGTGCCCGACCCAGTTCTCGAAAATGGAAATATCACATTGTACTGGGATCGATCCATCATCACTGACAGGACTATTGTTGCCAATAAGCCTGATATAGTGGTGGTGGATCGATCAGAGTGGCGCGCAATGATTGTTGACATAACCGTCCCGCATGACGAGAACCTCGTGAAAGCCGAGAAAGATAAACAAATCAAGTATCTTGACTTGGCTCGCGAGGTTGTCGACATGTGGGATGTGGACTCAGCGATCATTGTGCCGATAGTCGTGACAGCCAATGGCTTAATAGCCAAGAGCCTCGACCAACACCTGAGGAGGCTCTCGTTGGGCAGCTGGATCAAGGGCTTGATTCAGAAAGCGGTACTTCTGGACACGGCTCGCATTGTCAGGAGGTTCCTCTCTCTGGAGCCCTGACCGCCGGTAGCTTGGACTCTGTTCCCGATACCGGTGGGCTACTATTTTTTATATTTTTAAATGTTTTTATACTTTTTATATTCTAATATTTAAAAATATAATTGATAATATGTTTACTTTTAAATAAAGGAAATAATAATAATATCCCTGGACATTTCACACAGCGCCATCTATTTCATACATTTATTTATTTTTTTTCTTTTCATTTTTACATTTCCCATATCGGGTAGGATATGCAGTTGATGCATGATAATGCACGGCCTCATGTTGCTAATGTGGTGACCCAGTATCTACACGACGTCTGCATTCGTACGAAGAACTGACCAGCTCGAAGCCCGGACTTGAATCCGATAGAACACTTATGGGATGAGCTGAAACGTCGGGTTCGACCCCGGGTACCTGCTCCAACAAGGCTTCCAGAGCTGCGAATCGCAATTGAAGAGGAGTGGAATACAATTCCTCAAGATTTCATCGTCAGGCTCTGAGATCGATGAATACGAGGATGCTGGCAGTTATCCGAGCAAGAGGAGGGAATACTGAATACTGACCAAAAACTTTTTTATAATTTTTCTTTGCATCTGGCTTTAATTTTTTTTTTTCAGTTTATGTTTACTAATGATTTACACGATTGGAAAATGACTCTTCTTTGTAAAATCCTTAATAAACACTTAATAAATTGATTGATCCCAATGATTTTCCATTCATTTTAATCATCATGAAACGCAATTTCTGTAGGTATAAGTATAACTTTGATAGTTGTGAGTTTTATACTTTTTAAGAAAATCGAATCAGAGTTCCAATGTAGCGGGTGGCTCGGTTTATTTGCTGTCCAGTGTATATATCTGATTTTGTGGCAGTCGGAGGACCATAGATTTTTTTTACATTTCTATGCGGAGGACAGTTGTGTTTGGAAACATTGCTTATATGTAATTGGTTTTCGACTTAGTCATTTGGGCACTCGGCATTCGTGGTTTTTGTTTTTGCCACTGATTGCAGCCGTCACGAAACGAAAGCCATTTAGGAATGCTGTAGTAACATCGAAATATGTAATTTCAAAGTTACGTTTAACACCCAAAGTAAATAACAGTCTTAAAGTTGAGTAACGTAGCACTGGTGAGTATGTTTCAGTATAGTCCACTCCTTCTTTTTGAGTAAACCCTGTCGCGAACAGACTTTTTTTGTTTTTTTGAGGATGGGAAATCATCAAATGACTCCTCCCGCTCTGGGTGGAGCAGAAGGGAGTGTCAGACTCTTACTGACTAAAACCCACCCGTGTTCCTTCCTTAGCCCTTTATGTTCCAGGGCAGCGGTAACCCTTTCGGACCTTCCCGCTACCCTTCGCGAACAGCCGTGCCCTATATCTCACTTTATTATCACTTTCGAACTTTTTTTAAAAACCCAATTGCGCTGCACTACCCTATCACCTTCTTTCCTTTCTAAGAATTCCCATGCTTGATTGTCATCGAAAGCCTTCAGTTCATCTATCATCGCCTGTCCCCACTGTTCCTTCTCCGGTCCATTCATTGCTGCTTTATAGCTGAGTTCTTCACCGTATATCTGAGCTTTGTCGGACTCTTCTTTCTCCATAATAATGACATCTCTGCTCGTAGTAATTTTTCTCGTTTTTAGGTTAATAATAATAATATTTATTTACTCGAAAACAGTAGGTAGGTACAGTACATTCTTACAAATATTTATAAGGTTATATACTCTGTATCCCTTTACATTATCTGGATACCCAACTAGAATCGGTTTTTCAGCATTCTTATCCCATTTTTGTCTTTTTATTTTGGGAACATGAACCATTACCTTACTGCCAAATATTCAAACATGACTCAGGTCTGGTTTATTACCTGTCCACTTCTCGAATGGTGTCATCATGCCTAAACTGGCGGCTGGTACCTTACTGCCAAATATTCTAACATGACTCAGGTCTGGTTTATTACCTGTCCACTTCTCGAATGGTGTCATCATGCCTAAACTGGCGGCTGGTGTTCTGTTGAAACACTCCGAGAGACCATTCAGCTCTGGAGTGTGAGGATTGGTCTTCTGATGGACGATACCAGCTTGGCTCAAGAAGGTCTCCATCTCTCGTGAATAAAACTCTCCGTCGTTATCGGTTCTCAATATTTTTATCTTGTTTCCTGTTTGATTCTCGACTATACCACGAAATTCTCTGATATGTTGGAATACCTGGTTCTTTTCCTTCAAGGAGTAGACAAGTCATTCTGCTGGCATCATTCACAAATAGAAGAAAGTACTTGGATTGACCAATCGACTTGGTCTCCATCGGTCCGCATAAATCTGAGTGTACTACGAGTACTTCCAGTAGTTTTTCACTTCTATGGTTAGCTGATGCGTGTCTGTTTTCCCTCACAGCACAGTTAACAATTCTGGATCTGTATGTCAGCTTTCTTGTCAAAAGAAACTCCTTCTACAGCACCTTCTTTCATTTTCTGTAAAGCCTTACTGTTAATATGTCCTAGCCTTCTATGCCAAATCGACATGGCAGTCATTGCCGACTATATATTCTCGGTTTTATTGTGTTTAATTTGTACACTCCGTTAGTCAAACTCGCAATACCAATAAGCTCATTCACTTGATTATAAATATCAAACAGACATCCTTCTTGAACGCTACTCTGTGGCCGTTAGCTTATTTTTTACTTCCGGTTGACGTATCATTTGACGTTGACGTTTGTAATTTGGCACCGCGGTTAGTGTTGCCACTTTTCGACTGCTGTTTCGACCAGAATGCAGAGTCTCTTCTGGCGTTACCAACATCTTCACACATGTCAAGTAAATTTGTTTTTATGACGTCAGCGCTAATGTGTATGCCCAAGTGTTCAATCGCCATTATCATCGGAGAAAACTTATCTGGGAGTCCAGCCAGAAGTAATGATCCAATCCACTCGTCTGTGATCTCAAAACCTGTTCCCTTCAATTTCTGCGCTGTTTCGACCACTTGAGATACATAGGTTGTCATGGAATCGCAGCTTTCAAGGCATATTGAAATCAATGTCCGAAGTAAACTTATTTTTCGTTAGTACCCCGTGTCATCGAATAATTGTTGCAATTTCTTCCACACACTATTTACTGTAGTATCATCTATATCTATTACTTATAATAAATCTGTAGAAGTGAAAATTCTGCACATTGAAAAGATCAAAAAAATAAATGGCAGGGGGTGTTACTAGACCGACACCGAACCCAAAAATGTGATTAAAAAATTTTTTGTCTGTCTGTCTGTCGGTCTGTCTGTCTGTCTGTCTGTTTGTTCAGGCATCACGCAAAAACTACCGGTTCGATTACGATGAAACTTGGTATAATTATTCTTTAATATCCTGGGCACCACACTGGGTACTTTTTATCCCGGAAAAGTATATACAATAAAAAACAAACTTAATTTTGCGGTTCGAAACCTAGACCCGATTACTGTACCAACCGCAAATAATAAGTTTGTCGTAGGTTACGTTACCCGCAGTGGAGTTCATTATTATTCCTTTTAGTTTTTAGAGTTATTTAGGTTTATTTTTATATAAGTCGTAGGTATAGATTTTAATTTTAAAGTTTAAGTAGTATATTTGATAGTGTACGTAGTGACCGTAGGTTATTTTATAATACTGTTAGTTAGGATTAGTCATTCGTACCTATAGATATTAGTTTTTAGGGATTTTGCTTATTTATTGAGTTTAGATTAGTTATCATCAGAAATAGGTTTATTTAGGTAGGTAGGTATTAAATTTTCTGTTATTGAGGTTTTTTTTAATTAGGTAGGTACTTAGGTAAAGATATCATATAGGTACCCTCTTAATCACCACTAATGAGACACAATTGGTTTTCTATTGTAATTAGCCACAAACACACATACATTTTATCCTGTTAGCACGTTCCCGTGGGATAATTTCCGACATCCACGCGGGCGAAGCCGCGGGCAGAAGCTAGTTCTTAATATGAGCATATAACGAAGAATCAATGGTCATCACGAGCTTGGCTTTGGCATTCTTCATCTCAGCTTCACTGATTGTTGATGGCAGATTTTCAATGTCGATGCCCTCGAGAAGCAAAAAATTGTCGCGAAAGCCCAATCATCATAGTTTTCGCGAATTTGAGCTTCGGCTCATTAACTAGGTAGCCCGACGTCAACATTTCAACTTTTGCACGAAAAATAAAACCAGAAATTTTTAATTATTATGGGACTGGGCCCATAGCCTATTGGAACACACCTGGTCGTAAATCATAGACAACTTTTTATTGTCATACATTCATAGATAAGTAGCATCAATCATTACTGCCAGTTAGTAAACAAACAAAGGATATAGTAGTACCTACCTAGTCACAAATATGTTATTTAGATATTAATTCTAACATGGAGGTTCGACAGAACTGAGGCACAAGGACTCAATTATCCAATTTGATGACTACACTTCCCAGCTTAGATTTGACGAGAATTGTGAACGAACAGGCCTAAAATGGCATAAAATATGTCCTACAATGTTTGACTACAGATAATCCACCAGTCACAACACATTGCTGACGTTGCTTACCTCACAACTTGCGATTTAACATAAGGTATCCCTCGCAACTAGGCTCTATGTTTATCAAGGCTCTTCCCCATAACATCACGATCACGGTGCTGGGCACCACTATCAAATTCATTTATTTGTCCGAATATGGTACAGTACATGGTCTTAAATTAATAAATGGTCTCATCACATTCTGCCACGTGGGGCGCGCAAATATCAGGTATACAAATAAAAATAAAATTATTACAGTACAAAAGTAAAAATATTAGGTTAATATTGAATTGAATAAATTCAAAGACGGTAGTGTTCAAATTTTGTGATTTTTGAAATATGGTTCACAACTGTCCGTTATTTGTAGTCTGAACATGGCTCTGATTGATCGCTTTTGCGCTTTAAAAACGATTTCTCTATTTGTAGAGTTACCCCAAAATATAATTCCGTATCTTAGTACAGATGCTACAAGACCATGGTAAGCTGTAAGTAGTGCATCTGTGTTCAAACTCAAACTCAAATCATTTATTTCAATTAAACCATATACAGGCACTTTTGAATTGTCAAAATTAAATAGTCGGTCAGTTAGTCAGAAAGTTGAAGCTAGTTGCCCATTCCAAAGCGTAGATCTCTATGGAGAAGAACGGGCAAGAAACTCCACGGACACTCTTTTAAATCAAGATATTTTTACAAAATCCTGGGTACATTATTCTTATTGCTTCTATGTGAGAACAATGTAAAGAAACAAATTAAAATATAAAATTAAAAATAAGCCCTGGCAGTTAAATAAATAAATAAATAATAAAAATAAAATTCATTTAATTCAGATAACTAATTGATCCATAATTCCATACATTCAGACTTAAAATTAAAATAAATAAATATAAGATTAAATTAAATTAAATTAAAAATTACAAATGAAAGATTAAAAATAAAAGAGATTAAAGATTAACAAAATAAATAAAAAATCAAAAATTACAAAATTAAATTAAATTAAAAATTAAATTAAAATACATTTAAATTACACGCCTAATAAAGGATCTCCATATCGGAGAAGAGATCCTATCTGCTACAGTCTTCAGAATTCCGTTGCAGCTGCCACGCATTCTGCAGATCAGGGATACAGTTTTCTTGCGGATGACTGCATGTTAAGAGATGACCAGTCTCAACTGATGGCGCCCGTTAACTGAAGGGCAAGTTTATACAAGGCATAGGATGAACTACTGATTTTCTTACATAGTGCTTCAATGTGGTCCTTCCAATTGAGCTGCCTGTCAATTATCAAACCTAGAAATTTTGCACTATCTACATTGTGAATTTTGTTTTTCTGGTATTGGACCTCCATTTTCTAATCAGTTTTTTTCAATCAATTCCGTGAAATAGTCTAAATAAAATAACAAAACTTAACACGATAATAGACATTTTTCGAAAAAGTTGAAAATTTGACACCCTTGGTCGCATTTTTAAGTACTGTGATCACAATTTTTTATAATTTCATTTTACTAATAATTTGAACAGCGGACCCATTTAAATAGTTTACATAGCGCACACATGACTGTCATTATATTCATGCAGAACAACGATTTAGTTCTGCCTTTTTTAACATTGATGAATGTTGCATGGTTGGATACACAGAAATAAATCTGCACACGAATACGAGTAGCAATCAATAAACTCAGTAATGCAAATACTTGTAGACTGACAACAAATAATGCTCATTTTTAGGTTTCCGTAGCCAAATGGCAAAAACGGAACCCTTATGGATTCGTCATGTCTGTCTGTCTGTCTGTCTGTCTGTCTGTCTGTTCGTCCGTCCGTCCGCCCGTCCGTATGTCACAGCCACTTTTTTTCCGAAACTATAAGAACTGCATGTTAAGAGATGACCAGTCTCAACTGATGGCGCCCGTTAACTGAAGGGCAAGTTTATACAAGGCATAGGATGAACTACTAAACTAAACTGTTAGGGTTAATGGATGAACACTAAGAAAAGGCTTGTTATAAGGTTTTATATAATACGTTTATTATCCTTTTATATTTATATATTGGAAGGTGTGTTTACTAATATTACGTGAGACGTGTGATCCCACACAAGGCTAAAATAGTAGTACAGTATGCGAAAGTAAAGATTTCGGTCAAGTGGTAAGGGCGGGCTTGATAGTAACAAAATAATATTTATGAGTTAGAAAGAGAAAGACGATAGTGTTGAAGTAGGATCGATTTGTTTTTGCTATACTCCTACACACCCCCTCAAAAATAAATCCTTTTCTTTTTTAATTACGATATTTTGTTTCAAATATTATCTTTATACAATTAAAAATCACACACCTCCAATTTATTTCTCTCTGGGAATACAATCATCATGGTCCAACATTCGTTGCGCAGGATTAGGGAAAACCCAGAAAAACCTAATCAAACCATTATCAAACAATTCATCCATTATAACTGGATACTATTAATGTTATTCATCTACTTATTACATAACCAAGCTTTTATAATTAACATATCCTTATCATTTTATTTATCCACGTTGAATATAATTACAACGCCACCCCGAGTTTCATTCTCATCTCAGTGAAACGCACCGCGGGTAATGATTTTGTCAGGATATCAGCCAGCTGGTTATCTGTAGAAACAAAAATCATTTTAATCTCATTTGTCTCAACCTGTTCCCTAGAAAAATGATACTTAATATCAATGTGTTTAGATCTTTTGTGACTTGTAGGATTATTCGCGATGCTTATGCATCCATTATTATCCTCATAAATACAAATAGAATCTGGTATCGCAATGCCAATACTTGTTACTAATAATTTTAACCACAGAGTTTCTTTTACTGCTTAATATAGAGCCATGTACTCTGCTTCAGTGAATGATGTTGCCACTGTCTGCTGCCTTTTTGTTTGCCAGCATATTGTGCATTGATCAAATAATTTAAACAAATAACCCGTAGTACTTTTTCTATCTATTGTATCACCAGTCAGAATCAACAAAGCCACCTAAAATATTTTTGTAATAATTTCGTGTAAAATAATGTTAACTTGAGAATTATAGTGCCCTTTAAATAACGCAAGACCCTTTTTAAGTGTGATCATAATGAATGGTTGTTTTTACTTGCATACCGACTCAAAATGTTAACAGAAAAACTTAGGTCAGGTCGAGTGCACAGCATGATATACATCAAGCACCCAATAAGATTTCTACAAGGGGCACTTGTTATTTCCCACGAACCTAATGCTTCGTAATCTATTTTACTTTCAAGAGGTGTAGTGACAGAATTACAGTCACTCATGCTAAACTTCTCAAGAACTGTTTTTATGTACATTTCCTGATCTAAAGTAATTTAGTTTTCTGATTTGGTTATTTTGATTCCCAGAAAACATTTAATCTCTTTTAAGCTACCAAAACTGTTCATTATGTATGTTTTAAAACTATCCATAGTATTTATATCTGCAGTTGAAATCACACGATCGTCAACATAAAGTAAAACATAAGTATTCTTTAAAACACGACCTGCATTAAAAATGTAAATGCACCGGTCCGCTGATGAGTATTGAAAACCCCTTTTTATCAAAGCTTGCTCAAACATTTTGAACCAACAACGTACAGATAGTGTTTCAATCCATAATGACTTATTTAATTTGCAAACCACATTACTTTCAGCCGGGATATCCTCGGGAAATTTCATATAGATTTCCTCGTTCAGTTTCCCATACAAAATGATGTTTTCACATCCATATGGCGAACCAGCAAATTAAATTTATTCGCTAAAGCTTAATATTAGTCTATAACTTGCGTTCCTTTTGACTAAAACGACGAGCCATTAATCTCACTTTATACTTCAAGGGTTTTCCAAACTCATAATTTTCAACTGTAAATACACACTTACAATCGATAATATTTCTATGATCCGACTTTGGTACTAAAGTCCACGTAATCATTTTCAGTAAGTGAATTAATTTCCCCTTTGATAGTATTCTCAATTTCCCCTTTGATAGCATTCTCAATAAATGCCTATCATCCCTGGTTTTAATTTCTGTATACGATTGAGAAATTTGAAATATTAAAAATTCTGCACACAACAAGTAGTTAGTAGGCATGTTATGGACACTACTTCGTCTCAAATTATGTGATGTTTCCTTGTCTTGAGATTAAGTTAACTTATTTTCATTGTGATATGAAAACCGGTTCAAGCGCTCCCCTGTATCATGACTGTACAGATTTATTAGCAGGTATTGCATCCGTTTGTATTCTCATACAATCTGATTGACCAGATTCCCACCTCTTCTCTGTTTCAAAAAGGGTGTACAGAGTCCAGAGTTGTAAACAACAGAGTTATTGCTATTTCTAGCCATAATCCGTCCAGGCTCAGGTTGCACCGGCCTATTTGATAAGAATTTAATCTCATCCATAACCACAGCTCTGATAGAGTTGTAAACAACAGATTTATTGCTATTTCTAGCCATAATCCGTCCAGGCTCAGATTGCACTGGCCTATCTGATAAGAAATTAATCTCATCCATAACCACATCTCTGACTCCACAAACTATTCATCTACCACATCTTATAACAGTTTGGTTCATAAGGAGCACTATTTAGTGGTAAGTACCTTTCCACGAACAGAACTCTTTTATTTCATTAAATACAAATTCCCCTTCATTATCACAACCTAAGTAAACAATTCTCAGACAAAAACGAGCTTCACTTTTTGCTACATAATCCCGAAACGTAACAAAAACATCTGATTTACGAGCTAACAAGTAGGTCGCACAATAATGAGTCATCCACAAAAATCACAAAATAATATTTACCATCAATAGACGAAGGAGTAATAGGACCACAAACATCTGTGTGCACTTTAAATAGAGGTCGTTTCAAATCTTTTTGTTTTCGATTTATTAAATGGTAGGCATGCTTGTTTACCATAAATACAAGTCTCACACAATTTATCAATATTAGAAAATAATTTATTTTTATTTCCATAAATTTTGACTTGCCAATATGGCCTAGCCTTTGATGCCACAATTAATTATTATAATTATAATTTACGACTCTATTTAAGGAGCATTCGCTATTTAAAGCATGTTTAGAAAGCAGTAAGTTAATACCAATTAGATTGTTCAAAGACGCACCCTTAATTACTGGCTTACCATCATTGTACACAACATTACTACCGTTTTTATCAAAAACGACAGTCATACCTGCTTGCTGCAGAACAGTACATCTTATAGTATACCTGGTACGCCCATCTTACCGGTAACGGGAGATCACCTTTCTTTGTCGCTTGTATAAACTTGCCATTGTTTGCTACAAAAACGTTTATTGGCTTTTCTTGCTCAGTGAAGTTTAGTGCCAAATCTTCTCGATTTATGAAATGATCTGAGGCTTCAGAATCCAAAACGAAAGTAATATAGTTTTTCCCGTCATCGTCATTACGGTAATTTGTATCACTGCCCGTCATAAAAGCAAATGCAGAAGTATTTGGTTCCGACCTCACCATCTGAACCGTTTTATTGTTGGTTCTATTGTTCCCAATAGACCTTAAGTAAGAAAAACAATGCTTTTTCAAATGACCCTTTTTGCCACAGTGATATCATGTCTTGGGTTTAAAATTGTTCTTGAATGGTTTTATTGACTTTTGCTTTTGTTGATAATGATTTCATTTGAAGCTTCTTTCAGCCTGAAGTACTTTTAGACTTAGATCATGTCCTTCGCTTATTAGTTTGATTTCATGATCTAATAATCTCGTTTTCACAAAAGCTAAAGTTATATTGTCTTCAGTCAATGTCTCGATTGCTGTGACGATGCTGCTATAGCTGTTCGATAGAGTCATGAATAGGTGGGTCACTTTATCGGATTCCTCTAATTTTGCACCTGCAGCCATAAGTTCGGTGACAATGTCATCAAATAATTGGAAATGTTTGATTAGTTTGATCTCACTATCCAATTTTAAGTTCAGCAATCTTTTTCTAAGAGACAGCTGCTTTGCCACGCTTTTTCTTTCAAAAATAGAATCAAGCTTCGCGAAAATTTGTTTTGCGGTGTCTTGTTCTGTAGTCAGACCAAGTAATGAGTCTGACAAACATTCTATTATCGTATTCTTAGCTGATGCATTATTTTTTAAGCCACTCAGCACTTCTTTCAGTCGGAGCTTCATCGTCGATAACGTAAAGAACTCCAAGTTCACATAATAGATTGCGAATTCGAACTTTCCACACACTATACTTTTCCCCATCAAATTGGTTTGATGTTCCTTTTAGATCTTAAGTCCATTTTTAAGCACTCGCACTAAAATAACTTTTTTATGAATTAATTAGTGTCCAATCACTTTCTATTATTTAATCGCACTTTGGCTTAGCGCTCTGGGCCCATAACCTGTTAGGGTTAATGGAAGAACACCAAAGGAAACGCCTGTTATAAGGATTTATATAATACGTTTATTATCCTTTTATGTATAAATATTGGAAGGTGTGTTTACTAATATTACGTGAGACGTGTGATCCCACACAAGGCTAAAATAGTAGTACAGTCGCTATGCGAAAGTAAGGATTTCGGTCAAGTGGTAAGGGCAGGCTTGATAGTAACAAAATAATATTTATGAGTTAGAAAGAGAAAGATGATAGTGTTGAAGTAGGATCGATTTGTTTTTGCTATACTCCAACAGAAACTTGGTAATTAGATGTATTCTGTGAACATTAAGATTTTCACACAAAAATAGAAAAAAACACAATAAATTTTTGGGTTCCCCATACTTAGAACTGGAACTCGAAAATTTTTTTTCATTAAACCCATACGTGTGAGGCATCTATGGGTAGGTTTTCAAAAATGATATGGAGGTTTCTAATATAATTTTTTTTAAACTGAATAGATTGCGCGAGAGACACTTCCAAAGTGGTAAAATATGTCCTCCCCCCCTGTAACTTCTAAAATAAGAGAATGATAAAACTAAAAAAATATATGATGTACATTACCAGGTAAACTTCCACCGAAAATTGGTTTGATCGAGATCTAGTAAGTAGTTTTTTTTTTTAATACGTCATAAATTGTAAACCGCAATTTAACTTTCATTCAATCAACTCAAATATAAAAATAAAAAATATTTAATTTTTATAGATATTGATACGGAACCCTTCGAGCGCGAGTCCGACTCGCACTTGGCCGGTTTTTTTTTATAAAATAAGGTGCTTGAAAACAATTTCTTTAAATTGTCGGTAGTTATTTTCTAAACAGTCAAAATAAAATGGCCTGAGAGTTCCGTGGCTGTCTCAAACGTTGGAAACTTCATTACTCATCCATGAATGGGATCGAATCGTTATAAATTCAAATTTTATGTAATGTTTAAACGAAATAATGAATACAAAAAGAAAAAGACATTTGCTGTACACATGGTTTGAACTTACGTCTTCTCGTTCACTGACCAAAGACGATAGCCATTGCGCCAAGGTCGCTATAGTAATTTGATGCGAAATATTATAATTATTACTATCGTGCCATACGCACACTACTAAACACATCTCGCTCGTTTTATTTGGTGTTTGTGTGCATAACCGTGACTTCACCCATATATATAATAAATTTAAACTAAATAGCTTGTTTGTGTGTACATCTGGCGTAGTTTTTTTTTGTACTAAGACAACATTTTGTATGAAGTAATGGCAAAAATTATAAAAAATAAAATGTTTGATTAGTGATGTTTGCCAAGGTTTTAGGCATTTTTGAACTTTTAATTACTAACAAAGATTTGCTACGGTCAAAGATCAACTATGATAATAACATAAATTTAAATACAGTCGCTCCGTAGATAATTTTCAAATTAGCTTCAAAAGATTTAATCTGGGAATTTTCATAAAAAAACTAAATATCTTATTAACTCAAAAACTACTGAACTTCGGTAGAACATTTGGTGGCTTAATTTGTTGCATTTTCACCCTACTATGACGTTCTGCAAGGAATACGTCGAGTTACCAGTAACCCTGTTATGTATACAGGGTTTCTGGTAACTCGAATAGAATATATGTGATCTCCATAATGTATATGTAGGATCAGGAGTGCCGAGCGAGTATATACATCGTCAGGCTTTTGGAGTTCCCATGTTATTGGGATAAACAGAATGGTCTAAACAGTTACAGAGAACTGTAATAAAAATTACAGTACACAATAAAATACACTAGGTATACAAAAGACACAATAATGGGTAAATATTAAAAACAGTTAATCGAACAAACCCTTTAGGGTCACAGTTCGTATAGCGGCCAAGCCACCCAACACAAAGTGTATCTACTCGCTATTTAGCAAGCCAACACAGCTATGTAAATATACAGCAGCGCTGTACCAGGTAAACCGACAGTATGTCGGGAGCAGGTGCTCTGTATTGAGTCGAATCCGAAGACCGACTGACGAGTAAAACGAGTGCACGCTCTTTTATAGGATGATCGACATTTCTATCCAATGACGCACGTCAAGTGTTTACTTGATACAAAACACTAAAATACGCTAAATCTAATAAGACTTGCATTATAAAGTAATCAAATAATACAAGAATAATTGTCATAAATAAACAATGGTGATTTCACAAAGTAAACCATTTTAAAAACAATGTAACATGTCATCCGTTGTTTTGAATAAAACCAACGGGTACAATTTATCGAAATAAGTTACCAAAAATCAATTAGAAGGTACACCGAGTACTCAATAAATTATGTTTCGATTTATAAGACAATAGTCGATAGTAAAAATCACGTAAATTGATAATAAACACAAATCTTAACAAATTCTGTTGACTACCCACAATTTTAATTTGACAACCATCTCCGACACGGCCAGAACTGACGTTCTACACGGCCTCGTGTGATCTTGAATCACTTAGTGAATATCGATCGGCCTTTCTGACAAACAAAAGCGTTAACAAAAGGTACGTTGTAACGAAAAATCCTGAATTAGTTAAATAAAATCAATCAATAGCAGTTGCATCGCAATAAAAAATGATCATACTGTTACAGACAATACATAGCTCAATAAAAGTAGAGACATAGTCTCCCAGCCAAAATCACACCATGGGATTTGACAAGTAACTTGGAGTCGAATAGACAACTCGCATAGGCGTCAACATAGACAACCCGCATAAGCGTCAAGTTCAGCGTCCAAATCCAGGAGTCAACATAGACATCCGAAACAAGAATCAACATAGATATCTTGTCCATTCAGCTATAGTATATCAGTAGCAGATGAAACATCATCATCAGTGTCAACATTGACATCATCATTATCAGTGACTGGACATTCAGGCATTTTTCGTACACTATCATGGGCATATTTGAAAACTATATTGCTACTCGAAAGAATATCTATCACCATCCAATATTTCTATGGGGACCTTTACATAAACAGCAATGTTTTCGACACTCAGGCTATTCCATTTAGAAGTCAGTGAAGTGACCTGTCGACTGGCATGTGCGGCTAAAGATTCTCCTTCTTTTGGATGACTATTATGAAGGTTAATGAGGGTAGCGGTAAAAGTTTCCGGAACGTCGTAACGAGAGAGGAAGAGACTCTTAAAGTCTGTCCAGGTCATGCCTGCATACGACACTTGGGAAAGCCATGCGTTAGCTAGTAAAGGCAATAATAAAAGCGACACCTTGAAGAGGCTTTTCTGATAGGCAAATATCGACGGTTGTACTTTAAAATTGTGCATTGGAATCGGGTAGGTCTGGGTCAAAATCAGGCAAGCGAATTCCAGTAGACGGAGCAGAGTGCGCCTTAAGCGATTCAATTAACTGAGCCATATTAAGGTTCTGAAGCTCTAATCATTACTCGCCATGGATCACCAACAACCTGCGATTCCTGGGCTAAACCTAATCCCACTTCTGATGTAGGATCAGGAGTGCCGAGCGAGTATATACATCGTCAGGCTTTTGGAGTTCCCATGTTATTGGGATAAACAGAATGGTCTAAACAGTTACAGAGAACTGTAATAAAAATTACAGTACACAATAAAATACACTAGGTATACAAAAGACACAATAATGGGTAAATATTAAAAACAGTTAATCGAACAAACCCTTTAGGGTCACAGTTCGTATAGCGGCCAAGCCACCCAACACAAAGTGTATCTACTCGCTATTTAGCAAGCCAACACAGCTATGTAAATATACAGCAGCGCTGTACCAGGTAAACCGACAGTATGTCGGGAGCAGGTGCTCTGTATTGAGTCGAATCCGAAGACCGACTGACGAGTAAATCGAGTGCACGCTCTTTTATAGGATGATCGACATTTCTATCCAATGACGCACGTCAAGTGTTTACTTGATACAAAACACTAAAATACGCTAAATCTAATAAGACTTGCATTATAAAGTAATCAAATAATACAAGAATAATTGTCATAAATAAACAATGGTGATTTCACAAAGTAAACCGTTTTAAAAACAATGTAACATGTCATCCGTTGTTTTGAATAAAACCAACGGGTACAATTTATCGAAATAAGTTACCAAAAATCAATTAGAAGGTACACCGAGTACTCAATAAATTATGTTTCGATTTATAAGACAATAGTCGATAGTAAAAATCACGTAAATTGATAATAAACACAAATCTTAACAAATTCTGTTGACTACCCACAATTTTAATTTGACAACCATCTCCGACATATATATACCGTCGTAGTCGGGTTTTAGTTTTTAACTTTTTTTTATGCCTAAATATTTTAAGAATTTAGACAATTTTGATCACTGTTTCTGAGAATGGAAGAGGCGTTTAAACTAAATAAATTGTTTGTTATTATAAAAATTGAGTCTTGCATGTCGCTTGAAACAAATGTTCAAATAATTACTAAGATTCACAATCCCTTTTCCGAAAAAAATAGTGAGCGAGTCACGTTAGGTCTTTATTTTACAAAAAAAACTACGAAAGATCCTGATTTCAGATGGTTTGATCACTTTTGTGAACTTCTAAAGAAAACAAAAAAAAAATTTTTTTAAACAACGCAATTTTTGGAAATTTTCTGGACAAATAAGTATTTTTTAGGGTTCCGTACCTCAAAAGGAAACATGGAAACCTTATAAGATCGCTTCGTTGTCCGTCTGTCAAAACCCTTTTTCCCAGGAACGCGTGGAGTTATCAAGTAGAAATTAGAAAAAAAAAACTTTTTGACATATCTCAATTCGCATCATTCTACATCATACCTACACCAGCGGTAGACAGGCTAAAACCGTGTAAGACGACTCAAAGGACTATTTCAGACATCAATCTACATGGTCTTCTCTTGAACTGACCAAGATTGTCTGGATTTTAACCTGTTGAATGCCGTAATTAAAGACACAATTAAAAAGCCATTGTGTCTCGCGTAGATCTACGTTCCGGCCATACGAAAGGTTAAAAGAGACCTCTGAGTTTGTTTCGGCCTTTCTTCTCAGGGTAGTCAGATAGGAAACGCCGACCTCATCTAGTTTATTTTATAATATTATGACGTGTAAAAGTGATTCCGATATCCTATTGACGGCACGGTTGGCGCAGTGGTTAAGCGATTGACTGCTGCGCTGCGTGTCGCGGGTTCGATTCCCGCACGGAACAAATATTTGTATGACCTACATGTATTTGTTCCGAGGCTGGGTGTTTTTCTATCTATAATATGTATGTATTTACAACAAAAAAAATGTATATAAGTAGTTTATCAGCCATCTTGTTACCATAACACAAGCATTAGGTTGCTTAGCTTGGGACTAGATGGCGCTGTGTGAAATGTCCAGGGATATTATTATTATTATTTACAGCAGAAATCATTCAATTTCATTTTATTTCGTAATACGCCCACTTCCATTAACTTAGCATAAATCCAGACACCGAGCTACTAATTGTGAAATCCATTAGGATAAACCCGACAAATATCTCTTTGCCCGACGCCCCACTTGGGGATACAATCTAGAAGGAGCACGCTCAGCAGCCTCGCTTGCAACCACCATTTCACAAGCAAAGAGTAAAATAAAATAACACATGCTAAAATGAAACATTTCTGTTGCAGGTGAGTCGCATGCTCGCTCGCTCACCACTGTACGTAAGTGCCACACAATGTAGCTACTGCCAACACCGATACCCTATCCCTCACCCATGTTCCACGCGCTTTGTACTATTAAGGTACTTCAAAAACGTATCGTTCTTCTTACCGTCTGCTCTTAATATTTGAAATCTACCTTTTTTGCCGGGACATATTCTTTAGTCATCATTCATCGCATCTGTGGGTAGCATGTATGGGTTTCTAAACCACGCTTCAATGGAAAAAATTGCATTATCCTTTAAGGTTATTTTGCCAGTTTATAGGCTTAGCTATCCATAAACATCACCTGTCTAACAACCAACTATTTTGGGGTCGGCTTCCCGTCTAACAGGATGCAGCTGTATATCAGTATTTTCTATGGAGTGCCAGCTTGTGTGTCCTCCACAACCCAGTATTGGCCTATTGTCCTAAAGCCTTGCGTATATAATAAGAAACACTTGGTATGACTGCGAGTCAAGACTTTCGGGCGTCTGACTACCAGTAACGACTGTGCTACAAATAACAACCCGGACCAACGGCTTAAGCCGAAAGCTCCTGGGCAACCCGCAGAATTCAAATTTTGTTAATATTTTTGCAATTTACAGGATAGTATCAGCGGGATAATTGCGGAACACACTAACAGTAGCAATAAAAAAGAAACTTTTCGAAGATATGCAGCAATGGATTAGCATTATCCTTTAAAATGATTCTGATTGTGACTGAGTGTGTTACGCAACTAGTGTGCAGGCTTTATGTTGATAAAAAATTATTCGCGACCGTACAACCCTGGAGCAGCCTTTTTAGGGTTCCGTAGCCAAATGGCAACGGAACCCTTATGGATTCGTCATGTCTGTCTGTCTGTCTGTCTGTCCGTCCGTATGTCACAGCCGCTTTTTTCCGAAACTATAAGAGCTATACTGTTGAAACTTGGTAAGTAGATGTATTCTGTGAACCGCATTAAGATTTTCACACAAAAATAGAAAAAAAAACAATCAATTTTGGGGGTCCCCATACTTAGAACTGAAACTCAAAATTTTTTTTTTCATCAAACCCATACATGTGGGGTATCTATGGATAGGTCTTCAAAAATGATTTTGAGGTTTCTAATATCATTTTTTTCTAAACTGAATAGTTTGCGCGAGAGACACTTCCAAAGTGGTAAAATGTGTCCCCCCCCCCCCCCCTGTAACTTCTAAAATAAGAGAATGATAAAACTAAAAAAAATATATGATGTACATTACCATATAAACTTCCACCGAAAATTGGTTTGAACGAGATCTAGTGAGTAGTTTTTTTTTAATACGTCATAAATCGTAACGTAACGGAACCCTTCATGGGCGAGTCCGACTCGCACTTGGCCGGTTTTTTCGTTGTCTGTCACTTGTCTTTTGTGAAATTTATAATTTATACATCACACTCTCATCATTAGTTTATTTCTATTTCTCCATTTCACCCGTGCCGTTAATTGACTACCACAGACCACTTTTATTGTATATTCACTATATCACTATTCCATTAGACAGCTGTAATGTTTTTAGGGTTCAGTACCTCAAAAGGAAAAACGGAACCCTTATAAGATCACTTTGTTGTCCGTCTGTCAAGACACTTTTTCTCAGGAACGCAGGGAGTTATCAAGTTTAAATTAATAGCAAATACCTGAGTATTTACTGAGCAGCCCTGAGGCTGCACTCTTGAAGCAGTGAAAAATCGAACTTCTAAGTCAACGCAATCAAAGATACGGGCGTTTATGCCGCATATTTTGACAAGGCAAGCATATGTTGCAAGGGAATAAAAACCATAGGGTTGCCGTTCCCATTGAATCATGAAATTTGGCAAGTAGCTATGTCTTGTAGCACAAGTAAAGGAAAAAATACGAAAACCGTGTAATTACATTACGAAAAAAAAAGTTTATCCCGTGATAAACTATTCACATGTCAATTCATGTCATGTCAACAAATTTGTACGGAACCCTCGGCGCGCGAGTCCGACTCGCACTTACCGGTTTTTTTTTGTATTTACTTTTGCCGGAGTGTCGGCGCCTCCGACTCTTTGCTGGTCACAGTGATGCCACAGAGTGCCTCAGACAAGTAATGAGGTGACGTCGGGCGCTGACACGCGGATTTAATACATATTATATTTTTAATACTTTACTATATTCTATTGTATTGATTATTTATTTATTTCTGTAGCTGTCCGTGATATTATAGCGGACCCTATACAGGGTCAAATTAAATTAGCCAGCGAAACTCTACAGACGTAATGGGCATCGGTCGACATCGAAACACTATAACATGACAACTAAAACGAGTTCATGGCATTGAAGCAAATCAAAGAGCTTGAACAGAGATTGAGTGAAGCCCAAGAGGCACCATCTATCTATGAGTGTATCAAAGTCAGTAACCAGGTTGCTCGCACCAGTAATCTTTTTATGAGTTGGTAGGTAGTAAGCCAATATCAGTGTGTGAGCCAGCTGTGACGATAGATTTGACTGGTGATGATACCATACCATTATGTCCTATTGTTATGAGTCACAACAAATTAAAGAAATACATTAAAATCAAGAAATTAATTAAACGGTCAGAGAGCAATAAAAAAACAAAAACTCTTAAAATTAAACCTTTCACTTAGAAAGGAACGTGTTGTCTTATCGAAAAGTTTAAATACACTCGAGAGCAATGAATCCGGGTCACTTGAAGAATCCTAAAAATCTCGGAAACTAAAAATGCTAGGTTAATGCAATAAATTGTATTTAATAGACAATGTAATACTCCTTAAATGAAGGTATTAAAACTTCTTAGTTATTGTAAAGTTATATCATAAAAAAATCTAATTTGAAAAAGGGCCACTTTCGAAGATGGAACTACGAAATTACAGCATTTGGTTTTGCTTTTGTTTGTAATCTGTCATTTATGTGGGTACATAAACCATGTTGATAGTGCTCTATATTCATTATTCAAGCTGAAATGATGTCGCTTACGCCTGAAGAATGCACCAGAATACTTACAATGCTGGAAACCGGCCGGAGTCAGCGCGATACAGCCAGGACTGTCGGTGTGTCGCTGTCAACAGTACAAAGAGTTCTCCGACGTTACGAAGAAACTGGTTCTAACCTACGCAGACCAGGAACGGGCAGAACCAGGTGTACCACAGCACGAGAAGACCGATACTTGGTGAACACCATGCTTCGAAATCGCTTTCTCACAGGAACTGAACTCACAAATCAGTTTCGACGCCTCGGAGGAAGTAACCCAAGTGCATGGACAGTAAGACGTCGGCTTGCTGAATCTAACTTAAAACCCCTTAGACCTGCAAACGGCCCTAAACTGGAGCGTGGGCATCGTATTTCAAGACTAAGATATGCCCAGAGCCACGTAAATTGGAGTATTGAAGATTGGTCAAAAGTTATGTTCTCCGACGAATCAAAATTTATGCTCTACAAGCACGATGGAAGACACAGAGTGTATCGAAGACCAGGGGAAAGATTCAAGCAAGCATGCATCGAAGAAAAAGTAGCCTACGGTGGTGGGTCTGTACTTGTGTGGGCCGGAATTTCTTCTGAAAGTCGCACAGAGCTGGTGATCATAGAAAACGGCTCTTTAACTAGCGTAAGATATGTGGAAGAAATCCTCAATGATCACGTTGGTCCATTTATGGTCAATTTAGGTGAGGATGCTATATTTATGCATGACAATGCCCGACCTCATACAGGTAGGATTGTGAATGACTACCTTCAAGAGATGAACATTACTCGTATGGAGTGGCCAGCGCGCAGCCCGGATGTCAACCCGATCGAGCATGCTTGGGACGAGCTAGGCAGATGCGTAAAACAACGAAACCCTCCCCCAATCACGCTTCGTGAGCTCAAAATTGCTCTCACAGAGGAATGGGAGAATATTCCCCAAAATCGTATAAGGAACTTGGTGTACAGCATGCCAAACCGCGTAAACGCAGTAATGGAAGCACGAGGAGGCAATACGAAGTATTAAAATTCAAGAAAATCGTAATAAAGTTCAAAAATTTCATGTTTCCTATTTTTGTTTTAAGGAGAGATCAGCAGTTTTTTTCTTTATGTAATTTTGTGTTAATAAAATGTATGGTGACTCATATTTTTTTTACTTTCATTTAAGGAGTATTACATTGTCTATTAAATACAATTTATTGCATTAACCTATCATTTTTAGTTTCCGAGATTTTTAACATTCTTTAAGTGACCCGGATTCATTGCTCTCGAGTGTATTTGTTCTATTGAATTAGATAAATGTAGGGAGAAGTATGATACTGATATCCAGCTCCTCTATAATGATATATTACACAAGGAGCACTTGCTGAAGGTTATTTTTGAAAACTATGAAACTTCACAACAACAACTAAGTGACCGCTTGTTTGAGGCTGGGGAACTACTGGATTTGGTGAAGAACAATGCTGAAAGGTATGAGTCTCTGACTAATGATCTTTCATGCAGCTGTGCCAACCAACCACCACCTCTTCAGCCTCAGCCTGACTTGTCCCCTACAATATTGGCTCTTCCAGCAGACACCTCACAAAATCAATATTCTTTTCCGATGAGTTAGGTTCTGGCATTGGAACAATTTTACTCAATTACCTTAGCCATAGTTTTATCAATCATAGTTATCTTAAGTTTTAACCAAATGATTAAAAGAATTGCCATCACAAACCTAGATAAATACCTATTCTACTATGGTTTTGGTATTAGGTAATAGCACTGGTATTACCAGAAAGGACATAGTGGATGGTGTTAACACCTTATTAAAGTTTTGTTGTGTGCTTTTCCTTACTCTGATACTTTATCAGATAATGAAAATAATCATATTTATAAGTTGAATAATACTATTCACAAGCTGACATGTTGTCATAGTGACAAATTATTGTATTTTGACACTAACAAGTTTGTTAGTGGTTTTAAGTTAACTCAGAGAACTTTATCTCTGTCTGGGGAATGTAGACATCTGATTGCTATGTTGATAGCATATAATATTAACGAGGTTATAGCTAATATAACAAATTTTAGTATTAGTGACAAATCTGTGTTGCATAGTTATACTAACAACATTGCGATTGATTATGAATCATCATATTGTACAAAGGAGGATCCACCTACAATGCCAACATCCTTGGAGACCACTACCAGTCAGATAGGGTATTTCCCTCCTGCTGGAAATTATACGGGCAATCTAGACTCTCTAGTTGTAGCTGTGGAGGTATCTCCTGATAATAATTTAAACTAGTCAGTGAGACAACAGAAGTTACCCCTTCAAATAACCAATTATTATTACAGAATAATAAAAAGGTATCTTCTGGCAATATAATTAATAATAAGAAGAAGAAACTAAAGGGTGTGCAACATATTTTAAAATTATTTAAGTAATCAAAATATCCAAGGTTGCGCTTCCAAATTACTGGAAATAGAATTGTTTTTGGAAAACACCAAGTTTGATGTCATTTGTTTAACAGAGCATTGGTTGAAAGATTATCAAGTAATGTCAATTAATTTTGAAAATTATCGTGTAGCAAGCCATTTCAGCCGACAACATATGATACATGGCGGGTCATTAATATTACTTAAAAATTCGATTAAATCTAAAGAACGTAAAGACATCATCGGGCTGTCTGTTGAACACATCATAGAATTGTCCTGTGTTGAGCTCGATAAGCATGTTATAGTATACGTATACAGACCTCCTAGTTACCAGAATCTATCTGTGTTTGATTCTGTAATGGAGGATGTGTTAAAGAAACTTAGTACTAGTAGTAAGTCAATAATCGTATGTGGAGATTTTAATATTCTTTTTTTGGAAAATAACTCGAATACTGTCAGATTATTGAGTCTTTTTCAAAATCTCAATCAAATTCTTTTTGGAAATCATCGCAGCTATACGTTATTTGTTAATGTATGTTAAGTGTATATTACTAAACAACTATGTAGATATGCATATATTTAAATGGCAAGGTTAGTGTAAGATATAGATACGTATAATTATGTATTTTATTTTATTATGTATTAAGAGTATAAGAGTATATATATGTCGGAGATGTTGAGGGATTCTTATCCGAAATTCCATCGGTATCCGTCAGGTTGCACGTGGTTGGGTAGAATCAGTGCGCACACCCGGCGCGGTCGAGCTCTGGGGATCCAATGTATGTCGCTAACACACTAGTCTCACCATGACATCTGACAGATGTCAAACGCCACACGCGACAAGACATTGACAACCCCGACTCGAACTACTGACTCAATGACAGCTGTTTTCGATTTGGTTAATCGAGTAAGGTATCTTAAACGCTAATAGATGGCGCTACTAGTACGTAATCAAAACCTTTTACTTCACTGCTCCGACACGGCCATACTGACAGCGAGCGCGTTCTCGCGCGATCTTTTCCGACCCCTATAAGTTCAAAACATAGGGTTTCCATATTGGGACATTAAAGTTAAAAGCGTGGAGCTAAATGCAGCGCCACGAACACACAGCGTGGAGATTTAAACGATCAATCTACACAAGCACAAAGCGCGGAACTTTCAATGCTCAATCATCACAAGCAACAAGCGCGGAGCTTTCAATGTTCAATAGTCACGTGCACAAAGCGCGGAGCTTTCAATGCTCAATCGTCACAAGCACAAAGCGTGGAGCTTTCAATGTTCAATAGTCACAAGCATAAAGCGTGGAGCTTTCAATGTTCAATAGTCACATGCACAAAGCGCGGAGCTTTCAATGCTCAATCGTCACAAGCACAAAGCGTGGAGCTTTCAATGTTCAATAGTCACAAGCACAAAGCGTGGAGCTTTCAATGTTCAATAGTCACATGCACAAAGCGCGGAGCTTTCAATGCTAAATCGTCACAAGCACAAGCGTGGAGCTTTCAATGTTCAATCATCACAAATAAAACTTGTAGTGTACCTTGCACACTACCATAATGGTTCCCTGTTATGTTGACAATATTATTTGCACTCTTGCCAATTCACTTTGACACAACGCAATCTTTGATGCATTCGATGCCAGAATCAAAATAAAACGGATATGACTCACCCAGAACTCATCAAAGCACTGCTCGGATTGCCGACATAGCAAACGCCAGCACAGCACTAGACATAGCACGCTGCTGCAGGTGCTGCTGGCCTGGAATGAAACATGCCAAAGCATCACACAGCTCTGCCACTCCTGGTCACATTTGGTACAGGCAAAAACACTATGAAAATTCGAACAAACTAAAAATAGCAGAGTTCAGAGCATTACCCACTATTTGATTCCCAAATGTCAAGGTTACAATAAAAATAGTCAACTAAGATGCATGTGTCTCATACTATCTAGTAACCTCCAGTTACTCAACTCGTCAAATACATTTGCGCATCCCCTTCGGATCGCCAAGTCACTTCTGGACTTTATGGTTTCTCACGAAACCCCACACAATACACACAACTTAATCTCTACTCTGTTTCATCAACAAAACTATTACTTGACTCTCCTCAAATTTGTTAGTAATACTCTGATCCAAACTATCATCGATAATAAAAGATTCCTCTAAGCCTCAGTAATAGCTGGTCAGGAACTGTATCAACTTACTCGTAGCTTACATACAACGCTCATGGCTCGGCTATCCTGACCCACGTCAGGGACATTATCACAAAAATAATTGGGTCAAATTAAACTGCCTGAGTATTGCGTTTAATGCTTAATTGATGGTGAACCAAACAGAACACTAAAATGAAAGAATAAAGGCACTCAATTAAGACAGTATTTTGACTCTACCAAACAAATCCACAGCACTTAACCAGCACCATGCATCACTATACTTACCCAGTAGTAAAATTCATAGAAGTACTTAACATTTTAGCGCTTAACTAACGTTAAAAATCCTATCACTTAACCAGTGATAATAATAACGCCTAACCAGCGATATTAACCCACTAACGCTTAACCAGCGAAAGCACATAATAACACGCTTAACCAGCGTTAGTCAACATAACTCGCTTAACCAGCGATAATGTATTGGGAAAGAGTAATGTAAACAAATCATAGCAGAGCCATGTACCATCGTTATCCACATTAACAATCACTTTTATCACTAAGAGCCTTAGACACCTAGAAACCCACACACGAGTAAACCACTCTAACGCCACGGCTCTCGAGCCGACCAGCAATCGCATTGCTCTCACACATCCAGCTCATGGATCCGTGTGTATCACCCTGTGACACCACACAACTTTACTACGGCCGATAGAGAACCCCTACTCGCGTGCTTCCCATAATGTAGGCTTGTTCATCACCAGTGTGATCACTATCTACTTCGACTGGTACATGACCTACTAGCATCTTTCTTTACCTATCGTGAGCATACTTATACCTACGCCTAGAGTTCAAGGCTTTTAGAGTATTGATTCAACCAGAGTCTTGTAAACAAATTTTGATTATCTAATCATAATCATTTTAAATTTAACTTAATCCTTTATCAAATTAATCATTTAAATCCAAAATTAAGTTAAGTAACAATTGTAGGAATGCATGAGTGACCAAGTACCAATGTCATATCAACCTGCCATTAGCAGTTATCGTTAAGTTATCACAAAACAATAACACAAAGTGTGAATGCAGCCAGGCATATTATAAATTAGGGGATTACATCGCTGATAAAAATGCTTGGCTAAACGCTGGTCCTGCTCCATAAGGACGCATAAATAAATTGATTTGCATTTGAAAATACTGTTGGAGCTGCTGAAGATTATAAAATACTTTTTTGCATTATATAAATTCAATCTCCTAGTATTGTATAATTGTATAGCACATGTGTGAGTACTATGTACATACTATAAAGCTACCATATACTGGGTACGTCTTTCACTGACTTGAATGTGCCCTGGCAGCAGAGAGTATGTCATGCTCACTCAAATGCCTCGCTGATGGTGGCGCGTGTGTTGGATCATTTGGTTCCCTACAAAATGGTTGAGCTGAATGGTGCTGATCCACACGTCATGTTCGTGAACGGGCGCCGTCAGTAGGGACTGGTCATCTCTTTGCTGCCATGGCTTATTTTAATTTAACTTAATATTTGAATTGTACTTATTTTTTTTTATTTTTTTTTTAACTTTTCATTACGGACGCTTTTAACGTTCTGCATCGTTCTCACATGCATAATTTATAACATAAATGATGTAACCAATACTTTGTAACCATATATTGATTTAAAAGAGTGTCCATGGAGTTTCTTGCCCGTTCTTCTCCATAGGTACCTACGCTTTGGAATGGGCAACTAGCTTCATTTTTCTGACTGACCGACCCCTTGACAATTCAAAAGTGCCTGTAATTGGTTTAATTGAAATAAATACTTTGAGTTTTGAGTTTTTTGAATCAGATTCGTGGCCTGTGGCTTTTCACTAAGCCCTCACACACTATTGCATTCCCTTGAACGCCGAGTCCCACGGACTCTGTGGTCTCTGCAAGACCCGACCTCCGCCAGAGTCACCCGCGCACCGCGCATCCACGGATTACATAAAGTAAATACCGACTTCTAACGGACTACGGCTACGAAATGGCTACTGGTACGGTCCGACCAGCCGAACTAAGATTCACCACTATCACTCAACTCAAACTCTTCTACTTTAAGCGGTACTTGTAAGGTTAGATTTTAAAGTTTTTAACGTATAGCGATCACCCGCCAAAACTTCTGCTTCCGTAAACGGACCTCTGAACTTCTGATCTAACTTAGTCTTATAATCTGATTTCACTTTTCGTTTTCTAATAACACGAAATCGTCAACCGAACATTTTGTTAGAGCTGCCTTTGTTCTATCAAATCTAACTTTCTGCTGTTGACCGTTTAAAACTGAATTTATTACAAGAGCTAAGCTAAGCTAAGCAACAAAAACTCTGTCGCCGACATGTTAATCGAAAAGCCTAGGTTCAATATTTCACATACTATCATAATATTACTTTGCAAGTAAATGTCGGGTAGATCATAGTAATCAAATCTCAAGCTGTTTCTCGCTAATTGCAACACTACATATGATTTGTTCTGTGCTGAATACACATGTTTGACCAATACCAGTCAATGCAACAACATTATTAACTCGTTTGCCACTTAATTTGGCTGCACAACTCGCTTTTACTAACGAGCATTCAGCACCAGAATCGTAAACAAAACAATACAGCTCACCTTTATTTTCCAATGTGTCTGAGGGTAGTTGTACGACTTCTACTCGCCGTTCATGTTTTCCAGCACATTGTCCACCATCCGCTTAGCTGCCACTACTCATGCACCAGGCTGCGATATGTCCTGGCTTCCCTCACTTGCATCACACGAAGAGCTTCGCTGACGGCTGCGGGGCTGCTTGGCTCGATTCTTAAAGTCACTCCACGTCACTGGTAGCTATTTGCGATAGTCACTTTGATGCTACTATTATGAGGGCCTTACTCCTGGCCACAACAAGTTGAAAGGTGGTCAACTAGCAGTGAATTTTCGGCAAAACACAAATCAGCTGTTGTGCAGTGTTATGTTTGCACACGCCTCCTACCGCGCGTTCTAAACACGGGAACGGGATACGTCAAACTCGAACGCCGGTTAGTCTTTTTTTTTTTTATCAAACATGGCGGTAGGCGCAACAGTCGCGTCACTCGGCAAAGGTATTTCTGCATACAGCCTATGCCCAAAACAACATGTACCATAATCGCACATCCGTATCTGACTTGTCCAGATTCACACGATTATTTAATAAGCGTTCGCATGTTTGCACTTTGTTTTTCAAATGTCAACGGTCACTTTCACTTTCATCGTTCTTATTTTGAACACGTGGGTCGTTGAGGTCCAATCCCAATTCTGATGTCGGGGATGTTGAGGGATTCTTATCCGAAATTCCATCGGTATCCGTCAGGTTGCACGTGGTTGGGTAGAATCAGTGCGCACACTCGGCGCGGTCGAGCTCTGGGGATCCAATGTATGTCGCTAACACACTAGTCTCACCATGACATCTGACAGATGTCAAACGCCACACGCGACAAGACATTGACAACCCCGACTGGAACTACTGACTCAATGACAGCTGTTTTCGATTTGGTTAATCGAGTAAGGTATCTTAAACGCTAATAGATGGCGCTACTAGTACGTAATCAAAACCTTTTACTTCACTGCTCCGACATATAATTACTTTAATATGTACCCTTATAGATTCGCCATGTCTGTATGTCCGTCCGTATGTCACAGCCACTTTTTTCCGAAACTGTAAGAGCTATACTGTTGAAACTTGGTAGGTAGATGTATTCTGTGAACCGCATTAAGATTTCACACAAAAATAGAAAAAAAAGAACAACAAATTTTGGGGGTTCTCCAAACTTAGAACTGAAACCTAAAATTTTTTTTTCATCAAACCCATAGGTTTGGGGTATCTATGGATAGGTCTTCAAAAATGATATTGCGGTTTCTAATATCATTTATTTCTAAACTGAATAGCCCCCCCCCCCCCCGTAACTTCTAAAATAAGAGAATGATAAAACTAAAAAAAAATATATGATGTACTTACGTTACCATGTAAAATTCCACCGAAAATTGATTTGAACGAGATCTAGTAAGTAGTTTTTTTTTAACACGTCATAAATCGTAAACCGCAATTTACCTTTCATTCAATCGGGTGTACTATGCCAAATCGAATGCCAAATAATCGAATATCAATTGATCGACCACTATAAATCGAACGTCTAAATACTCGAACGAGTAAATTTTGTGTTTTTCTTGTATTCTTAAAAATTATATTTATCTTTCGATAGAATGAATATGCGATGTGTTGAACGCTCGATCAAACAAACATTCGATATTTTGAACACTCGATGTATTGAGTGTGCGATGTATTGAATGTTCGATTTAATAACCATTCGATATTATGAGCGTTCGAGTATTTAGACATTCGATTTATAGTGGTCGATCAATTGATATTCGATTATTTGGCATTCGATTTGGCATAGTACACCCCATTCAATCAACTCATGATTGATTTTTATAGATAATGGTACGGAACCCTTCGTGCGCGAGTCCGACTCGCACTTGGCCGGTTTTTGTTATTATAGGTTTCAAAAGTGAACTTTATTCTGGCCCACCCCCACCCACCTCATCATTATGTAAACCATACACAATGTAGAAATTGCGTGTTGGTGTAGATTAGGGAATGAAGAACCGGAGCTCTTCTTGCGTCCCGGGATTTTCGGGATTACTTGTTGAAGGAACCGGGAGAACCGGGACTTTCGGGACATTTGGGTATTTTTTTTACCTACTGCTGGTATTTTTATTTTAATAGGTCTTTAATATTTATGTATGTACGTAGGTAATGAAAACTGCATTAATTAAAGATATATGTTTTTAAAAATCAACGAAAACAGAACCATTTACTATTCCTTGAAAAAATAATCAACAGAAGAAAACAACAAGTCAAATCAGCATTTAACGCTCGCTATTATTATAAATTATATACCAATATCAATCAACAAAAACATTGTTACTTTCCATAAAACAAAATAAAACGTAAATCCTTTTCTTAATTCTAATATAAACCAAGTCATCATCAGCATTCCGCAGTTATCATATCACTGAGACGCTTATCTTTAAGGAATATAAAATAATAAAATATGAAAAAGTTATAAAGGAATGAAATTAACAAAATATGAAAACGTTCAATTATTTAGTACTGTCTTGCTCATTATAATGGGTTCTTAAAAAAAATAAGTGCGTCTAAGCTTTTATCACTTAAGCGTGATCTTATTTTGTTGCACAGTAATCCTGCTGCAGAGAATATCCTCTCGGGCTCCACGCTGGTCGGAGGGATTGTCAGAAGGTGATCGTAAACTAACGACAGAAAACGGCCACGATCATTTTTAAAAAGAGCCTTTTCTATTCTAATTGTAGTGTTAAAATCTTCTTGATCGCTTCGAACTCGTACATTTTTGGTAGCATTCAGTATTTCAGTATTAAGCTCATATTTTTTTGTTAATATAGCATCTCTGTGCAGATCATTATTTTCTTGATTTTGTGATGAAGGCTCTTCAGGTAGATGAACAGCTATCGAAGAAACACTATTTGTGCGTGTTTTTTAACTCTGAGTATGAGTGACATACACTGTTTTACCTCGGGAAAACGCCTTATTCTGACAGGAAAACGGGCAGCAGTAGCAAGCTCCGGGTAAACCAATGAGCGAACCACTGTCTAAGTACAGTGTAGATTTTACACTATTAGGTTAGGTATTACAAAGAGGAAAGATTTGTTTATTTTTTTTGTAGGTATTTTAGGTATGTAAGCCAATAAACTCAAAAACTACTGATTATATTTTAAAAATTCTTTCAGCGGGTGAAAGCGCTAGGCGGACCTCTAGTTTTAAATAAAATCTTAGTAAGAAACCTTTTATTATGATATCTGAATGGGGAAACTCAAATTCTTAATTTATTTTTATACTTTTCAACTAAGTCCCGAAGGTCCCGAAAGTCCCGGGACGAGGTGTGATCGTCCCGGTTCTTTAGTCTATACAAAAATCCCGGGATTTCCCGGGATTTTCGGGACCGGGATTTCCCGGGACCATTCCCTAGTGTAGATGTCGATGAGACCGCCACTGCCGCTACAATAATGGCATCGGTGTGTGATAGACGACACAACTGACGACCCATGGCGAGAGCAGCGTATCGCGCCGTCCACGCGGCAACTCAACGGCTGGCAAACACACCGAAAACAGAACGGTGTCAAGCTTCAACAATAGCAACCAGACACGACTCATGAAAGTCATCCATAGTGGGCTGTGGAGTGCACTTTACGCACCTGAACTGAATCTCATTCATGTACCATTTCCTGTCTTAAATGCACTAAGTCTCGGAAATACGATTTACCTTCATGTTTGAAATAGTCAGACAGGCTGCACGCTCGATACATAATGTATGATCAGTGATGGGCGTGATGAATAGTTATTTTAATGGCCGTTTTAGCACAAAAAATAAACCGACATGCTCGTATCTGACGAAACCTTCCGCTTTCGAGGTGCTGCATTGTATATAATTAACATTCTTCTCAAGTAAATATGATTCTGCAGTTAAACTAGCGGTATGGTTCGGCTTGCGTCATCTTTTGTCATAAACTCCAGATTAGATCTGAGTACTTGGAGCGGCACGCTTTGACGATACATCGTCAAGGTGACTGTAGTTAGCCAGTGTTCGCTGGATGGCTCACGTATCCGGCTAATTGCAGCTTCATTAACGTAATTATAATGCCGTCTTCACGAGTATGATTTACTTAGTCGCCTGTTGCTTGTGAGCGTCACGGAATCAATTAGGACCCCAAACCGACCGATAACTGCGGATTTTGTCAGTGAAAAAACCTCTTCCACTTCCGTTCGCTAATTTTCATACCACACACTGCCTCGAGTGTTATTTTTAAAGCTCATGTACGAAATAACTCTGTTTCTTAGTGCTAGAATCTCTAAGAATTTATAGTGTCGAAGCCCAGGAAGTATGGTGCGCTGGCATCAATATCTCTCAGAACTTGTGTCTTTCTGACACTGGCAGGAGCGGCCTTTTAAATGCCAATATCGTTAAACCACATTACAGGTCACAAGTTATTAGATGTCAGGACAAATTCATCATTCATTCCAAAGATATACGAGGGTATTTTTTCAAGTTAAGACAGTGATCTAGTAATTACGACCGCACTATAATTACAGAACATACAATATAACAACAGGCCCGATATAACACTTATTGATAAAGAAAACAAACACACATACATAATAGATATAGCAGTCCCAAACACCAATAATATACAAAAAACTATCTCAGAAAAAAACAGGAAATAAACAGAACTACAAGAAGAAATTACCAGAGTTTGGAAAATGAATAGAGTAACAATAGTCCCAATAGTGGTATCAACGACTGGTATCATCCCGAAACAACTATCTATCAGTTTAAATCTTTCCAAATATACGTATCTTACACTACAGAAAGCAGCTATATTAAACACATGTCGCATAGTTAGTAAATTCCTACAATTAGATTAACACAATAATCTCAATGCAGTACAAAACAACTAATCTGCTGAAAGTTAAAATCTCACCTTGGTTTACACCCGTGATATTTTAATAAATACCAGGTTCTAGGAATCTGAGAAAATAAATTTAAAAAAACATACTAATAATATAGCCTGATATAGTGGTGGTGGATCGATCAGAGCGGCGCGCAATGATTGTTGACATAACCATCCCGCATGATGAGAACCTCGTGAAAGCCGAGAAAGATAAACAAATCAAGTATCTTGACTTGGCTCGCGAGGTTGTTGACATGTGGACTCATCGATCATTGTGCCGATAGTCGGGCTTGATTCAGGAAGCGGTACTTCTGGACACGGCTCGCATTGTCAGGAGGTTCCTCTCTCTGGAGCCCTGACCACCGGTAGCTTGGACCCTGTTCCCGATACCGCTGGGCTATTATTTTTTATATTTTTAAATGTTTTTATACTTTTTATATTCTAATATTTAAAAATATAATTGATATGTTTAATTTTAAATAAAGGAGATAATAATAATAAAAAAAAACTTTTTGCCCCTAACAATTTGCAACTGATGGAGCTACTGAAAATTACTGAAACTTTCAGTAGCGCCATCAGGATGGAATTTGGTGTGGACAAATTTGCGGTCATGTATGTAAAGCGAGGGGAGATTGTGGAATCCGTGGGAACCCAACTCTCGGATTCATATGTTGCAATGGTTTATTTTATTTCTTGTTTTTGATTTTTGTTTTTATTTATTTATGTTTAATTTCATGCTGCACTTGTACGTCACACGTCAGTGCCGGCTGCCGCTGAAAACCAGCGCTGGGGCTCTGTCTCGTATAGGGTCTTAGCATTATGCTGAGCGATGGCCGTTTTGCGTGAATGTGACGCATGTTTACCCCCAACTTGTTTTTTTTTTTTGTGTGTTTATGTCTTTTTTTTTTATGCGTCATGTTTGCCGCAAATAAATGCTTTTTTTCTTTTCTTTTCTTTTCATTCCACATACCTCAGAACCCTCTCCGCAGCCGAAACCTATAAGTATTTGGGTATGTCGGAAGCGTTGGGCATCAATGTTACTGACATGAAGCAATCGTTAAAGGAGCGCTTCTTTGGCCGCCTGAAAAAAGTATTTAATAGTCTTTTATCAGGCGGAAATAAGGTGCGCGCCTTCAACAGTTGGGTCATGCCGGTTTTGATGTACTCTTTCGGCATACTCAAATGGACTCAGACCGAACTTGACACCCTGGAAACCGAACTAGATGCCTTGGATAGGAGGGTCCGGACGCTGATTACTGCAAATCGAATACATCACCCACGGTCGTCGGTAATGAGGCTGTATATCCCGCGAAAGTGTGGAGGTCGAGGCTTTTTAAACGCTAAGAACCTCCACAAAATATGCAGTCTCAGGGAATATTTCCTAGAAACCGACGTGGGGATGCATCGAGATGTAGTCGCGGTGGACAAAGGCCTCACCCCGCTTTCCTTGAGTAAAGTGAACTGGCGCAAACCAGTAGTGTTTGACACTAATGAACGCATGGAGGTATGGCAGAGTAAGGAGCTTCACGGATGCTTCTTCCGGGCCCTACATGGGCTTGATGTAGATCTACTAGCGTCCGTAGCCTGACTGCGTTTCGGTGACCTCTTTGGAGAAACCGAAGGTTTTGTCTGTGCAATAATGGACGAAGTTATGATGACGAACAATTACCGGATATTTATTGTGAAAGACGGCACGGTTGACATCTGTCGGGCATGCCACCGGCCGGGGGAATCAATCAGGCACATTATCTCCGGGTGTTCTCGTCTAGCTAACGGAGAGTACTTGCATAGACACAACCTTGTAGCTAGGATAATCCATCAGCAACTTGCTCTGAAATACAACCTTGTGGAATCTGAGGTGCCGTACTACAGGTATGTGCCCGACCAAGTTCTCGAAAATGGAAATATCACATTGTACTGGGATCGATCCATCATCACTGACAGGACTATTGTTGCCAATAAGCCTGATATAATGGTGGTGGATCGATCAGAGCGACGCGCAATGATTGTTGACATAACCATCCCGCATGATGAGAACCTCGTGAAAGCCGAGAAAGATAAACAAATCAAGTATCTTGACTTGGCTCGCGAGGTTGTCGATATGTGAGATGTGGACTCAGCGATCATTGTGCCGATAGTCGTGACAGCCAATGGCTTAATAGCCAAGAGCCTCGACCAACACCTGAGGAGGCTGTCGTTGGGCAGCTGGATCAAGGGCTTGATTCAGAAAGCGGTACTTCTGGACACGGCTCGCATTGTCAGGTGGTTCCTCTCTCTGGAGCCCTGACCACCGGTAGCTTGGACCCTGTTCCCGATACCGGTGGGCTACGATTTTTTATATTTTTAAATGTTTGTTTTATCTTTTTGTTTACAAAAATATTTTAAAATGTAATTTGTATGTATTTAAATGCAATAAAGGAGATAATAATAACCCCACCGCCGTATCTCTACGTTGACGTCGTGGTGGGGCTTGCGCACTCTAAACTCTAGGTCTGTGACGGAAGAGTTTACTTTGCCGGATCAGGACTAGGGTGAGGAGCCAGACCAAGAGAGATACAGGAACCCGCAGGGCAGCATGTGGCGAGCTGTTGGGCAGTAGCGACCCCACAGACCCTATCTCCCGGGAGAAGTCTTGTTCCTCACCTCTGGCTTGCCTTTATTGGCCGGCTGGAGTGAACTCTGACGAGGAACAGAGTTCCCACCTCATTCTTGCCTTTATTGGCTGGCTTGAGTGGAGATTCGCAAGAGCAAATGTGCTCGGAGGAAGGAAGTATTTCAGTAAGATGCTGGTAGGGATCTTGACCGTACTTCCGGGATTGTCCTGATAGCCGTGGAATACCTCTCCACTCCTCATAAGCACCTCAGAACATGTTGCCCCCTTGTCGCTACGACACTATGTGCTAGCGACCGTTTTCGGGGGCCCATTATTGAGCGTGCAAGTCACCCCCTGACATTTTATCCGTGTGTGACTGTTCCTAAATTACCCTAGGCTAATAAAATTTTCGTTTTTCCTAATTATGTGAAATATCACAGTTAGATCGGCTCTCCCTGCGGGAAAGGGAGCACGCCCCAATCCACCGCGTGCTCCTGTAGAGTTTCGACGCCAGACTTGGATACTCTCCCACCGTTATAAGGAATGAATCCCCATGACCTATTGTGCCACATCCCGACTTAGAAAGCTTGGGGATGTGGATGGGATGCAAGGTGATGTTAATGGGGATTCACAGTTAGGATACATAAGTATTATAATTTACCAATATTATATGAAGCTAAGAAGACAAAAGGGTATGCAAAAGTATATAATATATTAGGTTTAGTATAATAAATGTTGCTCGCAGGTAGTCACTGAGATCTGCAATAGTATTGATGATTAGACGGGGTAAATAAACGGATCGTTACGCTTGCGCTTAAATGAATCATATATAACTACGTTAATTATCTGTTTACGATATACCCACTTCAGTGAGACTGGGAACCGTTTTAAAACGTATGCCTCATTGTACGTGTTCTGTTAGACCTAACGCATAGAACCTCTGAGGACACTAATGCGACTCTAACAGAACACGCTCCCTAAGCACTAAATAAATGTCTTACTCAACCCTAGGACAGAGTACTGCGAAGTCCAACTGCTATTGAGGAAGACAAGTTTGACAATTGAAACCAGTGAATAGTTCTTAACGCGTATTCATATGAAAGACACCCTTTTTTTTTTTTTTTTTTGTGGATGGGAAATCATCAAATGACCCCTCCCGCTCTGGGTGGAGCAGAAGGGAGTGTCAGACTTTTACTGACTAAAACCCACCCGTGTTCCTTCCTTAGCCCTTTATGTTCCAGGGCAGCGGTAAACCCTTTCGGATGGTCCCGCTACCCTGGCAGGCAAAGACCCCCTTACGGCAAGCTATTCCTTTTCTAAGGTACACAAACTAGCACAAGCGCACCGTAGACTCAGCCTCTAGCAAAACTCATTGCGATCGTACGTGGTGCACACTGAAGTGGAATTTCGTCACTTCACATTTCCTTAAGCTTCCCCATTTAGAAGGACGCGGTGCATCCTATAGTCAGCGTGTTTCGATAAATAGTGACGATTTAGTAATAGTCCTACAGAACGGACGGGGTGATTTATCGAGACACGGTCCCTAGCGTTTTAGAACGCCTATCAATCATAGTTTATGATACTTAGTGAAGCCTACCCCTCTCCCAGAAATGTGCGTACAACAAGCCTCACGCAATTGTTCTGTGGCGAGACCTTTTTGGAAGCAGAAATCATCAATAACGTTTGGTTAGTTAATTAATTATAATTAATATTAATAATAATATTATAATTAATTAATTATTATTATTATATTACTAGGCTTTGTAGCCTAGTTTGATCCAGAAGATCTGTGAGTTTTACGGTTCTGCCTTCCATATGAGGTCATTAACAGTCGTCAAAAGTCAGGAGCAATAAAGCTCAGTCAGGTATAGTGGAGGGCCTTCTCCGTATGTATCCCTATAGCCAAACGAAATTGACAACTAACTGTCAGGGTAAGGATTAGGAGATGGACACATAATATAAGAGAAAATAGCACGAATGTCCTTGCTGGAATAAATATTAATTAATGGCTACTCAGCTATATCGCTCTTCACTACTTCCTAGTGTTTAGCTGGGGAGGAGAATAGGTGCAATAAGCTCTCCAGCAACACGTATCTGTCCGTTTAGTTAGAGGGACTTTAATACCATTATCAGCCTAGGATAATTATTATAATTAAGGACTCACCCGGTCACGCCAACACACACACACACACATAATACTTTAAATACTAGATTAACCTAATCTGGGCTTCAACCCAACTATATGTAACTTAATAACTAATACTCGCTATTTCGCGACAGCCCATTCGGACATAGCCTCCTGATATTCCCTCAATCTCCTAACTTAACTAGCGTGGACTCGGAAGTCCATAACCTCTCTCGGTCCGATCACCACCGTCTTCTCCCGCGTCTCAAAACTAACTGCCTTAAGTTATTACATCAGTCTCTCACATCCTAAAACCGCCACGTGCAGGCGGTCAGGTACCTATCTCCAGTTTTTGGAAACAAAAACCCAAACCGCCCTTTGTGTATTTCTTAATTGTTTGAGGGTCCATTCCGTCAGCCTACGAACCCAACTAATGGTTTCCATATGTGAGTGCTAGCATTGTCTCTTAAAGTTAGAAATCGGATATTTCACAAGATTCTTTGGAATTCATAGAATTATTACATTCGAACCGTCCGCCGGTAATTGACTCTATATTGTTTCCCATTAAATATGAATGGACTGGGTTTCTAAAAAGGTTCAATATTGTTTTACGGTGTAAAATAAATAGGATATTTTGTTATTGATTAGGGTAACATGTCGAGCTGTCAGGTCAGACCATAAAATTGAGATTTAATGCGTTTCTAACGGCCGATATCGTGGGACAATGATAAAGTAAGAATTCAGACTAAGACATTTTGTTATTAAATTAGGAGTAAGTGACAGACAGTCACATGTGTATATATAAAACATTGATCAGGCAGGGGCCATAGTTCTTCCATATTTATTGGTAACCAGTCCACTTTAGCCACCCAAACCTATAGCCCAAATTTGTATTTTTCCATATCCTGTAATAGTTCTACACTAACTGGGGGTTGTCCTTGGGTGCACTTGCAGTGCATACAGGGATAATCGTCGGATGGTGCCACATTACAATAAAATTTCCTAAGGGGCCTCTGCGAGTTGGCTTCGGCCCCTCGTAAGACTCTCTAAGGACCGGGACGTAAAAAAAAAATAATAATAATTTATTTCACAACATAATTCCATATAAAATGATTAGTACGGCTTAAAACTATGTTAGTACCTTAAAACTATACTTATTAATGACTGACATGAATTTAATTTATTTATACTTTAATTTATCTGACATTAAATATAATATTAAAAATGCATTTACATTTTTATACAAAAATGTACAATATTATAATTATTACGATTATTTGTGATAATGTAGAATGGAACGTTATGCTGTCAATTGGAATTGGCTGTCAGTGTCAAAACAATTAGTGGTTATTCCATTGTTTGTTTTACGTGGGATATCTATTATTTTCTATGCGATTTTTTGGATTCTTGGCGACTTGGCTTTATCTTTTGGGAACTACATAGTACAAAAAAAAAACATTGTATTATTAAATAAGCACTATTAGATTCGTTTTAGGTTATAATCTTTTACATTGCATATCTTTTTTCTCCCAGTCTCTATGACTTGCTACCCATTTGCTTTTTTTGCTAGTTTTATATAGTTCTACAACTAGTTATAAGTTTCCATACTGCACGATACTCCTAACAGTGGTTCCCATTGTACATGCAACCTCGCCATCCTCCTTTTTTTTTTTTTAAACTGCCCCACACTAGGAATTTTTCCTGTATCGTGGGTCCGTGCGTTTACAAACATTTAAACTCACATACACAAACAGCCAGACCCGGAACAACTACTTGTAGGCCATACAAATATTTGTTCCGTGCGGGAATCGAACCCGCGACACGAAGCGCAGCAGTCAATCGCTGCGCCAAACGTGCCGTCCGGTTATTTGTTATAAATAACTCTTCATTGTGTGCGTTACCCTGGCAAAATGTTATGCATTTAAGAGGTGAGACCATAACAAAGAATTAGTGTATCATGAGGAGCAATTTGTTTACTAATAGCATGTGTGAATTGTGGCTTAAAAGTTATTTGAGAAAAACACATTTTGCTGGAGTAACGTTTGAAACGTTACCCTGGCAAAATCCATTTTCAAAAATTCGTTCAGCCTGGAACCAAATACAAGGTGGGCCAAAAGAAGTCATCCGATGTTGTTTGGCTCTCTTTTTTTTTTCTAAATGAAAAACTTCGATTCTGTTTTTTTGATTGTTTATTTGAACCTTTAGAATTTTATTTGTCAAGTCGAGAAGATTATATCGGCCAAATGGGCGCCGTCACAATTTTGATTGCCATACGGGCTCGTTTTATGGCATTTTTCATCACTTCGGGCGACAGATTCTCGTACTCGTGTCGAATGTTGTCCTTGAGGGCTTCCAGAGTCTCGGGCTTGTTCACGTAAACACGGGTCTTCAAAAAACCCCACAAAAAAGTCTGGAACTCTTAAATCGGGAGATCTTGCGGGCCAGTGCAAATCGCTAAAACGAGAGATGAGGCGACCCGGGAACGCTGCCTTCAGAATATCGGTTGTGGCTCGCGCAATGTGTGTCGTTGCTCCGTCCTGTTGGAACCACATGTCCCTTAGTCCTAATTCGCAGGTCTTTGACCAAAATTCGCCTTAAAGACGTCCGGCTGATGGCTAATTGCGTGGCATGGCGTCTGGTCGATTTCCGGCTACAGCTCGACATCCTCGGAAACAGCGGCGATATTCTCGGCAGAACGGGCGCTCCGGGGCCGGCTACTCTTGGCAACGTCTCGTGTGGTCCCATACTCTTCAATGTTGGTGGCCAAACGGCGCCGTGTTTGCGCAGTCAGTGTCGGACGGCCGGGGAATCGGCGACGGAATTCGCGCTGCGCCAACACCACAGACGAATTGTTACGCAAAAAAATAGACACGATTATTCCGCGTTCTTGGGGAGTGTATCGCTCCATGGCTTGTTCACTTGTATTCTGCATCTGTCTAGTCCACAAATGTCAAAACAGATTTGACATTGGCGGCCATTTGCAAAAATGAGAGCATCTTCCAATAGGGTGATTTGTAGAAATTTTGTAATATGGTACCCGCACTACAAACATTAAAAAATCGGTTTCACGTATAACGTTTTTCTGCTTAACTGTATATAAGCATATATACAGTTACAGTTGGGGGGTTTCAAAGTTTGTATGGAAGAATTTTAGCGCGCAGTCCGGTTGACTCGAAACTCAGTATTTATACCTAATATTGAAAGTAAAGAATAATGTGTATCAGGGTTTTTTGAAAATCTACCCCTGACGGGCTGAAATGGGGTACCTAGTCAATTTTTCAGGGGAGGATTTTACTGCATGGCTTGATTAACTCGTAAATTAGTATAAATAATCTTTGAGTCAAGTTATGAATACATCCCAAACGATTTGTTTTATATTCCACCCCTGTGGGGGTGAAAAGCGGGGATACAGTTTATATGAAAAATCTTATTCATTTAGTTAATAAACTTGAAATTTGCCTAAGTAAGTAATAAAGTTTATCATTATAAGTTTTTCAAAACTACACCTCAAATATAGGGGTGTTAAGTATATGTCGAAGAAATTGAATGCGCGGTCTGAGTAACTCGAAGCTCAGTATTGATACTTTTGACAGAAAATAATTAATAATAAATATGTAAAGTTGTCGAAAATTTACCACTGACGGGACAAAAACGGGTACTTAATTCGGTTTTTAAGGGGAGGATTTGAACTTGAAATTGTATGTTACATTTTCACGCCTAAACCACTGAACTTCTGATTTGGCATAGATATAGATGGCATCCTGGGGAAGCACATACTTTTTATCCTGTTAGCACGTTTCCGTGGGACAATTTCCGACATACACGCGGGCGAAGCCGCCGGCAGAAGCTAGTAATTCATAAATGTGAAATCGTTTAAATTACAATAGATGTCAAATCCTTTGAAATACACAAAAATATATTAATACAAAAGATGTCAAATCGCTTAAAATAAAGTAACAATGTGTCATATTAATACAGAAATGTCAAATATTATCAAGGTTGCATGTATAATTATAAATCCCTGTACATTCTACCTTAATTATGCAAACATTTAGTATAAGTGCATAATAGACTGAAACACTTTCAAAATTAAAAATTCTAACAATGGTCAATAAAATAAAATAAAGAACTAAAGATGTCAGGATTAATTATGTAACTATAAAGTTTTATCATTTAGAAATTCACAAATGGAGTAATAACATTTGTCAATTAGTAAGACTGACAATTTCTTTTTAAACAGTGGAATGGACTCGTTTTTTATTCCATCGGGTATTTTGTTAAAGATAATTATATATTGCAGTGCGTATGTTGCGCAATTTGCGCAGTCCTGTCAATGACTGGTGTTTGTTTGTTGCAGGTGAGTGCAGCCCCGCGGGCGCCACGTGCATGTCTCTATCATGCTGGACTGCCTCTGGTAAGTCCTGTGCTGTCCGCCTGCGCTCCTACTTTACGCGGACTCATTTATTGCGTACCACTCGCGTTTAGGTGCGTCGAGTCACCATTCAATAAGTACGTAATTGTAAAAAACGACATTGCGAAAATACTAGGATAAAATACTGGATAATAATCCGGTCAGTTAAAGAAATATTTTCGTTATAATACGAGCTACTATCAGAATTTGTGCAAAAGAAGATCCAGTCAGTGTTTAGGACGTTTGTAAACTTGAATACCGATTGGCAATCAATGGGTTCTTGGCTAGTCAGTTAGAATAACATCTAGTTGCTTGGAACATCGCTCGAATGTAGCAGTTAACCGGTCAGCGAGCCAAATAAAAAATGAAAATTCACCACTTTAACACGTACATATAATAATTTATTAATATTTAAAAACTAATCGCATCAAAAAAACTATAATTAAGTAAAATTAAATATCATTAAAACAGTTACGGACTGCTAATAATAAAAGTAGCGGAACAGGTAATTTGGTCTAAATGAAAACAGATTACAAGGAAACTTAAAGTACGTTACCGTGTGCGTATGTACGGTTGGTTACAATAAATAGTTTACCATAAACGCATTCCTGTCAATGTCCTGTGTTGGACGGCACGGTTGGCGCGGTGGTTAAGCGATTGACTGCTGCGCTGCGTGTCGCGGGTTCGATTCCCGCACGGTACAAATATTTGTATGACCTACAAGTAGTTGTTCCGGGTCTGGCTGTTTGTGTATGTGAGTTTAAATGTTTGTAAACGCACCCACGATACAAGAGAAATTCCTAGTGTGGGCACAGATTACTTAAGTTAAAAGATAAATCACTCCATGTACTTACGCGCGCTAACTACCTACCGGCCGCCGGGTCGCCCGCGAGCTATTTCTCAGTGGGTTCCCGATAGCCCCGAGGTGCGAACGTACGCATATACTATTTCGGTCGACCTGACGTAACTTAGTTTCAAATTCTTATCATATGGCTAGTCCAGAACTAGCCATATGATAAGAATTTGAAACAAAAAAATTGTATTATGTGCAGTTGATGGATGTACACTGGACAGCAAATAAACCGAGCCACCCGCTACCTTGGAACTCTGATTCGATTTTCTTAAAAAGTATAACACTTACAACTACCAAAGTTACAGAAAGTGCGCTTCATGATGATTAAAATGAATGGAAACTCATCGGAATCAATAAATTTAGTAAGTGTTTATTAAGGATTTTAGAAAGAATAGTCATTTTCCAAGCGTGTAAATCATTAAGTAGTAATAATAAAATGAAAAAAAATTAAAGAGAAACAACGAAAAAATTATAAAGAAGTTTTTGGTCAGTATTTAGTATTCCCTCCCCTTGCTCGGATAACTGCCAGCGTCCTCGTATTCATCGATCTCAGAGCCTGACGATGAAATCTTGAGGAATTGTATTCCACTCCTCTTCAATTGCGATTCGCAGCTCTGGAAGCCTTGTTGGAGCAGGTACCCGGGCTCGAACCCGACGTTTCAGCTCATCCCATAAGTCTTCTATCGGATTCAAGTCCGGGCTTCCAGCTGGCCAGTCCTTCGTACGAATGCAGACGTCGTGTAGATACTGGGTCACCATATGAGCAACATGAGGCCGTGCATTATCATGTATCTACGGCATATCCTGCCTGATATATCATGCGTAAGGTACCACATGGTCTGCGAGGATTTCAGTAATGTAGCGATGAGAAGTCAATCCACGAGTACGGCCCGTCGCGTCGCGTCGGGGCCGTCGGTTCGATGAAAACTAACGCTGTATGTGCGGTTAACGAGATGCCGCCCCAGACGATTAAAGATCCTCCTCCATATGCAACAGTTTCCTCGATGCAACACTGCGAATAACGTTCTCCAGGGCGACGATATACTCTCTGACGTCGATCACTTCCATGTAGACTCACCTTGGTCTCATCAGTGAAGACATTACCCCACTGCTCTAACGGCCAATCCATAATATGCTGTCGAGCAAATTCAAGACGTGCTCCATGGTGGCCTACCTAATGCTGGGCCTGTTGCAGGTCTCTTTGGAGGAGAGAGAATATTTTTTTTCCGTTCAGCTAGTCTCCTTCTGACGGTATCTGAACTTATGAACACTTGGCGTTCGTCACGCAGACTTTTTTGGACTTGAACTGCGTTGAGGCGGCGATTTCGCAGAACAGTAAGTTGGATATAACGATCATCTGCTGCTTATGTAGCCCTAGGTCTGCCCGTACCTGGACGGCGATCGAATGCTCCAGTCTCTAGGTATCGTCTGTAAACTCTTTGCACCGAAGATCTCCAAATTGGAAGTCTTCGAGCGGCCTCACGTTGCGCAACGCCTGCTTGAAGTAGTGCTGCAGCTTAAGCTGCTTACTGAGGTGTCGTATCCATTATTGACTGAAAAAAGTAGCAAAATAACACGCGTCTGAGTAAATGATGGATAAAAACTAAAGAAATTATAATAAATATGCGACTACCCTCATTATAGAAAAAAAAGGACGCTAATCGTGAACTCTAGTCAAAACAGAGCAAATCGTTAGCATTGTGTTTGTTGCTTGATTGCAATGTGAGTAGACGGTACTTTAAAATAAATTTATAGTAATTTTAATCATCATGAAACGCACATTCTGTAGGTATAACTTTAATATACCTACAGGGAGCTGGCAACCCTGGCTAATGTAAACATTGGCTCCGTAAACAAAAATTAATAAAAATCTATAAAATGACTTATTACTTGTGATAATACCATCTTTAAAGTCTTAATAACTTATTCACCAAGTGACATCGTTTTTCTTGTGCTAGTATCGAATCCAAAGACAGTTACAGAAAAATATATATAGTGAATACGAAAACCAACTAAAAAATGTGGAAAAGTGAAATATTGGACTCTTATCAATAATTATACTGTTGGTGCATTATAAGAAGAAACAGCCAACTGCATTTAGTGAACAAAAACACTGACTATCCTCAAGTAAGACTTTACCTCGCTTAAGAACTCGTTAATTTTATTTAAAAACATTACTATTTACCAGTGCTACCAGTATCAACGCAGTTAAAGAAAACAACTAGCGCCAAAACAACGTTATAAAACTGCCCAAGTGGCAAATGGACGTACTAAAGTGACATATCTGTCTTACCAACCTAACAGCAATTTAAGACGACCACTAGCGCCATAACATCATACTAAACTGTTCAGGTGGTTGAAAAAAGAACTAAAATACTAACGCTACTGCCCACCAGAGGGCGATTGGTAGTATTTGGGGATACCAGTACATAAAATATTTTTACCAATGGTAGCAAAATTAATTGTAACGAGGACATTACCTGGACATACGTAAAAACTTGCATTTTATAAATTATAATAACATAAATAAAATAATACTCTATAGAAATGGCTAATAGCTCTAATAACAATATTACACAACGTAAACCGCTTAGAGCGAACTCATTAACTGACTTATCTTCGATAACGAATGAAAAAAGTATATTTGACACGACTATGTTGAGTATACCAGATAGTTTAAATGACGACAGTGAAACAATAAATAACTTGTTTGAACAGAATAAAAAACTTACTATGGAGTTATTAAGCGCGCATCAAGAAATTGAAAATTTAAATAGTGAGAACTTTAGACTAAAAAGTGATCTTCAAGAGATGATAAAAAAATCAAATACATATGAGAAAATATGCTCGACGCCTAGCAAAAAATGCATTACACCAACTCGCAAACAAAAAATATCAAATCGTAACCATGAAATTAGTACAGACATCTCAGAAAAGGCAACAAGTGATATAGAGCAAAAACTAAAGGGATTCACAATTAAAGACTACTGTCTTCTATTTATAGGACAGAATGATGTTAGAGATGAGAGCGAACACATTAACGTCATCAATGCGTTAAAAGAGTCACTTAAGAAAATTAAGCACACCAATGTAGTTATCTGTATCCCTACGTATATCAGGGGGGCTCCCATATACAACTTTAAGGCAGAAATGAAAATGAAACAAGAAAAACAACTTGAGATTATGGTCGACAACAAATTAGTTAATAATGCAGCTGATGTAGCTGAGGCATTTAATGAGTTTTTTGCCAACATACCGATAACTACGACTCGCTCCTTAAATTCGTCCCCATCTAAAGCTGAAGACCTTTTGCATAGTAGTGTACCTAAATGTAGTCCTTTATTTAGTTTCGAACATGTAACCCCGCGTGATGTAGTTAATATTTTTAATACACTTAAGTCTAAAAACACCGGTGATTATTGGGGCATCTCCATTAAACTTTTAAGTAATATAATAGACATCGTAGCCCCCTATCTAGCTGTTACTTTTAATAAATGTGTTGATTTAGGAACTTTTCCTGACCTCATGAAGAGTAGCAAAGTCATACCATTATTTAAATCAGGTAATAAGAATGACGTTGGCAATTTCAGGCCTATTTCTATTTTACCTGCGTTTAGCAAAATATTTGAAAAGTTAATACTCAAGCAGTTGCTAAGACATTTTAATTTAAACAGCCTCCTCCATAATGAGCAATATGGCTTTACAAAGGGTCGTTCAACTACAGACGCGGGTGTTGCTCTGCTGAGACACATATTTGACGCATGGGAGAAATCACAGAATGCTATTGGAGTTTTCTGTGATCTCTCCAAAGCCTTTGATTGCGTGCACCATGACACGCTTTTGCGTAAGTTACGTCATTACGGTGTCCGAAACGTGGCTCTCAACGTAATAATTTCTTATTTACATAATAGGGTCCAATGTGTAGATGTTAATGGCGCGAAATCTTCCGGGCTACCAGTTCAGTTAGGTGTTCCGCAAGGCTCAATACTGGGTCCATTTTTGTTCTTAGTATATATCAATGATTTACCATTCCATTTGAAGGGCATCTGTGACGTTGTACTGTTTGCAGATGATACCTCTCTTATTTTTAAAGTAGACAGGAATAGACAAGATTTTGACGACGTAAACAGTGCACTCTCAATAGTTACAGATTGGTTTACGTCAAATAACCTAGTTCTCAATGCCAAGAAAACGAAATGTGTAAAGTTTGCCTTGCCGAATGTCAGAAATCTAGGACCCAACATCGTCTTAAATAAAGAGGTGCTTGAAACAGTAGGCTCGGCAATTTTTCTAGGACTAACAGTAGATGCCAAACTTCAGTGGGGACCTCATATATCAAGTCTAGCAGGAAGGCTCAGTTCGGCTGCCTACGCCGTCAGGAAAGTAAGACAATACACTGACGTTGATACAGCTCGTTTAGTCTATTTTAGTTATTTTCACAGTGTTATGTCCTACGGTATTCTGCTGTGGGGCAAAGCCGCTGATATACAAAATATATTTGTCCTTCAAAAACGAGCTGTTCGAGCAATTTACCAGCTAGGTGCCAGAGTTTCTCTAAGAGATTTTTTTAAAGATATTGGTATTCTCACGGTTGCATCACAATTCATCTTCGCCAACATTTTATATATTAGGCAAAATTTGCACTTGTACACTAAAAACAGTGATATTCACAGTGTTAACACTAGAAATAAGGACAAACTACGTGCCCCCTTTCACCGGCTTCATAAGGTTCATAACTCATTTGTTGGGCTTGGTATAACCTTTTATAACAAGATACCCTCTTCTTTGCTAGACTTGCCTTTCAATGCGTTTAAAGCTCAAGTAAAATATAACCTTTGCTCAAAGGCTTACTATTCCATCAACGACTACTTACACGATAAGAATAGTTGGTCGCCCTAATTAACTCAAGACAATGTTCATGTTCTTTCTCCAGAATCAGCTTACTGACAGGTTATTGTTATTAGTATTAACTTATTTATTTATTTTACTTCAATGGTCCTAGTTTTTCATCTGTGACTCAAGTGACAGCTATGTGACCAGAACCCAGCTATGCGTAAATATGTAAGCTGTCACGCCCTTTATGCCTGGAGGCTTTTATTTAGGTAGTAAGTAGTTATTTCCATTTTAATTAATTATTTTTCAGCTTAAGTACGTATAGTTTTTATTATATTTGTTGGTATATTGGCGTGGCTAGCTGACATATTTTATGGCAAATAATTTAAGTTTCTTGTAATGTTAATTACTGAACATATGTTCCTAGTATTGTATACATGCAACTATATTCTAACTGAACAGACAGCTGTGCTGCTGGGAAGTTTGTTCCGCCACTTCTTCTTCCCAGCGATAGCACTAGGAAGTGGTGAAGGGCGGGCGTTTTTGGGGGACTGTCTTTTGTAATTTTGACGTTCGAAAAGTGCTGACTCTCAGCCTAATTTGAATAAATGACTTTTGATTTTGATTTTGAATGTTTGGGAAACTACTTCATCTTGACTTACAAAACAATGACCACGTGTATCTGTTTGACACCAATTATGATTAAAGCCTTGAAATGTTCTCCAACAAAACTGGAAAAATTAAAAAAGATGGACTAAGGAATATATATAACCGAATAATGGATAACATATTAGTTGATTTTAGTTTATTGGACAAAAACGACAGTGGACAGACTGATGACAACATAATACACAAAGTCACAAACTCCTACCAGCAAACCATCAACTGCAGTGAATCCTCGGACTTTTTTCGTCTGCAATAACATCTATATTCTGCACCAAAACATCGCTGGTCTCTTAAACAAATCTGACTCATTAACCATATGTTTGGAAGAACTTACTGAGAAAATTACAAGTAGAAATAATATGCATCACTGAGCACTTTATTATGGATGGCTGTGAAAATCACTTAGTAATTCCAAACTATACACTAGCAGCGCTTTATGGTAGGAGCCACAGCAAACGTGGAGGTGCCTGCATTCTCGTAAAAAATGGGACTCAGTGGAAGGAGTTACCAGAAATAAAAAGTCTATCGATTTCAGGTCTATATGAATGTTGCGCAATTGAACTTACTAGTTATAGTATAGTTAATAAATGTGGCCTAAACCCAAATTGGGCGTCATGTAGGGTGATATATTTATCCAACTGCCTGTCAATCAGACCATCCAACACCTTCGCAGCAATCGTCGCCAAGGAGATAGGCCTGTAGTTGTTCTTGTCACTCGCATCTCCAGTCTTGTTTTTGATTATAGGAACGACAATCGTTTTCATAAGGTCCACTGGAAGACACGAGTGACTCATACATACATTGAATAAGAGAGCTAAGACACGTGGCAAGTGCTTGCCTGCATAACGCATGTGTTCTACGCTTAAGCCGTCATGTCCAGGAGACTTACCCCGCTTCATGTTCTTCAAGACAGACCCAACCTCCCTAGCGGTAAACACGATAGGCGTGACCTCGGACCCCTCCCTAACATCCGACCCGCCCGTCGATGGACCCAGTGGTGACTCAGTCCTGAACGAAGCCATAAATAAATTAGCAATAGCCTCAGGTTCGCTTACGCCACCGACGCACACTGGCAGGCCCGACTTGGGATTCAAGCTGTTGGTGGCTTTCCAGAAACTACTAAAATTTTTAGCTTCGTGATGTCTCGCAATTTCGTTCATCTTTACTTGATCTGCATTGTTTTGACACCACTTTAGCTTACTTTTGAAAAATTTTCTACTAGTTACCATATTTTCATATAGCGACCCCGTTCTAGGCTTACCAGCTGCCGCCCAGCTCAGAAAATGAAGCCGAGCCTGCCCGTGCGCGTCTTTAACGTGTTTATTCCAACCCGTTTTTTTATATTTTTTGCGCTGAACTTGGTAATTGTGACTAGTAGTTGCAGCTTCGCAAAGAATATCTACAATATTTTTATATAACTTTTCAACTATTCTATGATGTTCCAAGTTAGTACAAATATTTTCACTACGACTACAATTGATAAACTCGGCCGGAAAGTCAATTTCCCTTAGCTTCTTATTACAAAGTTTAGTGTACATAGCTGTTTGCGTAGGGTCCCTATATCCCCACTTTACTGTACTACACTGAGACTGAACAGAGCTACATTTAGGTTTTAACATGTCAAGTTCACAGTTTATTTTTAAGGGAAAATGATCAGACCACGTCACATCATAAGCCACACTAATGTCCTTAATAGTGTCCCACGCTGCTTTAGTTACTACACAATGGTCTAACCAGCTAGTCGTACCATGAGCATCACTTACATACGTGTATGTGTCCGATCCACTGCCTAGTAGGGTAACATCAGCGCACTGCCACTGCACTTCAGAGGAAAAGTTGCTGAGTTCTCTACCGAACAGTCCACTTGGTTGTGCATTATAGTCCCCGAGCATAAACACTGCATCCACCCCACTACTTTCAATTATCGCATTTATTTCACTTAAGCAGTCTACGAATTCACTTAGATTGTCATTCGATTCAGTTGGCATATAAACCGAGAACACTATAAACGAAGTTGCGCCTACACAGACTTTAATAGCAGTAAGACGCTCACTGTCGCAACTTAGCACCGATACGGACTGACAAGCACTCTTACGCCACAGAATGGCAACTCCTCCGTACGGACGCCCTCGCAGAATGCCCGCTGAGGCATCCACCGCTGATTTTCCAACGTAGTCGAAGTTGGGGTCAATGCCTCCCAACACAGAAATGTCGTGTGGCATCAACCAGGTCTCCTGTAGCGCAACAATGTCCGATGTATTGCATAGCAGTCTCACGTAGTCTATTGATCTCTTTAAAGATCGACAATTAAAAGTTACAAATGTATTTATCTTTAACTCCGGTGTGTCTCCCATGATTTAATAGTTTATTTGCCGATTGCCTCGGTTGTTCTGTAGGGTCTAAAACGCCGACACGTAACACCGTCCGGCCACACTTCATTGTTCAGAAATAGGTTTAACTTATCGCTGTTAATGACTATTTTATACGCGTTGTATGGTTTATCCATTTTCATTTTAATTCTCTGTAATGAGACCTTTTCCTTTGTTTTCATAAGTATGTGCTGAGCTATATCCTGCACTGATGTTACTTTGTGGACATTAGAAAGAAACAAAGTAATTTTAGAGTGAGTTGCATCAACTAACTATAGCGATAACCAATGTTTTGACAGCCTTCAAATCTCCGGTTTAAGCGAAATTCGGGTTGCATCATTTTGATAATGGTTATAATGACGTCATAAATAACTATAACAAGCAATTATAACGATAATCATTGCTTTGACAGCCGTCAAATCTCCGGTTAAGCGAAATTCGGGTTGCATCATTTTGACAATTGTCATAATTGACAAAAAAACGTCACAAATAACTATAACATTAATCGCCCAACTTTGGGCGGTTAAGGGCTATAGTTACGGTTTGTGTCACCATTTTTTTGGCGTTTGGCATTGAATTCCTTTTCAGTGTGGTCCCATGCTTGTTTTTTTGGTGTTTTGTGCTAGTCTCGTCTGTTCTTTGCACAACAAAAATGTGTTTTTCTGCAAAGATTTGTAATCTAGTAACTTCTACGTTGCTAAAATTAACACCTCAGTGCAATCATCATATTTGTTCCATAAGCACAATCAGCCTTTATTGTTTCCACTGCTGTGACACAGGCAGTGGCTGTGGGAGGGCACTCCCACCCACCAAGAAGAAGCCTGTGTCACAGCAGTGGGCCGCACTGGGCCCGCGTGGTGGATTACATTGCGGCCCACTAGCCGCAACGTAATCCACCACGCGGGCCCAGTGCGGGTTGGTAGATATCACATGTCTTCGATTTTTAGCTCTAGGACACGCCGGTTTCCTCGCAATGTTTTCCTTAACCGTTTTGAGAGAAGTGGTGATGAAACAATTTACACAAAGTAAAGTGCCTCTCTGGGTTTGAACCTACGATCTACAAGCTGTAAGTCGCAGCTGTTACAACGGAGCCGCCAGTGCTCAGCGATAAATAGTAGGATTAAAGGGTGTTAAGAATGGTCTAAAATCAAACATCACATAGTATATATATCAAAGCATTTTTATTACTGTAAGCGCCAGATGAGTTAGAAGTAGGTAATATTTCATCTAAAGAAGATGCAGGTCGCTCCACCGATAAAAACTTAAATACCGCACGCTCCACATTAGGTACATGTGCACTACAGCCAACAGTACCAACGTCTGCCCACCAAACAGTTATCCAGCAAGAGCAGCTTGCTGTTAGAAATTGATGTTATCGATCGATATAAACGTATTCTAACTAATATTATTATTGTTCTTTTTGGTGTGCTGGAATCCACTGCAAAATAATTTCTTTCCCGCAGTCATCAGGCACAGTATGCGTTTGTTGTGAAAATCGACATAGAACAATCGGCACATCTGCAGCAGTCTCGGGCAATGTCTTCGCACATTGCGTTGAAATCTTACTGAACAATAAAATTAACACAACATCCTTCTGGAGTAAATGCTCTAATGCTGTAATGCATCTTCCAATAACGCAATCCTTCAATTACATACAGGGAAACAGAAATATCAATTTCATGCAATTCGAAAGAAACTGAAAAATAAAATGAATTTTATTTATTGTCACTTGACACGTCTTGTCTTTCTGACAGTGTCAGATAGTGATGCGGCTCGATTTTATTTACCTCGTTACTCGAGTAAATAAAAGACCATTTTCTCTCGAGGTGCCACTCGATGTAGTCGCGATTAGATAAATATCACCAACTGGCAGTGTTGGTGATATTTATCTAATCACTAGTTAACTGTCATTCTTCGATAATAAACGTAGGAATAGATATATTTCGTGTAATAAACCGTCAAAATACTGTGATGTACAGTCACAGAGTTTTAATAAGAGAAAATACATGTTCTATGGGTTAGTGCTGACAGTTGATAAAGTGTAATATTTTGTCATTAAAATCGTCATTGATTATCAGATCAACCTGATAATCAGTGGAATCTGAGTAGGACATAACGCTTTTTACAAAGTCGAACAAAGACAATCTTAGCCGAATGTCACACCGATGTACCAATGCAGAACGGTTACTGTATTTTGGATATTACGATACGATTCTTTTCTTGAAGTTATTTTTGTGTACGTTTCAAACGTACGAAGCAACAACCAACTTGAATTGAGTTTTCGAATTACATAATAGAGACATCGAGTCCATTTATGACTGAGTAACATCACTAGAGCCAACAAAAGAAAACGTCAAGCGACGATGACAACAAGCTTGAAATGTTGCCCTTGTCAAAAAAATTACCCAACTTTAACGAAAAGAGTTCCTGGAAGGATTTGAGGGAGGCCTTTTAGGTTAACAAAAAAAATATATATTATGAATATGGATAGTATTTATTTTATTACTTAATAAAAACAGTTTTGGTTACCACCTCAGACTGTGACTTATATATAATATGTTTTCATATTTGAAAACACGTTGCGTTTAAGGAATAATCCTACCGAAAAAATAAGTTTGATCTTGGTTATTTTTGAAAGTGTGATGACAACAAGCTTGAAGTGTTGTTCCTGTCAAAAAAATTACCCACGAACATTTTGGGGAAATAAGACCTCTTATCACTTGTCACCCTTTTAACTTTAACTTTTTACATTTTACATAATTGGTGCAACAACAGATAGTTAGATTTTATGGTCATGCTTATTGTTAAAATTAAAATTCACTTTGATGTAACTATAACGGAGCTTTTGATGCAACTCACCCTAAGTATTAGCTGACCTAAATTTATCATCTGGCAAATAAGTAGCATTGCCACGCACGCCCTCATATCTATTTCTATGTTTACGCCTATGTGCAACAACCCATTCCTCATTGGGACATTCGTGCTTTGATTCACCCCCTTGGCTCACAATATTCGCATACGTTTTATCACTTTCTTCCGTACTACGTGACGGTAGCGGCGGCGGCAGCGGCGGCGGTAACAACGCGCCCGCTGTCGGAAGTTTGTTATCGGGATAGTTGGTGTGTTCGCTGCGCACGGGCTTCACTAGAGCGAGATCACCGCTTGTTTCTGTGTGAGCGAGACTGCAAGTGGCGTTGTCGGATGGTTGGTGCGAGACAGGTAGACACACCTGATGTTGCGTGGCCTTGACCGTTTTTATTTGAACTGTTTTTTCTCTCGGCGAAGAAACAATCAGCTGATGTTTATTTTGATATGATATCCCGTTAGTCACCATAGAGGTACAATCAGAATCGTTTTGGGACATTGCATTCAAAGACGATTGTATTCCCGTAGGATTTGAAGTAAGATCTGAATGATTTGAGACCAATTCTGTCTTCAAGTTCTGTAAATCTTCTCTTGACACGTAATTACTTTTAATGGTGTCTAACTCACTTCGTAGTGCTAACAAATCCTTCAACAGCCTTGTTACGTCCACATGATCAAAGGTGATCGGCGGCAGCTTCTGTAGCTCCCGGGCTACAAACATTGGAGTTATGTCCGGATCTGTAGATTTAAAAAGATCTATAATGCCTTTATTGATAAGATAAAGCCCATATCAAGTCGTGGCAAAGAAGTAACATCGAGGATTGTAGGCACGATGAATTCTATGTTTATGGCCCCATGCGTACCAAACGACATACATAAAATTATTTCCGAACTGAAAAAAACGAACAGCGTAGGTTTTGATGACATTTCAACTAAAATTATTAAAATTTGTTATCGACATATTTGTGGACATTTGAGTCATCTTTTAAACTTGTGCATTAGTAACGGTATCTTTCCTGATAATTTAAAGGTAACCATTGTAAAGCCGCTTTTCAAAAAGGGTGATAAAGAATTATTAGAAGCTTATAGACCTATTGCATTGTTATCAATTTTTTCTAAATTTTTTGAAAAGTATATTTATTACCAACTATACGCCTATTTAGAATCTAATAAACTATTATGTCATGAGCAAAAAGGTTTCAGAAGAAACAAACGTATTAATTTAGCGATATACGATTTTTACAAAACAGTAATTACAAACGTTGATAAAAGGACTCCAATATGTGCAATATACTGCGATATGACCCAGGCCTTTGATTATGTGGACCACCGAATACTTTTAAATAAATTAGAGTCTTATGGTATACGAGGCAATATTCTGGATCTACTGAAGTCCTATCTCTCTGACAGATCTCAGATGACTACTATATCTAAGATTAATATTATGACTAAGCATCAAGAATCTTACCTATCTGAGTCGCGTAACATTACTTTTGGAGTACCACAAGGCAGCGTACTAGGCCCGCTTTTATTTATCATTTATATAAATGATCTGCCTAAATTTACCACCCACCCAATGTCCCTATTTGCAGACGATAGTACTGTATCTGTACAATGTAGGACAAAGGAACTCTATCAAGACGACATAAACAATTGCTTGGATTCAGTTATTAACTGGCTAGATAATAACAATCTTAAAATAAATTTATCTAAAACTCAAGTTATTCACTTTGGTCAGAGAACTCAGTCTCATAATATTAATGTAAATTACGACAATAACCCTATAAACGAGGTAGAATCAGCACAATTCTTAGGACTAACCATCGATAGGCAGTTGAATTGGAAGGCGCACATATCAAAATTATGCAAGAAAATCAGCAGTTCTGCATATGCTATGTACAGATTGGCTCCAATAGTAAACATCGATGCTTCACTCACGGCCTACCACGGCCTTGTTGCCTCTGTCCTACGGTATGGGATAATCTTTTGGGGAAACTCAACAGATAATGCGATGGTTTTTAAGGCGCAAAAGCGTTGTATTCGAGCCATGTTTCGCTTGGACTCCACTGACTCTTGTAAACCGTTCTTTATAGCACACACAATTTTAACACTTCCTTTACTGTACATATTGGAGATAGCACTGTTTGTACATAAAAACCCTCATCTATTTAAACAATTATCTGATGTGGTAAAAAGGAACAGGCGCAAACTTAATAGTAATAGACTGTGTCTACATAGAGTTAAAAAAGCTCTGGCAAGAAAAAGCGTATTATGTATGGCGCCTAAAATATATAATAAAATCCCTAATGATATTAAAAATTGTAATGTAAAATTATTTAAAAATAAATTGAAAATAATTCTGACCAATAAATGTTATTATAGTATTCATGAATTCCTCAATGAAAATAATTTTAATATTTAATAATTGTTCTTAATCTGTGATAATTATAATGCTTAGTTGTATTATTTTTTTAATGTTTAATTGCTTGAGATTTACTTTATTTTTATTTATCTAATACTAATTTGATTATGTTGATGTTTTGTATGACTAATTTGATTATGTTGATGTTTTGTATGACAAATTTGATGTGTTTATGTTTAATTCTTAATAATTTATCTACCTAATTGAATAATTTTTGCGTGCCGTGTGCTACGGCAAAACATGCTGTACCTAATATTTTATTGAACATCTTGTTACCTACCATGTTTTTATGCAAATAAATGATTGATTGATTGAAATAGTTGTAAGTTTTATATTTTTTGAGAAAATCGAATCACAGTTCCAAGGTAGCGGGTGGCTTGGTTTGGGTACATATTAGAATTTCGAAAATTAAAATACCTACGTGTAAAATGTCAACGTTCAAAACATCGAAAATTTAAATATCGAACGACCATAAAACCGAAAATTAAAATAACGTAAGTTTATAATGTCGAATAGTTAGATAATCTACGTCCAATATATCTAAAATCTAATTATCGACAAACATGACATCGAAAAGCTTAAATATCGAAGTACAGATTATCTAATGACGTAAATATCGAAGTACAGACTATCGAATGTCCTAAATATCGATATTTATTTATATTTTGTGCTACAAAAATTTGTGACAGAAACAAATCGCTGCAAAACCGACTCCACGCGGTCTTGTCTGCCCTACCCCTAGAGTGTAATTTAAGCCCGCGTAGGCGCGGAGAGGCGAGGCGGCCCGCGAGCTGAGGCGGAGGTGGCTTTATCGCCCGCCGCCGCGGCTGAGGCTGGCCGGCAAAGCCGGCCAGCAAGCCGAAGCTGCGGTGGTGAGCGTTAAAACCATCGACGACGATAAGCTCGCGTGGGACCGCCGGAGCCCAGCAGCGCTGGAGCCGTGACAGAAACCATGCCTGCTGCATGATGCATGCTCGCTTGCATGATGCATGCTTGCTTGCACGCTGCATGCTTGCTTGCACGCTGCATACTTAAGTAATATTATTTTCGGTTCCCTATCCATTTGCATAAAATTTTAAGACCTAATATAACTTGGCATACTTTTGTTTGTCCTAAATATATTTTCGCCTAAATTATTTACGCATAACAGCTTATGCATAATTTTTTACGCATAATTTCTCTGATCATAATAATGATTAAGCATAACATTCTAAAGCATACATTTTTTAAGCATAACATTCTAAAGCATAACTTTATTAAGCACTAGCTTCTGCCCGCGGCTTCGCCCGCGTGGATGTCGGAAATTATCCCACGGGAACGTGCTAACAGGATAAAATGTATGTGCTTCCCCAGAATGCCATCTATCTCGCGGGCCCTTTGTGGCTAATTACAATAGAAAACCAATTGTGTCTCATTAGTGGTGATTAAGAGGGTACCTATATGATATCTTTACCTAAGTACTTACCTAATTTTAAAAAAAATACTCAATAACAGAAAATTTAATACCTACCTACCTAAATAAACCTATTTCTGATGATAACTAATCTAAACTCAATAAATAAGCAAAATCCCTAAAAACTAATATCTATACGAATGACTAATCCTACCTAACAGTATTATAAAATAACCTACGGTCACATCGTACACTATCAAATATACTACCTATACTTTAAAATTAAAATCTATACTTACGACTTATATAAAAATAAACCTAAATAACTCTAAAAACTAAAAGGAATAAAAATGAACTCCATTGCGGGTGACTTAACCTACGACAAACTTATTATTTGCGGTTGGTACAGTATCGGGTCTAGGGATCGAACCGCAAAATTAAGTTTGTTTTTTATTGTATATACTTTTCCGGGATAAAAAGTACCCAGTGTGGTGCCCAGGATATTAAAGAATAATTATACCAAGTTTCATCGAAATCGAACCGGTAGTTTTTGCGTGATGCCTGAACAAACAGACAGACAGACAAAAAATTTTTTAATCACATTTTTTGGTTCGGTGTCGGTCTAGTAACACCCCTGCCATTTATTTTTTTGATATTTTCTATGTACAGAATTTTCACTTCTACAGATTTATTATAAGTAAATAAATATGTAGATAACAATAATAATAAGGCGTAGTCGACGGAGCCCCGCTTCGCGGGGCCCCTATTTCTGTCTGCAGGGTTTAAAGGAACCTAACACGAAGGGGATGACGGGGGCTCGTTCGCTCGCTCCGCTCGCTCACTTGAGCCCCCGTCATCCCCTTCGAACCTAACCTGTCCGAGTCGGGGTGCCCCAATTTCCGAGCTCGCTTCGCTCGCTCTTGCATCCTAAGTTCTCATTGCTTTTTTAATAAACGATTTTTTAATAAACGATTTTTTAATAAACGATTTTTTAATAAACATTTTACACGTAGGTATTTTAATGTTCGATATTCAAATATGTACCCTAATAATTATTCGCTAAACAATAGGTACCTACGTTAAACGTTTGCAGTGGACTGACTAATGAGTTGACTTATGCGTTGGCAGAGTGTGACAATTTCAAATCAACCGACATTTTTTCCTGTATCAAGTTCGATATTTTAACTAGTAGGTATTTTTAACGTAAATATAATGAACTAAAGTGTATTAAATGTTGACATTTTGAACTTAGGTATAATGATTATCGATATTTTTAATCATTAGATATTTTTATCACTCGGCATTTCAATGTTAGACATTTTGAGCTTAGGTATAACAATTTTCGATATTACGATATAATCGGTATTTAAATTTTCAATGTTTTGAACGTTGACATTTTACACGTAGGTAGTTTAATGTTCGACATTCAAATATGTACCCCTTGGTTTATTTGCTGTCCAGTGTAGATCCAGCAAGAGAAGGGATAAAAACTTATCTTTTTTCAGTTTACCTGCTGATACAGAAATGTGAGTATCTAATTTGTTTTAGTATCGGTTTTTAAATAGGTAAATTGTTTAAACTTGCATATTTCGTGTTTTATATTTTATTGGTAGGTACGTAATTACTTCGACTATGCGTCTGAGATAAGAATAGAAAGGTCAATGACTTCCATTTATCAACAGTCATTTGAAACTTGCAGTAATCTCAGGAACTACTTACTGGTTTGAATTGAAAAAATATTTTTGTGTTGGATAGTCCATTTATCGAGAAAGGCTCTAGGCTATATTATTATAACATCACGCTACGACCAATAAGAGCGGAGCATCAAAGAAAAATGCTGCAAAAACGGGAAACAATTATTCCTTTTGAGAGCTTCCGTTGTGTACGCTGCGTAAACGGTTAAAGTTACGCAAAAATCATGTATGACGGAATTGTTCCCCTTTAAAAGTTCGCGACAGCATATGTCTATCTTTTAAAGTTGACTCATTATAACCTTTTTTATGGTAATCAATTCTAAAATAATGCATTATTTGCGAAGGTGTTTTTATAAACATCTATATCTATTCTATACTTATAGTAAATCTGTAGAAGTGAAAATTCTGTACATTGAAAATATCAAAAAAATAAATGGCATGGTGTTACTAGACCGACACCGAACCCAAAAATGTGATTAAAAAAATTTTTGTCTGTCTGTCTGTCTGTTTGTTCAGGCATCACGCAAAAACTACCGGTTCGATTACGATGAAACTTGGTATAATTATTTTTTAATATCCCGGGCACCACACTGGGTACTTTTTATCCCGGAAAAGTATATACAATAAAAAACAAACTTAATTTTGCGGTTCGATCCCTAGACCCAATTACTGTAACAACCGCAAATAATAAGTTTGTCGTAGGTTAGGTCACCCGCAGTGGAGTTCATTTTTATACCTTTTAGTTTTTAGAGTTATTTAGGTTTATTTTTATAAGTCGTAGGCATAGATTTTAATTTTAAAGTATAGGTAGTATATTTGATAGTGTATGTAGTGACCGTAGGTTATTTTATAATACTGTTAGGTAGGTTTAGTCATTCGTCTAAATATTAGTTTTTAGGGATTTTGCTTATTTATTGAGTTTAGATTAGTTATCATCACAAATAGGTTTATTTAGGTAGGTAGGTATTTTATTTTCTGTTATTGAGTTTTTTTTTTTTTAATTAGGTAGGTACTTAGGTAAAGATAGCATATAGGTACCCTCTTAATCACCACTAATGCGACACAATTGGTTTTCTATTGTAATTAGCCACAAAGGGCCCGCGAGATAGATGGCATTTTGGGGAAGCACATACATTTTATCCTGTTAGCACGTTCCCGTGGGTAAATTTCCGACATCCACGCGGGCGAAGCCGCGGGCAAAAGCTAGTATTAATAATAATCCTTATCATAACATAAACAAAATATCGATCACTAAAATATACAATGGTAATATTTGTCTTTATTTCAGACGAATTGTTAATAATGAAATATGCTAAAACATTAAAAAGTACAAATACCTACCTCTTTCGATAAAGATGTCAGATCTTTATCGAAAGAGGCAGCCCTGGCAATTCACAATAACCACGCGGCGGGCGGCTAAGCAAAACTCACGTTACGCTTGTATGTAAGGGCGCGTTCACATTTAACGTCCGTTTTACAGGTCCGTTAAAACGTGTATGTTATTAGCATATGTAGTTGTATGAGCGAGTTCACACATAATACAGTATTCCGGATCCAGTAGAAAATACCGATCCGACAAACTAAGCAGCAATCCGTTTTACAGGTTCGTTTAAACGTGTGTTATTAGCGTATGTAGTTGTATGAGCCAGTTGACCCAGTTCACACATAATACAGTATTTCGGATCCAGTATACTGATCCGATCTCTTAAAATTAGTCCTGTGTGAATACTATCTCCAGTAGCGACAGATCCGTTAAAAAGGATCCTGTAAAAACGTACGTATATGTGAACGCGCCCTAAGGTTAGGTACATTTTCGTTTGCAGCGTCTAGCGACTCGAAGGTCGCCGTGTGGTCACGTGTTGTGTAGGCTATTATAGTAGTAGGTATTGAAAATTTTGTATGGAGTGATTTATCGTGTGTGAAAAAAAAAACGGGTGGTAAGTAAATCTTTGTTACGCATTTGGTTTCCGAACTAGGGAGTCGACTGTGATCAGTTTTAGGTTCGTAACCACTAAATTACGTAAACTTTAAAGAAAAAACTTGAGAGGTGTCAAGGGACACCCGGATGGAACGAAGTTCAAAGAGAGAGAGAGAGAGAGAGAGAGACGAGAGAAACACGCGCACGCCGCACGGCTTACAGTTACAACTATAGCAAAAAGTGTCGTTGCAACTTTTGGTCTTCATTTTTTCCGTCTAGCCTCCTTTCGCAACGCGCGATAAGGAACTTCGTTCCAATAATATTATCTTATAAAGATGAACATAAGTTATTCCGCTAGAAACAATCCTGGTTAAAGATCAACTAGTATTAAAATGTTACCCGTGACTGTAATAATAACTATAAGTAACAGTTAAGTGTGATGGTTTAAATAACAAGTCGATCCTGACGAACGCAACCAAAGCGTAGCACGCCTCGACAGAATCGCAGGTGACACGATGATCATGTGTCGTGGACCAAAACGGACTTGCCGGTCTCGAACTCCAACGATTCTATGCGGCTGGTACCTAAAAACAACCCAAAAGCTCGCAAGCCCGGTGAATAGTCTGGGACCCGGAAAAAAAGGAGTCCGCATATCACTGGTCAGTTTTGTTGATTAGTCCGTTTTACCGATTAGAAAGTTGTATTAACTCGACAGTTTTCAGTATTTGCCAGTTTTCGTCGATTCGTCAGTTTTGTACACTTACTCACTTTTGGAAAAAGTTTTTACGTGTTGATAAACACATATTAGGGAATAATTGTATAGGTATATGTTATCACGAATAAATAAATAAATATCCCTGGACATTTCACACAGCGCCATCTAGTCCCAAGCTAAGCAACCTAATGCTTGCTTGCTTGAATATCCCTCACCAGAACACTATACCCCTCACCAGAACACTATACCCCTCACCAGAACACTATACACCTCACCAGAACACTATACACCTCACCAGAACACTATACACCTCACCAGAACACTATTCACCTCACCAGAACACTATACACCTCACCAGAACACTATACACCTCTGCTCAATTATTTAAATTCACCCCATTTTTTGCACCCACCCATTATTTACAAAAATGAAAATAGTCATAAATAGACCATTAGATAATGAATGAATGTTGATTATTATTGTGTTCATTTGTAGACACTTGCTTATTGAAAATACACTCGAGAGCAATGAATCCGGGTCACTTAAAGAATGTTAAAAATCTCGGAAACTAAAAATGATAGATTAATGCAATAAATTGTATTTAATAGACAATGTAATACTCCTTAAATGAAAGTAAAAAAAATATGAGTCACCAAACATTTTATTAACACAAAATTACATAAAGAAAAAAACTGCTGATCTCTCCTTAAAACAAAAATAGGAAACATGAAATTTTTGAACTTTATTACGATTTTCTTGAATTTTAATACTTCGTATTGCCTCCTCGTGCTTCCATTACTGCGTTTACGCGGTTTGGCATGCTGTACACCAAGTTCCTTATACGATTTTGGGGAATATTCTCCCATTCCTCTGTGAGAGCAATTTTGAGCTCACGAAGCGTGATTGGGGGAGGGTTTCGTTGTTTTACGCATCTGCCTAGCTCGTCCCAAGCATGCTCGATCGGGTTGATATCCGGGCTGCGCGCTGGCCACTCCATACGAGTAATGTATGACGGCACGGTTCGCGCAGTGGTTAAGCGATTGACTGCTGCGCTGCGTGTCGCGGGTTCAATTCCCGCACGGAACAAATATTTGTATGACCTACATGTATTTGTTCCGAGTCTGGGTGTTTTTCTATCTATAATATGTATGTATTTACAAAAAAAAAAATGTATATAAGTAGTTTATCAGCCATCTTGTTACCATAACACAAGCATTAGGTTGCTTAGCTTGGGACTAGATGGCGCTGTGTGAAATGTCCAGGGATATTATTATTATTATTAATGTTCATCTCTTGAAGGTAGTCATTCACAATCCTACCTGTATGAGGTCGGGCATTGTCATGCATAAATATAGCATCCTCACCTAAATTGACCATAAATGGACCAACGTGATCATTGAGGATTTCTTCCACATATCTTACGCTAGTTAAAGAGCCGTTTTCTATGATCACCAGCTCTGTGCGACTTTCAGAAGAAATTCCGGCCCACACAAGTACAGACCCACCACCGTAGGCTACTTTTTCTTCGATGCATGCTTGCTTGAATCTTTCCCCTGGTCTTCGATACACTCTGTGTCTTCCATCGTGCTTGTAGAGCATACATTTTGATTCGTCGGAGAACATAACTTTTGACCAATCTTCAATACTCCAATTTACGTGGCTCTGGGCATATCTTAGTCTTGAAATACGATGCCCACGCTCCAGTTTAGGGCCGTTTGCAGGTCTAAGGGGTTTTAAGTTAGATTCAGCAAGCCGACGTCTTACTGTCCATGCACTTGGGTTACTTCCTCCTAGGCGTCGAAACTGATTTGTGAGTTCAGTTCCTGTGAGAAAGCGATTTCGAAGCATGGTGTTCACCAAGTATCGGTCTTCTCGTGCTGTGGTACACCTGGTTCTGCCCGTTCCTGGTCTGCGTAGGTTAGAACCAGTTTCTTCGTAACGTCGGAGAACTCTTTGTACTGTTGACAGCGACACACCGACAGTCCTGGCTGTATCGCGCTGACTCCGGCCGGTTTCCAGCATTGTAAGTATTCTGGTGCATTCTTCAGGCGTAAGCGACATCATTTCAGCTTGAATAATGAATATAGAGCACTATCAACATGGTTTATGTACCCACATAAATGACAGATTACAAACAAAAGCAAAACCAAATGCTGTAATTTCGTAGTTCCATCTTCGAAAGTGGCCCTTTTTCAAATTAGATTTTTTTATGATATAACTTTACAATAACTAAGAAGTTTTAATACCTTCATTTAAGGAGTATTACATTGTCTATTAAATACAATTTATTGCATTAACCTAGCATTTTTAGTTTCCGAGATTTTTAGGATTCTTCAAGTGACCCGGATTCATTGCTCTCGAGTGTAGCACCTTGTTACTTTACATTTTTTGTCATCACACTAATAAATTATCTTTTTTACCGCATTTACTGCAAATAAATAACGTTGACTTGAACTCCTAGGACAGGGGTTCCCAACCTTTTCTTGGTCAGGGACCACTTTTATATTATTCTTGTTAGCAGGGACCACTATGTAGGTATAATAAAAATAAACTGTAATAATCAAACTGAAACTTTATATATTTATTAGGTATATTTAATAGGAAATTACATACGGCGGCCCGACGCGACGTACCGCCCCCTCCACCCGCGCTCTTCTCACTCACTGCACGGCGACCAAAGGCTCACCGCCCGTTAAATTTAAAATCGTTCGCGGACCACATTTTGGCTTCTGCGGACCACTGGTGGTCCACGGACCACTGGTTGGGAACCACTGCTCTAGGACTATCGGTTAATAGTCCAAAATCCTATCTAACATGGAGCTGCTTCTTCACTAATCTGTTTATAAATGAAAATAGATTAAAGTTCAATTATTTTACCGCTAGAAATCCGACGTCCCGCACGGTTTTTACATGACTTGACAAAACATCGAGATTTCTTTGTTACAGTGCACAAGGCACAGGTGCACTCCCTCTTCCCTTACTCTGATAGTCCGATGGGACGGCAATCCGACACTACCGAAGAGGGATCAGGCGCAGGGTCAGCGTGCTTCCCGAGGAAAAACCCAATAACACTGACCGACGCCCTGGGAATCGAACCCATCTCCGCAGTCACGCCGGCAACCTCCACACCAACGATACCGACGGGTACAGCAACAGTTCAAATAGTATGCGTGTCAAATGAATGGATTTGTCTTTCTTTCTGCTGCTTGATCGGGTAACACCTAAATTTTCCTTTTGGGCACTTATGGGGAACTTCATTGTTACCTACTTTAGGTTATCCTAAACCATAATTAAAATGTATTCAATTGTCACGTCACTGTGCACAGAAAGAAAGAAAGAAAGAAAAATGCATTTATTAGGAGGATTTTTATTTTTTATTTTTTTTATTTTTTTAGGACTCCATTCTAGTAAAAATGGTAATAAAAACCGGCCGAGTGCATGTCGGACTCACTCGGACTCCCTCGGGCCAGGAGTACCAAGTACCAAGACCACGCACAGGCACATTGCAATAAAGTGCGGCACAATGTAGGGTGCACACTATTGATTTAATCGGCCGCAAAAATAAAGTTTGTATTTCATATAAACTGAATCCCCGCTTTTCACCCCCAAAGGGGTGGAGTTTAAAAAAAAGCGTTTGGGATGTATTCATAACTTGACTCAAAGATTATTTATACTAATTTTCGAGTTAATCAAGCCATGCAGTAAAATCCTCCCCTGAAAAATTCACTATCCCATTTCAGCCCGTCAGGGGTAGATTTTCAAAAATCCCTGATACACATTATTCTTTACTTTCAATGTTAGGTATGCGTATGCGTATGCAATGTACTGCGCGCTAAAACTCTTCCATACAAACTTTGAAACCCCCCAATCCCTTATTAGGGGGTAGTTTAGAAGAAAAAAAAACTGACAATCTTCATAATTTATTTAGATAAGTATTCGTGCTATGTTTCCAGTTTATTAACTCAAGGAATAAGATTTTTCATACAAACTTTCATCCCCTATTTTATCCCCTTGGGGGTGGAATTTATCAAAATCCTTTCTTAGCGGATGCCTACGTCATAACATCTACCTGCGTGCCAAATTTCAGCCCGGTCCCTCCAGTGGTTTGGGCTGTGCGTTGATAGATCACTATGTCAGTCAGTCAGTCAGTCACCTTTGAGTTTTATATATTTAGAAGATACTTTTCCGGCATAAAAAGTACCCAGTGTGGTGCCCAGAATATTAAAGAATAATTATACCAAGTTTCATCGTAATCGAACCGGTAGTTTTTGCGTGATGCCTGAACAAACAGACAGACAGACAGACAAAAATTTTTTTAATCACATTTTTGGGTTCGGTGTCGGTCTAGTAACACCCCCTGCCATTTATTTTTTTGATATTTTCAATGTACAGAATTTTCACTTCTACAGATTTATTATAAGTATAGATTAAATCTTGATTGAATAAAATAAACGTTAAGTTCGTAATGTCAGATACACAAAAAAAAAAACAAAAAACAGGGGAAGCATCTCTTCCAAATATTGAAATTGTAATTAACTAGTGAGCCCAAGTGCCTGTGGAGCAGTACCAGCATTAAGCCAAGCATTTTTATCTACGATATACTCATCCAACTTATAATATGCTTGTCTACATAGTGTGCGTTTAATGCATGTTTTAAATTTCATCTCATTTAGTTGAAGAATATCGAGTGGTATTTTATTATAACATTTTACACAGTACCCCATAAAATAAGTTTTTACTTTAGACAATCTGAAGCGCGGTTGATCTAGTTTGTTCCTATTCCTAGTGTTAAAATTATGCCTGTCACTTATCTTACTAAAAAGATGTAGATTTTTTCGAACGTACATAATGTTTTCGTATATATTAGGGATTAAAGTATGAAATTGCCGATTTGTACTGAATAATTGAAATTCGTGTTTTTTTTTAAGTTTAACATATTTATTTAATCAAAATAATTACCATTAATATCTATAGCTATACATTGCTGCCATCTAATAGGAAGGTCAATTATGCCTTTGCGATAGAACTCTCGTGATCTAGATTCAAAAAACTGTGCGAAAGCATTATCATGGAGCAATAATGGTGAAGATCGATTCATGAGTCGGGGCTGTTTCACTGCTAGTTTTGCAATCATTGTTCGGAGTTCGGCACAGTAGACATCTGCCGTTATTGCTTGACCAAATCGAAGAAAGCTATAGTGAATAACACCATGCTGAGACCACCAAACAGTTACCATTACCTTTTTATTGGTAAGCTTTGCTTTAGGACACTGTTGCGGCCTTTGACCTGGGGTCAGACATTGCATTTTTCACTTACGGTTATCGTAAAGAATCCACTTTTCATCACATGTCACAATTCGATCCAATATTCCTTCATTTCTGTATCGATTCAACAAGGCAACACAAGTTTCAACACGCGTTTCTTTCTGCAGATCAGTCAAATCATGAGGCACCCATTTCTCGTATTTATTAATTTTATTGATTTGACGCAAATGAGTTAATATTGTTGGTAACGTAACGTTAAACCATGCCGCTAATTCCTGGGTAGTTTGACTCGGATCGGCTTCCACCATCTCTTTCAATTCATTGTTATTCACCTGTGTGGGCGGTCTTCCACGTGGTTCGTTCTTCAAATCAAAGTTTCCATCACGAAAGCATTTAAACCAAAATTGCACGGTGCGTTCATTAGCGACTGCGGCAGAAACAGCTCGCAATATCAATATCAAACGCAACATTGATATTGCGAGCTGTTTCTGCAGTGTTAGTTCCACGTCGGAACTCGTATTAAAAAATAACTCGAATTTTCGAAGTATCCATCTTTCTTGTCTAAGCTGAATAAAAAAAACCGGCCAAGTGCGAGTCGGACTCGCCCATGAAGGGTTCCGTTACGTTACGATTTATGACGTATTAAAAAAAAACTGCTCACTAGATCTCGTTCAAACCAATTTTCGGTGGAAGTTTATATGGTAATGTACATCATATATTTTTTTTAGTTTTATCATTCTCTTATTTTAGAAGTTACGGGGGGGGGACACACATTTTACCACTTTGGAAGTGTCTCTCGCGCAAACTATTCAGTTTAGAAAAAAATGATATTAGAAACCTCAATATCATTTTTGAAGACCTATCTATAGATACCCCACACGTATGGGTTTGATGAAAAAAAAAATTTTGAGTTTCAGTTCTAAGTATGGGGACCCCCAAAATTTATTGTTTTTTTTCTATTTTTGTGTGAAAATCTTAATGCGGTTCACAGAATACATCTACTTACCAAGTTTCAACAGTATAGCTCTTATAGTTTCGGAAAAAAGCGGCTGTGACATACGGACGGACAGACAGACAGACAGACAGACATGACGAATCCATAAGGGTTCCGTTGCCATTTGGCTACGGAACCCTAAAAACAACTGAAAGTCGATAATCGAATGTTGCACATTTTTAGGGTTCCGTAGCCAAATGGCAACGGAACCCTTATGGATTCGTCATGTCTGTCATATAAACTTCCACCGAAAATTGGTTTGAACGAGATCTAGTGAGTAGTTTTTTTTTAATACGTCATAAATCGTAACGTAACGGAACCCTTCATGGGCGAGTCCGACTCGCACTTGGCCGGTTTTTTAAAACAAGAACTTCATAGGTACCATGTGAAAAAGTTTCACTAAAAAATCTCAAACCATGAAGGTTCTATGTCAATTCGAAGTACCTATTACAATAAAACGGCAATTTCATACTTTAACCCCTATTATATAGACAAGGAACCGTCATGATGTAAATTTTTTAAACAGTTCCCTTAGAGATTCGAGTCTGCTGAGATTGTAGATGGCTCTGACAGCCCTCTTTTGCAGAATAAAGATAGAATCAATGTCTGCAGCCCGTCCCCACAGCAAAATACCCTAAGACATGATGCTATGGAAGTAACTAAAATAGACCAGTCTCGCGGTATCCACGTCTGTTAATTGACGGATTTTCCAAACAGCGAAAGCGGCTGAACTTAGCCGCCCTGCAAGTGATTTTAGGTGAGGACCCCACTGCAGCTTTGAGTCAAGCGTGATTCCCAAGAAAACAGTATTTTCGAAGAATTCAAGTATCTCCCTAATCAATACAACGTGACATTCACTACTTCTAACATTCGGTAAAGCGAATCTAATGCATTTAGTTTTTTTCTCATTTAATACTATATTATTTACAGTAAACCAATTATGGACCATAAGCATAGCATTATTTACGTCGTCAAGCTCCTGTGCACATCTGCCTACTTTAAAAATCAGTGATGTGTGATCAGCAAATAACACCATTTGTGGTCGGGTTTTTAGTAAATGAGGTAAATCATTTATATTATATAGGTACTAAAAATAGGAACAGCCCCAATATTGAGCCCTGTGGTACACCCATAGTGACTTTTAAACCCAATGAATTTACACCGTTTATTTGAACTTGCTGAAATCTATCATTTAAATATGATTTTATTAAGCTAAGAGCTAGTTTACCCAATCCGTAATGCTCAAGTTTCAGGAGCAGTGTTTCGAAATTCACGCAGTCAAATACCTTGGGTAGGTCGCAAAAGATACCTATTGCATCTTGTGCCTCTTCCCATGCGTTAAATATGTGTTTTAATAATTTGAAACCGGCGTCAGTTGTACAACGTCCTTACAACCACTAATGAAGAGTTTAAATTAGAATAGTCTGTATACATTTGTATAATGTTGAATAGTAAAAAGATTATGTCAAAGAAGTATGTCAAAAATAAATAAAAATTAAACATCGTAATTTGGGAGCAGATAATAGACATTTACGTGGTTAACTAGACCGAGCGAGTTGAAGGCTTCACTCATCCTCCTGACGGAAGTCGGTTCACATAAAATCTGTAGTACCTAATTATAAAACCAACTATGTAACTATGAGCGACACACTTGGCTTCGTTGGGGGGTGTCTTGGGTAAGCATGGACAAGGTGTATAGATGCACAATATGCACTAATGCTGTCGCGCGGTGTCCGCCACCACGCACGAACAGCACATTCCGTGTTGCTCGTGGTGCCGTGCCGGGCTGCCGGCGCGGCGTGCGCTGTACGGAGATATAAATGATGTCACTTGCGCCGTTGCCAGCCGCGGATGTGCGGCGCGCCCTTGACATTTGTGCTTTCGTACTGCCGCCCTCCCCGGGCCACCCTGCGCCACCTCGCGCTACCCCACGCCGACGACACTTCTGAAACATAACTTGTAAACTAATTTCGCAAAACGCATTTCACCACAACAACAGTTCAACTGCGAATATACCATCGAGATTGTATCTTGAAGCACAGAGCGACAGCCAAGTGCTGTGGCGCCTTGGCACAGCAATAACTGAGTGATTTTAAGTGAACTAAATGAGTACCTACAGCAAAAAATCACATGCAACTTGACGTATGTTGTAATAATGTTTATATTTGTCCCCAATGTCACTGACTAGCGCAACCGTTTCATCGCTATGACGCAACCGTCCTCTCTCGGTTTGTGTACATTACACAATGGTCATTGATGTAGCAAGGCGACCTTGGCCATCACCAAGTTAACTAACTGTCTGTCGGTAGAAATTAGCAATTGCAAAGTAACTTCTTCTCATCTAAAAATGCATTTTTTTCATTATTTCCGCCGAACTGGCACACACTTCAGCAATGTTTGTGTATGAGATCATAATAATATATAATAGAAACCGAGCCCTAGAGCATTGATCATGCTTCGGTATGGCAAGGTGAAAACTATATCGCATGCCCGGGTCGATCTTATATCTATGGGTCGATAGTATGTCATGAATTGCCGCAGGCATCGGTCGAGTGCGCGCTAATACTGACACCGATTTCGGATGTGCACAGCACACCAGGGGGTCTACTCCGAAGTAGTATTGGCCGAATGTTCGGCCGTTTCCTGCTATGAAATTTCTATTTGGTTCGGTCGGTTCCGATCCTACACTCCTACTCTTTCGAATATTTACTATGGTCCCGACCCAACTGAGCCGATCCGAACGTTTTTCGAATTTTTCAATAATATTCGGTTCGGCCATGTGTCGGTCCGATCCGAACATTGACACTTTGCACTTCGGAGTAGGCCCCCAGGGTCGCCAGCCCTTGCTCATTTTACGCTCCGAATATAAAAATTCGGTCAGCTTGTTATGAAACACATTCGTAATTCCAATATTCAGCATCGCAATAGACCGCAATAGTTACAATTGATTTAATTCCTACTAATATTATAAACGCGAAAGTTTGTATGGATAGATGGATGTTTGTTACTCTTTCACGCCAAAACTATTTGGATGAAATTTGTTACGCAGATAGTTTATAACCAGGATTAACACATAGGATACTTTTATCCCGATATTCCCACGGGATCGAACACCGCGGGGCGCAGCTAGTACAATATAATCCATTAATACATTTGCTAGTTATGCGTCCAACTATACCAGAAGATATATACAAAATAATTAAAGCCCTAAAGAACACAAATGTTATTTACGTTGTTCAGCAGACAAATTTTTCGAACATATGAAGCAATGGATTAGCAATATCCTTCAAAATGATTCAGATTGAGATTGATAGTTTGTTACACAATTAGGGTGCAGGAGTAATTGAAGAGAGACGCAAAAATCGGACTAAAACCGTGCGCCATGACCTGACACCTAATTAATAAATTAACTAGACAGACTTCAAAGAAGTGAATGCTTTGGGCTCTCGAAAGACGTGAAAATATAAAGCTTACAATAAGCTCTTGCGTCTCAACAACCTTTTTGATCTAGGTATCATCCTGGGTGCAAGTCAACAGTATAAACATACAACAAACATAGATGAAACGCATACTAAAGCTCGGAAATCAAGAGGGTTAATAAATGGGAAACGGAAGAGGGGAAAGAATGTAACCCAAGTTTCCAACTTCAACTTAAGGAGGATTCCCCAAAGTAAGTAGACATGCACCCCGGTGCTTCATTAGCAACCATAAGATGGCACAGAATGGCCATCAAAATGTTGTGACTAACTGTATCGAAGCAAACTTTGGTGTACAAGGTAGGGAACTATTTCTTATTTATCGCTCCACCACTCTCCCACCTTAACGTTCCAACTCCGCTACCACTGATACAAGCAATCTTTTTACATTTGTCTTCTTCACGGCCCAGCATGCATGTGTTAGATTATTTAGTATAAACTAGAAGAATATGTACCTATATATTACCAAAATAACAAGCTTTGAATATCAGAAGTCACTAGTTAGTTATTTACTGTGTATAAAAGTTATCATTGAATATGGTTTGTAGGAAAAGGGTTTTATGAAATAAAGCACAGACAGAAAAGGCTAAACATTTATTTTAATTTTAGACTTGTCAGTAATTAATCAGAAAACTAGTCGTCCGTTCGCAAAACTAGGTCGTCATGGAGAAGAAGGACAAGAAACTCCATGGAAACAGTAACAAAGTACATCTATATGTTATGGGCCAAGTGATTAATGCGGGCAGTATTCATAATGCCCGGGCAGTATGAATAATGCCCAGTCATATCGGGCCAAGTGATTAATTACAATCTAAAATCTACCGCCATTTTGAACCAATCACAGATCATCATATATTTTGGCTTAATATCTTCTAACACAGGTAATAATAAACAAATCTTATATAGTGAAACCATTTTAAAACATTATAAGGTAATCTGGGGGCACGGGAGTGCCCCCGCCAAGACGAGCCAAGCGAAGCGCAAGGGCCACTACCTAGCTTTTCTCGAAGCACTTCGTCGTATTTTTGAACCTTCGTAACTTGGATTTGGATTATACCAGATAAACAAAATTTTCGGGATATGATGTCAGTGGTTGACTTATTAAACCTGTAAAGTTTCAATTGCATAGCTCTTATACTTTAGATTTTATTGATATCTAAAATACCCCGATTTCGTCACTGATTCACTGACTCACTGATGATCATCAATATTTTTAAAGTACTTCCTGAAGTCCTAGAAAGCTGAAATTTGGTACGTAAGCTAGTAATAGTACACAAACAACAAAAAAATCTTAAAACTTGAAACTTTTACCCCCCCAACCCCTTAAATTAGGGGGTGAAAGTTTGTATGAGACTTCCGTAAATTTTGATGCTAGAGGTCTGAAAATTTATATAGGGGGTCCTTGTTATAAATTATAAGATATGTATTTCAGGATTTTTAGTAAATCATAAGCAACTTCCAAAAAGAAATGAAATCCCACAAAAACATTTCATGTTAAAAATGTTGCCAAGACGAGACCATGTAGCTCGCACTGTCAAAAAGTACTCAGATCTCATGTAGAGCCAAGCTTCTAACTCTACACGCCCTAACTCTACAAGGCCTAACTTTGCAAACTCTACACCTTAGTCAAAATACAGTATGTAACAAAAACCCTGTTGTTCCAAGTAGGGATGTTTTCAGAATCGATAACCGATGGTAATTAAGCAAGACAATTAAAAAAATATTCAAGAAAAAAAAAGCAAAATAAATATTTTTAAATTAATATTTGAAAAGTAACACTGATTGCTCACCTCTGCAAAGAGAAATAGGTAGCAACTTGCTTTTTAACAAAGGCGCCGCCGCCGCGCAGCTGTCCCTTTGTCGCCGCCTGCCGCGCCGCACACTACCATACTGCACTAAGGTCATGAACTCGTTACGTGACGTTCACATCACTCAGCTGTTTAACTGATAACACTTTGGGAACGTTAGTTTGACTTTTTCAAAAAGTTGGCTTATCCAGTTTGCACGATTGATAATTACAATACACTTTAAAAACGAATTTATTTACCCACAGAACGCGTACTTGCTTAGGGTCTTTTTCAAACATCTCGAGGATTTCTTCCATAATTTCATGGTCTCGAGTCCTCGGTCTTCCTGCGTCAATACGATGTTGGTCTCGACGACCGTGCACAGACCCGGTGTTGAACGTTCGTTTGTGAAGACGTTGGAAAGCCATCGTCGACGGCAATGTTATGTTCCTTGGAGTTGCGAAACGTTCTTGGTACAGCCTACTTGCATCTGCGTACTTAATTGCAGTCGCATCTTCCGAGGCACATCAACATAAGTTAAAATATTTTGAAGAAAACGCACACACAGAATTCACTCACAAAATCACAATAATTTGGTTCTTTTTCTAATGTTGTCAACGGAGTTCAACGATACATCCGTGCGGAAGTAAGTTGCGCAGGCGACTGAGGGGCAGTGAGGGGAAGAATCGGCAAGTGGCGGTCGTACAAAGGGTGCACCACGTGTCAATGCGGCGGCGCAGGCGGCCTGCTTTGTGTTTTTGGCGCCAAACTGTCTAGCTGCCGCGAATCAAAGGCGCCGCCGCCGGCGGCTTATTTTTAACGACCGTAGGCTAGATCGATTAGTACTTGTAAGTTCAGATGTTAAAAACATTTTCGGCCAACACTTGTTTTTTTAAAATTATATCTTCATTAATGGTAAGCCTATAGGTATATATATACGCTCCTACAAGGAACAACAGGGTTTTTGTTACATATATATATGGCTTGGCCGTTTCGTTACTACAGAACCATTGTGTAACAGTATGAGAGTTTTTCACCTTATGCTCATGTGAATGTAGCGAAATGGCCAAGCCACATAATCTTTGAAGATTATTATCATTTATTTACAAAACACAAAATGGCATTTACAAAGTGTGACATCCATCCTTGTTTCGGAAAGGTAATTTATCGCGTATAACTTCCTTCCGTATGGTATTTGGGTAAACGTCGACGAACATAAACCGCGAGTATCAACGAATTTCAAAATTTCACTTTGAAGTGATCAACCACCGCAATCTTCATTGTTAATTGCCATGAGCCATGGCTCCTATTGATCGGGCGATTGCACAAGGTGTTGGGTGAATGCAGTAATAAACAACACTAGTATTTGATTTTCCTCGGAAAAACAGTTTCGAAAGCGACAGGATCGATCGCACAAACTTTATATTATCGTACTTGTATATTATGGTAAGGGTAAGCAACTAGGGCTGACCTGAGTAACTTTTAGCCCCGACCGGTAACTTGCGCTCGTGCGTGGAGCTTGTATTGGATCGAGTAACGCGACTACTATGTAGTTGCTCGAACGATAACACCCAATGAGCGACTTGCCTTCAAGTCTCCGAATAAGAAAGGTTTTATACTTTTTGGTTTAGCAAAAGAATGCTTAATATCGATATAAGTCACGCCGCGCGCCGCGCGCCGTGCCGCCCGTAGCCGTGACAATTGAGGTCAATTGTTTACATTGTTTGCAAAACTACGTTTTGTCGAGTAGGTACAAGTGCGTCGACGTCAATGATTTGGGTAGGGCCCCCTCCACCCCCTCCTCTCGCTACTCCGCATCCCTTCCCTGCCTCACACACACACCAGTCACCACGCCGCTCTCCGCATTGTCAGCTGATCGCGATGCGAACCACTGCCCAAACCAAACACTTCCTTACTGCTTTGTTGTGTTTGTTTCGAAAGCTTGCTATAGCGTACTATTCAAAGTTTAAGTGTTTATATATATTACTTATTCAGAATTTTCAAAAAGCATTCGTCATAAGCTCTCAATACGGGTTTACCTTAAAAAGTCAGACAAAAACGACAAAAAAAAAGAATCAACAGAATATTGTTTCAAAGTCATGTCAGACAGACAGATTAGCAGTGGGGTCGGTCGGACAGGGGGGTGGGTATGTATGGCAGCGCGGCGGGGAGACGGGCGGGCGGCGGCACGGCGGCAGTGGTGAGACGGCACAGTCCCGCGCAGGCCGCCTGCCCACCCACATGTGTTGCGATGCTCGGCGGAGCGGACGCGCTCTCAGCTGTTGTTGTTCGCGCACTCGCGCCCGGCTAGTGTTGTGTCCCAGGGCCCCGCACCCGCTGCGAGTGCCCATGTGCTTGTGATTGATGCTGCGCTCCGCGACCACGGGCGGCATGGTGGGCCTGCCGCCGCCGCCTCACGCGAGGCTTTCGCTGTTCGACTCGTGCCACCGTAAGATCAGGCTCATCGGCGGCGGACCCGTCGCCTTCCTAGGAGGACTTGTCGCGTGAGTCACTACTATTTGGTTCAAAGCTTTTACGAGCGAATGCTATGTATATTCCTCCAGGAAGATATGAAAGTGAAATCGAAATGGTTTCAGTTTTACATTGAAAATCAAAATCATAAATCAAAATCAAAAGCGCTGCCCTCGAAAGCCAAAAATCGGTTGAAAATAAAATGTATGGAGATATAGTAAAATAAAAATATAATAATATGTATGTCGGAGAATAAAACTACTCACCGGACCAATTTTGTTGCTGTCGAGTGAACGCTAATCTTGCTACTCGATGGCGAAATTTTGGCGCTTTTGCTGGCACGTATGACTTCAAACCTTCTTCCAAACTTCATTTAACCTTCTCCTCACTTCTAACCAAACTTCATTTAACCTTCTCCTCACTGTTCGTTCACTAACACGTGCGTTATGAAGCGTAAGAGATTTCGGGTCTGAACAGCCGTCTGACGACGATTTCTTAAACTTTTCACCCCTAGAAAACGGTCGTCTACGGCACTGGTTGCACGATCTCTGCCTGTCTCTGTACCGTTGCCCATTTATTATTATTAATTACAACGGTTATACACCAGTAACAGCAATTAAATACATTACGGTAGATCACGAATACTAATACACCCAACGTTCGACGGTAGGTGTGAGTGTGACCTTCCTCAATCATTGTTACAGCCCTGGCGACTTCAGTTGCAGGCAAATCACTCATTTATGCAATACTATGTTTAACTCTTCAAACAAAATTGATTAGGGCCACCATTGACTGCATAAACCTACTTTTCTTATCAATAACACCCAGAAGCGTAAAGTGTAAACAGAGACTTAAGAGGGCACAATTTCTGTTAGAAGGTTAAAAATGACAAAAAACCCATAATGTTATACGGGTTTTTTCGTATTTTATAGGTATAAAGTTGTAGTAAAATCTCTGTGGCTGTACTGTTTGTATCTGGCTGGGTTTGGTACCTTTAAATAGATGACACTTTAAAAATATAAATAAAAAGTAAAAACGATTTCCCACCACATTCCATTTGTTTTTCTTTCCGCCAAAATGAGTTTAACGAATTTAACGAATAAATTCGATACATTTCGAAGTTTTGTTACAAAAAAAGGAAAAATGCGACACAAACCGCGAAAAAATGTGTGATGTTTATGGACTTAACACACTGTCAATAAGAGTAGCACAAAGTTGTTTCTAGCGTTTTCTGTCTGGGAATTTTGATGTCAAAGATGCAGTTCGCTCCGGTCGTCCCTGTTACGGAAAAAGTCGATGCCACTTTTGAAAAAGTGGAACAAAATCAGCATATTAGTTACGATATAGCTGACGAGATAGGGGTTTACCACAAAACAGTTCTGACCTATTTGAAAAGGTCTGCATATACAAAAAAGCTGGATATTTGGGTGCCACACGAGCTCACTGAAAGAAACCCAATGAATCGTGTACTCATTTGCGATTCCCTAATGAAACCGAACCATATTTGAAAAGACTGCTCACTGGTGATGAAAAGTGGATCACCTACGACAAGAACTTGCGAAAAAGATCATGGTCAAAGAGCAGTCAAGAAACTCCACAGACTATAGCGAAACCCGGATTAACTTGCAATAAAAGGTGATACTAAGTGTATGGTAGGATTGGAAGGGCATCGTCATTCGGATTTCTACTGTCAGCAGCTGATCTTCAGAATTCTTTAGGTAGTGTAAGGCTAACAGCAAGAGAGGACTGTCAAAACTACTTATCTCAGTTTTTTGATCAGAAGTTCCAAAATTTCTACAGCAATGGGATTATGTCACTACTTACAAAATGACAACATCTTAATGAACAAAATGGCACATTTATTATAATCAAATGTAAGTAAACTATGAAAAAAAAATATCTTGAATTTGTATAAAAAATACGAAAAGCTTTTTCTCAGACCTATTATGGAAAAAAGGTAATCATTCAAATAACGAATCACGGAACCACTTGTCGCAATACCCACAAGTTTTTCTTCTTCAAAGGTACCTTTTTTCTGTTCCTCTAATTTTGCCGGTTTGTGTACTTTGATAGAAGTACTTTTGCTGTTTAGGGTTCTGCCGATCGATTCTGTAAAAAACTCACTGTGAAAAGTTAGGTGAAGTGAGCTTAGAGTGAGCTGTCAATAGTGTCAATCCCTAGCATTAGTTGGAATGACAGCTCACTCCACTCTCACTTCACCTAAGTTTTCACGGTGATTTGGTTACAGAATCGCACTGCTGTGCCTCAAAAGAAAAAATCACTTCACTCGAAACCATTCGGAAATTCCGATGTTTATTTGTCAGTTATTATCGATTTTTATTCCGATTCGGTATCATCATCTTCCTGCCCTTATCCCATGTCACTTGTGGTCGGCGCAACACGTTTTCTTCTCCCCTGTCAACCGTCAACCGTCACGCTATCATTCACTCTCTTCTCTTTCATATCATTCCTTACACAATCCATCCATCTTTTCTTCGGCCTTCCTCTCCCTCTCCATCCATCAACATGTATATTCATCACTCTTTTAGTCACATGCGTTTCGTCCCTTCTCATCACATGCCCATACCAAGCCAAACGATTTCCTTTCAACAACGTATATAAGATAATAATTATGTTCCGGTAAATAGAAACGTTTAAAATAGTAGCCCACCAGCATTGGTAACAGATACACGGACATACAATAATATTGAATAATATACCTACTTGTACGCAGCGATCATCTATCTATATACAGGATGGTGGTAGCAGTGCGTAGCGCGGGCTTTGTAATTTTTGTCACCATGAGTCCTTACACGGGAGAGCAGCGCGCGTTTTGTGTCCGGGAATTTTATGAGAATGCGCGATCATATGTGACTGTTCGACGGCTTTACCGTACTGAATTCGAATTGTGGCGCATCAGTGAGTGTCCAAGCGCTAATTTTATTAAGCAATGAATTGAAAGATTGAAAGGACAGGATCGTCGCAAAAAATGCGGCCTCGCGGTCGCCAATGAGTATCACGGACCGACGCAATCATTCAGCGAGTTCGAGAATCTGTACCCGCGAATCCACGAATGTCGGAGCGCAAACTTTCATCGACTTTGGGAGTGTCTAGATCGAAATTGCAGCGAATATTACGGCTTGAATTGAAATGACATCCTTATAAGATGCAGTTAGTATAACAACTAAAGGCAGAAAGAAGACTTCGAATCGAGATTGAGATTTGCAAATGAAATGCGCGATAAGTTCAATAATTTCAATAACATCCTGTTCTCGGATGAAGCCCATTTTTACCTGAACGGATTTGTAAATAAACAGAACTGTAGGTATTGGGCAGCAGAAAATCCGCGGTTGAAACATCAGAAGCCGCAACACTCAACGAAAGTTACAGTTTGGGCCGCAATTGCGAAATGGGGAATCATGGGACCATTTTTTTTTTAGAACAATAATAATCGTAGTCAATCGGTGACCGTCAATTCAGAGCGCTATACTGCTGACTCCAAAGCTGCAAGAATCGCGAGGCTATATATATTGTGCCAGAAAGCCTTTTATACCGTTAAGGATTATATCGAGGACAAAAAGGCTTGGGATTAAGCTGCTTCCAATTTTTTTTTAATTTTTTACGTATTGAATGTTTTTATTTTGTTTTTCTCTGTTTTGTTGTTGTTTTTTTCTTTTATATACACTGACATTAATGAATTTTATATATACTATGACATTTGCTTACTTAGTAAAGTATTATATTATTTTAATTATTGTGAATGTGAAGACTATGTGGGTCATTGTATTTATATTAATTTTCTCTCTGTTCTCTTAGTTTTTGTCATGGTCTGGCAGTTTGAGTAATTAATGTGGCCTACCCAAATGTCCTTTCTTTGGTATTGTTCGTCGGATCGGTGAGCTCCTTAAGTTTTGAGTTGAGCTGCACGATTTCTGACAAATGCGTGCACTGACTGGACAGGTCCTCTCAATCTGTGTGGTTCTTTCCTCAAAAGACCATCTCAGACATCGACCTACATGGTCTTCATATGATCTGACCAAGATTATGTCTGGACTTTAAAAGAGACTGTGACGTCTGAGTTTGTTTCGGCCTTTCTTCTCAGACTAGTCAGATAGGAAACGCCGACCTCATCTAGTTTTAAAATATGATTGACGTGTAAAAGTGTTTGTACAAACCTACTTACAAAATAAAATCATTTATCATTTATAACAGGAGCACTTGGGTTCCAGCAAGATGGGGTTACGTGTCACACATCAAATAAGAGCATCGAGGTGGTAAGAGACATGTTCCCACAAAAAATAATTTCATGCAGGGGTGATATCTCCTGGCCACCAAGAAGCCCCAATCTCAATCCAGCACACTTCTTTTTATGGGGTTACCTTAAGAGCAGAGTATAATCTAATAATCCAACAACTCTGCAGCAACTGAAGCTGAACATTCGGCAAGAAATGGAATCCATTTCGAGAATAACGAAAGTTTTCCTAGATTTTGATGCCACAGAAGAATGCTGTAACCGTCAAGGATCACTTGGACGATGTAATTTTTAAAAAGTATATTTAAAAATAAATTTCATTTAATTTTCTTTAAATTGTAATAAATAAAGTTCTATGATCTTTTTTTTCCCTTGAATTTTCAAAACCGCATTTCTCTCCCTGTATTATTCGTAGGTCCTTACCTATGAAGTTTCCGATATGTGATACTGGCTATTATGAAGATCGATATCATTCATTCTATTTAGAACTCCAAATTAAAATTAAATTTATAATAAAGCAATACATTTTGTTTTTCAAAATCAGCTGTACATTTGTATTCCCGTCCGCCTTCGTTTTTTTTTTTTTTAATATCGGTGTTTCTGTAACCATTTATAAAAATTGAAATTGCGCGTTCTTTTCGAATACGAGTTTCGTCGTGGCACCAGAGCAGCACAGACAGTGCGCAATATTAACGACGTCACAGCCAAACCAAGACACGACGCACGCATTTGTCAAGTATCGTGCAGCTCAACTTAGAACTTAAGGAGCTCAACGATTAGACGAACAATACCAAAGAAAGGAGTTGGCCGCATAAAGTACTCAAATTACCAGACCATCATTAAAACTAACTGAACAGAAGAAAAAACAAGAATAACCCACATATTCCTCACATTCACAATCGTTAAAATAATATTACATTCACAATCATTAAAATAATGCGATATAATTAATAATCAATAATAATAATACTTCCTAAAGTAAATATTAATGTCATTGTATATGTACGAGTAAAATGGTTTATACACAAAAAATAAATTCCTTAGCATGGTTGTAGGAGCAACAAATTTGTGTTTTTTTCCTAGTATTGATATTATGGATATCAATGTATTTTTTAAACTGATTCATATATTTTTTTTATTATTTTTTTATCCTTTATTAAAAAGAACCAGGTTTTTAATAATCAATATATTCCTATAAGACTAATAATCAATTTTAATCTAACTTAATTTATTACGTGATAGTTATTTTAAAACTTAGAATAGTGTTTATTGTACTTTACACAAGTCTGTTCCATTTTCATAGAGTCTGATATGATGATATAAGCACTTTGTTCATGTGTTATTATGTGTGTCATTGGCACTATTATTTCTACACTTTTTACACTACACTAACTCAAAAGGTTTTGTCCGTTTTAGTCTTCGCACTATACGAGTATTTGTTTGGTCTAACAGCTAAATTGCCTCGATGTTCACATGTCGGTGGAGTCTGTGTTCATGGGTCTCAGCAAATTTTTGGATTATGTCGATGACGTGTTCCATTTTTAGGTCACGATGGAGGTCGTCATTTCTTATATACCAGGGCGCATTAACAATACTGAGTACCTTATTCTGGAATGTTTGTATAATTTTGATGTTGGTCGGCTTAGTACAGCCCCATAGTTGGATACCATATGTCCATAAGGATATGCTTATATAATAACATTTTGTTATGTATCGATAGGCAGGAATTCCATCCAATCAACCGATACATGTTGTACCCAGTCTCTCTGGCGAGTTCATCCTCGTCCGTGCAGTACTCAACGTCACTTAGTGGGCTGAGCAGGTGTTATGGTCTCACTGACCTGCACCCTAATTGCGTAACACACAATCAATCGTAATCTGAATCATTTTGAAGCAAATTGCTAATCCATTGCTTCATAAGTTCGAAAAATTTGTCTGCTCAACACGTAAATAACGCAATGAATGTTGTTGAGCTGTCAAAATGAAACCGATTCCGATTGATTGTGTGTTTCGCAATTAGGGTGCTGTTTATCGAAGGTTCTTCTTTTTCTTGTGCCTTTAAGCATTTTAATTGTCCTTGCAGATCTTGTACCGGTTCCTGCATGTTTTGTATGTGGTCGTTCAGTTGACGTACCATTTATTGCAGGTTTTCTCTGTCCGTTTTCTCCTGGATGTAACAGTCGTACAATTGCTTTTCCAGATCAGTTTTTATTTTTATAGACTGTGTTGCAGCCATTGTTTAGTTTTAAGGCGAGCGTGTCACCTAAACAATTATAATAAACACTTCATGACGATTTCCGCATTTGTAACTGGGTCATCGCGGTAGCCCCGATAAATCGACGTACACCGCGACGACGGTGTTGTATGCGTCTGCAAACTAGAGCACGCGCGCGCGATCGGTACGTCCGTTCACAATAGTAGTTAAACACCGTATGAATGTGTGGATTTGTAATGGATATCAATGTATTTTTTAAACTGATTCATATTTTTATGTGCATACAAAATATTTTCATAAATTTACTGAGAAGGCACAGACATTATATTAATCTCTTTAAATGAGGTCAGCAAAAACCCCTACAACTTTGCCCAAACATGTACCTCGAGGTACACGTGCACCAAATCGTAGAGGAAAAATAGAGGAATTGAAAATAATTGTGTTTTATCCATAAATAATTTAGAACTACATAGTAAATTATTTAAAGTTTTAATAACCTGTAACACAATTAAATCATGTAGCAACTTTGCATGTACGACATGCATGACATTAGGGGTATATGTGTTCTGTGGACATTATTTCGTGGGTAAATGTCATTCACATGTCATTCCGTTCGTTCCTGACTTGATTTATGTTAAGCTGGGATATGACGAAGATCAGAGTCCCATCAAGTTGGAACCCTTAGATGTCGACGCTAAGGAACTCATTTATTTATAGAGTTTGTTAATCGCTCTGATAGACTTCTGACACTGCTTCTAATTAACCGACTTCTAAAAAAGGAGGAGGTTCTCAATTCGGATGTTTGTATTTTTTTTTTTTTTATGTTTATTCGCGCATAACTCTTTCGCTTGCCAACCGATTTGAAAAATTTTTTTGTTGGAAAGGGTATACTTCCCAAATGGTCCCATAGAAATTTCATCAAAAACGGTTCAGTAGTTTGGTTTTTAAACCAAAATTACTGGTAAAAATTACAACTTAAAAGTGAAAAATAAAACTTTTTTGCAAAAAAAATCAACCGACTTCCAAAAACGACACTACAAAGTGAAAAGTAACTTTAATTTCGGAAGTCGGTGGCAAACAACGAAAGTGTGAACCCAGCGACACCGACTTCCGAAATTAAAGTTATTTTTCACTTTGTAGTGTCGTTTTTGGAAGTCGGTTGATTTTTTTTGCAAAAAAGTTTTTTGTGCAAAAATGTTTTTTATTAAGTACTGTTCATCAACATTCACAGCTTGAATTCAGCTACTTTTGGGTATAAGCGTCCTTTCTTATGTTAGGTAGACGTAGCATAACTTTGCGCCGAAAATTGATTATACAATGAGAGTTATTATTGAATTCAGATTGAATTATACTATAAAAATATTTGAAATGAAACAAAAACAACAGCAGCTGAAGCCGACAGCAGACAACTGTCAACTTGACAGTTTTTTTTTTAATAGGTAAGCTAATGGACCAAGGTAGTAGTATAATTGTGCCCAAAATGGCGGAAGCCGACAGCAGGCAACTGTCAGCTTGACAGTTTTTTTTTTTAATAGGTAAGGTAATGGACCAAGGTAGTATAATTGTGCCCAAAATGGCGAGCTTTTTATTACGTTAAAAGTTATTTTATTCTCGTCCCCGGGTAACCATAAGAAAAATATATAAATGTAATATTATCTAGTGTATTTAATGCCACTAAGTGTACCTCGGTACTTCGTTTGGGCAGATTTTGGTAACATCCTTTGTCTCTGAATAAATATCTGGGACTTAATTTATAAATTGAACGAATTGCCCTTTTGTCTAAAACAAAGATTGTCTGAGTACCGTAACCGTACGACATCACACTATGACACTTTTATGCCGTTATGCGCAAGCGATGTGCGAGTATGCTGAAGCGATTCAGGGGTAGCCCCAACAACATACTGGCTACACTGGATTTTACTAACACTATATGGATCAATGGTCTGAAATAAATAAATAATTATTATCTCTTTTATTTAAAATTAAACATATCAATTATATTTTTAAATATTAGAGTATAAAAAGTATAAAAACATTTAAAAATATTAAAAATAGTAGCCGACCGGTATCGGGAACAGGGTCCAAGCTACCGGCGGCCAGGGCTCCAGAGAGAGGAACCTCCTGACAATGCGAGCCGTGTACAGAAGTACCGCTTTCTGAATCAAGCCCTTGATCCAACTGCCCAACGAGAGCCTCCTCAGGTGTTGGTCGAGGCTCTTGGCTATTAACCCATTGGCTGTCACGACTATCGGCACAATGATCACTGAGTCCATATCCCACATGTCGACAACCTCGCGAACCAAGTCATGATACTTGATTTGTTTATCTTTCTCGGCTTTCACGAGGTTCTCATCATGCGGGACGGTTATGTCAATAATCATTGCGCGCCGCTCTGATCGATCCACCACCACTATATCAGGCTTATTGGCAACAATAGTCCTGTCAGTGATGATGGATCGATCCCAGTACAATGTGATATTTCCATTTTCGAGAACTGGGTCGGGCACATACCTGTAGTACGGCACCTCAGATTCCACAAGGCTGTATTTCAGAGCAAGTTGCTGATGGATTATCCTGGCTACAAGGTTGTGTCTATGCAAGTACTCTCCGTTAGCTAGACGAGAACACCCGGAGATAATATGCCTGATTGATTCTCCCGGCCGGTGGCATGCCCGACAGATGTCAACCGTGCCGTCTTTCACAATAAATCTCCGGTAATTGTTCGTCATCATAACTTCGTCCATAATTGCACAGACAAAACCTTCGGTTTCTCCAAAGAGGTCACCGAAACGCAGCCAGGCTACAGACGCTAGTAAATCTACATCGGGTCCATGTAGGGCCCGATAAAAGCGTCCGTGAAGCTCCTTACTCTGCCATACTTCCATGCGATCATTGGTGTCAAGCACTACTGGCTTGCGCCAGTTCTCATTAGCCAAGGAGAGCGGGGTGAGGCCCTTGTCCACCGCGACTACATCTCGATGCATCCCCATGTCGGTTTCTAAGAAATATTCCCTGAGACTGCATATCTCGCGATTGTGGAGGGTCATGTTTAACAAATAAAGTATCTTTATCTTTATCTTAGCGTAAAAAGCCTCGACCTCCACACTTTCCCGGGATATACAGCCTCATTACCGACGACCGTGGGTGATGCATTCGATTTGCAGTCATCAGCGTCCGGAGTACTCCGGACCCTCCTATCCAAGGCGTCTAGTTCGGTTTGAGTATGCCGAAAGAGTACATCAGAACCGGCATGACCCAACTGTTGAAGGCACGCACCTGTGTTTCCGCCTGATAGAAGACTATTAAGTACTTTTTTCAGGCGGCCAAAGAAGCGCTCCTTCAACGATTGCTTCATGTCAGTAACATTGATGCCTAAATGATAAATGATTTTATTTTTGTAAGTAGGTTTGTACAAACACTTTTACACGTCAATCATATTTTAAAACTAGATGAGGTCGGCGTTTCCTATCTGACTAGTCTGAGAAGAAAGGCCGAAACAAACTCAGACGTCACAGTCTCTTTTAAAGTCCAGACATAATCTTGGTCAGATCATGTGAAGACCATGTAGATTTATGTCTGAGATGGTTTTTTAAAGAAAGAACCAAATAGTTTGAGAGGACCTGTCCAGTCAGTGCACGCATTTGTCAGAAATCGTGCAGCTCAACTCAAAACTTAAGGAGCTCAACGATCCGACGAACAATACCAAAGAAAGGACATTTGGGTAGGCCACATTAATTACTCAAACTGCCAGACCACGACAAAAACTAAGAGAACAGAGAGAAAAATAATATAAATACAATGACCCACATAGTCTTCACATTCACAATAAGTAAAATAATAGAATACTTTACAAAGTAAGCTAAGCTAACGCTTCCGACATACCCAAATACTTATAGGTTTCGCATGCGGAGAGGGTTCTAAGGTTTGTGGAATCCGAGAGTTGGGTTCCCACGGATTCCACAATCTCCCCTCGCTTTACATGCATGACCGCACATTTGTCCACACCAAATTCCATCCTGATGGCGCTACTGAAAGTTTCAGTTACTTTCAGTAGCTCCATTAGTTGCAAATTGTTTGGAGCAAAGAGCTTCAGGTCATCCATGTAGAGGAGGTGCGATATAACCTGACCACCTCTCCTCAGCCGATAGCCTAGACCTGAATCCTGCAGCAGTGTGCTTAGAGGATTCAAGGCTAAGCAGAACCAAAGCGGACTCAAACTATCGCCCTGAAATAAGCCTCGCTCGATCCTTATCGGTTCGCTATTCCTCTGAATATTTCGACATCCTGGATAGCGAAGAACCGTCCTCCATTGCCCCATACACGACATCAGGAAAGTACGCAGAGTTGCATCTACTTTATACAAATCCAGCACCCTCATGAGCCATGTATGTGGCACCGAGTCATAGGCCTTCTTATAATCTATCCAACATGTCGACAGATCCTTTCGGGAACGACGAACCTGTTGGCTAATGGCCATATCAATGAGGAGTAGCTCCTTAGTACCGCGGGACCCATTCCTACATCCGTTTTGAGAGGCAGACATAATGGAGTTGGTGTCTATATGTTTGTTAATTTTAGCTCTCAAAATGGATGTAAGAACCTTATAGACCGTCGGTAAACACGTGATCGGCCTATAATTTTTGGGTTCCGCGGTGCTACCTGATTTATGGAGCAGGTGGGTAACTCCTGTCGTTAGGAATTGGGGTAGCGAACCAGACTCCAAAGCAGTCTGGAACTGAGATGCCAAACGAGCGTGCGACCTTTAAAACCATTTTATCCAAAAGTTTTAAAAACGTTGCCCCACACTTGGAATTTCTCTTGTATCGTGGGTGCGTTTACAAACATTTAAACTCATATACACAAACAGCCAGACCCGGAACAACTACTTGTAGGCCATACAAATATTTGTTCCGTGCGGGAATCGAACCCGCGACACGCAGCGCAGCAGTCAATCGCTTAACCACTGCGCCAAGCGTGCCGTCAAATAAATAAATATTTAATTTAGTGTACTTAATGTTACTAACTTTATCGTTTTCTTCTTTCTTCAAGCACTTTCATTTCATACCCATGTTAAAAGGTTGAAAAAAAAATTTAATCCACCGTCTTGGAATGGCAACCATATTGAATTTAGTGCGATGTTACTAACTTTATCGTTTTCTACTCTTCAAGCCCTTTCATTTGATACCCTTACTAAGGGGTTTGAGAAAAAATATATAATCCGCCATCTTGGAGCGGCGGCCATGTTGAAATTTTTACAATGTTGATTATTGCACATTGTATTGTCACCAGAACTAAAGTTGTGTACAAAATTTTAGCTTAATCGGATACCAACAAATGGTCGAAAATGGGGAAATTTAGATGGACAACTTACACACATACGTTCGAACAGTGCAAATTAAATAAAAGCTTGTAAAAATAAAATTTATTTTTGCGCCTGATACACAACCCGTACAGTAAAGAAGTATATATGTATTGACAATACATACTTCTTTGCCGACATTACTCCATAGTAATGTCGGCACAAGTAGGTTACGTTTGTATCGGCTGACGGAGCTGACGCGAGCCGGGCGTTATGCGGCAGTACCGTGGCCGCTATCGATCACCGGCCGCCGCTCGCGACCTGCACCACCCACTGTCCCACTACCACAGCAGGTACCACGCTACTACGTCACCACGAGCACTTTGCACCATGTACCTACTACTGTACTTTTTTATTCAAGATCGTTGATAACATTACTGATCACTACGACATGTAAGGGAATAGCTTTCTATTCAAAACCTTAAGGACAGTCTCCTAAGAACGTTTCCCTGCACAGTGCTACAGGGTAAGGTTACCCTTACTGTCCACTTTCATAAATCCAGCCTAGTGAAAAAAGCATCACGTAAATCGGCCCAGTCATCACGGAGACATTGGTTTACAAATTTCAAATTTATTTTATTAATCACAATCATACAAAAATAGAATAGACGGTGACCCCCAAACTAGGCATATGCCTGTATCTTGGGAGTCAGCGTTGTGACATTTTCAAAGTGTGATACATAGTAGTTATTGCAAGACAGAAAAACTAAAATATAATTAAATTTAAATCAATTAAAATAAAATAAAAAACTTAGAATATACATTGCTAAATAGCCACCAGCGTGAGATCAAACTAAGCAAAATAAAATCAACAGTGTGAGATCAATTAGATAACAAAATAATAAGTACTAATATCGAAACTAACAAAATATAAATCAACAAAAATCTAATCAATCATATAAATCAATTTAAAAAATAAAGTGTAGAGTCTAGACGTGACTCTGTGTTAGGGTGTGTTTGTGTTGTGAACGTGAGCGAGAAGTAGGAGAGGTAAAAGCGTAGGAGTAAATTAGGTCTGTATAATGTTGCTTATCTAAGTATAAATAATATTTTCTGTTTCACCTTAGGAGGGTGTAAAAAGTCATTTCGTTATTGCACAGGGATATTTTGAGGTATTTTATGTTGCAGCACCTCATGGCATTGTTGTGAATGAATGGAAATAAGTAGTTCGGGGAAAGTTTAGTCATAAGGGAGTTTACTTGGGGAATGGGAATTCTGATTGTGTGCATTGACATTATTTCTTGGTAATCTGTCCTGAATTTTAGTTTTCTGTGAATGTAACAGCTGTCGAACACGGATGACCGGGAAGTCACTGTAGAGTTGGTTGGTTGGGTACAAGAAAGGCTTCTTGAACATTGCTTTAATGACGGCTCTTTATGCTCTTTCGACTTCGATAAATGCAGTTTTACCAGCACCACCCCAGACGGAGATTCCGTATTGAGTAAAGAGCAAGGTAAACAGCGCGGAGTATGGGGATGGGTGTGCAGTCACGTGGTTTTATCATTATATGAATAAGTTTTCTTACTCGACCGGAGAGTGATGTTGTTTAAAAGAAAAGTTCTCGTCTAAGGTCATTCCTAAATACTCATGGATTGAATGCGGTCGATTACGGTACGTGAACAGTTTGTAGATTGGGGGTGGAGGCTATTGTTGCAAGTATGAAATTTGACACTTAGGTGTTGGGGTGGTCCGGATGCTTTGGATTCGAATATTATTATCTTTGTTTTTTTAACGTTTATGGTCGCAGGTTTTTATCTAGTCTTAGCCACTATCCATATTCCCACCTCGGCATGGCCGTAGACTTGATCCCAAGACTTACCATGGAATATGCTCGCTGTATCATCTGCGTGGGCTATTACTTCAGCATTGGTGAGAGAAAGATTTAGGATGTCGTTTATGTAGAGTAAGAAAATAGTTGGACCGAGTATACTGCCTTGCGGGATTCAAAATCGATGCAGAGGGGCTGCTAGACAGTTCACCGAGTTTGACCAATTGCCTTCTATTAGATAGGTAGCTTCTGAACCAATCCAGGAGCGTGACACGTATGCCTGCGGCTTCCAGTTTCTTGAGAAGGAGTTCTATCGAAATCGTGTCGAAGGCTTTTGCCAAATCTAAGAATACCCCCATGGAATGTCCTTTATCTACACTTGATGATACAGAGTTAGGTAGTAGCCTAGCCCCAGCTAACTCACTCAGTATCTGTAAAAACATCATTTAATTTACGACAAGCAGTTTGGCTTAAGGAGGGGTAGGTCAACCGAAAATGGGTCTTCGGTTGACCTACCTCTACTTAAGCCAAACTGCTTGTCGTAAATTAAATGATGTTTTTCAAGGAAATTTGTTAGTCTTCTGTTTACACTCCTCTCAAGTAGCTTTGATAGTATGGGCACTATGGGCAGTAGAGCGATTGGTCTATAAATATCGGGAATTTCTGTTGCTCAATTTTTGTGAATTGGGCTGACAGCTTCGATTTCCATCGGTCCGGAAAAGTTCCAAGCTTAGATTGAATACAGTGGCGTGCGTTTCATAAAGACAGAAAGACACTGCCTACCCTAGTTCTGATAATAGATCTAATATTATTTTATCAATAAACAAAACAACATAAAAATCTTAAATCATAAATCAGCTCCACCTATCGAGAGCCGGTGTTATCATTAAGATCGATACAGTTCAGGAAGGATGCTGAGAATTGCAACTATATTATAGAAGTTCCAGCCATCATTCGCAAGGCCCTCATCACTCAGGACAGATTATTTATAAATTGGACATCCTGCCCTGTACGAGACTTCACACTAGTAACTAGATGTTACAAATGCCAGCAGTATGGTCATGCAGCCAAAACATGCAAAATTGCTGCCCCCACATGCGGTCATTGCGGTGAAGAAGGGCACACAATTCAAGACTGCGCAAAGAAGGCCAATCCACCAAAATGTGCTACATGTTTGCGCTTTAAAAATAAGCCAACCACAAGACGGGAGACACAGATTGCCCTGCTAAAAAAGCTGCCGAATACAGGTACATTAATTCGATAGATTATGAAGGCGCCTAAAAGCGCTACATACTAGTTTATATTTTAGACTTAATTTATTGTTGTAAGTTAAAGTTAATATGGATGACAAATTAATTACCGATATTGATAACACCTTTTTAAATGTATCAAAGACATGTGACGTTGAGGACTGCAGACAATATCTTTCCGACTATCAAAATTCGCTAACCGTAATGACCCAAAACATTCGCAGTATCTATAAGAACATAGATAGCTTTAATGTTTTTCGTCATAGACTTAACTTTGACTGTGATATAATGGTACTTACCGAGTGCTGGCTATCTAACCGCCACGATAATCTCCGAGCAATACCGGGTTATAACTTATTACATACCACAATAAATAACAATCAAAATGATGGTGTGGTAGTCTTTGCTAAGGAATCTTTAAAGGTCACAGTCGAGGAACATACTCTACAAGACTGTATGAGTAATTGTTTAGTCATCAAAATTAGCACAACCACAGCGATAATAGCTATGTATAGATCCCCTTCCTCTAGAAACTTAGATCCTTTTAACAATTCCTTAAACCAGATTTTTCAAGCACTAAGCCCATTTAAGAATGTAATACTAACAGGTGATTTAAATATTAATATTAGCTCCGAAAACTGCGATGCAGGGACCCAAGATTACCTTAATATCTGCTTATATCATGGTTTTCTCCCCGCTCACACATTGCCTACTCATCAGAGCGGTTCCTGCCTCGATCATATGATGATCAAAACCAGCCTATCATATATTACGCTTGTTACTAACTCAACAATTACTGACCACCACGCAGTCTTACTCAACGTAAATTTAACGCTGCCTAAGCTAAATCGTCCTCAAACTATTAGCAAATTAGACATAAAAAAACTCGAATATGATATGTGCAACATTGATTTTAGCCTAGTTTACAATACTGCTGACGCTAATTTGGCTTTATCGTACTTAATAAAACAAGTTCAACAAGCAATATTACGTAACACGACAGTCTCTACAGTAAATAAGAAATTTTATAATATTAAACCATGGATTACTCCGGGACTAATTCGGTGTATAAGACACAGAGATAAACTACATAAGAAAACTAAAAGATACCCTGATAATCTAATAATTGAAACCACTTATAAAAGATACAGGAATTTTTGCAACAATCTCCTAAAGAATTTAAAAAATAATTACGATAAAACTGAATTAAATAAAGCAGGTAAAAATACCAAGCAACTTTGGAAACATATTAAAAACGTCACTAACATGTCTAAACAGCGTGAATCAAATTCGAGTTTATTGCTGGCTAATCCTTCACCACTCTTATCAGCTAACAATGTAAATAACTTTTTTGTAAATGTTGGGAAAACTCTTGCCGATCAGATTCCAAAATACTGCGACCAGCCATATTTAAAAAAATCAAGCAATAGCTGTAACTCGAAATCTTTCGCCATGTTGGATACTGATGAAGATGAAATATCTCGATTAATTTCTGGGTTAAAAGACGACTGTGCAGTTGGATGGGATAATATAAGCAATAAGATCCTTAAACTCTATAAGCATATTTTGGTACCTCCCTTAACGCATATATTTCGCATCTGTCTTTCCGAAGGAATTTTCCCTAGTTGTCTAAAAAAGGCAATTGTTATCCCTATCTTTAAATCTGGAAGTAAAGACGTAGTTAATAATTATAGACCAATATCCTTACTCCCCTCAATTTCAAAAATACTAGAGAAAATTATAAACAGTAGACTAGTTAATTACCTAGAAAAGAACAACATCTTATCCCCTGCGCAATTTGGTTTTAGAGCCAAACTGTCGACAGCCGATGCGGTGCATAGTCTAACTAGTTATATTTCAGAAGAACTTGGCAAAGGAAACCAGACCCTGGGAGTCTTTCTCGATTTAGCCAAGGCATTCGACACGGTATCTGTTTCTATCCTCCTGAACAAATTAGAGGTCATAGGAATAAGGGGAACGCCGCTGAAACTTTTTACTGACTATTTAGACCACCGGTACCAATGTGTTAAAATAGATAATATTACGAGCGATGACCAGAAAAATACTGGTTTTGGTGTTCCACAGGGGAGTATTTTGGGCCCCACCCTCTTCCTTATTTATATTAACGACTTGTGTAATCTAAATATTAAGGAAGGTAAAATAATATCATATGCCGACGACACGGCGTTAATATTTAGCGCTAAAACCAGTAGTGAATTGTTCGAAATCGCTCAACTAGGTTTTAATACTGTGACTAATTGGCTTCAAAGCAATTTACTAACATTAAATGCCGACAAAACAAAATATATTCACTTCTCCATGCGCAAGCCTCTACTTAACATTACTAACCCTCATCTATATGCCCATCAATGTGGAAACCGTACAATCACCATGTGTAATTGTCCCTTTATCCACAAAACGAGCAACATAAAATATCTGGGGATAATAATGGACGACACACTCTCTTTTAAAAAACATATTGGAAGCCTAGTGAAAAGAGTCCGCAAACTAATATATGTTTTTAAAAAATTGCGAACCTTAGCAGATTCAAAATTAATCACACAAATTTATTTGGCCCTATGTCAATCTATAATTCAATACTGCATCACTTCTTGGGGTGGCGCACCAAAAACTAATTTGCTTCCTCTTGAAAGAGCTCAGAGAGCTATTTTGAAGGTAGCAAACTTCCATCCCTTCTTTTTTCCTACAGATCTGCTATATAAATCCTGCAATGTACTAACGGTCCGCCAGCTTTTCATTATGCACTTAGTATTAAAACAGCACACCATGCTTGCCTACAATGCCGACAACACTAACAAGAGACGGAATGATCTGGTATGCATGTCTAATGCAGCCTCAAAACATGTCTTTGTAGAAAGATTTATAATATTCTTAGGTCCATTCTTGTACAATAGATTAAATAGAAAACTAAGTATCTATAAACTAAATTATTATAGCTGTAAAAAAATTATACTTAATTATTTACTAACAAACAATTATGCACAGACAGAAGACCTACTTATAGTCTGCAAATAAAACTGCAAACACGCTATTTCACTTTTGTTTACCTAAGTTTTAATTTAGTTTTTACGTTTTATGCATTGTTAATTTATTATATTGAGTATGTATGCACTTCTTAGCCTGAAGCACAGGTTCAACCTAGTTCAGGCAACTTAGCAACTGTGCGCTATTTTTAATTGTTAAGGTTAATGTAAAACGTGTTCCCTTTTTATAAATAAACGATTTATTATTATTATTAGTTTACTGCACTAGCGTCACCTCGCCTTTGCCACGGCAAAGACACAAACTATTCGTCTCTGAATATTTTGTATGTGTGTTCCGTGGAAACTCGTGGTCATGCGTATTTTTATGTGTGTGCGTTCCTATAGCTACGTGGGCTTTGCTGACACACAATGACAAAAATCACGCACACAACTGCACGAAAAGCCAGTGTCTTGTTCTAGTTGTTCTTTAAAGCTAACACGAAAAATTACGATCCTAACCGAACATTTCCGACGAAAGTTTGCTATGCAATGCGAATATTTTAAGAAGTAACATTGTTTCATTGAATTTTATATATTTAGATGGCCATCACTTTTTTGTCGTATTAATTTTCCTTTTTACTACGTAATTTCAATAGTCAATAGTAGCCATTATTGTTTGATGTGTGTTGTGTTTGTGACTTACGCTATCAGATATTTAGGATTTTAACATTGTGATTAGAGTGAAAAATGGATAATATTGTCTGTGAAAGTTGTTCAGATGGTGTGTGTATTGATAAAATAAAATATGACGCGTTTTCAAAACTATCTTTTAGTGAAAAAAAACAAGTTATCGAGATAGGTCGTCCTACACCGGATTTGCAATTAATACAAACTAAAGGTTATGTCAATCGTAAATTCAATACAAAACAATATGATTCATATCATTGGCTGACAGGTTGCATACACAGTAATCGGTTATTTTGTTTCGTTTGTCTACTATTTTCAAATAATAAAACCGTCTGGAACGACATCGGTTACGCTGATATTCATAATTTTCCTACCGCCGCGAGAAAACATGAACAATCTGAAAAACACTTAGAATCTTCCCTTAAATATCACACCTTTGGAAAAAATCGTATAGAGACGCGTTTAAACTCTCAGATACAAATCGACATCGATAGACATAACGCGAAAGTCGATCGGAACCGAAATATTTTTCAGCGACTTATTGACATTGTTTGCTTTTTGGGGAAACAAGAGCTCGCGAAATACGACGGAGTGTTGGAAAACCATTTACAAAATTGCACTAGCTCATTTACGGGTTTATCAAATCGTATTCAAAATGACCTGATCTCTAGTGTAGCGTCTGTAATGATCGAAACAATAAAACAACAAATCGCTTCCACTGATTTTGTAGCTGTGATGGTCGATGAAACACCAGACGTAAGTGGCAAAGAGCAACTAGTACTGGTTTTAAGATATTTTCATAAGTCAGAAGTTTTTGATCGATTTATAAAATATATTGACGTAAGTTTCAACCGTACCGCGAAAACTTTAAGTGCCATCATACTGCAGACTTTATCAGAATTTAACTGTTTGACGAAATTAGTAGCTCAGACGTAAGACGGTGCAGCTGTCGTGTCATCTGAACGGAACGGCGTTCAGTCGCTGGTTCGCCAGCAATGTCCTCTTGCTGAATACGTTTGGTGTTCCGCCCATGTCCTTAATTTGGTACTTTCCAAATCGTGCGAACGTATCCCGGAAACTTAAAACGTTTTTTCAATCTCATAAAAACATTAGCCAATTTCTTTAATAATAGTACCAACAGGCAAAACCACTATAATAAAATGGCTGATATGAAAAAATTGCCTCGCGTTGCTGACACTCGATGGACTTACAATTCGCGTACTGTAAATGTAATTCTCAATTTTTATTTAAATTTAATTGATTTATTTGAGGATATGGCTGAAAACGAAGACTCTTGGGATGGTGAGACATTAAGTCAAGTTTCGTATTTGTTACACAATTTAAAAGACTTTCAATTCCAGTTTTTACTTCATGTGTTTAACGAAATATTCTCAGAAACTGATGTGCTTTACGAAATTATGCAAAAAAAGACATCAGATGTGACTTATTGCATTAAAAAAATTAGGGACTGAATGAGGTTTGAATTAATTTTTGAAGGCGTAAAAATAATCACAGGTCCGCCAAAACAAAAACGTAATGTTGTGGACGCGAAAACCAATTTTAAGCGGATTTTTATTGAAAATATAGACAATATATCCATCGAATGTCGCGACCGATATAACCGATATAAAAATCTGAAAGAGTTAAAAATTTTTGGACTATTTTCATGCGAAAATTTCAATAAATATAATGACAATTTTCCGGTTGAATTAGTATCGCAATTCGTAAATGTTTATAAATTATACGACTTTAACTTAGACCGCCTTATCAATGAGCTCAAATGTATTTATAAATCTGCCGAATACAAAAACCTTAGTATTTACAAAATTATAGAACATTTTTACGAAAATAACATAAATACAGTTTTTCCCGAAGTACTGCGTTTGGCAAAATTAATTGTTACAGTTCCCGCGAGCAGTGCTTCAACCGAAAGGTCATTCTCGTCGCTAAAACGTATACACACCTACTTAAGAAATACACAAGGCCAGCAACGACTTACAGATCTTTCCACGATTTCAATAGAAAAAAACCTTCTTACGGAAATAAAACGCCTTCCCAACTTTTACGATTCCATATTGCAGATATTCTTACAGAAAGATAGGCGAGTAGATTTAATATACAAATAAAACAATCCTATATACTTAGTATACTCACACCACCATCTTTTCAATGATTTTATTAAAATTTTGCAAATCACACAAACATTACAAAACATCAAACAAACGCGCCGAAAGGCCACTTCGAATATCCGTAAATTGATATGTCTATAAAATCAGTCAATCTATGGATATTTGAGTTGGCATTTGGCAATTACCTACATCATCAATCGACAAGACGACGAACCAAAACCAACGTGTAGTATTTTTGGTGAGTACAATTTTCTGCCTACCCTGTTTTAAAACTGTGTGCACGCCACATAATATATAATATAATAATAATGGGCTAGAGGTGCGATGACAGTAGTTTTTTTTGTTTGATTGTCGGACCCAGGAGCACTGTCATTGTTGTGTTGGGACATAAGGCAGTTTCATCAGGCAAGAAGAATGTGTGCGGGCAGGTAATATTTGGACTATAATTATCGGCAAGAGATGCTTGGGTTTCAAAGATTGTTGTTAGAATTTGGTCAGCCAGATGCCTAATGAAGTGAAATAGAAAAACAATTACTACAACAATTACTGTACACACATGAAACAAAACATCATCATATCAGCGACCACGAAAACCATGAACATGACGACAATCATGATGGTTTGGAAATTATGTAGCCGCCATCTTGGATTCTAATTTAAAGGTGGTAAATCAAAACATTGTAGTAACTAGTTTCAAAGACGCGTACCCAGTCTAATAGAATTACAATAGAAAATCAGAAAAAGCAATAACTTTATTAGCATCGCGTGATAAAAAGATCACAATGTAAATTTTTCGCTGACCTACTGTAAAAGCACATGTAGTTTTTAAAAGACCAAAACATTGGAATCATTTGATGATCAATAAATTTTTGAAGCGCAGTTTAATATTTCCCAAAAACGTAACACGCCAACTGCTAAACCTCCTCCTTTTTTAAGTCGATCAAAAACAAAGTCGCTTTTTAAGTCGATCAAGAAAATCGCGGACACGCAGACAGACAAGACGTCTGTCTGCGTGTCCGCGATTTTCTTCTAAACTGCGCATTACTTAGAGAATTTATTCTGGAAGGCTTATGTGCGTATACTAATTAATATTAAACTTAGAAATCTCAAAGTTTTGACAACATGCGAAGAAGGGGCGAGTTGCTAGCTAGTGAATTAATTAAAAAAACTGCAGCCCCTGATCGTGGCGCCCGCGCCCGCATGCTGCACCGCACTTCTGGCACACCTAACCAATCCTCGCAGCTTCCGCCCGCCGAGTTACTCAACCATTCTTGTTAGTCGTCATTAGATGCGCTAGCCTTGGCCCGGCTGTCACTTTTTCTAATAAGCAGAAACTGTAGAGTGCCACCTTTATACGATCCCTTTGAACTCTTTATGCTTTGCTCACAGTTAGGTACGCACCTTACATCTTTACCTGACTGCGCGACAACAACGACATTGTTAGGTTTTTCATGTATCTATGTATCTTTTTATGTGGGATTCTGTATTTACTCATTTTACTCGTATACCCTCGAAGCATTCTAACGGGCTGGGTGGATATTATGAAGTGTCAATCGACTCGTCGGGGTCGCGCGATGATTATAGGGTACTATAAATCATTGAGTCGACGACGACGAGACGAGTCTTTAGGTTTTGTTCTTATACAGTTGAAATGGCAAGTTTTAGAGGCAAATAAGAACTGTCTTGAAAAAAAAAAAAAAAAAAGTACCGTAACCACGTGGGATCTGAAGCGTTCCAGGCAGACCTAGAGAACCGATTTGCTCCCGTTATAACCACAAAAAGCGTTGACCAAAAGCTCCACCAAATGGGATATCCTAATTGAGGAAGGTACGCGATTTTGCAAAATCGAGACGGCTCTTCAACAGCCAAAAAAATGGAAAAGCCCCTGTTGAGGACAGGAATACGACAGAGCTCCTGAAAGCGAGAGGAAGTCCTTTGCTGAAAGAGCTTCGGGAGCTCTTTAACTCTGTCCTGTTCTCTTTAGGAGAACTCCAGAAGCGTGGCGAAGGTGCGTAGTCGTTCTTTTCTTTAAAAAGGGAAGACCAACACGTTACCCCGGGACCGATTGATGTCAATGGCGGTATTCTCAAGGTTGTTCAAGAATACGTTTATCTCGGGTAAACTCTGCAGTTTGGTAAGGACAACTTTGAGAGGGAGTATTCCATAGAGCCTAAAGACCAAGGTCTTCAATCAGTGCGTCGTGCCAGTTATGACTTACGGAGCCGAAACGTGGACAGTCACGGTACGGCTGATCCATAAATTCAAGGTACCTCAGCGAGCTATGGAACGGGCTATGCTGATGCTTGAAGTCTCTCTGAGGGATCGAATCCACAACGAGGTGATCCGGCAGACATCCATGGTCGTCGACATAGCTCACAGAATAAGCAAGCTGAAGTGGCAACGGGCTGACCATTGTTACGTTGTTTTTTTTTTGTACCTACCAAGGGTTGATATAACACGGCTTCGTTGCTAATAGGAAAAAAAGCATTTACCTGAAAACATAAATTGACTTTGGCCTGCATTTGATTGAAGAACTCATTCCTTCAACTGTATTTCGTCACGGGAATATTTAGTTGTCACTTTCTCATAATCAATCACTTTTATAAACCTATTAAACAAGTTTGCACAATAAATTAGATCAAATAATATATGGTAATCAAATGGTCTGTTTACACTCGAAATGTCACTCAGTCGAACGTCAGTTCTGACAGTTAAAGGCACAGACTATTATAGTTACAGGTTACATCTGGTGGTCGCCGATTCACAGTTGTAGTTTAGTCGATATTTTAATAAATTTATCGCTAACCATCGAAATAATATCGTAGGTATGGAGCAATCCCTAATAATTTTCAGCTTTCAGTAAAACTGAAACTGTCACAATAAACTGAATAACCTAATACTTAATTATTTTTTTTCTATATACTTTTTTCTAGAAATTTCGTTGTCAAATAAATCCCATTTGTAATCTGTGCAATGTATTTGATATAGTGTGACAGGTTATAAATTCTAGTTTTCCCGAATGAATATTCTGGGAGAATTATTTCAATTAGGACAAGTTTCGATGTTGGAAGTCACTAATAATTTGTTTGTTGGTCTGGATCATGAAGATTCCTATTGTTTCAGCATTTAAGCGTCACGTTAAGCAGTGGTTAGTGATTTTCAAGAATTGAGTGTCTTGGTGTGGTGCTTCATCTTATCATTTTACCCGGAATAGGGGAGATTTTCGGAATGCGCCGTCTAGTTCCGGTTTGTGATCGATGACAGGGTTATTGAAGATGTTGGCGTCTATTGACCATTAATCACGCTTGATTGACAATACAAATCTTATTCAATGTTTTAAAAGGTAAGGATTTTGTTGTAATGGTGTTAAGAAGTAGTTCTGTGGGCCCTTAACTGGTTGTTAAAAGGATATTGTCATGACTAATGGACATTTATTACAGGATTCCAAATTGCGTTTACGCAGACGACAAATCTTCAGCTAGCCGCGGGAGTCTGCAGTTTCCTGAATAAATCGTGAGTGTTTCGCCGCTAACTATTTGTCATATATTCCTCCGTGTTTACTTCGGTATTAAATTATTGTTCAAGGCAACAAGCCTTTGTAGTGGAGTTGATGAACGCCACGTGGGTAATCCTTATTCCTATTTGAAGGTCATGTTAACCGGCTAATGTTTTAACCTTCTAGATTTGAAAGCTCGGTCATCTCTAGGAAAATAAATTAGTTTCCCCTTATATTATTCGGTCTCCGTATTGTCATTCGGCACCTCAAGAGACTCGTCTCGCCGCCAGGATCTAGAGGAGCCTCTGGGGCCTGGACGCGAAACCTGTTCCTCGAGTTCGCTCGAAGCCTCTTGCGGAGACGACTGTGCGGCTGTTGGAGTCCGTCTAGCGATAGCGCAGGCGAGCCGGTTTTTTTTTATCCCTTATATTATTATTTTTTATTACTTTCAATACGATTTCTGTAAGAACCTGTTGGATAGTATAGTCCGGTTCTCAACCTTGGAAACCGGTCTTCAACTTATTTTGAATTAAGGATCTCGAGTTCGACATGCAACGTTCATCCAGAAGTATAATGGACACCTTCGTCGGCTCTGGGATCCGGGACTCTTAAGGTTCCTGGCGCCCATTTACTAATAAATAACATTTAAATAACTGGAAGGTTATACCTTAAATTTGAAATTTATATTATTGAATTTAAATGTTTAATAAATAAATAAATCATTTTATTTTCAGGCATTGTAAACATAATTACATACATTTCACCTATAGTGACTACATGTCATAAATAAATAAGGATAAGGTATTCAAATTAAAATTAAGGTATAAAGTTAAAGTTATTTAGTTCTTAAAGGTTACAAATATATTTCTTAAATTATAATTAAATTATGCGTTATAAAATTACAAAATTATTATTAATTAAATTAATTTGTCACTTGGTTACATCATAGTCAACGCTCAGATTGAACAATTCGGTTCTAGTCACGAAAATTGTGCGGAATACAGTATTTACAATATTATTTTTACATTTCAACAATCGTGTTCGAAATGAAGCTCTCGCCCTTCTTAGCACGAAAAAGAAGTCACCCACTCGGTTTTCAAAGAACATACCAGACGCGCTACACTGCCAACGGAGGTTAAACATGGCCCGAAACGCATTGTTGTACTGTACACGAAGGGAGTTGTAAGCTCTCTTCGTGTACTGGTACCAAAGTTGGCTGGTGTAGAACGCCTGGCAGTAGGCCTCTAAAAGTGTTGCTTTTACTTGCTTGGAACAGTGAGCAAATCGTCTTGCAAGCATGTTGCTTCTACAAGCAATGCCCCTTCTTTGCCGCTCCAAATCATTTGTCATCCGTTAACTTTTCATTCAAAATATGTCCAAGATACTTAAAGGTGCTAACAATTTTCAATGTACAGTTATTTAAAGTGATGGGTAATACAGTCTCAGGACCCTTTCCGTATTTAAAGATCATAACTTCAGTTTTCTGAACATTATACATCAGCTGATGAGCAGCTGCATATCGCTCACAAATCCTCACGAGTAATCTAAGACCATTGGCCGAGGGGCTGAGCAGCACCATATCGTATGCATAGCTCAAATTGTTTACGCTTATACCGCCAACATTGCATCCGATTCTGGAGCGGCTCAACTCCTCGATCAACTCGTTGACATATAAATTAAATAAAACTGGAGACGTTACTCCCCCCTGTCTTACACCACAGGTAAGTCTGTAGGGTCTAGATTTCTAGAACAACCACTGCCCCATCTAACTTGGTTAACTTGATTGTCGTACCTTTATTCCTGTACATTTACAATATCCCGGGGGACCTCAGTATCGCGCATTTTATCCCATAATATATCGTAATTAATTGTATCGAAGGCTCCACTTAAATCCAAAAAACACGCAAACACAGGTCTTTCGCGACACATATTTATGAACAGTATTTTTAAGAGCAAATATAGCTAAATCGCTTGACATGTGTTTTCGGAAACCGAACTGCGCATCACTTAACGGAATGTTATTTTCGTTCAAATGTTGAGAAATGTGGCGCTCAAATATCTTAGAAAGCACTGTTGCTAATGAGATTGGCCGATAATTAGACAGACTAGATGAGTCTCCAGTTCTATTCTTTATAATAGGTATCACTGTAGTCTTCATAAAATTATGCGGTAAATAATTGTGATCAATACAAGCGTTAAAAAATGTTGCAACCCTATTAAATAACAATGGTCCCGCAAACAAGATGTGCTCAAGGCTGAGCCCATCGTGGCACGGTGACTTGCCCCGTTGCATGCCTTTAGCACACGTGAAAACATCTTCTGCTGAGACATGCAATCGACTGGTGTCGCGCGGCTGGCAGTTCGACCGTGACCCGAGACTCGAGCCATCACGGGCCTAACTCGGCCTATTACATGGTGTCGGCGGATTAAACTTCTTCATAAACAAGTCAGCAATTTCCTTGTGATCCTGACTTCCTTCTACAGACACTGGCATACTAGGCTTAAGTTTTAATTTATTAGTTTCTTTTCAGAATTTAACAAAGTCTTTGTTATGTGTGTGGCTAAAATATCCATCTTTATTTTGTTTTCATTTATTTGGCACCATTTCAACTTATTTTTAAATTGTTTACGGGTCAATAACATATCTTCATACAATTTACCCTGCCTAGGGCACCCATAAAGGTTCCATATCTGAAAACATGCCCTAGCAATTTCATGAAGGCTAATAAAACGGTACAGTACTGGGTTTATCTCCAACTCCCCACGACCCTAGCTCTTTCTGCTGAAATTTTAGCTCGCTGGCAATATTAAGATATAGCTATAGACACCTACCTAATTTATTAATGATAAGGTAAATTAGTTCTTTAAGGTTCACCGTTTATTGCCTTAGATTTATTTTTTATAAATATACGGTGTTTGATGTACCTAGTGAAGGATCAGTGCAGGTTCACTCAAATAAAATACGGATTGTTCAGAAATATTTGGATTTAATCCGTACAGTACCTAGACAGAGAATAGTAGGTCTGTAGACAACGCCTCAGCGTATGGGGTATGAGATAGCGATAGTTCGACATAAGTACATTACTGCAGGTACGTGCAATTAATATTGCCATACTTAGACTTTTACCCCAATCGTGTGGGTAAAATGGTACTTATTGAGTACTTTGATTGTACTACGTCTACGATTTTTTGATGTTATATTTATTTATTTATATATACTTTATTGTACACCACAAAAATACATAGCATAAAAAATACATGGCACACTACAAAATATACAATGGGCGGCCTTATCGCATTACTGCGATCTCGTCCAGGCATCCTTAGAATGGACAGTGATTTTCCTTGACATAAAATGGGACTGTCGTTGGTGCAAACATAATGTATACAATAAACTAAAATAGATACACAAATATATACATATCCATAATTATAGATACATAAATACATACATACTATATATACAAGCAACGAAAAATAAAAGAAGACTGTAGATGATTGCAGTTAGGACAATAAGATCACAACGACAAGTAGTGGTCCTTTACAAGTCCTTTGAACACCTGTAACGACTGCGCGCGTTTTATTTCAACTGGCAATGCATTCCACAAACGAGCGGCCTGGGCAGTAAAGGATTTATCAAGGAAAGTATATTTTACTTGATCTGGTGATAAGCCTAAAATAAAAACAGGAACGAATGCAACTAGCTTCAAAATGTCGTGAGCAGATTCGGGAGTGACGACTTGGATGCCAGTTAACTCGGCCCGTACACTAAGTCCACTTATTTCTTAAAAATGGTTCTTTCGAAACACAAAAATTAAAAATGAAATACGCTCAGTGATAAAAACAAATAACTGCTGGTATCCCCGTTATGGTATTATCCGACTATTGACCAAAGACACGAAGTAACATAGATAACCGCCTATCATAAAATGCTTCACACTTTGGTCGGTTAATACGAAAAACAAGTTAGGATTTAATCGTCTTTTTAGATGAAATTATCACAATGTTTTGCTTATTATTGACACAAAATAGTTTTAAAGTACAATATTTTGTTAATTTACTTGCTGTAATAGGTATAAAATGCTACTTACCGATGAAAGGTTATGTTTGGTTGATTTCGTTCACTACGACTTTTACAGCCGATTACACAGTAACTCACCATCATTACACACTAAATATTACCTTTTGGAATATCAATAAAGTCAGAAATTACACAAAGTATGCGTTTCACAGTTTTTTTATCAACGAAAATATTTTAACACCAAACAAACAAATTGTGTTTGGCATCGATCACATCGATGCCAAACACAATTTGAGACTGGTCATCTCTTAACTGCCAGGGCTTACCCTGGCAGTTAAGAGATGACCAGTCTCAACCGATGGCGCCCGTTCACGAACATGACGCGTGGATCAGCACCACTCTTTTTTTTTTTTTTTTTTTTTCTCGCTGAGAAATGCTTTATGCATCCCCGTCTCGCGGGGGACCGAGACGGGGTATGTGGGACTCCCTGTCGGAAGGACAGTATACCCACTAAAACTCAGCGGTGTTCCTGCAAACGCCGTACTGGGAGGGCTATGGGAAATTAATACTTCCACGGCCCTCCCGGCGCACGCCCGCCAAGATGGTATGGCGGGCCCCGCATGCCCCCCAGGTTGGGGGGCTACGGGAATGGCCGGGAACACCTGGCCATTCCCGTCCCACAAGGTGGAGGCCTGTGCAAAACAGGCAACGGAGCCCCCGCAGCCCCCGCGTTGGGGGAGCTACGGCCGCAGAGGATAGGGAGAGCGGCAACGAAACACCGAACACTCCTCTTCCCCTGCGGCCCCGCCGCGTCCGCCATCTAACGGTGGCGGCCCCGTCAAGGCCGCGGAAGGAAGGGAGAGCCCCTCCCGCCGCGGCCTCTATCCTCAGCCGCAATGTCTCCCTCACGGGGGACATCGCGGCCCGCCTCAGGTAGGTCGCGATGTCGCAGGCACCGCAACCTACCTGTGGGCCGCCACGTCGGGCTAAACCGCACAGCCCGGACGAGCGGCCCCCGCCTGGGTCCCTCTTAGCTTCACCGTGGCCCGCCCAGCCACGGCTACTGAGCCCCCCCGCCTCGACAATGCGGGAACCCACTGGGGGGGGGATCAGCACCACCCAGCTCAACCGTTTCGTAAGGAACCGAATGATCCAACACACGCGCCACCACCAGTGAGACATTTAAGTGAGCATGACATATTCTCAACTGCCATGCTCTTTCAAGTCAACATCAAAATATCATAAAAAACGGATCCATGGTTCTTACATTTACAAAATTTAAAAAAATGCTTCTAAATTATACAAACCTATAGTTTGCAATTTATTTAAGAGATGAGAGAGAAAAAAAAATTACTACCAATCATGAAGAGGTATTTAATACTGAAGTATTAAAAATTAATCTTGGTTGAATAAAATAAACACTTAACTACTGATAAACACTAACTAGCAACCGTTGGCAACGTTTGGTAAAACAAAATGGCTGACACCAAATTCATAGTTTTGACTGACACGTGGTGTTGGGTGTTGCGATTTGAAAATAATAAAAAAACTCGAAAAACCGGAAACGTGAAAAAAAATTCCGGTTTTTTAAATAATTTCCAATATTCCGAAAAGCCGGGTATTCGGTTTTCGGTGAAACCGGTTTGCATTCCCTACCGGATAGCCTAAGCGTCGTGTCGTCAAGTCTCTTGTCTAGTCCATATTTTAAGACAACAACTTAGCAAATCTCATCGTCCTTTACTAATCAAATACCCTCATTAACAATGATTCAGAGATATTTAATAATTAACTCATATTATTATTAATTTCCAATCATTACTACTTTTTTTTTTTCTTCAATTTTTAGTTAAGTATAGTAACCATATATTAGGCTTTGATCCTAATCTGAACTAGTAACTAATCAGTTTTATTCATCGCCACTATTATCAATTTCACTACCGTCACTGGATATATTTGTATAATTTAGCCAGGGGTGTATCTTATCCACTGTTACAACATTTTCATACTTTTTATTGCCTCTCCTAGTAAGGGGTGTGTCTTCAATCAAAAACCTGTCATTTTCTAGAATTTTTGTTGTCCTATATGGGCCATGAAACTTGGATATAAGCTTCTTTGATTTACCTGCATGTTCTTTATCTATTATTGTTCTTTCAACCCTAACCAGGTCACCGATATTATATAACGTCACCCTTTTTCTTTGCTTATCAAATGTCTTCTTTGAATCAGACTGCTGTTTTTCTATTCTAGACTTAGCTTCTGTCCTTATCTTTACTAACTCATTATCACTAACACGACATATAACTTCATTTAAAACCTCATTTATTATATTTTCTGATGAATTTAAGACTTTAAAACCAAATAGTAGTTCTGATGGGCTTTTCTCCGTTGCTTTATTCATTGTTGTGTTTATACCTAGCTTGGATGGCACCGACATGTTCATCCCAGGTGTTATCACCTTTATCGTGGCAGTTCGTGCTCAAAACGTCTAATATGGTTCTATTATAACGTTCTATTTGTCCGTTCGCTCTTGGAGTAGCCACTGCATTAAGTATATGTTTAACATTTGTACTCTCCATGAAAGATTTAAATTTTGAGCTTGTAAAACAAGTACCCCGATCAGTGATAAGACGTGTTAGAGTACCAAAAGTGCTAAAATGGTCTCTACAAATTCTAATGGCTGTGGTACTTTTTGTGTCCCGTACTGCACTTATGCTTATAAATTTTGTAAAAGAGTCAATAATCGCAAGAATATAAGTGTTGCCTCTCCTAGAGGTGCACGACTGAGAACATCTACATGTGCCATACGAGCTCCCGGCCTATATTCAATATCACAGTCGTACTCCTGGAACTGCACCCACCACTGAGATATCCTCGCGTTTGGTAAGTGTCGTGCATAGCGCATTGCAGTCGGTTATGATCTTAAATTTTAATCCCAGTAACTAAACACGAAAACGTTTCAGTGAGGCTATCACTGCTAACGTTTCCAGTTCAAACGAATGTAGATTTTGTTCATCTTGAGTTGTTTTCCGACTGTAATACGCCACGGGTCTAAACATTCCGTCGCTATGTCTTTGTATTAAAATGCCAGCTATCCCTAACTTAGATGCATCGGTGTGTAATTCCGTTTCAAATCTCGAATCGTACAAGGCCAAAATAGGACGTTCAACCAGTTTTTGTTTCAGCGTATTAAAGGCTTTCGAATGTTCCTCATTTCATTTCCATGTGAAGTTGGACCTGAGGAGGTCAGTTAGAGGGCGCGCGATCAGAACAAAATCATTTACGAAACGCCGGAAGAAACTGGCGAATCCAATGAAACGTCTGACGTCATGTACATTCTTGAGTACGGGGAAACTTGAAACAGCTAACGTCTTACTTGACCCCGGTCTTATGCCTTGACCACTTACTTGAAATCCCAAAAAGTCTATTTCTCTATAGAAGAAGTAACATTTCTTAAGTTTTAATGTTAACCCGGCCTCATGGAGTAGTTTAAGTACTATCTCTAACCGTTCAAGACCCTCTTCAAATGATCTAGCAAGAATTAAAACGTCATCCATGAATATAATGGCAAAGTCAACTTTTGACTTTACCAGTATCTTATTCATAGTCCTTTGGAATACTGATGGAGCATTTGCCAAACCGAACGGCATCCGTTTAAATTGATATTGGCCGTCCGGTGTGACAAACGCCGTCTTGTCCTGGGAGCTTTCTACAATAGGCAACTGATAATAGCCTGATGCACAATCAAGTGTGATAAAGAGTGAATGCCCACCTAGCATATCCAGCTGGTCGTCGATCAATGGTAACGGGTAATGTTCTTTCTTTGTTTTATTATTAAGAGCGCGATAATCCACGAATAGTCTTTTTTCGCCAGACTTTTTCTTTACAAGCAGTATAGGGCTGGCGTACTGAGAATTAGATTTGCAAACAATATCAGCGTCTATCATTTCCTGTACCATTGATCGTACCAGCTCACGCTCAGGGTATGAAAGTCTGTACGGACGATATACGACTGGTTTAGTATCAGTTAATTCAATCTCCATCTTTACGATGTTAGTAAATCCCAAATCATTCAAATTATTCGAAAAACACTCCTTGTATTTATTTAATAGGCTTTTTAATTGATCTACTTGATTACTGGTTAAATTCGAGTCATTGAATTCTGAGTAAAAATTACTAGCATTGATATTCAAAAGTTTTACATCAAAATAACCGTCAGTTTTAAAAGCGCGAGTTATTAATGATTCCTTTTTAAGTAAAACTACCTTGTCAGATATATTTTGAATCAATAAACGACCACGACCATTATCTAGTTCATACTCTCCTGGTAAAAGGTAAAACTCATGCTCAGACTTTCCACGAAGTGAACCGCGCACATACACAGTTCCTGAATAATCGCCTGTGCAACTAACTTCAACTAAGCACATTTCCTTAGCCCGTATTGACGTGTCCGAAACTAATTCAAGATGTAATTTGTTTGTAAGTTCCCGCTTAAATATCAAAGAATCGTAAGTTTTCGTTATGATAATACCAGGCCTTTCAATAAAACTGAGTCCGATTAATACAGGGTATTTAATAATATTGTCGTCCACCACCAAGGCTTCTACTTTTTCCATGATATCTTGTATCTGTGTAGTGACAGTAGCGAGCCCCAAAGGTAACACTATGTTGTTACCAATACCTCTCATCGTAGGAAGATCAGGGTTATTTGACCAACTAATTCCTAGTTTTCTAGCATCACTACAACGAACAACAATAAAACATTGACTGCCTAGATCTACATAACCTACGACCGATTGTCCGTTAAGCATCAACTGCATAATATACTTACAATCGTTTCTGGCGGTGCTCTCGGCGTCTATGCGTAAAATATTCTTTTGACCCACTTTATCAGTATCAGTATTATCGGAGGGTAGTTTTGGACAATTTAACGTAGTATGTCCAAGTTTATTACATATATTGCACTTAAGTATTTTTTTAGTACATTTAAAACTAAAATGTCCTGGTTCGTTACAGTTGTAACATACAATAGAATGACTACTACTTTTAGCCTTTGCGTCATTGCTGGAGGGTTTTGCGTTCGATAAAGCGTTAGGCCTCTTATCCCCCTAAGGACGCGATCTATCTGTTTCACGCGGTTGTTGTTTGATAGACTGAAAATATTCTAATACTTGTTCCGGTTCCTGACACTTCAATGCCTTCGCGCCTAATCTTAATGAACGATCTTCGATTCCGTACAATAAACAGTCAACTGCCCTTTTACCTATGATATTACACCGGTTCAACAAAATGATTTTTTCAAAATAATATAATTCTAGTGACTCATTATATTTTACGCGTTTAGATAACATTTCTGTGAGTAGCTTGGCATAATCGTCACTACTAGGGAATGATTCTAATAATTTTCGTTTCCATTCAGGCCACATAAAAAATGTATGTTTATTTGTATGTATATATTCTCGTAATATTTGTTTAGTTTTTAAGTGAATAGTTTATTTTTGATTCTATGTATTATTGTTTGTCTCCTTTGCTCTATCACACGCTGTCTACATCTCTGTATTTATTGTCCTATCTCAGGTATGCTGGAAGAGATTTCTTACGAAATAAGCATCACCTCTGTACCTATTTTTTCTGTTCTGATTTTCAATGTCTGTTTATATATGTGTGTACATAAATGGTTAAATAAAAAATAAAATAAATGACATAGTGGGTAGCGCTTGGTACCACGTTTTTGCAACGCCAACTAATTTAGGTAAAGCATAATGTATAACTTGATCATCGGCCCATCTATATAGTTTCGCACACTCATCGACTTTACTGAGCCACACTTGTATAGTTTGGTCTTAACCATCGGATCAAAGTCAGGTATGACGTTTCCTAACATTGGAAATTTATTACCTTCAGGACGAGTATTTACCAAGGTGTTCACTAATTTAGTCAACAATAAATTTGTCACATTGTCAGTACTATTATTGGAACGTCTTACCGGGGAAGATGAGCGCCTGTCATGATGCGAAGATCTCGAGCCGCTGGTGCTGCCGCGCGTACCCGCATTCCTGCTGTCCTTCCGGCGGCTACGGCGACTGCTTCCACTTCTACGGCGCCGCCCATGATGCTCACGGCGATTGCTTCGCCTGCTGCTGCTGTTTTCCTGACGGCGTCTGTGATGATCATGGTCACTGCTTTGGCTGCTGACAGTCTTACGTCGGTGACGACGATGCTCACAACGCTCCCGAGAATGGCTTCTTCGCATAGAAACGCTCGAGTCCGTTGCTGATTCATCTTCAGTTTTTGATCTGCGCCTGCGTCGTTTTGTTTTGTCTTTGCGATCGTGTCGTTTCCTTTTTCTTGAAGAAGATTTGCGACGATCCAAAGTCTCGGTAGGTGTCATAATTCCATCCTCCATTGTATTGCGTTAGAACAATCGAAAACGCACGTGTAGCAAAACTCGTGAGTTTTGGGCGTTTTGCTAGAAATATAGAGCTAGCCTGTCTAATCCCACTTCTGAGATGAAGGATCAGTGCAGGTTCACTCAAATAAAATACGGATTGTTCAGAAATATTAGGATTTAATCCGTACAGTTCGACCGTTGAGTATCGAATGAAAACAACTCATTTCAATATGGCTGGTAAGTTTGACAGTTGTCACATTGATGTCCACAGACATCAAAAGTGACACGTCGCGTCAAAGACAATAGATTAAAATGACACCAAATGTGAGAAATAACTCGACTAAATATTATTATGCTAACACTAGTATGTTGTTTCCTTATGTATCAATACCAAATCATCTGTCCTTTGGGCTTATGTTAAATAGCTAGAGGCAACAAATTTATAATTGTAACACCATATTAGAACATAGAACCGATGCCCGTTGGGGTAAACGTGTTCTTGAGTGGAGACCGCGAATCGGAAAACGTAAGGTAGGACGCCCTCAGGCTACGTGGAGCGACGATATTCGCAAGATGGCTGATAACAACTGGATGAGAGTCGCAGAAAATCGAGTTAAATGGAATGCAATAGGAGAGGCCTATGTCCAGCAGTGGATTACTGTAAGCTGATGATGAATAGACGGTTCCATAAATATAACACACTAAAAGGTTGAAGAACACCCACTTTTCAAGCAGTTTGATGCAGTTGGTGGCATTAAATCTGAGGTTGAACTAAAATAACTGCCACCAACTACATCAGTCTGCTGAGCTTGTTTTGAACTTTTTAATAGCAGATTTTATTCAGATTGATTTTTTACTTATGTAAATTAATTCAATATTAGCTACGGGTTTGTGACTTCACATCTGGAATATCAATCTTTGTCATTTTTTTATACATTGTTTCACAAATTACGTAGTTTTGTTTCGTTGGTTGGGCGTGCAGCGGTGCGGGCGCAGAGAGCAGCTCAGGCGGCGGCGCGGCGTTACAGTTTTAACGGGACCGCGCTGGCCCCGATACGCGCCACACGCCACCACAACGATGCTCACCAACAATACAACACATACATAATACAATCATAATGCCATGCTAAATACAAATCCGTCATTTGGTTAGTAAGAAGAACCTTTCGCGTCCGACCGTACAAGCTGGGTGTTGTTGCCGATGTTCGGGTGCAGGCGGTGCAGTGCTGCTCCCACACTCCGCAGTCAAGCTCTGCAATGGCCATAGCCTGTGATTCAGCTAGCATACATAGTTAGCAAGCACTGCAGACGCAACGGCGCGGCGCCCTGATTGCATATCAGTGTGGGATCGATTCTATTCTATGTCAGATAATAATGTTCTTGTGTGCAAACGATACATTCAAATTCCGAGGACTCAGTCACACGGGCCCTCTGGGTGTTCGTTGCAGCGTGATTACGTGATAGCTGATAGCCCGCTGATTTACAGTCATTTTCACTGCTACCCTACAGGGACGGTACAGTCCGTAAAATAGGCACACACCCACATTTTTCAAATATAATAAATAGCGCTATTTAATCTGTTACCTACCAATGCCGACAACACTAACAAGAGACGGAATGATCTAGTATGTATGTCTAATGCAGCCTCAAAACAGGTCCTTGTGGAAAGATTTATAACATTCTTAGGTCCATTCCTGTACAATAGATTAAATAGAAAACTAAGTATCTATAAACTAAATAACGATAGCTTTAAAAAAATTATACCTACTTAATTATTTACTAAAGATAAAGATAATTTTATTTTGCAAATATGGATAAGATATGACGATGACAAAAAAAACATATAATAGTACAGCCATATTTTACCACGTAGGCATGCAAAAGATTTAACATCGACTTATAATATAACTAACCAACAATTGTGCACAGACAGAAGACCTACTTATTGTCTGCAAATAAAACTGCTAACATGCTATTTTACTTCTATTTATAAGAGATATCTCTTATAAATAGAAGTAAAATAGCATGATAGCATGTTATATATTATAGAGAAAGATCAAGAAAAAGCATTGCCTGAATCTTTGACGACGGATTGATGATTTTGGTTATTTGTAGAAAAGAGTTCGCTGCTGCCAACTTTATGCCTAAGACAACTTTTTACTTTTTAAAAAGTAAGGGTCCAACAAGTCAATCTATCGCAATTCACAGCTGGACCTTGACCTCTCCTGAGCTACTTGCATGACATAAAATGATGTGCTTCACAAGCCCCTTGAGAAATTATGAATGTGGTTGCAGTTGGTTACTTAGAGCATCTGAACTGGTCTGGTACTGCCAGTGCACGTTTTTTTAAACAGTTATTTCTTTTACAGAAGTCTCACAAGTTTATGTTTATTATAGAATTAAGAGATTGTACGTGCACAACAGCTTAATCACACGCGAACCAAGCGACAAGTGATTAGCTCATCAACTACGAGTAATACTAACCACTCGAAAGTGGCGTCTCATCATGCCACCTGGTTGCGACGATCTAGCTTCATGACGTAAAAATGATTGCTGGGTGGTGAGGTGGTAAAGGGATAACATAAACCAGTTAATTAATTCGATATATAGATATGAAAAAATTTTCAACAAATTGCAAATTCGACCTTTGCCAACATTATCGACTATTTAATCGGCACCTTTAAACATTTATAAAACTTTTGTACCTCGTTGCATAGATGATTAAATGAAGATGTATTCCCCGTAATTTGTACGCTAAGTGTCATAGTAAAATTTTTAGATAAATGTTGTCAAGTTCGTGTAGGTAGATGATTTTTGAAAATCTATACTTATAATAAATCTGTAGAAGTGAAAATTCTGTACATTGAAAATATCCAAAAAATAAATGGCAGGGGGTGTTACTTGACCGACACCGAACCCAAAAATGTGATTAAAAAAATTTTTGTCTGTCTGTCTGTTTGTTCAGGCATCACGCAAAAACTACCGGTTCGATTACGATGAAACTTGGTATAATTATTCTTTAATATCCTGGGCACCACACTGGGTACTTTTTATCCCGGAAAAGTATATACAATAAAAAACAAACTTAATTTTGCGGTTCGATCCCTATACCCGATTACCACTGTCTGTACTGTACCAACCGCAAATACTAAGTTTGTCGTAGGTTGGGTCACCCGCAGTGGAGTTCATTTTTATTCCTTTTAGTTTTAAGAGATATTTAGGTTTATTTTTATATAAGTCGTAGGTATAGATTTTAATTTTAAAGTATAGGTAGTATATTTGATAGTGTACGTAGTGACCGTCGGTTATTTTATAATAGTGTTAGGTAGGTTTAGTCATTCGTATAGATATTAGTTTTTAGGGATTTTGCTTATGTATTGAGTTTAGATTAGTTATCATCAGAAATAGGATTATTTAGGTAGGTAGGTATTTAATTTTCTGTTATTGAGTTTTTTTTTTTAATTAGTTAGGTACTTAGGTAAAGATATCATATAGGTACCCTCTTAATCACCACTAATGAGACACAATTGGTTTTCTATTGTAATTAGCCACAAAGGGCCCGCGACATAGATGGCATTCTGGGGAAGCACATACATTTTATCGTGTTAGCACGTTCCTGTGGGTAAATTTCCGACATCCACGCGGGCGAAGCCGCGGGCAGAAGCTAGTAGTTAATAAACTTCTTACTTTAACTTTTAACTGTTTGATATTTTAGAAAATTTGGTTACATCAATAGTTGTGCTAAAGTATTAGGTAGCCAATGGAATAGCTATGACAGCCACTCAATTAGAGAATTTAGAGATAAGTGATATTTAGTGACGAATTCTGGGAAATTTTCAAAAAATCATAAAAATCGGTTTTTCTCGGATTCCATGATTTTTCGCCTAGGCTTTATGGGGTGCTTAATTGTTGCAAATGGGTCACACTATCACGCCCTGGAAGGAACACGTCGAGTTTCCCTGTCACCCTGTATATAATATATATATTTATATTATAGTAATAATATTTATGTGTATACTTATAACCTGTTTATGTATTTGTGTACCTAGTTTTAAGAGTTTTTAAAAAAATTATTATTGTCCCTCTCAAATTCTCAACCAACGCTCCTGCCATCTAATCTCTTCATCACCCTTGGTTGACTGGTAGAGAATTCCTAAGGCATTAAGTCCGCCTTTGTACCTTTTTGTCTGAAAAGTTTAAGTAAATAAATAAATAAATTATGGTCAAATCGGACACGATAGTGCTGGCATGTCGCTCAAGCGGGTGGAACGGGCGCGCACGCGACTCGCAGCAGTCGCAGCGAGAGCGCATACCTCTTGCGCAGCGGTGCTCACCCGCGGCCGCCCGCCTCGCCGCTCTGCAGCGACGAACAGCAGGCTCACTGCGACCGACTCACGCGTGTAACAACTGTCTCACAAGTGACACGCGAGGAGGCGCTATGTTTTGTTTTGTGATGTCCCAACTTGTGTTCAAGGCCAGCCGATCGATCCTGTAAAAATCTCACCGTGAAAACTTAGGTGAAGTGAGCTTAGAGTGAGCTGTCAATAGTGTCAATCCCTAGCATTAGTTGGAATGACAGCTCACTCCACGCTCACTTCACCTAGAGTCTACTCTCTAAGATCGTCAACGAAGATACGGGCCCGTCCAAAAGTAATTGACTCGCCAATACAAGAGCCAAAGGAGATGTTTCATTTTTGTATGGGACTCAGGCCATAACATGTACCTTTTAGAAAAGCTGGGAAACTAACCCCTGAATAGAATAAAGTAACATGTTTTTCATAATATCAAATGCTTTTTATGCACATAGTAAAAATTAAAAATGTTTGACGTTTGTCGTGAGTTACATGACAGCCATGACAGGTTGTAGAAATGACGTTTACTTAACCTAGAAATTGATGCCAATCCAAGAAGAGCAGATATCACAAAACCGTTATACAAAGCCAAAGTCGTAGGAGATAAAAAATAAATGAGAAAACGTGAAAGAACACCAATAGCCACGAAACGAAAGTTGAGACGAACGAAACTGACTCACTGACACTGACGTGACACTCAATAAAAACCAAAAGTCATTTTGAATATTTCGTTCAGAAGTACACCTCAGAAAAGTAGAATAAATATTTATTTATTTTTTAACGATGAAATCGTCACACTTGCTTATTAATAGTCGGAAAAGATGTTTATGAGAATAATTATTATTATTAATAGTACAGGAACACATACCTTTCATATTTAACGTTTACGTGATATTATGTTTTCATCTGACATGATTTTAGAACGAAAGCAGTCAATGCTAACGCCATGTTGCATAGAATAATATGGCAATAACTTGAAAAACTATTACTCTTTGCGCACAACAAATCAGGCTTAAATGCAAGAAAGAATATTTTTCTTCAATTCCTGGTAGTTTTTCCTATTTATCGATAAATGTACATCTTATGGCCGAAAATGAAACATCTCCTTTTATTATTTGTACGGGTAAATACACATCGAGGGTAACGACAACTGTCAAATCGTGTTGGTCATTCATTCTTATTCAGATGTCCGTAAGTGGGTGTCTACTCCCTAAGCACGGATTTATAAATTCACCCAAAGTTACGGGGTTTCTTACTCCATTTCAATTACGGACATATGACTAGATCGAGTCCCGACCTAAGAATAGATAAAAATAGATATGACAGTAGTCCCTACTACAGATATGTATTTAGCCGTCCGAAAAAATGTATTAAACACTTGTTTAGGGCCGTATCTTCGTCGCCGTATTTAAAAACTGCCCCATGATGCGGAGTAGGATACGCCCGTAACTTCGGTCATAACTACGGATTTTGTGCATATGAAGTAGACCCCAAACTACGACAGGAAGAAGAAGACGGAGATATAAAAACACAAAGTAGATAAGATCCGGTTAGTTTTGGCACTAGTTTCATTCTCCGGAAAGAGCTGAACATCAAATAGCGGATGTCATCTATTGTTCGAGAACACATATGGCATACCTACTCACTTTCTTTGACTACCTGCCTATCTCTGAGGCTGATGCTTTTGAATTTGAAACTGAAAAAATTTGAACTTGAAACTGAATTTTTGCTTTTGTGTTTTGTTTTATATTATAAGCTCCAGCTTATATGATTATTGTGATACTCAAATAGGGAGTCGGAACTGTCTCTCCGACATACAGGTTACTCAGTAATCTACTTAGCTAGGACAGCAGCGATTCACCCAACAATTCGTGGTACCTATAACATGTAATTAATAATGCATATTCCCATGCATAAGTCCCTCATGTACTACAAAACCTTTATGTACCTTAATAAATATGATATATATTATAGAACTACTAGCTTCTCCCCGCGGCTTCGCCCGCGTGGATGTCGGAAATTATCCCACGGGAGCGTGCTAACAAGATAAAAAGTATGTGCTTCCCCAGGATGCCATCTATATCTATGCCAAATCAGAAGTTCAGTGGTTTTGGCGTGAAAATGTAAAATACAGTTTCAAGTTCAAATCCTCCCCTTAAAAACCGAATTACCCGTTTTTGTTCCGTCAGTGGTAAATTTTCGACAACTTTACATATTTATTATTTATACTAATTTTCGAGTTAATCAAGCCATGCAGTAAAATCCTCCCCTGAAAAATTGACTACCCCATTTCAGCCCGTCAGGGGTAGATTTTCAAAAAACCCAGATACACATTATTCTTTACTTTCAATATTAGGTATAAATACTGAGTTTCGAGTCAACTGGACTGCGCGCTAAAATTCTTCCATACAAACTTTGAAACTCCCCAATCCCTTATTAGGGGGTAGTTTAGAAGAAAAAAAAAACTGACAATCTTCATAATTTATTTAGATAAGTATTCGTGCTAAGTTTCAAGTTTATTAACTCAAGGAATAAGATTTTTCATACAAACTTTCATCCCCTATTTTATCCCCTTGGGGGTAGAATTTATGAAAATCCTTTCTTAGCGGATGCCTACGTCATAACATCTACTTGCATGCCAAATTTCAGCCCGATCCCTCCAGAGGTTTGGGCTGTGCGTTGATAGATCACTATGTCAGTCAGTCAGTCAGTCACCTTTGAGTTTTATATATTTAGAAGATACTTTTCCGGCATAAAAAGTACTCAGTGTGGTGCCCAGGATATTAAAGAATAATTATACCAAGTTTCATCGTAATCGAACCGGTAGTTTTTGCGTGATGCCTGAACAAACAGACAGACAGACAATTTTTTTTTATCACATTTTTGGGTTCGGTGTCGGTCTAAGTAACACCCCCTTTTTTTTTTTTTTTTTTTGGGTGGGAAATCATCATATGACCCCTCCCGCTCTGGGCGGAGCGGAAGGGAGTGTCAGACTTTTACTGACTAAAACCCACCCGTGTTCCTTCAGTTGCCTGTGCCAAGGGCCACGGTACCTCTTTCGAATAAACACTAACACTAACACTTTCGAGTAACACCCCCTGCCATTTATTTTGTTGATATTTTCAATGTACAGAATTTTCACTTCTACAGATTTATTATAAGTATAGATTATTTTCTGTTAAAAGTATCAATACTGAGTTTCGAGTTACTCAGACCGCGCATTCAATTTCTTCGACATAAACTTAACACCCCTATATCCTCCTTTGAGGGGTAGTTTTGAAAAACTTATAATGATAAAATTGATTACTTACTTAGGCAAATTTCAAGTTTATTAACTAAATGAATAAGATTTTTCGTACAAACTGCATCCCCGCTTTTCACCCCCACAGGGGTGGAATATAAAAAAAACCGTTTGGGATGTATTCATAACTTGACTCAAAGATTATTTATACTAATTTTCGAGTTAATCAAGCCATGCAGTAAAATCCTCCCCTGAAAAATTGACTACCCCATTTCAGCCAGTCAGGGGTAGATTTTCAAAAAACCCTGATACACATTATTCTTTACTTTCAATATTAGGTATAAAACTGAGTTTCGAGTCAACCGGACTGCGCGCTAAAATTCTTCCATACAAACTGAAACCCCCCAATCCCTTATTAGGGGGTAGTTTAGAAGAAAAAAAAACTGACAATCTTCATAATTTATTTAGATAAGTATTCTTGCTAAGTTTCAAGTTTATTAACTCAAGGAATAAGATTTTTCATACAAACTTTCATCCCCTATTTTATCCCCTTGGGGGTAGAATTTATCAAAATCCTTTTTTAGCGGATGCCTACGTCATAACATCTACCTGCATGCCAAATTTCAGCCCGATCCCTCCAGTGGTTTGGGCTGTGCGTTGATAGAAGTGATATTATTATGATTTAAAAGAGTGTCCATGGAGTTTCTTCCCCGTTCTTCTTCATAGGTACCTACGCTTTGGAATGGGCAACTAGCTTCATCTTTTTGACTGACCGACCTGAGTTTGAGTTAGATCACTGTCAGTCAGTCAGTCAGTCACCTTTGAGTTTTATATATTTAGAAGATACATTTCCAGCATAAAAAGTACCCAGTGTGGTGCCCAGGATATTAAAGAATAATTATACCAAGTTTCATCGTAATCGAACCGGTAGTTTTTGCGTGATGCCTGAACAAACAGACAGACAAAAAAAATTTTAATCACATTTTTGGGTTCGGTGTCGGTCTAGTAACACCCCCTGCCATTTATTTTTTTGATATTTTCAATGTACAGAATTTTCACTTCTACAGATTTATTATAAGTATATAGATATAGATTTTCAAAAATCATCTACGTACAGGAACTTTGACACCAGTTATCTCATAATTTTACTAAAACAATAATCGTAAAAATTACGGGGAAGACATCTTCATTTAATCAGCTATGCAATGCAATGAGGTACTAAAGTTTCATAAATGTTTAAAGGTGCATGAAACAGTCGACAATATTGGCAAAGGTCGAATTTGCAAATTGTTGAAATATTTTAAAATTATTTAATTCTCGAATTAATTAACAGGTTTATGTTATCCTTTTTCCTCCTCACCACCCAGCAATCATTTCTACGTCATGAAGCTAGATCGTCGCAACCAGTTGGCAAGCTGAGACGCCACTTTCGAATGGTTAGTATTTCTCGTAGTTGATGAGCTAATCACTGATCACCTTGTCGTTAAGTTCGCGTATTTTTACCCTGATTTTGCCTGCAAATTGTTGAAATATTTTAAAATGATGTGATAATCGAATTAATTAACTGGTTTATGTTACCCCTTTACCTCCACTCCGCAAGTTAAGACAACACTTTCAAATGGTAAGTATTACTCGCAGTCGATGAGCTAATCACCGATCACTTTTCGCTAAGTTCGCGTATTTTTACCCTGATTTTTAAATTACTGCGCACGTATAAACTCTTAAATTTTAAACATACTTCGGTTTTTTAAGCTTTAGACAAATAATCTTTTATTTATTATGTCATTAACCTGCAATGTGGTAGACTCTTCACATCATATTTGGTCGTTTAGAGAAAGATCAAGAAAAAGCATTGCCTTAATCTTTGACGACAGATTGATGATTGTTGTTATTAGTAGGAGTAAAGAGTTTGCTGCTACCAACTTTATGCCTAAGATATCTTTTTACAAAGTAATGGTCCAACCCAATCAATTAAGTTAATCTATCGCAATTCACAGCTGGACCTTGACCTCTCCCGAGCTACTGGCATGACATAAAATGATGTGCTTCACAAGCCCCTTGAGAAATTATAAATGTAGTTGCTGTTGGTTACTTAGAGCATCTTGACTCGTCTGGTACTGCCAGTGCACGTTATAGTAAACAGTTATTTCTTTTACAGAAGTCTCAAAGTTTATGTTTATTATAGAATTAAGAGTTTGTAGGGGCCTGTGGCTAAATAATAACAGCCGCACAGGTCGATCGGTCAGGTTAAGCTACGCTTGCCGCGGTTGGTCTGTGGATGGGTGACCATCTTTACATACCGAGACCCCTCCGGGTCTCGGAAAGCACGTTGAGCCGTTGGTCCCGCCCGGCTGTTATTTCGTGGATCTTTGACAGTCGTTACGGGTAGTCAGAAGCCCGAAAGTCTGACAACCAGTCTTACCAAGGGGTAACGTAATTACCCAGTAACTGGGTTGTGGAGGTCAGATAGGCAGTCGCTCCATGTAAAATACTGGTATTCAGCTGCATCCGGATAGACTGGAAGCCGACCCCAACATAGTTGGGAAAAGGCTAGGCAGATGATGATAGAATTAAGAGTTTGTACGTGCACAGCAACTTAATCACAGGCGAACCAAGTGATCAGTGATTAGCTCATCAACTACGAGTAATACTAACCACTCGAAAGTGGCGTCTCAGCTTGCCACCTGGTTGCGACGATCTAGCTTCATGACGTAGAAATTATTGCTGGGTGTTGAGGAGGAAAAGGGATTACATAAACAAGTTAATTAATTCGATTATCATATCATTTTAAAATATTTCAACAATTTGCAAATTCGACCTTTGCCAATATTATCGACTGTTTCATCGGCACTTTTAAACATTTATGAAACTTTAGTACCTCATTGCATAGCTGATTAAATGAAGATGTCTTCCCCGTAATTTTTACGATTATTGTTTTAGTAAAATTTTGAGATACCTGGTGTCAAGGTTCGTGTACGTAGATGATTTTTTAATTTAACTGTTTGATATTTTAGAAAATTTGGCAACGTCAATAGGTGTGTTAAAGTATTACGTAGCCAATGGAATAGCTATGAAAGCCTCTCAATTAGAGAATTTAGAGATAAGCTATATTTAGTGTCGAATTCTGGAAAATTTCCAAAAAAAACATTAAAATCTGTTTTTCCCCCATTCCATGAATTTTCGCCTAGGCTTTATGGGGTGCTTAATTGTTGCTGTGCAGTCTACAAAAAAGTCCGCGACACCATATTTCTATCTTTTATTATCGCTTTTATGTTTTAAAAAAGTTTTTTTTTTGACATGCTTACGTTTGGATGAAAATATAAAGGACAATGCTCATGGATGTATGGCTATGGAATCTCGTACCATGCGTCCATGCTGCATCAAAGTCAAACTTTGTTTTGTGTAGACTACTTTTAGCATATTAGCTCCTACAAAAGTTCTTTTTGTAAACAAAATCCGGATTTTGGAGATTTTCAAAAAAATCGTTAAACCTGAAAACTAGGTACTTTATTTTGTTTGACCTGTTATTCACGAACGGCCATTATTGCTCTGAAAAAATGATAATCGTTTAAATAAAAATTCTATTCTAATTATTTTTAATTAATGTTGAGTTTTTTTTTTATTGACAATGGGCTCACTCTTGACCTCAATCCAGCCCAGAGGCACGGATGAGATCTACGGTGGAACGAGCTTGCCCAGTAGAAGCCTATTCGGGTGCTCCTCATAACGTATAAACTCATTTGGTCTAATTTCATTTTATTATCGTTCATAAGATTAAAGATATAATCAACGGGAGATATACCAACTGTTGATATAATTTCTTTACATATAACATTTATTTATACTATTATTTTACGATGAGAGTTGGGAGAAAGCGCAACAAGCGGCGGAGCTGGGCCTACATAAAATAATCCATTGGCTAGGAAGTAACTTACTAACCCTGAATATCTCAAAGACCTCCTATCTGCAATTTACTTTCGCCAATACTAAACCCATGGAAATAAATCTCAAAGCACACTCCTGCAATGACTTAAATGGTCACCATTGTCCTTGTCTTCCAATCTCTCAAAAAAAGTCAGTAAAGTATCTAGGTGTAATTCTAGATGAACGACTTAGCTGGCGTCCACACATTGAATTGACCACTTCCCGTGTTAGGAAACTTATATGGGCATTTAAGAAGCTTCGACACGTTGCTAAGTTCAAGCTACTCCGCACGGTGTACATTGCGCTGGCACAGTTAATTATAGGCTACTGTATCACGGCCTGGGGAGGCGCTTGCAAAACCTTTATGATTCACCTCGAAAGAGTCCAAAGATCTTTGTTAAAGGTCATGACCTTCAGACCATACCGGCATAGTATAAAGAGAGGAAGTAGGCTATCTCCGGCACAATCCGCGACATAATTGCCTACTGTCTTAGGGTTGTCACTTTTTGTTAAATTTTAATTCAGTGCCAATAAATGGGCAACGGTCGGGATGTTGTATTTTTTACTTGTATTGTCTGGGTACCTAAACGATGATGAAACCTTTCACGAAGCACTAGTTGTTTCTGTTTGACTTGAATTATTATATGAAGTTATTTCCACTTGTGTATGTTTGTCAACTTTTTTCAGATTAGGCAAATTTAAACTCGGCATACAATTTTTTTTTAGTAATTTTCTAACGCTGTTTTTCATTATGTCTTCTGGGTGGAAATGGACTTCACAAACAACATGATTGGATTTATTTATCAAATCCTCGCGGTCAATTAAGCGCAGCCACTGAAGGCGTCTGAAATGGAAAGCACATTTAATATACATTAGGTATCTATAATAAAAAAATGAATAAAGTGACTAAAATTTTATAAAAAAAAACATCGTAAAACAACATAAAAAAACTAACGCCTGTCTCTTAGACTATTTGACGCACACATACAAGCCGCGCGCGGTGCGTTTGTATGAAGATAACGTACTTCCTTCTCTTTATGCTATGATACCGGTTTCCTACGAAGGATCTTTATGAAAATTGTAAATATTGTGAGACGAAGTAGGTATACCTGTCTCACGGTAAGTATACCGTGAGACAGGTATACCTACTTCGTCTCACAATTAAACAACACCAACTGACACCGGTAATTCACGCCACTAAAGGGAAGAGAACTATTACTCACACTAATGTATGTAGACCAAAAAGATGCAAAACCACTTCCGCTAGAAGACAACACTTTTACATGGCTAATTACATTTACAATAAATTAAACAATACCCTTAACATTAATCCGCTCACAACCAAAGAAATTAAATTAAAAATCTACGCATGGCTTCAAACACTTGATTACCACCAGACGGAAGATCTATTACAATATCAGTACTCATAAAACAATCCACACTCACCCACATACATACACACATAAACACACCCCCCCCCCCCCACCCTCACACACACACACTCACCTACACATACAAACACAAAACACACTCAACTCCCCCCCCATCCCCATAGACAATCACGTGAATAATGTAAATTACCTAAATTAAAAATAAAATTGTTATGATTTGGTTAAGTATTCTGTTAAAATATATGTTCATATTCAGTGCAAAATATCTAGCTATGAAAGAGCGGAGTCTCCTAATACAGGCTTTTTCTTAGCTTAAAAGGAGGCTCCAATCATCACCTTGTTGCTCTATTTTTGTTTATGCAATAAAAGATTTTTATTTTTTTTTAAGTCGGGCACGACAGCAGCAAACCACACACCCAACACCTTCGGATTCGTCGCTCAGCTCCGCCTCGCAGCTGCCGGAACCTGCTCCAGACGTGAGTCCAGTGATATTGGCCGCTGCAGTTGCGTCGAGCTCGAGCGACGAATACTTTTCGCCGCCGACGACACCACCACCACCAGTACGTCGACGCGGAAGAGGCCGACCACCGGCCAGCATAGGACTCCGAGGCCCACCAGCCTCTGATAGGGTCCCCGCTGCCGGTGGAAGTGTGCAGCGCATGAGGTGGACACAAACTGTGAATGAAAATGTCATGCGCGCATACTTTGGGGCTACAGAGGGGGGAAGTAACTTGACTGCGTACCGTGGTCGGATGCTCTCTCTGTTTCAGGTGATTGAGCCAGCTGTCAACGTGTCGGCGCAACGACTGTCGGATCAGGTGCGGGTCATCCAGCGTAACCATATGCTGGATGACGTTGTACTTGATCGACTACGCCTCGAATCACGGAATAGCCATGTTGCGCCTGCTTCGTCATTGGTCGCGGTGCAACTGCAAAATTTACCAAGTTTGTCATCGCGACCCAACCGCGTTGATGAAGAGGATGATGATGAGGCTATATCCGTGAGTTCCCAGTGCAATGCAAGATTGAGGAGCGCTTTGGAGGATGCTTTCCGTGAGTACCGCTCTATTCCACCTGGACTCAGACCACGTTTACCTCGTTTGCCCATGCACAAAAAAAACAAGGCGCTGGTGTGTGCTCTAGACTCACAGCTGTCAAATTTTTTTAACGACAGCAAAGACCTCACCGATACCCATTCAATCTTGTACTGTGCAGCTGTTGCCGCATGTCGTGTAGCTCATGTCAAATTCACGAACAATGACAGAGCCACACGACCAAAACCAGCTGTACCAGCTTGGCAGTGCAGGATTGAGCGTCGTATCGGGGAGACTAGAGCACTCATCGGCAAGCTAATCTGCTTCAGGGAGGGCAATACTCGCCCTAGAGTGATGCGCTTTGTGAGGCGGGCGTTCTCGGAGACTGATGTTAGTTCTCGAGATTATTTATCCCGCGTCACAGAGCATATCGACTTCCTGAAGCAGAAGATCTGTGCATGGGCAAACCGTATTCGTCGGTACAGGCGAAGAGTGGAGCGGTACACTCAGAATCACACATTCCAGAGCGATGAAAGGTGGGTTTACAGGGATTGGGAACGACCGATCCAAGTTGTGACTGACACGCACCTACCGGATGATGATGCCATGTGTTCATTCTGGCAAAACATCTGGTCGGTGCCTGTCAGTCACACCGAAGGTGATTGGACTGGGAAGATCGAGCGAGCGTGCGAACAAATACCAGAAATGGGGGCACTTATCATCAGCCCCCAAGATATTGCTCGTGCAGTCCGTCCGTTGCCTAACTGGAAATCTCCAGGACCGGACGGGCTGCACAACTTTTGGATAAAATGGTTTCAAAGGTCGCACGCCCCCCTGGCATCCCAGTTCCAGTCAGCCTTAGAGTCAGGGTCGCTGCCCCAGTTCCTAACGACAGGAATAACCCACCTGCTCCATAAATCAGGTAGTACCGAGGATCCCAAAAACTATAGACCGATCACTTGTCTACCGACGGTCTATAAGGTTCTTACATCCATTTTGAGAGCTAAAATTAATAAACATATAGACACCAACTCCATCATGTCTGTCTCTCAAAATGGATGTAGGAATGGGTCCCGCGGTACTAAGGAGCTACTCTTCATTGATATGGCCATTAGCCAACAGGTTCGTCGTTCCCGAAAGGATCTGTCGACATGTTGGATAGATTACAAGAAGGCCTATGACTCGGTGCCACATACATGGCTAATGAGGGTGCTGGAGTTGTATAAAGTAGATACAACTCTGCGCACCTTCCTGATGACGTGTATGGGGCAATGGAGGACGGTCCTTCGCTATCCAGGATGTCGAAATATCCAGAGGAATAGCGAGCCGATAAGGATTGAGCGAGGCATATTCCAGGGCGACAGTTTGAGTCCGCTTTGGTTCTGCTTAGCCTTGAATCCTCTAAGCACGCTGCTGGAAGATTCAGGTCTAGGCTATCGGCTGACGAGAGGTGGTCAGGTTATATCTCACCTCCTCTACATGGATGACCTAAAACTTTTTGCCCCTAACAATTTGCAACTGATGGAGCTACTGAAAATTACTGAAACTTTCAGTAGCGCCATCAGGATGGAATTTGGTGTGGACAAATGTGCGGTCATGCATGTAAAGCGAGGGGAGATTGTGGAATCCGTGGGTACCCAACTCTCGGATTCCACATACCTTAGAACCCTCTCCGCAGCCGAAACCTATAAGTATTTGGGTATGTCGGAAGCGTTGGGCATCAATGTTACTGACATGAAGCAATCGTTGAAGGAGCGCTTCTTTGGCCGCCTGAAAAAAGTATTTAATAGTCTTTTATCAGGCGGAGATAAGGTGCGTGCTTTCAACGGTTGGGTCATGCCGGTTTTGATGTACTCTTTCGGCATACTCAAATGGACTCAGACCGAACTTGACACCCTGGACAGGAGGGTCCGTACGCTGCTGACTGCAAATCGAATGCATCACCCACGGTCATCGGTAATGAGGCTGTATATCCCGCGAAAGTGTGGAGGTCGAGGCTTTTTAAACGCTAAGACCCTCCACAATCGCGAGATATGCAGTCTCAGGGAATATTTCTTAGAAACCGACGTGGGGATGCATCGAGATGTAGTCGCGGTGGACAAGGGCCTCACCCCGCTCTCCTTGGCTAAAGAGAACTGGCGCAAGCCAGTAGTGCGTGACACCAATGATCGCATGGAAGTATGGCAGAGTAAGGAGCTCCACGGACGCTTTTACCGGGCCCTACATGGGCCCGATGTAGATCTACTAGCGTCCGTAGCCTGGCTGCGTTTCGGTGACCTCTTTGGAGAAACCGAAGGTTTTATCTGTGCAATTATGGACGAAGTTATGATGACGAACAATTACCGGAGATTTATTGTGAAAGACGGCACGGTTGACATCTGTCGGGCATGCCACCGGCCGGGAGAATCAATCAGGCATATTATCTCTGGGTGTTCTCGTCTAGCTAACGGAGAGTACTTGCATAGACACAACCTTGTAGCTAGGATAATCCATCAGCAACTTGCTCTGAAATACAACCTTGTGGAATCGGAGGTGCCGTACTACAGGTATGTGCCCGACCCAGTTCTCGAAAATGGTAATATCACATTGTACTGGGATCGATCCATCATCACTGACAGGACTATTGTTGCCAATAAGCCTGATATAGTGGTGGTGGATCGATCAGAGCGACGCGCAATGATTGTTGACATAACCGTCCCGCATGATGAGAACCTCGTGAAAGCCGAGAAAGATAAACAAATCAAGTATCTTGACTTGGCTCGCGAGGTTGTCGACATGTGGGATGTGGACTCAGCGATCATTGTGCCGATAGTCGTGACAGCCAATGGCTTAATAGCCAAGAGCCTCGACCAACACCTGAAGAGGCTCTCGTTGGGCAGCTGGATCAAGGGCTTGATTCAGAAAGCGGTACTTCTGGACACGGCTCGCATTGTCAGGAGGTTCCTCTCTCTGGAGCCCTGACCACCGGTAGCTTGGACCCTGTTCCCGATACCGGTGGGCTACTATTTTTTATATTTTTAAATGTTTTTATACTTTTTATATTCTAATATTTAAAAATATAATTTATATGATTGTACATTGAAATAAAGGAGATAATAATAATAAAAAAAAATATTGACACAAAAACAGTTGTTATTACATACATAGATTGAAGCCCTGACTCCTGAGCTAGGTAGCAACCTGTGTTACAGGAGCCAGTGTCTTCGCCCATTCTTGGTACATTTAATAACAATCTATATCTAAACTTATAATAAATCTGTAGAAGTGAAAATTCTGTACATTGAAAATATCGAAAAAATAAATGGCAGGGGGTGTTACTAGACCGACACCGAACCCAAAAATGTGAAAAAAAAAAATTGTCCTTCTGTCTGTCGGTCTGTCTGTCTGTCTGTCTGTCTGTTTTTTCAGGCATCACGCAAAAACTACCGGTTCGATTACGATGAAACTTGGTATAATTATTCTTTAATATCCTGGGCACCACACTGGGTACTTTTTATCCCGGAAAAGTATAAACAATAAAAAACAAACTTAATTTTGCAGTTCGATACCTAGACCCGATTACTGTACCAACCGCAAATAATAAGTTTGTCGTAGGTTACGTTATTACGTTACGTTACCCGCAGTGGAGTTCATTTTTATTCCTTTTAGTTTTTAGAGTTATGTAGGTTTATTTTTATATAAGTCGTAGGTACAGATTTTAATTTTAAAGTATAGGTAGTATATTTGATAGTGTACGTAGTGACCGTAGGTAATTTTATAATACTGTTAGTTAGGATTAGTCATTCGTATAGATATTAGTTTTTAGGGATTTTGCTTTTTTATTGAGTTTAGATTAGTTATCATCAGAAATAGGTTTATTTAGGTAGGTAGGTATTTAATTTTCTGTTATTGAGTTTATTTTTTTTAATTAGGTAGGTACTTAGGTAAAGATATCATATAGGTACCCTCTTAATCACCACTAATGGGACACAATTGGTTTTCTATTGTAATTAGCCACAAAGGGCCCGCGAGATAGATGGCATTATGGGGAAGCACATACATTTTATCCTGTTAGCACGTTCCCGTGGGATAATTTCCGACATCCACGCGGGCGAAGCCGCGGGCAGAAGCTAGTGTGCAATAAAACAATATAAAAAAATAAATAAGAAAAAAAATACAAACCGTAATAGGAAAACGAAATGTACGATGCACACATACTCTTAGGTATACAAAATATTTGTGTGTGGGGGTGGGTGTATGTGTGTGTGAGGGGGGGTGTGTGTGTGTGTGTATGTCTGTCTGTCTGTGGCATCGTAGCTCCCGAACGGATGAACCGATTTTAATTTTGTTTTTTTCGTTTGAAAGGTGAATTTGTCGGGAGTGTTCTTAGCTATATTTGATGAAAATCCAAGATGGCCGCCGCTACAAAATGGCGGATTACATATTTTTTCACAACTCCCTCAATATGGAGATCAAATGAAAGGGCTTGACTAGTAGAATACTATACACTATGATAAATTTCAAATCCAAGATTGCCGCCACCACAAAATGGCGAATTACATATTTCTTTTCACAACTCCCTCAATATGGGTATCAAATGAAAGGGTTTGACTAGTAGAATACTATACACTATGATAAATTTCAAATCCAAGATGGCCGCCACGACAAAATGGCGAATTACATATTTCTTTTCACAACTCCCTCAATATGGGTATCAAATGAAAGGGCTTCACTATACTTTACACTATGATAAATTTAAAATTCAAGATGGCCACCACCCCAAAATGGTTTTGTAATTACAAAAAACCTGACTAAATACTAAATTACCTGAATCTTAAAACGCAAGAAAATAAAAGAAAACAAATAATAAGGAGTCCCTACCAAAAAAAAAAATTTTTTTTGATTAAATATTTTCCCGTCGGAGGACCGCTACTATTTTAAACTTTAACAGAACGTTAGGCTAATAATTAGAGCGGTCCCCCGACGGGACAATATTAAATCAAAAAATTTCATACGTACTTACGTAGGGTCATAATTTCAAGGTTATTTTTTTCTTTTTATAGGGTTTCACGCAGTCGGGGGTTTTTTTAATTTTTTAATTTAATTTTTAAATATACGAGTAATTAATGAATGGATGTGACATAGTGTAAGGACCTCACTGTACATGTTACAATAAATCTCACTACCTAATGATTTCATTCGAGGAATACGTGACCTTCGGCACAGCCTTTATAGTGCGAGGGTAGTGTGTCATGTCGCCATAGCCGGCATGTGGTCGTCGGTGCCGCAGTGCCGCAGCAGGCAGCCGGCCCGCCACTGCCAGCAGTCTGCTGCGAGTGCTCGCGCTCTACATACGGCGGCGGCGCCGCTTCCTGTTCTCGTTTCACTTGCTCTTGTACCATTTGTTATGGTGTAACAGTGTTTCGTAATCTCTTGTACAACACTATTAATATGCAAGAGAACGATTAAGGTTAATTTACTTCATTTATGGCGTCAGCTTTGTACGACGCAGCCGTGAATCGTAACCAAATAAGTTCGGTGCGGTTATTTTCTTTTGCGTCGCGATTCGCGTTGCGTCGTGACTCGCAATAGAGACACTTGATGGAGTGTTTTAGCTTGACAAAGATCTCGCTGCTAGTGTGTCTACGCAGTCTACGTAGCCTATTCTATTTCACACAGGTAGTACTTACAATAAATTTGTTTTCTTTTTTTGTTGAATCCATAGAAATGTTCCTATATCTATGGTTGAATCGATTGATACGCCAAACATTACTTATAAAAGTTAATTAGGAAAAACGGACATTGAACAACGGGCGGCCTTGTCGTATTCTGCGGTGACTTCTATTCTGCGGTGACTTCTATTCTGCGGTGACTTCTATTCTGCGGTGACTTCTATTCTGCGGTGACTTCTATTCTGCGGTGACTTTTAGTTTGGGATGGATATAATAGAGACTTCCAGGTTTTAAAATACTATATGGAGTTTCTTGCCAGTTTTTCTCCATAAGAAGATAATTATGAACCTTCGCTTTGAAACGGGCAACGGGAACGTTAGAACTCGATGGTATATATTAAACCGACGAAAAATGAAACTGACAAGCGAATAATAAAAGTAAACTTTATTAAAAAAATATACCGACGAAGAAATAGCTTTGTGGCGTCGCGTTATTAAAATGACTGAAGTTTCGAAATAGTTGACACCGTGGCGTGTGATAAGCGTATGTTTGTGTGCGCACGTGACGTGTGCGCTCATGATAAGTAGCGCGACCTTCGCGATCGATCGCGCGACGCGACGCGATACCTCGGGTGTGATCGGGTGATCGTGCGTCACGCGTGTCCGAGTGTGAGCACTGAGCACTAGCGCGCTAGCTGACGCGATGTGGACGACACCTACAAAACCTTCTATTTAATGTTTGAATTTACCTTTGAGTACCTGTACGAATTACGAAGCTACCAACTCATTACGGCATACTAATATAATGTGCTTTAAAATATAGACTATAAGTATTATATCGCAGCGGCTTCCTGATATGCAAACCCATTATTTGATTTAGCTCCTTACTCAACTGCTTTTTTCTTATCTTTGCAGGTAAGTTGCTGTTCCAATCCTGCAAGATTTCAGAAGAGCGGTTGTCGTGTGCAACGGTTTTGTAAGTCACGACGGAATAATCGACTGTTTTTCAACATACATACATAAAACATTTGAACATACATAAAAAAATATATATTTAGGTATATGTATAAATATCCGAATTAGAACCTCCTCCTTTTTTTGAAGTCGGTTAAAAACTGCGCATTAGTATAAAGTACTGGAGGATTAAACGATACCATATTGTATGAAGGAGTGTACCCACTACGTAATGCATTGTTAGGTGGGCATATACTGCGTGTGGTGCGCCGCTAAAAATGTGGCGATGTGACGACGATGTGGTGTAAGAGCGGCGCAGTCCTTGCAGCTGGTGTTGCAACTGTTGCAAGTGGCGGTGGTGGCGGGTGGCGGCACACAATGCACACGTGTGTTGCTAAACGTTACTAATTCGCTTGTGCAAGTACGACTTGTGTTCTGCAGCAAAAACACTTTACGAACAGATTTTAGCGTAAAGTATTCGTAATGGATTTCGTCAATGCCATTAAGGACCGTACTCACCGCGAGCATTCGCTTCGTGAATTTGTTTTGCGCAAATTCGTCTCGCATTAATTAATTAACATTAATTCACGATACGAACATACGTTTGCAAACTACTTATTAGAATTGGTTTTTCGTGTTTTCTTTTACGTACTCACCAAAATTCGTTTCGATGCGCTGCGACTGGCGCAGTCACACCGCTGTGCGCACTGTGCGCAGTGTGTCAACATATCGAACCAATAACTCTATCAAATCTTTGAACTTAAATAATTCCTCAGAAAGCGGGGTTCAGTGAGGCAAACATTGCCATAACTATCCCAACTGTCTCCTTGGGCTGCGCCGTTGGTTTTGCAACATGTTGGCTTAGTGATCTGTTCGTTGAGGTGAAGACAAGGCAAGAGACACATTCAGGCTAAGCATGAACTGATCAATAACCCGCAAAGGCTTCATTAGTATGCCCCACAGACCTTCAGTGTCGCACCGACCCCTGCCCTGGTCCCTGGAACATGGCCACTACGCCAGACCTGCTTTAACTACGTCTTGATCTTTCTTTTCCTCATCATTTTTTAAACCTACAAGATAGTGTTATCTTATCAGTGAGGATCTGTTCAAAATCGTAATTTTTCATAAAACAATGGGACCTTTCCGCAGAAAAAAATACACACTGACAAAGATTAATCATACATCTCATCGTCTAGTTATGCTACAACGAAGCGCAATACCTATTGTGGCAAATGGGAGTATCAAGAATCAAGATGTAATACAATAACTTTAAGTTGAGCATATTTTTGTTCATGAACTCCTTACTCCTACCTCACAAAATACATTTTGTGTGGTTTGGCCGTAGTACGTGTCAAGTACTATATTGTTACGAGCTTCGGGTTCGTGACAATAAAAACTGCCGATAAAAAAAAAAAAACAAAAAATTAAATGTTCCACAGAATGGTCCCCCGACTGCATTGACAATTTTATTTATCGGTTTAGTCAGGGAATACAACTTGTTTTTTACTTTTTAGTTCGTTTTTTGGCAGGGCAGTCGTTTTTAATTTTTTTTAATTATTTATTTTAATTTTATTCATTTTAGTGTAATACTGAATTTACATTTTAGTGTTATGATGAAAGAATTCTAAAACTCAATCATCTACGAAACCATTCACTCATTTAGACATTCTCAGTCTTACTAAAGTCTGATTAAATCGTTTGCACAGCCAAAGATGAAATGTTTGTTTTGCACGTACACCGTACCTAAGTAAAACTGGTGCCCATAATTATAATATATATTTGGAATGTGCTCATCAAGGCCTTTAATTTGATACCCATATTGTAATAATTGAGCAAAAAATTTTTTTTTTTTCACTTTTCAAAATGGAGCCATACTGCCGCCATATTGATTTTCAAAACAATATATAGCCAGTGTCACTCGGGATGATGTAAGGATTCTAACGATACCCCATACATCCAAGTCTGAGCATTTAAAAGTTATGGTGGAATAAAGAAAATCACATACATACAAACATACATCCCTCAATACATTACACTCATTTTTGGGCAGTCGTGTAAAAATTACCAAAAGTAACACTTTAATTAAACAACTCTAATAACAACTCAAACACACTAATTATAAAACACAATCGCTGTCGCACTTGAAGATCGCTTTCGATGTATTCGCCTGTGTCGCAAATCCAAGTCTCCTTGGTCGCGGCTAGTCCTGGCCTTATACAGAGTGACAGGGAAACTCGAAGTGTTCCTTCCAGGGCGTGATAGTGTGACCCATTTGCAACAATTAAGCACCCCATAAAGCCTAGGCGAAAAATCATGGAATCCGAGAAAAACCGATATTCATGTTTTTTTTGAAAATTTTCCAGTATTCGTCACTAAATATCGCTTAGCTCTAAATTCTCTAATTGAATGGCTTTCATAGCTATTCCATTAGCTACGTAATACTTTAACACACCTATTGATGTTACAAAATTTTCTAAAATATCAAAGAGTTAAAAGTTGAAGAAGAAGTAAGAAGAAGAAGAAGAGAAGATGGAGAAGATCAAGAAGAAGTTTGTTAACTATTTTCAAAAATCATCTACGTACACGAACTTTGACACCAGGTATCTTAAAATTTTACTAAAACAATAATCGTAAAAATTACGGGGAAGACCTCTTCATTTAATCAGCTATGCAATGAGGTACTAAAGTTTCATAAATGTTTAAAAGTGCAATCATTTCTACGTCATGAAGCTAGATCGTCGCAACCAGGTGGTAAGCTGACGCCAGACGACGCCACTTTCGAGTGGTTAGTATTACTCGTAGTTGATGAGATAATCACTGATTACTTGTCGTTAAGTTCGCGTATTTTTATCCTGATTTTACCTGCAAATTGTTGAAATATTTTAAAATGACGTAATAGTCGAATTAATTAACTGGTTTATGTTATCCCTTTACCTCCGCTCCGCAAGTTAAGACCACACTTTCAAGTGGTAAGTATTACCACAGATTACTAAATAGTTAAGTACTACGTAACAGATACTTCACTCAGTAGAAAATTTCCAATACCTACTGCTATAATAGCCTACTCCGTCGCGTCAGCAACCGCTGCATGCTACTAAAATGTGCCTAAAAACTCAAGCGTACAGTTGTGATGTGATTGCTTCGCACCGCGCGATCTCACAGCAATCGCAGGGCTGCCTCTTCGATAAAATTAAATTAACATAACTTTTTGTGTCTATGTTATTGAGAGATGTGAATATGTTCTGACTGGTGGTAGTTTAAAATTGTATTGTTTATAATTTTTATTTTTTTATAAATTGGTGCTGACTGTGCAATCATCGAATAACATCGAATAAAACATAATTATAGAGGTCAGTGTGTAGGTAAAATAAAAAAAATCTTTAAAAGTTACATGTCTAGCTTCATGATGTAGAAATGATTGCTGGGTGGTGAGGAGGTAAAGGGATAACATAAACCAGTTAATTAATTCGAATAGCACATCAATTTAAAATATTTCAATAATTAGCAAATTCGACCTTTGCCAACATTATCGACTGTTTCATCGACACCTTTAAACATTTATGAAACTTTAGTACTTCATTGCATAGCTCATTAAATGAAGATGTCTTCCCCGTAATCTTATAAATATCTACAAAAAAGTCCGCGACACACTATACCTATCTATGTCGAGTGAGGCACAACAACCATTTTTTTATTTAAAAATCTTTAATTTTTTTTTGGACTCATAATTGGACCCGGCAGGTGGCGCTGCTTTTTCAGGTGGGATGATGTCTGCCGGGTCCGCTAGGTTCTATCAATCAATCAGCGTTTTACTTTTACTTATAGGGGTAGTGTAGGAGTAGGTTAGGAGTAGGGTAGAAGTATTGTAGGTACTAGTAGGTTAGGAGTAGGTTAGGAGTAGGGTAGGAGTAGTGTAGGTACTAGTAGGTTAGGAGTAGTGTAGGAGTAGGTTAGGAGTAGGGTAGGAGTAGATTAGGAGTAGGGTAGAAGTAGGTTAAGAGTAGGGTAGAAGTAGAGTAGGAGTAGGGTAGGAGTAGTGTAGGAGTAGGGTAGGAGTAGTGTAGGAGTAGGGCAGGAGTAGGGTAGGGGTAGAGTAGGGGGTAGGACACCACGCGAACGAAGTAGCGCCGAGCAGCTAGAAATATTTATATGGCAAAACAACGTTTGCCGGGTCAGCTAGTAGTTAATAAACTTCTTACTTTAACTTTTAACTGTTTGATATTTTAGAAAATTTGGTAACATCAATAGGTGTGTTAAAGTATTACGTAGCCAATGGAATAGCTATGAAAGCCACTCAATTAGAGAATTTAGAGATAAGCGATATTTAGTGACGAATTCTGGAAAATTTTCAAAAAAACATGAAAATCGGTTTTTCTCGGATTCCATGAATCTTCGCCTAGGCTTTATGGGGTGCTTAATTGTTGCAATTGGGTCACACTATCACGCCCTGGAAGGACACGTCGAGTTTCCCTGTCACCCTGTATAGTGCCGCTGATAGTTCCAGAACTTTCTATTGTAGAAACATCTAGAATGTCCGAGTATATACCGGCCCCGACTGACCAGATGTCGATAGTTCTAGTAAGTTCTAGCATCGAAATGTCTACTCGATTATAGATGGCGCTAGTGACTCTATTAGTTCTGCTATTCTATGTATAATAGATGGCGCTAGTGACTCTATTAGTTCTGCTACTCGAAACTAGATGGCGCTAGTGGTAACTAATGTCACCTTGTATCAGGCATTAATTGTGGCGCGCAACAATATAATTAATATGAATAACACGACATCACGCCTAATTACGCCGAAGGGTTAGGCAGTCGTCGTACCCCGTACGTCGTCCTTTAAGTCGACGAATATTACTACGTAACTGAACTGGCGAGTCTGCCAACGGAACAAGTTGTAAGTACTCGTATCATACATTATTTTAATGTGATTTATTAGAGTGGTGATGAACGTCACATTAGAGTTGCCGAACGAGTCGCCTGAATTTGAGGGTATTGGTGGTGTAGGGGGCTTAAGGGAGTTAGTCTTAATCCCCCCAAAGTAATTTTGGCTGCCGGAGTTGGGTCTAAATATTATTAAACAATTTCCAAAAATTCTTAAATACTATTGCAATTACGCAAAGCGCAGCGCAGCTCCCGCCTTAGCCATCGTGGTTATTTTTTTTAAAACCACCCAGAAATAGGAGCCCCGCGTAGCGGGGCTCCGTCGACCCATAATTGAAGCCAGTTTTTACATATATATGTCGGAGTCATTCGTTTGACTATTCGGAACGTCAGCGCCATCTCGTGGCGCTGGACAGAGTCTAGCCTGAGTTCGTGGAGATGGACGGGAGCGACCGCACCGCTACAAAAACGGTGTAAGCAGAGCTCTCGAGATCATCGAAACGTTAGACATCGTACGAACAACATGTGCATATAAACTGTCAGCGTTCCGTATCGTTGAGTTGTGTGTGTGTGTGATTCGCTATTGTAACTAGTTCGTAAATTATAATCTGATTTGAACTGTAAACCGTTTTTCTATTGTGCAATAACCAACATTACCCATAGTACGCCCACAGTAATTAAAATATGCCTGATGCTAACGAGAGACAGACATACCATCTCCGACATATATATTTTTTTTGTTATAGGTCGCCATATTGAGGGCCACATTTTTGTATAAATTTGTTTTTTATTTTTTCTAAGAAAACCAAGTATTTCCGGCGGGTGAAAATGGTGAGGGGGGATCCGACCCCTCCCCCACCCCCTCCCCCCAACCACTCACAACCCTTTAAAATGGCGACGTATTTAGAAATTTTTACCCTAGCACTTACACAGTGTACTCCTCAGCAGCAGCGAACTCGACTAGCAGCCACTCGGCGCTGCTGGGGAGCGCGCGGTGCGGGCGCGCGACTCAGGTGTGTGGGAAGTGGGTCAGCGACGACCGTTGTGCAAGCCCCGCCGCGCGCCACCCGCTCGTGTGCGCTGTTGCTTATTACTGTAGAGGTTCTATGTCAGTGCAGGCAAGTGTGCGTTACGCTGCTTGTAACAGAATGTGCAAGGTGATTGGCATTGCTCACTTACAGCTCTTTCACCACTAACTCCGCGAAGACTAATACAAAAAAAATGCTGCACATCCGTAAAATTAAAAAAAAAACATTTTTGTTGGAAGTATAGAATAATCATCTGTTACTACGATTAAACTGTTACGAAGATATTATTTAAGCTAACCAGCACTAAAGTCGACAGGAAGCAAAGTTGACAAGTTTTGGCATTTATTCTTTATTTTGACGGCACGGTTGGCGCAGTGGTTAAGCGATTGACTGCTGCGCTGCGTGTCACGGGTTCGATTCCCGCACGGAACAAATATTTGTATGACCTACATGTATTTGTTCTGAGTCTGGGTGTTTTTCTATCTATAATATGTATGTATTTACAAAAAAAAAAAATGTATATAAGTAGTTTATCAGCCATCTTGTTACCATAACACAAGCATTAGGTTGCTTAGCTTGGGACTAGATGGCGCTGTGTGAAATGTCCAGGGATATTATTATTATTATTCTGTTGTCGTCCACGAGAGAGCAATGAAACTAGTGAAGTGATATGCAACAAACTGGTTGGCGCGTTTGATCGCCTGGTGCCGCGTACACACGGCTACACATCAAGCTATGCAAAACCAGTATAGGCTGACCGTTCATTGTGTGAAAATATCATACAAAGTGAGGCCAAGACAAACTGGTTTTGTATAGCTTGACGTGTAGCCGTGTGTACATCTACTAGATGTAGATTCACACTTTCTTCTGTTTACGACACAAAGGTCGGGGTTCACCAGCATTCATCAACTCATCATCATCTATATTTATAAAAATGGATCCCTATTTCCCTTGGTCACGCCATAACTTGAAAACGACTTTACCGATTTCATCCATCTTTTTTTTTAAAGTTTTCTAATACTTTGTAGAAGGTTCTTACGGAAAAAAAAATTAAGAAAGTTGCTTCACGCGGGCGAAGTCGCGGGCAGATGCTAGTTACATATGAAAACAGTTGTTTAGCCTAAAGGGGCTCAGCAATATATTTACAATCGACAACAGTGTGTAGTATTTGCATCGACACAGGCAACGATGGCGTCAATTTCTGACGAAACAGTTGTGCTGCGGCGCGGCGGCGGCGTTTATTCTTTGTTACTGTAGCGGTATCTACAACGCCACATGCGAACAACGCCACATGCGAACAACGCGTCATACTGACGCCACGCAAAATCCTGCATCTCGCAAGCAGAATTTACCGCGCAGTTAGCATAGATACAATTTCCCAACATCAATCGTTGGGCAAATGCCCGCCAGACACAACACCCGTCTGGTCGGAGGATCCTCCCTTTTCTATGGAGGATGAGTGAACTTTACACCCTGTTCCTCATACCTCTAAATTACCATTAGCTTAAGGGCCTGTAATACCTTAGATAGCGAAAATTGTCTTTGCATTAATGGCTCTAGTTTCAACAATACTGCAGTATTCACTTTGAAATTAATATACAATGAAGACGAGGACTACTGCGAAGTGTCGTCTGTTGCGAAAACACGATTACATACAATTTTCTCGATACAAAGAAACCTCAAAGTTACCTCTAAACCGTACAATAAAAGAAGAATTATCAATGAAAATTTTCAAGTTAGGTCATGAAACTTTGCAGGCTAATCGATCTACGCATAAAGCAGGTGTCATCTGTTCGTTTTTATTTTTTAATCGTTACATTTAACGTAAAAAGATGAGATTGGAATTATCAAGCTTTATAACCACTCACACCTTGAACCGCTCTGCCGCCCGGCCACCGCCAGGACCCCGATTCAGTACTTGTCAAGTTGTCACTGTCAGTTGTGTCAGTACCGCTTCGGCTATCGGACGGGGAACTCGTGTCACTTCGCTTGCGCTCAAAAGACCCAATTGACAACGTTTTATGTTCTGAAGAAATTATATAATAATGTAAAATCAAAGGACCATGCGTCATTTTGGGCCCACTTTTTCAACATTGTTCAACAGTGATGAAACCTATGTCATATGAAAGCTCTTGGCGTGTACTTTATTTCATTCTATGACAGCTAAGTTCAAATCCAGCGCGAAATTGGTATTTTAGTACGTTAAATGAAATGGCGAAAAAAAAAATCGTCTAAATGTATTGCTGGTCGATGGAAGCCATCACCATGCCTACCTAGTCCCAAGTACCATATTATGGATATGACATGGGCACAACTTCCGATAGTGCGTCTACCCGTGAGACATGTACTGTATAATGGCGTCTTTGCCTACTTGGTCATGGTCAATTAAGTCATAGGTATAATACATCCTTGATCTAAAGTGTCGTGACTGCACACGTCCCCTAAGCAGCCATACATTATTTTGATGAATATTGCATTGCTCTAAATCATTTAAATTGTTTTCACTTTTTCAACATTGTTCAACAGTGATGAATTATATGTCATATGAAACCTCTTGGTGTGTACTTTATTTCATTCTATGGCAGTTAAGTTCAAATCCAGCGCGAAAATGTTTTTTTTTGCGGTTTTTTTAATCTGTTTTATTTTGATATTCAATTATAATAATCTGTCAGTCAGTAGCTAGGATCATAGATTATACACTATATATAGGGCTAGGATTATAGATAGCTCGTGTTTGACTAAAAATATACTAAACACATAGACCATTTATTGCCCTGGAACGTTTTAGATGAATCTATCATTGTTACCCTGGCTAGCATATGGACATTGATATAATTGGATTGTGACTGTTTGCAATGGCAGAAAAATTCTGTATTATGTGTTTGCGCTCGCATGTTTTGCGGACAAGACGCCATATTTTAGGAGATAATCTACCTACGATTCGTCCACAGTTTGCTGAATATGTTCAACAGAATGCGTTGATCGAGGTACGTACCTTCCTATCAGTGTATTATATTTTAACATTTCTTGTACCCAATATCGACCTAATTAGGTATAAGTATTAATAAATAAATAAAGTTGGTGTATGAATAATAGTTTTATCTCCTAAAATATGGCGTTTTCCGCAAAACATGCGAGCGCAAACACATAATACAGCAATTTTCTGCCATTGCAAACAGTCCCATATGCTAGCCAGGGTCACAATGATAGATTCATCAAATCAAAATAAAACGTTCCAGAGCAATAAATGGTCTATGTGTTTTGTATATTTTAGTCAAACACGAGCTGTCTATAATCCAAGCTACTGACTTACAGCTTATTATAATTTAATATCAAAATAAAACAGATAAAAAAAAAACTCAAAAAAAACATTTTCGCGCTGGATTTGAACTTAACTGCCATAGAATGAAATGAAGTACACGCCAAGAGGTTCCATATGACATATAACTCATCACTGTTGAACAATGTTGAAAAAGTGAAAATAATTTAAATGATTTAGAGCAATGCAATATTCATCAAAATAATATATGGCTGCTTAGGGGACGTGTGCAGTCACGACACTTTAGATCGAGGATGTATTATACCTAGGACTTAATTGACCATGACCAAGTAGGCAAAGACGCCATTATACAGTACATGTCTCACGGGTAGACGCACTATCGGAAGTTGTGCCCATGTCATATCCATAATACACTCGAGAGCAATGAATCCGGGTCACTTAAAGAATGTTAAAAATCTCGGAAACTAAAAATGATAGGTTAATGCAATAAATTGTATTTAATAGACAATGTAATACTCCTTAAATGAAAGTAAAAAAAATATGAGTCACCACACATTTTATTAACACAAAATTACATAAAGAAAAAAACTGCTGATCTCTCCTTAAAACAAAAATAGGAAACATGAAATTTTTGAACTTTATTACGATTTTCTTGAATTTTAATACTTCGTATTGCCTCCTCGTGCTTCCATTACTGCGTTTACGCGGTTTGGCATGCTGTACACCAAGTTCCTTATACGATTTTGGGGAATATTCTCCCATTCCTCTGTGAGAGCAATTTTGAGCTCACGAAGCGTGATTGGGGGAGGGTTTCGTTGTTTTACGCATCTGCCTAGCTCGTCCCAAGCATGCTCGATCGGGTTGATATCCGGGCTGCGCGCTGGCCAGTCCATACGAGTAATGTTCATCTCTTGAAGGTAGTCATTCACAATCCTACCTGTATGAGGTCGGGCATTGTCATGCATAAATATAGCATCCTCACCTAAATTGACCATAAATGGACCAACGTGATCATTGAGGATTTCTTCCACATATCTTACGCTAGTTAAAGAGCCGTTTTCTATGATCACCAGCTCTGTGCGACTTTCAGAAGAAATTCCGGCCCACACAAGTACAGACCCACCACCGTAGGCTACTTTTTCTTCGATGCATGCTTGCTTGAATCTTTCCCCTGGTCTTCGATACACTCTGTGTCTTCCATCGTGCTTGTAGAGCATAAATTTTGATTCGTCGTAGAACATAACTTTTGACCAATCTTCAATACTCCAATTTACGTGGCTCTGGGCATATCTTAGTCTTGAAATACGATGCCCACGCTCCAGTTTAGGGCCGTTTGCAGGTCTAAGGGGCTTTAAGTTAGATTCAGCAAGCCGACGTCTTACTGTCCATGCACTTGGGTTACTTCCTCCGAGGCGTCGAAACTGATTTGTGAGTTCAGTCCCTGTGAGAAAGCGATTTCGAAGCATGGTGTTCACCAAGTATCGGTCTTCTCGTGCTGTGGTACACCTGGTTCTGCCCGTTCCTGGTCTGCGTAGGTTAGAACCAGTTTCTTCGTAACGTCGGAGAACTCTTTGTACTGTTGACAGCGACACACCGACAGTCCTGGCTGTATCGCGCTGACTACGGCCGGTTTCCAGCATTGTAAGTATTCTGGTGCATTCTTCAGGCGTAAGCGACATAATTTCAGCTTGAATAATGAATATAGAGCACTATCAACATGGTTTATGTACCCACATAAATGACAGATTACAAACAAAAGCAAAACCAAATGCTGTAATTTCGTAGTTCCATCTTCGAAAGTGGCCCTTTTTCAAATTTGATTTTTTTATGATATAACTTTACAATAACTAAGAAGTTTTAATACCTTCATTTAAGGAGTATTACATTGTCTATTAAATACAATTTATTGCATTAACCTAGCATTTTTAGTTTCCGAGATTTTTAGGATTCTTCAAGTGACCCGGATTCATTGCTCTCGAGTTTATGTTAATATGGTACTTGGGACTAGGTAGGCATGGTGATGGCTTCCATCGACCAGCAATACATTTAGACGATTTTTTTTTTCGCTTTTTCATTTAACGTACTAAAACACCAATTTCGCGCTGGATTTGAACTTAGCTGCCATAGAATGAAATAAAGTACACGCCAAGAGCTTTCATATGACATAAGTTTCATCACTGTTGAACAATGTTGAAAAAGTGGGCCCAGTGTTCATACAAAAGTGCCCATGGTCCTTTAGATGTAAAAATATGGCACCCGTATTTTTATTTTTTCCAAATTTTTTAGTTTTCATTTATAAAAACATCTTTGAAATGGTTCAAAATCGTAATCTCACGTCAATGTCAAAACATTGTCAAAAATGTAGGGAGGTAAACACGCAATTTTAGACAGTTCCCAGTTTTTTTATGGTGTTTTCAATATATTCAGCAAAACTTTTTAGGGTTCCGTTGCCAAATGGCAAAAAACGGAACCCTTATAGATTCGTCATGTCTGTCTGTCCGTCTGTCCGTCCGTATGTCACATCCACTTTTTTCCGAAACTATAAGAGCTATACTGTTGAAACTTAGTAAGTAGAGGTATTCTGTGAACCGCATTAAGATTTTCACACAAAAATAAAAAAAAAACCATAAATTTTGGGGGTTCCCCATACTTAGAATTGAAACTCAAAATTTTTTTTTCATCAGACCCTTTCGTGTGGGGTATCTATGGATAGGTCTTCAAAAATGATATTGAGGTTTCTAACATAATTTTTTTCTAAACTGATCAGTTTGCGCGAGAGACCCTTCCAAAGTGGTAAAATGTCCCCCCCCCCCCCCCCCTGTAACTTCTAAAATAAGAGAGATAAAACTAAAAAAAATATATGTTGTACATTACCATGTAAACTTCCACCGAAAATTGGTTGGATCGACATCACTAGATCTCGATCCAACCAATTTTAGTACTAATTTTAGTAGTTTTTTTTTAATACGTCATAAATCGTAAACCGCAATTTACCTTTCATTCAATCAACTCATGATCTATTTTTATAGATAATAGTACGGAACCCTTCGTGCGCGAGTCCGACTCGCACTTGGCCGGTTTTTATATAAATAATTTTATTTGAGATAGGTTTCTGTTTTCCACAAATGTATATGTAGATACAGGCGGATTTTTGAAAGGATGCCTCCTTTCAAAAATCCACCTGTAAAATAAGGGTAGGCGCCTAAACCGTTGAAAAATAATAATATATACAGGGTGTAAAAAGGCTGAGGCGGCTCCTGTCCAATCTAGGGGGTCCAAACGCCTCCTGTCGGAGGCTCTATCCGGGTCGTGCGGTCTATGGCCCTTTACGGGGCACCGGCACCGGTGTGGGCGCATTCCTTGAGGCGGCGATCAGTCCGACGGTTGAACGCGTCCCAAAGGGTCATGGCCGTCCAGCTAACCCGAGGATACCGCACGGTCTCTGCTGAGGCGGTGAGCCTCCTTGCTGGATTACCGCCATGGGATCTGGAGGCAAAAGTCCTCGCCCATACATGGGAGTGGCGAGAGAAGGCAAAACGCCGGGGCGTAACTCCGCTGTCGCGAGAAATCACGGTACAGCGGACAGAGCTCCGGCGGGATCTCATAGCGGCATCGGCATGGAGAGTGCGATTGTCGCAACCCAGTGCTGGGCACGCCACAATTGCGGCGATAAGTCCCCTCTTTGAGAAGTGACTGGAGTGACTCCGTGGGTTATAAAAGGCAGGACGCACTGATTGAAGATCTTAGTCTTGTGAAAGTGAAATACTCAACGAGAAGACTCGATGAAGCTTCCTAAGCTCTACCCAGTCCAGCTAAATTCTTTTGTTAACCTCTCAAAGTTGTTCTTACCAAACTGCTGAATTTTCCGAAGGTAAAAGTATTCTCGGACAACCTTGAAAGCATTAACATTGACAGCAATGGTTGAACATAACCTGGGTTTTGTCCAAGTTCATCCGGAGACCAATGCGTATGTATCAACTAGGCTATACAGAATCTGCTGCAAGTCATGCAGCGATTCAGCCGCTATGATAATGTCATTTGCAAATATTAAGTGTGAGATGTACTCGCCGTTGATGTTAATGCCGCGTCCTTTCCTGTTCAGCGTCTTAAATATAATAATAATAATATCCCTGGACATTACACACAGCGCCATCTAGTCCCAAGCTAGGCAACCTAATGCTTGTGTTATGGTAACAAGATGGCTGATAAACTACTTATATACATTTTTTTTTGTAAATACATACATATTAATATAGATAGAAAAACATCCAGACTCAGAACAAATACATGTAGGACTTACAAATACTTGTTCTGTGCGGGAATCGAACCCGCGACACGCAGCGCAGCAGTCCGATCGCTCAGCCACTGCGCTAACCGTGTTGTCATTTACGTTAAGATTTTCACACAAAATTAAGGTAATCAAAAACCTTTTCGGTAGATTAGGGCTCTCTAACGCCCTGAGAACTCCACTAATAATCCAAACATAAAATAATAATCACTAATCATAAAAATTCAAACGTTATTTTATTTTTTTAAAGTGGCAAATGTAAGCCACCGAGCTCATGAAGTCAAGCCTGTACATTTGTGTTCCTTTTGATTTAAAAGGTTTTTCAGTTTTTCTTCTTTCCCAACCTGTTTGTTTTCAGTCGAAGTAGCGTTTGGCGATAAAAGGTTGTTTCGCAATAAATTCTATTCGAAAATCGTTCAGTTGACTTTCCATTAATCGAACATATGACTCTCGAAGTTAAGTTACGGACCCTAAAAGAAATGCCCATGGATTGGATACAAAAGACATGTATGTTTATGGATTGCAATGCGATGCGCTGCGGCCCGACGGCGACGCGGCTGTAATGTGCGCTTAGCTTTACATGACGATCCCGCTTACCCGAGCTTGTCGTATGTGTGTGCCTGAGTGAACTTTCACCAGCTGCGCTCACTGCATCATCGTGGCCATCTGTCATTGATGCTGATGAGCCACGTGTGTTCCAATATTCCATCTCGGTACATCATCTTGGTCCGATTGCGGAGATAACGCGCGCAGGCGGCGCGGCGTCACACAACCTACCCCCACCCGCCTCCAACCGCCGCGCCGCGCGCCACGCTTGTGGCACTGGAACTGTGGAACAACAGGTGTCACCCGCTCCACTCTCGGCGACACCCCGCACCCACGCAATGACGTCATGCGCTGTACTTTGAACTGTCACTATCTCTTTACTCCACATAGCCACAGAGGCACCTCACTCCACTAGCATATTACAGTTTTTCTATGCATTGTGCTTCAACACTTCAAATACCACTTAGTTTACTATAAGTAATAACTAAACAATATTAAATAAAGCATTTCTAAAAGCCGACTGGTTCTTCCGGAGATCAGCGCGTCCAAACAAACTCTTCAGCTTTATTATTAGTATACAATAGATAGATTACTAAATAGTTTATGATTAGTATACAATAGATAGATTACTAAATAGTTTATTCAAAAACCCGACTGCAACGAAAGCTCGGTCTTGTCCGTTGTCCATATTTAAGTAATGCCGGGGGCGCTAGAGAAGGGCTGCAAATTTTTCCCTAATATTTTAAAACTGTAATTGATTTTATTTCTCGTAAAATACCGCCTACCTGCCCCAGCAGTCTCGACATTCATAGCAATCGCTTTACGACCGAATTCGGTCGTAAAGCGATCGCTATGAATGTCGAGACTGCTGGGGCTGGACTGGAAGTGTTCGAAATGTGGAAAATCTTGGGGTAAGTTAATATTTACGCGCCCGCGCGTGACGGGACATCCACCACAAGACGGACGGTGAGCGTTGTCTGCGGACACAGAAAATACAAAAAGTATGATCTTTTATGTTCGAAGGTTTGGTTTGCGCACTTAGTCCTTCAAGTGGATCATTGTGTTGTGTGTGCAAGTATGATCTAAATATTTTGTGTAAAGTGCGTTTCCAAGCGATAGCCAGTTATTCCTTCAGTCAGTTTAGGAATAAACAAAGCATGTTTTTCAATATCTCATGAATGATGGGTACAGCTACAGAGTGACCTCGAGGCGCGACGTCCGCTAGAAGGTGTATAGACAGACGCAGACCTTGACGCACGCCGGCCACACGCTGCAGATATTAGCGTTCGCAGCTCGCACCCAGATCGATACCAACACGGAACAACCGTGTTTATACAGCTTGGATTCGCTTAAAAGCCGGCCTGTTCGACGGCGGTGGCGATCGTGTATGCAAACACTTTGTTTTTTGTTTGTGACGCTATTTAATTTTCACATTAAAGTGTGGCGGCGTGCGGCCTGAATGTGAGCGTGAGTTCCGTGTGGAAAGCGTGCTGTGTTAGATGCGAGCGTGCTGGCACTCTGGCAGCTCGGGCGCACAGCACCGTCATAGTCATTTTTCTACAGTGTATTGTTTACTGCGGTTTACTCCTCTTCACTTAGGTTTGGATTTTTACAAGTCAACAAAGGGCCACGCTCGTGGTTCGTGGTCCACAAGAGATTCATACTATATATGTATACCCGGAATATACATATAAATCTGTAGTACATTCTGGGTATCAAACTTTTAAACCAGAATACACATCCACAATATTTTAGTAAATATTCTGAAAAAGTGGGTAGACATAATAGATATAAATTTGAACTTTCCGACCTAGGTGTCGGTTGGACATTTATGAGAAGAATGTCTATGTGCAGGCGATAGATATACACCGTGACTTTTTAGTCGTCTGACAACGGCAGCCCACTTCATGTATCCAATGACTACTACACATTCATAACAAAAAAAATGGCATTTAAGAGAAAAAAAAAAAAGAAAAAAATATTCATTATTATGATGCATAACGTAGTTGAAACATTCTGTTGCGAGCGAAGATCTATCTACTCGACTCGTGCGATGGTTAGGTATGTTCTACTGTTTGATGCGTAAACATTATTAACAGGATGTTTCATAATTCTAATGTATTAATTATTTTTCCTTGTACCTATTATCTTAATTAATGGTAAAAAAAAACACGCCTAGAGGTATTTTATGTCGGATACATTGAGTGGACCACCTTTGTCAGACGACTTAAAAATCACGGTGTATACAATAAGTTAACAGATGATTTCAAAGAATTGAAAATTACTCTGTTCAGGGAAAAACTTACAGCGTGGCTTGCAGAAAAATGTTTTTATACTTTGAAGGATTTTATGACATATAAAGAAAATGATGTAATTAATTAATGTTGAAATTTCTTAATCTCACTGACATGGCAACATAACACTTGACTTTTAAATTTGGTTCTTTGCATTTTCACCACTTTTACAATTATTTAATTTAATACAATAATAAATTATTCATGACATGCCTACATTTTGACATTAATTAACTAATTTACTAATCAATTTATATTATTTTTAAAATCTATATATTTTGTACAACTCTGACATATTTACGCACCATTGTTATGGTAGAATGTGACGGGATTAGAATTACCTTACCACCACTAAGTAACCACATTTCTTGTGAATAAATGAATGATTATGATTATCATTATGAATATGAATAACCCGTTCATAAGAAACATAACACTACCTACCGCCGCATGGCAGGTGATCATTGATCAATGTGTGAATGGCCCCAATTAACGACACAATGGATCCCTCCACATTGGCAAGCGTCATTGCGCTTAGCCCGCACGGAGATAGTGGGATAAGCTGGACCGTTTAAGTAAGATTGGTCTTAAGCAGCTCTAGATAGCGATAATTGTGAGTTATGGCCGTATGGGCCTGCAATGGATCAATCAATAAGGAATTATTATAATGTAAATTGTCATTATATTACAATCATTACGTATCGAGACATCACATCATATGAAGTTTCACCAACTGGTACTCGGTAACATTGTCGGTACAAACCGCGGCCGGCGCTGGCGCGGCGCCCGCGCGTGCGCCGGGTTAACGCTCCCGCCGCCACAGTTTTACTCTTCCCTGTGCATCTGTGCCAATTCTCTCTGCACGTCCTCAATTCTTGCACTTATTTGTAGTTTCCAAAGCAGGTGCGTCTGTGAGACTGTCAGTGCGTCAGTAGTCTGTGACGCAGGTCTCGCAGGTTGGAAAGATATTGTCTTGTTATTATTTATTTATTTATTGGATCGCCAACAGAGGCTACACAGTTACATACATATAAACATTAACAAGGACAAATACAAGTGTGCGCCTCCAATTACAGGCGACCACATCATTCACTAGGCACAGCAAGTTTGACAAGGACGAACACATTAAAATAAATCACAATACAATACACGAAAATTACAAGAAGGGAAAATTTTAAAAGCTAAAGCAAAACCTGCAAATCGTACGAGTACAAAGTAATAAAAATAAAACAATACAAACTAATTTCAGACAAACAAATTCAAATAAAATAAACTATTAATTAAAGAAATAACCATAGATCAACAGAGACAAAAATATTAGTTAGATACTAGGAGTTTTAGGTATTTTTTAAACTTTGATAGTTTGCACGTAATATCCAATTCGTTATGCTTCGATACGTCGTTATACTGCCTACAGCAGTGCGATTCTGTAAACATTTCACCGTGAAAACTTAGGTGAAGTGAGCGTGGAGTGAGCTGTCATTCCAACTAATGCTAGGGATTGACACTACTGACAACTCACATCAAGCTCACTTCACTTGAGTTTTCACGGTAAGATTTTTACAAAACCGACCGGCTGAGCCTTGGCAAAACGGCGAAGTGACCGAGGTTTGTTTTGGATCCCGGCACATAGAAAAGGTTGTAGTTACATTTCCGCGGCAAGCGTGACGGTGCACTTATATGCAGCTTTGCAAGGAGCCCTCTACAGTCAACCCCATTGAACAGTTTGTGAAGAAATGTGAAATCTAGAACTTTTCGTCTTTCTACCAATGAGGACATTTTATAATGTTGTAGTCTTAGGTCGTAGCTTCTAATTTTTTTTGCCAGACGATCTTTATAGCAAAGATGATGCAGAAAACGTTTTTGTACACTTTCCAATTTCTCAATTTCTCCTTTTATGATTGCATTGACCAAATTTGAATTCGTTTGTGGCGGGAAAATTGATACATGAGCTTTGTTTCATTTCGGTAAAATATCCATCTGGCTAACGTTCGAGGTGGGCGATGCAGTTTTTATTGATAGTTTATAGCGACGTCATATAGCCAAGGAAAACGTCTATAAGTGTTTTTAAAACTACTTTTAAGCCTTCACCACTAGCTTCTGCCCGCTACTTTTTAGCATTGCATCGCCCGCCTGCCCCGCGCTATTACTGCTGCCCGCTACTTTTTAGCATTGCATCGCCCGCCTGCCCCGCGCTATTACTGCTGCCCGCTACTTTTTAGCATTGCATCGCCCGCCTGCCCAGCGCTATTACTTCTGCCCGCTACTTTTTAGCATTGCATCGCCCACCTGCCCAGCGCTATTACATCTGCCCGCTACTTCTTAGCATTGCATCGCCCACCTGCCCAGCGCTATTACATCTGACCGCTACTTCTTAGCATTGCATCGCCCACCTGCCCAGCGCTATTACTTCTGGCCGCTACTTTTTTGCATTGTATCGCCCACCTGCCCAGCGCTATTACATCTGCCCGCTACTTCTTAGCATTGCATCGCCCACCTGCCCAGCGCTATTACATCTGCCCGCTACTTCTTAGCATTGCATCGCCCACCTGCCCAGCGCTATTACATCTGCCCGCTACTTCTTAGCATTGCATCGCCCACCTGCCCAGCGCTATTACTTCTGGCCGCTACTTTTTTGCATTGTATCGCCCACCTGCCCAGCGCTATTACTTCTGGCCGCTACTTTTTATCATTGCATCGCCCACCTGCCCCGCGCTATTACTTTTGCCCGCTACTTTTTAACATTGCATCGCCCACCTGCTGAGCGCTATTACTTCGTTTTCGCTTAGTGTTGTTTCTGACTTTTTTTTCTCTTTGCTCGGCTCCTAAAGAGTCGTTATGTTAGACAGCTTCCTCAAGAATTGGGCTATCCGACTGGCAGTTCTAGAGAGCGCGTTCAAACAAACAACAAACAACTACCTAACTACCCAGTATTAACAACACGACACGGTTAACGCAGTGGCTGAGCGATCGACTGCTGCGCTGCGTGTCGCGGGTTCCCGCACGGAACAAATATTTGTATTGCCTACAGGTAGTTGTTCCGGGTCTGGCTGTTTGTGTATGTGAGTTTAAATGTTTGTAAACGCACCCACGACACAGGAGTAATTCCTAGTGCGTCCACTGCAGGGCAAAGGCCTCCCTCTCCCTTCTCCACATAATTCTGTGTTGCGAGCGCCGCAATCGTTTGCGGCCAGTCCTTTCGGTAGGAGTCAAGCTCGTCCCGCCATCTTCGTCTCGGCCTGCCGCGCTGGCGTCGTGCATTTAGTGGGACCCAATCGATGGTTCTCGTAGCCCAATTGTTATCTGACATGCGGCAGACATGTCCGGCCCATTTCCATTTAAGTTTAGCGGCTGTCTGGGTATAGTCTGTGATCTTGGTTTTGGCGCGCACACAGACCATATATCCAGGATATGGTCTGTGGGCGCGCAGTGTTGTATGTCCTTATACGGTCAGAAATTTGAACCCCCAGGATACTACGCTCCATGGCTCGCTAGCATACCTCGAGCTTAGGTCTCTGCTGAAGTGTCAAAGACCAAGTTTCTGCATCATATGTGAGAATGGGGAGAATACACATGTACATAATTCTCCGTTTGAGACATCGTGGTAGATCTATGAGAGGTCATTCTTTTCTTGTCGCGTCTTGAACTCTTGAACAGATATAATTTTATAATTATTGGGGACTGAAAATGTGAAACGAATTTTGTCGAACAAAGTGTGTCCCATTGAGCTCAGTCTTATCCTGAACTAATAGCCGTATTATGGAGGTGTCTTGGGAAGCTCTTGGCGAGAGCATGCAAGATAATCGTTTTGAGCGTGTGTAGACTGTTGACTAGCCAACCTGTATAAAGTAGCCAACCCGTATAACTAGCACCTGGATAAGGTTAAAGTTTTTTACGTTACTGGCTTTTGCTCGCGGCTTTGCCCGCGTTAAGGTCGAAAATTATCCCACTGGAATGTCCCACGGGGTTAAAAAGTATCCTCTGTCCTAACCCAGGTCATAGGTCAAATCCGTACAAAGGGTAACAGAAAGTCAGACAGAGTTCCTTCGCAATTATAATATTAATATGGATTCATTAAACATACAAAATTAGCAGGAGATTCATAATTCCATATTTTTAGCGGTATGTTACCTCATATCTCCGGTATTTCTTCGCCGAATTGGATGATTCTTTTTTTATTTGAAATAGCATATTTTCAGAGTGGTCTCATATTTAGATCTGATGAAGAACTTCGTATAGATCTGATGAAGTATTGAACTTAATGTATACTTGCAAACACACTTCAATACAAACTTTGACCCTCTTAGGGGTGGGTTTTTTTAATTTTTTTTTTTTATTAAAAAAAATGTTGCCCCATACTAGGAATTTATCCGGTATCGTGGGTGCGTTTACAAACATTTAAACTCACATACACAAACAGCCAGACCCGGAACAACTACTTGTAGGCCATAGAAATATTTGCTCCGTGCGGGAATCGAACCCGCGACACGCAGCGCAGCACTCAATCGCAACCGTGCCGTCAAATTTTCGATTTCCTATAGTCCTTTCTTAGCGGACAACTACACCGCTACTACTACAAATTTCAAGTTTGCAGGTTTAATATTTCGATAGATAGTGAGCGGTATTTCGCTTTTATTATATAATAACCTTGAGCCCATCCGCACAGTCAGCGCAGTCAGTCGCAACACGACGCATCCCAGCTGTTACACAAAACATCATACCTATTCACAGTGGCCCATGCCAGTTGCGCGATGGAGTCGTCAACACTTTTGTCTACCTGTTCCACATCCGTGGCCTTGAGAAAGTTCCAATGAATACAAATACTTTTAAAAATTTGGTTTCAATTCGCTTTGTTGTTCATTTAAAAAGTTTAATTACTCAGTTATAATGACTGTTCTCGTCGTCTGCATTCAACGTGCTCTTTGTTTTAGGAGACTCGGGCCCGACAGGAGACAAGTATATATACATATATGCGACGCTGCGGCGAATTTGTATCGATGAAAGCTTCGGTTTTTCCGGTCACCTCAATCCATTGCCCAACCGCAGTGTGTACGTACGTCGCACGACGGCACGATAAGCTTATTGTTTATGCGTAACAGAGACATTATCAATGTCTATTTGTCTCGTTCTGGCGGGGAGCGGGGGACATGCGCAGGCGCAGCGCACTCGTAGCGAATAGCGTCGGCGTCGGGCGGAGGCGGAGTGCGGGAGTGCAGGCAGGCAGCGATCAGTCAGCGCCGCGATGTGCCACGCAGTAGTGCTCGGAGTGTTGTTCTCGCTGCCGTCCTACCTGTACTCGGCCGTGCCGTTCAGGTGAGCTCTTCACTGGCCGGATAGCCAGCGCGTCTCGATGTGCGATGTGTACCGGGATGTACACGTCCCGCGTCCCACTGTCCCACTGTGGTCTCGCAACCGACTTGTGATCATTATGTATGTTTCTGTGTGATCTTGGAAATAACGATAAAAATAATTAAGTTCACTAATTCTTAAAATGTTTATACTTAATCGTAAGTGATTAAGTCGAAATGTGTATTAAGTCGCAAAATAAATTGTTAGGACCTTTCGGATTACTCATAGTGATATACCACTTTCGCGTCAGGTTAGTGATTTTATAATGAATCGGTGTGCACGGAACGCATATGAATTGACGCATTTAATATTGCGGTCACGAGCGCTGGCCATGGCTAAGGGCTCCGACATTGAACCGAGCCGCTCTGTCCGCCGGGCACGCGTTACGTAACCCGGCCTGCCGGCCGCCCGGCCACCGCGCCGGACCATGGACTCCTGCCTGGAGCTCCTGATGCTCTGGCTCTCCGAGCTCGCTGACACTGTGCTCGAGAAGTTAGTATCGTGGCGATTCTGCCCCTCCCTCAACATCGTCGTTAGCTCCGCTTCTGTACTAGTACTACTACACAGTGCTCCCATTTCCGTCAGTGTTTACATCATGAAAATCAAATTGCTGTATGCGGGATTGTTTTATAACTTCAAATTCTGATTTTTATTTCTGCTGAAACGAGTGAATCGGCAGAAGTGTTGACTGCTCCACAACAGTAACGTTCATTAGCAGCAGGTCAGTCTTTTATACTTGCTGGTTGTGGTACGTTCAAATACTTACTGATAAAGTTATCGGCGGGCGGTTCAACACTGCGCCTTAACTGATTACCAGTGATCGGAATAGGGTGAGTATATTTACCTACAGTTTGTAGAACAGAGACAAAAATCGGAGACTTCCTTACAACTAAAAATTTTTTTACCGGTAAATTTACTAGAACTTTAATTATGTGAATTTTAACATCTTATTAATATTTAAATTGTGAATACCTTTCGTTTTATAACGACTGCTTAAAAAAGGAGCGTTTTCTTGGTTCACGTGATCTTTATTTCGTTAGTCCACCATAACTCCTGATCTACCAAATGAATTTAGGTGCCGTGAGTGACACTGTATTTTTTTTGATGTAACTCGCGGCAATATGTACCTAATTTTTTTTTATTTGGTTTTGGGTTCTATCACGCTATTTTCTTTCGCGCTGTTTTCACAATTTGATTGCACGAAAAACATTTAGGTTAAAAGGTAGCCACTTTATAAAACAAATTCGACTGTAAATTCTTTACATTCATTTATTGTCAAATCAAACATCAATGAAACAAATAGAAATATGAACTACAAAAACAATTTGTCTCTTAAAATAAAGATTTTAAAACTATAATTCAATCAAATACCTAGAAAAATAAAACAAATCATAAATCAGTGTCGTCATTATCAGTACCATGACTTATTTTGTTTTCTCGTAGGAAATTAAAAAAATTACCGGTAAAAAAATTTTTAGTTGTAAGGAAGTCTCCGATTTTTGTCTCTGTTCTACGAACTGTAGGTAAATACACTCACCTTATTCCGATCACTGCTGATTACCCAAGCGAGCACATGCAGATAACAGAATGTCAAAAACTGTTAAATGTGTAAATATTGTTCTTGTTATACATGTTTATTTTTTGTTTAAAGCTAACCCCCTTCTTCAAAGAAGTTATGTGACAGCATACCTGTGATGCGAGTTCTAAGAGAATTAAACTGAAACCGGACCGCACCTAAAGATATGAAATATACTTATAAGCATATCATTATTATAGTTTCTTATCAATATTTTACTGGCGAGAGGCTTCTATAAAACGCGTTAGACCACTGCAAACGGGCCACCCTCAATAAAGAAATCAATGATGTTTATGTATAAGTATGTATAATAAAGTAGATTAGTAGACACATCTCCACATGAACAATGGCAACGTGATCGGAGTGCGACTCGATCACACGGCGATCGACAGCGGCGCGCGTCGTGTACCGTGCTCCGTGCCTCACTACTCAGCTTACTGCTCACTGCTCACTACTCCGCACTGCGGTGGTCGCGACTCGCGCCTGGGCCGTGCTTGCTGCTGTCGCTTTGCACACAACACAATGGTTCTCGCGCGCGGTACACTTCGCTGACCTCTTGCACTAACCCGCGACCTCAACTGTTCCTAATGCCATAACCCACATACTGTAGGTCTGTACTTTGATATGCTACCTCAAGGCTCGGTTCCCATGACGACGCAAACCGACGCGTACTTCAGAAGCGCGCTATCAGCCGTACTGCGGTACTAGTCACTACAACAGCCCATAGAGCCGTTTTGCGAATAAATTTTTGAATCCTGTTGAATCCGTAAAAACTCCGTATCAACTGTTGAAATAAGTTCGTTACAATGAGGTGTATAAGTATGTATAACGCAGTCTAGGCATGCAGGCAGGCTACACGTACCGTCAACAAAATCTGCTGCTACAGATACATTTGTGTTTGCATAACTCGACTTTGACTCGAGGTTTAGTCCCATAATAGAAGTTGAGTATAACTATAATAATAACGTATCTACACGTTGACGTCGTGCTGGGGCTTGCGCGCTCCTGAACTCGCCTGTGCCGGTAGAGTTTACTTTGCCGGAATGGGTCTTACGGTGTGGACTGTGAGGAGCCAGATCAAGAGAGATACATAAACCCGCAGGGCAGCATGTGGCGAGTTGTTGGGCAGTAGCGATCCCACGGACGCTATCTGCCGGGAGAAGTCTTGTTCACTTCTGGCTTGCCTTCACCGGGCGGCCGGAGTGAACACTGACGAGGAACAGAGCTCCCACCTCAATCAACTCCGCCTATCGCAGTCCACTGCTGGACATAGGCCTCTCCCAGGCTGCGCCACAACACCCTGTCCTCCGCCATCCAGTCCGTCCCAGCAACCTTCTTCAGGTCGTCCGTCCATCTATCTGGAGGGCGTCCCACACTACGCGTGCCGATACACGCACCCGTTACTTGCTTTTATTGGCCGGCTTGAGTAGAGATTCGCAAGAGTAAACGTGCTCGGAGGAAGCAAGTATTCAGTAAGATCCTGGTAGGGACCTACCATCTTCAGGGCTCTGGGATTGTCCTGATAACCGTGGAATACCTCTCCACTTCTCCAGTACTTACCTCAGGACATGTTGCCCCCTTGTCGCTACGTCACTGTGCTAGTCACAGTTTTTCATAGTTCAAGGTAAACTCAAACTCAAATCATTTAATTGAACTAAACCAATTACAGGTACTTTTGAATTGTCAAAGGGTCGGTCAGTCAGAAAGATGAAGCTAGTTGCCCATTCCAAAGCGTAGGTACCTATGGAGAAGAACGGGCAAGAAACTCCATGGACACTCTTTTAAATCATAAAATTATCTATTATTACTTATAATAAATCTGTAGAAGTGAAAATTCTGTACATTGAAAATATCAAAAAAATAAATGGCAGGGGGTGTTACTAGACCGAAACCGAACCCAAAAATGTGATTAAAAAAAAATTTGTCTGTCTGTCTGTTTGTTCAGGCATCACGCAAAAACTACCGGTTCGATTACGATGAAACTTGGTATAATTATTCTTTAATATCCTGGGCACCACACTGGGTACTTTTTATAACAAACTTAATTTTGCGGTTCGATCCCTAGACCCGATTACTGTACCAACCGCAAATAATAAGTTTGTCGTAGGTTACGTCACCTGCAGTGGAGTTCATTTTTATTCCTTTTAGTTATTTATATAAGTCGTAGGTAGGTATAGATTTTAATTTTAAAGTTTAGATAGTATATTTGATAGTGAACGTAGTGACCGTAGGTTATTTTATAATACTGTTAGGTAGGATTAGTCATTCGTATAAATATTAGTTTTTAGGGATTTTGCTTATTTATTGAGTTTAGATTAGTTATCATCAGAAATAGGTTTATTTAGGTAGGTAGGTAGGTATTTAATTTACTGTTATTGAGTTTATTTTTTTTAATTAGGTAGGTACTTAGGTAAAGATATCATATAGGTACCCTCTTAATCACCACTAATGAGACACAATTGGTTTTCTATTGTAATTAGCCACAAAGGGCCCGCGAGATAGATGGCATTCTGGGGAAGCACGTACATTTTATCCTGTTACCACGTTCCCGTGGGATAATTTCCGGCATCCACGCGGGCGAAGCCGCGGGCAGAAGCTAGTTACAAAATATTTGATTACATCATTCGTGTTGAAATTAACCATGTGAGAACGATGTAGAAATACGTGCACGTTAAAAGCGTCCGTTATAGAAAACAAAAATAATTCAGAAATTAAAAATTAAAATAAGCCGAGGCAGCTAAGAGATGACCAATCCATATAGCCACCCCAACCCATAGCCCGATATGTTTTGTTGATATGTTGTGCTGTATGTATATGTGTGTGTGTATGTGTGTGTGTATGTATGTGCTTACCCAGGATGCCATCTATATCTATGCCAAATCAGAAGTTTAGTGGTTTAGGCGTGAAAATGTAACATACAGTTTCAAGTTCAAATCCTCCCCTTAAAAACTGAATTACCCCTTTTTGTCCCATCAGTGGTAAATTTTCGACAACTTTACATACCTATTTATTATTAATTATTTTCTGTCAAAAGTATCAGTACTTACTGAGTTTCGAGTTACTCGGATCGCGCATTCAATTTCTTCCACACAAACTTAACACCCCTATATCCCCCTTTGAGGGGTAGTTTTGAAAAACTTATAATGATAAACTTTATTATTTACTTAGGCAAGTATTCTTGCCAAGTTTCAAGTTTATTAACTATATGAATAAGATTTTTCATATAAACTGTATCCCCCGCTTTTCACCCCCACAGGGGTGGAATTTTGAAAAATCGTTTGGGATTGTTCATAACTTGACTCAAAGATTATTTATAAGTAATAATCGATTTTCAAAAACCCTGATACACATTATTTTTTACTTTCAATATTAGGTATAAATACTGAGTTTCGAGTCAACCGGACTGCGCGCTAAAAGTCTTCCATACAAACTTTGAAACCGGTAGTTTAGAAGAAAAAAAACTGACAATCTTCATATTTTATTTAGATAAGTATTCGTGCCAAGTTTCAAGTTTATTAACTCAAGGAATAAGATTTTTCATACAAACGAATTCCCCCCTTTCCACCCTCTTAGGGGTGGAATTTCGAAAAATCCTTTCTTAGTGGATGCCTACTCCTCACGAAGAACACACCCTCCAAATTTCATGTCTCTAGGACCAGCGGTTTAGGCTGTGCGTTGATCTATCAGTCAGTCAGGCAGGACTTTAAATTTTATGATTTAAAGATGATGATTTTTTTGTTTTTTTTTTTTTTTTTTTTTTTTTGATTTTTTTTTTTCTTTGCACGTTTTACGGACCACACAGCACTTTTCGAACATCAAAACATGACATTCAATGTTTTGATGTTCGAAAAGTGCTGATTCTCAGCCTAATTTGAATAAATTACTTTTGATTTTGCCACCCACAGGCCACAGTTAGCGGTACTTCTTACGAACTAATCTTCGACCAAAAGCTGTGGCTTGAGGGTGCACATCTCTTCTAATAATGATAACATGGTTGTGTGCTGGGAGGTAACAGGTGTTTGCAAATGTCCTGTGTTCACATTGTGCTTGTTGTGTTCCAGGAAGGCGCGGCGCAAGGAGCGCGAGGGCGAGCCGGCGGGCGACCCCAAGCTGTACCTGCAGGAGGCGCTGCTGGAGCGCAAGCTGCCCGAGCTTGACATGCGCCAGCTCGTTGACCTGCCGCTCGGCCTCGACTACAACGAGTGGCTAGCCTCGCACAGTCAGTATCATTCCCTTCCCGACGATCATGCGCAGCACCGACGGCTTCGCGTGCTCTCCGATGCACGTAGCCACACCACCAACTTGCTTACTCCTCGGCCCTGGCTCTTACTGAGAGTAGCATCTTCATCATTATCTTTAATCAAGACCTGGGATTTGTACCCCCATGATCCGCAGCCGTAAAACTTGGCCACTACAGCACCGAGGCATTTAGCTGTAGTACACCGATCCACAACACACACTACACAACACATGAGGGATCTGATCTGATCCCCAACAGTTAGTGTCATGTGTTGTGTAATTCCAGACTGTATCTGATTTCAACTCTTCATCATCCTCAGCTGCCCAGCTTATTCCAAGTCGGCTTACAAGTTTACGAGATACGGAGCTGCTATCAGTGCTTTACATGGAGGGCATGCCTACCTGACCTCCACAACCCAGTTACTAGATTGAAATGAATTATCAAAATACTAAGCACATGTTGCTTACGCCAAGACCGCCCGCAGCACGATGCAGATTTACAGGACGCCTCCCACGCGCCCCGTGCCGTCAGCGTCATGACTCCTTCGGCAAAACCCGTCTGATCTTATTCTTACACATAAATGGAATTTGCCGCGTTCACGGCCCCGCTTGCGGAAAACCTAGCCAGAGAACTTAACAATAAATAGTTAAAAGAAAACACTACTTGCAAAATAACTTTAGTTGCGGAAGTCGATGGCAAGAAATAAAACAAAACCAAAGACTTACAAAACAAACGAGTGTTTTCTTTATGGAAGTTGGTATTTCTTGTAAAAAGATTTTTGTTTTTTTATTTTCAAACAATAAATGTTTGCAACAACAATTATTATTGTTTGAAAGATACACATAAATTTGAATTGAGAACCTTCTCTGACTCCGACAGAAACAGTCGGTTAAAAAGAACACGTAAATCGGGATAAGTACTGGGAACTAAGTGAGACATTGCGCTTGCATCTTGTACCCGTAGACTCGCATAGCACGGTGTGTTGATGAAAGGGTTCGTTTACTTTCTATTCTAGATTTCTACACATTCTTACAAATGCCTCATCAATAGAAAAATATCCTGTTTTAAAAAACCGAGGCAGTCGTTCTCGTCAAACAAGACGCATTGGCGAAACTCCAAGTCCAGACAGCCATCTTCACTGGTCATCTAAACAATCTTCCCACCTGCAGTTTTACCGCAAATCACGTTTTTTCTTTAGCGAAACAAAACGGTTTAGTACTGATATATGTTTAATTTAACTTGTTTATTTACACCAACTTTAGCACAATATAAAGATAAAAATTACAAAAAAAAAAAAAAAATTGGGTTACTTAGAAAAATAATAATAATTTTATACTGTTTTTGATTAATTTAAAACACGTTCTAATTTTTAACCGACTTCTAAAAAAGGAGGAGGTTCTCAATTCGGATGTTTGTATTTTTTTTTTTATGTTTGCGCATAATTCCGTCGCTTGCCAACCAATTTGAAAAATTCTTTTTTTATTGGAAATGGTATACCTCCTAAATGGTCCCATTGAAATTTCGACAAGATCTGATGATAAGTTTCGGAGACAGACACGGAACTCTTCAATAAATGCCAGCAAATCAACGGCTATTGCTGCTATCGCTTATGTATGTATTGTTTACGCCATCACACAACATAACGTAACGGCCAGGGAAGTAAAGGAACATTCCATCCGCATACTCTCAGACAGCATGGCTGTTCTGCAAGCGCTGAACAGCAACACAGTTGATTCTGGGCTAATATACGAGTGCCACCTGCGCCTCAACCAGGTGGGTATCCTCAATAACATAACCATTCAATGGATAAAAGGACACAGCTTTTCGCTAGGTAACGATGCAGCCGATGAAGTTGCCAGAAGGGGGTGGAGCATGGCACCAGTGGGACCTGAGCCCATCGCGCCACTTCCCTTCGGATACATACGTACTCTGCTAAGAAAACGCACCAGAGACCAACACGACAAACTTTAGACGGAGCTAGGCGAATGTAGGCAGGCCAAGGAAGCAATTCCCAGCTGCAGCTTTAACTGGCCATGGGTCATTTAACAAACACCTCTATGTCATAGGAGTAACAGACAGTCCGCTGTGCAGGGCCTGCATGGAGGATGACGAGACAGCGGCGCATGTGCTGCTAAACTGCCCGGTGGTCGCCACGTACAGGGCAAAGTACTTCGGTAACCCAGGTACCCTACGTGAGACGGTCAGTAACATCAAGGCGTTGCTGGCCTTCCTTGAGGAGCTGGGGTGGATCGAATGATCGATTGTCCCACCCGTACGCAAAATACGCGCATTGTCGTGGAGTTGCGGACACCAGCCCGCTGTACCTATTACCTATATAACATAACGTCACGCCTGTACCCTCTTTCTGTCCTAATTTGTGTGGGGTCGGTACACATCGGCTACACATCAAGCTATGCAAAACCAGTATTGGCTGACCGTTCATTGTGAGAAAATATCATACAAAGTGAGGCCAAGACACACTGGTTTTGTATAGCTTGACGTGTAGCCGTGTGTACAACTAAAAAGTGAAAAATAAAAACATTTTTACAAAAAAAAAAACAACTGACTTCCAAAAAAAACAAATCAGTTTATTATTGAGTGTTCCCCTCTTGCTCGTATGACGGCCTGCATTCGCTGTTTTAGTGACCTACTGAAGGTTTTGATGGTGTCCCACATGTGCTCTATAGGGTTAAGATCAGGGCTTCTCGCTGGCCACGACATAACCCGAATGCCGACCTCTTCAAAATAATCGGTGACAATGCGCGCTACGTGTGGCCGTGCATTATCATGCATTAACTCAAAATTTTCCCCAATGAAGCCGGCATATGGCACCACATGGTCTTCCAAGATCTCTGTGATGTAGCGTACCGCAGTTAAAGCACCACTTCTTATGAAAACCAGCTCCGTGCGTTCCGTTAAAGATATCCCAGCCCAAAACATTATACAGCCCCCACCATAACTGACTGTTTCTCTTATGCAACATTGGGCATAACGTTCACCTGGCCGTCGCATGACATTACGGCGTCCATCAGAACCGTATAAAGTCATCCGACTCCCATCGCTAAAAAGGACTGATTCCCATTGGCCGATATTCCAGTTGACGTGATTCTGCGCAAATTGAAGTCTGGCTTGTCGATAAGCTGTGGTCAATTGTGGCCTTGTTGCTGGCTTATGTGGTCTTAAATTCTGCTCACGTAGTCTCCTCTTTACAGTACTGTCACTTATAGCCACACCCCGATCTTCAGGTAAGCGTCGCTGGAGATCTACGCCAGAAAGGTGTCGATTTCGTCAAGCGGATACCACTTTAAAGCGGTCCCCCTTTTGACTTGTCACCCTATGTCTTCCAGATCTTCTTCGATACTGGCCAGTCTCCAGAAACCTTTGGTAAACTCGCCGAACTGCAGAACGACTGAGATTTAAACTCCTGGCCACTACACGTTGACTTAAGCCCTGTTGCAGCAAAGCCACAACTTGGGCCGCCTCAGCATCAGTAGTGTCCATTTTTTTTTTTTTGACTTGGAGTTGCGGACACCAGCCCGTATTACCTATTACCTATTTTCAGTCAGACTTAGTCAAAACTACAGCCTCCGCAATTAAACTTAACGATATTCACATGAACTCCCTAGAAAAATCTGTTACTGACTGACAGAATGGGGCGATTTGCTCCAAATTTTTACTGCCAAATCAGCACTCAACAGTATTTCTGTATAAAAAATGGTTTACCTTCAAGTGCAATAAGATTTATGAAAACAAGACGTCAATCATCATACCGACCCTCAAAATAATAAACAAACACGTGAAACAGCTTATCTGTGAAACAGTCGATCATTATTGAACAAAAAATGGGTGGGTCGATTTTTTGTTTTTGTTGATGACCAGTGTAGAATTACATGTAGGTGACGGCCGAGCTCGCCTCCTAATATGTCCATTGCATTTATAATATGTTTCAAAGTGAACGAAGAACGCTGCCCACACGGTGCTAAACATTTACTTACTTGATTTTCTTGGCTTTGACAAAGTAGGTATGCAGAATGTTCGCGGCCGAATACAAGGACAAATGCTGTTATTTCCTTGTGTTTGATTCGGAATCTATGAAAGATTATTGATTGTGTCGCGTAAGCCGGTGACGTTACAGCGCGCGGCGGCGCAGGCGACGCAGCCGGGACGGCGAACGGACGCGGACCTTCCGTGTTGCACGTCCTTGTCGGTTACTTAGTTCGTACAGTGTCGCAGGCGTTTGCGGCTCTGAACATTTATATTTTGTAACATTATAGTACACACGTAACCTAGACTGTTTTGACTTTGGATTTGGACTCCTAGAAGTTGAACGCTGCTAATCGTGCGGGAGGGTGCGATAGGTTTTTGTTATTTCGTCACACTCACGCACGTCGCAGGACTGCGCGGGAGCGCGTGGCACCAACATCAACGCGCCTAAATAGATGCGTTTCATGTATATTATTTTGTAAACAAGTTGAGCTCGTATACTAGCTTCTGGCCGCGACTTCGTCCGCGTGAAATTCTTGTACCCCCGCCCCACCCCGTCGCATCGCATCGCTCCCTTCTCGTTCTCGCTTAGTACTCTTTCTGACTGTAGGTATTCATTTTAACCTAGCGTGATGTTGAATCGACCCGAACGTTATCATACCTATTTTGTTGCGGACTTAATTTAAAATTATGATACTTACCTCCTAAGATGTTAATTGAAATCAAGTGATGTCAAGGGCAATTTTGTTCACAATTAAATACTTGTGATGGATAACGTATTTATTTGGATAAAGATTAATATCATGTTGATAAAACACCTTCGCAAGATTACGATAAAAAAGGCTATAGTGAGAGTTAAGTTTTCAATAGTGAGTCAATCTTAAAAGATAGACATATGCTGTCGCGGATTTTTTTTAGAACTTTTAGAACCATTCCTTCATACATGATTTTTGCGTAACTTCGACCGTTTAGGCAGCGCACGCAACGGAACCTCTTAAAAAACCGGCCAAGTGCGAGTCGGACTCGCCCATGAAGGGTTCCGTTACGTTACGATTTATGACGTATTAAAAAAAAACTACTCACTAGATCTCGTTCAAATCAATTTTCGGTGGAAGTTTATATGGTAATGTACATCATATATTTTTTTTAGTTTTATCATTCTCTTATTTTAGAAGTTACAGGGGGGGGGGGGGACACACATTTTACCACTTTGGAAGTGTCTCTCGCGCAAACTATTCTAGAACTAGTTTAGAAAAAAATGATATTAGAAACCTCAATATCATTTTTGAAGACCTATCCATAGATACCCCACATGTATGGGTTTGATGAAAAAAAAAAAATTGAGTTTCAGTTCTAAGTATGGAGAACCCCCAAAATTTATTGTTTTTTTTTTCTATTTTTGTGTGAAAATCTTAATGCGGTTCACAGAATACATCTACTTACCAAGTTTCAACAGTATACCCAAGTAGCACATTAGCGATGAATTAGGTCATAAACAAGCCACATTATAGTCTACAGCTTTTATGCAGATGTACTAAAGGATAGGACGAGTCTTTAGACTGTATTAAGGAAAGATTATACACTATTAAACAGCATAGCTGACTAATGACTTTATGATGGCGAAAAAATATACTAAAAGCATTTAAGTAGAATTTGAAAATAATCTAGTCCAGCTTTTGGCTGCATGTGAAACTACTAGCTGGTTTAGAAGTCCAAAGCTTGTTAACGACTGCTTAATACGAAAAATTCACCTCTCTTGTAATGTTGCGGGCTGCATTAAAGTATCGAATAATGCCACTGGCTTTTAATTGGTGTACACTAATTCTATTCTAATTCTACTTCAACGAGCTTGTTAATAGCTGATTAAAAGTGGATATATAATCTCTACAAATGCCGTTACATTTATAAGAGAATCATTAATTCACCCTGAGTTGTAAATTGGAGTAGGCGTACTCCATCCTAATGCCAATGCATAAAGTGTAGCTGACAGCTATTTTACAGCGTTCGGCGTTATTTAAGAGTAAATCTAGATTATTGGTGTTTAAATTACGTCAGATTTGATTTTTTTGATTTGATATTTACAAGCCAAGCGTGACGTTTACGCATAGTGAGGGTTCCGCACAAATAGATTTTGATCAAAATATTGGCTTATAATAATGATGCAGCTTATGTTTATAAGCCAGTGTCGTTTTCGTATAGTGAGGGTTCCCGACAAACAGATTTTGATCAAAATATTGATGAAAATTTAATTATAGGCTACAAAATAACAGGTTTAATAGACATTTTTGACTACCCAGTAAAGTCATCTACTTTTGACATATGTAAAGTAAAACGGCCTAACGCAGAACGTATTGAAGTGAAAATACATTTTCTGGATGTGAAGTTTAAATTTATAATGTATTGAGCATAAAAACTACTAAACTTGTATTTCATACCCCTTTTACATATTTTGTAATCAATTATGGAAATAGATTTTTTTAAATACTATTATTTCAAGTAAAGTGTATGTAATTCTGCTGAGCCTTAATAAGAAAAAAAAATAATAATAAGAAAAATAAAAATTGTTTTAGAAATTTGTAAGTACTGTTTTGTTATCAATATGAAATATAATTTGTGGAAATACAACATAATTACGAAAATGCTACTTTTCATAATCTGAATTATTTTCTAATCACAGCCACCAGATTTGGTATCGATATTATAATAAAAATCAATCAATTTGTCACTTTTTATTCGCAATTTTAAAGAAACGTTTTTCCTGGCCATCTCAAAATCCCGTTATGCTCCACTTGGAACAATTGTTAATCTTTCCTTTCCTTTTTCAACGGTTTTGATTATTTTAAACAGCATTATCAATCCTGAAAACAATATTAATGTAATTAGCAATCATAATATAGTACGAAAAGGGCAAAACAAAATAAAAACAAATCACATGAACTGAAGGTTTGTATGTAAATTATGTACGATTGGCTCTCCAAATACCTGCCCTTGCAGATCCGAAAGATATCAAAAGCAAAAAGTTATGTTCAAAAACGCGCCAAGTACACTACCTCACGGGAAGCGCGGAAACGTGCAAAAGAAGAACACAACTTTTTCAACTTATTGTGCGACTGTTGAGCGAGCCAAGCCGTCTCTTAACGTGTTATTTAAAAGAAATTAAATATCTTCTGGGCCTGCAACGGTATTTCGAAAGCCAAACATTGTAGGTAATAATGAAATGGTTTTCTGTCGAGATTTCTTTATCCCTGAAAACCTATTGTATACTCTCTCTTTATACCAATACACAGTAAGAAAGCTAATTAAAATCCTTTATCCAGCTAGCGTAATGCTTTAAGCTGGTACATAGACTTGGCAACACCACTGTTACAGTAAATAACTTTTCAAAAGCATTTATGGAGAATTTGTGCTGGATAACAAATGGACGCCATTTTAGCATTACAGAAATGATTTGTTACTAAATATCCAGATGATTTCTTATAGATTTCAAGGATATTTGATAGCTTTTAATTCAAACAATATATTTTCCACTCATTTCCTAATGGAACACAATAAGTTAGAAAGCAATAATTTGAGTGATAAATCTATTAAGTTTTCGTACACCATATATCTTGTGAAATATTTTCGTTAAAACGGTATAATTCTGATGGCGCGTGAAATATTTGATGTAATTACCTATACACATTTACAGTAAAATGGTACTCGCAACTCAATTTATAAACAAGGACACTCAAAATCAACGTGAAAACTATTAAAAATATCTTACCTTAAATAATGTCCGCCCTCGCACTTTAACAAACTGTCGTCTGTCACAAATACACAAAATAAATTAAAAAAAAAACATTTTTGGTTAGGATTTATACTTTAATAAAAGCTGTTGACAAGCCTCAAAACATCTAAAAGCTGTTGAAGAGAATTAAAGAAGCTGAATCTTAGGCTGCAATGACTGTTGTATAGCTGTATAAGCCAATGTACAGGCCTTGTACAGCTGTTTCAATGATTATACTGCCGTTAACCAGTCACTTTAATGCTCAAGGCTGGTTAATTTGGGGCCCAAATCGGAATTACAAAGGCTGCGTAGCTAACTACAAAGCCCTTATGCAGGAAACTAAAACAGCCTTGAGTAGTCACTAATTCTATAATCAAGTCACTGTGCGGCTGTCATGTGCTACTTGGGTAGTTCTTATAGTTTCGGAAAAAAGCGGCTGTGACATACGGACGGACAGACAGACAGACAGACAGACATGACGAATCCATAAGGGTTCCGTTGCCATTTGGCTACGGAACCCTAAAAAGGAATCATTTTTCCCGTTTTTGCAACATTGTCCATTGATGCTCCGCTCCTATTTGTCGCAGCGTAATGTTATATACTCTAAAAATGGACAATGGACTTCTGACAATGGTTCCTCGATAAATGGCAACACAAAAATAGTTTTTCAATTCGAACCAGTAGTTCCTGAGATTAGCGCGTTCAACCAAACAAACAAACAAACTCTTCAGCTTTATAATAATAGGGGTTAAGGATACTCCGGGTAGCGGGGTCGTCCGAAAGATTAGCGCGTTCAACCAAACAAACAAACAAACTCTTCAGCTTTATAATAATATAGGGGTTAAGGATGCTCCGGGTAGCGGGGTCGTCCGAAAGAATAGCGCGTTAAACCAAACAAACTCTTCAGCTTTATAATAATAGGGGTTAAGGATGCTCCGGGTAGCGGGGTCGTCCGAAAGATTAGCGCGTTCAACCAAACAAACAAACAAACAAACTCTTCAGCTTTATAATAATAGGGGTTAAGGATGCTCCGGGTAGCGGGGTCGTCCGAAAGATTAGCGCGGTCAACCAAACAAACAAACAAACTCTTCAGCTTTATAATAATAGGGGTTAAGGATGCTCCGGGTAGCGGGGTCGTCCGAAAGATTAGCGCGTTTAACCAAACATACAAACAAACTCTTCAGCTTTATAATAATAGGGGTTAAGGATGCTCCGGGTAGCGGGGTCGTCCGAAAGATTAGCGCGTTCAACCAAACAAACAAACTCTTCAGCTTTATAATAATAGGGGTTAAGGATGCTCCGGGTAGCGGGGTTGTCCGAAAGATTAGCGCGTTCAACCAAACAAACAAACAAACTCTTCAGCTTTATAATAATAGGGGTTAAGGATGCTCCGGGTAGCGGGGTCGTCCGAAACATTAGCGCGGTCAACCAAACAAACAAACAAACTCTTCAGCTTTATAATAATAGGGGTTAAGGATGCTCCGGGTAGCGGGGTCGTCCGAAAAATTAGCGCGTTTAACCAAACATACAAACAAACTCTTCAGCTTTATAATAATAGGGGTTAAGGATGCTCCGGGTAGCGGGGTCGTCCGAAAGATTAGCGCGTTCAACCAAACAAACAAACAAACTCTTCAGCTTTATAATAATAGGGGTTAAGGATGCTCCGGGTAGCGAGGTCGTCCGAAAGATTAGCGCGTTCAACCAAACAAACAAACAAACTCTTCAGCTTTATAATAATAGGGGTTAAGGATGCTCCGGGTAGCGGGGTCGTCCGAAAGATTAGCGCGTTCAACCAAACAAACAAACAAACTCTTCAGCTTTATAATAAGAGGGGTTAAGGATGCTCCGGGTAGCGGGGTCGTCCGAAAGATTAGCGCGTTCAACCAAACAAACAAACGAACTCTTCAGCTTTATAATAATAGGGGTTAAGGATGCTCCGGGTAGCGGGGTCGTCCGAAAGGGTCACCGCTGCCCTGGAACATAAAGGGCTAAGGAAGGAACACGGGTGGGTTCTAGTCAGTAAGAGTCTGACACTCCCTTCCGCTCCACCCAGCGCGGGAGGGGTCATTTGACGATTCCACATCCTCAAAAAAAAAAAAAAAGGTGGATGCTCCAAGGTAGCCCGCGAAATTAAAATTTTCTAACATTTTTTTGCAATTTGCTAGTCAATACTAATCAAATCAAATCAAAAAAATCAAAAAGGTTTTATTTCATTATTACACGTTATAAATTATACAGTTGGTGGCGTCTCCTTTTAAGCATATAGATGCCTGTGCCAGGAGGCGCCGCTCTTTTTTATCTTATACAATTAGTGCAACAGCCAACATGTTAATAAAGAAAAATAAAGAAAAGATTATCATTAGTCTGTTGGTGTGTGTGGGGGTGTGGGGGTGTGTGTGTGTGTGTGTGTTTGTTTTAAGTACCATCCGAGGACGTGCGTATGAATACACAAGGCACGACCGAGGACCTTTTCAAAGCGAGGACCTTTTCGAGGGTCCTCGGTTTGACTTGACCAAAGATTCGTATTCTGCAAGCGATTTTGAGTCTTTCTATATACTTATCACGAAAAAGTTGTCTGAACCTCGGTTTGATCAAAAATATTCATATGCATACACAAACATTGTGTATCCACCAGATGGTGCCACTCTCGCCTCATACACAGGCTCTTTACACTCATTTCACGTTTGTTGTATTATCCGAGGACCTATGTGTTAACTTTAACACAAAAGTCCTCGGTTAGGTAGCTTTTCCACACAATGTGTATTTAAGACCTCGGTTTGCTAGATTTTCCGAACAGTGTGTATTCTAGTCCTCGTTTCGACAATTTTCCTCGTGTGTAGAAGACGAGTTATGTGCTATCATTTAAATAAAATTATGAAGGAGAAAAGCGAAGGTAGACTGAATCCTTAAATAAATCGTTAGTAGCTACTAGGTGTACGAGAAATAATCAGGCTTCTTCTGCAGTATGTGCTAAGTACCTAGGCCTGCTTAGATTATACAACATTATGATTTGCACCATAAAATATTATATTGGCAGGAGCTGAATACGTGTGCTCTTCATAAAGAACCTAAAGTAAATGTCTTCCGAGGCGAAATGTCACGAGCAAGATTTGAAGCAAACAAAAAGTACAAAAAAATAAAGAATATGAACGTACTAAAGAAAACAGCATAAACTTTACTGAAATAGAAGTAAGTTTATTTTAAAATGAATAGAATAGATCTTTATTTGCACAGAAAGTAGGTACAAGTTACAGATGTTAAGTTTAAAATGATCCTTATACTAACTAGGTACCTTAACTAGGGCACGCAAACAGTTTTAGCTAAAAATGATCGGACACATACATTAAATACTTTTCTTTAATAGGGCGGTATCGGAACCACTAACAATTAGCAAATTTTTATATTGTCTCCTGATTGTCCGGTTTCTATTTGCGGACACTTTATTAAACAAAAACAGCCACCTCAATAGTATAAAGTGATGGGAATGTTAATAATTTTAGGGACTTAAATACGTACGCAGCTATCTGTTACTATTAAAATGCACACATACAGCATTAGGGTAAAAAGTACATATGCATCTACACTAAGTTTTTTGCATACTTCTTCTGCTTGTGGTTTCTAAGTTAATTGGCTATCTATCATAATGCCAAGGAATTTGGCAACTAGTACTTGGTCAACTTTTTGTCCATTATAGTGTAAATGTAAGACTTCTGGTGGAATCCATTGATAAAAATGCATAACATTAGTCTTTGGTTAATCATTAAATTATTTTGTTCAAGCCAGCGTATAATGATTATTAACGTTTCATTTATGTCATGTTCGTATATTTTTTTGTAAATACATTCAATTAAGGCACTACTATCGTCAGCGAATAAGACCATAGGATGTTCACTGTGGCGAGGTAAATCATTAATATATAGCAAAAATAATAAAGGGCCCAGGACACTGCCCTGTGGTGCGCCATGCCAATATAAGTCTGTAGCCATACCTAATAATTCTTGCCTTAGATAAATATTTTTCTTCGTGCTTACTTTTTAGACATATTCTAGATATTTCTGTGTGCTGCTTACGATTGTTAAGGTATGATTTTAAGAGATTAAGTACATTTCCTCTGATGCCTATGATGTCTAGCTTTTTTGTAATAATTTCATGATCAACACAATCAAATGCCCTCGTCATGACTGTGAAAATTGCGCAAACTGGTAATTTTTTTATCCACATTTTGCAATATGACATTTATTAAATCGTAAACCGCTGTATTTATACCCTTATTTTTTTCTGAAACCCTTTTGTTCCGCACTTAAAACATTATATTTGGATAGGAAATTATTAACAGAGTTATAAATCATTTTATCTATAACTTTAGAAAAAATGGGTATTAAAGCAATTGGTCTATAATTTGCTAGATCTTCTTTAAAAAAAATCTAAAGTGGCTTCATTATAATTGTTTTTAAATTATCCGGAAATACTCCAGTACTGATACATAAGACACAGATGCAAGGCGATGTCGCCTGGTACGAATTTTACAGCCTTTGTTCATGTACCATCATATCCAGTGCTACTTTTATTTTTTAATGATTGTATCGCTCTCATAATATCTTGCGGTAATACTGGATGCATTAACATTTAGTTAGGGTTACTTGTCAAATTCGTAGTGTCCGGTGGTTTCGTCATGTTATTTTATGTCTGGTCAATAAAATAGTTATTAAAAGCGTTTGCAACGTCTGTCGGATTAGTAATGGTACTATTTTGAACTTTATATGAAACAAATTATTTAACAAACTTTTACCAACGATCTACTTATAGAAATAATCATCAAGTTGCAACAATACCTTTGAGAAGCATGATTACAAAACTTACATAACAGTTATTAGAAAACGAGTCAAACAAAACGACTTATAGAAACCATAATTATAAGAGATCAACATAATTTGGGCTAAAAACTTAACATAACATTACATAACACAATGCTTAGTTAGAAAACAACAAAGAAATATTATCAAGTGAGATCAAAATAATTTGGGAAGCACGAAAACTTAATAACTAGCTATAAAATGATTAAAGATAAATCATTCATGTCAACGGCCTGTTAAATTCAAAAGTTATTGCTTTTTTCGCTAAATAACACAATGCGGGATCATGGAAACTGATAATAAAATGAATTAATTTATTGTTGTATCATCAGTTTTGATCATCGTATTTATTAGTAGTAAATAGCGAAAAACGCAAGAAAAGAAAAAAGGCAGGTGAGCTGATATGTGACATGTACCTTAAAGAAATAACGATCTATTGTATAGACAACAGTATTAGTTACATCACGTTTAATAAAACAAAACAGCAAACATTCTTTGGAATAATCAATACTAGCATCTTTGAGATCTAGAATTTAGACTTCAGTTGTCTCTTCTTTAACCCGGCTTATGTGAAAGAAACGAAATACCTAATAACTTGATATTGTATTGAATACCTATCATGAAACTGAAGTTTCTGAATTCTGATTTATCTACTCATTTAAAACCTGAATTCTAGTTTTACTTTATTTTTGTAAGCTATATTGAAGACGATGCTACCAACTATTGAGGAGTTCCCCCATAAAGAAACGACCCTGGCTGCAGCATCAGCACAAACTGGTAATAATTTTAGTTTTACAACTTAAACCTAACCCGTATGCTAAATTTGAAGACGCTGCTATCAACTGTTGAGGAGTTCTCTCATGAAGAAATGACCCTGACTGCAGCATCAGCACAAACTGGTAATTATTTTAGTGTTACTAGATAAACCTAATGCGTATGCCAATTTTGAAGACGATGCTATCAAGTGCTGAGGAGTACCGTCATGTAGAGACGACACTGACTGCAGCATCTGATACTATAATAATATACTCATTTTAAAGTTGTTTATACATATAAAATTAAAAACTTACCTTTCCTTGACAGTAATTATACCCATCTTATTCGCGATCCGCATCAACGACAAACGTAAAGACATCGACTCGTCCTCGCTTGGTACTTCGTTTTAGAAAAAGTGTGTAAGAAATAAATCGGAACATTCTACTAACATTGATATAATTATTATCTTACACGTAAAATGTTTTAGGTAGGTAGATTTTCCAGGTCCTCGGTTTGTACAAGTTCTACGCGGAAAACTGTCCTCGGTTTAGTGATATAAAGTCTAACACAACGTCCGCACTCTGTACAAGCTATAAGAAATATTGTGTAAAAATACGTCCTCGGAAGGGCGTCGCAGGGCATACGTCAGAGGTCCTCGGTTGGCTTACACAAAGTCCTCGTATGTGCATCGCTGGTCACATTTAGCAGTGTATTTCAGGTCCTCGGTATGATAGCCGAAATTCATACAGAAAAATGTTGAGATAGCATTATCCCAATAAGCTCATCACTATAGATTTACTCACCTGTCTCTTTCTATCTTACTCTAAAAGGCCAACGAGGTATTTAAACCAGTTTTTTGGAGGGTCCTCGGTTCGTTCTAGGAATAACAAGGTCCTCGTAAGGGTGTCTGTACAAACAGGGGTGTGTGGGGTGTGTTTGTGTGTGGGTGGGGGTGTGTGTGTGTGGTTGTTTTGTACAGGAAGCGGATTTACCTTATATTTTGTAGAGGATTCTCTACTTCATCGTAGCTTAACTTATTTATCCACTTAATCAGCAACGATTTGCATTCTTTAAACGATTTAGTATGTGTATCTATTTGCTTATTTATTTTATTGTATAAGAAAGACGAGCGTTTGTCGTACTGAATATTTGCAAATTCTGTTTTTACAAAAGGGGTGGAAGCAATATCGTGTTTCCTTCTTCTAGCTAAAACATTAGGATCTAAGGGTAGGCTTTTATATTTTTTTAATACTATGTGTATAATATATAATTTTCGGACTGTTATTAAGTTACTTATTTGGTATAGCTCGTGGGTGGGAAAGGTCCTTTTTTTGAAATACATTACTTTTATTAGTGTCCGTTGCGCTCTTTCAACATCAAGGAAACGTGTTTTACGCTCGCCCCCCCAGATGGAGATACAATATATTATTACTGATTGAACAAGTGAGATGTACACTTCATTTAGAAGATTTTTCGTTACGCCACTTCTTGGCACTATGTGACGCAAAGTTTTAAAAATCCAAATAAATTTTCGTATTCTCGCAGTAATTTGTTCAATCTGAGGATACCAGGACAGGCTTTGGTCCAATAATATACCTAAGTACTTGACATGGTTAACTTTACTGATGGTTGGACAATTGCAGAAGTAATCAGCCGTTCTTTTACCCTCATGTATTTTTATGTTAAAGTTTGGTTCTGGTTGGACATTTTTATATATTGAGAAGCAGATATAATTAGTTTTGCTTGTGTTTAACGTAAGCAGATTTGTTTTTAGCCATGAAGCCACTTGTAACATACGATTTTCCGTGTTGGTTTTGGTTTCAGCCCAGGTTGAGCCAGTGAAGACGATTGCGGTTTCGTCGGCATACGAAAATATTTTACCTTAATGATTGCCATATTACATAAGTAAGAATAGGGTAGGACCCAAAACGCTTCCCTGGGGTACGCCGCATGTTACATTAACGTCCTCGCTGACACAATTATCTAGCTTAACCTTCTATTTTCTATTTGTCAAGTAATCGGTAAATACAGGAATATTTTTTAAGCAATGCGCAAAAAAATTTTGGTGGTTCAGTATCAGTAATAGAAAACATTTCCATTATTTGTTCAAAACTTTTTTATATTTTTTTATCCGACTTTAAATCCGCAAAATATGGACACTATCTATCCGTAATAATATCAATGAGCGCGCGCGCCGTACGGCTTACGAGTGATGTTGCAGAGGGGGTGAAACCCCCTTCCGGGCGGCAGGGTGGCGCCAGGCGGCGTCGGCCGGCCGGCCGCTCGGCTCGACAGTCTGCTCGTCGCATGCGCGTGCGCGGTCGTCGTTACTTCACGTCCAGTCGCTTTCCCGCGCAGTGCGCAACCCCCGCGTTGTGTCGTACTTATGGTGTCGGATTTTAGTAACCGCGAGTTCTATGAGATGGTGCGAGTCTATTTGTTAAGTGGTGAAAGCCTACGAGCAGCTCGCAGAATGTATGCTAGGGAGAGCATACCTCGAATGCGAGCCCAAGGTATCGTTAAAAAGTGCCTTAATTTTATTGATTAATGCGTTATTTTCTGCATTTTGATGGTCCTAAGCCCATGAAAGTATGAAGGAAAAATTGGAATTACTCTTCAAATAACTTCAGATCACGGCCTAATCTTAAAAAAGTTTAATTCAAACCTGATAAAATCAGCGATTACTGATCGCTGATTTTATCAGGTTTGAATTAAACTACATTAAACAACTACTACATTGTATGTAACCCACGTAAATATCTATCTACCCACGCCTATGCACGAAAAACGACCGAGCGCTTCGCCATGCCGCGCCGGGCGGCGCGTAGTGGCCATAAAATCAATTTCAAAATAGACATCTTTCGTTAGCGATAACTTTATTTTTTTGTACTAAGACTTATCAAAATAAAAATTATAGGTGTTTAATAAAACTCATTTAAGTTTAATTTGTCAAAGTTTGCGCACTGAATAAAAATTAATCCTGTATAGATAGTTGTGTATCTCTAATACCAATTTTTTCTAATTTTTGGATAAGGATGGGGATAGAGACCGTATCGAAGGCCTTTTTTAAGTCTATAAAAACCGATAGGCACCTAGTTCCTTTATCGAGTTCTTTAATAATTACTGTGGTTAAAGACGTGATAGCGTCTTCCGTAGAAGTACCGCGTCTAAAGCCAAATTGACATGGAGATAAAATGTTGTTGGTTTGAAGATAGCTTAACAATCTGGAGTTTAAAAGTTTTTCTAATATTTTTGCTATAACAGGAATAACAGAAATTGGTCTATAGTTTGGTTATTAACGTCACCCTCCTGCCCACCCTTGTATATGGGGGTTATTATTAATTTCTTTAAATAATTAGGGAAGGTGCCTTTTTTAAAACAAAGATTAGCTAAATGCGTTATAATTGGGATTATTTCATGTTTTACGTGTTTAAGATACCTAGTGGAGATATTGTCCCATCCTGGGGCACTATCTGATTTTAGAGAGTTTATTATACTATCCACTTCATTGATATCAGTATCCAGGAGAACGAAAGGTTTAGAAAGACTAGGTAAGGAACGTAGGTATATATTTAGGTCATTCTGTGTTACGGTTTGTTGAATGTCATTTGCCAGTTGGTTACCGATATTTGCGAAATATTTATTAATGAAGTTTGCTGATTCCGTAGGTGATGCTTTTAGATTAGTTAATTCAGAATTAGTTCTAGTAGATTTATTTGTATATGTATAGTTTTCAGGTTTTTCCAGAGAAGTTTGTTGTTTTTTAACGATTTATTAATAAGGTTTCTTCCATATTTTCTTTTTAGTTTTTTTATAAGGTGCAATGATTAGAAGGTAATTTAGAAGGTAAAAGATTGCAATGATTTCTGTAACGAGCATATGTAATTTTTTTAATTTCATTTTGAGGATCGTCTCGGGATTGTTTTTGGAGCGTATTACGATTTTTTATACATCTTAGTATACCTTCAGTCATCCAGGGCTTAATTATTCGTTTACTTTAAGGGATCTTGTGAATAGTAGTATTTATTTTTAGTGACTCAAGAAGTCCTTGTGTTAAACATTCTGTTATGTAATTCGGGTTTTCACAAAAAAGTAACGTCGACAGATTTTTTTCTTTTAAACATTGCAAGGCACTTTCAAAATAAATTTTGGTAGTAATTGTTGTTGTAGTTTGGTAATGTTTTATTTTAGACTAGCTTTTGCCCGCGACTTCGTTCGCGTGGAATGGTGACTTCACCAATAGATGACACCGACTCTTGACCAATAGATGGCGCTGTATGTCCGGATTAAATTTTATTTTTTATTTTTTGTAATAAAAACTATCCTATGTCCATTCTCAAGTTCCAAACTATGTCTGTACCAAATTTCACACAAATCGGTTCAGTAGTTTAGGCGTGAAGCAAAGACAGACAGACAGACAGACAGAGTTACTTTCGCATTTATAATATTAGTTTGGATAACGATAGAAAGGTTGTACGGTGATCAGTAACAGTAGTGCGTAGTATGGCAATAAAAGCAGAGTGCCGTTTCCTGTTTATTTTCAACATAAAGTGATCAAGACAATTGGTTTCCCTTGTAATTAAGGTGTGACCAGAGAGAATACCGTGACCCGATAACATATCCAGGTATGAAGTTCTATATTTTAATTCATATGTTTGTTCAGTGTGTTTAGGTCTTATGTTGATGTTAATGTCACCAGCAACTATAATATTTCTTTTAAGTTAATTTAATTAAAATATGATTCGCGGCCGTAACAAATATGTCTTTACAGAATTATAATCATTAAAATCAGCGCGCGCCACCGCCACGCGTGAGCTGCGAACGGTGCAAGCCAAATTCAACCTTCAGCACTACATTTAGAGCATAACTTAGGGGCACTGAACACGGCTAAGATCAATGATATTCTAGTAAACAGATATGTTATACACTTACAAAACAACAGAAAAAAGTGTTCCGCGCCGAGAGGCAGCACACATACACACTTTTCATTCATTTTACATTTCACTACAAGTAAAAAGGATAGAAAAAGGATAGCTCGATAAAACCAATAAGAAAAAAAGTGACAGCTAGATGTTGTCAATTGCACGTGAATGTAAACAAACATTATTCGGGCCACCAATCACCGCACGTTGGCATCATAGACTAACAAATTAACTACGCAGAAAGTTCAAACCGCGTGTACAGAATTTGCTGTCGGGATTTGTGCCTATGCAACGAATAAACACTATTAAAAGGTAGGTAGGTGAAAAATAAAACACGTTTTAAGAAGAAAGAAATATATATATTGTAAAAAAAATCATACACCTTCAAAAAGATTTAATTTATTTCTTTTCTGTCTCTTAGAGAGCTTTTTATTTCGTGAGCGGAATGGAGGCGAACTGTTGTATACTTATCAATTATAGTTTTTTTGTTTAATTTATAATTTAAATATATCAAACAAAATTATAAAGAAAAGTTATTAAAAGGGAAACTAGAACTCTGCTGTAAAGATGACTTTACTGCCTAATATTCGCATCTGTACTTTTATTCTATGTCCGGAGTGCACGCATCCTTGTCGTTCTTACGACAAAAAATGTATTTTCCATCTTTTTCTTTTTTCTAACCTCCAAATATCAGAATATTAGGAAAATAATTGAAATATATTAATAAATCGAAGTATATTGTGTAGTTCTGTGTGGTATGAGATCCCTTGTGTTTTATTAACTTTGGTAACATAATTGGTACACTTTTTATATACACAAGATGGCATTTTGGATGATAATTACGTAGTAGCGCGCACCGTCTATCTCGTAGACGTGCGTGATACAGACTAAAGGCAATACGTCCCAATTAGGACGTTTTCTAGTCTTCACGATTTGCGCGCTCATAACATATCTGTTTACTAAAATATCATTGGCTAAGATACTATAATATTTTACTCGCCATACAAATTCATTTTTTTTCTATTTTTGTGTGAAAATCTTAATGCGGTGCACAGAATACATCTACTTACCAAGTTTCAACAGTATAGTTCTTATAGTTTCGGAAATACAACTTGTTAAGTTAGCATAATCCTAAAATGTCAAGATTTCATGAAATAGTCATTCAGTAGTATTACTTGATCTTAGGGAGTTGTGTTGATGACTATAATGATTATAATTCTGTAAATACATATTTGTTACGGCCGCGAATCATATTGTAATCAACGTACAACTTAGTACTGACCAGCAAATTGCAAAAAACGTAAGAAAATTTGAATTTCGCGGGCTACCTTGGAGCATCCACCATTAAGTATGAAATTGCCGTTTTATTGTAATAGGTACATACTCGAATTGACATAGAACCTTCATGGTTTAAGATTTTTGAGTGAAACTTTTTTCACATGGCCTACCTATGATGTTCTTCTTTTAAAAAATGTGCAACATTCGATTATCGACTTTCAGTTGTTTTTTTTATTCAGCTTAGACAAGAAAGATGGATACCTACTTCGAAAATTCGAGTTATTTTTGAATACGAGTTCCGACACTACCGACGCGGAACTAACGCGGTAGAAACAGCTCGCAATATCAATGTTGCGTTTGGAGAGGGGACTGCTAATGAACGCACCGTGGGATTTTGGTTTAAACGCTTTCGTGATGGAAACTTTGATTTGAAAAACGAACCACCTGTTTGGTGGTCTCAGCATGGTGTTATTCACTATAGCTTTCTCCGATCTGGTCAAGCAATAACGGCAGATGTCTACTGTACCGAACTCCGAACAATGATAGCAAAACTAGCAGTGAAACAGCCCCGACTCATGAATCAATCGTCACCATTATTGCTCCATGATAACGCGAGACCTCATACAGCACGAGAAACCGTTTTAACTCTAAGGGACTGCAATTAGAAACCATTCGTCACCCTCCGTATTCGCCAGACCTTGCTCCAACGGACTACCATTTTTTTCATGATTTGGACAATTTTCTACGTGATAAAAAGTTTTCTTCTCAGGAGGCAGTACAAAATGCTCTCACACAGTTTGTCGAATCTAGATCACGAGAGTTCTATCGCAAAGGCTTAAATGACCTTCCTATTAGATGGCAGTTATGTATAGATAATAATGGTTATTATTTTAATTAAATAAATAAGTTAAATTAAAAAAAAAAACTAATTTCAATTTTTCAGTATAAATCGGCAATTTCATACTTTAACCCCTAATATTAGTTTAGTTGAGTTTGCACTAATACATTCATTACCATTAGGTATTTATTATTATCATTTAAGTATATTATTAAGTATATTATATTTTCGAGCTTGCGGTCCGCATATACGTGTAGTTAATTCGGAAACCTACATCCTGTCGGATTTTCATACAAACTTTCAACCAACACCACCATCCAACCACCCATTCCATTTTATAACAAAAACACTGAAACACGTATTACTTCATTGTCAACCAAAAAAAAAATACGAATTTTGATAGATCTAACTTCAAAACGACGGATTTTCATACAACAACCCCTTTTTTGCCACCACTGCTGCTGCACTGCTTTTTATAAAATCACTGAAACACTTGGCCCCTTATTTACGACACAACAAAGCAATCAATACATCGACGTGATTCTGCACAGACTAGTTGGAAGCCTGGAATATATTTAAAATGTATGTTTGTTTGCCTGTAAGACCACGTTCGCACGGACGACGTAAAAATATCGCGGCGGGATTTTATCGCGCAATGGTTTTTAAGAATTTAACAGAGTGTATCCCAGCGCGTCGAATAAACAGACTGTTTGGATTTCGACTCTCGACGCTAATGTTGAAAATCGCAGTGTTGAAAATCCAGTGCAAAAAAATCACCGGGATATTTTTACGTCCGTGCGAACGTGGGCTGAGTGTAAAGTGTGTGATGCTCTTTCACAGCAAAACTACAGAATCGATTAGGGGTAGCTTGAACCCATAGGATTTTTATCTAATGGGTTCTTATATTATATCTACTTATGGCAAATAAAACTTAATTACTAAAATCATTAGTTACAGGCCTATTCTATTCAGATCTATAAGCGATATTCGATAGATACAACTAAATACGAGCGATATTCCCGGGTAGGTACGAGGGGCGGCTGAAAAGTTTTGAGCCTAAGGTATAAAAAAGCGGCCAAGTGCGAGTCGGACTCGCCCATGAAGGGTTCCGTTTTACGATTTATGACGTATTAAAAAAAAACTACTTACTAGATCTCGTTCAAACCAATTTTCGGTGGAAGTTTACATGGTAATGTACATCATATATTTTTTTAGTTTTATCATTCTCTTATTTTAGAAGTTACAGGGGGGGGGGCAGGGGGGGACACATTTTACCACTTTGGAAGGGTCTCTCGCGCAAACTAATCAGTTTAGAAAAAAAAAATTTGAACCCTATCATTTTTGAAGACCTATCCATAGATACCCCACACGTATGGGTTTGATAAAAAAAAAAATGTGTTTCAGTTTTAAGTATGGGGAACCCCCAAAATTTATTGTTTTTTTCTATTTTTGTGTGAAAATCTTAATGCGGTTCACAGAATACATCTACTTACCAAGTTACAACAGTATAGCTCTTATAGTTTCGGAAAAAAGTGGCTGTGACATACGGATGGACAGACAGACATGACGAATCCATAAGGGTTCCGTTTTTTGCCATTTGGCTACGGAACCCTAAAAAGGGCCCGCTGGCTGGACGTTTGTGTAAATTAAGAATATCTTCAGCTGATCGATTCTGTAAAAAACTCACCGTGAAAAGTTAGGTGAAGTGAGCTTAGAGTGAGCTATGACTAATGTCAATCCCTAGCATTAGTTGGAATGACAGCTCACTCCACGCTCACTTCACTTAGGTTTTCACGGTGACATGGTTACAGAATCGCACTGCTGAATGGCTCACAGAAACTCGAAATTTTGGATTTGTAAGGTACATAATAGTTTCTTAACTCCGAGCACTATTGGGCGATCTGAAACTATAATAACAATAAAAATAAATCTTATGGGACCCGCTAGCTAGACACTTCATAAAAACGTCATTCAACAAAAAACTGTCGAGGTACAAAATATATTTTATTTATTTTCTTTAGGTACAAAATAATGTCATTATGAAAAGCAATCAATCACCTGTTGATAAATCTCGTTGGGGCCTGCCACATAGACTCAATGGGCGATCTGAAATTTATTATAATAACAATAAAAATAATCATAATCACGGATGGTTTATAACCAGGCTTAACACATACGATACTTTTCATTCTGAAATTCCCACGGGATCGAAACTTATGCGGGTGAAACCGCGGGGCGCAGCTAGTAGTTAGATAAATTATGTTTATGACTTGAAAAGAAGCTAAATCCACTTAAAAAATAAAACAACAATAAAATATTATTCTTAGATAATAGACTACTATCAAATTTAACAGCTTCGAGTTACTTCGGGAGCCACAAACAGAAACAAATAAAAAAAATATCAATTAAAATTTAAACTCCTAAATGAGTAATAGAAATCACCATAGATAAAAAAAACAAAAATTGGGAAACAATATTAACAATGGGCGACGTTTAGGAACTAGCTGGCATAGAACACTGAATCATAGTAAATGAATTGAATACGAGTGAATCTAGCGAATGTTTTTGCCAAAAAAAAGTGCATCTGTGTGCGTAGGCGCAACGCAGGAAATGCTGTGATTGGCCGATACCACGATACGCAGTCCCTTTCCTACTTCTCTGTATTGCTGGTAGCGTAGTTATGCGTTTGCGTATTTAGGGTGTCTAACTTGATGTGTAGCCGTGAGTACATACAAAACGCAATAATATGCATCTACAATAGATGCCATAAAATACCGCGACATTACACAACACATCCACACGTACAGTACATCTTCAGCCGTTAGTGCGATTATTCGTCGATATTATTATTCGCACTTCATAGTCGACTAGCGACATCATTGTGCAGCGCGCCGCCGGACGCCTGACCTCCGATACAATCCGGCTCCTTAGTGTAATCTGATTATACTTCGCACGGGTGCACAATCTTCTGATGTGGCGACTTGTCAAAACATTGAGATTTTTGTGTTTTCTATAACTGAGTCAAATATTAATGTATTGTAGTAAGTGACATTTGTTATGTTTTATTGAGAATAAAGTTTCTTTAAACCTAATATACACTTATGTGTATAATACATATATATATATATTACCTTACGGAATAAATTCACTAACGGCCGAACCCAATAACCTATTGAAAGATCGCTACTGATGATAGCCAGTATAATTACGATTAGGTATACTAAGCTATGGAAATGGAAGTCATCTATAGGTCTCGTGATGGTTCCTGGGTTCGTTTCCCAGGTCAAGCAGTGGCATCGGATTTTTCTATTAGAAATGTTCAGTAACACCCCGGAGTTTTGAAGTTGGTGGTGTGAGTGTGTGACACTTCCGCGCGGGGATGTTTTACGTGCAGTACTCGTCCCGGCCGGCTCGGATTGCGCTTGGCTCTATAATACCTCCTGTGTAGCCTGTTGTGAGGATATTAAAATACATTGAAAACTATGAACGCTGCTAAGTTAATATTGAAAATACCACTTAGCGAAGAGAGAGTGGCCGTTGAAGCAAGAGTGGTAGTGTTGAAATGTGCTTGTAATGGTTTGCAGCGCTAGCGCTGTTCGACCACGTGAACCTGCTGTACGGCACGGTATCGGAGTTCTGCTCGGCTGCCAGCTGCCCCGACATGACGGGCCCCGGTGGCCGCACCTACGCCTGGTACGACGAGCGCGGCAAGAAGTCGCGCGTCGCGGCGCCGCAGTACGTCGACTACGTCATGACCTTCACACAGAAGACCGTCAACGACGAGACTGTCTTTCCTACTAAATATGGTGAGTTACTTCACTCTCCAATACACTATACCGTTTATTAATTAATTAAAGGTTAATTTAAGGTTATGAAATACTTATCTTTCTTGCGAAAGATGTTGTTTGAGACGTGCGTGGGAGCATTTGTGATATTATTCATTTCAGAAGTCGGTAAAATTAATAAACAACCCACCAAAGCCACCGACTTCCGAAAGTCAAGTTTTATTGCACTTTTTATCGTTTTCTTTTTGTAGAATTATTCGAGGTACCTAACTGATGTTAGTTGTACAAATGAATGTAATGCATTCGGGAGTAGACGTTGAGATAGAAGCGTGCGATGTTGCAGCGAACGAGTTCCCGGCGCAGTTCGAGGGCGTGGTGCGGCGAGTGGTGCGCCTGCTGTTCCACGTGGTGGCGCACATGTACGCCGCGCACTTCCGCCAGCTGGCGCTGCTGCGCCTGCACGCGCACCTGCACCTGACCTTCGCGCACCTCACCGCGCTGGACCGGCGGTTCGCGCTGCTGGACCACAAGGAGACCGAGGTGCCTCTCCAAACCACGCACCACACTCAGCACCGTCGCGTTGCAACACGCACGTCACCAATAATCGCCTATCATCGTAGCCGATTATTTCTCTCAGTCGTTCAAACCTAAACTATGTAAATACCTTCCAATCTTCCAGCTCGAATGCTAGAGCGAGGTGAGGCGACTGAGGAGTCTATTATGGTGTAATAATTGAATATTTATAAAATAAATAAATATTGGCAACCTCCAAAAAAAAAGTTAATAAGGGAACATACGCCTTAAAAACGGAAATTCCCGGAATCACTCGCTGAAATGAAATTGTTTAATAAACAATTTCATTTCAGTCAATAATACCAATTACTGCCAATGAAAAGTAACAAATTGATTGGTGAACCGTGATGGTGGACGGTAGTTCCGGTTCGTTCTCTTGTTGGAAACGCAACTTTTTACGCACAAGTAACATTGTTACTCGCAAAATTATTGAATTAGGTATTTTTGTCCACACCCTAAAGGTCATCGCACACATATCAGCTCGGCACCGGATCGGCATCACTCGCCTCGTTAGCTCGTCCTCAACTAGGTGTCGCCCAACGTAGGCACGGAATCAGCTGAGGCTCGCCACCGCGGTGTCACCGAGCTTAAGGCTAGGCTTAAGCTTACGTCGGGAAGACGCTGAAGTGAAAATGTAGATACGTCAGCTAGGCGACGTACTTACGTGGGGCGTCGCCCCGACGTAAGGTCGGTGACTGGCATCGGGAATTCAGGATCGGTCATCCTGAATTCCCGATGCCAGTATGGAGTGTCATAGAAGGAACAGTCGAGGCGATGCCGATCCGGTGCCCAGGTGTCGATATGTGTGCGCAGACAGAGCAGCAAAATGCTCGAGCATTGTCAAGTTTAGAGTGACGTGCGAACAGTAAGTAAGCGTGTGCCGCAGGTGCTGCGCGACCTGGAGGTGGCGCTGCGCCTGACGGAGGCGCCGAGCGCGGGCGAGGCGCGCGAGGAGTCGCCGCGCCGCTCGCCCGTGGTGACGCAGCCGCTGGCCACGGCGTGAGGCCGCGCCCGAGCCGCCCCGAGCCGCCCCGAGCCGCCCCGAGCCGCCCCGAGCCGCCTGAGTCCGCCCGAGCCCAGCGCCGCGCCGCGCGCCCCGACGCGACCGTTACGCGAGTTGAAGAATTGTTAATTCTATTGTAAATATTTCGATCTGTTAAGTAGTTTTAGGTGATTACGATTAGTTTTTACTTATAATTTGTGATCGCTTTGGTTGTAAATAAAAGTGATATTTGTTTAACTAATAAATTGAAAGCTTTATGAGAATCATTAATTTAATTTTGACCTATATCTGACGGAGGAATGTTTTTTCAAAAGACCTTATTTTTTGTTTGCAACATATTTTTACAGACGCACCTTTGCAAAGTATGCTCTTTTGGATGTATATCAGAACGTTCGGCCAGTCGAGATAGGGAGCTGACTGCTACTCCAGTTTTTAGTGACGATTTTGTGACGCATAAAGATGCCAGCCATAGAATTTGTGACAGAACAATTCCGAAAGTTAGAAGCATTTATTTATGGCCGAACGACCTGATATCAGAACGTTCGGCCAACCTGAATCTCCATAACTGAGGACCTTAGAGAAACTGTTACTGAATAAAGATTTAGTGACGATTTTGTGACAAACAACCAAAGCTTTACTTTTACTCGTAATGCCACCGGTTAAAAGTAAAATGAATTTTGGTTCCTGGAACATCAGGACGTTCGGCCAACGTAATCTCCATAACTGAGGACCTGAGAGAAACCGTTAATGAATAAAGATTTAGTGACGAGACTGAAACGATGTTTTATGGCTTTACTTTTTTTTGTGACGGCCCCATAATATAATAAAATGAAAATTTAACATATAACCTCAAAACATTGGGAATATCGAATCCTGCACAAGGAAGAAGCCCAGAGAAACCGTTAATCAATAAAGATTTAGTGACGAGGCTGAAACGAACTTTTATGGCTTTATTTTTTTTTGTGACGGCCCCTATAAATAGTAAATTGAATATTTAACATATAACCTCAAAACATTGGGAATATCGATTCCTGCACAAGGAAGAAGCCCAGAGAAACCGTTAATGAATAAAGATTTAGTGACGAGGCTGAAACGAACTTTTACCGTTTTTTTTTTGTGACGGCCCCTTTAAATAGTAAATTGAATATTTAACATATAACCTCAAAACATTGGGATTATCGATTCCTTCACAACGAAGAAGAAGACTCGTAAAACCCCTGATGTGTTATAGGGTTTCAGTGCAATGGTGTCAGTATTTTTGTTGATTCAAGATTAATCTATAAAAATGCACTATGGCGGATGGCGACTAAAATAGGGTGACCATGTATTCCAATGAAACAAGTATTTATTGAGTAAGTACCTATTTATCTACTGAATGTAGACTGACTGTCAGGTGCAGAGATCCTTTGGTACTATACCTAATAAAACCAGACAGGACTATCGAAAATGGGTACCTAGCTTAAGTTCTGGCTGACCTTACCGGAAAGAAAGCCGCGATGTTGTCGACTAGTATTTTTAAGAGTTCATTTGGTGTAGTTATTGTATAATCTTACTGTGATTTATCTATAGTAATGTTATTTAATTGTAAAATGTGCAATCTAGTTTATCAAACTAATAATAATATGTCGGGCCACCACCGAAAGAAATCCGATTTGACAAGTTTCAAGTCAATCACCTAGCAATAAACACAAGTAGCTGTCAAATCGATCTATCTTCTCTCGTGGTGAACAGTAATTCTAAAAAGTACAAATTATTATCTTTTTTTGGATGATTGATTACAAATAAAGCATTTTTTAATTTGTGTACCTATTTATTTAAGTATTCTTGTACTTTGTCAAATTTCCCAATCTCCAATGTCAGTCACCTTTCCACTTTCGTTTGCTTTTAGCCAAAATAGACTCGACTAATATAACAAAAACTTCACAAGTGGACACTGGTATGCAGGCATCAGCTCAACGTTGCTTGTACCTATATATTTTAATTACGACGTGTTTTGCTTCATTGTTTAGGTAATTAAGTACTCGATAAATACTTGTTTCGTTGGAATACATGGTCACACTATTTCAGTCGCCATCCACCATAGTGCATTTTTATAGATTAATTTTGAATTAACAAAAATAGTAACACCATTGCACTGAAAACCTATAACACATCAGGGGTTTTACGAGTCTTCTAGGCTTCTTCGTTGTGAAGGAATCGATAATCCCAATGTTTTGAGGTTATATGTTAAATATTCAATTTACTATTTAAAGGGGCCGTCACAAAAGAAAATAAAACGGTAAAAGTTCGTTTCAGCCTCGTCACTAAATCTTTATTGATTAACGGTTTCTCTGGGCTTCTTCCTTGTGCAGGAATCGATATTCCCAATGTTTTGAGGTTATATGTTAAATATTCAATTTACTATTTATAGGGGCCGTCACAAAAAAAATAAAGCCATAAAAGTTCGTTTCAGCCTCGTCACTAAATCTTTATTGATTAACGGTTTCTCTGGGCTTCTTCCTTGTGCAGGATTCGATATTCCCAATGTTTTGAGGTTATATGTTAAATTTTCATTTTATTATATTATGGGGCCGTCACAAAAAAAAGTACCTAAAGCCATAAAACATCGTTTCAGTCTCGTCACTAAATCTTTATTTATTAACGGTTTCTCTCAGGTCCTCAGTTATGGAGATTACGTTGGCCGAACGTCCTGATGTTCCAGGAACCAAAATTAATTTTACTTTTAACCGGTGGCATTACGAGTAAAAGTAAAGCATTGGTTGTTTGTCACAAAATCGTCACAAAATCTTTATTCAGGAACAGTTTCTCTAAGGTCCTCAGTTATGGAGATTCAGGTTGGCCGAACGTTCTGATATCAGGTCGTTCGGCCATAAATAAATGCTTCTAACTTTCGAACTGTTCTGTCACAAATTCTATGGCTGGCATCTTTATGCGTCACAAAATCGTCACTAAAAACTGGAGTAGCAGTCAGCTCCCTATCTCGACTGGCCGAACGTTCTGATATACATTCTTTTGGGGCCACCAAAAGGGTGAGCCACAGATACTTATTATAAAAATAAATTGTTTCAATAAAATTTTATTTACCTATTAATTGACAACACTGTTAGCGCAGTGGCTGAGCGATCGGTCTGCTGCACTGCGTGTCGCGGGTTCGATTCCCGCACAGAACAAATATTTGTAAGTCCTACATGCATTTGTTCTGAGTCTGGGTGTTTTTTTACCTATAATATGTATTTACAAAAAAAAAAAAAAAATGTATATAAGTAGTTTATCAGCCATCTTGTTACCACAACACAAGCATTAGGTTGCTTAGCTTGGGACTAGATGGCGCTGTGTGAAATGTCCAGGGATATTATTATTATTATAATTAAAATGTATATTGTATGATGGTAAATATGAGTTTGTTGAAAGAAATTAGCATTAATGAAGTAAAAGCTGTTCAAAGTATGAAAAATGGAAAGATCTTGGGCCAGAGGATATACCAGAAGCATGGTGGTGGAAGCATTGTGGAACTGTTTAATTCTAGTACAACTGTAGTGTTCGTACTAACACATTGGCTCGTTACGTCACCAGCAGCCAGGGTCAGCACGTCCGCTCTCGCCAACGGCTCGCACACGATTGCTTCCCCCACTGCCCGTGCACCCGAGACAAGTATACAAACACTACATCCCTTCCTTATTAATATTTATTGAAATCTATCCTATAACACAAATCAGTTGCTGGTGGATCATACGATGAGCTCTTGACCGTTTTCCCGCTAGATGGCGCTGAAGTCAACATTTTTAGTTTTTTTTTGTTTTATTCGTAATTGGCACATTAGTAAGGCCCGAATTCCTCTGTCGCTGATGTCGGTCGCGCGTACGAATATACGTTGTGTTCTATGAAGCACCACACTGTAAAGCTGACATCAGCGGCGCGCGAGTTGCTACGCGCCGCTGATGACGCGCGTCGGTCTCGCTCGTCAGTGCCGCGTTCGTCGGTCGACTGACGCGCTATTAGGCCCGAATTCCTCTGTCGCTGATGTCGGTCGCGCGTACGAATATACGTTGTGTTCTATGAAGCACCACACTGTAAAGCTGACATCAGCGGCGCGTGAGTTGCTACGCGCCGCTGATGACGCGCGTCGGTCTCGCTCGTCAGCGCCGCGTTCGTCGGTCGACTGACGCGCTATAGAACGCTATGAGCGTCCTCACTCTGTTCCCGACCGTCGGCACGCGCGCGTACAGTCGCCCGCCACCATGTTTTTACTTTCATTCTAAAATAATTAAAAAACTTTTCCTCGTCCTGACGTAGCTTTTCAAATAAAGTAGAAAATTCACCATTCGTCACCCTATCAGCAACAATTGGGTGAATGTGATATCTTTTTGACGTGACAACGTCTTATAAATTGGTTTGCCGGGTGACACTTCAAGAAACTGCGTTACGCTCCGCTCACGTTATGCGCTCACAATGAGAGCGAGTGAGAGGCACGCGTCCCTTCCACTCGGGCATGGTTAGCCCGCCTAAGAGCGAGAGAGACAGACATAAAAAGTGAAAGGCACGCGTCCCTTCAAAGTCGTTGTCACGTAAAACTTTCGCCCGTATACCGACTTTACAGGCAACCAATTTTTTTTTTTTTCTATATTGACGCCGTCTCCGCTTGCGTAAGTATGCTGCAGCAACTAAACAATTTATAAACGGGTTCATAATAATATCCCAAATTCAAACTCCGCTTCACAAATCCACAACAAATCCACTTGGAGACGCCTGTACCGTGGAGCGGTCAGTATCGTACGGATGTTTTCATTGGCGCTGATGGTCAGCGCGCTACGCGACTGACGGTACTCGACCGACGTCAGCGACAGAGGAATCCGGGCCTAAAGAACGCTATGAGCGTCCTCACTCTGTTCCCGACCGTCGGCACGCGCGCGTACAGTCGCCCGCCACCATGAACATTGATACCGAACGTGTGATTGCCGCATTCATGCATTCTAAAATAATTAAAAAACTTTTCCTCGTCCTGACGTAGCTTTTCAAATAAAGTAGAAAATTCACCATTCGTCACCCTATCAGCAACAATTGGGTGAATGTGATATCTTTTTTTTTCTATATTGACGCCGTCTCCGCTTGCGTAAGTATGCTGCAGCAACTAAACAATTTATAAACGGGTTCATAATAATATCCCAAATTCAAACTCCGCTTCACAAATCCACAACAAATCCACTTGCGAGACGCCTGTACCGTGGAGCGGTCAGTATCGCACTACGGATGTTTTCATTGGCGCTGATGGTCAGCGCGCTACGCGACTGACGGTACTCGACCGACGTCAGCGATAGAGGAATCCGGGCCTAAAGAACGCTATGAGCGTCCTCACTCTGTTCCCGACCGTCGGCACGCGCGCGTACAGTCGCCCGCCACCATGAACATTGATACCGAACGTGTGATTGCCGCATTCATGCATTCTAAAATAATTAAAAAACTTTTCCTCGTCCTGACGTAGCTTTTCAAATAAAGTAGAAAATTCACCATTCGTCACCCTATCAGCAACAATTGGGTGAATGTGATATCTTTTTTTTTCTATATTGACGCCGTCTCCGCTTGCGTAAGTATGCTGCAGCAACTAAACAATTTATAAACGGGTTCATAATAATATCCCAAATTCAAACTCCGCTTCACAAATCCACAACAAATCCATTTGGAGACGCCTGTACCGTGGAGCGGTCAGTATCGCACTACGGATGTTTTCATTGGCGCTGATGGTCAGCGCGCTACGCGACTGACGGTACGCGACCGACGTCAGCGACAGAGGAATCCGGGCCTTAGTCGTAAGAGTAGTGGACGCGGTTATCGGACATTACACTTTATTGAATTTGGTCATAACATTGCCTCAAAATCCACCCAATTCGACAAATAATCCTGAAATAAAATCTGCCATTGAATACAGGTCGTTTACACACAAAGACGTAAGCCAAACGTTTACAAGAATGACCACTAGGTGGCGTGTATTTAAAAAAATGCGCCGCCTGCTAAGATAATTATAACGATTATGATAGGAAAAACATGAAAAATGAAATGCGTTCCTTGCGTAGCATGTCATCATCATCATCATCATCATCATCTGCCTAGCCTTTTCCCAACTATGTTGGGGTCGGCTTCCAGTCTAACCGGATGCAGCTGAATACCAGTATTTTACATGGAGCGACTGCCTATCTGACCTCCACGACCCAGTTACCAGTTCCTTGCGTAGCATGTGCGGTGTGAATACTGTGCGTAGTACTCGCAACCAGCGTGCGTGTATCACGATGTGTTACACGTAAATATATATTGCTTTATTAAACCATCAGTTATTTTCTACATAGAATGTCACATAGACGTTTTTTACTTCTTCCTATCCACAAGTCTCCAAGGAGTTAGTACTGTGAACAAGAAGGCTGGATATATATCAGTCCTCCGCCACCATTCTTGGATTTGGCACTCGAAAAGCCGGCAGGATCTGGTCGAGGTGTCTCTTCCATACCATACCATCATCAGTTTGTACCTCGTAGTGGAGGAGGCCGATTCGTCGTAAAATTTTGCCAAATTTCCATTTCTTATGTGGATCTGAGTAATTTCTGGCTTGCACTCTGTTTCCAATAGCGAAGTTCCTTAATGTTTTAGTTGGGGTTTCGGGTTTTCCTGAGTTAGGTTTACACCGGTCCTCTAAGAACATAACATGTAAATGAGTTCTCACTTCTCTTCCAAACATTAATTGACGGGGGTGCGCCGCAGTCTATTTTTGATGATTATCAGTTTCTCATTTAAGCAGCCACTCTCCCCCTCCATTGCGTGTAAAGCTCTCTTTATAGTTTGAACAAAGCGTTCTGCCTGTCCATTAGTCGCGGGGTGGTAAGGGGCGGATGTCCTGTGTGCAACTCCAATTTCTTTAAGAAAACTTTCAAATTCCTGCGCAGTAAACTGTCGCCCATTGTCAGACACCAAAATAATAGGTATTCCAAAGGTACAGAATATCTCTTTTAGCTTCTGTATGCACCAATTACTTGTAGTGGTCTTAGTTGGTATGACCTCTACCCACTTTGTAAAAGAATCCACTAGAATAAATAAGTATTGTCCTGAAATAGGGCCGGCGAAATCGATATGGATTCTTTGCCATTGACCTGTTGGTTCTTCCCAATGATGTAAGGGTGCCTTTGGTGGTTCGTTCTGTTGTAGACGACATGCTCTACATGATTTTACTTTATCCTCAATATCTTTGTCCATATTTTTCCAGAAAACATAACTACGGGCATAAATTTCATTTTCAGAATGCCCACATGCCCTGCATGTAGTTCATCTAACACGCGCGTGCGTAAGCTCTGCGGAATCATAATCCGGGTTCCTTTCAATATACATTCGTCTTGAAGAGTTAATTCATTGTCCTTAAAACCAAGTTCTCGTAATGATCTGCCAGTGTGCAGGTGTCGTAACAGTTGTTGTAGTTCAGGATCCTTTTTTGTTTCTTGAGCTATTATTTTAGGACGGACTTCTATATGTTGATCTGCTGTATTTGAAATGCACAATGTTGGTCGATGGAACTTTCTTTAGGATTTTCAACAGGGAATCTTGAAAGGTAATCTGCATTAGAATGATTCAAAGAACTTCTATATTCAATTTCATAATCAAATCCGGATAGAAAATGAGCATACCATTATGCTTGATTGAGTATCGCGTATCGCCAAGTACGCTTTTGAAGGTTCCTATTCAGAAACAGGCTAGAGGATACAAAATTGAAAGAGGTCAGGTACTCACGGGATACTGGGAGCCAGGAGATCACCTCACTGTATCACTAGCAGTCGTATTTCACGATATTTTGGTGGTTTTTCACCGCGCGCGCGGTTTGCTGCCGGCCGGTCTTACGTTTTGTTCGAACTCGTCTTTGCGTCTTTATGCCGCCAGATGGCGGGAGCGAATGCGTTGTCTTTGGCCCGCGCACAGCGTTGGATGAGTACGCGTGGCGGCAAATTTAAAATAGGAAGGAAAGGGAAAGGACTGGGGAAAGCATCCCTAAGCCTGTTCATATCCCCCCATTTGAAATCACCCAGGGATTTCATAAGATAAGATAGATGAAGTTCGAGACTTACGGCCTATGCAGATTCATTTGTCATCATGCTGATAAGGTGTTAAGTTTAAAGTTAAGCTGATAAGAACAAAATAAGTTTAAATGCAATACATAATTTGATATAATACTAAATACTTGAAAATGTTGATATGTTATAAGTGCGTTAAATTGTAAGTATAGAAATATGTGTAAATAAGTTAATTATTTTGTTCGATTGGAAGAGGACAAATTTTGACAGCAGGTCTTACAAGTAAGCCTTTCAATGTTTTGACTGTCACAACACGAGTAATGTCATCTTTACCCGGATGGAGCTGTACAACGCGTCCCAACCTCCATTCGTTAGCAGGTAAGGTAGGTTCATAAATGGTTACAAGATCGTTCAGTTTTGGGTGACGGTTGCCGTGTTTAAACCATTTCATTCGCTGTTGTAAGGTATGCAAATAGTCCCTTTGCCAAGTGCGCCAAAAGCTCTGTGATAGGCGCTGTAATAGCTGCCAACGAGTACGTAATGTCTCGTTTTCAGCATACCTCGGTTCAGGCAGAGATACTAAAGGTCGACCGATGAGGAAGTGACCAGCTGTAAGAGCGTCAACCTCGCCGGGATCGGAAGATAGTTCCACTAAGGGTCTAGAGTTTAACATGGCTTCCACCTTCGTTAGGATGGTATAAAATTCTTCAAAGGTAAGAATCTGGGAACCGATAATACGTTTGAGATGATATTTTGTCGATTTTATACCGCTCTCGAAAATGCCTCCGAAGTGAGGACCGGAAGGAGGATTGAGCTTCCACTTTATTCCTCGAGAAGCGAGGTGACTGGAAATACTACCGCTTTCGCGGTTGAGCATTTCGCTAACTTCCGACAAGTAACGTCTGGCACCCACGAAGTTAGTACCACCATCTGTGACTATGGAGTGACAAAGTCCTCTCCGCGATACAAAACGATCTAAGGCCGCTATGAATGCTTCAGATGTGAGCTCAGTAACCAGCTCAAGATGAACGGCCTTGGTCGCGTGACAGACTATGAGGCAAAGATACGCTTTGTAAGTTTTAGCGTTACGACGTCTACTTTCCTTTATCATAAAAGGACCTCCAAAGTCGATGCCGATTGTTTGAAAACAATGACCCGGTTGTAGTCGGGAAGATGGAAGATCACCTTGCGAAGGTTGAAGTGGAATAGGTTTGACTTTAAAACAGGTCACGCATTTAGATAAACGCGATCTGATAAGAGTTCTAACGCCGAGTATCCAAAATCGACGCATGATTATAGATTGGAGTAGGCGAGGCCCACAATGAAGATAAGTTGTATGATAGTGGTCAATAAGAAGAGTACTCAATCGAGAAATCTTAGGTAAGAGGTATGGATGTCTGACGTGATCTGGTAATGACGCGTGCTTGAGACGTCCCCCCACTCGCAAGATTCCGCGAGTGTCAAGAAAAGGAGAGAGTTTAGATAAATGTTTGGGTAAAGGTTTCTTGGATGATATTAAAGATATGACATCATTAAAACTTTGATGTTGAACATATCTTGTTAAATGATCTAGAGATTGGACTAGTTCAGTGGCTGTCAGATAAGGGAATAAGTTACGCTCAGAACGTTTAGCTTTCGCGTTGTTGATGAAACGGTAGATCCATGCAACCACTCTTTCCACTCGGGAAAGAGAGGAGTAGCGTTCCATGATGGACTCAAGCAAGTCAGCTTCACGTGTCACACCAGTAAGACATGCGCGTGATGCGGGCTTAAGTTCTGGCACGGTATCTGACCCTTCAACTGCTGAGACAGGCCAGTTGCAGGGTTCATTGGACAGCCACTGAGGACCAGACCACCAGATTTGAGAAGAAGATAAAGATAAGCAAGACAAGCCACGACTACAGATGTCGGCTGGGTTGTCATGGGTGGACACATGTCGCCATTCAGTTGGCACAGTACTGTCGTTAATGAGGACCACTCTGTGGGCAACGAAGGTCTTAAGCTTATGTGGTTCAGTATTCAACCATGACAATACAGTCGAGCTGTCTGTGAACAAGATAGATTTATTCAAAATTATTTTTGAACTAAGCAAAGAATGAATGCGATTTATTACTTTGGACAGTAATACAGCACTGCAAAGCTCTAAGCGGTTGACAGTCAACACTTTTAGAGGTGCTACTTTGGACTTAGCAATTAAAAGATAAACTTGTACGTCGTGAGAGGTAACGACACGAAGATAAACACAACATCCATAGGCTTTAGTGGATCCATCACAAAATCCGATGAGTTGAAATTCCTTAGAGTGAGAAGGTATAATTCTACGAGGGATTTCTATTGTTTTTAAGTTATGAAGATCCGCTATAAAACCCTGCCATTCTAGAGCTATGTCTCTGGGCACAGGTTCGTCCCATGAAAGATTCAGACGCCACAGATCTTGAAGGAGCAATTTGGCTTTTAAGATAAAAGGTGTGAGCCACCCAAGAGGATCGAAAATACGCGCGATGCTAGATAAGATGGAACGCTTGGTACATTCATTGTCCTCGATTGGGGACTGTGAGTAACTGAAATTGTCACTCACAGGATCATATTGGACTCCTAAGATTTTTAACGTTGGTTTATCACTTTCTTCAGAGAAAAGTTTAGGTGTTTGACAATGATCTACAGGCAAAGTTCCAAGTAAGGATTGTGAATTGCTACTCCATTTTCGGAGCTCAAGTTGAGCACAACCTAATAAACTGATAAGTTGATCTTTTAGTTCTATGGCTTCGCGTACAGAGGGCGCGCCGGTCGTAATATCATCGACATATGTCTCATGAAGAAGAGCTTCAGCTGCGCGTGGATACGCGGCGCCATGATCGGCTGCTAATTGGTGGAGGGTGCGGATAGCCAGATAAGGCGAACTACTAACTCCGTAGGTGACAGTCGCAAGTTCGTACTCTTTAACTGGATCACTAGGAGATTCTCGCCATAGTATGTGTTGAAAGTTCCGATCCTCCGGTCTAATCAAGATTCCTCTATACATCTTTGAGATGTCACAAGTTAAAACTACTGTGTGTAATCTGAAACCGGTTATGATATCTACAATATCCACTTGAAGCTTAGGGCCAGTGAATACAATATTATTTAAAGATAGACCGTTAGTAGTTTTAGAACTGGCATCGAAAACTACTCTCAATTTAGTGGTCGTGCTCTCTGGGCGAACGACGCAACTGTGAGGGATAAGATAACGATTGAGAGTAGGTACCGCAGAGTTAGGTACGGGATACATATGGTTTAAATTCTCGTACTCGCGCATAAAATTAACATAATCGGATTTAAGTTCAGTCTGACGATTAAGTTTCTTTTCAAGATGAGTCAAACGCGACAAGGTACTATTGTAGGATTCACCCAAAGAACGATCGCCATCCTTTAAGAGGATAGGTACGACGTATCGTCCGTCAGGTTCGCGATAAGTTAAATCAGTGTAAATGCGTTCACAGGTATCATTCTCGGGTACGGTGATAACAGCGCGCGGTGGGTGGGAACATCGTAGTCGCGATCGGCTAACACTAGATGGTTGCTACGTTCTCGAACGACTGATGGTACTTTAACGCTAGGTATTAGAGCAGTGATGTTATCTAATACGACTGGCTTGATATTAAAGTGTGGAGCATCACCATGTACAGGTCGTATAGTGCATTCCGTCAGCCCCCTTACTTGTGTGACTGAGTTTTGTCCTAGTCCGGCTATGCGAAGATTACATCGGCGGAGTTTTAACCCGAGTGTTCGCGCGCACGCAGCGGTTATAAAACAATCCTGCGCCCCACTGTCTACGAGTGCACGCACGGTACATTAAGTGCCGGCGGCGGTGTTGAACGCGCGCGCCTGACATGTTCCTAGTAAAACCATATCGCGGTTGGGAACGGCGGCGTGAGAATGAGCCGTAACGTTCACTCCAGTGGTTGCGCTGGCGCTGGATGACGCTGGGTCAACATGCAATAGGGTATGATGACGTGATCCACACACCGTACAAGACATTTTAGATACACAGTTTTCTATGACGTGATTTGTCCGTAAACAATTTGTACACATATTGTTTTTACCTTGTACTAACGCGAGTCTAGCACGAGAATCTAAGGATTGAAAGGTAGGGCACCGATAAATCGAGTGCGCATCACTGCAATGAGCACAAGCCACATTTGCAGGTGGGATAGATTTTGCGAGATAAGATGAGCGTTTGGATCCGCTGCTATTTTGCCTACTAGACGCGGGCGAAGGTTTTTTCCCTTCAAGGTTACGGGGGATAGGATTGTTATTGATATTAGATTTAGAAGATATATGACTAGTTTCTAAGATTTTAACATAATCTTGAAGAAACTTTAACAATTCACAAAAGGTAGGTATTTGTGAAATGTTTTTCTGAGATTCGAAACGATTACGCGTGTCCGAGTCCAGCGCGCGTGACGTTAAACAAAATAAGATAAAATCACCTAAATTTTCAATTTTTAAAGCTTGGAGTGCATGGTATGACTCATAAATTACGTTTGTTAAAGTTTGTAGATCTTGGAAGTTACCCGATTTTATTACTGGCTGGTTAAAGAATTTGTCTAGATATGTTAAAGCTATAATACGCTTGTTTTGATAACGCTCGATCAGGCTATTAAAAACTACTTCGTAATTATCGGTGGTCATCGGAACCCCTTTGATAATAGACAAAGCCGGGCCTTGTAAACAAGACGCTAAATAATGAAATTTTTCTATTTGCGAAATCGAATTATTATCGTGAATTAAAGTTTTGTAAATATCATAAAATGTTTGCCAGTTTTCTATCTTACTATCAAATTTAGGTAACTCAAGTTTAGGTAGCCGCACGTTACGTCCCGTTTGCATGGAGTCGGACTCACCCGCCCGCGCGGGCACCTGCGACGTCCCGTCGATGTTTCCGCTCTTATCAGCGATCTGCAAGTCAGCCGCTGCACTGATTACGGCATAGTACAAATCATCAAACGAACGCAAAGACTTTTGACACACTTGTGCATCAGGTTTCATGGCTAACTCCAAAGTTTGAATTTTACTACATAACTCAATAAATTCTTCGCGAATTGAATGTATTCGAGTATATCTCGCTTTGAACGACGATACCTTTGAACGATCTTGAATCATAGTTTTGGATAAGTCGTAAAGGATTTGAATATCACGATAAACATATTCGCGTTGAGATTGAAGAAGTCTAAGTTTACCCTCTAAAAGTAATGTAGGTATGAAAATACGACACTAAGTTGAGATTTATTAGGTGTAAATCAATACTTTTAGGTGAAATAAGTAGTTATTTAATAACGTTTGTTAATGTATAAATAACGTGAATAGATAAAGATAATAAGATTACAAACAATAATTTCCGTAAATTACGTGAATTATTGTGCTATAACCCGACTTAATTAAGATGACCTCTGAATCCGCATCGGTTACACTGCGAGTATGACCAACACAATTTTGTAGGATAATACTTTAAAAATGCGTAAATCTAGCAATTCTCAGAGTTTTCTATTGAAATTGAACCTGTGAATGCCTGAAAAAACTGTAATCTACAGGTATTCGCGCTCGAAATGGACCAAAAATATGATTGAGTATCGCGTATCGCCAAGTACGCTTTTGAAGGTTCCTATTCAGAAACAGGCTAGAGGATACAAAATTGAAAGAGGTCAGGTACTCACGGGATACTGGGAGCCAGGAGATCACCTCACTGTATCACTAGCAGTCGTATTTCACGATATTTTGGTGGTTTTTCACCGCGCGCGCGGTTTGCTGCCGGCCGGTCTTACGTTTTGTTCGAACTCGTCTTTGCTACTTTATGCCGCCAGATGGTGGGAGCGAATGCGTTGTCTTTGGCCCGCGCACAGCGTTGGATGAGTACGCGTGGCGGCAAATTTAAAATAGGAAGGAAAGGGAAAGGACTGGGGAAAGCATCCCTAAGCCTGTTCAATGCTTACTACTACACTTACTTACTTTCTATTATACTTTGCCAGCGCTAAGTACAATGCGGTTGTTCCATAACAACCGCATTGTACTTAGCGCTGGCAAAGTCTGATTGGGATGAAAAATAGATGTGAGTGGTTTGTGATCTGTCACCAGGGTGAATTTACGGCCATAACAATAGTGAAAGAATTTTTTAATACCCCAATAAATCGATGTAGCTTCCTTGTCAATTTGTGCTACTTGATTGCAAATTACATTTAGACGGCCATATCGACAACATAATTAACAAAGCCTTTCAGATGTATGGTTTTGTCATGCGGTCTTGTAAAGACTTCAAAAAGCCCTCTACTTTTCTCTTCTTATATAAAACACTAGTCCGTTCTCAGTTGGAATACGCGGTACCCATCTGGTGCCCGTACTATGATAAATATAAGCAAGCAATAGAAATGGTTCAGAAAAAATTTCTTCGTGCCACGCACTACAAGTGCTTCCGTACAAGGATTCCCTATGCAGATTTGCTAAAGCATTATAGAATTTTGAGCTTGGATTCCAGACGTTCACTGATCATGGTTGTGATGCTGTACGGCATATGCAATAACAAATTTAATTGTATTGAGCTCTCGAATAGATTGTGTTACATTGTACCTAGATCTGTTATTCGGCGAGAGATGCGCGCACCTCGACTATTCTATACTGCGCGATGTAGAACGAAGGCCGGCGTGCGAGCCCCTCTCCGCCGACTTTTAGAAACCTATAACTCACAATTCACTGATTTTGATATTTTCGCGCTGTCGCAATCTAAATTTAAAAGAATGGTTTCACAATCTCTTGCAAGTCGCCCTTAAGTCGGATGCTCTCGTCATCCGCTTCCTTCAATTCGTTGGTATCTGTATAGTGTTTTTGTATTGCATATTATGTGCTTTTTATATTTTTTTATAATTAACACGCGTTCGTTATCATACTCCGATGTCACTTCGTGGACAATAGTGTGGGTTATACGTTTTCTCGACTGTAATATAACTACTTTTTGTAAATGCTGTAATGTATAACTGTTTTTTGTCCCAAATAAATAAAATAAAATAAAATAAAAAAATAAAATTTGGCTGTACTTCTTTTCACTGTTCGTCAAAGATCTTGATGCAAACGCAATCGGACGTTCTGATCCGTCTGGAAATCTATGTGATAAAACAGCCCGGAGTCCTGTAGATGAGGCGTCTGTTGCCAGTATCAAGGTTTTTGATGCGTCGAAGTGTGTTAGCACTCTTTCGCTAAGAATTTCTTCCTTCACTTTGTTGAAGCTTTCCTTACATTTAGATGACCATATAAATTCAGTCCCTTTTTTTAATAATTCATTCAATGGGTTAGTAATTGAAGCAAGTTTAGGTATGAATTTATTATAGTAATTTGCCATACCCAAGAACGTTCGCAGTTCATTCACATTCTTAGGACTAGAAGTATTCGTGATTGCCTTTACTTTATCTTTATTCTTATGAAGTCCGTCTTTGTCAATCGTATGGCCGAGATAGTTTATACTGCGTTTGAAAAAGTGACATTTCTCTTTATTCACTCGTAGATTACTTTCTTTCAGTTTTTGTAACACCTGTCTTAGTCGTATAAGTAGTTCTTTTTCTGAAGACCCTTGTAAAATAATATCGTCGAAGAAACATTTCACGCCTTCTATTCCTTGTAACAATTCATCCATAAATTTTTGCCACAAACTTGGGGCAACCTTAACTCCAAACATTAGCCTGTTTACCTTGTATGTACCCTTGTGTGTACTTATCGTTTGTAGAAGTGCACTTTCGTCATCCATAACCATATTCAAATAAGCTTGACTAATGTCTAATGTACAGAATAGCTGGCCTCCGGTCATCTCTGCAAAAATATCTTCAATGATAGGAATTGGGTATTTTTCATCTTTAATGACTTTATTCAATGTTACTTTGTAATCTGCACATAATCGTATACATCCATTTGGTTTCACAATTGGTACGATAGGAGTTCCCCAATCTGAGTGATCTATCTTAGTGATTACACCTTGTGTGCATAAGCGTTCAATTTCTTCATCTACTCTTGATTTAAGGGCGTATGGAATGCGTCTCGGTTTGATAAATATGGGTTGTGAATTATCCTTAAGATACAGGTGTGCTTTCTTATTAGGTATTTCTCCCAAGTCATTTTTAAATACGCTGTAGGTATATTGTCCAAGCAAGTCGTCCAATCTTGTAGGTTCCGTGGATTGTAAACTGTTCATGTCGGCTAGTTCAATTTTCACCTCTTTCATCCAGCTTCGGCCAAATATTGGGTCTACTTGTTGGTTTATAATATACAATTTTCCATTAAAAATCTGGTTTTTGTAGTTGCAATTAACGAATGCTACTCCTGTAGGTTTGATAATTTCCCCAGTGTATGTTCTCAATTTCATGTCAGTTTTGAATATTTTCTTCTCTATATTTAATTTTTTGTACTGACTTAGTGACATAGAAGATAATGCGGCACCAGTGTCGAATTCCATTTGTACTTTTTTATTTTCGATAGACAATGAAACTAGATATCGCTCTTGAATTTCACTTTTAATCGTGTTGATGTCACCAATGCTTTCAACGGAGATGTTACTAGAGGAGTTATCGACTTGGTTCATGTTAATGTTGCGTTGTAAGCAGACTCTTTCTCAAGCAGACTCTCAGCTTTACATTATATTAAGTATGTGAGCTCTCAAAAACAAATAAAGGAACACATCCTTGCTGCAAACGAGTTGGTGGAAATGCGTAGCGATGAGGCAGGTAGAGTGGACACGATGACTCTGAGCTCCACTCAATGTTCTTGTCAAAGGGAAACCAACCTTGAGGCTATCCAACCTGAGGCAACGGAGGACCCGTCCCAGTCTGGAGGAGCTTGGGACTGTATCCCCGGTCAAGATACACCACATGTTGTACAATGTTCATCTGAAGTAGCACAGACAGATCCTTATGCTGTCACTTCTTCTAGTAAAGTTTGTTGTTGTTCTGTTATGTTTTCAGATAGTTTAGGGAGAGGGTTAGGTAAATTATTGAGTAACAACCTGAGTCAATCTGCTGTTAATTATTGTATGCCTGGGAAATCCTACAAAGAGATAATGTCATCAATAACTAGCAATAATTATGATCCAAATGCCATTATTTCTGTATTTGTAGGTAACAGTGATAAGGTAAAAATAGATGACATCACTGACTGTGTCACTGAAATCTTAAAGATTAATTGTCAGAAAATAATATTGTGTGCTTTCCCATACTTTGAGCACTTATCAAGTAGGCAAAATTATTATATACATATGCTAAATAACCATATGCACTTCTTAGTTAATCACTATAGAGACAAACTCATATTTTTTGACACCAACACTTTTGTTGAGCCATTTAAATCGACTAGGGATACAGCGTATCTGCCTATTAGTTTTAGACGTCAAATAGCAGGGCTATTAGCTTTTATTATTATCTCAGACATAAGTAGTATGTCGAAGTCTCATGTAATTAGCACCATAAAAATTAGTAATAATACTAATAATAAGGTGGTTAGCAACAATAGTTTAAACTAGTCAGTAAGACAACAGAAGGTACCAATAACAATATTCTTAATCTCACCTCCAACAAGGTATCTTCTAGCTCTCAATTAGTTAAGTGTAAAAAAGGGGCTAAGCAGAATTCCTTGAAATTGTTTCATCAAAATATTCAAGGTATTTCTTCCAAATTATTAGAAATTGGATTGTTTTTAGAAAAAACAATGTTTGATATTATTTGTATAACTGAACACTGGTTGAAAGATTATGAAATGCTAATTAATTTTGAGAACTACAGTGTGGGCAGTTGCTTTAACCGAAAATCCATGCTGCGTGGAGGTTAGGGTGTCCCAGCCTATAAGGGCGAAAATTTTTTTTTCGATTTTAAATACGCATACCCTTTATATTTTTTCTAATTGACCCTAATAACTAAAATATAAAATATTATTGATATCGGATAACGATAACCCGTGCCGACTTGATGCCAAACTTTTAAGAAAAATTTTGTATGGAGATTGTAGAGGACATTTTAAAACTTTATTTTTATTTATTAAATTATACACTATTTTACCTGTATTATATCTTTATTAAATATTTATTATTAAGAGAGCATTATTTCTTAAAATTTCTTTTCAAAGTTTTCTTTTTACAGTCAGGGCATATATCAGTCTGTGTTCCTGTACGCAACGTAGTAAAATAGCTTTTGTTTCTCTTCAACGGTGATTTTTCCATGGAAATCTTGCATCAACTTAACTGCTCTCTCTGCTTTATCATTAACGGCTCTTGGTGTCATCATCTGTTTTTTTAACTCTTTGAAAAGAAGCATTACTAGGCCATAAAATAGGACACTCGTTGAGAAAACTGTCATCAATTTTAAAACGATTAAACAAGGTCTTGCTTTTGATGGAAATGAAGTCATCGATGTCAGATAAAGCACCTATTAATACGACCAGTATTTGAAGCAGTGGTGTCACAACAAAGAATTTGGACTTTATCTTCGAGATTCAAGTCTGTAACCGCATTATAAAACTGCTTGTGCTCGTTCACTTCACGTTGTCTAACTTCGGCACCGCGATCTTGTTCTGCATCACCATATGAAATTACTATCGGGAGGCGTTCTTCTTTACATTTGCACACGTCTAAAGCTGGCAACAGTTTTCCATCCAATGGACAGTTCAGTACCCGGTACGTCGTTTTGGAAATCGACTTTAATAGCTTCTGCCCGCTCTTTTCGTTTTTCCGTACGAATTCTTTGAATGGAGGACTTACTTATGGGATAATCGTCAATATTGAGTTCTAGTACCTCGATAGTAGACAGTAGATTCGATAATGTACACAGAATTTCTCATACTTAACTGACAGCTGTATAAAGCTGCCACTAATTTTGGAGTAATAACATTTTTGCTCGTTGACGTTTTATTAATATCGTACTGTGCGCTCTCGGTTGGGGTGGGCAAATTGTCGTCAAATGCAAATCCATTACTTCTGAATCAGAAGATGAATTTTCTTGATAGGTTGAAGTCGAAGCAGTAAGGGATGCATAATAATTAGCCCGACGGTTTTGTTCCTCGATATTTCTAAGGCGTGATTTTTCTTCTTTTCGGTCAACTTTTTATCCACTCCAGCTAAATGACCAGGTCTGCCTCGCTCTCTCTGCCGCTCCAAGAATATCCTATCTTCATTTATTTTTAGTAATTGAAGGGCATCGGCATGTGCAATGTCGAACAAGTTGTCCAAGCAACAAACTCTTGGCGACGCTGCTCGAATATGTCTTGTGTTTTGTGCGCATTTTTTTGTAGAGTTGGTATAATAAGGCAACTAATTTCTTAACACAGTTAGGTAAAGCTTTAGTCGGTATACGGGCCTTTTCCCTATTAAATAATGCACTCGCAAATAGTTAGATTTGCGCTTTCATTAACACTTAAATTCACTTCACGAATATTATAAAACAGAACTACCAATACATGGCCATTAGAGGGTAGTTTTGAACCGGTAATTTGATATTTTACATCCCCTATTAAAAATATGCCTTTTTTAAAACTGCGTAATCCCACTGACATCTTGACTAAACAAAAATAATGCGTTTACTAATAAAACAAACAAGTAATGACGAAACTTAGATGCGAAATTTGCGACGCGCCGAAGTATGCAAGTACTGACATATATCAATGCAAGTCGGCACGGGTTGCTGTGGTCCTAGGTACATGAAATTTTATTTATACATGTTTTAACACGATTCAAATATAATTAGAGGGTATGCGTTCAAAAAAATAGACTTTGATTTTTTTGGGACACCCTAGTGGAGGTTCATTAATTTTAATTAAAAATTCTATAAAATATAAGACTCGTAAAGACATAGTTAAACTATCGATGGAACATAGCATCGAACTGTCCTGTGTTGAGCTAGATAAGCATTTTATAGTGTGCGTATACAGACCTCCAAACTATCAAAACTACTCTATTTTTGAGTCAGTAATGGAAGATGTCTTGGCAAAACTTGCAAAGAACTGGTAATAAATCAGTAATTATTTGTGGTGACTTTAATATTAATATTTTGGAAATCAATTCAAATAGCAATAGATTATTAAGCCTCTTTAAATCATTCAATCTGTCAAATATGTTTTTAGAACCAACACGAATAACTACGGCTACTGCTACATGTATTGATAATGTTTTCTGTTGCTGCGAATATCTAGAGAAGGGCATTGTAAATTATCTCCCTTCTGATCACAGCGGTCAATCCGTTTATTTTAAGTCCAACACACCAATCCAAAAAGTGCAGATTCAAACTAGACCAATAACATCGAGTAATTTGAATAAGTTTAATATAACTTTAAATAGCAAGTTAAGTGTTCAGGGCCTAAGTATGACAAATGGTAATATTTTGTATAAAGAATTATTTTCATTGGTACAAACAGAGTTCAATCATTATTTTAAGAAGAACTCTAAAACTATTTGCCCTAAGTTTTTATTCAGTGACTGGGCAACTAAAGGAATCAGAAAAAGTAGGGATGGATTATTTGAACTGTATGGCCTTAAGCCGTATAATTAACACGGATACTTTTAATAAGTATGTTGCTACTTATTCTAAAACTTTTAAAAATATCTGCAAAGCAGCTAAAGCTTCATTCATTAGTAACAAGGTTAAATCAGCAGACAATAAAATAAAGACAGTTTGGAAGATTATTAACAATGAAACGAACAGGAACAAAACACGTAATACTGATTTCACACTTAACACTCCCCGCGGTCTCATTAGCGATAACATCGATGTTGCTCAGGAATTTACAACTTTCTTTACCAATATCCCAATCAAAACTACAGAAACGTTAAATTCCTCGCCCGCACTAGCTATAGAATTATTGAGAGCGAATGTCTCAGCCTGTACTGTGGAATTTAAATTTAAACATATTGACCCTATAGTTATTATAAAAGCATTCAGGCAACTTAAGATCAAAATTACCGAAGATCTGTGGGGCATGTCTACTAAAGTTTGTCAATCCATTATTGAGACAATTGCACCCTACTTAGCTTTAATATTTAATTTGTGTGTAGATCAAGGGGTATTCCCGGATTTAATGAAGTTCAGTAAAGTTATTCCACTTTTCAAATCTGGGGACAGCAAAGACACAAATAATTATAGACCCGTATCGGTTTTGCCGGTTTTTAGCAAAGTGTTTGAAAAAGTAATGTTAAATCAAATGCTCAATCATTTTAATCGTAACAACATCCTACACGATCAACAGTATGGTTTCACCAAAGGACGTTGTACAACTGACGCCGGTGTCACCTTACTAAAGCACATCTTTAACGCATGGGCAGAGGCACAAGATGCAATAGGCATCTTTTGCGATCTATCCAAGGCATTTGACTGCGTGAATTACGAAACACTGCTCTTGAAACTTGAGCATTACGGACTGGGTAAACTAGCTGTTAGCTTAATAAAATCATATATAAATGATAGATTTCAGCAAGTTCAAATAAACGGTGTGAATTCATTGGGTTCAAAAGTCAAAATGGGTGTGCCGCAGGGCTCGATATTGGGGCCGTTCCTATTTTTAGTATATATAAATGATTTACCTCATTTACTAAAAACCCGACCACAAATGGTGTTATTTGCTGATGACACATCACTGATTTTTAAAGTAGACAGACGTGCACAGCAGCTTGACGACGTAAATAATGCTATGCTTATGGTCCATAATTGGTTTACTGTAAATAATTTAGTATTAAATGAGAAAAAAACTAAATGCATTAGATTCGCTTTACCGAATGTTAGAAGTAGTGAATGTCACGTTGTATTGAATAGGGAGATACTTGAATTCGTCGAAAGTACGGTTTTCTTGGGTATCACGCTTGACTCAAAGCTGCAGTGGGGTCCTCACCTAACATCACTTGCAGGGCGGCTAAGTTCAGCCGCTTACGCTGTCTGGAAAATCCGTCAATTAACAGACGTGGAAACCGCAAGACTGGTCTATTTTAGTTACTTCCATAGCATCATGTCTTACGGTATTTTGCTGTGGGGACGGGCTGCAGATATTGATTCTATCTTCATTCTGCAAAAGAGGGCTGTCAGAGCCATCTACAATCTCAGCAGACGCGAAACTCTAAGGCAACTGTTTAAAAAAATTAACATCATGACGGTTGCTTGTCAATATATATACGAAAACATTATGTACGTTCGAAAACATCTACATCTTTTTAGTAAGATAAGTGACAGGCATAACTTTAACAATAGGAATAGGAACAAACTAGATAAACCGAGCTTCAGATTGTCTAAAGTAAAAACTTCTTTTATGGGGTACTGTGTAAAATGTTATAATAAAATACCACTCGATATTCTTCAACTAAATGAGAAGAAATTTAAAACATGCATTAAACGCACACTATGTAGACAAGCATATTATAAGTTGGACGAGTATATAGTAGATAAAAATGCTTGGCTTAATGCTGGTCCTGCTCCACAGGCAGTTGGGCTTACAAGTTGATCACAATTTCAATATTTGGAGGAGATGCTTCCCCTTTTTGTTTTTTTTTTTTTTAATGTTTATTTTATTTAATCAGGATTAATTTTTAATACTTCAGTATTAAATACCTCTTCATGATTGGTAGTATTTTATTTTTCTCTCGTCTCTTAATTAAATTGCAAACTATAGTTTTGTATAATTTAGAAGCATTTTTGAAAATTTTGTAAATGTAAGAACCATGGATCCGTTTTTTATGATATTTTGATGTTGACTTGAAAGAGCATGGCAGTTGAGAATATGTCATGCTCACTTAAATGTCTCACTGGTGGTGGCGCGTGTGTTGGATCATTCGGTTCCCTACGAAATGGTTGAGCTGGGTGGTGCTGATCCACGCGTCATGTTCGTGAACGGGCGCCATCTGTTGAGACTGGTCATCTCTTAACTGCCAGGGCTTATTTTTAATTTTATATTTTAATTTGTTTCTTAACATTGTTCTCACATATAGAAGCAATAAGAATAATGTAACCAGGATTTTGTAAAAATGTCTTGATTTAAAAGAGTGTCCGTGGAGTTTCTTGCCCGTTCTTCTCCATAGAGATCTACGCTTTGGAATGGGCAACTAGCTTCAACTTTCTAACTGACCGACTATTTAATTTTGACAATTCAAAAGTGCCTGTAAATGGTTTAATTGAAATAAATGATTTGAGTTTGAGTTTGAAGAGTTTGACTCGAGCTAAGTGTCCTTCTTTTTGACATTTTCGGCATACTGATTTAATGGCACCACACTCATTAGCTCGGTGATCGGTTTTACCACAGCGGAAACATTTCCCTTTCAAATCCTTGATTGTAAGTGGTGGGCTTTTCTTAGAGTTAGTAGGCGAGGGTTGGTAATTATTTTGTCCATTTGTAGAAGGTGTGATTTTATTGATTCCGTCGGTGTTTCTCTTCATTTCGTTAGCCATTGTATAATTCTCTGCTTTCCCCATTTCGATTGACGTTGCGATCTGTACTAATTTAGAAAACGGTGGGGTATCTCTGTCTTGGAGAATTCTTGATCGTATATCGCCATCCTGTAGTCCTCGTATGAATTGCAATGATAAGAAGTTGTCTGAGGTAGACTTCTTGCAATGCTGACATTTGAACTCACAGTTTGAACCAAGTCTCTTTAGTTCAGCAGCGAATGTTGCAACTGGTTCCGTCGGTTGTTGCATCCTTGAAATGAATTTGTGCTGTAGATGCCAAACGCTAGGTCTTGGGTCAATATATTCACCAAGTATATCCGACAATTCATCGAATTCTTTGTTCAATGGGTCTTCGGGTGAGCATAAATCGTAAATCTTTTGATGTAACTCTGGGCTTAAAGTTGCCAGTAGCGTGTGAACCTTTGCTTTTGGATCTATTATTTTGTTCATTGTCAAGAACAATCTCAATCTTTTGATGAAGTTTCCAAAGGATTCTGTATCATGTAAGGGTTGAAAATTCAGTTTCGGGTAATGTTCTTGTTGTGCCAGGTTGACGCAGCTTGCGTAATCTAGTGTTGTTGAAGGTTGCGTACTTATATCATTATTCTTTCTCATTGTTAGTAATTTGCATTTGATGGAGGTGTATAATTCTTCAAATTCGTATCTGTATTGAATTTCCTCCTCCAATTCTTGCTGGTTGGTGTCGAGCTCAATTTCAGATTGTGATTCTTGCAATTTTTGGAAGTTTTCTTGTAGCGTTTGTAATCTAGTTTCTATTTCTTCGGTTAAAAGTTCAGTTTTCGTAAGTAATGTGTTTCCCGTTCGTGTAAGCACGCCCCGTAATGAGGCACGAAGTCTTTTTTGTCTTCTAATATCATTGTTAGGCATCCTCGTCGCCAATTTGTTACTTAAATATATATTGCTTTATTAAACCATCAGTTATTTCTTACATAGAATGTCACATAGACGTTTTTTACTTCTTCCTATCCACAAGTCTCCAAGGAGTTAGTACTGTGAACAAGAAGGCTGGATATATATCAAACACCATTGTTTATCTTATGTTGATTACGTGATTCCACCGCTATCGCTTGTTATGTGTTGATACAAATACACGTCTGTACAACTGGACCGAGTTTCATTTGAAATGAACAAGGCGCCATAACGCGCCTAAATTGGTGACCCCGACGATAGAAGAACTTATCAGTGATAGAAGAGTAATCGTAATCGGAATCCAGTATTGTGAAGCGCAACGAGCTCACACTCACACCGGGCAGCGGGTTTCTTCGTGAACAAGTCCAAGTCGGTACCTACTCGCCGCCATTACGCGAAGTTACCCACGAAAATCAAGGAGTATTTGAACTTTTGTGCTATAGTGCATTGACCAACGAGATAGTGTTCGGCTGTGCCAAATTACACCGTGTTTGAACTTTACCCACCTGAAACAAGAACAATTAACTAATTCCGCGATAGCAGCGCCATTTTTTCTTGTGCCGATTTTAAGTAAACTTCAAAGTTAACGCGCGAAGTTTGACATAACCTGACTTTCCACTGACACATATCTCCTGTCATCACTATCTACAAACGTCAAACGTAAACCGGCTGCGTTCCAGTGAAACTAGAAACGTAAAGGTGCGTTCCGTATCCAATAGTGTGACAACAGAAGCCTGTAAGTTATTTTTTTTTTTCTTAACTCTGCATGGATGGACATTCGTACAAGTTACAACCTACCTTCAATACTACGGTGTTTCTCACAGAGTAAATTATAATATACTGTGTTTCTTTATGAACATTATGTGCTTGATTTTAATCTAAATGCCTAAACATAACATTTAATTGCATTTCTTTTTTTGTTTTGTGCATTCTGCATGTTTCGATTTGTCATTATTCTGGTTATTCCATTGAAGGCATGGACGCAATGCTAATAATTTAAAATACGTTTTGGAGAATATTTTTATCTTACTTTTACTTGCCTGTGTGCTGTATGATATATTTTGGTTCTGTGTGTCCTATTTGCTATGAATGTGTTTTCTCATGGTGACTATTTATTAACATTTTGATTTCACCTCCGTGCTACTATTGTATAAGTTATACTGTATTCCCCCTCTTAGGGTTGTGTGTTTTTGTTTGTGAAATAAACACAAATTGTATAGTAACGCAATGACTACCGAGGAAAAGGAAATTTTCCTGGACCCTTGAACCTGGCACTGGTGGTAAACAGTCCGTAGACGCGTCCCCATCTAGATCTCAACCTATATTAGTAAATCGAGTATCCATCCGCGTTCCCCCTTTCTGGCCAGACCGACCAGGTCTCTGGTTTGCAAGTTTGGAGGCACAGTTCCACATTAATGGTGTCACTCAAGAATTGACTAAATATTATTATGCTGTAAGTCAGCTCGACACCAAATCCGCAACTGAAGTTGAAGACATAATTATCGAGCCACCTAAAAGTCAACCGTACACTTGTCTTAAAAACGCCCTTATCTCCCGCTTCTCTGAGTCATACGAAGAGAAAATTAGGAGGCTTCTTGAAAAAGAGGAGATAGGGGATAGGAAGCCCTCGTCATTCTTCCGTCAGCAACCAACCAGCAAGAGTCCTGAGGTGACCCTCAGGACTCTTGCCGGTTCTTCTTTCCCAGAACAGCTCCTCCAAAGTATTTGGATGAACAGGTTGCCTCATTACATGCAAGGTATTTTAGTTGCCCAAAAGCATTCATCCCTTGAGGACTTAAGCGAGCTGGCTGATAAGCTGCAAGAAATCAGTCCGCAACAAATGAATGTCCATGCAGCAGGTAGAGTATCATCATCATCTAGTGATGACACCAAGGAACAACTTAAGTTGCTCCAACAACAAGTGGCGGACCTGACACGGCTTGTGACCGGCCTCACGACAAGTAACGACAAAAATAACCGTAGTCGCTCAAGCTCACGCTCACGCACCCGTAACGGCCAATGCTGGTATCACAGGCGATACGCGTAGAAAGCTTCCAGGTGTTTACAACCGTGCACTTGGTCTGGTCCCGTACCACAGGAAAACTCAAGCAGCAGTCAGTAGTGGCGACCACTGACTGCTCCCTAGCAAGTCGCCGTCTATTTGTTACTGATCGGTATTCGGGCCGACGATTTTTAATCGACACCGGGTCCGATCTTTCGTGCCTACCTAGACGTTACTCCCAGGGCAAAAAGCAGCCACTCCAGTACGAACTTTTAGCAGCCAATGGCACTAAAATAAATACTTTTGGTCTAGTCGAACTTAAACTGAACTTAGGCTTAAGACGTGACTTTGTATGGAAATTCATAGTCGCCGAAGTAGGAACTCCAATAATTGGTTCAGACTTCCTGGCTCATTACCACCTTTTACCAGACTGTGCTCATGGAAGGTTGCGAGACGGTAAAACAGGGTTGTCAGCGGAAACAGAATTCTCCTCAATCGACCAACCCAGCATTAAACTTATCCAATCACCTGACTCACCATTTTCGCACATTTTGACCGAATTTCCGAGCATATCTCGTCCCCCCGGCGCGCCTAAAGACGTGAAGCATACTACGGTGCACTTTATCAAAACTACCGATGGCCCACCCGTGACAGCGCGACCACGTCGTCTTGCCCCACTAAAGCTTCGAGCTGCTCAGAAAGAATTCGAGGAGATGATTCGCGTAGGCACTGCTCGACCTTCTAGCAGTTCATGGTCCTCACCGCTGCATCTCGCGCTTAAAAAAGACGAGACTTATCGTCCGTGTGGCGACTACCGCGCACTAAACGCCCGCACTATTCCGGACTGCTATCCTGTCCGCCATATAGGGGATTTCGGCCACAACTTGTCTGGATGCTCAGTTTTCAGCACTCTTGATCTGGTTAAAGCATACCAACAAATTCCAGTAAATTCTGATGATATTTGTAAAACAGCCATAATCACACCTTTTGGACTTTATGAATTTCCCTACATGACCTTTGGCCTTAGAAACGCCGGACAGACATTTCAAAGGTTCATAGACGAAGTTGTACGGGGTTTTAATTTCTGTTTTGCCTACGTTGACGATATCCTCGTGTACTCGAGAGACCCTCAGCAACATGCTGAACACCTCAGATTTCTGTTTCACCGACTGCACCAGTACGGAGTGGTCATCAATCCGGCGAAGTGTGTACTTGGGGCAGCCGAGGTAACGTTTTTGGGCTACCGTATTAATGCAGCAGGCACCTTCCCTCCCGAAGACCGTATCCGTGCCTTAGTGGATTTTACTCTCCCTAAGACCGTGCAAGGCGTACGTAGGTTCTTGGGCATGGTCAATTATTACCGCAGATTTTTGCCCGACGCCGCCAAGTACCAGGCTCCCTTAATTGACGCAGCCGCTGCAACTAATAGCAAAGGCGCAAAACCATTCCCATGGACGCCCGAGCTCGAACAAAGTTTCGATGACTGCAAGAAGAGCCTAGCCAATGTTACTACTCTATCGCACCCAAATAGTGAGGCCCCTTTAGGTCTTTTTACCGATGCGTCGAGCATGCACATAGGTGCATGTTTACAGCAGAAGGTCGATGATAACTGGCAACCCCTAGCATGTTTCAGCAAAAAGCTTACCGAGAAACAATCTCAGTGGCCTGCTTATTATAGGGAACTTCTAGCTGTGTACGAGAGCGTTCAACACTTTCGGCACATACTAGAAGTGCAGAACACCGCAATTTATACTGACCATAAGCCCCTCGTGTATGCCTTCATGCAGCGTCGTGACAAGCTTCCACCAACACAACTCAACCAATTAACTTTTATCAGCCAATTTACCACCGACATAAGATATATCAAGGGTACCGACAACGTAGTTGCAGATGCTATGTCGCGGGTTGAATCCATTTCATTGGAGGAGGACTATCAAACCCTTGCACAGTCGCAAGAAAGAGACGAGGAACTCAAACAAGCAGGTTCATTCACTTCTCTAAAATTGAAAAAAATCGTCGTTCCAGGAACTGACACTTTCATACTCTGTGACACGTCGACAGGTAGGCCTCGCCCATACCTCACCTTACCTTTCCGTCGAGCAGCTTTCGATCGACTGCATGGTCTTAGTCACCCTGGCGTGAGAGCAACCTTACGATTGGTGGCTGAGCGATACGTATGGCCACATATTAACACCGACTGCCGACAATGGGCAAAGTCATGCTTACAGTGCCAACGCAGTAAGGTAACCAGGCACACATCTGCACCGTTGATGTCTTTTCCGATCGCATCAAAAAGATTCTGTCATGTCCACATTGACATCATAGGACCACTGCCGCCTTCAAACAATTTCACATAATTATTGTCTTACCGCGGTTGACAGATTTACGCGTTGGCCCGAAGCGTGGCCTATGACGTCTATCACGGCGGAGGAAGTGGCAGACACGCTGGTAACTGGTTGGATATCCCGTTTCGGGGTGCCAAGTACCGTGACGACCGACCAAGGTCGCCAGTTTGAATCTGCCTTGTTCCGGCGCCTTATGAACGTGTGCGCCACAAAACGTCAAAGTCAAATCATTTATTTCAAATAGGCACATTAAAGGCACTTTTGAACGTCAAAATTAAAATTAAAATAATATTGATTCTAGTCGCCCCTTCCAAAAGGTAGTTTTCGTATGGAGAAGAATGGGCAAGAAACTCCACCGTTACTCTTTTAAAAATGTTTTACAATACTTTGCATACATTAATTATATAATTATATGTGAAGACGATGCACCTAGAAATAAAATAAAATTACTATACCACAATAGGTAAAAGAATTAAAATGAATTTATGAAACCATGACATATAAATTGACTAGGTGATAGATACATGGTGCTCACATTTTTACAAACATTCCAAAAGTAGACTATTTTCATAAATAAATAAGGAGTAATAAGTCCGGGTGTGACTTTAAGTAATTACAGAATGTAAATCTAATGTCAAAGAGAATAAAAAAAAAAAAAGAATAAATTATACTTACAATTAAATTAGCAACCAGTTTGATTTTGTCTAGACTCTAGATATTGTCCTATGGAGCAGGACCAGCATGTTTCCAAGCATTCTTATCTTGGATATAATCCTCTAATTTGTAATATCCTTGCTTACAAAGTGTAATTTTAATATAAGTTTTAAATTTTCTTTCATTTAATTGCAATATTTCACAAGGTATTTTGTTGTAACATTTAACACAGTACCCCATAAAAGATGTATGTACTTTAGACAATCTGAAAAAAGGTTGATCTAATTTATCTTTATTTCTAGTAATAAAATTATGTCTATCACTTATTTTATTAACGGATTCGCACAACCAGTTACCACCCGTGCGCAAATGGCATGGTAGAACGCATGCACCGCCAACTAAAAGCTTCCTTAATGTGCCATCCCCAAACATGGAGCAAGGCACTTCCACTGGTACTCCTTGGCATGAGGACTGCTGTCAAAGAGGACCTTAACACATTGTCCGCTGAGCTAGTCTATGGAGAACCTCTTCGACTTCCTGGTGAACTCATCATGCCAGCGGAAGAACCCAGGAGCCCAAACGACATTAGCGATTTCGTTACGGACTTGAGGAGCCGGATGGAAATTTTACGTCCAATACCAGCCTCACGACACGCTCGACCGTCAACCTTCGTGTTCAAAGATTTGGCGACGTCGACCCATGTCTTACTTCGCGACGACACCGTACGAAGGCCTCTACAACCTCCATACACTGGCCCATACCGTATCCTGAGGAGAAGGGACAAAACCCTTACCTTGGAGATGAACGGAAGAGAGGCTACGGTCAGCATTGACCGTGTTAAACCAGCATAACTGGACTCTGAACTAGTTTCCTCACCACCTGTCTTAGTTCCCGTTCCAGATTCTCCTTCCACACACCCAAATCCTTCCACACCAACTACTCCAGTCCCTTCAGACACTGTCACCACCAGAGCTGGCCGACGGGTCAAATTCAGGGACATTCTAGATTTATAGTTTTTATCTTATATTGTTTTTTTTATTATTATTTTTTCTATGTATACCTTTTATTTCTCCGTGGGGGGGTGGTGTGGCGAACCAAACTAATTGTCTGTGGTTCCCACTGTTAGATGTAGGATACACTACTACTGTGGCTAGAAGGGTTGTCTATGGTATCTACTAGTTAGCCAGAAGTTCAGAATTCGAATAGCTAAATTAGAACTGTGTATTACACCACTCTAAGTTAATTATTAACACCATTGTTTATCTTATGTTGATTACGTGATTCCACCGCTATCGCTTGTTATGTGTTGATACAAATACACGTCTGTACAACTGGACCGAGTTTCATTTGAAATAAACAAGGCGCCATAACGCGCCTAAAATTGAATACATGTAGGTAAGGTTACTAAAATGTTTACTACCTCTGCAATATTTCATTAAAATAAAAAAATACTACCTTGAAACGCCATATTCACTTTAAATATCCACAAATTCGAATAGGAGAACACGGTAACACGTTTCTGGTTGTCAGACTGGCTCGAATGATGGCGAAAAGCATTAAATCATTACAAGGAGCCAATGACTCATCAGTTGAGTCATCCTTCAGGGAGGCCGATGACTCAAATGGTGAGCCACCGACCAATGAATGGGGCCTGGCTGAAACGTTCACGAAAATGAAGGTGGCAATGAATCGGTTAAAAAATCCTAAGGCGAGGACTGCGCAAGCCAGTCCAGGGTTGCCATTATGTTGCTACAGTCACGAGTTACCACTCGAGCCATATGTTGTCGGGCATTATCATGCATAAGCATAAATCTTGACCTATTTGCAACCGGTGTGAGGTCGGTTCTACCGCCTAGGCGTATTCCCGCCCATACCATATTGTTCCACCTTGATATGGATGGACTTCCTTGGAATTTTGCAGGCGTCTCTCACGTCCTGGCATGGTTTTCGTTTAATTTTTGATTGACTCAATAGTAAATTTAAACAAAATAATTGCGGTTTTTGGACTAACAGCAGTGCTGCCACCTATCACGAGCTTTCCGTTTTTAATCCAATTCCGAGAAAAAGAAAACAAAATTTGAATTCCGCGGGCTACCTTGGAGCATCCACCTTAAAAGATGAATCTGTATAAAACCTGCACTACACTACTCGCAAAGTTTCTTCGACGAATTACTGATCGAAATTGACCGAAGTCCGAATTAGGTACGTGACTACACACTCTTGATAAGAACTACGGGATATTTCGAGTCCTTTGACTCGGGCGCAAAAACTGATAAGGATCGGAAATCGCCCGAGGCGAGCCGAGGTTGCACGAAGCGAACCCAAGTGCCCTTCTACCGTAGACAGAGGATAGTAATAGACATGCTGTTAAAATAATAATAATTGCGAAAGTGAGACGACACTTATGTCAAAATGTGTATGTGTGAGCAGGACATAGCATGCATTTTCTATATTTGCGTATCGGTTTTTGTTGTTTGGCATCGATGTCAAACAAATTGTGGTGTTAAAATAAATTCGTTGATATAAACTGTGAAACGCATACTTTGTGCTATTTCTGACTTTAATAATATTCCAAAAGGTAATATTTAGTGTGTAATGATGGTGAGTTGCTGTGTAATCGGCTGTAAAAGTCGTAGTGAACGAAATCAACCCAACATAACCTTTCATCGGTAGGTAAGTAGCATTTTTTACCTATTACAGCAAAATTAAAAAAATATTTTATAGACTATTTTGTGTCAATAATAAGCAAAATATTGTGATAATTTCATTTAAAAAGACGATTAAAGCTGCAGTAATGTCCTTATGTCGAAATATCGCTATCTCATACTGCATACGCTGAGGACTTGTCTACCTACTATCCTCTGTCTAAGCGTTCTACACTCATTTAATTGCGTAGTGTAGTGTAGGCTTTAAAAACGCATCTGTGGGTGGGTAAAACAGTTTAAGCGAGCTAAAAGAAATATCGGTAAAAGTGTCAAAAGTTTTGAAGTGGTCGTGATAACTATTTTTTCGATGCATTTATTGTAATAATTATATCAAAATAAACCTCAAGATTCGTCCTGTAAGAATATCTACATATATGTTGCAGGTCCAAAGTCTGTAAACAACGATAAAATCGGCATGGAAAAACTCGGTCATCATGCTTAGGGATTTTGCTTTTTAATAAAAAAAAAATTATGGCTGATTTATTAAAATATTAGTGAAAGCGCACTTTTCGTGAAATTCTTAATTCACACTGGTGATTTTTTTGGTAGCAATAGATAGGGATTTTTAAATAATAATGAAATGGCAACTCTACAATCTTAGAAAAATGAAAAAATCAGAAATGTCAATAATTGTGTGTGTTTGGTTTGGTTGTAAGTTCTAATAATTTCGATTAAAATGGAGTCATTGGAATAGTATTAAATTGTGCGTATATTGTTGTACCAAGTGCAGAAAATTCATCAAAGACCAAACCGGTGTATTCTTGTCCAGTCATACTTATAATGTCCATATTTCCTGGCCCGTGTTAGGACTATGTACGATAGTACATGCGGCGCCGCCGCCAGCGGGCAATGCGGCAAATCGCAGCCCGACGGCGACGGGCCGCCACCGCGCGAGCCCCCGCCTGCGCCCCTGGAGAGGGACTACAGCGGCTTCGATATAGTCAAAGCGACACAGTACGGCGCCTTCGCTCGCGTCAAGGAGCTGGTGGAGGCGGGCTGGGACGTGAACCAGCCGGACCACGAGACCGTCACGCTGTTGCACTGGGCGGCCATCAACAACCGGCGCGAGATCATCCAGTACCTGCTGACGAAGGGCGCGGCGGTGGACGCGGTGGGCGGCGAGCTGCAGTCCACGCCGCTGCATTGGGCCACGCGCCAGGGCCACCTGGAGGCCACGGTGCTGCTGGTGCGCGCGGGCGCGGACGCGAGCCTGCGCGACGCCGAGGGCTGCGCCTGCCTGCACCTGGCGGCGCAGTTCGGCCACACGGCCGTGGTGGCGTACCTGGTGGCGCGCGGCGTGGCGCCGGACGCGGCCGACGCGGCCGGCATGACGCCGCTCATGTGGGCGTGCTGGAAGGTGTCGGCTGTGGACCCGGCGCGCCTGCTGCTGACGCTGGGCGCGTCGCCGCGGCCCGCCGACCGCTCGCACGGCAACACGGCGCTGCATTGGGCCATCCTTGCCCGCAACACCACTGCCATATCCACCCTCATTCTATATGTGAGTCTCTTCATAAGTCTAATCATGAGTTTGCATATACATCCTCAAAATTAAATTATACTCTTATATTGATTAATCCTTAGTAAATAAGTTGGACTGGTAATGAATAAAGGTGAGGCTACAAACTCGGATTGTGACAGAGATGTAGTAGTACATGATTCAACTATACCTTATTTGAGCTTAGCAAAACCTGGAATAGTCCCATTACTGAAACATGCAGAGGTGAAGGTGTTGGTGTGTGAAGTGTTTTAAACCACCAAAATCATTAAATTATAAAATAATTATGATAGTCTTGATCATACGATCTGTCTAAGATTATGTATGGACTTTAAAAGAGACTGTGACCTCTGGGTTTGTTTCGGCCTTTCTTCTCAGACTAGTCAGAGAGGAAACGCTGACATCTAGTTTTAAAATATGATTGTTGTGTAAAAGTGTTTGTACAAACCTACTTACCTAATCAAAATCAAAAGTCATTTATTCAAATTAGGTTGAGAATCAGCACTTTTCGAACGTCAAAATTACAAAAGACAGTCCCCCAAAAACGCACACCCTTCACCACTTCCTAGTGCTATCGCTGGGAAGAAGAAGTGGCGCAACAAACTCTCCAGCTGTCTGTTCAGTTAGAAAATAGTTGCATGTATGCTAGGAACCTATGTTCAGTAATTAACATTACAAGAAACTTAAATTATTTGCCATACTATGTCAGCTAGCCACGCCAATATACTAACAAATATAATAAAAACTATACATACTCAAGTTAAAAAATCATTAATTAAAATTAAAATATAAACTTACTACCTAAATAAAAGCCTCCAGGCATAAAGGATGTGACAGCTTACATATCGTCGGTTGAAAGGCTAATTGGTCTAGGCAATTTTTTTTTGCAATAATGAGTTATATACATATTCGGAATCAGCAAATTGCAAAAAAAAATTGCTTAGACCAATTAGCCTTTCAACCGTCGATATTTATGCATTGCTGGGTTCTGTTCACATAGCTGTCACTTGAATCATCTTGTCCTCATGATCATCCTGTCATCAGTCTTGCTTGGATCATTTCAAATCTCCAAAGAGGTGTTCAAGTGATGGCAAATTATGGACACGTATGGAGGGCACCAAGAGTTTTAATTAATTATTTTTTAGCTTGAGTAGGTAACTCAAGCTAAAAAATAATTAATTAAAATAAAAATAAAAACTTACTACCTAAATAAAAACCTCCAGGCATAATTGATTGTTAGTGTTTAATTTATTTATTAATTGAAATGCTCTGTATTTTTAGTATTCATGTGTGTGTGTAATTTTGTCTTTTAATTTAATGTAATGTTATGGACTTTGTCTGAAAATAAAATTTATAATTATTATTATAAAGGGCGTGACAGCTTACATATTTATGCATTGCTGGGTTCTGGTCACATAGCTGTCACTTGCAGTCACAGATGATAAATTAGGACCATTAAAGTAAAATGAACCTTATGAAGCCGGTGAAAGGGGGCACATAGTTTGTCCTTATTCCTAGTGTTAATACTGTGAATGTCACTGTTTTTAGTGTACAAGTGTAAATTTTGCCTAATATATAAGATGTTGGTGAAGATGAATTGTGATGCAACTGTGAGAATACCAATATCTTTAAAAAAATCTCTTAGAGAAACTCTGGCACCTAGCTGGTAAATTGCTCGAACAGCTCGTTTTTGAAGGACAAATATATTTTGTATATCAGCGGCTTTGCCCCACAGCAGAATACCGTAGGACATAATGCTGTGAAAATAACTAAAATAGACTAAACAAGCTGAATCAACGTCAGTGTATTGTCGTACTTTCCTGACGGCGTAGGCAGCCGAACTGAGCCTTCCTGCTAGACTTGATATATGAGGACCCCACTGATTTAATAAGATAATAAAATCATTCATCATTCATGTTTAAGTTTTAGTGCTTAATATTACAATGAACCACCAGGGTGACGCTAGCTTAGACGTGCCCAACCTGCGAGGAGTGACTCCGCTCGCCATGCTGCAAGCCAACGCTGACTCACTGTGGGTGGGCTCCAAAGTAGCAGATAAAATTAAAGAACACTCAATAGCTGCAAATAAAAGGAACATATTTAGGAGATTAACATATGATAAGGTAAGATATTGTATCTGAACTGATATCTTGTAGGTTACCTCAAGGAATGTGTGTTGGCGTCAATAGATGACCAGTGTGTTGTGCTTACATATGACGTGCTATTTTAAAATGAACACACCATTTGCATCTCAAGACATAGACTGTTAATGGAACATTACTTTTATTAAATCATCAAAACCTGTACATTACAGTGTCTGTGTGATGGCTGAGGAACCACCAAGCCATTCATTTTGACCAAGACGTAAGGTTTGTAGAGTTAGGGGCTTGGCTCTACATTAGATTTGATAACTTTTTAACAGTGAAAGCGTTATGTAAGGTTCATATTACAGAACAAACCTCAAATCCACTTTGATCTCCAATCACAGTTTAAGGATGGAATCAATACTTGAGTATCAGTCTCATTTCAGAACGGTAATCAATCTATCTATATTCATCTGAATCGAGACTCACATGGAGCCTCAAGTAGAGATGTGTATTGTCTCTGCATCAGGCTGTTTTCTTTTTGGATTAATTTTATTTATCAGTTTTGTTCTGATCTTCACAGGATTAAAAATATTAAAGTATACCCAATTAAGAAAACAGCATTTTTATTTTGGTCCCGAATAGTACTATTGTGATTTTCTCAGCAGAATTGTTTTGTGAAAACCTGCACCTCATTTTATAGTTTTCTCAATGATATGGGCATGCTTTCGTCGGGTAACTTACCCATCTCTTAAATATCTGAGCTGAGTGGAACGCTAAAGTCCGACAAGTTTATTGTAATAATCTTACTTCTCCAAATAAGGTCCATTTTGAAAGTAATACTGCAATTCCACAACAATGATAAAAACACCACAATGCAGATAAACTTTGATAATAACATAAGTTGTAAAGACAAATCTATGCTCAAGCGCTGTCTTGCCCACATTTGGGTGATTACAGATCAGATACAATCACTGCTTGGGTTTGATTCACGATCTGAGTAATGTTTTAAAATAATACCGAACTTAGCTGAACTGTGATCAATGAACTTGACTCAAAACTAGTTTTAAGCAGGGATCAAAGCTTGGGTTTCTTTCTGTAATATGGAACTAGTCTTGGTAACCTACTTCACTTGAAATGTTTTTGGTGGGATTCAAATTGTCTCAAGACTCGAAACAGTTATATTCTTGACTAATCTGAACTGACAGAATTGTATTGTTTATACTTTTTTGTTGCTGTCTTAAATCGTATTTTAATTAACATACAACCTGAGGCTGAACTGCAACATATTTGCCCATTCTCCTTCAAAGGTTTTACTCTCAAAAGTTGGTTTTCGGTGACAGAAATTCAGATGGTGGTGTGTGGTGGTGATGCCGTTTGTGGCGTTTTACCTGACGGGGCTGGTGTTAGAGATGGACGCGCTGTACCTGGTCAAGGCCTTCTTGCTGGTGTGTTTCTACGGCGCGCTGCACTTCCTCAGCAACCTCCTGTTCGACGACGACCTCAAAAACATCTTTCCGCTCAGTGTGTACCTCGCCACCAAGGTAACCTTTCCATCATACTGCTGTCCAGGACTTCAGATGAGTTGACGAATTATCGAATAAAAGGCGGAAGGAAAGCACAAAAGCAGGAAACAGCCTTATATAACTAATCGACCAAAACACATGGCACAGCTTCTTCATGGCTTGAGCCCCATCACCGCCCAGTGGTTTGGTACTTATGGTAATGGTTCCTGAGAAGGTACTTAACCTAAGCCAAGGTTCATTTCAAGTATTAATTATGGGTTCTCAATAGAGCTGGAATCTTTAATGCTGAAGTTGTTCAAGACATTAGTGTATGAAATTCATATGCAATCGATTGAGGTCATGGTGTGTGGTGCGCAGGTGTGGTTCTACATCACGTGGGCGGTGTTCGTGGCGGGCGTGGTGGGCGCGGGCGCCACGCTGCTGTTCCTGCTGTGCTCGGGCGCGCTGTGGTTCACGTTCCTGCGCTCCTGGCGCTCCGACCCCGGCGTCATCTCCGCGTCGCGCCAGGACAAGCTGCGCGTGAGTAGCGAGCCGACCGCCCGCGGCGCGCGCGCGGCCGGCCCTGACCCGCTCGTGTTGCAGACCATCATCGAGCTGTCGGAGTCGTCGCGCGGCGGCTTCGAGCCGGCGCGCTTCTGCTCGGCGTGCCTGGTGCGCCGGCCGCTGCGCTCCAAGCACTGCTCCGTGTGCAACCGCTGCGTGGCCAAGTTCGACCACCACTGTCCCTGGGTGGGCAACTGCATCGGTGAGTCCCGCCCGGCCGGCACGTCGCCGCGCGCGTGTCGCTTACTGAGTGCCGTGTCTCTGTCGCAGGCGCCAAGAACCACCGCTACTTCATCGGGTTCCTGGCGAGCCTGCTGGTGATGTGCGCGTGGATGATGTGGGGAGGCGCGCAGTACTTCGCGGTCGTGTGCCCGGTGCCGGACGACACGGCGCCGGGCGTGGTGTGGTACTGGTGCCGCTGCAACCCCTGGGTGGCGTGGGTCATGCTCAACGCCTTCTTCCACCTGTTCTGGGTGACCGTGCTCACGGGCTGCCAGCTGTACCTGGTGGTGTGCCTGGGCATGACGACCAACGAACAGCTGAACCGCAGCCGCTACCGGCACTTCGTGGCCCGTAACGGCCGCTCGCCCTTCACGCGCGGCCCGCTGCACAATTGCGCCGACTTCTTCGGCTGCCGCGCCTGCGGCCTGCTAGCGCCGCGCACGCGCGACTGGGCCGCGGCCGGCCTGGGCGACGCGGCCGGCCTGGGCGACGCGGCCGGCCTGGGCGACGAGGCCGACGAGCCCATGCTGGCGCGCGAGCCGCAGCACTACGTGTGAGTGCGGGCCCGCGCTAGTGACGAGGACTTCGTGTAGCGGCCCGGCTCCCGGCCTGCACCCGGCGAGCAAGTGCTTGTTCCGGCCGAGTGCGAGCCGAGACCGTGCGGTCACTAGCGCTCGCCGCACCGGCCTGCGCTCGCCGCACGCGCGGTCACCGCGCCGGGCCTGTGGTCACTAGCGCTCGCCGCACCGGCCTGCGGTCGCCGCACGCGCGGTCATCGCGCCGGGCCTGTGGTCACTAGCGCTCGCCGCACCGGCCTGCGGTCGCCGCACGCGCGGTCACCGCGCCGGGCCTGTGGTCACTAGCGCTCGCCGCACCGGCCTGCGGTCGCCGCACGCGCGGTCACCGCGCCGGGCCTGTGGTCACTAGCGCTCGCCGCACCGGCCTGCGGTCGCCGCACGCGCGGTCACCGCGGTCTGCGGTCTGCAGTCCACCGGCCACGCCGAACGTCATCACACACTTCATCTGAGCACGTTTTATCCTTCTACTTGTGTAGTTCACATTATCATAGATAGAATTAATATTTAATTTATACTTAGAGACACGTGGCTGCAAGAATTTGATTCTTGTATTTCATTTTATGTTTTTATCGTTTGTATTAATTATTATTTATACATATTTTGAAGTATTTTGGAAGTAGTGCTTGTGGCTCGTCACGAAGTAATAATTGTCGGCAATCAATCCGTTGCACATTGAACTAATGGTACGGATCATAATAGAAACTTAGGTAATATTATGTATAATGTATGTGCGGTACGCGGCCGATGGACACGTGCAGTCTCATTACAAAACGACTTCTAACTGGTCCCAGCGTAAACCTTCGAGCGACTTTTTCTATTTCGAACCTTATTCTGACCGTGGTAAACTTCTTTGTACACAATTGACAAATTAGGCTCGCTCGCAACACAAGTCGCTGAATACGTTTAGCGGTAAACATATTTAGCCATTTGTGGTGCTAGCGGGCCGTACACTCGGGATTTAAAATCAGTTTTTCATATAGAACTGTAATTTTGTTGGAATAAAGTTCAAAATGGGTTCGATGGCTTAAACTCGGGGCTGAAGGTAAACCTTGTTTTGTAATAAGGTGTGTGGAGTTTAAACAAAAGTTCGGCCTTGCCGCGTCGCAGTCGCGCGTGCGACGCTCGCCAGGCGACCGCTCGGCGCGCGCGCGTACGGAAGCGGGCTGTGACGTCACGCGCGCGGCGTGGCATCACGCAGGCTGTGGCATGTGGCTTACTATTGTATATTGATTTAATTTATAAACTGACGAACAAATACCTACCTGACTATAAGTGTATATTCATTTAGTACAATGTATCGTGTTGAGTTTGATACTGACACGAACCGTAAATTTAAGGTTAGGAATTAATATAAATTAAAAGAAACGAAGCTTCCTTCTACTAAGATCGTCCAGTTTTTAACTTTTTTAATTTCGAAATACAAGGCATGATACTACTATACAGGGACGAATTGAATCAGTTGGCGAAACAAAAACAAAAGATTTTCTAAACTCATATTTTGAGTAATCATACCAGCCATTTATTGTAATAATAATACCAGCCACTTATTGCAATAATAATACCAGCCACTTATTGTAATAATAATACCAGCCACTTATTGCAATAATAATACCAACCACTTATTGCAATAATAATACCAACCACTTATTGCAATAATAATACCAGCCACTTATTGCAATAATAATACCAGCAACGTATTGCAATAATAATACCAGCCACTTATTGCAATAATAATACCAGCAACGTATTGCAATAATAATACCAGCCACTTATTGCAATAATAATACCAGCCACTTATTGCAATAATAATACCAGCAACGTATTGCAATAATAATACCAGCCACTTATTGTCCCACTGCTTGGCTAAGGGCTCTTCTCATACAGATAAGGCACGAGCATCGGTCACCGCGCAAACTTCATACGAGTTGAAAAGTCACATTGATACTTGCCCGGATTGGATCCCATAACCTCGTGCATGAGAGGCGAAGCCTAACCACTGGGCCATCACGACATTAGCCATCAGCTAATTAAGGGGTCAACGACCGCGGGGAGTGTAGTTACTAAAAATCGAGTTTAGAAAATCAGTGCCTTTCTGTTGTTTATCGTATTTAGATATCGATATCCATCACGTCGTGGCAGTTTCGCTCGCTAATCTATTGTGACCCCGAATAACATGTTTGTATCATTGATGAACAAACGTTTTGCACCTCTCTATTATTATAATGTTTTCATTCAATGCCAATTTCTCTGAAATAATAATTTATTTGTATACAGTTGTACTGGTGTAGTGTGTACCCGCTTGTACACGTCCGGACTTGGTCGGTGTCCAACCCGTACGACTGTGACATATGCGGTCCGTTGTCCGTTGTCCGGCGGACAAAACGGACTTTTACATGCGGCGGAAGTCTCGGTAGCTCCACATTCGTACATCTGTGCATGTGGCGTCTGGCGACACTGCGAGGCATACGAGCACCGCGGCGCTCCCGACTCCGACGCACACGAGCACCGCGGCGCTCCCGACTCCGACGCACACGAGCACCGCGGCGCTCCCGACTCCGACGCACACGAGCACCGCGGCGCTCCCGACTCCGACGCACACGAGCACCGCGGCGCTCCCGACTCCGACGCACACGAGCACCGCGGCGCTCCCGACTCCGACGCACACGACGCACATGCTGGCGCGGAACTGTAGGGACGACCGACGACCACGCTCCGGAAGTGGAGACTGCAATGTCGATGAGATTTTGTTAGTTAGAGGTGTTGGTTCTTCCTCATATATCATAGAGATAGGGAGAAAATGATAGTATCATTAACATTCAAAACTAATAGTGCTCAATTATTATATTTTTCTTTAGTAAAATGTACCGCACTTATTGTTGAGCACAAGTACAGCACACTGAGGTGATGAATGCCACACTAACTGTTAACTGTATGTCACACTAACTGTTAACTGTATGTCACACTAACTGTTAATTGTATGTCACACTAACTGTTAACTGTATGTCACACTAACTGTTAACTGTATGTCAGTACAGTAGTATTGATCTTTCTTGTATTTCTGCTTAGCGATCCATCGATTTCTCGCGTGTCCTTCACCAAGCAATCCTCACATTTGAAAACTTCATGAAAATCAGTTTTGAGAACGCCAAAAAATAGTCAAGAAATAGTCATAAATAGTCACTAGGGTCAAAAAATAGTGGCAGTATGATTCCGAAGTCCAAACTAATATTATAAATGCGAAAGTAACTCTGTCTGTCTGTCTGTCTGTCTGTCTGTCTTTGCTTCACGCCTAAACTACTGAACCGATTTGTGTGAAATTTGGTACAGACATAGTTTGGAACTTGAGAATGGACATAGGATAGTTTTTATTACAAAAAATAAAAAATAAAATAAAAAATAAAATTTATTCCGGACATACAGCGCCATCTATTGGTCAAGAGTCGGTGTCATCTATTGGTGAAGTCACTATTCCACGCGAACGAAGTCGCGGGCAAAAGCTAGTTATAGCTATAAGTCGGTGAGGATTGTGTGATGAACGTCTCCACACAATCCTCACCTCTAGTGCAAGCAAACGGCTGGGAGTATCGACTCGCGTAATCCTCACCAAGGCACCTTTATATCTCTGGAATCACATGGCTATTTTCGAGATTTGGCATAGCGTTACGACTATTTGTTGACTATTTTTTGGAATTGAAAGCAAGTTGATACTCCTAGAGGTGAGGATTGTGTGGAGACGTTCACCACACAATCCTCACCAACTTATAGCTATATCTTCGGAATCATAATGAGACTATTTTTTTTTTTGACCTTGGTGACTATTTTTTGGCGTTCTCAAAATTGATTTTCATTAAGTTTTCAAAGGTGAGGATTGTGTGGTGAACGTCTCCCCACAATCCTCACCTCTAGGAGTATCGCCTTGGTTTCAATTCCAAAAAAATATTCAACAAATAGTCGTAACGCTGTGTGTTCCTCTGTGGCCGGACCACATTTTAGTACTCAGATGCTATAGTTCGAAATAATACCTACCTAAAGTCTACTTTCATCGGAATATATATATATATATTTAGTACCTCAATAGATATCGTTTTAATTAACAATTTATGTGGTCCGGCCGCCAGGCAGTACTTTCTGGCCGCGCCACCTCAAATTAAATAGAGTATAATGAACTATTAATAAATCAATATCCCGAAAAAAACTACCTAAAGAGTACCTTGCATACGACAAATATGGTCCAATTAACTCCTTTAGTTAAGGAGTTATTGGCCGTAGGGTGTGGTCCGGCTGGAAGGTATACTCTGCAGCAAGTCAATTTTGCAATATTTAATATTAACTATCCATAAATCAATTTATATAATAGTACCTTTTCTCTACTCTTCGTTGATACTTTTTTCTCTCAAGAAACTATTCATTTTGATTAATTAATCTTTAAAGTATGTGGCGCGGCTAGGGAGGATTACTTTCAGCAAATATAACGAAATATGCTTAATTTTTTTATGCCAACGAAAACTGCATAATAAGTACTTTATAAAAAGACCTGGGGGCCTACTCTGAAGTGCAAAGTACGAATGTTCGGATCGGACCGACTCATGGCCGAACCGAATAGTATTGAAAAATGCGAAAAAAGTTCGAGTCGGCTCAGTTGGGTCGGGACCATAGTCAATATTCGAAAGAGTGTAGGAGTGTAGGATCGGAACCGACCGAATCAAATAGTAACTTCGTAGCAGGAAACGGCCGAACATTCGGCCGTTATATTTTATTTATTTTATTTTAAACCAAAATTTTCACTTCGTCAAATTAACTACCTATTCTTAGGTAGATAGGTAAACAAAAATCAAAAAGTGCACCTTTTTCAAAATCATTGTTGGTAATAAAAATAAAAGTTTATAGATGAAGTCCAGGTCTTTTTTATAAAGTACTTATTATGCAGTTTTCGTTGGCATAAAAAAATAAAGCATATTTCGTTATATTTGCTGAAAGTAATCCTCCCTAGCCGCGCCACATACTTTAATGATTACTTAATCAAAATGAATAGTTTCTTGAGAGAAAAAAGTATCAACGAAGAGTAGAGAAAAGGTACCTACTATTATATAAATTGATTTATGGATACCTAGTTAATATTAAATATTGCAAAATTGACTTGCTGCAGAGTATACCTTCCAGCCGGACCACACCCTACGACCAATAACTCCTTAACTAAAGGAGTTAATTGGACCATATTTGTCGTATGCAAGGTACTCTTTAGGTAGTTTTTTTCGGGATATTGATTTATTAATAGTTCATTATACTCTATTTAATTTGAGGTGGCGCGGCCAGAGAGCACTGCCTGGCGGCCGGACCACATACATTGTTAATTAAAAAGATATCTCTTGAGGTACTAAAAATATATATATATTCCGATGAAAGTAGACTTTAGGTAGGTATTATATCGAACTATAGCATCTGAGTACTAAAATGTGGTCCGGCCACAGAGGAACACACGTAACGCTATGCCAAATCTCGAAAATAGTCATTAAGTGATTCCAGAGATTTAAAGGTGCCTTGGTGAGGATAGTGTGGTGAAGGACACTTTCTCGCGCATGGTGCGTAACGCGTGTGCTAGCTGCGTGCGCGTCGTGTGCGCCGAACTGCTGAAGCAAACGTTCTCACTCGGATCTGCTCGACTCGCGTGTGCGCCGCGATCCGATCCGTCTCAATGCACGGTCGTTTCGTGCGCAGATGTTCTATTTGACAATGTTTCCAAACCCAGACGACTTAAATCTGAACAATAAATAATAAGGTTGTTTAATTATTTTATGCTAGCTGTTGCCCGCAACTTCTGCGTATATTACGTATTTCATCATTAATAATAGACTTTAAAAAACGTTCACAAAATACTGTACCTTAGGATGGTCCCATATTTTGGTCAAGTTCCGGTTAGTGGTTTTTGAGTTAGCCACAATAATACGCCTTTTTGTACTTCATCTACGTTGACGATGTTATAATACTACTGCAAATAAATTTCTAGCAAGAATTTGTGTGGGATACCACAACTAAAAAATGTAAACTTTTTTAATACAAATATTCAAATCGCGATGTTTTGTCAAGTCGTAATATCCATGCGAAGCAGGGGCGGGTCGCTAGTTTATAATATTAGTATGTATAGAAAAGCTGTTAAACCGCCATATTAATTCCTCAGATAAAAGTTATGAACGATTGAAAAATCGCCCCAAAAATGAGCGCGCCGCGGAATGTCGGTCGTCTGTGGCTTTGATGGTTAGCTATTACTAGCCGGACGGGCCAACAGTGCTAAAGGTTAGCTATTACTAGCCGGACGGGCCAACAGTGCTAAAGCAACTAGTTTTAATCATTTGACGCATGCGCTAGATGAAGCAAAAAAAGACTGGCCAAGTGTAAGTCGGACTCGAATGCTATGGGGTTCCGTATCACAAAAACCGAATACTTAGTAACCTTAATTTTATTACTTGCCATGACATACGTCATACATCACGTATTCTGTGAATATTTCAACTGCCTCCCCATTACGGTTACAAAGAATATTGCCCTGTGGTAGACTGTCATGGTCCACACGAGCTAAATATGTCTTGCACAGGTTGGGCACGCGTCTGTCCTGTACGTCTGTCTATGACATCCACAGCCAATCTCTCTGCTAAGTCTCACTGGGCACCGCCACACCGAGTCAGCAGGCGTGCTTAAAACGTGTCGAAATAGGATTGCGTAGGTGCCTAATCACGATCAATCGGAATCGGTTTCATTTTGACAGTTCAACAACATTCATTGCGTTATTTACGTGTTGAGCAGACAAATTTTTCGAACTTATGAAGCAATGGATTAGCATTTTGCTTGAAAATGATTCAGATTCCGATTAATCGTGTGTTACGCAATTAGGGTGCTGGTCTGTGCGGCCACTGCCGTGATCGAGGCCGCCTTGTGCACTAGGCCCAGTCTGCTGGAGCTGACATATCTCGGAGGCGACCACAACCCCACTACTCGTGTACAATAGCCGGTGCATGCGTTGTGCGCATACCGTACGTAACATAGGTACTAGTTCCCTACATAAATACCTAGCCTCTGCTGACGCGGAATTTTGCAAGAAGATACGTGCTCAAGTCCCAGTGCCACAAATCGTTTTGGAGAATCTATTTGCGTATTTGCAGCTTTGTCAGAATGTGTTTGTATTGTGTACGGCTCTGTCGGTCTATTATGAAAAAACTCATCGTGAAAACTCAGATGAAGTGTGCGTGGAGTGAGCTGTCATTCCAACTAAGGCTAGGGATTGACAGCGCACTCTAAGCTCACTTCACCTAACTTTTCACGGTGAGATTTTTACAGAATCGATCGGCTGGTAACAGAACGTAGTGTGAGTCGTCACGCGCTAAACTGCTTATTACGTAGTATTTATTTATAACGAGTAACCCGCGGGCCCCGGGTGCCATTACCTAATTGATGCTAGCAGAAGTATCGTTCGGGTGTAGTGAATATAAGTATATAATTGTAAATTAAAGCATGTATAATGAGAGCGATCCGTAGATCGGCCTTTAACACTTAACGCGTTTCTAAATGTGCGCTTTGTTGAACTTTACTGTATAAAGTCAGTTGTAAATTATTTTGAATTAATCTAAAATCAAAATATCTTTAACTGTAGTATTAAAATATCAAATTTAAGAGCTTACAATAATATCATTGTTTGTGTAAGACGCTTAGATAAATATATAAGTACTGCTGGTAACGTGGAACGATGATGGCACTTGACACGACGCTCTACTGCGCAGAGGCGCGCGCGACACCCTGCCTGCGGTGCCGAGCTCGCGCAGGCGCCACTGGTGGTGTGTAGCCGTGTACGTACCTACGTCTGCAGGACTTTTAACCATGGGAAGGGATTTTCTTCACTCTTCTATTTAGAAATTAACGTGTATAGTATAATACTATTGTATTATATAAAAAAACGAAACCAAAATGCATTTAATGTCAATAAATACCTAAATAAAGTTAAAAATCGTTTTTTTTATATTGATAAGTTGTGGGTTGCTCCATGTAAAATACTGATATTCAGCTGCATCCGGTTAGACTGAAAGGCTCCCCCAACATAGTTGGGAAAAGGCTGTGCCAGAGCAAAAAGGTGAAGGGCGGGCGTTTTTGGGGGACTGTCTTTTGTAATTTTGACGTTCGAAAAGTGGTGACTCTCAGCCTAATTTGAATAAATGACTTTTGATTTTGATTTTTGATTTTGAATGATGTGATTTTGATATCGGTCATGCTTTGCATATAACGGGGTTCTCGATATAGGCAACTACAGGCCAATCAGCCTACCAAGAAGATGCCTGTTATCGATCCCGACCAACCAGTGGATCAAGAGGCTTCGTTGCCACTAGTACCTACATACCATTAACAGTTCCATGATGGAACTCAATGTTTTTTGTAATCACTAGTTCCATTTTAAAAGAATCTGAAAATAATGGAACTAATGTTGATTTTGTTTTTTTTTAATTTTTTTTATTTACAATGGGCTCACTCTTGACCTCAATCCAGCCCAGAGGCAGGGATGAGATCTACGGTGGAACGAGCTTGCCCAGTTGTTGTTATCACTAGTTCCACATTATTATTTTAGGCACTTGTGAAATTGTTTAATTTTAGGCACTTGTGAAAACACGAGGTAAAAACACTTAGTTTTATAATCATTTCCACATTATTATGTCATCACTAGTTCCACATTATTATTTTAGGCACTTGTGAAATTGTTTAGGGGTGTAAAAACACGAGGTAAAAACACTTATATTTACCTAATTATATAGATATTTACTTAATTACTAGCTGACCCGGCAAACGTTGTTTTGCCATATAAATTATTTCTAGCTGCCCGGCGCTACTTCGTTCGCATGGTGTCCTACCCCCTACCCTACTCCTACACTACTCCTTCCCTACTCCTACCCTACTCCTACACTACTCCTACCCTACTCCTACCCTACTCCTACCCTACTCCAACCCTACTCCCACCCTACTCCTACACTACTCCTTCCCTACTCCTACCCTACTCCTACACTACTCCTACCCTAATTCTAACCTACTCCTACCCTACTCCTACCCTACTCCTAACCTACTCCTAACCTACTCCTACACTACTCCTACCCTACTCCTACCTGCTATAAACCTCACGGAGCCCGAGACCTTTCCAACGAATGCAAAACCGTGGAAATCGGTTCGTGCGTTCTGGAGTTATAGCGTCAGGAAGGAAAACCCGACTTATTTTTATTTATTAGATAATCATTTTATTTAATAAAATCAACAAATATTTATTTTTTCTACGAAGAAAAGATGGATGGATTGTGTGAGGAATGATATGAAAGAGAAGGGAGTGAATGATAACGTGACGGCTGACAAGAGAATGGAAGAAGAAAACGTGTTGCGCCGACCCCAAGTAAGATGGGATAAGGGCAGGAAGATGATGATGATTTTGATAGCTTTGTAGTGACAGTGATCGAGTAGAATCACCAAACATTTGTTTTTTGCGAATGAATTACTTTACCCATTTACATGGCGATACCTGATGAGTCTTTTTTTATGAACGGCACATTTAAATTTTGCCCCAAACCTTTCTTACAAATGTTTACTATTCATGCTGACATTGGCAGCAATAGTAATTTTACCAATGTTGTGCCCATTCTTTATGCGTTTATGACAAACAGAAATAAATATTCTTATTGAGTACTAGTACCTAATGCCGAGAACTGGACCGTTTTTGCTTGGACGCCCAAATATTAATACAAATTAATAAAAACGAGACAAATTTACTGTAAGCTCTTAGGTACTTACATATATTTTTTACGATGATGCAACATTAATGAAGTATAGACAGAGCTCACAACCTAAACGACGCAGAATTTACCGGGACTGAAATGATTGAAGCCCAAATGCAATTATTAACATGCGAAATATCTGTGGGTCATCTATATCTAGGTATTCTATACTTATAATAAATCTGTAGAAGTGAAAATTCTGTACATTGAAAATATCCAAAAAATAAATGGCAGGGGGTGTTACTTGACCGACACCGAACCCAAAAATGTGATTAAAAAAATTTTTGTCTGTCTGTCTGTTTGTTCAGGCATCACGCAAAAACTACCGGTTCGATTACGATGAAACTTGGTATAATTATTCTTTAATATCCTGGGCACCACACTGGGTACTTTTTATCCCGGAAAAGTATATACAATAAAAAACAAACTTAATTTTGCGGTTCGATCCCTATACCCGATTACCACTGTCTGTACTGTACCAACCGCAAATACTAAGTTTGTCGTAGGTTGGGTCACCCGCAGTGGAGTTCATTTTTATTCCTTTTAGTTTTTAGAGTTATTTAGGTTTATTTTTATATGAGGCGTAGGTATAGATTTTAATTTTAAAGTATAGGTAGTATATTTGATAGTGTACGTAGTGACCGTAGGTTATTTTATAATACTGTTAGGTAGGTTTAGTCATTCGTATAGATATTAGTTTTTAGGGAGTTTGCTTATTTATTGAGTTTAGATTAGTTATTATCAGAAATAGGTTTATTTAGGTAGGTAGGTATTTAATTTTCTGTTATTGAGTTTTTTTTTAATTAGTTAGGTACTTAGGTAAAGATATCATATAGGTACCCTCTTAATCACCACTAATGAGACACAATTGGTTTTCTATTGTAATTAACCACAAAGGGCCCGGGACATAGATGGCATTCTGGGGAAGCACATACATTTTATCCTGTTAGCACGTTCCCGTGGGTAAATTTCCGACATCCACGCGGGCGAAGCCGCGGGCAGAAGCTAGTTTTTAATAATTTTATTCAATAAAATCAACAAATATTTACATCTAACTTACATTGACTACCCAAAAATACAATTAAAAATACAATATCTCATATTCAATTTTCTTGGGAGGCGAATTGTTTTCCTTTGTTCCCACTAGTACCACCGGTGGTAGTAGCGGGAATTTGTGTTCTCTATAGTAGGTATCACCATTTACTTAGTGGTATTATAATATATACCACTAAGTAAATGGCATTATAATATATATAGGTATGTATTATGATATTATATATCTATAATGAAGTATAGACAGAGCTCACAACCTAAACGACGCAGAATTTACCGGGACTGAAATGATTGAAGCCCAAATGCAATTATTAACATGCGAAATATCTGTGGGTCATCTATATCTAGGTATTCTATACTTATAATAAATCTGTAGAAGTGAAAATTCTGTACATTGAAAATATCAAAAAAATAATTTACAGGGGGTGTTACTAGACCGACACCGAACCCAAAAATGTGATTAAAAAAATTTTTGTCTGTCTGTCGGTCTGTCTGTCTGTCTGTCTGTCTGTTTCTTCAGGCATCACGCAAAAACTACCGGTTCGATTACGATGAAACGTGGTATAATTATTCTTTAATATCCTGGGCACCACACTGGGTACTTTTTATCCCGGAAAAGTATATACAATAAAAAACAAACTTAATTTTGCGGTTCGATCCCTATACCCGATTACCACTGTCTGTACTGTACCAACCGCAAATACTAAGTTTGTCGTAGGTTGGGTCACCCGCAGTGGAGTTCATTTTTATTCCTTTTAGTTATTTAGGTTTATTTTTATATGAGTCGTAGGTATAGATTTTAATTTTAAAGTATAGGTAGTATATTTGATAGTGTACGTAGTGACCGTAGGTTATTTTATAATACTGTTAGGTAGGATTAGTCATTCGTATAGATATTAGTTTTTAGGGATTTTGCTTATTTATTGAGTTTAGATTACTTAGTTATCATCAGAAATAGGTTTATTTAGGTAGGTATTTAATTTTCTGTTATTGAGTTTTTTTTTTTAATTAGGTAGGTACTTAGGTAAAGATATCATATAGGTAGGTACCCTCTTAATCACCACTAATGATACACAATTGGTTTTCTATTGTAATTAGCCACAAAAGGCCCGCGGGATAGATGGCATTCTGGGGAAGCACGTACATTTTATCCTGTTAGCACGTTCCCGTGGGATAATTTCCGACATTTACGCGGGCGAAGCCGCGGGCAGAAGCTAGTAAATAATATAAATGTCAGTGAATCTAAACAAATAGCTAACTTTTTTAATAACTTCTTTGCGTCCATAGCATCTGGCAGTGAGCCGCGAGGCACCCCAGTGCTCTGCCCCACTGAAAACACCATGTTCCTCAGCCCAGTAGACCCCGGTGAAATAAACACACTATTAAAAACCCTAAAAAGCAAGAAGAGTCATGGAATAGACGACTTACCACCAATGTTATTACGACAATGTGCAAACGAACTTACGTTACCATTCTACTTGCTAGTAAATCAATCTTTCGAAGACGCGGCTTTCCCGGACTTCCTAAAGAAAGCACTAAGTAATCAAACCTATCCAAAAAAAAAAAACTCGAAAACGGATCCAAGCAATTACCGTCCAATAGCCCTTCTGCCAACTGCGTCAAAAGTTTTTGAGATAGCAATGTGCAATCGTGTCTAATCCTTCTGCGAAAAATACAAAATATTTAATGAATGCCAAAACGGCTTTCGCAGAAACAGATCCACTGTTCTAGCAATTTATAAATACATGCAGGAAGCGTTAAATATAATAAATGACAAAAAATACGCCGTAGGTTTATTATTAGATGTGTCAAAAGCTTACGATAAAGTGCAGTATGACATTCTATTAAATAAATTACAAGGTATAGGGATCCGCGGTAAGGCTCACGATTGGTTTAAATCCTGTTTAACAAATATAGAACATCAGGTCGAAATAGAATTTTATAATGTAAATACCTACCAAAGAAATACAATATATTCGATCGGACAGTAAAGCAATTACCGCCTCTATTCCCCAGGGGAGTGTAATTGGATGCCTCCTATTTCTTATTTATATAAACGACCTTCCAAAAACCATAGAAGGGCCATGCGTCTTGTTTGCTGACGATATTTCGCTTCTAACTTCATGCCGGAGCAATGTAGGCTTGAGCGAGGACCTAACAGGTCTAAAAAAATGGCGATGTAAAATCAGCGGAAAAAACAGAAATTTGTTGCTTTTTTGTTGCTAATTAGTTGCTAAAAAAATATTTTTTTTGCTCCGACCGATCGCGAAAAATCGGCAATAGCGCTAACTTTTCATTATGATAGCGTGGAAATCACTCGATGTGCACTGATCGATCAAGCGAATAGGGGTCAATTTGTTGCTAATTTGTTGCTGAAAGATGCTAAGAAGAAAGAAATTAAAAAAAATAAAAATTGATTTTTTTTTTAACTATGCCAAAATAAATAATGTCCACGCCAGCTTAACTCTTGAGTTTTCCGTGGAAAAACTATAGTAAAAATTTGTTGCTGCTCATACTGCAGCTTGTTTTAGCAGAGAGAGTCAGCAACAAAATAAAAACCGGAAGTCAAGAGAAGTTGGAGATCGGTGTACAAAAAAAAAAAAGGCCACGCTAGCTTAACTAACGATTTCTCCGCGGAAACACTATAGTAAAAATTTTTTGCTGCTCATACTGAAGCTTGTTTTAGCAGAGAGAGTCAGCAACAAAATAAAAACCGGAAGTCAAGAGAAGTTGGAGATCGGTTTATAATAAATCTGGCCAAGCTAGCTTAACTAACGATTTTTCCGCGGAAAAACTAAAGTGAAAATTTGTTGTTGCTCATGCTGCGGCTTGTTTTAGCACAGAGAGTCAGCAACAAAATAAAAACCGGAAGTCAAGACAAGTTGGAGATCGGTTTACAAAAAAACCGGCCACGCTAGCTTAACTAACGATTTCTCCGCGGAAAAACTATAGTAAATATTTTTTGCTGCTCATACTGAAGCTTGTTTTAGCAGAGAGACTCAGCAACAAAATAAAAACCGGAAGTCAAGAGAAGTTGGAGATCGGTTTATAATAAATCTGGCCAAGCTAGTTTAACTGATGATTTTCTCGTGGAAAAACTATAGTACAAATTTGTTGCTGCTCATACTGCGGCTTGTTTTAGCAGAGAGAGTCAGCAACAAAATGAAAACCGGAAGTCAAGACAAGTTGGAGATCGGCATGCATATAAAGTGACTAAAACCATTAAATAGAAAAGCGGCGAAATCGTTAGTTAGTTAAGCTAGCGTGGCCGGTTTTTTTGTAAACCGACCTCCAACTTGTCTTGACTTCCGGTTTTTATTTTGTTGCTGACTCTCTCTGCTAAAACAAGCTTCAGTTTGAGCAGCAAAAAATTTTTACTATAGTTTTTCCGCGCAGAAATCGTTAGTTAAGCTAGCGTGGCCGGTTTTTTTGTAAAACGATCTCCAACTTGTCTTGACTTCCGGTTTTTATTTTGTTGCTAACTCTCTCTGCTAAAACAAGCCGCAGCATGAGCAGCAACAAATTTGTACTATAGTTTTTCCACGAGAAAATCATTAGTTAAACTAGCTTGGCCAGATTTATTATAAACCGATCTCCAACTTCTCTTGACTTCCGGTTTTTATTTTGTTGCTGACTCTCTCTGCTAAAACAAGCTTCAGTATGAGCAGCAAAAAATTTTTACTATAGTTTTTCCGCGGAGAAATCGTTAGTTAAGCTAGCGTGGCCGGTTTTTTTGTAAACCGATCTCCAACTTGTCTTGACTTCCGGTTTTTATTTTGTTGCTGACTCTCTCTGCTAAAACAAGCCGCAGCATGAGCAGCAACAAATTTTCACTTTAGTTTTTCCGCGGAAAATCGTTAGTTAAGCTAGCGTGGCCGGTTTTTTTGTAAAACGATCTCCAACTTGTCTTGACTTCCGGTTTTTATTTTGTTGCTGACTCTCTCTGCTAAAACAAGCCGCAGCATGAGCAGCAACAAATTTTCACTTTAGTTGTCCGCGGAAAAATCGTTAGTTAAACTAGCGTGGCCGGTTTTTTTGTAAAACGATCTCCAACTTCTCTTGACTTCCGGTTTTTATTTTGTTGCTGACTCTCTGCTAAAGCAAGCCGCAGCATGAGCAGCAACAAATTTTCACTTTAGTTTTTCCGCGGAAAAATCGTTAGTTAAGCTAGCGTGGCCTTTTTTTTGTACACCGATCTCCAACTTGTCTTGACTTCCGGTTTTTATTTTGTTGCTGACTCTCTCTGGTAAAGCAAGCCACAGCGTGAGCAGCAACAAATTGGTACTATAGTTTTTCCGCGGAAAAATCGTTAGTTAAGCTAGCGTGGCCGGTTTTTTTGTAAACCGATCTCCAACTTGTGTTGACTTCCGGTTTTTATTTTGTTGCTGACTCTCTCTGCTAAAGCAAGCTGTAGTATGAGCAGCAACAAATTTTCACTTTAGTTTTTCCGCGGAAAAATCGTTAGTTAAGCTACCGTGGCCTTTTTTTTTGTACACCGATCTCCAACTTGTCTTGACTTCCGGTTTTTATTTTGTTGCTGACTCTCTCTGGTAAAACAAGCCACAGCATGAGCAGCAACAAATTGGTACTATAGTTTTTCCGCGGAAAAATCGTTAGTTAAGCTAGCGTGGCCGGTTTTTTAGTAAACCGATCTCCAACTTGTGTTGACTTCCGGTTTTTATTTTGTTGCTGACTCTCTCTGCTAAAGCAAGCTGTAGTATGAGCAGCAACAAATTTTCACTTTAGTTTTTCCGCGGAAAAATCGTTAGTTAAGCTAGCGTGGCCGGTTTTTTTGTAAAACGATCTCCAACTTCTCTTGACTTCCGGTTTTTATTTTGTTGCTGACTCTCTCTGCTAAAACAAGCCGCAGCATGAGCAGCAACAAATTTTCACTTTAGTTTTTCCGCGGAAAAATCGTTAGTTAAGCTAGCGTGGCCGGTTTTTTTGTAAACCGATCTCCAAATTGTCTTGACTTCCGGTTTTTATTTTGTTGCTGACTCTCTCTGCTAAAACAAGCCGCAGCATGAGCAGCAAAAAATCTTCACTTTAGTTTTTCCGCGGAGAAATCATTAGTTAAGCTAGCGTGGCCGGTTTTTTTGTACACCGATCTCCAACTTCTCTTGACTTCCGGTTTTTATTTTGTTGCTGACTCTCTCTGCTAAAACAAGCTGCAGTATGAGCAGCAACAAATTTTTACTATAGTTTTTCCACGGAAAACTCAAGAGTTAAGCTGGCGTGGACATTATTTATTTTGGCATAATTAAAAAAATATATATATTTTTGTTTTTTAAAATTTCTTTCTTCTTAGCATCTTTCAGCAACAAATTAGCAACAAATTGACCCCTATTCGCTTGATCGATCAGTGCACATCCAGTGATTTCCACGCTATCTTAATGAAAAGTTAGCGCTATTGCCGATTTTTCGCGATCGGTCGGAGCAAAAAAATTAATTTTTTAGCAACTAATTAGCAACAAAAAAGCAACAAATTTCTGTGTTTTTTTTTTTCAATTCCGCTGATTTTACATCGCCATTTTTTTAGACCTGGACCTAACCGCCACATTAATGTGAGTTGAGTCTACTTTATGCAAGAATAAATAAATAAATTACACACTTTAATCACTTTTAATATTAACAACCAATTAATTAATAACAATAAGTATTTGTAATGATGTTTGTACGATGAAGCGCGAGTGGGAAAAGAGAGCTCAGCCCACCGAGCTCGGTTTTTTAAAGACGTGGTGTTTCCCGCCAAAGTGATGTCAGCCGATGTAGTGACGCGCCAGCAACGTTCCAACGTCCGGTCCAACGCAGGTGGCAGCACTGGACCGACGGTGCGTCGCTTGACTCGTGATACTGGCGCTATGCTTGGCCGCCGGAAACAGTGGCGCCAACATCCGGCCCTCCTGAACTGTGTCTGTCCCTAGACACACCGTCATCTGTAATGTGAGAGTAAACATGTTATCTTTGAGGACTATAATAGGTTTTATGTTACGTTATGTTGAATGAGTTTCCACCACTGAGTCAACGAATAGCACATGCAAAAGTGTGATCCCTGACTTCGCACCACCATGCTCAGACTCGCAGTCCACATGATAGCCGAAGCTTTCCAGTTCATCCACTTTCATCTGCATGAACCACATTTTCGGCCACAACAAGCTCAAGGTCGAACCTCACTTGTTTCTGTAGTGGAAACGCCATAACAACTGCAACATTTCTCTTCCTTGAAGGGTTATTAGTTATGATTATTGCAGAACAAAATATTGTACAAGTTTCATTGTCATATTAGTAATCATTTAAAACCAAAATGTAAAACTGTATCATTAAAGTAAGTATAAATAAACAATAATTTTACTTTTTGATGTTTTATTAAATTAATCTTTTGTACATACCAACCACGCCAACATCCTCATCCCAATCAGTTATCTTAATCCAAGGTTTCATGTTTTCTATACAGGTAATACCAGAATATTTCTTGTGTGATCTCTCGCTGCCTATTATGTCAACTATGTGGTATCTATCTTTCCCGAGTATTTTTGTAACTTTGAAAGGTCCCTTGAACACCGGTAGGAGTTTAGTACTGCTGCCATTACCAGCCTGGCTAGACACCTTTACGAGAACCAAGTCCCCAATCTCATATTGTTTGGCCACACAACGTTTTGCATCAAAACTTTGTTTTTGATGTCTAGCATCTAGTTGTATTCGTGTGTCGATATCCCGTCGCAGCTGTGTGACATCTATAATTTCTTCTTGCTCGTGTAAAAATATGTCGCTCTCTGTTCTAAGGCGGTACCCAAAAAATGCTTCACTGGGGACTGCATTGATGGTTTTCTGCAATGTGCTATTAATACCTTGTTGTAAACTCGTTAAAACATCATCCCAGTGTGTGTAGTCGTTATCTGCACCCAATGAACGCAATGCCTCTACTATTGTTTTATTATAGCGTTCGACTTGTCCGTTCGACCTCGGCATGCCAGTTGCTATAGTGTGTGCACGAATGTTTTTGCTGTCACAATATGTTTGAAAAGCCTTTGCCGTAAAAGCAGGACCAGCGTCTGTAATGAGTCTTCGCGGATTGCCAAAAATCTTAAACAAGTGGTCTAATTCTTTTAAGACACAAGCAGTGCTTGTATCACGCACCGGAAATATAAAGGCGAACTTTGTAAACGCATCAACAAGTACCAGAATATGACAATTGCTCTTTGATGATTTCACAAATGGACCCACATGGTCCATAATGGAGGGTATGAAAGGGGCGAGCATATTTTGGAATTGGAAACAACTGACCTTCCTTTTTACCACTTTTATTTTTATTGTATAAGCAGTGTAAACAATTTTTTATATATTTAGTGACTACTTTTTTCATTTTAGGAAACCAATATTTATGTTTAATTCTCTCTAATGTTTTGTCTACAGCGAAGTGACCTATTTTGTCATGATTGTACATAATTACTTGCCAGATACAATTTTTTGGTACGACCCATCTACGACCTATTTCAGTGCGGCGATAGATTTTGTTTCCAAGCAATTCATACTCGTTAAAAACATTCCGATTCGAATCGGCCTCTCCTGATATTAAAATATCTCTGATTTTACATAGATTCGGGTCTTGTTCCTGAACACTTAAAAGCCAGTCAGCTTCGGTGATGGACATTACTATTTGTTTTTCACAAACTTCACCACTATATGAAGGGTTTCTGCTAAGTGCATCAACATGTTGCATTTTAGCGCCGGGTCTATGACAAATCTCATAATCAAATTCTTGAGTTAGGAGCACCCACCTGGCTATTCGTGGCAACACTTCTTTTTTTGTAAGCGAGTATCTGACGGCATTATAGTCCGTAATTAATTTAAACTTACGGTCCAGCAAATATAAACGAAATTTTTGAAATGATGCCACAATAGCAAGAAGCTCGAGCTCAAACGAGTGGTAACGCTTTTCCTCGTTGGTAGTTTGCCTACTATAGTAATATATCGGTCGCTCACCATGTTCATGCACTTGTACCATAATTCCAGCTACCCCCTCCCTACTTGCATCTGTATACAGTATGGTTTCTTTTTTAGGGTCAAAGATAGCTAAGGTAGAATCGCAAGTTAAGGCCTCTTTTAATAGATTAACCGTGCGATCTTGTTCATCTGTCCATTGCCACTTTTTGCCTTTTTTTAATAATTTTGTAAGTGGGCTACTTAGTATACTCAATACTCAATACATTTATTTGCATTCCACAATGTGAACTTAGGTGGTAGGTACATTACAAAATATACATAATTTTAGATCATTGTGGACCCTGTCGGGCACAGCAAGATAGAATAGAGGAAGTCCACACAGTCCTTAATAAATTTACGAAAATAGTTCACTAACCCTAAGAACTGACGCAGCTGATGAACCGTTTTGGGTACTGGGAACTGCTTTATAGCATCAATTTTCTTTGGTGTGGGTTTGATACCATTACCATTTACTTCATATCCAAGAAATGTGATGTCAGTTAAAAGGAAAGAACACTTTTTTAGGTTAAGAGTCAAACCATGTTCGTTAAATATTTTTAGTACCGATTCCAGGATGTTTATGTTTTCTTCAACGGTTTCTGATACGATTAACACGTCATCTAGATAGACAATGACATTTTTGAAGCGTAAATTACCCAAAATCTGGTTCATCATGCGTTGAAAAACCGATGGTCCATTCGACAGACCAAATGGCATGCGCAAAAACTCGTAATGTCCATCTTCCGTTATGAATGCAGTTTTGTCAATTGAACCCTCATTTACACGTAACTGATAATATCCACTCTTCATATCTAAACTAGTAAAATACTTGCACCCTTTTAATCTATCTAACCAGTCCTCTATGCGTGGCATAGGGTATTTCTCTTTAGTAGTTATTTTATTCAATGACCTGTAATCTACGCATAGTCGCTTTTCGCCCCCTTTTTTTTCTACTAATAATACCGGACTAGCGAACGGGGACTTGCTTTCGCGAATGATGTTATTTTTTAAGAGTTCGTCAATAATTTTACGTAACGATGTCCTATCAGGCTCTGATAACCTGTAAGGCCTGTTGTAAATAGGCTTGTTCGATTCAAGTTCGATCTCAATTTCAAAATCTTTAACTTTACCTAATGAACTTAAATCAGCCGCGATTGTTTCGGGATATTTTTCAAACAAATCGTTTAAAGCGTCATTATATTTATCCGGTACGTTGAATTTTACTTCACTAGACAAAACTGCAGAGACATTAACAGTTTTCTGAAAAGTCAGTTGATTTCCTATTCTCATATACATAATTGACGTATCTTCGGTCACATTGCGGCCTATCAGGACGTCACAACCCGATAACACGTCAGTAATATAGAAATCTACACTTTTGAATTCTATACCGTCTAAAATCAGAGAAGTCGTTACGTAATCTTCTACCGAAACCACAGAACAATTCGAGAATCCCTGCAAACGAATCGGTATTGCCAACTTTAGTTTCGTTAACTTTAATTGTTTTACTAAATCCGACGTTATCAAGGAGCAATCACTGCCCATATCAATAAAAACTTTTTGAGAAAAGCCCCCTATACAGGCAACTTTATTAAATTTATTTTTATTTTCATCAGACTTAACAAATTTTACTTCTTTTTTTACTTCGTCACTTTTTTTGTTTTGACAATAGGTTACTGAATGACCCTTCTTACTACAATATTTACAAATTTCTGTACACTCATTTCGTTTGTGATTACCCCCGCATCCGAAACAAGTTATCTGCTTTGTGGTTTTGGCAGCCGTTAAACTATGATTTGATACAGCAATACGACTCGACTGTTCCGATTTCAATGAATTTCCTAGATCGATTCGTTTAGACGAGGATTGAGGCACCATAAGTTCACTGGCAGCGCCGTGACTCGTATTGTGAGAACTACTTAACCGACCGTGGAGAAAAGATGCAAGTTGGTCGCATGTATTTATACTTCCGGCATCCACCGACGCACTTATGTTAGGATCGTCAATGTTGCCCGTAATTATAGAAATGATATCCCGATCAGAAAAATTCACACTTAACTTGTCAATTTTACATTTTTGTTGAAAGTAAAATTCATACAAACGTTGCTGTGCTGTAGGTTTACTATCAATGATTTCTTTAAGCAACGCGAACATGTTGCGTTTTGTTTGAAATGTAAACGATATTTTATATCGCCATTGTTTCCATTTCCAACTAGCCCAACTACTCTCATTTTTTAAAAATGAGTCATACCAAGTTTTTGCCGTTCCTTTGAATTTATTGACAGCCTGATAAATTATCACCTGATCCTTCCAATTAAAGGTTTTAGCATGCAAATCAACAATATTGAGCCAATTGTTTACTTTATCTGTAAGAGGGTCAAATTCTGGTACCATTGAGTTCAAAACCATACTATAGCAACCCGCTACTTGACTATCGACAGATTTCTTTGGTTTTTTACGAATGGGTGAAGGCGTGTAGCTTCTACTGGACTTACTGCTTGACGATGACGATGATGATGATGAAGACCTTGTACGTTTCCTCCTTTTCCGTTCCCGTTGGCGGGCACGCGACGTTCGGCCCATTTGTAGGCTTGAATTCGAAGCACTTCTGATGTGAGTTGAGTCTACTTTATGCAAGAATAAATAAATAAATTACACACTTTAATCACTTTTAATATTAACAACCAATTAATTAATAACAATAAGTATTTGTAATGATGTTTGTACGATGAAGCGCGAGTGGGAAAAGAGAGCTCAGCCCACCGAGCTCGGGTTTTTAAAGACGTGGTGTTTCCCGCCAAAGTGATGTCAGCCGATGTAGTGACGCGCCAGCAACGTTCCAACGTCCGGTCCAACGCAGGTGGCAGCACTGGACCGACGGTGCGTCGCTTGACTCGTGATACTGGCGCTATGCTTGGCCGCCGGAAACAGTGGCGCCAACATTAATAAATCAATAACTTGGATGACCGACCATAACCTTGAAATAAATTTCTCTAAATCTAAATTAATGCCCTTTCACCCCCGTCAAAAAGCCCCACTAGACATAAACTTTACCTACAATGGGAAAACAATAGAAGTCGTTCATGAATTCACTTTACTTGGCCTGTCTATAGACACAAACATAAATTGGAAATCACACATCAAAAAGATAAAAATAAAACTATCCTTTGCATACGCCCTTCGCGAAGTCAAAAAAACCACTAACCTTAAAACTGCACTTGTTACCTATTATGCCTACGCATATGCGTGGCTCAGTTACGGCGTGATGTTTTGAGGGAACAGCACGGATGTGCCTACACTTTACTCATTGCAAAAAAAACTTATAAGAATCCTAGTAAATATAGATGACACCGACAGTTGCAAACCTCACTTCCAAAAACATAGAATCCTTACCCTCCCCTGCTTATACATCCTAGAAATATGTAAATTCGTTCGAAATTACCCACATTTTTACACAACAAGAGAAAATATAAAGTCAAAATATACATTGCGCCATAAAAATAGGTTAAACTTACCAAGCTCTAAGTTAAAAATGCACTCAAAAAGTACACTAGTCATGTCAATTAAAATCTATACAATATAATAAGAATGTAAAAATGTTGTGTCTGTACATTAAATATATTTAAAAAAGAATAATTGAGGGGGGTTAAGTAAGAAACAGTAATAGAACACGAATCTAATAAAAAAAGTCTGTCTGTTTGTCTGTTTATCTGTTTGTCTGGTGGTAGTGTACGCTAATCTCCGGAACTACTGAACGGATTTGAATGAAACTTTTTTTGTTATCTAGCTACTAAACCTGGGCAACATAACTATAAGCTATAATTGATTTTGGACACTGGAACAACTGATGCAGAACCGCAACAGACCAGCTAAACTATAAGATTTACAAAAATGACGCCATAGAAAAAAATGTTGTGTCTGATGAGCATTTTCTGCTGAGAGAATAAAATTGAAGATCCTGAACACCTGATGTGGAACTCTTAGAGCACAGCTAAACTATAATATATATAGGTTTGACATCTTTGCAAAAGTTATTCATTCTGATGAGCATTTTCTGCTGCGAGAATAAAACTCGAAGATCGGAACATCTGATGTGGAACTCTAAGAGCACAGCTAAACCATAACATATATAGGAATGACATCTTTACAAAAGTTGTTCAATCTGATGATTATTTTCTGCTGGGAGAATAAAATTCGAAGATTGAAACATCTGATGTGGAACTCGGAGAGCACAGCTAAACTATGGTATATGACATTTTAACAAAATTTGTTTGGTCAGATGAGTATTTTCCGCCGAGATAGAACATGATGTGGAAATCACTTTATACTAATATATTAACATAAGCTGGGAGTACCTCCACGCGGTGAAGGCGGTAACAGTTTGGGCCTTCTTTTCGATGACGATAGTAAATCATTGAAAACTTAGCTTTCCTGGCTAAATCTCCCATTTATGTATAATTATATATATTATAGATATGCCTTCCGGCTTATGTTATTTGAGTGTTTAATTTCTTTTCCTTTTATCTTCGTGACACGGTAGCCTACCCGGTAACACAGGGGAGCAGTCACTTAGATCTTAATTGCAAAGTTATTAAAGTACACTAATAACCATAACCATAACCATGCCACGAAAGAGGTTAAATCTTTCGCAATGTTCGAAAGGAGCTAAAAGATTGAAGATCATTAGATCCCAGGAATCGGATGAAGAACGCCAGGCAAGACTTGATGCTGTTCGACAACATCAGGCTGTATCTCGCTCCGCGGAAACTTCTTCGGATCGTGAAGCACGACTTAGCGCTGATTGTGAGCGTCATGCATCGTCTCGCGTTTCTGACACTTACACACAAAGAGAATCACGCCTGCGTTCTCAGCGTATTTACGCATCAACATCTAGGTCTCTAGAAACCAGTGAGGATCGTGATGCGCGACTGACCGCTGATCGTGATCGTCATACATTGTCTCGCGAGTCGGAAACGTTAACGGAAAGAGAATCACGCTTGAGTTCTCAGCGTATTCTCACGTCGTAGAAGTCGACGTGAAAATACGCTGAGAACTCAGACTGGTCTTTAGAAACCAGTGACGAACGTGAAGTGCGACTGGCCGCTGATCGTGATCGCCATGCATTGTCTCTCGAATCAGAAACGTTCACAGAAAAAGCATCACGCTTGAGTTCTCAGCGCATTCGCACGTTGACTTTTAAATCTCTGGAGACCAGTGAAGAACGTGATGCGCGACTTACGGCTGATCGTGATCGTCATGCATTGTCTCGCGAGTCGGAAACATTCACGGAAAGCGAATCACGCTTGAGTTCCCAGCGTATCTACACATCAACTTATAGGTCTCTAGAAACCAGTGAAGAACGTAATGCGCGACCGACCGCTGATCGAGATCGCCATACATTGTCCCGAACATGCACGCAACAAAATCTTCAGAATCTATGAGAAAGTGAGAGTGAGAGAATTGCTGAAGTACGGCATGAGGAGATAGAAGAACAGCGCAACGAACGCTTAAATTCTGATCGACTTCGACATTCTCTCAACAGAATGTCGGTATCATCTGAAGAAACTGATGAGTCTCAAGAAATTGTCCTAAGGCATCTTCCCTGGGTTGATAAGGAAAAGAGTGCAATTACGTATACTCCAATGATTGACTACGCCACATATGCTGCCCTTGGAGGTATGGTTGTAAATTGTTCTTTTTGTGAAGCTTCTAAATGGCCAAAAGAAGCAAATGGTATGTGTTGCTCAGATGGGAAAGTGCATATTGGCATTTTACAAAATCCTCCAGAGATACTAAAATCATTGCTAACAGGTGACCATACACAGTCTAAACATTTCTTGGACAACATCCGTTCTTACAATAGTGCATTTCAAATGACATCTTTCGGTGCAAAATAGGTATCAGAAGGACCATTAGTAATGTTAACTAATTGATATTAATTTCGCTTCATAATTTCGGAATGAAAATAATTCTACCTTTACCTATATTTTAATGAAGTTATAAACTACCCAGTCTACACACTCAATCTAAGTTATACCAAACTTAATCGAAATTCTTTTTAGAGGCATGAGGAACAGGGTGTAAAGTTCACTCAACCTCCATAGAAAAGGGAGGATCCTCCAACCAGACGGGTGTTGTGTCTGGCGGGCTATTGCCCAACGATTGATGTTGGGAAATTGTATCTATGCTAATTGCGCGGTAAACTCTGCTTGCGAGATGCAGGTTTTGCGTGACGTCAGTATGACACGTTGTTCGCATGTGGCGTTGTAGATACCGCTACATCACTCCCCTTCGGAGACCGGAGGTCGATAGTGGGCTGAGTCTTGTATCTTGCGATGATTGCCAAGCCAGCTGAGGTTCCAGTGAGTCGGAACCGGTTGTCGCATAGTTCACGGTGAGTCGGAACTGTCTGCGGAGATGTCCCCAGTGAGTCGGGGTGGCGCTGCGTTATACTCCAGTGCGTCGGATGTCGTACAGCGCCGGGTTGAGGTTGGCTGCTGCGTCGACCAGGAGAGGGTGCTCTGCTTGTTGACCGGCCGAAGGTGCAGTGTGCTGTGCCAAGGTTGCTGATGAGGCTGAGGGTGATGACCAGGTATGCGCGGACGCTGCATGCTGGTGGTCAGGATACCCGTTGAAGCCGTGGATGCTGGCTGGCTGGGTGACTCGCCGCTGAAGCTTGCGGGAGTGATGATGATGACGTCACGCTGAAGTGTTTGCACGAAGGCTGCGCTGACGTTCATACTCGGGGTCACCAGTTTAGAGGCATGAGGAACAGGGTGTAAAGTTCACTCACCCTCCATAGAAAAGGGAGGATCCTCCGACCAGACGGGTGTAGTGTCTGGCGGGCATTTGCCAGGTGATTGATGTTGGGAAATCGTATCTATGCTAATTGCGCGGTAAACTCTGCTTGCGAGATGCAGGCTTTGCGTGACGTCAGTATGACACGTTGTTCGCATGTGGCGTTGTAGATACCGCTACATCTTCATCGGTTTTGACTGATTTATTGGCTGACATATCAACGCACAGCTCAAACTCTTGCCGAAATTCCTATCGGAACGAGAAAGGGACTGGATCCGCGTACGAAGTCGCGGGCAGAAGCTAGTCTATTCTATACTTATAATAAATCTGTAGAAGTGAAAATTCTGTACCTACATTAATAATATCAAAAAAATAAATGGCAGGGGGTGTTACTAGACCGACACCGAACCCAAAAATGTGATTAAAAAATTTTTTGTCTGTCTGTCGGTCTGTCTGTCTGTCTGTCTGTTTGTTCAGGTATCACGCAAAAACTACCGGTTCGATTACGATGAAACTTGGTATAATTATTCTTTAATATCCTGGGCACCACACTGGGTACTTTTTATCCCGGAAAAGTATATACAATAAAAAACAAACTTAATTTTGCGGTTCGATCCCTAGACCCGGTTACTGTACCAACCGCAAATAATAAGTTTGTCGTAGGTTAGGTCACCCGCAGTGGAGTTCATTTTTATTCCTTTTAGTTTTTAGAGTTATTTAGGTTTATTTTTATATAAGTCGTAGTATAGATTTTAATTTTGAAGTATAGGTAGTGTATTTGATAGTGTACGTAGTAGTAGTAGGTAGCCATTCGTATAGATATTAGTTTTTAGGGATTTTGCTTATTTATTGAGTTTAGATTAGTTATCATCAGAAATAGGTTTATTTAGGTAGGTAGGTATTTAATTTTCTGTTATTGTTTTTTTTTTAATAGTTATGTACTTAGGTAAAGATATCATATAGGTACCCTCTTAATCACCACTAATGAGACACAATTGGTTTTCTATAGTAATTAGCCACAAAGGGCCCGCGAGATAGATGGCATTCTGGGGAAGCACATACCTACATTTTATCCTGTTAGCACGTTCCCGTGGGTAAATGGCAGAAGCTAGTATATAATAAATTACCAGAAATAACTAAAGAAGAACAAAAATTTAATACATTCACAAATAAATTAAAACAATTTCTATTAAATAAATGCTATTATAATATTGTAGCGTTGGTACTCTTTGGTGAGTCACCGTAGAGGAGTTGGTGACTTGACATCATATAAGACGTCAGTGGCTTTTCTCTTCTCGATAAGAAATTTTTCTTTAATTAATTATAGCAGTTCAATTCATATTCCTTGTACAGACATTCACCTTCCATCATATCGTGTTTCTTTATTTATGTGGACTTCATTATACTAGAAATATAAATAAAACTTTCTATAATTTGTGTCCCATACTTTCCCACTTCAATATATCAATGAATACGTAAATGACAAATTTTAAATTACTTACATGTTTTCTATAAAATAATTACAATGTCTAGGTATACTTATAATAAATCTGTAGAAGTGAAAATTCTGTACATTGAAAATATCCAAAAAATAAATGGCAGCGGGTGTTACTTGACCGACACCGAACCCAAAAATGTGATTTAAAAAAATTTTGTCCGTCTGTCTGTCTGTCTGTTTGTTCAGGCATCACGCAAAAACTACCGGTTCGATTACGATGAAACTTGGTATAATTATTCTTTAATATCCTGGGCACCACACTGGGTACTTTTTATCCCGGAAAAGTATATACAATAAAAAACAAACTTAATTTTGCGGTTCGATCCCTATACCCGAACCACTGTCTGTACTGTACCAACCGCAAATACTAAGTTTGTCGTAGGTTGGGTCACCCGCAGTGGAGTTCATTTTTATTCCTTTTAGTTTTTAGAGTTATTTTTATATGAGTCGTAGGTATAGATTTTAATTTTAAAGTATAGGTAGTATATTTGATAGGGATTTTGCTTATTTATTGAGTTTAGATTAGTTATCATCAGAAATAGGTTTATTTAGGTAGGTAGGTTTTTAATTTTCTGTTATTGAGTTTTTTTTTAAATTAGTTAGGTACTTAGGTAAAGATATCATATAGGTACCCTCTTAATCACCACTAATGAGACACAATTGGTTTTCTATTGTAATTAGCCACAAAGGGCCCGCGACATAGATGGCATTCTGGGGAAGCACATACATTTTATCCTGTTAGCACGTTCCCGTGGGTAAATTTCCGACATCCACGCGGGCGAAGCCGCGGGCAGAAGCTAGTCTATTATATAACAACAAAGTAGTCAAATAAAAGGCCTCTTCCTCTCTCCTACTTTTGCTGTGCCCGACAGGGTCCACAATGATCATATTCTGTAAAATCTACCACCTAAGTTCACATGTGGAAGAAATAAATAATATCCCTGGACATTTCACACAGCGCCATCTAGTCCCAAGCTAAGCAACCTAATGCTTGTGTTATGGTAACAAGATGGCTGATAAACTACTTATATACATTTTTTTTTGTAAATACATATTATAGATAGAAAAACACCCAGACTCGGAACAAATACATGTAGATACAAATATTTGTTCCGTGCGGGAATCGAACCCGCGACAGCAGCAGCAGTCAATCGCTTTAACAACTGCGCCAACCGTGCCGTCAAATAAACACTGTTGTCGAGCAAGACGACGCCACACATTATCCCGTGGAATTTCTGAACTCCCTGTCAGCAAGTGGACTTCCAGCGCATACCATCAAGCTGAAGGTCGGTGTCCCGATTATGCTTCTTCGGAACCTATCTCCTCCTAAGTTGTGTAACGGGACCCGCCTTAAAGTCAACTCGCTCCACAGACACACCATTGAGGCGGAAATTCTTACGGGTTGTGGCGTCGGCGAGGCAGTATTTATACCACGCATTCCCTTCATACCTCATAACTTCCCGTTCCAGTTCAAGCGCGTACAGTTCCCCGTGAGTATTTGCTTCGCGATGACCATCAATAGGTCGCAGGGGCTGACACTGAGGGCAGCGGGTGTCGACCTCAGGACGAGTTGCTTCTCACACGGGCAACTGTTATGTACGTCGCTTGCTCTCGCGTCACCAGTCCTGACTATCTTTATATTTTGGCTCCTGGCAGCATAACTACCAACGTAGTTTATAGGGAAGTTTTGTAAGGTATGATACCTTTGTACGTATTTTTACTCTTTTGTGTCCTGGAATGTATTCCTGCATTATTTTCTCTATTTCCTTCAGTCACATCTTTTGACTGAACTCAGCAGGATTCCCATATAGCTCTCTTCACTTGCTTCGCTTGCAAAAAAAACTTATATTTTAATGCTATTTTAAAAGTTGTTTACTTATAATGCTATAGCGACACTGGCATCTTAGGTATTTTTGGTGCTGTAGAGCCTTCACGCAGACGACGTCGCGGGCAGCAGCTAGTTAAAAATATAATGATAAAATTTTTAATCATATTAATTTTTATAATTCCTTTTTGTTTTATAAAAAATATATTTCATTCGTTCACTAATGTTGATTTTGTTATAACATTAGTTCCATTATTTTCAGATTCTTTTAAAATGGAACTAGTGATTAAAAAAAACACCAGTAGTTCCATCATGGAACTGTTAATGGTACTAGTGGCAACGAACCGAGTGGCGCACAAAATCAAGCAGTCCTTAGAAAAAAAAAGAATATTGCTCAGCGGTGTTCCTAGATATTCAACAGGCGTTTAACAGAGTGTGGCACAAGGGATTACTTTTTAAACTTAAAAAAAACTTTTATATAACTAGTTCTTCATGATCATGAAATCATACCTGCAACAAAGAAAGTTTCAAGTGAAATATGAAGACGAGTACTCCAACCTATACGACATCGCTGCCTCACTCCCGCAAGGATCAGTGCTTGGCCCAGTACTATACTCCATGTATACATCAGATCTACCAAACAATGAAGAGGTAACGACAGCAACCTATGCGGATGACACTGCATGCCTTGCGAGTGACAAAGACCCGGACGTTGCCACACAAAAGCTGCAAACACAAATGAGTGAAATAGAACTATGGGTCCAAAAATGGAGAATAAAGCCTAGTGTAAGCAAATCTGTGCAGGAAACCTTTACCCTAAGAAAAGGCGAATGTATACATAGCAAATCTGTGTAGTCTATAAGGAAGGAAAACAATCACCAGCGAGTAACTGTAAAATGTTTGGTCTACATATAGACCGACGACTAACATGGGCCACGTCAAGGCAAAGAACAAAAGAGGCGTTAATATTATACCAGACCTTGGCTACGGCAATCACAGCTATCTCCGAACAACAAACTACTGGTTTATAAAGCCATCATAAAACCGGTGTGGACTTATGGTATAGAACTATGGGGTTCTGCCAGTAACTCCAACATAGAAATCCTACAGAGATTCCAAAATATAGCCTTACGATCAATATCAGGCGCAGGGTGGTTCGTGAGAAACTCCGAAATCCATGAATACCTAAAGATGCCTACGGTAAAGGAAGAAGTAAACAAAAACTGTACGCTATATAAGAAGAGACTACTAGAGCATACCAATGAACTGGCTAAGAACCTCCTAAATAACCAAACCACAACACGCCTAAAAAGATGGCATATAGTAGACCTGGATCAGAGAAACTGAGAATGGCTCTTATCATGCTTGTTTTGATATCGGCTCGATGGAGCCACATTGTCAAAAATATATAACCTACGGAAACCACATCTGATTATGGCTAGATAAGCCGATTGCAGATTAGGTACTTATCGAAAAAAAAAACATAGATACTATCATTTCTGGAGATTACACTTACCTATCGATTAACATGTAGGTACCTAAGATATAGAAGTAATAAAGGCTACGTATATGAGCATTTATTTGTTACTAGCTTCTAACCGCGGCTTCGCCCGCGTGGATGTCGGAAATTATCCCACGGGAACGTGCTAACAGGATAAAATGTATGTGCTTCCCGAGGATGCCATCTATCTCGCGGGCCCTTTGTGGCTAATAGAAATACAAAAGAAATACAAAAGAAAACCAATTGTGTCTCATTATTAGTGGTGATTAAGAGGGTACCTATATGATATCTTTACCTAAGTACCTACCTAATTTAAAAAAAAGAACAATAACAGATAATAAAATACCTACCTACCTAAATAAATCTATTTCTGATGATAACTAATCTAAACTCAATAAATAAGCAAAATCCCTAAAAACTAATATCTATACGAATGACTAATCCTACCTATTATAAAATAACCTACGGTCACTACGTACACTATCAAATATACTACCTACCTATACTTTAAAATTAAAATCTATACCTACGACTTATAAAAATAAACCTATCTATCTCTAAAACGGTTGGAGAAGTTATCCTGAAGGTTGACATAAAGAATGCCTTCAATTATGTTAATAGGGACACCTTGCTGGCTGAAACTAAAAAAGAAATACCCAAAATTTATAGTTTCCTTTGGCAATGTTACAGACACCCATCTAAATTACTGTATCAGGACAACCTTCTGGATTCTGCTGTTGGCTGTCAACAAGGTGACCCTCTCGGGCCAGTGATTTTTAGTTTAGCCATTCACCCAATTATTCGACAGCTAAATTCCAAATTTAATGTTTGGTATCTAGACGATGGCACCTTGGGTGGCGAAGTAGAAACTGTTTTAAACGACCTAAGTTTCCTAAAAAATGAACTTCATTCCATTGGCCTTGATCTCAACCTTTCTAAATGTGAACTATATTTAGCGGACAGTATACTGACAGACAAATGACACTTCCCAAATTTAACGCAATAGCTCCAAATATTAAAATTGTTGGAAAAAGCTCTCTTCGTTTCCTTGGGTCTCCAATCTTTGAAAATTCCTTTTCAGAATTTATTGAGGAAAAAATACAAAATTTCAACGACGTTTCGGAAAGATTGTTCAAAATTAATATGCATTCGGCCATCACCTTAATTCGTTACTGCTGTTTCGGCCCTAAATTAACTTATTTTCTCGCGCTTCCCATTTATGGAATCATACTCACCTTTTAGACCAAATGGACCAAATTATCAAGCATACATTAACTTCGATTTTAAATGTGTCCTTGGACGACCGAGCTTGGGCACAAGCTACTCTTCCCATAAATTTCTAGTATTAGTTTACCGGCTTTCATATCCTCGGTCCACGGCACTGAGAAATTAATCAGGAAAATCCTAGCCTCCACACTGATTAATTTTGATGTGCCCTGCTTCACCCAGGCTATTGATGCCTGGAGACTTGCTTGCCCGAACTCAGATCTACCCGATAATCCATTTTCCCAGAGACGGTGGGATGAGCCACTCTGCAGAGTAGTTCAAGATAATTTACTTAACACGTCTGCTACTACTGCTGAGCGTGCGCGCCTGCTGACTGTGGGTAAATGGGAGTCGGGTCTGTGGCTTCATGCACTTCCGTCGTCGAACATAGGTACTTTGCTCGACGACAATACTTTCCGCCTCGCTGCTTCCTTGCGACTAGGAGCACCATGTTGTTCTCCCCATCGCTGTCTCTGTGGCGAAGTTGTCAACAGCCTCGGACACCACGGCCTGTCTTGCAGTCGAAGTGCGGGTCGCTTAGCGCAGCACGCAAACATTAATAATAATATAAATAAATAATAAATATTTTTTTTTTTTAGGTAAGTACTTAATCTATATATACTTATAATAAATCTGAAGAAGTGAAAATTGTGTACCTTGAAAATACCAAAAAAATAAATGGCAGGGGGTGTTACTAGACCGACACCGAAACCAAAAATGTGATTAAAAAAAATTTTGTCTGTCTGTCTGTTTGTTCAGGCATCACGCAAAAACTACCGGTTCGATTACGATGAAACTTGGTATAATTATTCTTTAATATCCTGGGCACCACACTGGGTACTTTTTATCCCGGAAAAGTATATACAATAAAAACCAAACTTAATTTTGCGGTTCGATACCTAGACCCGATTACTGTACCAACCGCAAATAATAAGTTTGTCGTAGGTTACGTTACCCGCAGTGGAGTTCAATGTAAAATGATAAATGATTTTATTTTTGTAAGTAGGTTTGTACAAACACTTTTACACGTCAATCATATTTTAAAACTAGATGAGGTCGGCGTTTCCTATCTGACTAGTCTGAGAAGAAAGGCCGAAACAAACTCAGACGTCACAGTCTCTTTTAAAGTCCAGACATAATCTTGGTCAGATCATGTGAAGACCATGTAGATTTATGTCTGAGATGGTTTTTTTGAAGAAAGAACCAAACAGTTTGAGAGGACCTGTCCAGTCAGTGCACGCATTTGTCAGAAATCGTGCAGCTCAACTCAAAACTTAGGGAGCTCAACGATCCGACGAACAATACCAAAGAAAGGACATTTGGGTAGGCCACATTAATTACTCAAACTGCCAGACCACGACAAAAACTAAGAGAACAGAGAGAAAAATAATATTTAATAAATACAATGACCCACATAGTCTTCACATTCACAATAATTAAAATAATAGAATACTTTACAAAGTAAGCAAATGTCATAGTATATATCAAATTCATCAATGTCAAAGTGTATATAAAAAAAACAAAAAACATCAACAAAACAAAAATAAAAAATAAGTAAACACATTCAATATGTAAAAAAATTGGAAGCAGCTTAATCCCAAGCCTTTTTGTCCTCGATATAAGCCTTAACGGTATAATTCATTTTTATTCCTTTTAGTTTTTAGAGTTATTTAGGTTTATTTTTATATAAGTCGTAGGTATAGATTTTAATTTTAAAGTATAGATAGTATATTTGATAGTGTACGTAGTGACCGTAGGTTATTTTATAATTCTGTTAGTTAGGATTAGTCATTCGTATAGATATTAGTTTTTAGGGATTTTGCTTATTTATTGAGTTTAGATTAGTTGTCATCAGAAATAGGTTTATTTAGGTAGGTAGGTATTTAATTTTCTGTTATTGAGTTTATTTTTTTTTAATTAGGTAGGTACTTAGGTAAAGATATCATATAGGTACCCTCTTAATCACCACTAATAAGATACAATTGGTTTTCTATTGTAATTTTAGCCACAAAGGGCCCGCGAGATAGATGGCATTCAGGGGAAGCACATACATTTTATCCTGTTAGCACGTTCCCGTGGGATAATTTCCGACATCCACGCGGGCGAAGCCGCGGGCAGAAGCTAGTTAATAATAAATATGTAAAGTTGTCGAAAATTTACCACTGACGGGACAAAAACGGGTAATTCGGTTTTTAAAGGGAGGATTTGAACTTGAAACTGTATGTTACATTTTCACGCCTAAACCACTGAACTTCTGATTTGGCATAGATATAGATGGCATCCTGGGGAAGCACATACTTTTTATCCTGTTAGCACGTTCCCGTGGGATAATTTCCGACATCCACGCGAAGCCGCGGGCAGAAGCTAGTACCTAATAAAGTTACAAATCGGTTTATTTATACCGACGCAGTTTAACAGAAGTGCGTTTACAAACATTTAAACTCATACACAAAGCCAGACCGGAACAACTACTTGTAGGTCATACAAATATTTGTTCCGTGCGGGAATCCAACCCGCGAGTACGAAAATGTTATAATAAAATACCACTCTATATTCTTCAACTAAATGAGAAGAAAAAAACATGCATTAAACGCACACTAGCATAATATAAGTTGGACGAGTATATCGTAGATAAAAATGCTTGGCTTAATGCTGGTCCTGCTCCACAGGCACTTGGGCTAACTAGTTGATCACAATTTAAATATTTGGAAGAGATGCTTCCCCCCTTTTTTTTGTTTTTGTAGTTTTTCTGACATTACGAACATAATGTTTATTTAATTCAATCAAGATTTAATTCCAATATTAAATACCTCTTCCTGATTGGTAGTAATTTTTTTTCTTATCTCGCATTTTTTAAATGTAGGTAACCATGGATCCGTTTTTTTATGATATTTTGATGTTGACTTGAAAGAGCATGGCAGTTGAGAATATGTCATGCTCACTTAAATGTCTCACTGGTGTTGGCGCGTGTGTTGGATCATTCGGTTCCCTACAAAATGGGTGAGCTGGGTGGTGCTGATCCACGCATCATGTTCGTGAACGGGCGCCGTCGGTTGATAAATGATAAATGATTTTATTTTTGTAAGTAGGTTTGTACAAACACTTTTACACGTCAATCATATTTTAAACTAGATGAGGTCGGCGTTTCCTATCTGACTAGTCTGAGAAGAAAGGCCGAAACAAACTCAGACGTCACAGTCTCTTTTAAAGTCCAGACATAATCTTGGTCAGATCATATGAAGACCATGTAGGTCGATGTCTGAGATGGTCTTTTGAGGAAAGAACCACACAGATTGAGAGGACCTGTCCAGTCAGTGCACGCATTTGTCAGAAATCGTGCAGCTCAACTCAAAACATAAGGAGCTCAACGATCCGACGAACAATACCAAAGAAAGGACATTTGGGTAGGCCACATTAATTACTCAAACTGCCAGACCATGACAAAACTAAGAGAACAGAGAGAAGAATAATATAAATACAATGACCCACATAGTCTTCACATTCACAATAATTAAAATAATATAATACTTTACTAAGTAAGCAAATGTCATAGTATATATAAAATTCATTAATGTCAGTGTATATAAAAAAAAAAACAACAACAAAACAGAGAAAAACAAAATAAAAACATTCAATATGTAAAAAATAAAAAAAAATTGGAAGCAGCTTAATCCCAAGCCTTTTTGTCCTCGATATAATCCTTAACGGTATAAAAGGCTTTCTGGCACAACTTACGTTTAATAAATGATTTGAATTTATTAAGGCTTAGATCTTGAACTGGGCTTGGAACTTTATTATAAAAGCGTATACATTGGCATCTGAACGAGCCACCTATTTTCTTGAGCCTTGTTGTAGGTACAACAAATTTGTGTTGGGTTGGGACTGGTCATCTCTTAACTGCCAGGGCTTATTATAAAATAAGGCCTGGAACAATCTATATCTATACTTATAATAAATCTGTAGAAGTAAAAATTCTGTACATTGAAAATATCAAAAAAATAAATGGCAAGGGGTGTTACTAGACCGACACCGAACCCAAAAACGTGTTTAAAAAAATTTTTGTCTGTCTGTCTGTTTGTTCAGGCATCACGCAAAAACTACCGGTCCGATTACGATGAAACTTGGTATAATTATTCTTTAATATCCTGGGCACCACACTGGGTACTTTTTTATCCCGGAAAAGTATATACAATAAAAAACAAACTTAATTTTGCGGTTCGATCCCTAGACCCGATAACTGTACTGTGTACTGTACCAACCGCAAATAATAAGTTTGTCGTAGGTTACGTCACCTGCAGTGGAGTTCATTTTTATTCCTTTTAGTTTTTAGTTATTTAGGTTTATTTTTATATACTTAAGTCATAGGTATAGACTTTAATTTTAAAGTATAGGTAGTACATTTGATAGTGTACGTAGTGACCGTAGGTTATTTTATAATACTGTTAGGTAGTATTAGCATAATTTGCTTTTACTATGGTATTAGTCATTCGTATAGATATTAGTTTTTAGAGATTTTGCTTATTTATTGAGTTTAGATTAGTTATCATCAGAAATAGGTTTATTTAGGTAGGTGGGTATTTTATTTTCTGTTATTGAGTTTTTTTTTAAATTAGGTAGGTAGGTACAGTTCCTCGTCAATATTATCTGACCCACCCTAAAAACAAACGAATTTGGACCCTCTGGCTGTAACATTAAGGTTTATTCAATTTATATGAGCACTAGCTTTTGCCCGCGACTTCGTTCGCGTGGAATAGTGACTTCACCAATAGATGACACCGACTCTTGACCAATAGATGGCGCTGTATGTCCGGAATAAATTTTATTTTTTATTTTTTGTAATAAAAACTATCCTATGTCCATTCTCAAGTTCCAAACTATGTCTGTACCAAATTTCACACAAATCGGTTCAGTAGTTTAGGCGTGAAGCAACGACAGACAGACAGACAGACAGAGTTACTTTCGCATTTATAATATTAGTTTGGATAACAGACAAGTGCACGAGGCCTCGATGATAAAATACAATAACTTTACAGACACGCAAATTTGATCTTTATAACGTTAGCATTAGGTTATATGTTATAACTACTTGTTATAATATAATTAGTGTAATAGCTTATTTTAATGATTGCGTTCAAGTAATTCTGGTCTCGTGGTCTGTATTAAGACTGAGAAAATCAAGGTGCGAGATCAAATCCTGCGACGATGATATTATTTTGCTTTCAATTTAGAATTTATTCCAAAACTATTTCTTGTATTATTATAAAGAACTATAGACGGATAATCTTCAAATATAAACTTTGTAAAATGGTAATATTTTCGCATAACTTGTGTAAGATCGCCGTACCCTTTTGTAAGACAATCTTACCTATTCTATTTTAATTTATTTAAATTGTGTGAACCTTATGGATATATAAATGTAGGTATGAAATAAATATACCAAACTTGGCTTTACAAGATTATATTTTATTATATTATAAAATAGAACAATAAAAATAACAACAACAATCATTGTTGCATAAAACGAATAACAAATCATAATACTTACGTTTACTTTAGAACTAGAGGTGCGCACTCTACGATCACTCGAACTCAACTGCCCGTTTGCTTGTGCTACAACCGTTTTTATACGCCTACTTAGTGGCGGGGGTTATGAATCACACAATACGTGCGTTTGCAGTTGCAGACGCACGTTTCGTTTTACGGTGAGCACAAACATACTAGGTTTTTTATATTTATTCATTTTAGCATTTTATATTTAATTATACATTTATATTGTCTACCCTATTATTAAATTATACATTCTAACAGTCGGCCGTCCTCTGTTAAGCATGACCTCGTGCTTATATAACATAATAAATCATAAAATTACTCTTTATTAATTCATAAATCAAAATTACAATTGAACAATACCGTTTGTAATCACGTGTTATTTTAGAAAACAAAAAAAATTAATATCCCAAATTACTATTATTTCCTTTATACATATATATATATATATATATTTTGGCTCTTTAACAACAATGTACGATAGGACCCTTCCGTCCTCTACAAAATGACACCTTTGTCAACAATACATGTTATGGGACCCTTCCGTCCAATACAACATGACACCTTTGTCAATAATACATATTATGGGACCCTTCCGTCCAATACAACATGACACCTTTGTCAATAATACATATTATGGGACCCTTCCGTCCAATACAACATGACACCTTTGTCAATATTAATACATATTATGGGACCCTTCTGTCCAATACAACATGACACCTTTGTCAATAATACATATTACGGGACCCTTCCGTCCAATACAACATGACACCTTTGTCAATAATACATATTGAATTAAAGACACTTTTGTCTTTATGAGCAATAAAATAATACTTTTAGTCCTTTAAACTAATTATTATTATTATGTCTATTTATTTTTGTGTCATTAGAAGTATTTGCTTTAATCAGACTCGTTGGATAAATCATTGTCACTATCATGTGACCTGGTAAAGTTCAGCCACGGTTTTAGTTTATCGACCGCAATTATCGTGGAATAACCTCTACCACCCTTTTTTGTGAGAGGTGTATCTTCGACATGATACCTGTCGTGATCCAATACTTTTTTAATTCTGTATGGACCTTGAAATTTAGGTATTAACTTTCTACTGTGCCCTGTAGAAGGCACCTGACGTTCAATACGTACTAAATCCCCTTCCTGATATTTTACTGGGGCGCAACGTTTTTTATCAAAGTAAGATTTATCTTTCTCCTGACTGGTGGCTATATGCTCACTGACTTCGTCACGGATTTCTATTATATTTTGTTCATTAGTCTTAGTAATGTCACCCTCTAGTTCGGAAATAATTTTATTCTCACTACTTCCCGTTAATCGTTTGCCAAATAAAGCTTCCGCAGGGGTCCGATTAATGCCCTTGTTTAACGTATTATTTAACCCCCATTGTATCTCAGGCAGGTGATCGTCCCATTTATTTTCAGCCACACCAATAGTTTTTGCTGTTAATGAATCTACAATTGTCTTATTATATCTTTCTACCTGCCCATTCGCTCTGGGGGTAGCAACAGCATTAAGTATATGCTTGATTCCCTTTTCTTTAATAAATACTTTAAAACTGTCACTTGTAAATGAGGATCCCCTGTCAGAAATTATTCTTCTAGGACACCCAAAGATGCCAAAATACTCCTTAAGTACTTTAATGGACGTACTAGTTTTAGTGTTTCTTACTGCTTTCAAATAAATATATTTGGTAAAGGCATCTATTAAAACCAAAATATACATATTGCCTTTGCTACTTCGCACAAAGGGACCTGTATGATCAATGTGTATTGTGTCAAAAGGAGCTGCTATTTTTGGTATTGGGTTAAGATAACCAGGTTTTTTCCCACTGGATGATTTTGCATATGCGCATTCCAGGCATGAATCTACGTATTTTTTTATGAAACGTCGCATTTTATTAAACCAGTAATTGGATTTAATTTTATCTAAAGTTTTGTCAAAACCAAAATGACCTATATCATCATGGTTTTGCTTTACAATTTGCCAACGCACTCCTTTTGGCACCACCCATCGATCCCCATCAGCAGTTATTCGAAACAATTTGTCATTTTTTTAGTTTGAAATTAGATTTTATATCGACTAAATCATCAAATTTTGGATCTTTAAGAATGCCTATTATTCTTTGTATGTCATCATCGGCATTTTGTACAGTAGTTAACCATGTAGACTCTGATACCGTAAAAACTCCGGTTTCCGAACTTGGTACCGGATTTCTACTGAGCGCATCAACGTGGGACATGGATGAGCCTGGTCTATAATCAATTGAAAAATTGTACTCTTGCATCTGTTCCCACCATCGCGCGACACGGGGAAGCATATCCCTTTTTTGGAACGTTGCTTTTAACGAGTTGCAGTCTGTGATTATTTTAAATGATAAACCAACTAAGTAAACACGAAATTTTTGAAGAGCGGATACAACCGCTAATGTTTCCAAGTCATACGACGAGTAATTCTGTTCTTCGGGGGTCGTTTGTCTACTGAAATAAGCAATTGGTCTGAGAACTAAATTTTCATCTCTTTGTAAAAGAATTCCAGCTAAGCCGATTTTGCAAGCATCGGTATGCAATTCTGTTAAAGCGTTAGGATTGTATAAGGCCAAAGTAGGTTTTTGAGATAATTCTTTTTGCAAAACTCTAAATGCTGTGTCTTGGTCTGGTCCCCATTGCCATGGAGTATTCTTTTTTAACAAATGGGTGAGTGGTTTTGCCAAAATTGAAAACTTGGGGACAAATCTCCTAAAAAAACTAGCTAGTCCTAGGAACTGACGTACGTTATGCTGGTTTTGTGGTACAGGGAAACGTTTAACAGCGTCAATTTTTTTTGAACCTGGTCGAATACCTTTTTCCGATACTTCAAACCCTAAGTAGTCTACTGCGCGTTTAAAGAAAAAACACTTAGATGGTTTAAGAGAAAGTCCAGCGTTTTTAAATAAATCTAGCACACACTGCAGTCTTTCCATACCTTCAGAAAAAGTTTTACTGGGTATGATTACGTCATCTAAGTATGCCAAAGCTTCCCCATGTCGAGCGTTCCCTAATATTTGATTCATTAATCGCTGAAACATTGCTGGCGCATTAGCAAGCCCAAATGGCATGCGATTAAACTCATAATGGCCATCAGGTGTGATAAATGCAGTTTTGTGTTTATCGTTTTCAGCAATAGGCACCTGATAGTATCCGGAGGCCAAGTCTAAAGTAGTGAACAACTTATTCCCTGATAAAATATCCAATTGATCGTCAATAAGAGGCATTGGATAATTTTCTTTAACCGTCTTTTTGTTGAGTGCTCGGTAGTCAATACAAAGTCGAAATTCCCCGGTTTTCTTCCTAACGAGGACTATGGGACTCGCGTAAGCGGAAGTAGAGGGGCGTATGATATTAGTGTCTAATAACTCCTTGATCATTCCTCTAACTACTTCTTTTTCTGAAATTGCCAGTCTATAGGGTCTATAAACTACCGGTTGATCATCACATAAGTCTATTTTCATGTTACCGACCGATGTACTACCTAATTCCTTTAAATCTAGAGCAAAACATTCTCTGTAATTATTCAGTAACGACAATAGTTTTTCTTTATCTTCAGCAAATAAATCATCAGCAATATTTAATTGGGCTTCTGTTAAGGTTGAAGGCACATGATCTGTACAGTTTGTGACATTTAAAACGCGACATGCTTCCTCTTTGTGGGCTACTAGGCCTCGCGCTATGAAAAAGTCTGTTTCGAAGCTTAAGCTCAAAGAGGGAGCACAAGTAATAACTATAAGTCCGAGGCCATTCCGAACATAATACATACCAGACAGAACCGAGTATTTGACGTGTTCTTTATATCGTACACTACCTTCTATGAATACTTCACCATCAAAACTAGGATCATTACTATATACCTCGACAATAGTAAGTCCTGACACTTCAGTCTTATTTTTACAAAATAATTTAATTTTATGATTATAGCTTTCAAGAACACCCAGGCTTGATATATCTAATCGATCGCTTGTTTTAGTAATTATTATGTGCGACTGTTCTGTAAACGTTTGACCAATCATAAGAGGAAAAGGCATGACGTTATCTGGGACTATGAGCAGGTCTACATTGGCTGCAGCACTGTCTATGATGATATGAACGTTAAATTTACCGATAACACTGACTATTGAATTACCGAAACCCCTCAGGATTGGCAAGTTATTGGTGTCAAACTGACTACTGATTTTTCGAAACTCAGAATCTTTAATCATGGAGCATTCGCTACCTAAATCAATGAAAGCCTGCATAGAGACCCCATTGAGAACAGCCTGTTTGAAATATTTTGATTAGGCTTTAATAAAACAGAGGCATCGGATGATAAGCCTACTTCATTACTGGCAACTCTTAAAACGGCTTTATCTGGGGCTGGAATTTTGGAGTAGCATTGTTCGGTTTCATGGCCGATTTTACTGCATTTACCGCACTTCTTAATTGGGCGCTGACACTGAGCAACGAAATGACCTTCTTGTTTACAATTTAAACAACGGGTTGGCTTGCTATTGCCTGAAGTTCGAGACTGTGTGTCATTGTTTTTATTTAAAGGACCTTTAACGTTTTTACGTTCATTTAGCGGTCTGATATTTCTCACGTTACGCAAATACGATAATAATTTATCTGGGTCTGAAAACTTAACAGCTTCGGCGCCCAACCTCACAGATCGGTCGTCAATACCGTGCAAAACGCATTCTACAGCGCGAGTGCCTTCTATACCACATCGATTTATTAAACCAATTTTTTCATAGAAGTATTCCTCTAACGAATCGTTAAATCGGGCCCTTTTAGCTAACATGTCACTGAGCATTTGCCCGTAATTTTCCTCCGGAGGGAATGCAGACAGAAGCTTTTGTTGCCATTCGTTCCAGGAGTAAAGGACAGACGTTAGACCCTCGTACCACCTCTTGGCAACGCCTCTTAACTTGGGTAACGCAAAGTGTACAATCTGTTTTTCACTTAAATGGTAAATGAGTGCACATTCATTTACTTTGTGTAGCCACATGGTCATCGTCTGTTCTTTCCTGGCTGGATCAAATTCTGGTATAGTGTTTTGCATAGACCCTAGTCTATCCAACGAATCAGTTTGGTTCACATTTTTTATCATTTGAAAAATCTGCGCAATATCGTCAATTTTATAAGAATGTGCAGTTGACTCACCCGGGTTCCGGATCTGTTCTTCACCAAGATAGCGGAGTGGGTGATGAGCTTCTGAAGGCCTGTTCTGTGTGCCAGAAGACCATTGGTCACGTCGGCTGCAGGACTGCCCACCACGTTGAAGACTGCGTGATCTCCCGTCTTCTCGGCTGCACATCGAACGCCCATTGCGTTGACTCCGCGGTGACTGCACATCGCGTTGATTGGGTGTTGACTGCCCATCGCGTCGACTGCGTGGCGAGTGCTCATCGCGTCGACGGCGCGGCGGCTGCCCATCGCGTCGACTGCGCGGCGACTGCCCATCGCGTCGACTGCGCGGCGACTGCCCATCGCGTCGACTGCGCGGCAACTGTCCATCTCGCCAACTGCCTGGCGTTTGCCCATCATGCCGACCGAGTGACGTCTGCCCATTACGCTGACTGGGCTGTGACTGTTCATCGCGCCAACTGCGTGGCGAGCGCTCATCACGTCGATTGCGTGGTGATTGCCTGTCGCTTTGGCGGCTAAGCAATCGCTCATTGCGTCGGCTGCAAGACGACCTATCATCGAATTGGCCGTGACGTGATTGATCATCGTGTCGGCTGTTAGGCGATTGACCATAGCGTCGGCTGCGGGCTTGTACCTCACTACTGTTCAGCTGGTCCATGCGTTCCCTGCGCGTCTTCATTGTTAATATAGGACTTGGAGTGCGGCGTACGGGACTTCGCGATCGATGTTCATCAGATCGGCCCACAGAGTGCCGCGAGGATATTTGCCCCGAAGCAGTAAATTCCTCCATTTTATCTGGAATTTAGGAAATAACGAAAGCAAACACGCATGTTTAGCCGTTTACACAATTTAAAAAAAAGAAAAAAAAAAAAAGAAGGGAAACAAAAATACATATAATATTTATAATAATTAAAATTAATTAATTTTATTTATTTAAACAAATCTCAAATTCGAATCCCACTTCTGATATGTAAGATCGCCGTACCCTTTTGTAAGACAATCTTACCTATTCTATTTTAATTTATTTAAATTGTGTGAACCTTATGGATATATAAATGTAGGTATGAAATAAATATACCAAACTTGGCTTTACAAGATTATATTTTATTATATTATAAAATAGAACAATAAAAATAACAACAACAATCATTGTTGCATAAAACGAATAACAAATCATAATACTTACGTTTACTTTAGAACTAGAGGTGCGCACTCTACGATCACTCGAACTCAACTGCCCGTTTGCTTGTGCTACAACCGTTTTTATACGCCTACTTAGTGGCGGGGGTTATGAATCACACAATACGTGCGTTTGCAGTTGCAGACGCACGTTTCGTTTTACGGTGAGCACAAACATACTAGGTTTTTTATATTTATTCATTTTAGCATTTTATATTTAATTATACATTTATATTGTCTACCCTATTATTAAATTATACATTCTAACACTTGTAATAAGTGGGTAGTTGAAAAATAAATATTATTTATTATAAAACTGGTATTCAAATGCTACTAAGGGTATGCAGTGACTACGCTCAAACATATTTGACCTTGTCTTACTAAATTACAAAAACAACGTCTCTTTACCATTTTTTATTTTCTATTTTGTAGGTAGATTTTTTTATTATCATGTCTCAATGGAGTGATTATTTAAAATACAAAATAATCTATTTGCACGAGGAAAAGGTTGGCTGCTTGTGCTGTGCAAGAATAAACTTTATGAAAGTATACTATATGGTTCAAATTCTTTAGAATATTGCGTCTAGCATAACAACTAAGATCAAATTTCAATGCTACTTATAAGAGTTGAGTTGGTCTTGTGGTCACTAAGGTAGTGCGGTGTTCATCGTTGTCTACGTTCGAAACCGAGTTTAACCTAAATGTAGCTTTTTGCTCAGCTGTTTTTTTTATTACACTTTTTTTTTACATTTCTTTAATGGACGACGTAGGATCTTGTTTTTTTAAACGGGCAGTTGGTATAGAAATAAAATGAAAAAGTTGCAAGTTTAAAATGTTTATTATTTCATTAAAACACTTAGGTAAGATAAAATAAGTAAATGCTCATATATATTTCCAAATTAATATACCTACATTTTATATTAATATGCCATAATCAAATCTAACCATTTATTAACATTAAACAAGGCATGCTTATGCTTAAAAGTTTGTTATCGAGAAAATTAATTCATGTGTGAAATGCTTTACAGATTTATAGCTGCCTATATGTAGTGAATAAACATGTTATTTAAATAGAAACAATCTATTTATAACAATAACATCACCACATAATCTGCAACATTTTAATGGTTTAACAATCAATCCATTGAGCATTTACTTACATGGTGTGTTTAAAAATAGAAAATAAAAAAAATAAAATTTAAATATTCCTGGGCAAAACGGACCCTTTCTTCGCGATGAGCAGGTGTCAATGCAATTTTCTGTGCCGGTTTATAATTCCTTATCCCAGCAGCGTGTAAATGCCTTCTCACTGTTTCCACTGAAATATTGTGGTTTATTGCGGTTACACGAATGGGCAAAAAATGGATTTTCAACTTGCCTTGAAACAACGGTGGCGTTCGAATTCGGGACTATACTTGATGGCTTTTGCTCCTGGACGAATCCGCTGAATATTTCCATTGTCTCCATAACGTCTTAGGCATAGACTGACCGTATTTCTCTAAAACAAAAAAAAACATTTTTGGAACCGTGTATGTAACTTGTAAGGAGTGAATGTAATGGTAAAATAGCCAACTACGCGTTCGTTAATCACAATCAATAAAATAAAATAGGTATAAAAAAACACTTACTGCTATATTAAGTCGATGACCAATCTCTCTAATTCCAACATTCTACTCATGTAAAAATATGATTTTATGTTTGGTAACACCAAATTGCTTAAATATACTTATCGAGTTATGTGAAACGATTTACAAATGTGTGAGCGCAGTCACTGCTATTAGGCGTAGTGTAACTTTTGTCACTTAGATGAATTTATTATCTACCTCACGAAGCAAATTTATTTTTTACTTCGTATCCAAACATTCTTGGTAAATATAAATTCTGTGAACTTAAAGTTTTTCAATTTACCCACCTGTCTACAAGGTAAGTTATTAGGCGTAAATCATATTGGTCGTTCTTTAATAATGCAAGCAATATTGTAGAAATGAAAACAAATTAAAAAAGAAACTGATAATATAGGTGGACTGTATTTTCGAACCCACATGTTGTTCGACGCCAATCCAGCATCAAACCGCTAAGCCACAAGAACTTGTTGGAAATACGCGAAATTAATGATTGGGTTGTAATTATGTAGTGTGACTTAAAAGCTTTTCAACTTTAATGTCAACGAGATAATGATTAAAATAGCTTAACAAAATGATATATAATGCCGGTGGCTCCGACAATGTTGGGTGGGTTTACCTTAACCTTACGTGTTAAAGATCAAATTTGCGTGTCTGTATTTTTACTGTATTTGTCCTTCGAGTGCTCGAGCACTTGTCTGTTAAGCTCATATAAATTGAATAAACCTTAATGTTACAGCCAGAGGGTCCAAATTCGTTTGTTTTTATGGTGGGTCAGATAATAGTGATGACAGACTGTACTTAGGTAAAGATATCATATAGGTACCCTCTTAATCACCACTAATGATACACAATTGGTTTTCTATTGTAATTAGCCACAAAAGGCCCGCGGGATAGATGGCATTCTGGGGAAGCACGTACATTTTATCCTGTTAGCACGTTCCCGTGGGATAATTTCCGACATTCACGCGGGCGAAGCCGCGGGCAGAAGCTAGTTTAAAATATAAGGTGCTATAAAAATATCTGCCACGGCTGCAGTGGGAGATAGTATTGTGTTTATAGATTACAATAGTAAAGATAAATTATTGATTATTCGTCATATTTTTTTTCATACAAAAAAAATGTACGTATAAATTTGAATTGATTTATTAGTATAAAACCATCCCGTAGACTTGTAAGCTGTCACCGCACCGCACTGAATTCAATTAAAAAACGCCGGCGACGTTCATTCATACACTGTTGCCATTCTTATCAAACAATGCCGCCGTGCGCGGCGGCCACTCGGTCGTGAATTAACTGTTCCGGGGTACGAAAGTTCTTCACTATTGTAATCTATAAACACAATACTACCTCCCATTAAAGCCGTGGCAGATATTTTTATAGCACCTTATATAAATTTTTAATTGTTTCTTTTTTACATTGTTCTCACATATACAAGCAATAAGAATAATGTACCCAGGATTTTGTAATAATATCATGATTTAAAAGAGTGTCCGTGGAGTTTCTTGCCCGTTCTTCTCCATAGAGATCTACGTTTTGGAATAATAATAATATCCCTGGACATTTCGCACAGCGCCATCTAGTCCCAAGCTAAGCAACCTAATGCTTGTGTTATGGTAACAAGATGGCTGATAAACTACTTATATACATTATTTTATTTTTTGTAAATACATACATATTATAGATAGAAAAACACCCAGACTCGGAACAAATACATGTAGGTCATACAAATATTTGTTCCGTGCGGGAATCGAACCCGCGACACGCAGCGCAGCAGTCAATCGCTTAACCACTGCGCCAACTGTGCCGTCATCCGCCGTCGGAATGGGCTCTAGCTTCAACTTTCTGACTATCTGACCGACTATTTAATTTTGACAATTCAAAAGTGCCTGTAAATGGTTTAATTGAAATAAATGATTTGAGTTTGAGTTTGAGCAGCCCAGCAGTCAATCGCTTAACCACTGCGCCAACCATGCCGTCAATATACTGACACAATAAAAACATACTATATAATGGCCTGCTCAAACTGGTTTTGGTTACCACCAGTGACGTGCGGTTGACTGTAGGTACTGAGTGAGAGCCCTTCATCCTGCTATGACAACGAGGAGGAGTACGCTATAGGTTTTGGAAAGTGAGAAAATAATCAAAGTGTGTGACATAATTGAACGCATCTCTTGATTTGTTGAAGCTTGAGTTTTTCACCCGTCAATGTTAATGGCGGTGGCGGTGGTACTTGTAGGAAGAGAAGTGACGTAATCGTGTTAGTGCCTTCTTCGTTTAGCGGTTTTAAAACGAATAAAACTTAGCAAATTTTTTATTGCATTTCCACGAAGCAATTTTTTGGTTCACACGCAGGCAGGTGGTTTTCAGATTATATATTTAAAATGTTTTGCACACGACTCTAATTAAAATTCTTTATCGTGTTTTTACTTCTGGTATCATATCATTTTGCGATTCGAAGCAGAACTAATCCTAGCGCTCGCGCGACGCCTGTGTGCATGCTGTGCATGCTCCCGCGTCTTGCGCAGTCGCCCCGCCTCGCCCAGCAGTCGCGCCCTCGCGCCTCGCCCTGCGCAGGTGCACCCTCGCCCCACGGACCCCGCGACCACGACTCGCGACTCAGCCAGTAGAATCAGCTGGGCAACTGGCCTCTATCTGCTTGCACGCAGAACTCACCAGTGTTATTGAAGTAATGTTGGAACCTTTTGCTTTGTCTATTTAGTCAAACAACATGACCTTGCGAGTTAGCGGACGTAATATAATCATCGGGACCGTACCATAATCTTTTAAAGCCTCGTGCGAATGATAAAGAGTTAATTACGACTAAATGATAAAGCTAAATTAATATCTTTTAACAATCGGGATCTTTGACTGCCAATTCGTTACACAATTTAATGTGATTCGGCACGTCCTACCGACATAATGAAAGCCGTGCAACAGGCAGGTAATACTACGGCTTGCGTGTAAGACAAAACATGCGCCGGGGGAAGTCGACCTTAACACTAACTCGACTTAACACAACTACATTTCTAATTAGAAAAAACGGAAATTTTATCAACAGGTAAACGGTAATTTAGGAACAGTCACACTAGTCACAGTGGTCTATGCTTCTCTCAATCTCGTCGGGCGCCTGTCGCTAGCTGTTGGAACAGTCACACTAGTCACAGTGGTCTATGCTTCTCTCAATCTCGTCGGGCGCCTGTCGCTAGCTGTTGGAACAGTCACACTAGTCACAGTGGTCTATGCTTCTCTCAATCTCGTCGGGCGCCTGTCGCTAGCTGTTGGAACAGTCACACTAGTCACAGTGGTCTATGCTTCTCTCAATCTCGTCGGGCGCCTGTCGCTAGCTGTTGGAACAGTCACACTAGTCACAGTGGTCTATGCTTCTCTCAATCTCGTCGGGCGCCTGTCGCTAGCTGTTGGAACAGTCACACTAGTCACAGTGGTCTATGCTTCTCTCAATCTCGTCGGGCGCCTGTCGCTAGCTGTTGGAACAGTCACACTAGTCACAGTGGTCTATGCTTCTCTCAATCTCGTCGGGCGCCTGTCGCTAGCTGTTGGAACAGTCACACTAGTCACAGTGGTCTATGCTTCTCTCAATCTCGTCGGGCGCCTGTCGCTAGCTGTTGGAACAGTCACACTAGTCACAGTGGTCTATGCTTCTCTCAATCTCGTCGGGCGCCTGTCGCTAGCTGTTGGAACAGTCACACTAGTCACAGTGGTCTATGCTTCTCTCAATCTCGTCGGGCGCCTGTCGCTAGCTGTTGGAACAGTCACACTAGTCACAGTGGTCTATGCTTCTCTCAATCTCGTCGGGCGCCTGTCGCTAGCTGTTGGAACAGTCACACTAGTCACAGTGGTCTATGCTTCTCTCAATCTCGTCGGGCGCCTGTCGCTAGCTGTTGGAACAGTCACACTAGTCACAGTGGTCTATGCTTCTCTCAATCTCGTCGGGCGCCTGTCGCTAGCTGTTGGAACAGTCACACTAGTCACAGTGGTCTATGCTTCTCTCAATCTCGTCGGGCGCCTGTCGCTAGCTGTTGGAACAGTCACACTAGTCACAGTGGTCTATGCTTCTCTCAATCTCGTCGGGCGCCTGTCGCTAGCTGTTGGAACAGTCACACTAGTCACAGTGGTCTATGCTTCTCTCAATCTCGTCGGGCGCCTGTCGCTAGCTGTTGGAACAGTCACACTAGTCACAGTGGTCTATGCTTCTCTCAATCTCGTCGGGCGCCTGTCGCTAGCTGTTGGAACAGTCACACTAGTCACAGTGGTCTATGCTTCTCTCAATCTCGTCGGGCGCCTGTCGCTAGCTGTTGGAACAATCACACTAGTCGCAGTGGTCTATGCTGCTCTCAATTCGTCGGGCGCCTGTCTCCAGCTGTTGGTGACGCCCTAGTCCCAACAATCTTTCCGGTATTCTGGAAACCAGCGGGGCAATTGCGTAACACATATCAATCGGAATCGGTTTCATTTTGGCCTTTCAACAACATTCATTGCGTTATTTGCGCGTAGAGCAGACAAATTTTTCGTACTTATGAAGCAATGGATTAGCGATTTACTTCAAAATGATTCAGATTCCGATTGTTACGCAATTAGGGTGCAGTATGGCGTCCGGCGTCCGGTAGCGGTGTTCTACCATAGATGCGAGCTGTGAAGCAGGCAGTGTCCGTGTGCCAGTGCTGGGGTAGCGTGGGCAGTCAAAGGCTTAATTTTTATTAATACTCTACACCAGTGGTCGTCAAACTGCGGCTCGCCGCTGGTATTTGTGCGGCCCGCGAAAAAACCAAATAATTTGACAAACAATAATTATACCTACGATTAAAATATGGTTTATATATGTTACGGCAAAAGGTGGGTGTGAACATAAACTTAAGATTAGCCGGCTAAACTTAGGTTTATCTTCGAGGAGGTGTTAATGTTAGTTTCTTCTATCTTTAGCCGGCTAAACTTAAGTGTAACTGCAGGAAAAAAACTTGAGAGGTGTCAAAGGACACCCGGATGGAACGAAGTATAACTGGCTTGCTTTCTATACAATTACACTACTATACAATTACAATATTACAAATGCAAATAATAAAGCAAAAGCTGTTTGGCAAACTATTAATGCTGCAAAGCAAAACAGACCATCAGAATCTATCCCTTTTATTAAATTGAATAATAATACCGTGACAAATCCGTATGACATAGCAAATGCATTTAATGACTATTTTGTAGATAAGTTATCACCCAGTACTAATATGCACAAAGATAAGCATAAGCAATTCCTAACATCTAGACTTAACTCATTGTTTATGAAGCCATGCCTGCCAGAAGATTTAAAAGAAATCATAAAAGGGCTAAAAAACACCAATACTGTAGGTTATGATGGTATCGGTACTAAAGCCATTAAGATAGTAACAGAATGTATCGCGCAACCTCTTAGTTACATTTTAAACCTGTCTATCGAAACGTGTATACCCTGAAAAATTAAAAGTTGCAATTATTAAACCGATTCATAAAAAAGATAGTAAAGAAAACATGAATAATTATAGACCGGTTGCCTTACTGTCAATCGTCTCTAAAATATTTGAAAAATATATTTACAATGAACTTGTTGATTACTTTGAAACCCATAACACTTTAGCTAAGGAACAAAAAGGATTTAGAAAGAACAAAACTATTAACCTTGCTATATATGAAATTTTTGGAAATCATAATGTCCAATGTCGACAGGCGGATACCGTGCTGTGGCATTTTTATGGACATGACACAGGCATTTGATCACGTGGTACATGACATCTTATTATATAAGCTTGAGACTTACGGCATAAGAGGCAACATCTTAAAATTAATTGAAACTTACCTCAAAAACCGCACTCAGTATACGCAAATTAATAGAATTAATACTAGATCTAAGATGGAGGAGACATATCTTTCAAAGGGACGTAAAATACAATATGGTGTCCCACAAGGACATATATTGAGCTCCCTACTCTTTATAATTTACATTAATGACCTTCCAAATGCGAACTCAAACCCAATGACACTCTTTGCTGACGACAGCACTGTTGCAATTAAGTGTAATGACAGAATATCTTATGAACATGATATAAGCAGTAGCCTAAATGCAATCATTCAATGGCTACACAGCAATAATCTGAAGGCAAACATTGCAAAAACTAAAATAATGCATTTAAATCAGCGTATGAATGCAATTATGCCGCAGATTAACTATAAGGGTAAACCTGTATCTGAAGTGCAAACAACGAAATTTCTTGGTCTTGCAAATTAAAATGGAAATCCCAGATTGAAACACTATTCAAAAGAATTAATAAATCAGTATATGCCCTACATGAGTTAAAGCAGATTGCGAATATTAATACCGTGTTAACTGCATATCATGGTTTGGTTGCTTCAGTTCTGAGGTATGGTGTGATTTTTTGGGGAAATGCTACTGATAGCGATTTAATTTTTAAAGCACAAAAACGGTGCTTATGGGCTGTTTGGGCTTCAAATGATCGAAACCTGTAAACCGTTTTTCCAGGAGCACAAAATTTTAACTCTCCCAAGCCTATATATCTCTGAGGTCTCAGTATTTGTTAGGACCAATAAAAATTTATTTACATTAGCCTCAGAAAAGAATAATAGGCAACAACGTGACGCATTGCGCCTCTATGTCCGCCAAACAAATACCGCTTTAATGCACAAAAGTGTGTTTCACATGGCTCCTGTAATTTTCAATAAATTACCTAAAGAAATAAGGGCAATGAATACTACCTTATTTAAGAAAAGTCTAAAGAGCCTTTTAGTTAATAAATGTTACTATAACTTGAACGACTACTTAAACGATAATTTTTCCAAAGTTAAGACCTCACAGTGACACCAAGTAATAACAATTATTATGATATATATATATTGTAATAATTCTAATAATGACAGTGAAATAATTTAAATATTAATATTGTTAAATAAATAATTAATCTGTATGACATTACATTAATTTAATATCGGAAAATATTTTTATGATTGTTTTTGTGTTTAATTGTATTTTATGATTGTATACATTTTGCATGCCTTACGGTAGAATCACTTGAAACATGTAAGTTTTTATACCACCATTGTAACAGTGTTTTATGCAAAAATAAATGATTTGATTTGATTATAAGAGAGAGAGAGAGAGACCGCCAGAGAAACACGCGCACGCCGCACGGCTTACAACTATAGCAAAAAGTGTCGTTCCAACTTTTGTTCTTAATTTTTTCCGTCTAGCCCCCTTTCGCAACGCGCGATAAGGAACTTCGTTCCAAAAGGAAACAATGTAATAATGTTTACTATTTTGACACTTTTATTAAATGATAAATGATTTTATTTTTGTAAGTAGGTTTGTACAAACACTTTTACACGTCAATCATATTTTAAAACTAGATGAGGTCGGCGTTTCCTATCTGACTAGTCTGAGAAGAAAGGCCGAAACAAACTCAGACGTCACAGTCTCTCTTAAAGTCCAGACATAATCTTGGTCAGATCATGTGAAGATCATGTAGATTAATGTCTGAGATGGTTTTTTGAGGAAAGAACCAAACAGTTTGAGAGGACCTGTCCAGTCAGTGCACGCATTTGTCAGAAATCGTGCAGCTCAAACCAACACAGGAGCTCGATGATTCGACGAACAAGACCAAAGAAAGGACATTTGGGTAGGCCACATTAATTACTCAAACTGCCAGACCATGACAAAAACTAACAGAACAGAGAGAAAAATAAAAAATAAAATGACCCACAGTCTTCACATTCACAATAATTAAAATAATAGAATACTTTACAAAGTAAGCAAATGTCATAGTATTAATGTCAAAGTGTTAAAAAAAACAACAACAAACCAAAAAATTAAAAACATTCAATATGTAAAAATTGGAAGCAGCTTAATCCCAAGCCTTTTTGTCCTCGATATAAGCCTTAGCGGTATAAAAGGCTTTCTGGCACAACTTACGTTTAATGAATGATCTGAATTTATTAAGGCTTAGATCTTGAACGGGGCTTGGAACTTTATTGTAAAAGCGTATACATTGGCAACTGAATAAAATTATTTATAAATATTAAAAAATAATCACCCTCATTACACATACTTTTATGTACTGTAGGTATTCAAAATTACAATTATTACAATTATAAAATATTAATTACTTAGAACGATATCTAGTCACAATCATAAAATAATATGGAGATATTTGTTGGAACATGATAAACTAGAATGGCATGTCGAATTACAAAGAACATTATTTATTCGGCAGCGGCATTTGCGTGTACCACATTTTGTCTTGCAATGACATCTTTGAAAGCCTTGTCTACCTGATGTTGACTGTTCATTAGCAAGCTGGCGAATAGTCATTTTCACTTACGGCACTTTTTCCAATTTTACGAATTTTTGTTCACAAACTGTAAACTGATTTCGTGAAAAAAAAAAACTGTTCGATTGTACCGTTTTCGTTGCCCAATTTATAAAGTCCGTCTTCATTTTTATCTAAGACTGTCAATAAAATGTTCCTCAAATCGCCTCGGCCTCGGTCTACTTCCGGTATCTTTCTGTATCGCCTATATGACATTCTGGAAACTTTGCAGCGGAATTTTGTTTCATTTTAATGGCAATACTAAACAAAAACATTGCCACATGTGCGCGTGTTAGAATTTATTATATAGTATAGTATACTAGAAGTATATGTATACCTACATATTATCCAAATAACAAGCTTTAAATATCAGAATGGTTACTACTTAGTTATTTACTGTGTATGAAAGTTATCATTGAATATGGTTTGTAGGAGAAGGGTTTTAGGAAATAAAGCACAGACAGAAAAGGCTAAACATTTATTTTAATTTTAGGCTTGTCAATAATTAATCAGAAAACTAGGCGTCCGTTCGCAAAACTAGGTCATCATGGAGAAGAAGGACAAGAAACTCCATGGAAACAGTAACAAAGTATTCTATCAATACATTTCTTACGTTATCATAAATTATCGTTATCTTTAAAAACAATTTATTGGCCATAATATGACTTACACAACAACATTTTCATAATAAGCAATAATTAAGGTATAATATGAAATTAATTAACTTACGTGACATCTGCTCAATATATTCCACATAACAATGGCACTAGAGCTAACCAACTGAACATCTTCCAAGCAACTGTATTGATAACGTCGTTACAATCCATTTTATACACTACCAACATAGTATTGTCAGGCTAACCAGAGCAAAAGGGAAATAAAAGTATTCACTTGAAAAATAAGCATGATTTATTTACTGGGTTCAAATAAAAGCACAAATATTACGGCAATATACATTTATAGTTATATTATTACAATTCTCAGTACTTACATGGGTATTACAAGCTCCTTACACTTTCACAGTTCAACCTCTACTGTCTTGCTAAAATGGCGCTACCACGTAAGTTTTTAAATCCCTCCACTTTATCAGACTGAAATAGTCAGTTGACAGTTAATATCCGGTGGCGCCATTTTAGTATTTTAAACAAATCAAATAACTGTCAAATTATGACCAAATGCAATATTCTGTTATTTCTACAATACTGTAAGCATCATAAAAATACATAAAGATTTATATAAATAGCTAACATTCGGCCATCCAAAATCTCGTACGTCCTCGTACGGTAAAAAAAAATACTATTAAAAGTGACAGTAGGTTAATAATCAATTGTTTCTTGTACACTATACAATGCTTTCGTATATACTCAATAGTTTTATCTTCTATAAAAATAATAATACCAACCTGTTAACATTATTATAATGAAATACTAATTTAATTTAAATATTTAAGCTATCACAAGTTCCCTTGTACCTACAAAAGAACCTATGACAACTCAATTATTCACATTTACTACATTACATAATTATTTAGTATCTTCTCTTACGTACTAGGTACACATTTTACAATAATATTGAAAATTAGAAGCAATTCTCTTTGTTTTAATCCTAAATCGCACATTATGTTCTTATTATTTTATAATGCATGTTTATCAAATCAAAGTCCTGAATACTATAGGCAACAGGCTTCCTTACATCCTTAATACTAATAACAATAATTCTATTATGTCCTGAATACCAGTGGCAACAGGCCCCACTATGTCCTGAATACCAGTGGCAACAGATTCCACTATGTCCTGAATACCCCTGGCAACAGGCCCCACTATGTCCTGAATACCAGTGGCAACAGGCCCCACTAAGTCCTGAATACCAGTGGCAACAGGCCCCACTATGTCCTGAATACCAGTGGCAACAGATTCCACTATGTCCTGAATACCCCTGGCAACAGGCCCCACTATGTCCTGAATACCAGTAGCAACAGGCCCCTCTATGTCCTGAATACCCCTGGTAACAGGCCCCATTATGTCCTGAATACCAGTGGTAACAGGCCCCACAAAATTATTCTTACATTTGATGTCGATATTATCCACATCAACAAAAGAAAAATGACCTATAAAATCAATACAAGTTAATAAAACAAATATTATCAATTCATAGTTTCATTTACCAACAGTATCATCGTATTTATGTCATTAATATTGTAACAAATATTATCAATTATCATTGATTAAGCAAAGATCGATCACCTATCACATAGCCGTACATCTACTACCAGATAGACAAAAATAAATTATTCTGGGCCAGTACCATCACTTTCCTCACTCAGAGACTCATCGTGGGGTCTACTAAAATTCAACCAGGGTTTTATTTTGTCCACCGCCACTACAGCGGAGTATAATTTATTGCCCTTTCTGGTCAAAGGGGTGTCTTCTATTTGGAACCTATCACAATCGTAGACCTTTGTTATCCTGTAGGGACCCTGATATTTAGGTACAAGTTTTTTACTCTGTCCTGTAGCGGGTACTTGCCTTTCTACACTAACTAAGTCACCTATGGAATACTCAAGAGGCTTACAACGTTTCTTATCATATAGTTCTTTGGCCTTTTGTTGAGACAATCTTATATGAGAATTAATATTTTCCCTAATGTCAGTAATATTCTGTTCGTCAGTAATATCTGTTACATCGTCGCCTAATTCCGAGACTATTTTATTATCACTTGGTCCTGACAACTTTGTACCGAAGAGAGCCTCAGAAGGAGTGCGATTAATGCCTTTATTTAAAGTATTGTTCATACCCCATTGCACATCTAACAAGTGCTCGTCCCATTTATTGTCAGCCGTGCCTACACACTTTGCAGTGAGAGCGTCTATTATTGTTTTGTTGTAGCGCTCTACCTGCCCGTTGGCTCTAGGAGTGGCTACAGCATTCAATACATGTTTCACACCCTTATCGGTCATAAATTTCCTAAAAATATCACTGGTAAATGAAGTACCGCGGTCAGATATAAGCCGCCTTGGGACTCCAAAAATACCAAAGTACTCGCGGAATACTTTTATTGAGGTAGAAGACTTTGTATTCCTAACGGGTTTTAAATAGATATACCGACTGTAAGCATCAACAATCACCAGTATGTACATGTTTCCTTTACTACTTCGTATAAACGGTCCTACATGGTCCACGTGGATTGTATCAAAAGGAGTAGCGACTTTATCAATCGGATGTAAATACCCAGGTTTTTTTCCACCCATAGATTTCGAGTAACTACATTCTAAACATGAATTAACGTATTTTTTTACAAAATTTCGCATTTTTTTGAACCAATAATGCGACTTAATTTTATCTAATGTCTTGTCAATAGCAAAATGACCAATGTCATCGTGGTTCTGCTTAACTATTTGCCAGCGAACTCCTTTCGGTACAACCCATTTATCCCCAGATGCCGTTATTCTAAACAACTTATCATTTTTCAATTTGTAATTGGTTTTAATGTCTATAACATTATCTAAATTAGGGTCTTTTAATATTCCTACAATTCTTTGGATCTCGCTATCCGAACGTTGTACTGTGGCTAACCAATTATCATCATTTACAATCATTACATTGAATTTTATCTGTACGTCGTTTATAGGATTACGGCTTAGGGCGTCCACGTGAGACATTGATTTTCCGGGTCGGTATTCAATACTAAAGTTAAACTCCTGCATTTGCTCCCACCATCGAGCTACCCGAGGGATCATGTCCCTTTTCTGGAAAGTGGCTCTTAAAGAATTGCAATCAGAGACGATCTTAAATGGGATCCCAATTAAATAAACTCTAAATTTGTGTAAAGATGATACAACTGCTAAGGTTTCAAGATCATAAGAAGAATAATTCTGCTCCTCTGGAGTCGTCTGCCGACTAAAATATGCAACAGGTCTAAGAGCACTATCATATTTTTGAAGGAGGATACCAGCAACGCCTAATTTACAAGCGTCAGTATGCAGTTCTGTGGTTAAACTTGGATCGTATAAAGCCAATGTAGGCTTACGCATTAGTTCAGCCTGTAACTTTCTAAAAGCATTTTCTTGATCTGGGCCCCAAGCCCATTTAATATCCTTCCTCAACAAATATGTCAGTGGTTTTGCTATAACTGAGAAATTAGGCACAAATCTTCTAAAGAAACTGGCTAAGCCAAGGAACTGTCGAACGTTATGTTGACTAATAGGAGTTGGAAACTTTTCTATTGCTTCTACCTTCTTTGATCCAGGTTGAATACCATCAGCAGATATCTCAAACCCCAAGTATTCTACTTTAGGACTAAAGAACGTACATTTGGATAAGTTCAATGTCAGACCAGCTTGAGTAAATAACTGTAATATCGATTCTAACCGTAAAATGCCTTCATTAAACGTTTTAGATGGTATAATAACGTCATCTAAATACGCCAACGTCTCCCTATGACGCGCTTTACCTAATATTTGGTTCATAAGACGTTGAAAGGTTGCTGGAGCATTTGCAAGACCAAACGGCATTCTGTTGAATTCAAAATGGCCGTCTGGCGTTACAAACGCAGTTTTATGTTTATCCTCTTCTCTAATCGGTATTTGATAATAGCCCGATTTTAAATCAAGTGTAGTATAAAGCTTATGGCCTGCAAGTACATCTAACTGATCATCGATCAACGGCATAGGATATTTTTCTTTAATAGTCTTCTTATTTAACGCCCTATAATCTATGCAAAGTCTAACCTCGCCACTCTTCTTCCTGACAAGCACAATTGGACTAGCATATGCCGATGTTGATGGACGGACTATACCATTGTCCAATAGTTCAGAAATCATATTTCTAACCTCCTCTTTTTCTTTAATTGCTAACCTATATGGTCGATAAACTACAGGTTCATTATTATTAAGATTTATTGCCATTTCTCCTACTGAGGTACAGCCTAACTCATTTAAATTGAATGCGAAACACCCTCTAAACCGCTTTAATAAAGTTAGTAATTGTTCCCGTTCGGCAGTAGATAAATTTGAACCAGTGTCAACATTTAAATCACTAATAGGATCTAAGCACGAAACTGAATGAACTTTAATTTGACTTTCTTCACGTGCGACTCTGCCTCTAGCAATAAGCTTGTTCTTATGCAACGTAATAGGAACAACACCCCATGAATTTAGCACTATTTCCCCTGTTCCGCCTTGAATATGAAATAACCCTGTTAAAACTGAGAACATAGAATCAGCTTCAATCCTAAAACCTCCATCAACAAATATTGCTCCATCATAACTAGGCTCTGTGTAAACGTCAACTGTTGTTATTCCAGAAACGGTGGTGTCACTTTTACAGTACAAATCAATCTTGTTATTTTCAGTAATTGTATGACTTAATTCCTTAATTTCTAAATGATCTGTAGTCTTATGGATCTCAATGTGTGGCTGCTCTGTAAAAGTGTGACCAATCATCACTGGTACTTGCATGACACTATCTGGTACTATCATCAACTCTACGTTGGCGACTACGTCATCAATAGAAATACAAACAGATTGTTTGCCTAAAGAGAGAACAGTTGAATTTCCAAATCCTACTAGCACTGAATTGTCTACTTCATAACCTACACCTAGCTTTTTAAATTCAGTTAACTTCATCATAGAACACTCACTACCTAGGTCTACATACGATTCAAATGGAACATTATTAATTAATGCGACCTTAAAATATTTATCATTGGTTTTCCTCAAACTAGAGACACGCATGACATTCTTTTCAGCCACTGGAAGTTTAGTAAAACAATTATTTGTTTCATGCCCAAATCTGTTGCATCTAGTACATTTTTTGACAGGTTGTGGGCATTGTTGAATATGATGGCCCTCTTGCTTACAGTTGAAACAGCGTTGAGGCTTATTTGGGATACGCGGTTGAAGATCTTGTTTACCAACATTTTTACTGGTGGCAGTAATAGTTTTACGGTCACCAGGTTTTACGTTTTTAGAATTTCTTAAATATGTAAGTAGTTTATCGGGGTCATCGAATTGTACTGCTTCTGCCCCTAATCGTACTGAACGGTCGTCAATCCCATGCAAGATACAGTCTACTGCTCTCCTACCTACTATACCGCACCTATTGATCAACGCTATTTTATCATAGTAATAATTTTCTAAAGAGTCTCCGAAACGGGCTCGTTTGAAAAGCATATCGCTAAGCATCTGTCCGTAATTTTCATCGGAAGGGAAAACTGACTGTAGTTTATCCTGCCACTCTCCCCATGTAAAAAGTACGGATGGTAAACCCTCGTACCAACGCTGAGCTACCCCACGCAATTTCGGGAGGGCAAAATGAACGGTTTGCTTTCCAGACCAACCATAAATAGAAGCGCACTCATTTACTTTATGTAGCCACATCAACATAGTTTGTTCTTTCTTTGCCGGGTCAAATTCTGGCACAGCATTATTGAGATTCCCTAGTTTATGCATAGGATCTTCTCCTTTCAAAGACGTTAAAACTTGTAGAAGTTGCGACATGCTAACATTGTTAGTAATACACTCACCGACATCATTTGGTTGCTGATTGTCGTTTTCAACCCGGTGCGTGGCTGCATTCGGTCTCGAGCTGCGTGTTCCATTCCGGGGCCGGCTGCAGGATCGGCTCCTGGGCCGGCGGCAACCACCGCGGCGCCTATCGCAGCACCGCGAGTCGCGCCTGCCCAGTACCACAGAACGTTGGCTGCACTCGCTCACCGGTGACAGCGACCGGCTGGTGCGTCGATGTGAGCGGCGACAGCTCCGACTTCTGTACCGCTGTCTTCGATGAACTTTTCTGGCATCTGCACGACTCCGGGAGCGGGGCGAATGGCTGAAGCCATGACCCCTTTCCCGACTGCATGAGCGCCTCTCTGATCTTCGTAGAGGCGTCCTCACAGCACGGCTACCCGAAGGTAACACCCGGCTCCGTGATCTTCGCGCACTCTTGTCACGTTCTACGGCGTGAGATTGCTCACAAGGCGACAATTGGTGTACGTTTTCCATCATTAAACTGAAACAAGACATCAACGGACAAAAAGCTGCATTTAAAGTCAATTAAACGCTAAGCATGGCTTAGAAGTGGACTACAAACAATTTAAAACAAAAACTGGATCAAATAATGACCACGGACTTGGATAACTTCAAACTATTTTGTAGGGTATTTAAATATATTGAGCAATAGGAAAAAAAAATTTGAAAGAAACAAGAAAAAAAAACAGTATAGAAACAAATAACAGTAATAGAAGTTAGGTACAAACAATCCCACTTCTGAAATGTCAGGCTAACCAGAGCAAAAGGGAAATAAAAGTATTCACTTGAAAAATAAGCATGATTTATTTACTGGGTTCAAATAAAAGCACAAATATTACGGCAATATACATTTATAGTTATATTATTACAATTCTCAGTACTTACATGGGTATTACAAGCTCCTTACACTTTCACAGTTCAACCTCTACTGTCTTGCTAAAATGGCGCTACCACGTAAGTTTTTAAATCCCTCCACTTTATCAGACTGAAATAGTCAGTTGACAGTTAATATCCGGTGGCGCCATTTTAGTATTTTAAACAAATCAAATAACTGTCAAATTATGACCAAATGCAATATTCTGTTATTTCTACAATACTGTAAGCATCATAAAAATACATAAAGATTTATATAAATAGCTAACAGTATAAAGAGAGGAAGTACGTTATCTTCATACAAACGCACCGCGCGCGGCTTGTATGTGTGCGCCAAAGTATCTATGCGTCGCCGCACGCACACTTAAACAAATCTCGGCCCGTTTCGCAGCGCGCCAGTCGGGGCTAACATCGCACGAGGTACGCGCGTCACGGCTTTTCGGCACCGCTAAATGAATGAAAAATGTGTGATAATCGAAGGAGAACGTATTGCTGTTTGTTTGGGTATTTATTTTATTGGTTTATTTTATCCTTTTTTTTATAAATAATACTGCTATGAATCTTGAATAAATTTCTGTGTTTGTTAGGAAAACCATTGTTGAACTTTATTGACTAATGATCACTGAATTAGTTATACAGAGATATGTGTTATCTTTGGCAAGGGCCGGGCTTTAAACGACAGTACGAGTACTATAGTAACCTACTGTTTACTCGTGCTCATCACCGCCCCCGCGCAGCCCGTCTGCTGGCCCATCGCTCTTTCTTTCATCGTGAAAGGTTTCATCATCGTTTAGGTACCCAGACAATACAAGTAAAAAATACAACTTCCCGACCCTTGCCAATTTATTGGCTCTGAATTAAAAGTTAACTAAAAGTGACAACCCTGAGACAGTAGGCAGTTATATCGCGGAATGTGCCGGAGATAGCCTACTTCCTCTCTTTATACTATGCTACCAACGTCTTTTACGTAAAACATCTACCGCCATTTTGAACCAATCACAGATCATCATATATTTTGGTTTAATATCTACTAATACAGGTAATAATAAACAAATCTTATATAGTGAAACCATTTTAAAACATTATAAGGTAATTAATCAATTTAATAAGAGTCGATTCTTAATTTTTAGAGATTATCAAAAAGTATATCAACATCAACTGACAGTACCTATTGTATGTACATACCAATCATTTGAAACAACCTATTATATTAAAATAGCAATATAAAATCTAAGATATACTACAAGGATAATCAAATATTAATTAATCATTTATAGATAACATTCAAGTGTTTTTTACAAGTTAAAACTGTTGTTTTTTGTAAACACAATATCTAGTCAACTTAGGTACTTCTAAGTTGGTCCCAAGCTTCGTAAATGTGACAGATTCCATTATTCAACAAACAATATTCCAAAATTATAATTATATTAAAAGTACATATCGAATACGCGCATTGTCTCCCCACCGCCCCCTCAAGCCCTCCGACGCGCCGGCCCGGCACGTCCATCGAATACATTTTTAGCCGTTTCATTTCGGTTAATGTGCACATTAGCCGGCTAAAGATGGAATATCACGACACAAACTAATATGATATCGAAATGTAGCTGCTTCTCGAAGATAAACCTAAGTTTAGCCGGCTAATCTTAAGTTTATGTTCACACCCATCTTTAGCCGTAACATATATAACTATTCAGAGCAATGACACAGAATAAATATAATAAATATTAGTACTAAACGGCATGGGCAGTGGACTGGCGTAGCGGGAAGTGAGTGCGGCGGCAGTGCCCCCACCACCCTACCGCCGCCCGCTCAGTCCGGCCGTCCTTTGTCAAGCCTGAAGCCAGTGTTTTGTTTTACCGCACACAGCACTGGACGCTTCTTTTCATAGATTGCGAGTTACGTTATAATGGCTGGAGTGTCATCAAAAAGTGCGACCAAAAGGAAAATAGGTGATAGGTGATGGTGTTTTTTTAAGAAAAATGGGGGGATGAGTTTTGTTTCATCAGTGGACACAAGGAAGGTACTGCTATTTGCTTAATATGCCGCAAAGCTGTTGTCGGAATCAAGCGGTACAATTTATTTCGTCATTACACAAGTAAACATAGCTCATTTACAGAGGCTTTTCCTTTGGAATCTAATGAAAGGAAGAATAAAGTAGGTAGCTCATTTGAAGATGTCAATTCGTCGTCAACAGAATATTATGACCACAGCAGTCGGACAAAATGAGGCTGTTACAAAAGCTTCGTACCAAGTTTGGTACGAAGTACCTGTAGTACCTGGTGGATCGAATGAGTGCGACCTTAAGTCTTGTCTCCCAGTGGGGTGACAACAATCAGGTCAGCTTCAACACCACCAAAACACAGGCTTGTCTGTTCAGCGCGTAAAGGAGCCCTTTTGATCTGGTTCCTACTTTCCGGGGTGCAGCTGTACCTGTGACGGACAGCCTCGAGCTTTTTGGCATGAAATTGACAGCAAATCTCAATTTCGGCGAAAACTGGGTATCCTGAACAAGGTTAAGCGGTACTTCACACCGGGACAGCTTTTAACCCTTTACAAAGCACAAGTCCGATCGTGTATGAAGTACTGCAGTCACCTGTGGGATGGCTCAGCTAAATACCAACTCGCCACTTTAGACTCAGTGGAGCGCAGAGCTAAGAGACTCATTGGCGATAAAAGCTGGTGGAGGCAAAGCTTCACAATTTGGCTCACCGACGAAGTGCTGCCTGTCTGTCCGTCTTCTACAGACTGTACTTCGGGGAGTGTGCTCAAGAGCTACATGAGCTCATCCCGCCTTCACCCTTTTACCATCGAGAGCCCAGACGCACTGCGGGATACCACCTCTATTTGGTTAATATACCACATATACGCACTAAGCGCTTCTCATCATCTTTTCTGATGCGCACAGCAAAGGAGTGGAATCGTCTGCCTGCGTCTGCATTCCTGAGTTCATATAACCCGAATCTCTTCAAGGCGAGAGTGAATAGGCTTCTTCTGGGCAAGCTCGTTCCACGGTAGATCTCATCCCTGCCTCTGGTCTGGATTGAGGTCAAGAGAGAACTTTTTTTTATTATTGACAATGGGCTCACATAGTCAATATAAAAAAAAGTTTGTAACATTCTTGCAAAAAGGATGAAACCCTTCACTGATGCTGAATTTATTAATAAAGGAATGTATGCTAACTATTTCTCAGACTTTGTTCCAAAATTTCTCAAATAGTAAACAAATAATGGCAGAAGTAAAAAAACTTACGCTTTCTGAATCAACCTGTTGCCGCCGCGTTGAAGCAATAATTCAAATACTGAAAGATTGCAAATATCTCAGTCTTGCGTGTGATTCCCGCACGGATATAACGTCGATGGCTCAATGTTCATATTATCATTTGTGCGTTACTGCACAATGGACGGGATCATAGAAAAAGATTTCCTGGCTCTCATAAATAACCATGAAAGGTCAGAAGAGGTAGTGATTTTATGGACGCAGTGAAAGAATTTGTAGAAAAATACGACATACTTACCTGTAAGTAAATTGATATCAGTATGCACTGATGGTTGTCCTTCCATGGTGGGTGTAAATAATGGTTTGATTGCTTTAATGAAGAGAGAATGGAATTTGACTAATTTGCTGCCCATTCACTGCTTACTGCATCAAGAAACTTTGGTATTGCAAATCTCAAATAACAAATTGAAGGATGTGATGAAAACGGTCATAAATATTATAAATTTCTTTCGTGCGCGTGAACTTAACCATCGAAAATTTAAAGAACTTCTTGAAGAATTACAAGCTAATGATGGCGACGTTTTCCTGCATACTGCCGCTAGATGGTTAAGCAAAGGAAAAGTGCTAGAACGATTTTTTAATTTGAAATAATTCTATTTTTACATCAAAGTGGTAAAGAATATACTACTTAAAAATGATGAATGGTGGGCACTTACGGCTTTTTTGATCGATAATACACTGAAGTTTAACAATCTTAATTTAGAATTGCGAGGACCTAACAAGATAATCAGACAAATGACAAATAAAATTTTCGCATTTGAAGCTAAACTGCAATTATACATAAGTGAGCTTGAAGCTAGAGACTTTAGACTTAGAGAGCTAGAGACTTTTCTAATTTTCCAACTGTTGCTGCTCTGCGATCCGACGAATCTATTGACGATAGTGTCTATCAAAATAATTATGGTCTCCTTTTTGAAGGAATATTTGCCAGATATTCAAAAAAGATTTAATGATGTGAGAAATATTAGGAACTGTTTTATTCTTGTAGAAAACCCTTGGCATTTTGAAAATGGTGACATGAAATCATTCAGCCAGTTTGGATTTCCGAAACCACAATTGTTCAACGAAATTATCGAACTAAACTACGACATACAACTTAAAGCTCACTTCATCGAACATCGTGAAAAGCAGGAGTACATTGAATTTTGGAGAAATGTGCCTAGCAACTATAAATGTTTACGAGACTGCGCACAATTTATTCTGACTATATTCCCGTAGACATCTCTGTGAGGCTTCATTTTCGAAAATGTAATAAAAAAAAAAAAAATCGCAATCGCCTTTCCACTCACTTAGAAGACACCATGAGGATTGCATGTAGTCCCAAAGACGCTAACATAGAAGAAATGTGAAGTGTTAACTATTTTTTTACTTAAAATTTATGTTTTTCTTTCTAATAAAACTCTTAAATAAACAGTTCTGTTTTTATTTACATTCACTTGCACCCGCGTTGCTAGTTTACTTTACAATTCACAAGCTTTGCGGCCCTCAGCACTATCTCACACTGTCCTATGTGGCCCTTGACCAAAAAAGTGTAATGACCGCTGCTCTACACTGAATTTGTACTAGGTAACGTTGTACTAGGTCTATTCTATAGTTAGTATGTCTGTGGTCCCAGCATACTTACGCGACCGGTGCGTACTACTCTTCTGTGGGCTGGGGCGGTGGCGGTGGCGTTCTCCGGACGGAGATAACGTGTGGAGTTCCACAGGGGTCGGTTCTAGGTCCTCCCTGTAGACCGTCGTTGGTTACGCAGACAATTGACAAAACAAACTGCGGTTAGTTTTTGAATATATCTTCAACTGACAGTGTTCATGATGTCGATGGACTAGGTACCTACTCACACAAAGAGCTTACACGCCTAATCGACAATCATCGGCGGCGGCGCGAGGTGATGCATGAACATTCAAATGAGCGATAACCTCCACGCCTGGCTGACAAAGATATAGCAGCGCAAGATATAGGCGGCAGCTCAGCGACACTCGGCACAGTCGGACTTGACACGAGCACGACGCGACGGCGCTCCGCACAGGCGCCGCACTTCGTCACCTCTGCTACTGAACCGGTACGTGCATCATAACACGATAGGTACCTAACTCGAAGTAAAATTTCGAATCTAAGACCAAGGTCAAAGATGATAACATTCATTATGATAATATCTCGTCGCTATCATTATGAGCTCCAGAGAGAGGAACCTCCTGACAATGCGAGCCGTGTCCAGAAGTATCACTTTCTGAATCAAGCCCTTGATCCAGCTGCCCAACGAGAGCCACCTCAGGTGTTGGTCGAGGCTCTTGGCTATTAAGCCATTGGCTGTCACGACTATCGGCACAATGATCGCTGAGTCCACATCCCACATGTCGACAACCTCGCGAGGCAAGTCAAGATACTTGATTTGTTTATCTTTATCGGCTTTCACGAGGTTCTCATCATGAGGGACGGTTATGTCAACAATCATTGCGCGTCGCTCTGATCGATCCACCACCACTATATCAGGCTTATTGGCAACAATAGTCCTGTCAGTGATGATGGATCGATCCCAGTACAATGTGATATTTCCATTTTCGAGAACTGGGTTGGGCACATACCTGTAGTACGGCACCTCAAATTCCACAAGTCTGTATTTCAGAGCAAGTTGCTGATGGATTATCCTGGCTAAAAGGTTGTGCCTATGCAAGTATTCTCCGTTAGCTAGACGAGAACACCCGGAGATAATATATGTCTGATCGATTTCCCCGGCCGGTGGCATGCCCGACAGATGTCAACCGTGCCGTCTTTCACAATAAATCTCCGGTAATTATTCGTCATCATAACTTCGTCCATATTATTTATTATTATTTACCATGTTTCTAAATTAATCAACATTTTATACTTTCATTAACTACCTACTAAAGCGGGCAGTTGGCCGCTGCCCGAGCCGCTATGCCTTTTCGGACATCTTACGAGTAATTATGATTGGAACGTAACTATAGCAGTCCGTATGTTACTTTTTCACGCCTAAACCACTACACGGCTTTCGATAAAACCTGGCAAGGAGATAGATATGGTATCCTGGAGAAGGACATAGGCTACGTTTTGTCCCGGTAGCACGTTCCCGTGAGATAATTTCCGATATCCACGCGGGCGAAGCCGCGGACAGAAGCTAATTTATTATATTTTAAAGGAAATAGAACACAAACAAAACCAAATAGATAAGTAACAATGCACTTGTAATAAAAGTATTGTCGTTCCCGTGGGATAATTTTTGATTATCACGCGGGCGAATCCAAAAAAAAACTAGTTTGAAGTAAATAAATACTTAGTAAAAATAATTAGGTAGGTAGGTAACTTTATCTAATCGTGAAGCGGTAAGGAATTAGTTGACTTTCGGGTAACAAGTTTCAACAGTCATAGATAACTTGATTCGTACGACAACAGAGCTAACTCTGAACAGAACAGAACTCGCTGGTCACGGCCCGGGGGAGCTCGCACAGGGAGGCAGCGTTGCTCAGCGAGACAGCTGCTGTCTCACAAGTAGTGGGCCGTAGACGGCGCCCGAGCCTGGAGGTGGCCCTCAACAAGTCGGCGGCTGTGGTCTTTCACGGCCCCCAACGGGCGCTGACGCCGGGATCACACCAACTGGCGCCCAAGTTGCTGGGCGTAGCGGCGCGCTCGCAACGCTGCTTCCCTATCTGGGCACCCCAAGCACCGCCTGTAGGAGTTTGTACCTGCGGATCGTGCGATCCATGGCCCTGTACGGGGCCCCGGTGTGGGCCTCTGACCTGACGGCCGGCAGCATCACAATGCGGCGAAAACAGGGCACAGTCAGGGCTATCAGGGGGTATCGCATGATCTCCTACGAGGTGGCTTGTGCATTGGCCGGATCTCCACCTTGGGACCTCGAGGCGAGAGCCCTCGCGTCACTGTACCTGTGGCGTAAGTGCTCTCGGGGCATGGTTGCTTCGGGAAGTACCTGTTGTGATGACCGGGGTTCCAAGTAAACTGATGATTATAGAAAGAAAAACATAGACAGTATCAACCAATTTACTTAACTAATGGTTCTTCTTCCAAGTTTCTTTTCAATCTAAATAATATCACCTTAAGTATTAAATAAGGTAAACAACATAAACATAAAACAAAGTACTTATACAAAAACAAATAAAATAAAGCCAAATAAAAACAAAACAAAATATCTTGATTGACGCAAAGAAGATCCTCACACTGGGCTCGAACCCACTACGAGAAATCTTAACCCGGCACTATGCCCCGAGGCCAAGTGGTTTCTTGTATGACGTGGCAAATATGTCGCTATATCACTGTTTCGCGATGAATCAAAATTAGACAGCTTTATCAATTGAGGCCGGATCTTAATCCACACTACTTATGCCTGAACTATTTATCACAGAACAGAGATGAGAACAGTCAGCCTTGCAACACATCTCCAATTATCTAAGCTCCACTTCGTTAAATAGACGCAAACACTTACCCCGTAACCCCCATTACTCACACACAAATTCACATCATTGCACCAACTACAATACGTATGTTTATTCCTTAGTAATGTCCAAATAATGATGGCTTTCAATTTACAGAAATTATGCATATAATTACGGAGCAACGCGTTAGTTTTCTGTCACCCATTGACCTCACTCCGGTCTAATTATTTTACCGCTACCTTCACTTGTCCGTTGTCCAATAATCTATATCTAATACTTATGACAAATCTGTAGAAGTGAAAATTCTGTACATTGAAAATATCAAAAAAATTAATGGCAGGGGGTGTTACTAGAACGACACCGAACCCAAAACGTGATTAAAAATTTTTTTGCCTGTCTGTCTGTCTGCTTGTTCAGGCATCACGCAGAAACTACCGGTTCGATTACGATGAAACTTGGTATAATTATTCTTTAATATCCTGGGCACCACACTGGGTACTTTTTATCCCGGAAAAGTATATACAATAAAAAACAAACTTAATTTTGCGGTTCGATCCCTAGACCCGATTACTGTACCAACCGCAAATAATAAATTTGTTGTAGGTTATGTCACCCGCAGTGGAGTTCACTAAGGGACGCTACACACGGCTAAGATACTATTATTTTAAAGTATAGGTAGTATATTTGATAGTGTACGTAGTGTGTTAGGTAGGATTAGTCATTCGTATAGATATTAATTTTTAGGGATTTTGCTTAAGATTTATTGAGTTTAGATTAGTTATCATCAGAAATAGGTTTATTTAGGTAGGTAGGTATTTTATTTTCTGTTGTCGAGTTTTTTTTTTTAAATTAGGTAAGTAGGTAGGTACTTAGGTAAAGATATCATATAGGTACCCTCTTAATCACCACTAATGAGACACAATTGGTTTTCTGTTGTAATTAGCCACAAAGGGCCCGCGAGATAGATGGCATTCTGGGGAAGCACATACATTTTATCCTGTTAGCACGTTCCCGTGGGATAATTTCCGACATCCACGCGGGCGAAGCCGCGGGCAGAAGCTAGTATGTTAATAAAACTATTGTGTTGAGTCTGTAACGCCATAGTATTGGACTCGAGAACTAAACTATCGATCATTACACTGTGTCGCATCTGGGAGCCGGACGCCCGGTGTCACCACACTCACCACTGCGTCGACTGCCGGGAGGTCACGGCGCGGCATACGCTGGCAGAGTGTGCCGCCTGGGAGGAGCCGCGCCGTGACCTCGTATCAGAAATCGTATCCGACCTGTCGCTGCCGGCAGTCACTCGTTCGATGGTCGGGACTCGGGAGCGCCAAGTTGTGGATGCGGTAATATCCTTCTGTGAAGCCGTCATTTCGCAGAAGGAGGCTGCGAAAAGGGAGAGGGAGATCGAGATCTGTCTCCCGAACTGCAGCAGGTGGACCGGGCGTCGGCGGAGGGCGGACAACACCCTCTTCCAGCCCCCATAAACAGGTCCTGAGGGATGGTGGACTCGAGGACGTTCGCCGCACCCCATCCAGCAGGACACGAGGTGGCTGCGCGTATGGGTCGTCTTACACCTACCTACTCTCCCCACGGGTCTGGGGTGGCCCGCAAATGCTGGCCCGCACCAGCCAGGGATCGTGGAAAGCACACAAGTTCCCAAGATCCCTGGGAAGTTCCAAGAAAATCCAAGTGTGGGAAGGGAACACCGGGGTGGTCAGTAGGAGTCTGACAGACCCCTGAAGATAACATCCATGAAGATTTTCCAGACCGCAACAAAAAAAAGGTCTGTAGGTACGGTCGGCGGTCAGGTCGTCATCACTCAGTATGGTGGGTATAGATGTGGAGTCCGTGGTGAGTGGTGACCCGGAAATAGTTTGTAGGTACTTACCTACTTAATATAGTTATTTATACATTTATTTTCTAGTTGATATTGTGATGACAATTTTGAAGCGCTCGCCTGTGTTAATAGAGTGTTGTTGTTGCATAGCAAACATGTCCGGCATGTCGGCCTTGTCGACGGTGGCCGAGCTGGCGGCGCGTCACTCGCCGGGCGCGCACGACTCCGACGACCCATGCGCCTCACACGACCACGCCATGGTGGTCAGTATATTAGTACTACATACCTAGATTCCGACCGAATGTAGGCTATGATTTGGCCGAGCACAAAAATAAAATTGTAAATACTTAGGTTTTTCTTTGTTAATAAAAGTAAGAAAAATGCAGTGTCTTCAGTCATTAATTTGTGTGTTAATCATGGTTATTTACCATGACAGTCGTAGTGCCAATTGTCAAATATAGGACGGGTGACTCATCTGATCTGTCCAATTACAGACCGATCTCGCTTGCGTCTGTCATAGCTAAAGTGCTGGACAGTTTGCTTGATCAGCAGTTGGAAAGGCACGTCCATTTGCATGACGCTCAGTTTGGGTTCAGACCCGGGTTGTCAACTGAGAGTGCTATCCTCTGTCTCAAGCAGACTGTTCAGCACTATACGGACAGAAACACACCAGTATATGCATGCTTCTTAGATCTTTCAAAAGCTTTTGATCTGGTGTGTTATGACAAGCTGTGGCAGAAGCTACAATGTGAAACAGATGTGCCACATGAGATCGTATCTTTGCTCCGGTACTGGTACAGTAATCAGAAGAATACCGTTAGATGGATGGATGCGAGGTCGGACGTGTATACGTCCGACCTCGCATCCATCCATCTTGGATCATCTTGGATCATCAGGTTGGAGTGCGGAGTAAGACAAGGGGGTTTATCCTCGCCTCGCCTTTTTAACCTGTATGTGAACCGCCTGATCGGTGAGCTCAGCAGCACTAACATTGGATGTTCCATAGACGGAGTGTGTATGAACAATATAAGTTACGCGGATGATATGGTGCTGCTGAGCCCATCGATCGGGGCCTTGCGTAAGCTATTGCGTATTTGTGAGTCATATGCGGAGGCCCATGGGCTCAGGTACAATGCTAAGAAGAGTGAATTCATGATCTTCAAAGCCGGTACCAAATGTTACTCATCTGTACCTCCTGTCACTCTTTGCGGCATTCCTTTAAAAAGAGTGCATCAATTCAAGTACTTGGGCCACTGGGTCTCTGACGACTTGTGTGACAATTTGGACATTGAGAGGGAGCGCAGGGCGCTGTCCGTCCGGTGTAATAATATATGTTGGCTCGCAGGTTTGCGCGATGACCTGTAAAGGTGACATTATTTATGGCATATTGCCAGTCGTTTTACAGGTGCAATCTGTGGACTAACTTTACGCAGCGGGCGTACAGCGCACTGCGCGTGCAGTACAACAATGCTTTCAGGATATTGTTAGGGCTTCCGCGGTTTTGTAGTGCCTCGACTATGTTTGCTGAGGCGCGGACGGATGATTTTTTCGCGATCATGAGGAAACGGAGCGCTTCTCTATTATGTCGCCTACAAAGCAGTTCGAATAGTCTCCTGAAGGTTTTGTCCGAGCGGTGGGACCTGTCCCTGATGCAGAGGTGGATGCAGCTTCATGTTAGCGCTTCTCCTCGTATTATTTGACATTGTGTGTATGTATTGTTTGTCTTATTTTGTAATTGATTATGTGTATTTTTATTTATATTTGATTATTTTTAATTATGATAATGTAATGTTTGTTTAATTTTTGTTTTTTGATTAATTTTAATGCTTTTTATTTTATAATTTGATTTTAATTTTGTAATATTTAAGGACTATGGACATTGTCCGAAATAAATAAATTATTATATATTATATTATTATTATTAATAATAATAAATCGTTCAAACTTAAATCACACGAAGTTTTGTACTTTTCTCAATGACATAGTGTTATTATTATTAATATCTAGTCTAACAATAACAACGTGTGTGTCGAGAGGGAGGCATAATAATTTGTATGTGCGCAGTTCCACTCGTGCGTGTGCACGGAGATCCTGTTCAGAGGCTGGAACACGACCAACGAACTGCAACTGTTCGGCTCGGCGCTGGCGATCTTCGTAGCGGCCGTGCTGTATGAGGGCTTTAAGTACTGGCGCGAGACGCTGGCGACGCCGGCCTCCGCGCTCTCCGACTCGCAGCAGCACATCGCCAAGAGCGAGCTCGGCGCCGGCGACGGCGCAGGCCGCTCGCTCAGGTGAGCTGATCTACCACGTCGTCGTCGTCGTGTGCTGTGCGTGCTGGCGACCGTGACGTGTGCTAACCGTCTCCTCTCACCGCAGGGCGCTGCTGTGCTCGGGCACGCACGCGCTGCAGACGGCGCTGCACGCGCTGCAGTCGACGCTGAGCTACCTGCTCATGCTGGTGTTCATGACGTACAACGTGTGGCTGTGTCTGGCCGTGGTGCTGGGCCTGACACTTGGCTACTTCCTGTTCGGCTGGCGGCGCAGCGCGCTCAACGACTCCAACGAGCACTGTCAGTGACGCGGCGGAACGTTCTTCGACGAAACTTGTAACCTGGCCACTTTGTACAGTCGGCCGCGCGTCAGTGCTAACAATAAGCTGCCTTCTATTTCTATTGGAACTCCGCACTGCGCTAGGCTAGCTCATGTTTAAAGCGCTACTACCGAGTACCGAGTCGGTAGTTACGGGCGTGTGCTCGGCTGCACAAGTGTACCAAATTAAATTAGGTACCTACTCGCTCAAGTAACATAGTTTGCAATGTGCTTAATACTATGTGCTTAGTGTCTAATACTAATAATAAACTTGTTGTGTTGTCCTAACTGATAATAATGCGTCGAAACGAGTCGAATTCTAATAAGGCACAACAAATTATAGGTTAGTAGCTAATAATGATGGAGTTTAAAATAGTTATGTAAACAGAAGATACTCACAATATAAATTTATACTCACAATATAAATTTGATGCTTTCATTTTGACAGTTCAACAACATACATTGCGTTAGGTATTTGCGTTGTTGAGCAAACAAATTTTTCGAACATGTGAAGCATTGGATTAGAAATACCCTTCAAAATGATGATTCAGATTCTGATTGATAGTGTGTTACCGTGAAACATGCTAACGTTGCCCTCTTTTTCGAATAATTACAATTTTAACACGACTTTTCTATTGTAGACGTAAGTATTTTCCTTCATCAGCTACAACTGTAAGATCGTGTACATGTGTTAGTATAGCTAAATTTACTAATAATCAACATTTAATTCAATATTTGTTCGATTTTGTTGGCGGGCAAAGTTATCTGGACTTTTAGCCAACTTTGCCCACATGGATTTTTGACGGAAATACGGCCTTTATGCAGATGACATAAAAACCAGTACAAGAATTTTGGTAAAGATGGCGTTTACTTTAGGAATGTAGACGACACTATGTAAAGTTTCTGACTAAAATGACTGGGTAATTTTACCCTGACATTTTTTCTATTTTTCATACAATCTACATTTCGCCTTTTAAAAGTGCTAGGGTTGGTACATAGTAAAAATCTTACTCTGTTTTTTTTTGGTTTTCTACAAAGAATTTATGTGTTTAGGTAAATAAAAAGAAATATGTTTCACGCTTATTAGTATTTAATAAAAAAAAAAAAATTACAGTAAGTAACACTTTTTTTCTTGAGGTCCCTTTTCAGCTCTCGCCTTTGAAATATTTTAAGTGGTTCTCACAGTCAATTTCTCAGCATTTCTCGCCAAAAACCCCCGAAACCATGCATCGCCGGGAATCTGATTCTTGAACATGTGATCTCATGAACTACAAGCTTTAGATCCATTTTAGTAAGCGGGGAGCCAAAATTGCTTTTCACCATCTCGTGAAGAAATTTGGCCTGATTCATGATTCTACTGATTCACATGCAAGTTTTACGTGAAACGTAGCAACCATGCAACTTGAGAGTTGCATGGTTGCTACGTTTCTTAAGCTCAGAAAGAATTTCCTCTTCAGACTTTATGTATGCCTCATGTACTACAATCTCCTTTTTATGATATTTATTTGTCGTATTTTATTACATTTTTAAATATAAGTATAAAAAAAACATTAAAAAATATAAAAAATAGTGATCCACCGGTGTTGGGAGCAGGGTCCAAGCTACCGGTGGTTAGGGCTGCAGAGACGGAAACCTCCCACAATGCGAGCCATATCGAGGAGTCTGCCTTCTGCCTTCTGAATCAGGCCCTTGATCCAACCGCCTAACGAGAGCCTCCATAGATGTTGATCGAGGCTTTCGGCCATCAGGCCACTGGCCGATACAACAATCGGCACAATGATAGTCGAGCTCACATTTCACATTGTCAACAACCTCGTGTGCTAAGTCAAGATATTTGATTTGTTTATCTTTCTCAGCTTTCACGAGGTTCCCGTCATGTGGTATGGTAACATCGGCAATCATTGCACGGCGCACTAATCGATCTATCACCACTATATCAGGTTTGTTGGCGACAACAGTCCTGTCAGTGATGATAGACCGATCCTAGTACAACGTGACATGGTCATTTTCGAGAACTGGGTCGAGCATATACTTGTAATATGGTACCGCAGAGTCGACAAGTTTATATTTCAAAGCAAGTTGCTGGTGAATAATCCTGGCTACTTGGTTATGCCTGTGCAAGTACTCGCTGTTAGCCAGACGAGAATAACCAGAGATAATATGTCTGATGGACTCACCCGGACGGTGGCATGCCCGACACACGTCAACCGTCACATCCTTTATAATATGTCTCCGGTAGTTATTCGTCAAGATTACTTCGTCCATAATTGCACAGACAAAACCTTCAATTTCCCCGAAGAGGTCACCAAAACGCAGCCAGGATACGGACGCTAAGAAACCTACACCCGGGCTCATGAAGTGCCCGATAGAAGCGCCCGTGAAGCTCCTTGCTTTGCCATACCTTCTTGCGAACATCGGTAGTAAGTACTACAGGTTTGCGCCAGTTCTCTTTCGCCATGGAGAGCGGGGTGAGCCCCTTGTACACTGCGACCACATCAATATACGGTGCATACCCACTTCGGCTTTTACAAAATATTCCCTAAGACTGCACACCTCCCGGTTGTGGAGGGTCTTTGCATTTAAAAAGGCTCGACCCCCACACTTCCGCGGGATATACAGTCTCATCACCGATGATCGTGGGTGATGTATCCGGTTTGCGGTCAGCAGTGTACGGACCCTTCTATCCAGGGCGTCGAGTTCAGTCTGAGTCCATTTGAGTATGCCGAAAGAATACATCAAAACCGGCATGACCCAACTGTTGAAGGCGCGCACCTTATTTCCGCCTGAAAAAAGACTAATTAATACCTTCTTCAGGTGACAAAAGAAGCGCTCCTTCAACGATTGCTTCATGTCAGCATCGTTGATGCCTAACGCTTCCGACATACCTAAATACTTATAGCTTTGGGATGAGGACAGGGATCTAAGGTGTATGGAATCCTAAAGTGGAATTCCCTCGGATTGCATAATCTCCCCCCCCCCCCCCCCTTTACATGCATGACTGCACATTTGTCCACACCAAATTCTATCCTGATGGCACTACTGAAAGTTTTAGTTACCTTCAGTAGCTCCATGAGATGCAATTTGTTAGGGGCAAAGACTTTTAAATCATCCATGTAGAGGAGGTGAGATAAGACCTGACCACCTCTCCTCAAGCGGTAGCCTAGACCTGAGTCCTCCAGCAGTGTGCTTAGAGGATTCAGGGCTAAAACAGAACCAAAGTGGACTCAAACTGTCGCCCTGAAATATTCCCCGCTTAATCCATACAGGCTCATCATTCTCCTGGATCCGTCGACATCCATAGCGAAGGACCGTCTTCCATTACCCCATACACGACTTGCTTACGCAAGTTTCTATATTACAAGTTTCTCTCTATTAAATATCCGAACGAAAACGTCAACGTCATGTCGTCAAGTGCCTATCCATCTATCCCTCTCCCTATCATTACGTCCATACGCGACAGAAAGAGAAAGCGCCAACCGACTACCGTTTCCGGACTACGTGGAACAAAACACCAGGAGAGGGACAGAGATTCAACACTTGTAATCGAACCGTTAACCGCTCCGCAAGCTACCGCCAAGCTTCGCGACGCGCGCGCGCCGCGAAATATACCAAACCGCTTTAAATAAAATAAACCAATTCACGAGTGTCGGCCGACACAGAACCAGGAAGAAGCAGAGAAACAAGAGCTACCGGACGCCGGTCTGCATATCAGCACGGCACATGCAAAACCACCAAGTAAGTCCTTAATTGTTTCCTACCCCCTTGTGTGCAGGCGACATGACATTCGTTCCCAACTAATTACACAACGCTTATTGGTCCTTCGACAGCCGCAATAACCCAACTTATTCCACATAAGTTTTTGGTCCATTCGAGTCGGATTCAAAAAATCAGCATTCATAGGTCCCATACCTAAGAATTTAGGCAAATACCTAAGTTCGTAAAACCGCCATATTAAACGAACGCGTACTAACGTTCGTTCATTCCGCTAGGTACATATTTCATTGAGAACCATTGTGCCAACTTAATATTGCTCCTACTGCATTACAATAGCATAGGTCAATATTAAAAAACCGCTTATTATCGTGAGTTAGTTCGGCAAACTTGCCTACTAACTTATTTATAACCAATTACTTCTTACTCACTTACAATAAAAATATATGTTGTAAGTCTACCCGCTATACTTAATAATTTTTATCCGTTGTATTTTCAACAATAACCCATTATGGAAGAACTAAAAATGAAGATAAAATTACTTTAAGCTAAAAATCAAGCAATCTTTGAGCGTTTATCGTCATTGTATGAAACTTCAAAGAAAATAAATACGATTAATATTGAGCTTCGTTCGTCGGAAACGTTCATGGCGGACACTCAAATACTCTCGATCACTCGTCAGGAATTTAGTGCTAATTTAGATAAAATAAATACATATTCTTTACAAATAAATCCTGATTATACAATCGATTATAACAGTCAAATATCATTTGACGGCGTTTACACCCGTGTCGAAAGAGTTCGTTCACTTGTCGCCGCGAGGTCTGCAAGGTCATCGGATGACTCAACTTGTGATATCGTGAAACAATCTAAATACTCGATCAAACTACCCCCAATTCAGATCCCATTTTTTGATGGTAGGATTGAAAACTGGCCTGTTTTCTACGAATCATTTAAGTCAAACATCCATAGTAATATAAATCTTACAGATTCTCAACGAGTGCAATACTTAATGGGTAATCTGAAAGGAAACGCATTACAAATTACTGCCGGAATTATTCCATCGGGCGAAAATTATAAATCCATTTGGAACAGTTTGGTTCAAAAGTATCAAGATAAACGAACACTAGGGTCACATTACATGTCTAACATATTAAACATTAAACCTGCAAGTAATAATTCCACCTCTTTAAATAGTTTTATTGAAAGTTTTCACGCGTCTGTTTCGGCACTAGAACAATTAAAAATTAACGACTTAAAGGATTTCATACTATTAAATTTAGCCTTGAAAAAATTGGACCCCGCTACCTTACATTTATTTGAGATGCATATGAGAGAGGAGGAGATTCCAACTTATACGGATTTCGTTGAATTCATAAAATCGCAAGTTAAAATATTGGATAGAACTGTTTCGTCTCGAACTGTATCAGTGAACAAAAATAATTATCGTAATCAGTCACGTGATAGTACGGTGCATACCTTTGTTGCTTGTGACAATAACCAAACTTGTTCACACTGTAATGGAAGTGATCATTGGAAGCTTTATATGTGTCCAACATTTCAAGCACTATCAGCCAATTCACGTTTGGACTTTATTAAAAACAAACGTGGATGTGTAAACTGTCTTAGCTCAACACACACGGCTTCACAGTGTAAGTCAATACATACTTGCAGGACATGTAACAAAAAACATCATTCGCTTTTACATCTGGAGCAAATTACTCAACGGTCGGGATCGAGCGACGCTGTGCCTAGTTCCGCGCATTCACAACAGGTGGCGCTGTGTGCATGTTCACGCGTAGGTACAGATTTACCGCGCACAACCGTATTACTGTCGACCGCACAAGTATACGTTGACAACAGATATAATAGATATGTTTCTGTAAGATGTTTGATCGATAACGCTTCGCAAAACAACATAATTACGTCAGCTTGTTGTAAGAGACTTCAATTAAATATTATACCGCTTTCAAATTCATTTATAAAAGGAGTAGGAACCTCTTCGCGGCCTATTATAGGTTACGTTGAGATAACAGTTACTGCTAAAAATAAAAATAATTCCTTTAAAATAACCGCTCTTGTGGTTGACTGCATAACTGACAAATTACCATCTCACTCTGTTGATACCTCTGCAGTGCAACATTTGTTCAAATTGCCGCTAGCCGACCCCCTGTGGCATATGCCTGGTGATGTTGAACTACTTCTAGGGGCAAAGCTGTTCCCATATTTATTACTCAACAATAAAATTATTTCACCTACCGCGCCATCCGCTATTGAAACCGTGTTCGGTTATATTCTTATGGGTGAAGTACCCGCTAGTTTATTTAATAATAAAAACGAAGTACCCACTAGTTCGTTTAATAATAAAAATAATACCGCTTCATATTTTTCTACCGCGTTGAATATAGATGATTCTCATTGTTTTCTGTCGTTAGACGAATCTTTACATAAATTCTGGAACATTGAAGAAATACCCTCAAAATCTTTTATGAGTCCCGCTGAACGGGAATGTGAACAGCTGTACGTTTCTACGGTGTCACGTGACTCCAGCGGTAGGTACTGTACTGCGTTACCATTTTGTAAGAATCCAGATTCACTCGGAAATTCTTATGCTGTCGCTTATCGACGTTTTATTCACTTGGAAAAAACTAAGCTTCGCGACCCTGCTTTGCGCGCTAGTTATAACGAAATAATCCAAGAATACCTTAATCAAAATTATTTAACTGAAACTACACCTAGGTCTGCTGATCAGACTGTAGGTTATTATATACCGCATCACCCTGTTATTAGGAATGATAAACAAACTACTAAAGTTCGCATCGTCCTTGACGCGAGCGCCAAGTCTCATAATGGCGTGTCATTGAACGATTTGTTACACACAGGGCCTAATCTACAGGCTGACATATTTTTATTACTTTTAAATTTCCGATTATTCCCTATTGCAGTCACAGCTGATATAAAACAGATGTATCTCCGAATTGCTGTTATCGATGAGCATCGAAAATATCAGAAAATATTGTTTCGGTTTAATACCGCTGAACCTGTTCGCGAATTTCAATTTAACCGAGTGGCGTTTGGCCTTAAGCCCAGCCCATATTTAGCAATGCGGACAGTCCGTCAACTATCAGAGGATGAAAAACATCGATTCCCGCGCGCATCCATTGTCGCTTCGCATGAGTTATACATGGATGACTTGGCTAACTCGACCTCCACTCTGGAGGAAGCCAAGATTCTCTCCGCTGAACTTATCGCCTTATTTAAGGCTGGGGGCTTTGACCTTACTAAGTGGGCAAGTAATTCCTTGGAACTACTAGATTCTATTCCACACTCCAACCGCTCTTCTATTAACTTTTCTGACGGGGATAACTTAAAGATTCTTGGACTCAAATGGATTCCTTCCGAGGATTGTTTCACCTTTACTACATCTAACTTGGATAAAAGTTGTACTAAACGTTCCATTCTTTCCACTGTTGCACGTCTGTGGGATGTTCTGGGTCTAGTGGCTCCCGTGGTTTTATTCGCGAAATTACTCATAAAGGAATTATGGAAATTAAACACAGATTGGGATGAAACTCCACCCGATTCTATTGTACTTCTCTTTTAAAAGTTTAAAGAGCAACTGCCTTTACTTTCCTCTTTAAAACTGCCGCGTCATGTAGCCGTTACTATGGGTTGCGTGACAAATATAGTAGGTTTTGCTGATGCCAGCTTGAATGCGTATGGCTGCGTCATATACTTACATGTTACTGACACAAATGGCAACGCACACGTAACTTTGGTGTGTGCTAAATCCAAGGTTGCACCTGTCAAGGTCGTATCTCTGGCTCGTCTAGAGCTTTGCGCCGCTGTACTCTTGTCAAGCTTAATTAAGTTAGTTTATGACACTTACCGCTCTCGTACCGCTATTAATAAAATATTCGCATTTTCCGATTCTACAATTACTCTTTCATGGATTCATTCCTCACCGCACAAATGGAATATTTTTGTTAGCAACCGCGTCGCTAAATGTCAAGAAAACCTTGATCCTAAGCATTTTTTCCATATTAACGGAAAAGAAAACCCTAGTGACTGTTTGTCTCGAGGTCTTCTACCTGAGCAGCTACTAAATCACAATTTGTGGTGGCATGGACCTGAGTGGCTTCTACGCCCAACTGCTGAGTGGCCTATCAGTCCGTTTGTTTCCTCATGTAGCGAGCAGTTGCCTGAGTTTAATAATAAATCACTAACCTTAGTATATACTGTATCAGAACCTAACTTAATATATAGTGTTAGTCAAAAATTTACATCATTAAATAAGATACTGCGCATAATTGTTTACATCTTAAGATTTTTGCATTTTATTCCTTATGACAAGTTAAATAAGACAATTACTGTCCGGGAACTAGGTACCGCTGAAATTTATTTAATTCGTTGCATTCAACAATTTCACTTTTTAGATATTTACGTCGAAATTAAAAGTAAAAAACTTCGCTCGCAGTTTAAAAAACTAGATCTCTTTATAGACGAGCATGACATAATAAGAATCGGTGGCAGGTTGTCAAATGCGAACCTTCCTTATGAAGCTCAGCATCCCGCTCTTTTACCTAAACATGATAATTTTACACATGTCTTAATAGACTATTACCATCGCATTTATTGTCATGCTGGTGTAAGCCTTCTTAGTAGTCTGCTACGACAAAAATATTGGATCCTCTCTTCTAGAGGTGTCATCAGACAAAGAGTACACGCTTGTAACTTTTGCTTTAAAGTGTCACCTTCTCACCCCAGCCCAAAGATGGCTGATTTACCCGCTTGTCGCGTACAAGAGACTAAAGCTTTTGTGCACACGGGTGTGGATTACGCTGGTCCCATTAAAGTCACGTTATGTAGACGCAGAGGTCAAAGAAGTCAGAAGGCTTACATTTGCTTATTTATTTGTTTAGTTACCAAAGCAGTTCATATTGAGTTGGTTACTGACGTGTCATCGGACACTTTCATTTCCGCTTTTAAAAGATTCATTTCCCGAACCTGTTTCCAATTTATACTCCGATAATTGGAACAAATTTCGTTGGAGCCAAGGCTCAATTGCAAGAACTACTTGCTAACCGCTACCGCATAGATTGGAAAATGATTCCACCCCGCGCCCCCCACTTTGGAGGGTTGTGGGAATCTAATATTAAATCTATTAAAACTCATTTATACCGTGTTATCGGTTCTCAGCTTCTTACCTATGAGGAACTCTCGACTGTTCTCACTGAAATTGAGGCAGTTCTGAATTCGAGACCGCTCTGTGTCCTGACTGAGGATCCTTACCCAGAACCGCTTACTCCCGCTCATTTTATAATGGCTTCTCCGTTGACTTCGTTGCCTGTCGTGAACGTTCCCGAAACAACGAAGTCTCTAACTTGCCGCAAAAAATTGCTTGACCAAATGGTTTGCAGCTTTTGGAGAAGATGGCGGATAGAATATTTACATAACTTACAAGTTAGGCAAAAATGGTTGGATGCCGTGGACAATGTTAGGATTGGTGCAGTGGTTCTCATGCATCAAGATGATGTCCCTCCTTTACGTTGGCCAATGGGCATAATCACCGAGGTTTTCCCCGGCAAAGATGGGACAACCCGCGTTGCTATGGTGAAGACATGCAGTGGCTCTTTCAAGCGACCCATTGTTAAACTCTGCCCGTTGCCTTCCCAATGATTTCACCGCGTAATTAATATCACGTAATTTTAGTCGTAATTAATATATTTCAATTGTTTTCTTTTCTCTCTTTCTTTAATCCGCTTTAACGCAATTCCTTTCCCTTTTTTGAGAATACTACATATCCTCAAACCCGGGCAGGATGCTTACGCAAGTTTCTATATTACAAGTTTCTCTCTATTAAATATCCGAACGAAAACGTCAACGTCATGTCGTCAAGTGCCTATCCATCTATCCCTCTCCCTATCATTACGTCCATACGCGACAGAAAGAGAAAGCGCCAACCGACTACCGTTTCCGGACTACGTGGAACAAAACACCAGGAGAGGGACAGAGATTCAACACTTGTAATCGAACCGTTAACCGCTCCGCAAGCTACCGCCAAGCTTCGCGACGCGCGCGCGCCGCGAAATATACCAAACCGCTTTAAATAAAATAAACCAATTCACGAGTGTCGGCCGACACAGAACCAGGAAGAAGCAGAGAAACAAGAGCTACCGGACGCCGGTCTGCATATCAGCACGGCACATGCAAAACCACCAAGTAAGTCCTTAATTGTTTCCTACCCCCTTGTGTGCAGGCGACATGACATTCGTTCCCAACTAATTACACAACGCTTATTGGTCCTTCGACAGCCGCAATAACCCAACTTATTCCACATTCCAAGGAAGGTGCGTAGAGTTGCATCTATTTTGTACAACTCCAGCACCCTCATGAGCCATGTATGTGGCACCGAGTCGTAGGCCTTCTTATAATCTATCCAACATGTCGACATATCCTTGCGGGATCGGCGGACCTGTTGGCTAATGGCCATGTCTATGAGGAGTAGCTCCTTAGTACCGCGGGACCCATTCCTACATCCATTTTGAGAGGTAGACATAATCGAGTTACTGTCAATGTGCGTGTTAATTTACGCTCTCAAAATGGATGAAGACGCATTTACACAATCGTGTTCGCCGTTCGCCTCGTCATTCGACGATCATTCGATGTCACACATTCGCGGGGTGAATTATTTTGTAACACGAACATGGAGGACGTGAAAATAATTGCGGCATGCGCGCTACATCTAATTGAATTCTTCTTTAATTTTAAGTTGCTGACTGGCAATCCCATACTAGTTGATATTATACGGTTCCATGCATCGTTTGTCTTTTGTCTATTTTTGTGTTCCAAATGAGCGCTTCCTTTTGATAAATATAAAGATAAATAATGAATAAAGATATTCAATTATAATCATTGTTGTAGTATTAAAAAAAAATAGAATTGTACTAGTTTATTGTAACTTTTTGTAAGGGACAGGCACTGCTATTCCTTAATACAGGTTATTCTATAACCTAGCTAGGAAAGCTGTACTTCACCCACCAGATTGTGTTTGACATGGTACAAACTTATCTTTCCTATATCTATGGGTCGGGCGCTACCTGTCAACTGAATGCAGGCGAATGTGTAAACAGTAAGTTCGTGTTAGCCATTCGTGCCCTTTGATTCGCGTCCGAAAAACCGCTCCCAACACGATCGCGCCAATCGCGAGGCGAGGCACGAGGCGAATAGCGAGTGCACTGTTTACATAATATGCGTGTTCGTTATTCGTCTCGCCATTCGCCTCGCGATTCGCACGAATGTGTAAATGCGGCATAAAAATGTATTCGATAGTCTTTAGTTTACAAAAAACCTTAAATTTTTTTTGTGTCACTTTTATTTTCTTTAATTATTGAGCTCATGTTTTCGTCCAGCGTTTTTCTTTTAGGACGTACCCAGAGTATTAAGTTTGGGTAAGTTGCGGGCTAGGATGTACCATGACTATGTGTCTGTACTACACAGCACGCATAGACTGACAGGCGTGACTGAATGGATGTAGGTAAGTACTATCGCGGTCTTTTCCGCCTGCTCACTTAAGAATTTTTTTGCCTAAATCCTGCGGCGGCGCCAAACCACGCCCCCTAAAAGTTTTGGCCTATTAGGAAAGCGATAACGCAATTAGTTGCAACCTGCACTGCGCAGCTTAGTGACGTATCACGTGTACTCCTTTTTTTAATTTTACGGACGAACTATTTGACATGGGCGCGCTTACCGGACCTTTTGAATATTGGCCATTGAGCTGTTTACTTGAGTAAATTATTTTAATTATTTTCATGGTAAATTGTGTGGTTTTAAAATACCTTAATTTATAAATAAAACTTTATTAACGATGCACAGTGCAAAGTTTATCATGCAAATTTTATCTTGTGTAAGTAATTGAATACTTTCTAGTTTGTTTTACATCAATAAAAATATTAGATAAATAAATAATAATATAATATATTTATTCAAAAAATTATAAGGCATAAAAATTAGTACTGTTTTGCTTAAATTTAACAAACAAACAAAAATAATAATAATAAAAAAAAAATAATAATATATTTTTTTGTTTTTTTTTCTTTTTAATTTTTTTTTTATTATTATTTTTATTTTTGTTTGTTAAATTTATAAAAAAGTAAATAAATAAAAAAACAAATAAAAATAATATATTTTTTTTGTTTTTTTTTTCTTTTTTAATTTTTTTTTATTATTATTTTTATTTATTTTTGTTTGTTTGTTAAATTTAAGCAAAACTGTACTAATTTTTATGCCTTATAATTTTTTGAATAAATATATTATATTATTATTCTTATTAATATTCTATTATATTCTTCTAATATATTTATTTGTTTTTTTATTTATTTACTTTTTTATAAATTTAACAAACAAAAATAAAAATAATAATAAAAAAAAAATTAAAAAGAAAAAAAAAACAAAAATATATTATTATTTTTTTGCCTTATAATTTTTTGAATAAATATATTATATTATTATTATTATTTATTTATCTAATACTTTTATTATTAATTATTTTATTAATACATCAATCAAAAAATTATAAGGCATAAAATTTAGTACAGTTTTGCTTAAATTTAACAAACAAGCAAAAAAAATAAAAAAAAATATTATTTGTTTTTTTTTCATTTTTTTTTTTTTTTTTGTTTGTTTGTTAAATTTAAGCAAAACTGTACTAAATTTTATGCCTTATAATTTTTTGAATAAATATATTATATTATTATTATTATTTATTTATCTAATACTTTTATTGATGTAAAACAAATTAGAAAGTATTCAATTACTTACACAAGATAACATTTGCATGATAAACTTTGCACTGTGCATCGTTAATAAAGTTTTATTTATAAATTAAAGTATTTTAAAACCACACAATTTACCATGACAATAATTAAACGAGAAACAAGCAGAAAAAATATTCAGTTTTTAAACTTGAATGAATGACTGATTTATTTGCAAGAATATAGGTAGCTAACATAAGATCGGTTTTACTATATTCGGCATTTCTGCCGTGCAAATATTTAGATTTTACATCTTGGTTATACTTATCACTATATACTTGGTAAAGCAATTACTTAGACCTTTATGAGAGTGGTATGTGTTACTGCTTTGTTGTGACGGGCGAACTCGGAATACTTTCTCGCTCACACACGCACTATTTGTTTCAATGTTATTGATTATAATTATTTGCAGTGAAATTTACTATTTGAAATTCATAATTTATATTTTTAGCCGTTATAAATTAATTAATGTGCATAATTCAAACAATGCGAATTTTTATATGAATAAATAAATAAAAATAGTTGGTTTTAAGTAAAAAAATGCTTGCCATTGTTGTGTAAAAAGTATTTTGTTGGTTAATAATAACCTACTTAAAATTCCGTGCAAATAAGTAGGTAGTGACTAATTATTAAATAATTCATTTCTAGAAATTTTACAATAAGCCTAAGCCGAACAAAAGAATCATAAAATTCAATAACCGCAGTGGGCAAAAGTCGGTGGCATCCTTTGATACTTTTGTTATACCGAGCGGGTTTCGGTAATTACATAGAGGTCTTTCTCTCATCATTTATAAGATAAGATAAGAAGCATCTCTTTGTTTGACATTACAATGATGCCCCAGTGCAACTGATAACAAGTCATTTTATGTATCAGTAACATGTGTGTCAGCAACATGTCAGACGAGAGTTTAAATTAATTTATATACAGAATGTGATTTGTGATATAATAATAATAACCTCGTGAAAGCCGAGAAAGATAAACAAATCAAGTATCTTGACTTGGCTCGCGAGGATGTGGACATGTGGGATGTGGACTCAGCGATCATTGTTCCGATAGTTGTGACAGCCAATAGCCAAGAGCCTCGACCAACACCTGAGGAGGCTCTCGTTGGGCAGCTGGATCAAGGACTTGATTCAGAAAGCGGTACTTCTGGACACGGCTCGCATCGTCAGGAGGTTCCTCTCTCTGGAGCCCTGACCGCCGGTAGCTTGGACCCTGTTCCCGATACCGGTGGGCTACTACTTTTTATATTTTTAAATGTTTTTTTATCCTTTTGTTTATAAAAATATTTAAAAATGTATTTTGTAAGTATTTAAATGAAATAAAGGAGATCATAATAATAACGTTTATTTATAAAAATGGTGCAATTTACAACTGAATGATGAATTGATGACTGAATAAAAATAAATACAAACCATACAAGCACTTTTCTTACCATCAGTACTTTTGCGCCTTCTAGGTATACACGGAGGTAGATATATACGGACCGAGAAAGTTGGGACTAGGGTTCAGTATGGACGAAACCTGAAAACTGATTTGTTTAGAACTATTTCGTCGTTTGTTGCGGTCGGGTTTTTTGAAACAAGTCAGTTTTTTTTTAATGAAGCCACTTGTTATTAGACTATTTATTCCTTGTAGAGAAACACTGTCCGGCTGTGGATCAGACGCCATGAAGAAGAGGATGTCTAAGAGGATAGGCCGCGGGCACCACGTCCATATCTGATAACCTCCAACGTATGGTAGACACTATTTCACAAGCGCTATATTCTCAGATGAGAAATGTTTTACGTCGAGCCAACATTGTCGTTGACACTTGTGGCGCGTGATGAATACACGCTACGAACCTAGAAATAGACATGTGCAAAACAGTGCACCACGAAGTGATGTGATATATCATTACATTTCGTGCCGAGTAATATTACATTACACCATCACTTCAAACATCACGCGTGATGATAGGATGTCGCGCCATGCGATAGCACACCATCGCGCATTCTAATGTAAGGCAATGTTCTAGTGTAATAAGACATGGTGTCAAGGAAATATAAACCCTTTATAATAAAAATAGAGTTCTAAATAACATAATAAGTCACCTGACCGGGCGAAATACGAAATCGCACGCGCCTAGTTCCGGACTTCCGATATAAACCGAACATTGTCGATGCGATGCGTTCGGGAGGGCTCGGTTCGAGCGAGTCTGCGAGTCATGTCACGAGCTACTGCGCTGCTACCGCGCGCGTAATGTTTAGTGTGATGGTGTGATGCTTATTTTAGTCGAGTAATGTGTGATGTTACAGTACGCGCTCGGGTGATATTACGCGTGATGCATCACTCGCATTACTTACACATGCCTACCTAGAAACGTGATTCCTAATCATGATTCTGGAAGGATATGCGCTAATATGTGGGGCTGGATGAGTGCTGATGGTCCCGGAGAGCTTGTCAATTTCCCAGGGCGATTAAATGGCGAAACTTACTGCAAACTATTACAAAACGTAATGGTGCTTACTGTGCTCACAGTTTATCCGAGAGCAGAGCTCCCGGAATTTATTTTTATACAGGACATTGTTATTCTCCTTAAGTTTTTGGCGACTTAATCGCCAACGGCTTATGAAATGAAGGCTAGGCCACACCAACTTCCTAGTTCTAAATTTAAAAAACCGCGTTCTAACGCGTTCAATTATATGTTCTGAAGGGCATGTCTTGAATTTTTTTTATTACCATACAACGTTATACTGAACAGAAAATTGCAAAAAGCCTAAGAAAATTTGAATATTGTTAATTGTGTGTTTTACCTACTTACTATGTCCAATATTTTATGAATATCTTTGTTCAGTTCAGTTAATAAATAAATAAAACTGATAAAACTTCAAAATTGTATTTTACTTTTTAATTAATGCCTAACCGACAATAGGATTTATCAAATCAAATTTCTAATTAGAAAAATAAAGACAAAATGTATTATTAACTCAACGAATAACGAATCCCAGATCTATCTATACTAATATTATAAAGAGAAAAACTTTGTTTGTTTGTAATGAATAGGCTCAAAAACGACTAAACCGATTTAAAAAATTCTTTCACCATTCGAAAGCTACATTATCCATGAGTAACATAGACTAAATTTTATTTTGGAAAAAAATAGGGTTCCGTAAGATATTTGGGTTTTTTGGACACAAGGTGTAAAAAATCACCCAGAAAAGTTACTTATTTTGCGTACGCTGCCTAAACTAGAAAAGATAGAACCATAAAATGTTCAAATTAATTGTAGATCTTATAAATATCTACAAAAAAGTCCGCGACACACTATACCTATCTATGTCGAGTGAGGCACAACAACCATTTTTTTATTTAAAAATCTTGAATTTTTTTTGGACTACATTTAAACGCATTTAATTTACTCATGCTATTCATACTTATCAAAATAAATTATTTCATCAGTAAGTACAGTTTATGTAGATAATATTTGGTCGTTGAATGATTAAAATTGGTCGTTTGGTTTTGAAGTTATGGCGAAATTAAAATATTACGATTTCTGCTGCACGGCCCGTTGCGAAGTGGGCGTCACCAACGCCGTGCACGTGCAGGAATAAGTTTACAAAAATCAAGTCATAATATAACTATTTACATCACATCCATGATCTGTATAGTGTTATAAACTTTTCATAATTTTCGCTAAGTTTAAAAAAATCATCTTCTTACTTCTATTTATTTAAAAAAAAAATATTATGTATCTTTATGGGTTATTTTGATTTCATTTTTCGCAAAGTTTAAAAAATACATCTTTTTCTATTTACTTTAATTTTTTTTTTTTTTTTGTATTTTTATGGGTTATTTTGATTTCCTTTTGAGATACGCAATCCTGTCACAAATCAGAAATCTACGCGGACGAAGTCGCGGGCAGAAGCTAGTCCATAATATAATAAATAAGTAATAGCAGTAGCTTGAAAATAAAAATAAATCTCGAACGGCGCGTGCGTCACCGCGTCGACAGTGCAGTCGGCCCGTCTTATCTTTCATTCGTCTATTCAAGGTCAACGGGGCGGGGCTAGAGAGCGCTTCTATGTTTTGAGTGCAAGCAAAAATGAACTTAGTGGTGATCAGGCGGAAGTGTCCGTGATAGTACATATAGGTAGGTGGTGCGTTGGCAATAGCGGTCATTACCCTTTCTATTCGTAGGAATTTTATTTTATTTATTTATTTTATTAAGGTTAACCAACAATTGTTTACATTAGCAGCTTATTATTTATAATAGGATACAATTGCGGATGCAACAATTAATTATAGGTTAACACCGCTAGCACAAAAAACAGTGGTAAAACCATTAATTATTAAATTACGACAGATTCATAAAAATACTCTTGAATAAAATATGAAAATTAAATTAAATCATAAACGAGTAAACAAGTAAATAAGACACAAATTAAATAATAATAATTGATTTGAATTCGAACAATATAGTAGGTATGTATCGATTTTCATTAGCTAGTGAAAAAAAACTTGAGAGGTGTCAAGGGACACCCGGATGGAACGAAGTATAACTGGCTTGCTTTCTATAGAGATAAGAGAGAGAGAGAGAGAGAGAGAAACACGCGCACGCCCCACGGCTTACAACTATACCAAAAAGTGTCGTTCCAACTTTTGGTCTTAATTTTTGCCGTCTAGCCCCCTTTCGCAACGCGCGATAAGGAACTTCGTTCCAATTCGAATTGAGGTTTTATTTTATAATTGATGCGTGAAGTCTCCTGGGAGCGTGTGATGTCATCGTGTGCTTGTGCGTGGCGGGTCCGTGGCGGTCGCGTGGCGGGTACGTGGTGGGTACACGGCGGGCGCGGAGCGGGCGCGCGGCGGCCGCGTGGAGAGCGCGCGCGTTCGTGCTGCTCTGGTTCCGCCATGGCGCTGAGCCGGACCAGCTTTTCTTCCTGGTGCAGTAATAGTAATGTCTATAAGTTTCTCTAAATAAAATTTCGATTTAACCGCTTGACTCTTAAATGAAACTAATACTGACGGTGTTCTAAGACCGATGGATGAACTGTGCGGAAGATGAAAGGTATGGGTAGAAAGGGGGTGTCTACCGAGATGAAGACTAATAGAGAAGTATGGAAGAAAAAGACATGTTGCGCCGACCCCAACAAATGAGGATGAGGGCAAGAGAATGGTGAAAGTGCTCAAGTTGTGGGTAGATACTTAGATAGAAGTCGTAGGTTACGCCTCTTTATTGATAATCAGAACTTACCGCGATTCCGTTTTCTGCTGGAGCGAGACTTCCTAGGTACGCGCACGCCTGAAACAACCGTGTCGAGCCTGGTTAACTTGACTGACTGTGATTTACAGTAAGGGTCAAAAGTGGAGTGACAGTGTCACGAAGCAATAGATTGACACTTCTGTTTAACATACGACCTTCTTCTAATGAGTAATTTCTATACTATAGACACGACTCTCTCACATTCGTTTGATTGTTGTTCATAAATTCAACCATTAGGTTATATGGCATGATACCCTAGCGGTTATCATACGTCGGTAAGCACGTTCATGCGTAGCGAGCCGTGCCGCGTGGGGTCGAATCTCACGCGCGGTGTTCATTTTTTTTATAATTACCTTCTCGAATAATCCCGCTATTGAATATAGTTCCGTATCATGTTCGCCTTGTTCACAGAAATCTAAATCAATAAATGGTCTACCTTAGACAGATGCAGTAGGTTGTAGTTCATTTTGAAATGCAAGGAAAAAGGCGCTGCGTAAAAGTGGACTTAATATTACATCAGAGATATTTGATGAGATGAAACCGGATTGAGTGTGAGTGTTATGATTTAATTATTTTATCGATTTTTTTTCTAATTAAAGTATAACTGCTGATCCTTTTAGTTATTTTTTTAAACGTTTTGTATTTATCATAAAGCCTAAATAGAAGAAAAAAAATTAATGATGAATATAAAATATATTATGATCAAACGAACTTCTCTGAAGCGAAGTTCGATCAATATTATATATGAATCGCTTCATTCGAAGATATAACATATACTTATATAGGTATTTACAACGTAGATATTAAAAGCAGAAAGTTTTAAAATAAAAGTCATATGAATAAACAAAATATTGTTTTATATAACAACATATTGTTTTGTTTTACGTGATGATGGGGACATAGAACGCGAGCGCAGGGCGTTGGCGGTGAGGAGCAATATGCTCGCCCGTAGGTTTGCTCGCTGCACGGCAGACGTCAAAGTCATTTATTTAAAGCGTTCTGTCAGTCCTTCTACACGAGCGGCCTATGGGTGTCATATACGAGCCGAGCCTACAACGTCCTGCGTGTGCAATACAACAATGCCTTCAGGATGCTGTTGCGGTTGCCGCGACGTTGCAGTGCATCGGGAATGTTTGCTGAAGCACGTACGGATGGCTTTCACGCCACCATGCGTAAGAAAGCGGCTTCCCTACTGCAACGTTTGCGTAGCACTCGGAACGGCATCCTGAAAATGATTGTTAGCAGAGTGGACTGCCCCATCCAAAGGCACTGGGTAGAATTAGGTATAGGTTTATGTTAAATAGAATTAAGTACTAACAACAATAACATATCATGTAAGCACAGTTTGTTACTAACCACTAACTACGTATGGACTGCTTAGGTCTGAAATAAAGATATTTTATTTATTTATTTATTCTTTATCATACCAAAACCAAAAACAATGAATTTTCTAAGCTCACAGGCATACGTTTAATTTAATCACAAATAATTACATAACATTAGATATAGATTCATATATTAATTTATATTTAATGTAAATGGATCATTTTACTGGGTCCTTGACGATAAGCAAACGGATCGAGCAAATTCACCTTCGTCCATAATCGTTCTGTTATAGAAACGAGTAAAAGAGTTAGACGAGTTAGTCCAACCGGCGGTCTCACGAATAGTTTCTATGTTGACGCCGGCGGAGCGCGCGGCCGACGTGGACGCGTGGCGCGTGCTGTGCGCCGTGAACACGCTGGTGTCCACGTCGCTCTCTCTTAACCCATCTACTGATGGACTGTGTTGTGGCGGGCCTGTGTGGCCGTTTGTATGCTAATAGCAGATGTTCCGTCTCTGCAGACCTAATATTTCTAGTTAAAGAGATATATTCAGAGAGTGCTGAGCTGGGCAAATAGCAAGATTTTCCCGAAAAAATGGTAGAAATAAGACAGGTTGGTCTTTACCACCCGCAGAAGTTTTTATTATATCTGCAATATTAATCCAGTATCAGTTTCTAAAAAGGTAATGTTTTCTAATTGAATTAAAGAAAGAGTTTGAACTCGATGGGCAGTACAAATTGCCAATAAGATAACAAGTTTTTTGGTTATCTTTTCCAGTGATAGTTAGTTCTTTATTGGGAAACCACGTCGACACTAGATCTAAAACTAACTGTGGGTTCCATGTACTGGAGTAAAGGTCTCTTGGGCCGCAATTTGTATGCACCTTTGAGAAGGCGCTTTACGTAGTCATCTGAATCCAATCCATCCTACTAAGGATGATATAGCAGAACGGTGTGAATTTAGGCTACCGTATGCACAACCATTATTAAACTGGTTTGTTAAGAAAGTTAGTATAGATCCTAACGGCGGTTTATAGACGTCAATGCTATTAACAGTACAAAATGCCCACCACAGTTTCAGTGAAGTATTATATTGTCTAATAGTACTGTCAGAGAACGAGGCTAACATCAGCGTTGATGTCTGGTCACCGGCACCGCGTTGGATGAAGGACTGCCGCAGAGCCTCGCGACAGCCAGGGTAAGGTATTTGTGTAGGGGATGATGATCTCTGAAATGAGATTGAAGAAGGTGTTTATTCGGATTATAGTAAATATCCGAAACAATGTGATTCTGCAAGAGTGGGAACCACGGCTGTGATGGCCAATGTGGGTAAACTAAGATGCCGCTTGCTTCATCGTCGATAATTTTCCTTAGACATTTTAAAATAAGGGAAAACGGTAGAAATGCGTAAAAGAAATATGAATGCCAGTTAAGTGTAAACGCGTCTACAGACACCGCATCAGGGTCTTGTTTCCATGAAAAGTATATGCTACATTTTGCATTATCCCTAGAGGCAAACAAGTCTATGTTAGGTTGGCCGAAATGACGTACAATATCCCGGAAGGCATGATCAGAAAGTGTCCATTCGGTATTCGGGTTAATAATTCGAGACAACACACGGCTAGCTGACATATTTTATAGCAAATAATTTAAGTTTCTTGTAATGTTAATTACTGAACATAGGTTCCTAGTATTGTATACATGCAACTATATTCTAACTAAACAGACAGCTGTGCTGCTGGGAAGTTTGTTGCGCCACTTCTTCTTCCCAGCGATGGCACTAGGAAGTGGTGAAGGGCGGGCGTTTTTGGGGGACTGTCTTTTGTAATTTTGACGTTCGAAAAGTGCTGATTCTCAGCCTAATTTGAATAAATGACTTTTGATTTGATTTGAGAGGCGGCGCCGGCGCGCCGGCGGTCTCCCGTAACCTGCCCGCTCCCCCTCTGTTCGTTGACTGGTACCGGGGAGGCGCTGACCAGTTTCCCTGGTAGGCCGTGGGTAGAGCTGTTTAGGGACACGCAGACTTTTGAGGCTTCGGGGCTGGTTTTTTAATTTGTAGGCCTTGTTTTTAATGTAAATGGCTTTGGCTGCCTTGACTTTCTCCGTTATGGATGAGCCGAAGTGTTTCGTCCCTTTCTGATTCACTTATAATGTGGAGAAAGGACTTATCTAAACTGGGTGTTATAAGTTTAATGCGATTCTTTGATTGTAAATTATGTAAATCGCATAATAATCTGCAAGCAAGTGTTTAAGTGCCTGGGCTTTGTCATCCGTCCTTAAGAGGATATCAATGCCCCAATTTACGGCAGTAATTCCTAAACCAAGTTGTTGTTGGTTTGCCACCAGGGTGTTATCGCGATTTCGAACCATGTCCGGCACAAAGGCTGATATTTCTGCGTTTAACTTTGGAGCTTGTAGAAGCCTGCAATTATCAGGAACTAGGTAATCGTTACAGATTTTATCTTTACTGTCCTTAAGCATGCCCTTCTTTAATAAACCCCGCTCGTAGCCGCTCACCCTGCTCGGCTAGCTGGCAGCACTTTATGCAATGTAGGCGACAAGCGTCACTGGGGTACGGGCCGTACGGGAGGGGAGTCAATGTCAAGAAATGAAGGGCTCCCTACGCAACGGTCGTGTGCGGAATCGAATAATTCTAGCTTGAAAATATTTTGAATTCGCTTAATAGGTAATTAAACTCAACAAAAAAGTTCTTTATAAAACTAAATAAAAGTTCATTTCAGAACTAAACCAATATTTTTCGGTAAGTAGGTACTGATTGGTACTGATAATAAATATAATAAATTGTATATTGTCATTGAAAATTTGCACGAAAAGGACTTTCGTTGGTGGTGTTCTAGGGCAATAGTGACACCTAAGAATGATACAGTCAATGAAATAAACAATTTGATTATTCAAAAAGTGTCCGGATAATAAAATTACAAATCGATTGCCACTGTAACAGTTAATATCGAAGACGCAGTCCATTACCCACTTTTATGGCAGGAATTTTTAAATGGTCTAAACCCTTCTGGACTGCCACCACATGAATTGACGTTAGAAATCGAAATTCCAATCATGCTTTTGAGAAATTTAAGCCCTCTGAGCATGTGCAACGGGACGAGGTTGCTTATTAATAACAAAAAAAATCATTAAAATAAAAACAAAAGTTCATGAAAATAATAATTATTACATTATGATTCTTGTTTTAAAGAAGATTATTGTAAGAAAGATTATTGTAAGAAAAATAAAAGTCCCGACTCGAGATTGGAACTCAGACCTATGCGTTCAATAATCCAATACGTAAGACTACCAGCTATCGGTACTTGATGTACTGAGTTCAATTTTAGCAATGGTATGAACCAACCAAGATCATACGTAATTACGTAGCCTGTGTGCAAAAGGGGTGTGTAATGTTTGGCATAATAACAAATGCTCTAATTTCACTTGAACTAACGTTCATATGACATAATTTTCATATGACATAATATCAAATGACATAAATTCATATGACCTAATGTTTCATATCATATAATATTCATTTAACATAATATCATTTAGTATAACATTCATTTTATATAATTTTCAATATGTATAATATTCTTTTAATATAAGGTTCATTTGACCTAATATTCTTTTGACCTAAAATTCATGTTTAATGGGCACAGTTCTAGCCTAACTCAAATGGCACTTAACCAAACCTTAAAATATTCTATGCATGGTCGAGGGTGGGCTTGGTCGACGGAGCCCCGATTCGCGGGGCTCCTACTTCTGGGTGGTTTATAAAAAAATAACCACGAAGGGGATGGCGGGGTCTATTCGCTCGCTTCGCTCGCTCACACGACCCCGCCATCCCCTTCTAACCTAACCTATCCGAGTCAGGGTGCCCTAAAGTCCAGATTGCATCCAGTTTCTTCTGGTAACAATAGTTGAGGGTGGCAGGTGTATAGGGTATAAAGTGAAGAAAAAAAAAATTAATCATAACATAAATATTACATCAAAACAAATATCGAGATTGCAATAGCCACACAACGAATAATTTTGCTGTAACTGTATGACAGTAAGAAAAATAATATTTATACAGTCTACCCACCTCACGCATAAAAGCAAACTTTTGTAGCAATTAATTTTAATGCGATGCATTTTTGCTAGCACCATACTAGCAGGCGTTTAAAATCGTATCAGATTTCCAAAATTATATTAAAAGTTACTTAGAGATTATGAATATTATAGTAAATGAATAATATGCTAAATAAATATTATGTGAAATGTGCATTATAGGAAATGTTCATTATGTCATATGAAATTAGGTAAAATGAAATTATATCAACAATTCATTATGTCAACTGATCGTTATGTTAAACAAAATTATGTTAACTGAAATTATGTCAAGTGAACGTTAGATAATTTGGTATTATGTCAATCGTTACACACCCGGTCGAGGGTGGGCTTGGTCGACGTAGCCCCGCTTCGCGGGGCTCCTACTTCTGGGTGGTTTATAAAAAAATAACCACGAAGGGGATGGCGGGGTCTATTCGCTCCCTTCGCTCGCTCACACGACCCCGCCATCCCCTTCTAACCTAACCTATCCGAGTCGGGGTGCCCTAAAGTCCTTTTTTTTGCTAGCACCATACTAGCAGGCGTTTAAAATCGTATCAGATTTCCAAAATTATATTAAAAGTTACTTAGAGATTATGAATATTATAGTAAATGAATAATATGCTAAATGAATATTATGTGAAATGTGCATTATAGGAAATGTTCATTATGTCATATGAAATTAGGTAAAATGAAATTATATCAAAATTCATTATGTCAACTGATCGTTATGTTAAACAAAATTATGTTAACTGAAATTATGTCAAGTGAACGTTAGATATTTTGTTATTATGTCAATCGTTACACACCCGTGCAAAAGCGACGGTATGTTTTTTTGTTTCGTTCGACGCCAGCCAGTGTGCGAATTATGAAGTGAGCGTTCTGTGTTGATACATCACTCTATGCACACATACGTAGGCATGGCCTTTACCGCGCGTTAACAGCAATACAGTCCTTAAGGTGATACTACATTAATGACCGCGACCGTCCTCGCCACTGTTTTAATTCTCAATTCGCTCCTGTAGGTACCGTTAAAAAAAACAAACTTTGGACCTAAAGAATATATTAACAACACACAAAAAAGCCTACTACTGATTAGAGGCTTTCTTGTTTTCGCTTCTGAGGTCGGTGAGTCAGTCATAGGCCAGTGGACTCAGTGGTGGACATGAGAGTCTCGGTCGGCTACTCTACGGACGTATTTGCGTTCTATGCGGTGGCTGCTGGTGGCTTTATAACATATTTGATATTTCACGCTCGCCTTAGCACCCGCGTAAGCTGCTCACACTGGAGTCTGGAGTCTGAACGAGGCCACGGCCACTCTAGTCTGTCTTAGGACATGGTGTAATAATAATGTGTCCCTTTCCTAATTGGATCGGTCAGAACTACCGAAAATAAAATTTTTAACTGTAACTTTGGTATACGAACAAGGGACGAGTGTGGCGGTGCCTGGCGTGGCTCGTGTGGCTCGCATAGCTCGAGTAGCTCGCGCGGCTCGCAAAGGCGGCGCAAGCACGCCTTGTCTTACGGAGCCTGAAACACAATCACATTAATGGTCGAATGTCCTAGTGCCAAAAATTTGGGCTGTGGGCTAATAATAATTATGTCAGTCAGTTTTCCCTTTTATGTAGGTATATAATATGGAAATATTGATATAAGATAAATGTTGAAGTCATATTATGGGACGTACCAACGATTTTTTAAACAAAAGTCGCGGTGATAAGGGACGACACAGGCTATTTGAAAAATCTAATTCGTTTGGTCTATAAACTCGAAAATTGACCCGAGTTCATAAATTAATGATAAAGATCATAAATATTAATTTTCGAAAACTACCTTTGCTAAGGGGTGGAACGGTGTTAAAATTTTTAGAGGTAAGTACGAATACCAAACGGACGAAGTCGCGGGTAAAGTGCTTGTTAAATAATATGGAAATATAAAATAGAAAAGTAAAACTACCCTTCAAAGTGTTTTTCCGATCAATTGCAGATATTAATGCAGTGGCTGTGCTCGGCTCTGTGACGGGTTCGGTTAAGTTCGTTATGGAGTGAGGCGTTGATGAAGTTGTCATTGTAGCAAAAGTGGTTTGGATATTATGTTGAACTGATATCGTCAACAGTAGGGCAGGATCACTCGTATCTGGAATTCGCTTTGGTGTGGAAGGTGTTTGTGGTTCTGACGCCATGAAGGCAGATGTTACCGTACTTGGGGGTGGCAATGTAGTTTGTAATGTTATTGTATCACTTGTGTTCGTTCCAATCTTCTGGTATTGGTATTCTTCAGCTTCGGTTGCAATAATTATTATATCCTTTGGTTTTTCAGATATTGCTATGGAATTAAATTGTTCAGTTTGTGACGTCATTTGTTTAGCTGAGAGTATAACAACCTCCGACACTGAAAACACTTCTTTCTCACTCACTTCCGTGGCTGTATTTGTAGTTACAGCTGGCACTGGCGTTGTAACCGCGTCGCTCCTTGCTGCAGTTGGTTCAGATAACGTCATTTTGTCGATCTTCATTATTGCGAGAGGTTCCAAAGTGATATTTTCAGGTAGCGACATTCGTTTCGCTGCAGTCCCTGTTACGTCTTGAGCAGAAACTTTCGTAACTGACTCGGTCTCTAATGTGAAATCTTTAAATGGCGACGCCACTTGGTTGGTGGCACTTGTCACTACATCAGATGACGATGTGTGATAGTGCTCGGCAGTAGTCATCGTTACATCAGACACTGCCATTGTTATCAGTGGTTCAGTAGTTGATGTGACGTGCTTAACGGTAGTCATCGGGACATCGGGCACTAGCATTGTTATCAATGACTCAGTAGTTGATTGGAATTCAACAGTCAATGGCTCTGCCACTATTGTTACTGGTTCAGTAGTTGATGTGGCGTGCTCAGCGGTAGTCATCGGGACATCGGGCACTGGTATTGTTATCACTGACTGAGTAGTTGATTTGAATTCTACAGTCAATGGCTCTGCCACTGTTGTTACTGGTTCAGTAGTTGATGTGACATGCTCCGCGGTAGTCATCGGGACATCGGACACTGTCCTTGTTATCACGGGTTCGGTTATTGATACGACTGGTTCAGTTGATGTAACGCGCTCGGGGAGCCTTGGGTCTGATGGTAACCGTAGCCACGCTGGAAACGATTGTTCCGTGGCACGCGGTGTTATCGACCCAGTACGGGACGACTGTGGCTGCAGTACGGGATCAATTCTCTGTGATGAATATACTGCATAAGGACTGCCCCGCAACTGTGGTTCGGGTCTATTATTAGATTGTTGCTGAGGTTGATGAGGACCTGGAGTTAGGTACGTATCATTTAGAGAGAATGACGGTGCATGGTGTTGATTAGCTGCTATGGTCTCTGGATTACGATGTGGAGAATATGGCTCGGGGTAATTGCGGTCTGAGGAGTGCACTATTGGATATTTATTGTATACGGAATGTTCTGTCGCTGGATATCGATTATTCGGTAACAGATGATCACGATATTCGACGTTCGGGAAAGTTGCGTAACGATTATGTGTGCTCAAATATTGCGGTGCGATATGATGAAGTTGGTCCGGTCGCGGTAGTTGGAAGCTATTTTTCAGGGTATGTGCGCCATGATGCTTTTTTTCGTAATAACTGACAGAATGTTGCTCAGGATCATAACTAAGTGAATGCTGTTTTGGAAAATTATGTTTTGTCGGGTTCGGACTAGGAAATAAACTATTTGGAGGACGGGCTTTAAGGTAAGTAGTTTGCTGCAATGCGCCTGGGTATCGGGTGGTCGGTGGCGGTAGCGGGGGCCATGGCTCGGGGGGAGCGGAGAACGGGGCCGCGGCCGCTGCTGAATGAGCCGCTGACGTCAGCAACTCGGCTAGTCGAGAGACGGGCAAGTGTAAGTCAGCCAAGTCTGCGCTCTTTACACTGGTCACGTGTATAGGTCGATTAAGAGGGACTTGTATCTTATATCCCCCGAGCTTGAATTCTGTAATTACAAAATTCAAATGAAAACAAATCAAACGAAAATATAAATGAAAAAAAAGAAGACTCCGTCCAATGGAGAACGTCAGTGTCATGGTGAATATCTCATTCAAGGAAGTACGCACAGCAGTGCGATTTTGTAACCATCTCACCGTGAAAACTTAGGTGAAGTGAGCGTGGAGTGAGCTGTCATTCCAAATAATGCTAGGGATTGACACTACTGACAACTCACATCAAGCTCACTTCACTTGAGTTTTCACGGTGAGATTTTTACAGAATCGACCGGCAGGTACCTACACTCGAAAAACATAAAATCCCAAGTACCGTTTAAATGCATCGTCACCATAGAAATGTAAAAAACTTCTTTCCTATATCTATGATCGTCATCGATATTATACATGTTAACGTGTCAGCCTGTTGAATAATAGCTGATTCCAAACAGGCAGAACGACAACTAAGTAAATCTATTACGATAGTAGGTACTTACCGGCGGTGTCGACATCCACGACGCTCGCCTCGACCTGCAACACAAACATCGTTCAACAAAGGTACCGACACTCGAAAGGCTTCTCCCACATGACATCGAAATTAAACTTTGCCAAATGTTTATTGATTGAATGCAATGACTAAGGAACAGGTTACACGAATCCAATTACAAAGACGTAGATAAAGAACAGGCAGCGCACACGAGTCAGTTGTTCATAACTTAAGTAACCGGGGCCACCCAGGGCTCGAGGAGTCCAATAGGTACTGACCAACACCAACAAAACTGCACTTATAAACTTCTTCATGAGCAAATCGTTATACTTTGACCGCACGCATGACTACTGTCACACTAAATCATTGTAAATGAATATATTTTGAGTTTGATTTTCAGTAAATTGTTAATTCATTTCTCGCAAATCAAACATGATTTATTTTGTCAGGTGCTGATTCAATTATTTACGGTGGCTGTGACAGCGATGTGTATGTACATAGGTACACATCGCTACAAACCGTGTCGACGCACCGCGGGCCGCAGCGCCGCGCCTCCGCGGGGCCGCTGCGCCCACGCGTAGCTAACGAGAACAAGTCAACAATCCACACCTGCAAATTGACGTACTTACTTCATTTATACTAATTCGCGGTGGTATTACATCCTTCGCTCGACCAGGCCACAGCCTCGTGAGGTCTTACTATATTTCATGAAATTGTATTGCGCGCGTACGTACAGGGCCCTAAAACACTATGGTGATCATAGTGAATTAAGGCCCAGTGTCTGTGTGGGATTTTATCAGGTCTTTTAGCGGGAGATGTAATAAAAACGACTTGATTCTTCAGTAAAATTGTGTCTATTATTAAAATATAAAAACTGTCGGTAGGAGGTGATAATTTATAAGAAAAAGTTATTAGGTAGCTAAAACACTAACTTTCGTAGGCGTTCCGCGCAAACATACCCCCAGGCGTTGAAAGCCTGTCTTTCAACCGGAATAGTCAGACTCGGGGTAGGTGGGTAATGGACAAATCTTACTGAATGACCTGCGGAGCAGGCCACTGGAGGTTTTGATGTCTGCAACTCTGATCACGCCATCGGGTCCTGGATAAGTAGCGACAATCCGACCCATTTTCCACTTCAGAGGCGGCGTGTTGTCTTCCTTTAGAAGTACCAAGGAGTTCAGCTTCAGAGAACCCTTACATGTGCGCCATTTCGTCCTGATTTGGAGCTCCGATATATACTCCTTGCTCCATCTGTTCCAAAAATGTTGTCGGAGTTGTTCGATCCGTTGAAATCGCGATAAGGAACTGGTGGAATGGTCATGGTAATCAGGTGTCGGCAAAGATGTCAAAGGACGTCCAATTAAAAAATGTCCGGGTGTCAATGGTGCCAAGTCTTCAGGATTCGATGAAAGTGGAGTCAGTGGTCTGGAGTTCAAAATAGCTTCTATTTGCACCAACGTAGTATAAAGCTCTTCATAAGTTAGGTTACAAAGGCCCAGCACCCTGACTAAATGATGCTTTGTTGACTTGACACCAGCCTCCGCAAGGCCAGCAAAATGAGGAGAGTATGCAGGGATGAAGTTAAAGTTAATTCCCTCTTTAGCCATTTCCTCAGATAACGAGTCGCAATTAGTTTTAAGGAATTTTGATAGGTCATTGTATGCACCAACAAACGAGGTGCCATTATCTGAAAATATATTAACCGGTTTACCCCTACGCGAGATGAATCTCTTTAACGCCATGATAAAGGTATTGCTGGTTAAATCACCGACTAGTTCAAGGTGTATTGATTTTGTCGTAAAACAAACAAAAATTGCGATATATACTTTCATCAATTTACAGCCACGACCCTGTCGAACAGCAGACTGTATTGGACCCGCATAATCCAAGCCAATATTCTCAAAAGGGAAACCTCCAGCTAGAAGTCGCTGCCGTGGTAAATTACCCATGATCGGTGTGACGGTTTGACCTTTAAGACGACAGCAACGCACACACCTACGGTAGCACAACCTGGCTAGATTGCGACCTCGTATGGGCCAGTATGTATCCCGAATAGAAGCTAATAGCAACTGAGGCCCAGCGTGAAACAACCGTTTGTGTTCATACTCAAATAGCAATTTTGTAAAGTGATGACTAGATTGTAAAAGAATTGGACATTTTTTATCATAAGGTAAATCCGAGTTCTGTAATCGACCTCTAACACGCATTATTTTATGGTCGTCCAGAAAAACGTTAAATTTTAATAAAGGGCTTTTCTTTGGTAATGGTTTATTATGAAGTAACAACTGGTATTCACTAAAAGACTCGGTTTGACCTAATCGGATAATCAAAATTAAAGAATTTTGTAGTTCATCGGTACTTAGGGGACCATAAACAGGTAGTTTTTTACATGCAGCAATGAAACGTAAAAGGTATGCTACCGTACGCTGAAGCCTTAAAAAACTTGAAAATCGGTTAAAGTTAAGAAATTCATTGGTCACATTCTCGTTAACGGTACCATGTAAAAAGACATTTGATTTAATTTCCGGCAATAATTCATCAATAGATTGTGTAAATCTAGAAGGCCAACATGATGCGTCATTCTTTAAAAAACTTGGACCAGACCACCAATCTTCTAAAGAATGTAATATATTAATGTCTACTCCTCGAGAGACATAATCAGCGGGGTTCTGATCGGTTGGGACGTGTCTCCACTCGCAGTTGCCAGTCTTCTCTAAAATTTCAGCAACTCTATTGCGTACGAAAGGCTGCAGCCTATTTGGCAACATTTTAAGCCATCCTAGGACGACAGTGGAGTCTGTCCAAAAGAATGTACGCGGCCTAGTGTTTAAGCGTAAGGATGCGACTACCTTTTCATATATTCTAACTCCGACCAGAGCACCGCAAAGCTCAAGTCTGGGAATGGTGGTTGGTTTCAGAGGAGCAACACGACTCTTTGCTAACAACAGACGTACTAACACTTGATGCTCATTGTTGACACTGCGAACGTATAAGCATGCTCCGTATGCTCGTTCAGACGCATCAGTGAAAACGTGAAGCTCTAAAAGGTGCATTGAATCAATTAATACATGACGGGGAATATAAATTTCATTTAATTTTGGTAAATTCATTACTAGTTCAGTCCAAACTTTCCTAATGTCCGGCGATAGCGGTTCATCCCATGACAGTTTGTGTAACCACAGTTTCTGAAATAACATCTTCATCACTATAATGCATGGAGCTAGAAGCCCCAAAGGATCAAAAATTTGTGATATTATCGACAGCATGTCACGTTTTGTATCGCTACAAATAATTGGTTGACTAATGGGAAAACAGAGTTGATCAGATTGTGATTGCCAACCCAGACCTAAGGTTTTGGTAGACTCAGATCCGCCAATATTCAAGTCAAGTGAAGATTGGGGACAGTCAGAACCAATCACCAAACGCATACAATTTGACTTCCACTTTCTTAGGTTCATTCTAGCTGAAGCAAGAGTAGAAGTTACTTTATTACGCAAGTCTCTTACTTCATTGAGATCATCTCCTCCCGTCAGCAAATCATCGACGTAGAAATCACGTAGAATGACCTCAGCAGCCCTTTTATCAACGCAATCTAAACCTAACTGTTTAAGACACCTCGTTGCAAGGAACGGAGCGCTGGCTGTGCCGTACGTCACGGTATTGAGCTGGTACGTTTGCAACTGAATTAACGGGTCATCACGCCAGACGATTTGTTGGAAATGTCTGTCATTTGGATGAACCACTATCTGCCGGTACATTTTCTCCACGTCGGCAGCAATAATATATTTATGTTGTCTAAAACGTAATAATATCGATAGAAGATCATCCTGTACTACAGGTCCGATCATCTGTATACTATTAAAAGAAGTGCCTGTAGTAGTGGCACTGCTAGCATTAAAAACCACTCTTAATTTAGTGGTGACACTGCTGTCACGCAAAACTCCGTGATGTGGGAGGTAATGAGCAGAATGTTCAACATTTTTACATTTCGACATATGACCTAGGCTTTCGTACTCTGCCATGAAATCTTTGTACATCGTAGACAGTTGAGGCTGGCTTTTGAACCTACGCTCTAAAGAAGAAAAACAATGTTTAGCCCTTAGAAAGGATTCACCTAACATGTCCGGGGAACATTTCAGTGGAATTCGAACACAAAATTGCCCGTTCTCCAAACGTGTAGTATTCTTTACAAAATGCTCCTCGCATAGTTTTTCCTCTTTCGAATACACTGATGTAGTACCGACCTCTTCTAATTGCCAAAATCTTGTCAGTTGATGATCTATGCTATTATTCAATTCATCATTACCGTCAGAAATAATCTTCGTAAAATTACATTTTACCATTTTTGATGGTGTCGAAGCATAATTAGTTGGGCCTGAAACCAGCCATCCCAGTCTAGTTTCGCAAAGAATAGGTTGTCCATCTCCTAACTTGATTCTTTGGGATCCCAGTAAGTCCCAAAAGATATCAGCACCGAGCAGCATATCTATTGGGGCCGGTGAGTAAAAGTTAGGGTCAGCCAGACAAATATTAGATGGGATTTTCAATTTTAATAAGTCCACATGTCTACTCGGAATATTATCGGTAATTGAAGGTAGAACAAAGCAATTAATTTTAATGGAAAAGTTATCGTTCAAAGATTTTATTGAGACAGGGCACATTTTATTGATATATGAAGATGAATTATTAATACCCAATATGGAGTTGTTCACAGTGTTGGCAGTTAAACCAAGTTGGTAGTACAGTTTTTCAGTCATGAGACACGATGTGCTGCCACTATCAAGCACAGCACGAGTGACGTATTGCTGTCCGTTTTTACCTATGATCTTAATTAACGCCGTGGATAGTAATACGTCACCACGTTCGACACTCGCAGAAAGAGACAAACCTGCACTAGAAGCTGACGGAGCAGGGGCACCTGTCGCATCATCGCTATTGGCGGAAGTAATAGCCAAGTCTGACTTCTTCGAATGATCCGCGACATGCACCAGAGTGTGGTGCTTGCGCCGACATACTTTGCAACTTGCCTGTTTACAGTTATTAGCGTAATGTCCTGAAGACAGACAATTATAACAAACCTTGAATTTCGGTAGCAATTGTAACCGTGCTTCATTACTCAACGCCAAAAACTGAGGACAATTGCTTAATTTGTGCTCACCGTTACATTTAACACAACTCTTAGGTTTAGAAGAACTATTATTCACCTGATTATTCTTGTCTGTTTTATTATTAGAATCCTGTATTACCATTGTCCTAACCTTAGAATGTTTACTAGTGTTTGAGTGTTTATCAATTGTTGAACTTGACATTTCTAATGTTTCAATTAATTCAGCACGATTCTTAATGAATGTGAGGAACACAGTTAATGTAATCATGTAGTCCTTGTCAAGGCGACCCTTGTATTCTTCCCATTCACGGTAAGTTTTATTGTCCAACTTGTATCTTATAATGTGAATGAGTAATGTATCCCAGTGATTAACGGGTTCTCCAAGCGATTCCAAGGCACGCAGGTTTTTATTAATGTGGTCGATTAAAGCTTTTAAATTCACAGACGACTCCTTACTGATCGTCTCAATATTAAATAATGCTGAAATATGGTGTTGAATCAACAGATGTTTATTATCAAACCGATCACAGAGTAATTTCCAAGCGACTGAATAATTAGCGGCAGAAAACTGAATTGAGTTTATCACCACCGCAGCTGAACCTTCTAGTGATGACCTCAAATAATGAAATTTATTTATGTCGTTTATGTCGTCGTTAGAGTGAATAAGGCTGACAAATGTGTCGTGAAATTCCAACCAATTTATGTACGAACCGCTGAATTTTGGTAACTGAATAGTCGGTAATTTAACAAACCTGTGATTATTTGAACGTGAACCCACCTCACTATCAGTTGGATCCCGTTTCCTATAACCATCGAGCACTTTCTGAGCTTCAGATAGGGTTTTATAATAAAGAGACTCAAACTCGCTACGTTCTAACAATTGACCATCCAAATTATCAGTGCTACATTCCAATGCTAATTGCACCTCGTCATATTGACAATACAATGACTCAAGCCTATTTAAACGCAATTGCAACTCGCTAACCTCAGAAGGACTTGCAGAAGGTTTTAATGAATTCAAATAATTCAAGAATACTGTTACCCTTCCCTTGTAACTCGCCCTTTTTCTGATGAGCTCCTTATCCTCTGGCATTGCGTAAGCTGGTGCAGTCAACCTGGAATATATACAATTAAAGTTTTAACAGCGTCTAAAAATGTTACGATACCTGCTTGTAAATACCCACATATGAAATAAGAATTCACTGCTAACTTTATTGTTAATTGTTTTCCTATAAGTACTGTTAAAGTAATGAACTATCAACGTTTTAACAATAACAAAATCAGTACAAAACCTCAGTAACTACTTTATTTACAATGCAATTATGAACCTATTTAACTTTAAATGTGATTACATGAATAAATGACTCAGTAACTGTTATCTACCTAATAAAGTTACAATAATGCAGCTAATAGATAGCTACTCTTTAAAAAGGTGCAAATAACTGTGTTTATCATAAGATTAACACGCTAAAGTCTGATCAATTATAACAATGTGTAAGCACAGCACAGGATAGGTTTTACAACGATTAGGTATATAACTCTGTACTAACCTGGTTATTAACAGCTAATTACCACTAAATACAACCTGATAATAGAGTGTTGGGTGGAACTAATAATGATTATGATTATCCAGACCACGGAAAATTCCAAATCTTCGCAATGACACAGCAAAATGAATGTCACACAACCAACTTCGCTTGTAATTACGAGTTATCCACCAATTCTCTTGAAATCCTTATAATAATAGCTGATCGAAGTTTTTTCAACGTGAAATCTTCTAATCCAGGCTCGATAGGACCATGTGCGGGATTTTATCAGGTCTTTTAGCGGGAGATGTAATAAAAACGACTTGATTCTTCAGTAAAATTGTGTCTATTATTAAAATATAAAAACTGTCGGTAGGAGGTGATAATTTATAAGAAAAAGTTATTAGGTAGCTAAAACACACGTAGCTGCACTAGTGCTATGGTAACTTTCGTAGGCGTTCCGCGCAAACAGTGTCAATGATTCCGTCAATTTGCGCGGATTCGTTCATTTTATCATAGGGAATATTGGCCCAAAACTCATATTAAGCTACTAGCGGCCAACTGGCTTTAAAACTCTTTAGGGACGGCGCTCACTGCCGGCACGGAATCAGAATCAGAATCATATTTTTTTTTTCAGAATCAGAGTAACCTTTATTTGCCTACTTTGTGTATTACAAAATGTCTCTGTGGCCGGTGGGCCGTGCAGAGTTGAGTCAGCTAACTTGTGTCCTAATGGATCTATGTTTGCTGTGTTCTGTTTATTCGCAATATGTGAGAGTATACAAACAGATTACGTGTTTTATTTATGACTAGATTCTGCCCGCGGCTTCGCCCGCGTGGATATCGGAAATTATCCCACGGGAACGTGCTAACAGGATAAAATGTATGTGCTTCCCGAGGATGCCATCTATCTCGCGGGCCCTTTGTGGCTAATTACAATAGAAAACCAATTGTGTCTCATTAGTGGTGATTAAGAGGGTACTTACCTATATGATATCTTTACCTAAGTACCTACCTAATTTTAAAAAAAACTCAATAACAGAAAATAAAATACCTACCTACCTAAATAAACCTATTTCTGATGATAACTAATCTAAACTCAATAAATAATCAAAATCCCTAAAAACTAATATCTATACGAATGACTAATCCTACCTAACAGTATTATAAAATAACCTACGGTCACTACGTACACTATCAAATAGGTATACTACCTACCTATACTTTAAAATTAAAATCTATACCTACGACTTATAAAAATAAACCTGTAACAAACATACAGCGCCATCTAGTATAAGTTATCGAAAGCACTATGATGAGTGACATCATAAATTAGAAGACAGCAACTACAAACGATTTCTGTCGACAAGTGACGCCATCTATAATCTTCGTGTGGAACAATCTGCGCAAGCGCCACCCCGCGAGTGATCTGCACCACTACTACAGATGACTACGTGTAGAGATTGTGCACACATGTACAGCCAATCCGCCTTTATAAGCAGAGCCGTCTTCGAACAAATCGTCTGTCCACCTCTGCTGCTACGATGATCTTCACGCATGTCGTCAGCCTTGAGCCCAAACCGTTCTTTTCAGAGCGAACTTCTTGTTTCTTTACGGAGTCACGTTATCACGTACGTCCTTTTCAGGGCGGTCTTCTTCTCTGTTTCTTTAACTGGTATGTCAAACAACGCAGGGCAGGTATCGGTTTATGCAGGTGGTACGGTACTGAAGGTAAAGGTATGTGTTGGTTCTGGTACTGGAGGTAAAGGTATGCGTTGGTTCTGGTACTGAAGGTAAAGGTATGGTAAGTGACTGGCTTGTGTCACTACATATCTATACGAATGACTAATCCTACCTAACAGTATTATAAAATAACCTACGGTCACTACGTACACTATCAAATAGGTATACTACCTACCTATACTTTAAAATTAAAATCTATACCTACGACTTATAAAAATAAACCTGTAACAAACATACAGCGCCATCTAGTATAAGTTATCGAAAGCACTATGATGAGTGACATCATAAATTAGAAGACAGCAACTACAAACGATTTCTGTCGACAAGTGACGCCATCTATAATCTTCGTGTGGAACAATCTGCGCAAGCGCCACCCCGCGAGTGATCTGCACCACTACTACAGATGACTACGTGTAGAGATTGTGCACACATGTACAGCCAATCCGCCTTTATAAGCAGAGCCGTCTTCGAACAAATCGTCAGTCACTAGCTAGAGGTTTCTGAGCACGGTAGCCACGCAGCCAGCTCTGATCCTAAGTACGACTAGTTCCCTGCTTCGATAGCCTAGCAGTCTTCAGGAAACTAGCCAGCTAGGGGAGGTCTGAAGGGAGATAGCCACGCAGTCCCTTTCATCCCTCCACTTAGGGTTGCCTTATGATATAAATTGTAACGTGTAACGTAATATAAGTTAAGTTGCCAATAAAATATCATCAAGTTCAACGGGGCTTTAATTTCACAACAAGCAACCCTACAAACCTAAATAACTCTAAAAACTAAAAGGAATAAAAAGGTCGCACTGAAAAGCACGGTTTAGAATTGCAAGTAGCAATTAAAATAAGAATAAGAACGAACGCTCGCCACTCGACACGTCCGTTCAAAACAAAGTTCAAAAAATGTAATGCCATAGATAAGGATAAGTACTGACGTAATGCGCGCGCGGCCGCGCGCCACGCGTGTGCTGCGAACGGTGCAAGCCAAATTCAACCTTCAGCACTACAGTTAGAGCATAACTTAGGGACACTGCCCACGGCTAAGATACTGTGACGTAACCTACGACAAACTTATTATTTGCGGTTGGTACAGTAATCCGGTCTAGGGACCGAACCGCAAAATTAAGTTTGTTTTTTATCGTATATACTTTTCCGGGATAAAAAGTACCCAGTGTGGTGCCCAGGATATTAAAGAATAATTATACCAAGTTTCATCGTAATCGAACCGGTAGTTTTTGCGTGATGCCTGAACAAACAGACAGACAAAAATTTTTTAAATCACATTTTTGGGTTCGGTGTCGGTCTAGTAACACCCCCTGCCATTTATTTTTTTGATATTTTCAATGTACAGAATTTTCACTTCTACAGATTTATTATAAGTAGTATAGATTATAGATGCCGGCACGGCACGGCATAGCATGGCATGGAAAAGGATTTTATTACTAAAAAATCAAGTTATTTTGAATCTTATTTCAATGAGTTTAGAGTTCATGTTACTTTATTTCGATACCACGATGCCGCGACGTGCCGCGGGATGCTGTGGCATGACGCGACGCGCCGCGGCATGACGAGTCATGCCGTTTCATTGCACGGGTTGCCGCGGCACGCCATTGCATCTTGCGAGACGTATGGACCGAGACTGATTTGTCTCTCTTCATCTTCAGCTAGAAGTGCTATTAATACTAAATCCCAGTCAACCATAACGACACAAACAACTTCAAATCCGCGCGGAGCACTGATTGATGCCAGAGTGGCTGGGCTTTCAGCAGAATGCCACCATATACCACGGATATACCACAGATACCACGGGATGCCACGGCATGCCAAGGGACGCTGCGGCATGCCGAAGCACAACCTGCCATGCCACGGCATGCCACGGAACGCCGCGAGATGCCGCGGCACAATCTGCCGTGCCATGCCGGCAGTGAGCGCCGGCCCTTATGTTATGTGATTCAAATTGCTTACTTTCGGTGTTTTAGTTTTTTTATTTCTTGCCAGTTGTCACCGACTTCCGAAACTATAGTTATTTTACACTTTGAAACTGTTTTCTGTTTGAAAGTCGCTTGTATTTTTTGTAAAACACGGACGCAAAGCAACGTGTGTCGATACGCTCGCGCCGCCCGCCGTCCCGTCTTCTTGGCTCGGTGTGCTGCGCTGGCGCTGCTGCTGCGGCTGCGAACAACTTCAAGCGACGAAAGTATAATAATAACCTTATCGGTAATTATATTTTCGAGCCGTTTGTGGTTGAACTTGAAACTCTCGAGTCGTGGGGTTCGAGTGCTCATGGTATGTCCAACGAAATCTCCAAATGGCTGGTTGACACTTCCCGTGACCCAAGACTCCAAGAGCTGGCTTTAACCTCGTCCAGAGGTTAAGCATTGCCATTGATTGCCCTTTGTTTTTATGAATCGCATTTTTGATATAGTAAAGGAACTCGAGCGCTGTGCTCACCAGTCGCTTACATACCATCGCCCTGCCACGGCCACACATGACTATAATATGGCGGGAAAAAATAGTAAACTGGTTTGGAAAGGAGATCGGACGGGGGTGGCCCAAGTGGCGTCTGAGCATGACGCTTAGTTTGTTTGAAAGTTCATTAACTAAGCTAACTTTTTTTGTACAAAAAAATTTAACCTGGGAGGAAAATGTTACAGGATGTATTAAAATACTCATAGTTCTAACGAGCTATTTTAAACTAATTATTAAATTAAATCTATTTCTTATAACATAATAATTGTTTGAATAATAATCTGTTTTTGAAAAAGTACCTATTTAAAAGTGTTTGAATAAAACTGTCTCTGAGAAAGGATTAAAAAATGCAATCATTGAAGAAGAAAACATAAAATAACTTACTATACCATATATTTCAAGTAAGTACTTTAATTATTGAGTTCCTGGAGGGTTTGGGGGAGGCCTTTGCCCAGCAGTGGGACAGTGAAGGCTACAAAAAAATAAGTAGGTATTTTAACTGAGAACTGAAGTAAACTAACAATATATTGTCCAGAAACGCTGCAGGATGTTCTATGTTCTCGTAACGAGCCCACCCGAGATACCACACTACGGTCTACGCTCATGATGTGGGCGCAACTCCCTATGATACAACTACAGTAATAATGTTGAATGCCCTGAAGTGCGATTCTGTAACCATCTCACCGTGAAAACTTAAGTGAAGTGAGCGTGGAGTGAGCTGTCATTCCAAATAATACTAGGGATTGACACTACTGACAACTCACATCAAGCTCACTTCACTTGAGTTTTCACGGTGAGATTTATACAGAATCGACCGGCTGTAGTCCTTCCTCCTCCTTATACATTATATATGTGTCGGACATTGACATAGAAAAGTATGGACTGGAAATACCTACAAAAAAAGGGTGCATACCTACAACTCATCTTGTCTCATAAAATGGCTGCCATTGCTAGGGTTGTGTCAATCAAGGAACAACTGTTATCTCGTTGTTACTATAACGAGTAACGATACTACATACGAGTTTTACTAGTTATCACGTTTGGATCACGATGGATTTTGGTGCTGTGAAGTGTGAACCACAGGCCGGACCTAGCTAGGTCACTCGGACCGAATAAGACGCAAGATTATTTATGTTAACATCGCAGAATATACGGATATCGTTTCAGCGGAGGAACTAGTTTCGGAAACTATTACGATAAGTCGGCAACGGTACAACACTATTCCATTATGACATCTGTTGTTGACCTAACTAAAGGTTCGTGAATAAAAGTAAAGTGGACTGTATACACTTATAATAATTATGGTTCTACAAGACAGTACAATGTTGGACTAAACTTTGACAATAAGTAGGTAGATAATTATGCGCGCGCGTCTTCGACCGTGCTCGGTAATAGAGTGAGGTGCGGGCGGCGGCCAGTCTGCTGCCGCGGTGTAGTCCCGCGCCGCGCTGCGCCGCGCCCTCCGCGCGTCCCCTGCCTTGGACTAAGACTCACGCCTTGTCTGCGTGAACATCCTCCCCGGGTTGAAGCATTCAATCTAGAGGAAGTGGACAAATATTATTAAAAGAACGTAGTAGCGTCCCCTTCTTTGTCTTCACCTCGACCACACGCGTAGTCCCGTCGTTCCCCAGGAAGACCTTCGTGACACGTCCCAGTGACCACAGCAGTGGCGGTTGTCCTCTCTCCTTGATGAGAACTAACGTTCCCTCTGCCAGTTTTCCTGTAGATGACGTCCATTTCGTTTTTTGTTGGAGCAGAGAAATATATTCTAAATGGAACCGCTTCCAAAAATGCTGCTTTATATGTTCCACTCTGTGATAGCGCTCCAAGCGGCAGATGTTTATATCAGTCACCTGTGGATGCGGAACAGACATAATTTAAGTGATCGATCCAATTAAAAAATGTGATGGAGTTAGGACAGTAAAATCTAATGGATCAGAGGAAAGTGGTGTGAGAGGACGTGAATTAAGAACAGCTTCAATTTGAGTCAAACAAGTGACCATTTCCTCATATGTAAAATGTGTTAACTGTAGTAGTCTTTTCAAGTGGTGTTTAGTAGAACGAACGGCAGCTTCGGCAATGCCGTTGAAATGTGGAGAGTATGGAGGGACAAAATTAAATTCAATGCCCTTTTGTGCAACTTCATACGAAATATTTGAATCTTGTAAGAATTGTCGCAATTCATTACAAGTGCCTATAAAATTAGTACCATTATCGGATAAGATGCTCTTGGGTTTGCCACGACGAGCAACAAAACGGTTTAAAGCAGCCATATAGCCCTCCTTAGTTAAGTCTGTAACGAGCTCGATATGAACAGCTTTAATTGCAAGACACACAAAAATGCATAGATACGCCTTTACAAGCTTACACCCTCGCCCCTTTCGATCCGCTATCAATATTGGCCCGGCATAGTCGACACTGCAATTCAAAAATGGGAACTCCAGGTGAGTTCTATTATAAGGCAACTGTCCCATGACTGGTTGAACATTTTGACATTTGTACTTAAAACATTTAATGCAATGCTTTACAATAGATTTTGATAGGTTTCTGCCGCCAAGAGGCCAATACATTTGACGTATATTTGCTATCAATAACTGAGGGCCAGCGTGTAACAAATCTTTATGATATTTATAGAATATGATTTTAGTGACGTGATGCATAGAACATAGTAAAATTGGATGCTTGATATTGTAATCATAAGGAGAATTATCAAGTCTCCCTCCTACACGAATGAGACCATCTTTGTCAACAAAGGGACTTAAAGAAATAAGTCTATTTTTACGAGGCAAAGTCTTGCTAGATTTAAGAATAATATATTCCTTAGGAAACATCTCCATTTGAGCTCGACATAAAATGAAAATCAAAGAATCTTGAAGTTCTTGATTTGATAGTGTACTTTGTAACTTGCTTTTGTTTTTTAAATTATTAACAAATCTTAGTATGTAGGCCACCACTCTTTGTAGACGACTTAGATTTGAATATTTATGGAGTAGTGTATGAATGAATGATGGATTTATGTGAGAGGACTGTCCATGATTTTGTGAATCTGTGAGATATGAATGATCTATGAAGTTAGATGTAATGACTTCTGGCAGATCCAGTTTCACAGATTTATTGGGCATAGCTGGCCAGTCTTTTTCGTTATTTAACAAAAATTGTGGGCCTGACCACCATAAAGAACACTCGCTGATAAGGTCAGCCTTCAGCCCACGAGAAACAAGATCTGCCGGATTGTCTCTAGACGGCACGTAACTCCACGTATGACCTGCAGTGCTCTCCTGTATTTCATTGACTCGGTTACGCACGAAAGGTTTTAATAAACTCGGTGAAATAGCTAGCCAACTTAACACTATTGTTGAATCGCACCAAAACCGGCATCTAAGTACAGGCAAAGTAATAGAACTCTGAACCTTAACACACAGCCTTGTGCCTAGCAACGCCCCACAGAGCTCGAGACGTGGAATGGTAGTGGGCTTTATCGGTGCTACACGATTTTTCGATGCGAGTAATTGTACCTTAACTGAACCCTGCCTGTTCACCGATCGGAGATACACGCAACAACCGAAAGCTCTCTCTGATGCATCTGTAAAGACATGAATTTCATGCGATATAGCATTGTCACATACAACCCATCTTGGAATTTTTAGATTATTTAAACATGGAAGAGTGTTAACAAAATTGTACCAAAAATTGCATATAAACTCTGGCACCTGCTCATCCCAGTCACACTTGGCTAACCACAATTTCTGCATTACGATTTTCGCCTCGACTACACATGGACCAACCAAGCCTAATGGGTCAAATATTTGACTAATGACTGAGAGAATTTGGCGTTTAGACACCTGTTTCTCAGCATCAATGCAAATAGAAAACGCTAAATAATCTGCCTCGCACATCCAACGTAAACCTAATGTTTTCGATGCCGCGTTCTTATCTTCAGACAATTTTAGACAATCCAAAACTGCTGAACTATTACAAACCTGATCTAAAATTGACGAATTATTAGATTGCCATTTTCGTATATGAAAATTCGCTGATGCTAAGACAGATATTACCTCCTTGACCATTTCTACTACGTCTGAAACTGAATTTCCTCCTGAAAGGTAGTCGTCAACGTAGAAGTCACGTTCAATTGAAGACTTGACGATTGTACTAGTAGCAGCATTAGCCAAACTGACTAAGCACTTTGTTGCTAAGTATGGGGCAGAAGCCGTGCCGTAGGTCACAGTATTAAGACTGTACGTCTTTAACGGTAACTTTGAATCTTTCCTGAAAATGATTTGCTGCAAAGCACGTTGTGAAGGTGTAACAGCAACGGCACGATACATCTTGGCTATGTCTCCAGAGATGACATATTTGTATTGCCGAAATCTTAACAAGATTCATAGTAGATCTTCTTGGATAGTCGGACCAACCATCTGGATTTGATTGAGTGACACGCCCGACGTGGTTGACGCTGAGGCATCGAAGACTGCCCGTAGTTTTGTTGTCGAACTGGATTCTTTGACGACCCCATGATGAGGCAAGAAATACTCAACATTGTCACCTGAATGAGGCTTCCTAGAAGTTTGATTTTCTGTCATGTGTCCAAGACGCTCGTACTCCTGCATGAAGGCAACATAATGTTCCTTGAAGCTTGGATCACGCTGAAAACGGCGCTCCAGTGATAGAAATCGACGCTTAGCCATCTCATATGACTCACCTAAAATGTTAGGATTATCCTTTAAAGGAATGGTCACAACAAAACGACCCTGATCATCCCGAGTAGTATTATGACGAAAACTCTCCTCGCACGCACGTTCCTCCTGTGACAAAGCATATTTGGATGGTACAGAATCTGATTCCCAAAACCTGTTGAGGTTGTTATTTAATTCATCCATAGACACGTTGCAGTAGTGTGACTGGTTATTAGAGAATGAACGCAATGGAGCTGGTCCTGAAACTATCCACCCGAGTCTTGTTGCGTGAAGTTTGGGTTGATTCCTACCTAAATTTATAGATGAGGACCCTAAGACATTCCAAAACACTTCCACGCCAACAAGAATGTCAATTACAGACGGAATATGAAAAGATGGATCAGCTAATTGAATGTCTGCTGGAATGTTGATGTTGCTAAGATCTACAGCTGAAGACGGCAACATCCTAGTAATTTCAGGCAATATGATACAAGTGATGGTTTCCCTGTAGCCACCATTCCGAGCCTGAATTGTAAACCTACAAGACTGTGTGCTATTAGATGTTTGCTTGTTTATACCTGTTATTGTGGAGTTAGCGTTACGTCTAGACAATCCCAGCTTATGACACAGTGTTTCAGTGATAAAGTTGGCCGTGCTACCGTTATCAAGCAGGATCCTGGCGTCGCACTTCTCACCTCGGCTGCTGACCACTGTCACCAGAGCTGTGGAGAGTACAACAGAACGGGTAGTATTATCTGCAGTGTCACTTGACAAAACAACGTTTTCAGACGTGCCTTTTTGTAATTGCGCACCTCCAGAAACGTCATTAAGTAAACTAGGTAAAGCAACACTAGGCATTGGATCTTGTACATTTGGATTAGACTGGTCTACGTGTAAAAGCGTGTTATGTCAGCGATTACAATATTTACAATGGGATAATTTGCAACGTTTACTTGAATGCCCAGGACGTAAACAATTAAAGCACACATTAAGCTCCTTCACCTTTGCCAAACGATTTTCTAGTGACAACTTACGAAAGTCATCACACACATACATAAAATGATCTTTTTTGCACAACGGACATTTCAAATCTTTTGTATTGTTTTTATTATTAGATTTGTTTTTGATTAAATTATCGCGTTTGTTAGTATTCTGTATATCTACTGTGTGACTGTTAGTGCTACTGTCTACCTTTTCTTTTGTCGATTCGCTATGTTCAACTGTCTCTAACAAATCAGCCCTCCTACTAACAAATGAACAAAATTCTGACAAAGTAGGAGATTTGGGTAAATTATTGCGATATTCTTCCCAATCTCTGTTAGTAACTTTGTCAAGTCGACTACTCATCATAAACACCACCACTCTTTAGACACAGCTGGAATATTAAGCAAAGCCTGCACGTGGTTATTTACTAAAAGCCTACTATTGTTATATCGCTCACATAGCAAATCCCAAGCCAATTGATAATGCTCGCCTTTGAAATCAATATTTTTTATAATTTGCTGAGCATCTCCCTTGAGCGAAGCACGTAAATAATGGAACTTGCTAATGTCATCGATTGCACTACTACCATGTATAAGAGAAAGATAAGTGTCTCTATACTCTAGCCAACATTGATAACTACCATCGAAATGAGGTAAATTAATTTTAGGTAAGCGTACACAATTTTGACGGAACGATGCACCTGTGTTTTTGTCTGCTGAGCCCGCTACAGACCCGCCGTCAATGCCGACATCGGCACTTATGAGCAAACTGCGTGCCTGTGCTGCCACTGCATGGTACCGCTCCTCAAACTTGGCACGTTCACGGTACGCCTCGTCTGGCTTGCCCGAGAGCACCTCGATCTCCAACTGCAAATTATCAAATTCATCATATAGGGCATCAAATTTTCTAAGGCGACCCTCCAGCTCAATGCGCTGCAAACTAGAAATTGATTCGCAACTCACAAGCACGTTTACCCAATTGCAGAAATTCGTAAGCTTAGCTTTTAAAGCACTGCGTTTTCTTACAAATAATTCCTCAGTAGCCATTATAAGAAACTGGTTTTAAGTAGATAAGATGCAAATGAAAAAAAGAAATAAAAGTGTTAAACAAGTAGGTAGGTAGTATGATATGACTAATTAGCAGCGAACAGATGTTTTTGCAATGAATAGGCGCGTGACCTTGAAGCTCACTCGCTAACAAAGAAAGTGCCAGCCGGTGCAATAATAACAAATCGGTTAGATGTAGCTATAAACTAATATGAACACACTATAAACCGATGTAAATAATCACTTGATGACTCAAATTTGAAACTGAACTGAAAACGGTTGCAACGGAAATTTTTGAATTTGAATTCAAACTGGAATTTTTAGAAAGGAATTTGGAACGATACACAATATGCTTATCTTTATCCACAAGGCGGACTGTGTTGATTCCCACGAAGCAAGTAGATAAATGTCTCGGCGGGTTCGACCAGCGTAGTCGAGACTTGACCACCATCGACGTGAAGACCTCGGGAACTTGTAGACGTCCTCTCCTCGCTTATTATAGGCGACTCCAACTCCAAACTTGTCTGCCAGTTAACGCAGCTTGTAGTGACACGGCGCTTTGAAAACTCGTCGTGTCAAAGTCCACCAACGTCGTCGCCCGTACTGCTGTTACGCGGATTTTAAAATAAAGAAGGCCGATGGACCAAAATGTTGTTGACCTAACTAAAGGTTCGTGAATAAAAGTAAAGTGGACTGTATACACTTATAATAATTATGGTTCTACAAGACAGTACAATGTTGGACTAAACTTTGACAATAAGTAGGTAGATAATTATGCGCGCGCGTCTTCGACCGTGCTCGGTAATAGAGTGAGGTGCGGGCGGCGGCCAGTCTGCTGCCGCGGTGTAGTCCCGCGCCGCGCTGCGCCGCGCCCTCCGCGCGTCCCTTGCCTTGGACTAAGACTCACGCCTTGTCTGCGTGAACACATCTGTTTGTAAACAAACGAATGAATTAACAAATTTATTAAAAAGGCCTGTTATATGGAAATGAACCCAAATATCAATACTTTAGCCATAAATTCATGATCGCGTTACAATTTTATTGTATCATCGATTGTGTATTATTGTATGTATTATTGCATGAAAACCGGCTATTAACCTGTGCAAAGACAATTGAGGTTGATTTTCATTCTTTCTTGCACCACACATCACAATACAACACACAGGCATGTTTAACTTCTGTTTTCCAATATTTACATGCAGTTTTAAAAGGTAAAATCCTCGTAATTTTCTCGCAAATCTCAATAATACAAAAAACAAACAACCATTTGACAGCTAAACTACCTCGAAACTCGTCGCATAAGATGGCTGCTACGGCACTTACCTACAGCTGTCACTACGTCAAGACAAAATGTTACCATAATTAGCAACAACTTAAAATATAGTTGTCTCTTTTATCAAATAAGATTATCTCACTAGAAAGAATGAGACATAACGATATTTCAAATTCTGAATCATATTTCACTCATAATTGTATAAGCAAATGTATGTGTAGAATAAAGCGGCATCTCCATGTTTTTCCTACCTCAATGGTGTCGGAGCATCAACGGCGGCAATGCACACATCGCGAATCTGGCCTCAATTTAAATTAACGCCATCTATCTTCCTTTAAAGGAATGTTACTAAAAAAACTAAGTCGAATGACAGTTAGCCGTTCGTTTAGGAACGTCAAGTAGTAACTTGGGGATGGTTAGTGTGGAGTAATGGCAATACCGAACGAATGACGGAATTAGTTTTTGAACGATGGTAGACACTGACAGTTAGGTTGGCCAACCTGGAAAGGACGGTGGAGGAGGGCACTTTTTGGTAGAACCGGCGGATTTCCTTTTTTTAGGGTTCCGTAGCCAAATGGCAACGGAACCCTTATGGATTCGTCATGTCTGTCTGTCTGTCTGTCTGTCCGTCCGTATGTCACAGCCGCTTTTTTCCGAAACTATAAGAGCTATACTGTTGAAACTTGGTAAGTAGATGTATTCTGTGAACCGCATTAAGATTTTCACACAAAAATAGAAAAAAAAAACAATAAATTTTGGGGGTCCCCATACTTAGAACTGAAACTCAAATTTTTTTTTTTTCATCAAGCCCATGCGTGTGGGGTATCTATGGATAGGTCGTCAAAAATGATATTGAGGTTTCTAATATCATTTTTTTCTAAACTTAATAGTTTGCGCGAGAGACACTTCCAAAGTGGTAAAATGTGTGTCCCCCCCCCTGTAACTTCTAAAATAAGAGAATGATAAAACTAAAAAAAATGTATGATGTACATTACCATATAAACTTCCACCGAAAATTGGTTTGAACGAGATCTAGTGAGTAGTTTTTTTTTAATACGTCATAAATCGTAACGTAACGGAACCCTTCATGGGTGAGTCCGACTCGCACTTGGCCGGTTTTTGTAGTTACTATCAGTAATTACTAATGTAAACCAAAGTTTGGCGATTATTATTTCGGAACTCCAATGATGTATCAACCTTCTTGTGCGGGACAATAGACAATAACAGTGTAAATAGTAGTGATAACAGTGATAGCAGTGAACTCGATCGAACGAGTATATAATATATAATAGTGATAGTGATAATACATTAGAATCATAAGTAATTATAGTTATATCTCACTGTTTTGTTACGGACTTTATAGTTTATAGATATAAGCACCTACTTAGGGTAAGCGCTATTAGATTATCGAAAATTTTATGTCTTGTTTTCTACTGTTTTATATTTTTCCTAGATAGCTTATAGTATGTAGAATCCAAAAATATATAATTTGTCATATGTTGTCATTCAAAATTATAGCGAAAAACGCGAAAATTGTCACGCGGCTCTCTTTACGGTAAAGTTTCGCGGTACTTAAGCTACTGTGCCGATTCCGACTTCACTTTTATTGGCTAAAATTTCGATGTTCTGATTGGTTGACCAATCACAGGCCCTACTTTTTCTTAGCCAAAATCGTATAAATTACGCGTCGGATTTCGGGCTCGACACAGTCGGCAAGCAGCTACAAATGAAGAAACAGGAAGAAAAGGAAAATAAAGAAGAACTATCAGAATCAAGAAGGCTTTTATTCCCCACCAACCCCAGCAAACAAATGTGCACCTCGCACATTTAATGGTCCTTCGAGCGCCGGATTATTGTGGGGTATAGTGCTTCAAGATTATAGCGCGACAGTGAAGATTCAAGGTCATCGGTCATCAAGACAGCTGATATAGAAGATTCGTGTTCCGGTCAACGTCACTGACCCCAGATCAGCTGACATAGCGCCCTTTCGAGGTCAGCTGATATAGAAGAATCGTACCCAGGTCATCGACCCCAAGATCAGCTGTCACCATGCCCGTCACACGCTCCGAAGGAAGAGGACGCAAGCAGCCAAGCGAACAGAAGCCGTCATCATCAGAGGCCACTCCAGAGACCTCTGCGACCGGTACCAGCACGGAAGCCACGTCGGAATCGACACAGACAGGGACGACTGTCACGGGGAGCTCCGAACAGACCAGCACCTCCGCGACGACTGATCCAACCACCGTGACTTCCGCCACCACCGCTTCGACCGCCGCGACCTCCGCCTCGGCCGACAACGCGCCTTCAGCCACGCTCCCCGCCACCGTCGCCGCACCCTCCGTCGCCCCCTCCGTCGCGACGACGCTCACTGCAGGTGCGAAATCAAAACAGCTGATGAAGCCGCCCGCCGCTGTCGTCTCCAGAGATGCTCGCCCAGAAACAGATACCTCAACAGTAAAGCGAGTCATCAAGAACGCCGGTACGTCGAAACCAACCGGCCCACAGCACCTCTCCCCGCCTAGCAAGAAGGGGGGAGGGGGGGGATCGACACATAGCAAGTCGAAACAGCAGAAAATCGCCAAAGCAAAGGAAGATTTGCTCCGTCTCCGAGTGGAACTAGCTGCAGCACGTCTGGCCGCGCTAGAAAATGGGGACACCGAAGATGAAGAAGAGGAAGAAGTTGAAGAAGATGACGTCTCCCTCTACTCCGAAGTCAACGCAAGGGTGGACAACTGGTTGGAGAACCAGGTGACTCGTCCCGTCTTGGCCATCGCCAACGAGCCTCACCAACCTCCAGCGGAGCCGATGATCGTCCACACCGAGCCACCGAAGACAGAAGAAATTCGTCAAGCACCGGCGGGAGGTCAAGGGGACCTAGCCCTCCTCGCTGAAGCCATCACTAGGGCTGTCAGCGCCGCCCAGCGACCCAAGTTTATCGACCTACCATTCTTCAGCGGGTCACACCAGGAGTGGCTACCCTTCCGCGCGGCCTACTACGAAACAGAATCATCGTTCAGCACCGTCGAGAATGCGAACAGACTTAGAAGAAATTTGAAGGGCAAGGCCAAAGAAGCCGTAGAAGGGTTGCTGATCACAAATGCGCACCCCACAGAGATCATGAAGACTTTGGAATCCAGATTTGGGAGACCGGAGTCAATCGCCATGATGGAAATGGAAACGCTTCGAACCCTGCCACGACTCTCCGAGTCACCAAGAGACATCTGTATATTCGCCACGAAGATCTCCAACGTCGTAGCAACACTGAAGACGTTGGGTTGTTTCAATTATATGTACAACCCTGAACTAGCGAAGACGTTGATCGAGAAGTTGACACCTACGCTCCGGTATAGATACTACGACTTCTCGGCCACACAGCAACCAGAAGACCCCTGCCTCATCAAGATAGAAAGGTTCTTCAAGAGAGAAGCCGAGCTGTGTGCACCCTACGCGCTGCCTGAACAGGTGGCCTCCTCACCGAACACCACACAACAGAAGAAGTCGCAGCGGGTCAACAACGTGACTGAAAAGGGGAACACACCGAAGTGCTTCGTGTGCGAAGAAACAACTCACACTAACGCAACCGAATGTGAGAAGTTCAAGAAAATGGAAGCAAACTCAAGATGGGACACTGCAAAGTCCAAACGCCTCTGCTTCAGATGCCTACGTTATAGAAGCAAAACTCACAACTGCAAACCGAAGCCTTGCGGTGTCAACGACTGCAAATACTCGCACCACAAGATGCTGCACTATGACAAGAAGACAGAACAGGCAGAGAAGGCAGAGAAGTCAGAAAAGGAAGAGACACCAGAGGTCATCAATTCAACATGGACCGTGAAGAAGCAGTCTTATTTGAAGATCCTCCCGGTCCAGGTGAAGGGACCGAAAGGAGCAGTCAACACGTTCGCACTGATGGACGACGGGTCAACAGTAACGCTCGTCGACGACAACATTGCGACGCGCATAGGAGCAACAGGACCTGTAGACCCACTGAAAATAGAAACCATCAACGAACTGAAGACTGCAGAATCGGCATCAAGAAGAGTGACCATCGGCTTGAAAGGGATCAACAACAAAGAAGAGCGAATCCAAGCCAGAACAGTCAAGAATCTACACGTCTCATCTCAACAGGTTCCACGGGAACTAGTGGAAGGGTGCCCGCACCTGGCAGACATCAAGGGACAACTCTCGTACTCCAACGCGAGACCACAAATCCTCATCGGCCAAGACAACTGGCATCTCCTGCTCACCGAGGAAACCAGAAAAGGGGACAAGAACTACCCGGTGGCATCTCTCACGCCGCTGGGATGGGTTCTCCACGGGAGCCAGACTAAGTCCCTCGGGCAGAAGATCGACTTTGTATCGCACATGAAAGAAGCCGACGAGGACCTAGAAGAAATGGTCAAAAAGTACTTCGAGATGGACGCCTTATGCATTAACCCGAAGAGACCAAAGACCGACCCAGAAGAGAAGGCACTCAGAATTCTGGAACAGAAGACCAAAAAGATAGAAGACACCAGATACCAGACCGGCCTTCTCTGGAAAAAAGAAGACGTGAAGTTCCCAGACAACTACGAAAACTCCCTGAAGAGGCTCTTCAATATAGAAAAGAAGATAGATCGTGATCCCGAACTCAAGAAGAAATACGTCGAGCAGATGGACGCCCTAATAGTGAAAGGTTACGCAGAGCCTGCGCCGCTACAGAAGACTCCAGATAGGACGTGGTACCTACCACACTTTGCCGTCATCAACCCCATGAAACCAGACAAATTACGGGTTGTGCATGACGCCGCAGCTAAGACCAAAGGAGTGGCACTCAACGACATGTTGCTCAAAGGTCCCGACCTACTACAATCGCTGCCAGGCGTCATCATGCGCTTCCGACAGCACTCCATCGCAGTCACCGCAGACATCAAGGAGATGTTCATGCAGGTCAAACTACAACCCGAAGACCGAGACGCACTGCGATATTTGTGGCGGGGAGATAGACGAGACGACCAACCTCCGGAGGAATACAGGATGACTTCACTCATCTTCGGGGCATCTAGCTCACCATCGACGGCGATCTATGTGAAGAACCTGAACGCCAAAGAACACGAGAAGACTCATCCTGAAGCAGCAGCGGCCATAATAGGGAAGCATTACGTCGACGACTACCTCGACAGCTTCCGTAACCTCGAGGAAGCCGAACAGATCACCAAAGGCGTGCGAGAAGTGCACAAGAAAGCTGGCTTCGAGCTAAAACAATGGAAATCGAATTCGAAGTCGCTCCTAGAGTCATTAGGGGAAGACAATCAACCAGAAGATATGGAACTCTACAAGACGGAAGAAAAGACAGAACGAGTTCTAGGCATCGTATGGAAGACTGAAACAGACGAGCTCTCATTCAACCTCAACCTAGCGAGGATACCTTCGACACTTATAGAAGGAACTCGACCGACGAAGAGAGAAGCGTTGAGGATTGTGATGTCGCTCTTCGACCCACTCGGGTTCGCCTCACCGGTCACCATCAAAGCGAAACAGCTTCTGCAAGAAGTATGGCGTCGAGGAACAGCCTGGGACGACCACATCGACGAGGACTTAGCGGAACAGTGGGGAACGTGGATGGATCATCTGAAGAGCCTCCGCGAAGTTGCAATACCGCGACGGTACCTCAACTACAGCAACGCCGCCTCCCTGGAACTCCACATCTTCAGTGACGCCAGCGAGTCTGCGTATTCGGCGGTCCTGTATTGGAGGGCGATATCAGCTGGCGGCGAGGTGACTTTGTCCCTCACCATAGCTAAAGCCAAAGTGGCGCCATTGAAGCTGACGTCAATCCCAAGGCTGGAGCTGCAAGCGGCCGTGATGGGAGTCAGACTCGCCGAGACGGTGACGGAAGAACACGAACGGAAGCCTGATAGAAAAGTGTTCTGGACAGACAGCAGAACAGTACTAACCTGGATCAAGACGGGGTCACGATCTTACAAACCATACGTGGCTCACCGTCTAGCTGCCATAGAAGAAAGCACCAAAGTGAACGACTGGCGCTGGGTGCCAACGAAGTTGAACGTGGCGGACGATGCCACGCGTGACGTGCCGGCTACCTTCGATAGAAACCACAGATGGTTCAGGGGTCCAGACTTCTTGTACCAAACAGAAGACTCCTGGCCTACAGAAAATGCAGGCGCAGTCACGGAAGGACAATCCTGCGAAGAGCGGACGCATCATGTAAACGACAGGAAGAAACGAAAACTCGCAGAGGGACTCCCCAATCCAGCAAACTTCTCCAACTGGGACAGGCTACGATACGCGACAGCACGCGTTCTGCAGTTCATCGACCTCTGCAAACCCAATACGCAGAAGGTCAATTACAGAAGAACAAAGAAGAACAAGGAAGCGGATCCTACCTGGAGAAAGAATAAACCAACGACAGCGAAACCGCAGGGACCCACACCGGTGAAGAAATCCGCAAAGAAATTTCTTCCAGTCACAGCCGAACTCCTGAAGAAAGCAGAGGAGTTACTGATGCAGTCCTCACAAGAAGAAGCCTTCGCAGAAGATATAGAAAACTTGAACAGCGGAAAACCAATCGCCAAGGAAAGTCGTCTCCATCAACTCAGCGTCGAATCCATCAACGGCTCACTCCGACTTCGGAGCCGTATCCGAGCGGTCAAGGACGTCGAAGAAGATGTCAAGAACCCACTAGTGGTCGACGGAGATCATCCCACAGTGAAGTTGTGGATACAGGCCATACACCGGCAGCTCCATCATACCGGCGTGGAGGCCACAGTCAACGAGTGCCGTCAGCAGTACTGGGTGTTAAGGTTGCGTCCAATCACACGCGCCATTCTACGACGATGCCTCTTCTGCCGCATGAAGACTCAGGCACCGCCATATCCCAGAACAGGAGACCTGCCAGCTTGTCGCTTAGCTCATCACAAGCGACCCTTCACCTTCACCGGGATCGACTACTTTGGGCCCCTCTCCGTGACCGTCGGACGAACCAGACAGAAGAGATACGTGGCCATCTTCACGTGTCTCACGACGCGAGCTATCCACTTAGAAGTCGCCGGCTCGCTCACCGCTGACTCCGCAGTGATGGCGGTCAGGCGAATGATTGCGCGACGCGGTTGCCCAACTGAAATCTGGTCAGACAACGGCACCAATCTTAAAGCTGCCGACAAAGAACTTCGACAATCTATCGACGAGGCGACAGCGGAAGAGGCAGCGAAGAGAACCATCGCCTGGCGTTACATACCGCCGGGAGCTCCATTTATGGGTGGCGCTTGGGAGCGTATGGTACGCTCCGTGAAAACCGCACTCTCAGCAACCCTGCACGAGCGCCACCCCACCGAAGAAGTCCTCACCACTCTATTGGTAGAAGTAGAGTACACCGTGAACAGTCGCCCGCTGACACACGTCTCCGTCAGCGCGGATGATCCAGAGGCTCTAACCCCCAATCACTTCCTATTGGGGGCTCCTGGGCGCGTGCCACAGCCGGGCACATTCACCGAGCAAGACACCATCTCCCGGTCCAGCTGGCGAGCTGCACAGAGGCTCGCTGACATCTTCTGGCTCCGCTGGGTGAAGGAGTATCTTCCCGAGCTCCAACACCGGCGGGAGCCCCATGGACGAGGTCTCCCAGTCAAGGAGAACGACCTCGTGCAGATCGTCGACCCGAACCTGCCTCGCAACGTGTGGATACGCGGGCGTGTCATCGCGACGTATCCAGGCCCCGACAACATCGTGCGGACGGTGGACGTGCAGACGAAGGGAGGTGTCCTGCGCCGGCCAGTAAGGAAACTGGTCATCCTGCCCCTGCCTACGGACGACGTGCCCGCACCGGAACGTGATGCGACGCGGTCGCACGGCGGGAGTGATGTGCGGGACAATAGACAATAACAGTGTAAATAGTAGTGATAACAGTGATAGCAGTGAACTCGATCGAACGAGTATATAATATATAATAGTGATAGTGATAATACATTAGAATCATAAGTAATTATAGTTATATCTCACTGTTTTGTTACGGACTTTATAGTTTATAGATATAAGCACCTACTTAGGGTAAGCGCTATTAGATTATCGAAAATTTTATGTCTTGTTTTCTACTGTTTTATATTTTTCCTAGATAGCTTATAGTATGTAGAATCCAAAAATATATAATTTGTCATATGTTGTCATTCAAAATTATAGCGAAAAACGCGAAAATTGTCACGCGGCTCTCTTTACGGTAAAGTTTCGCGGTACTTAAGCTACTGTGCCGATTCCGACTTCACTTTTATTGGCTAAAATTTCGATGTTCTGATTGGTTGACCAATCACAGGCCCTACTTTTTCTTAGCCAAAATCGTATAAATTACGCGTCGGATTTCGGGCTCGACACAGAGGATTAGCCTGTGGTCGTACCGCACACTAGTCCGATTGTACGCGAACTAGTTTGCCTTCTCCCGCGCGGACCGCGAAGTGTTTTTTGTTTCTCTTGTGTTTGCATTAGGTGCCTACTAGTGCAAACACAGGGGGAGCCCTACCGTGCTGCTCGGCGGATCGCCGCCGGAGCGGTCGCGGGGACCACATGCCCCCGGGATGCCTAAACCCGGCAACCGCGGCTCGCTGGGCCGCGATGCCGGGTCCGAGGAGCCCCGCCCGACGCTGGACCGGGCGACTTCGTTACCAAACATTGGTGACGCGTCGTCCGGTGCGCCGCTGGCCGGGTCAGCCGCCCGAACCACCACCACAGCGAAGAAGACGAAGGAGGTAAGAGGAAGGGGGGGATCGGGAGCCGTAGCGGCTGCCGGCCCACCGACGACATCGGCGCCTGCGCGCGTTGCGCCAACGCCGTCGTCGAGCCGTCAGCACGCGGTCCCCATCCGCCCCGCAGCGTTCCGCCCGGTGCCTATCCAGGCGCCGGGGCCTGCCGCGAACCCAGGCCGCGCGCAACAAGCGCGCGCCACACTGCCCCCCGCCCGCGTGCCCGCACCCGGGCGCACGACCGCGCCCGCTGTGCGGGCGGCGCCGCCTGCGCGCTCTGCCGCGCCGGCCACGCATACTGCCGCGCCGACCGCGCGCAGTGCCGCGCCGCACGCACCGCCCGCGCTACCCGCGCACACCCCTGCGCCGCCTGCACGCTCTGCGGCGCCGGCCACGCACACTGACGCGCAGACCGCGCGCAGTGCCGCGCCGCACGCACCGCCCGCGCTACCCGCGCACACCCCTGCACCGTCCACGCGCACTCGCGCACCTCCGGCGCGTACTACTGCGCCGGCACCGAGTCCCGCGTCCCCGCCCGCGCCCATTAGGGCCGCGCCTACGGGGGCGCCGCACTCACAAGCCGTGCCAGCTCCGCGCACCGCTACACCCAGTCCCCGCCTCTCGCTGGCGGGACCGGTGTTGGCCGAGCGAGAGCGGCCGGCCAGTGCCGGTGCCATATACCGGCCGGCGCTGATGACGCCGCAGGCGCCCGCTTCGCCGGCGCCCCCCCGTGCCTCCGCCTTCGACTCGCCCGCGATGCTGTCGGCATGCTCCTCTAACGCGGGGTCGAGCATGTCGCTGGCGTCGGTGGGCTCGGCCGCGTCCGGTCGCGGCGACATGTCCCCGGACATGACCCCGCGACCCGGGCGACGGCCCACCGAGGGAGGAGCGGACCCGGTGTCACAGACACCAGCTTCGCCGACGCCGCCGCTCGGGTTTGATTACGAGTTCCAACTCGGGGTCAGACCTCAGCGGCGCCGGCGCAGCACCGACGACTCAGCGGAGGAGGAGGCGAAGCGGTATTGCCTCGACCCGCCGCGGCCGCAGCGCGAACGCGCCGCGCCGCGCGGTCGGGACGCACCGGCGTCGCCCACCTTCGCTGACGCAGCGCGCCGCACGCCGCCGGCGCGCCGCACACCGCCGCGATCGCCATCACCGCACGCGACGACCTCGGGGGTAAGTGTTGTTCCCTTACCCCCCGCCCCCGATGCGCCATCCGACACGCAGCATGCTGCCGTCCCCGGCGCCGCCACCAAACAGAAGCCGGGGAGGAAATTAAGATTCCCGCCGCTGGTAGTAGAGAAACTACCGGACTGGGCGACCCATTTCCGGGCCATCAGCGCCAAGCTGGGCCGGCCACCGAACGCTCGTCCATACGGGGGTGGAGTCCGCTTCACCCCAGACAGCGAAGAGGAGTACCGGCTGGTCCAGCGGTACTTGACGGGCCTGGAGAAGGACAGTGGGGTCTCCTGGTTCGCATACTCGCTGCCAGCGGACAAAAACTTAAAGATAGCCATCCGGGGGCTGCCAGCGGACACAAACCCGAAGGACATAGAGGAGGAGCTTCGAGCGTTGGGGTACCAACCGGAGTACGTCCGCCACATCAAGGGGGCGGCGGGAAGACCCGGTTGCGTATTCCACGCAATATTGAAAAAGACGCCAGACGTCCGGGCCATTTATGGCACCACTGTGTTCATGTACATGCGTGGTGTCAAAATAGAGGCCTGGCGTGGTAAGCGTGGGCCCGCTCAGTGTCACAGGTGCCAACGCTTCAGACACAGCTCGCACATGTGCCACCGCCCGCTCGCTTGCGTGAGATGCGGGGGCGAGCACGCGGCGCGCGACTGCCCGCGACCGCGAGAAGAGCCGGCCACCTGCGCAAATTGCGGGGGCCCGCACCCCGCGTGTAACATAAAGTGCCCCGTATTCCAGAAGGAAATTCGGAATAAGCGAGCGGGGACCGCCGCCATCACGGCTACTGCAAGCGGCCAACAGAAAACGGCCCAAACACGGCCGTCAGAGACGCCACAGGAGGCTGAACAGGCCGCATCAACGTTGATGGCGGCGGCCAACGAGCCCACAAACAGGACCCAAGCCTCCTCCTCCCGGCGGAGGAAGAAGGGACGTGGGGGGAAAAGGCGGGGTAAGAATCCCCCCCCCCCAGCGACCCAGGAAGAGATCCTAACGGCCGCCCCTGCCTTAGACAGGGCACAGGTCGTTGAAAAAGAAAACGTACAACCAACAACTAGCGCCGACACAGCGCCGCGGCAACAAGACGAACAAAAACAACAGTTCATAACAAAACCGAGCCGCGGCGCCTCCGGCGCTAGTAAACAACAAAGTAGAAGTCAACCCGAGAAAAGAGAATTCACGACCTGTGCCATACAGCTACTAATGGACCTTATTAAGGCCATAAGGCAGGGACAGGATGTGGAGACGGTCATCCTGGATGGTCTGGCCACGTTATTGACGCTGTACCATGGCTAGACCATTAAGGGTGATTCACTGGAACGCCCGCGGCCTAAAGGATAAGGTCGCCCCCCTCCGCCACCTCCTTCGGGAACAGGATATCGACGTGGCGCTAATAAGCGAGACTCTCCTGGGACCCGAGGACAAGATAAGATTCCCGGGATATCTCGCTTATAGGAAGGATGAAAGGTCGGCTCACATGAGATACCGTGGTCTGGTAGTACTTGTGAGGCGAAGGGTCGTCCATCAAGAGCTCCCCTTGCCGTCGCCTAGCAGCTTTTACGCGCTGGGTGTCCAGCTACATGTAGCCGGCGAGGACATAAATGTGTACGCGTGCTACAAGCCGCCCGCGGCTCGCTTAGACTTAGCTGAGCTGCGGGCCCTACTTGTTGGCACGCCGCGCGCCACCATCCTCGCCGGCGACTGGAATTGCAAGCACCCGGCGTGGAACTCTCTGCAGGCGAATGCCGAGGGGAGACGACTCTTCGCGGACGCGGAAGCCTTCGGCTACTCGGTGTCCGGCCCAGAGGCGCCGACCCATTATCCCGATGCCGTACGGTACATGCCGGACGTACTGGACATCGTAGTCCACCGAGGGCTACGCTACCAGATCACGCAGCAAGTGATAGACGACGAGTTACAGTCGGACCATCAACCTGTACTCGTCGTCTTGTCAGGGACGCCGACCCAACTGAAGCCCGTAGCGCCACGCCGACACACGAATTGGACCAAGTTCGCAGAGGAAGTAGAGACCACCACGCCGACTCGGCCCATTACTACCTCCGCGGACGTCGACTCGATGGCGGATGACGTCACTGTTTGCATACAGAGCGCCTTACAGACGGCGACGTGCACGCAGCCGCAGGGGAGAGGGCTACTGCCGCCCCTGCCGGCGCGCCTAAAAGCAATGATCGCCGAGAAGAGGCGCCTTCGCAAACAGTGGCAACAGCTAAGATGTCCGACACTCAAAACGCAGCTTAACCGTCTCGCGGAGAAGGTCAAGGCCGAGCTCAAGGCTCACACCGCCGCGGGCTGGGAGGAAAGAATCGACGCCACGACGGGCGATTGGCCGTCGGTACACAAACTCTGCGGCCAACTAACGAGTACCCCAGCCCCGGTACGACCGCTGTTTAACAGCGACGGGGCGCTAAAATATGTAGCGGAGGACCGGGCGGAGGTCTTCGCCGAGCACCTGGAGCGTCAGTTCCGCCCCAACCCGACCAGCGACACCGACCATGTCGCGGCAGTCGAGCAACACCTGGGAGACTACTTCGCCACGCCGATAGCTCCCGATGAAGACCCTATCTTCTTCTCGCCTGGCGCAGTTAGACGCGCCATCCTTAAGACGAAGCCCAGAAGGGCCCCCGGTGCCGACGGTGTCACCAACACAGCGCTGCGCCACCTGCCGTACCGTATGGTAGCGGCGCTGGCGCGCCTGTTTACGGCGATACTGCGCACGGGGACCTTTCCCGCTTCGTGGAAGGAAGGGCGCGTCATTATGCTGCCCAAGGCGGGAAAGAACATACTGAAGCCGGAGAGCTATCGGCCGATCACTCTGCTGCCGACAGTCTCCAAGGTGTTCGAAGCACTCCTGCTGCGACATCTCCAGTCACACCTGACGCCGCGCCCGGAGCAATTCGGGTTTCGGGCGGAGCATAGCACGACGCTCCAGCTGTCGAGGGTACTGCACCACCTCACAGCTGCCCACAACAAGAAGGAATACGGGGTGGCAGTATTCCTCGACATGGAGAAGGCCTTCGACCGTGTGTGGCACGACGGCCTTATTTATAAGATGGCCACCACCGACGCGCCCCGTCGCGCGGTAAAGGTGGTCTCTAGCTTTCTCTCCAACAGGACTTTCAGGGTGGTGGTCGACGGGGCGCTATCCGGCGCCCGGCCGGTGCTCGCGGGTGTACCGCAGGGCAGCTGCCTATCGCCAGCGTGTTACTCGCGCTACACCGACGACATCCCCACTACCTCGGAGGCAATGCTCGCGCTGTACGCAGACGACGCCGCGTACATCACTACATCGCTTAATGCGAAGTACGCGGCCGTCAAGATGCAGCGCGCGCTAGAGCTGCTTCCCGAGTGGCTGTCGAAGTGGCGGCTGTCGGTGAACGTGGGTAAGACGCAGGCGCTGATCACCGGGTCCGCGCACCTCCCACCACCCATGAGACTCCAAGGAGCCGACATCGCGTGGTCGCCCCGGGCCAAGTACCTGGGGGTAATCATCGATCGTCGGCTCTCAATGGGGCCGCACGTCCGCTCGGTCGCCGCACGGGGCAGGGTCGCCCGCCACCTGCTCAAACCAGTGCTCTCGTCCCGCCTCCCGGCGCGCGTCAAGTTGGGCGTGTACAAGCTGTACATTCGCCCAATCTTGACGTACGCCGCACCGGCATGGTTCGCCCTCACGAGCGAGTCGAGCCGAAAGAAGCTCCGCACGCAACAGAACTACGCGTTGCGGACCATTGTTGACGCTCCTCGCTACGTGAGGAACGATGTCATTCATCGCGACCTCGGGATTGAGAGCCTGGATGAGTTTGTGCGGCGCCTCGCGAAGGGAATGTTCGCGCGTGCCGGCGCATCTTCCTGGCCACATGTCCAGGACATTGCGCCCTGGCACGCGCGCCCCCCCGACGCGAAACCCTTCCCCCGCGACCTGGTAGCGGACGACGACCCCACAACCCCGGACTGACGCCTCTAGTGAGCCGCATCCAGGTTACACGCGGCTCACTAGACTCAATTGAACTCTACATACATAATATACACTCGCTGCATAGCGTGTTCTAAGTTAATATAGGCACGTTATGTAGCGAACGCAGACAACCACATAACTATACAGACGCCTAAACTCACACGCGTAGGCGCAGCGCGGGCCGCGATACGCGTAGACACTGGGCGGTGTTACACAGTACAATACCGCCCACACACACACGACTGCACCTTAGCTCGGAACGTAACCGGCTAGCTCTGGAAGCGGGACGAGCGGGTGCAATACACCTATATTCTGTAGGAGCGTCGAGTCGGCACCTCTGTCGCAGGTCGTCCCCCGCCGGGCCTCCCCCAGGTAACTGGGGGTCTCACCTGGCGGGGACAGACCGCCAAGGTGTCGTGAAGAAAGCGGCGCCGTGAGTCGGCGTCGCGGCGCGCCTACAGAAAAACACATAGCAACCACTCACACGGGCGCGCGCAACTCACGCGCGCTCGAAAGGCCAAGAAGCCACTGATGCGGACATCATGAGGGGCCCGTAGTTACGGGCCACCGCACAGCACTCTGCGGCCGGGGGGCGACGCCCCGGCACCGCTCGCCTCACCCCCTTGCGGGGGTGACGCGACCTCTACATTGGGCTCGACACAGTCGGCAAGCAGCTACAAATGAAGAAACAGGAAGAAAAGGAAAATAAAGAAGAACTATCAGAATCAAGAAGGCTTTTATTCCCCACCAACCCCAGCAAACAAATGTGCACCTCGCACACTTCTGATGACGGTTCTCCGTCATCGCGAATCTGGCCTCAATTTAAATTAACGCCATCTATCTTCCTTTAAAGGAATGTTACTAAAAAAACTAAGTCGAATGACAGTTAGCCGTTCGTTTAGGAACGTCAAGTAGTAACTTGAGGATGGTTAGTGTGGAGTAATGGCAATACCGAACGAATGACGGAATTAGTTTTTGAACGATGGTAGACACTGACAGTTAGGTTGGCCAAACTGGAAAGGACGGTGGAGGAGGGCACTTTTTGGTAGAACCAGCGGATTTCCTTTTTTTAGGGTTCCGTAGCCAAATGGCAACGGAACCCTTATGGATTCGTCATGTCTGTCTGTCTGTCTGTCTGTCCGTCCGTATGTCACAGCCGCTTTTTTCCGAAATATAAGAGCTATACTGTTGAAACTTGGTAAGTAGATGTATTCTGTGAACCGCATTAAGATTTTCACACAAAAATAGAAAAAAAACAATAACTTTTGGGGGTCCCCATACTTAGAACTGAAACTCAAAATTTTTTTTTTCATCAAACCCATACGTGTGGGTTATCTATGGATAGGTCGTCAAAAATGATATTGAGGTTTCTAATATCATTTTTTTCTAAACTGAATAGTTTGCGCGAGATACACTTCCAAAGTGGTAAAATGTGTGTCCCCCCCCCTGTAACTTCTAAAATAAGAGAATGATAAAACTAAAAAAAATGTATGATGTACATTACCATATAAACTTCCACCGAAAATTGGTTTGAACGAGATCTAGTGAGTAGTTTTTTTTTAATACGTCATAAATCGTAACGTAACGGAACCCTTCATGGGCGAGTCCGACTCGCACTTGGCCGGTTTTTGTAGTTACTATCAGTAATTACTAATGTAAACCAAAGTTTGGCGATTATTATTTCGGAACTCCAATGATGTATCAACCTTCTGATGACGGTTCTCCGTCATCAGAAGTGGGATAGAACCACAACGACCCACATGTTCAAATGAAGATGCTAGTGACGAAAATGGATGCGTCTGATGGAACAGCAGAACCGCAATTTTCTGTCGCTGATTCAAGCAATGAAAACAACTACCTACTACGTCGTCATGGTACATGTTGTTTTGGGTATAGGTTGTATGCAGAAATGCCTTTGCCGAGGAGTGGCGCGGTTGTTGCGGTTGCGCCTGCCGCTATGTCACAGAGCACCGTATTATTATTATACTCTTTGCAGAGCACTTTATTTTATTACGCTATGTTTGGAAGAGAGATTCCGCCCCTAAGATGACCCACTGATCGAGGAGTGTGTCTCTAACCGAGTTGAGTTCGACGGTATCCCGTACCAGTAGTTGGAACGCGCAGTGTACTTGTTGTGGCCATCATATACCAAGGAATAACATGGAGTGACTAAGAATCGAGCCACGCAGCCCCGCAGCCGTCAGCGAAGCCTTTCGTGTGCTGCAAGTGAGGGACACCAGGACATATCCCAGCCCGGTGCACGAGTGGTGGCAGCAAAGTGGATGGTGGACAACATGCTGGAAGTCTGTTGTGAACGGCGAGTGGACGTCGTCGTACAGACATGTTAGAAATAAAGGTGAGCTGTATTGTTTTGTTTACGATTCTGACGCTGAATGCTCGTTAGAAGCGAGTTTTGCAGCCAAATTAAGTGGCAAATGAGTTAACAACGTTGTTGCATTGACCGGTATTGGTCAAACATGTGTTACATTCAGTACAGAACAAATCATGTTGTGTTGCGATTAGCGAGCAACAGCTTGAAATTTTATTACTATGTTCTACCTGACATTTACTAGCAAAGTAATATTATGATAGTACGTGAATTATTGCAGTTTTAGTTACTTAGAGCTCTTCCTCTCACAAGTATGCTCACAATAGGTAAAGAAAGATGCCAGTAGGTTATGTACCAGTCGAAGTAGATAGTGATCACTGTGGTGATGAGCAAGCCTACATTATGGGAAACACGCGAGTAGGGGTTCTCTATCGGCCGTAGAAAAGTCGACCGTACCAGTAGTCAATACGTAGTCGTAGCCCGGTAGAAATCGGTGTCTCTTGAGGCAACTCAATTAGTCCGTGGGTGCGCGATGGACGTTTGTCTCTGGCGGAGGTCGTGGTCTAGAGAGACCGTAGTGTGGTGTCACAGGGTGATGCACACGGATCCATGCGCTGGATGTGTGAGAGCAATGCGATTGCTGGTCGGCCGGAGAGCCGTGGCGTTAAAGTGGTTTACTCGTGTGTGGGTTTCCAGGTGTCTAAGGCTCTTAGTGATATAAATGATTGTTAATGTGGATAACGATGGTACATGGCTCTGGTTGATGATTAACGATATGATTAGAAAATCAAAGTTTGTTTACATTGCTCTGGTTGAATCAATACTCCTAAAGCCTTCAACTCCAGGTGTACGTATAAGTACACTCACAATCACATACAAAAGATGCCTCTAAGTAGTGAGTTAAACATACAAAACGGTGAGGAGAGTTCCTCCACCGAGTAGTAGAGCACATACCATGGCTATTAGGTCACACTGTACGCACTTGTCTGTAGTCGTAAATGCAACTCAGTTGTGAGATGTTCAGGGGGCGATGGGCAGCTGGTGGTGCAGTGGGGACCTGGGTCTCAAAGGAGACTATTGTTGCGTTGGTCTTGTAATGACCTGGGAGTCTTAGACTCTATGTGAAGTGATGTGTTGGTCGTATCACTTGAGGTGATGACGATATGAGTGGCATGAGTGTCACTAGCTGCTGCGGCAACTGGGCCATGAGTCTTGTATGTAATCTACGAGTAAGTTGATACAGTTTCTGACCAATTCTTACTAAGGCTTAGAGGAACCTTTTGTTATCAATGATAGTTTGGATCAGAGTATTACTAACAATTTGAGGAAAGTCAAGTAATAGTTTTGTTGCTGAAACAGAGTAGAGATTAAGTTGTGTGTGTTGTGTGGAGTTTCGTGAGAAACCATAAAGTCCAGGAGTGACTTGGCGATCCGAGGGCGATGCGCAAATGAATTTGACGAGTTGAGTAACTGCAGGTTACTAGATAGTATGTGACACATGCATCTTAATTGATTATTTTTATTGTAACCTTGAGATTTGAGAATCAAATAGTGGATAACTCTGCTACTCTGCCTTACCTACCGAATGTGGTCAGGAGTGACCGAACTAAGTATGTGATACTTTGCGGGTATGTTCCTTTACAGATTAAGGCACGTGGACATGGAAGGATACTAGAGTAGACCGGTGCTTATCGAAAGCTCCGCAAACCTTGGGCAAGATGTTCACGAAGCAACTATGGAGGCGCCTGTACGGCGAGGGGCCCAGGCAGTACCGGGCCAGCACCTGCAGCAGCTGCTAATAGCCAGCGACGCGATTGAGTTTGCTGTGTCGGCGGTCCGAGCGGTGTACTGATGAGTTCTGGGTGGGTCATATCCATTTTATTATGATTCTGGCTTTGAATGCTCTTTCATCAAAGATTGTGTTGTGTCAAAGTGGATTGGCAAGCGTGCAAATAATATTGTCAACATAACAGGGATCCGTTATGGTAGTGTGCAAAGATGATGTTGAGTAACAATCTGCGAGTTTAGAGTTCTCATTTCATATTGTACCGGATAGTTATCATAAAAGTGGTATTTTAACAGGCCGTAAGATCTTAGACCAATAATTTAACGTAAGTATGACATCTGATAGTATTTTTTTGCTGCAAAATAGGGAGCGAAACTAGACAAAACTTGCCTCGAAATACAGGGGACCGTCTAGGGTGATCGCGGTTCTTTACTGACGTTGACATACATGAGACTAGCCATGACAGGAACGGTGACGCTAACAAGACTGGTTCAATACTTGGTAGTAAAGTCAGCATCTAGAGTACCTAGCGTAGTAAAATTTTCTTATATTCTGTAATGTGTTAGGACAAATAAAGTAACATGTTGAGCAAACCTATTTTAAGATTATTTTGATAAAAGCTCGAGATTATTTGGTTGGTGTAATTTAGGCAGATTGACTATCAGACTCTGGATACAGGATGTCTTGAGTCGTAGATGTCAGGTGACTGGATAGAGGTTGCCTATTGTGTTGTGTAACCGGATGTGTTGAAGACCGGATGAAGGTCGTTTGGTTTGATGCTTATGACCGGATGGAAGTTATAAGTGTGATGATGAAGACCAGAGGGAGGTCAGAGCATGAGTCCTGCAATATCTTAATGAGCTTTCTATTATTTGAATGGGTATGAGTGTTGTTCAACATGTCAGCTTTGAGAGACGAGAGTTGGTAATGATCTTCATTGAAAAATCGGTAATGATTTTGCACAGAGTGCCTTTGTTCCCCACTCACTTGGGCCAGGAATGGCCGAACGATTAGAATGGGTACTGTTCGAGAATTTTGTTTCATTACAAGTACACCACACGAGGACGTCTAGTCGTCAGGTCGGCCATGTCGGAGCATCAACGGCAATGCACACATCGCGTATCTGGCCTCAATTTAAATTAACGCCATCTATCTTCCTTTAAAGTAATGTTACTAAGAAACTAAGTCGAATGACAGTTAGCCGTTCGTTTAGGAACGTCAAGTAGTAACTTGGGGATGGTTAGTGTGGAGTAATGGCAATACCGAACGAATGACGGAATTAGTTTTTGAACGATGGTAGACACTGACAGTTAGGTTGGCCAACCTGGAAAGGACGGTGGAGGAGGGCACTTTTTGGTAGAACCGGCAGATGGAGTGGTTGTCTGTTACTCCGCACTAAACTTCCCGAGTAGGTACCTAATTTTTAATCTATCTAGATCTTAGGCATTCTAGATTATTTGGTGTTCTGAGATTGTGAATAGTAATTACTAATATAAACCAAAGTTTGGCGATTATTATTTCGGAACTCCAATGATGTATCAACCCTCAGATGACGGTTCTCCGTCATATGTACGTATAATAGCAATCAAACACATCAATATTAAACACAGCTGGTAAACCGTGGACGAATAACAGAATAGGTAACGCAGTTCAAACACAAGCGTATCGCATCAAACAGCAGCAAGCGGAGAGAATGACTGCCAATGACAACTGCCAATGACAGTAACTGTCACTGTCAGTCATTCTGCCAATGACAGTGACTGTCACTGTCATTGACAGACAGCCATTCCTGCCAATGACTGCTAATGACAGTGGCAGTCACTGTCATTCATGCCATAACATTTTTGTCTCTTTTCTAATGAGGTTAGGTTAGGTTTAGGTTCTGGAGGTGGCCCTCAGCAAGTCGGAGACCATGGTGTTGCATGGCCCCCGGCGGGCGCCGCCGCCCGGCTCACACATCGTGGTCGGGGGGGCTCGGATCGCTGCCGAGTCTACCATGAAGTATGTATCTGGTATTGGTGCTCGACAGCCGGTGGGACTTCGGTCCCCACTTCCGGCGGCTGGCACCCAAGTTGTTAGGCGCGGCTGGGGCGCTATCAATGCTGCTTCCGGCCTCTGACCTGACGACCGGCATTATCGCAATATTGCGGAAACTGCAGAGAGCGATGGCCGTCAGAGTCATCAGGGGATATTGCCTTCCCCTCGGACCTCTGCATAGAGTAGACGTGCCACTAGCCGTAGCTGATTTTTAAATTGAATAAAAAGTAAAAATTCACTCAAATAAATATTTGCTAAAAATTAGGAGTGCATAATCATCGAGGAGTTCTCTGCAAACTTGCTGCGCGACGTGAGTACGTACTACACTCACTCACACTACAACTTCACAGTAACCACGCGGCGGCGAGACACCCGCATAAGGGAGACAGCAAGTCGTCCGACATCAGCGCGCAAGAAAGAGACACCAGTAATGCTCGCAGCCTCGTACAAAGACGTCGCTTACGCATCCATTGTACTAACCCACAGGTCTTCTTAAACTGGACGGAAACGAAAAAGCTTTGCTTTGCTCGATAGCGTCAATCATAACTTGACCCCCGAAGTAGTGCTTACATTTACTGTGAAAAATCAACCGGCTACAATCCTACTGTCCTGGTACTTTACACTCCATTCGGTACACCGCCACTATGCCATTGAATAGAACACCCCCCGCCTCACCAGTCCCGCTGCCGCTGACAGCGGAACCTGGGCTCGGTCGTAATGAGGCACCTACATACCCTACGGTTACGAGCGACTCACCGTTACAGCACTGCGAGTCAGAGCCTAATCTTCATGCACTCACAGTCAATGTCACAGAACGTAAGAAGAGAAAGTATGAAGATGAACACTTGGACGTTACAGCTCTGATTAAAGAAATGTTCTCGACTTTCTCAAAACAACAGGAACAACGTTTTCAAGATTTAAAAACTAGTTTAGAAGTCATGTCGAGCAAATATGATGAATTCTTGCAAAAAATATCCACTCTAGAGAAAGAAAAAAGAGAGGATAGAATCTTAATTAAAGAACTAGAGGAAAAATTGGAAGCGTCTGAGCGAAAGTCCCGTGCAGCAGGCATAGAAATTCGGAACATACCAAAGCAAAACGGCGAGACGAAAGAAAATCTTTGCAATGAAATTATGCAACTAGGAAAGACCTTGAGTGTCAACATTGACAGTTCTGCTATTCGAGACGTCTATCGACTGAAGTCGAAAGATGCATCAAATCCGGTTGTCGTGGACTTAACTTCCGTATTACTAAAAGACCAAATTCTCAAGGCTGTCAAGAGCTTTAATAAAACACGAACCAAGGGAGAAAAGTTAAATGCTACTCATCTGAACCACTCATACCAATCAAAACCACTTTACATATCTGAAACTTTAACTCACAAGACTCAAAGATTGTATTTTCTGGCAAGGCAGTTTAAAAAAAGCCACGGGTATGATTTTTGCTGGACAACTAATGGGTTTGTTTATCTTAAAAAAACCGAAGACTCAACTCACACACGCATAAATCATGACAAGGATCTGGATAATTTAAGGAAGTCAATATGACTATTTTATGTAGATAATCTAATTTTCGAACTGTTATTGATTTGTTTTATATTGCATGCTAAGTTCTCATTTAGAATTGTAAGTTATTTTTGTTTACAATCCACTACACTATACAGAAATTATACACCACACGTCAACGTTAACACGTTTTTCTCTAAACTTAAATACTACTACACTTATAGTATTTACTATAAATTAATACACATACATAACTTTATACCTGATTGCCCATCACTCAGTCATTTAGCCACATTCGAACCTCTTACAGTAACATACAAGTATGACGCGCTTTTTTCAACACATTTACTCTATATACTAAATACAATATACATCACAAGCATAGTGCACGTTAACCATTTTAAATATTTTAGTTATCTTGTTGCATTCCAAATACTATTCTGTAACCGTGACCACTATTTCTTACAATACTTTTTACTGACGTCAAATTCAATGACATAATTAACTTAACAGATAATCTCGATAAACTAACTGTATCGAAATCACAGGAAACAAACATTGAAAACTGTCATAAGTTAATATCAATGCACCCTAATCAGTTACTAATATTCACGCAAAACATACGCAGCATAAGCTGCAACATGCCAGGGCTTGAAGTTTTATTAGCAAGAATGAAGCTAAAATGTGACATAATTATACTGACCGAATGCTGGCTATCTGGGTCTACAGCCATACCAATTCTTGCAGGTTATTCTCATATTGGGACTAAAAGGAACCCCAAACAAAATGATGGAGTAGTGATTTACTACGCTGAAAATCTTACTTTAACAATAGAGGAGCCTCACACGCAAGAATGTAACTGCCTGCTCGCAAAAATAGACAATCGCATCGCGATACTAGCCTTCTATCGGTCCCCATCTTACAAAAATATAGACCAATTTCTTTCATCCCTAGACTCATTATTACAAACAGTGTCAGCTTGTAAACAGATCTTGGTAATAGGAGATATCAACATAGATATTAATCCTAACAAAATAAACTTAAACGGGGAACGCTACCTCACTCTAGCGTCTTCTCATGGACTCTTACCAGCTCACAATCTGGTAACTCGGTGTGTAAGCAATTCTTGTTTGGATCATGCGTTAGTAAAAACCATTTATCCAGTTACTACTCTGGTTCCACAAACTACCCTAACGGATCACTACCCCGTCTTACTGTGTTTGACTGCTAAGGAAACGCGTCAATATGCAATAACTACAATAACTAAAGTTGACTTCACAAACCTAGAACAAGATCTCATAAAAATTAACTTTGACCCAATTTATCACTTACCAAATCCTAACTTATCTTTAAATTACTTTATAGATTGTCTTCAACACGTAATCATAAACAATACTAAACATATTACTCTATCTAAACGTCACAAAATCATAAAACCATGGATGACACAAGGGTTGCTACGATGCATCAGAAATAGGGATAAGTTACACCTTAAATCGAAGCTTGCACCAGATAGTATTATTTTAAAAGTGACATACACGCGATACAGAAACTTTTGCAACGCGCTGTTAAGAAAAGTTAAAATAGAGTATGAAAAAACTGAACTTCAGAATGCACAACATGATAATAAAAAACTATGGAAAACTATAAAAAAGATCACAAATTCATCAAAAGTCATAAATCATCCGAAGGAACTACTAACGCTATCAACGTCTCCTGAAAATTCATTGAGCGAAGTAAATAGTTACTTTATAAACGTTGGAAGTTCACTAGCAAACAAAATACACCAGCAAATCACGCATCCTGTAAAAAACAGACAAACAAAAACAGACACAGGTAGCAGTAGTCCGCATTCATTTGCTCTCATAGACACATCTGAAGAGGAGGTTGAACGTCTCATCCTAAACTCAAAATCAGACTGTGCCAGTGGTGGAGACAATATTAGTAATAATATTTTGAAAACTTTTAGAAACATCATTGTACCACCTCTTACAAAGATATTAAATGATTGTCTGCAGAGCGGAGTGTTCCCTGACGTTCTTAAAAAAGCCGAAGTTTGTCCAATCTATAAGAGTGGGGACAGAAATCGTATCAGCAACTATCGACCTATTTCTATTTTACCAGCGATTTCAAAAATATTAGAAAAAATTATAAATTCACGACTAGTTAATTATTTGGAAAAAAATAAACTGCTGTCGGCTAACCAGTATGGTTTTCGACAAGGAAAATCAACTGAGCATGCCGTAAATAAACTTATACATTTTGTTACCTCCAATTTAGATAAAAAGAAAAAATGTGTCACCATCTTTCTAGATCTCGCAAAGGCATTTGATACGATTTCTGTTACCCTCTTACTGGACAAACTCGAAAGATTGGGAATTAGGGGTACCCAGTTGCAACTTTTTGCTAGTTACCTCACTGGCAGGTCTCAGTGTGTTCGTGTAGGGAATTGTAAAAGTTCTCACCTTCAGATTACACACGGTGTGCCACAAGGTAGCATACTGGGACCCAGTTTATTCCTTGTGTATATAAATGATCTCACGAGTCTTGAACTTACCCACGGTGAAATCATATCTTTTGCGGACGATACTGCCCTTTCTTTTGCTGCCAACACATGGGAAGAGGCTTTCGACGCAGCACAGCGGGGCTTTGATATCGTAGGAAAGTGGCTTCAGAGTAATATACTTACATTAAATGTAGACAAAACCAAGTACATCTGCTTTAGCATAATAAATCAAACTGGAGTTGGCATCGTGCGAAATATCATATCGCATGAGTGTCGTTCTGGAAAAATCTGCACGTGTCCTTCACTGGAACGCGTACATACAGTGAAATATCTAGGAGTCAACATAGACAGCAATCTCAATTTTAAAGATCATGTCAGGCTGCTGTGCGGAAGAATACGAAAGCTCATTTATATTTTTAAAAACCTGAGGCACATTGCTGATTTTAAGTTGTTGAAGCAGATGTACTATGCTCTCTGTCAATCACTTCTAACATATTGTCTGTCGTCTTGGGGAGGGACATCAAAAACAACTTTGAAGTCCATCGAGGTCGCCCAGCGTGCTGTTCTGAAAGTTGCGACGTTCAAGCCTATTCGATTCCCTACAACTACGCTATTTGAAAATTGGGAAGTTTTGACCGTGAGACAGTTATATATACTAAACGTTGTCCTCCTACAACACAGCAAAATAAACTACAACCCACTACTCTTACAAAAACGTAGAAAAGACATAGTATGCGAAAGAACTAAGCCGTCTAATACTAAATTTTGCCAACGCTTTGCCCACTCCATTGGTCCATCTATTTACAATAGGTTAAACCGTATCCTTAACATATACCCGTTAACAAAAATGCAATGCAAGAAGAAACTTACTGAATACCTCAAAAGTCTTACCTATGAACAGACTGAACTTCTCTTGTACACAACATCCTAATAAAAAGCAATAGTTATACATTGTAACATACTTCTCTCATTAACATACAGACAAACGCGCGCACGCTTACTCACAACACAACACACAACAGAACACTGGACAACACCCTACACATCCTCTTACACATCAGACACGTACATTCCCATCTCACACAAATAAGAGGCCCTGCATGCGAACACTACACACACTCTTTTCCTTTTGTTTTTTCCTTTTCCCCAATGCCTAAGTAAGTTAAATTTACTATAAAGACTATACAATATTTAAATTAAATGTTACTGGCTATAATATATATTACATATAATACTCGAGGGGTTTGGCGCTGATAGTCGAAATACAGGCTCTGCCTAGTTCGACTACAGATGAATAAACCATTTATATTATTCCAAATTAGCCTGTTAAAATTTTTTGTAATTTATGTCTTAGTTTCTTCTTCTTCAATAAACATTATTATTATTATTATTATTGCACGATCTCCTACGAAGCGGCCAGCGTACTGGCTGGATCCCCGCCCTGGGACCTCAAGGCAAGAGTACTCGCGTCATTGTATCGGTGGCGCGAGGAAGCGAGGGCACGAGGTAAGCAACCGATGCAGCGACACATGGAGCTGCGTCGGTCTCAGCTTCGCGAGGTCCTGGTGGCGGAATGGCGGGACAGGCTTACACGCCCTACCGTTGGCCTCGTCACTATCGAGGCGGTCCGGCCGGTGCTCGAGCGCTGGCTCGGGAGGAGGCACGGCTCGCTGTCGTTTCGGGTGACGCAGGTGCTCTTGGGGCATGGTTGCTTCGGGAAGTACCTGTGTCGCATAAACAGGGAGCCGGACGCCCAGTGTCACCACTGCGTCGACTGCCGGGAGGACACGGCGCGGCATACGCTGGCAGAGTGTACCGCCTGGGAGGAGCGCCGTGCCCTCATCTCAGAAGTAGGCAGTGACCTGTCACTGCCGGCCGTGTTCGAGTCGATGGTCGGCAGCGAAGAGTCCTGGAACGCGGTGGTTTCCTTCTGCCAAACGGTCGTTTCGCAGAAGGAGGCTGCGGAAAGCGAGAGGAAGATCTCGTCCACTCACCCGGCACGCAGCAGGCGCACCGGGCGTCGGCGGAGGGCGGACAACGCCCTCATTCAGCCCCCCTAAATGGGTCCAGGGGCGACGGACTCGGGGACATCCGTTGCCCCCCACACATCAGGACCCGAGGTGGCGGCGCGTAGTTTTCCACGCGCGCCCCTCTTAGACGTCGCGGGGGGAGTCTTAACACCTCACTCACCCTGACCCAAGGAGGCCCGCGGTGGCGGACATCCTTGAGGATTTTCCAAAAAAAAAAGTTAGGTTTCGGTTTTGGTCAGGTTTATTTATTTATTTAAGAAAAGCACAGCCACATCACGTACATTAAACTTATGCTAAAATAATCTTAATAACTAAAGGACTAATGTACATGACAATTTCGGCGTACATAGCATTGATTATATATCTTGCTGCCTTGAAAAGTATATTAAGCTAAACTAAAACTAATATAAAACAAAACAAACTAAAGTGAGTAAGATGGGTAATAAACATGAAGAAAAAGTTAAGAATAAAAACAATAATTGAAATAAAAAAATAATGATAAGTAATATGACGGAGGAATACTTCTCCATCATCATTAGCATTCATCTTTGGTCTTCTTATTAATTGTGGGCGACGGTGGGTAATGTTGGATGAAGAAAGCAGACTCGTATACACAATCAGATTATAATAATTCCAATACAACAGTAACAGCGCAGTATGTAGACAAGTAAACACAATAATAGTTCCGATACAACAGTTACAACACAGTATGTGGATAGGTAAGCACCGCGCGTATTTAAACAAAGTAGGTAGGTACGTATCGCAGAACGCGAGATGGTTCGGTAGCGCACGCGCCGCCCGCCTAACGAGCAATGCCGTCAACAATCGATGGCGCGCGCCCCACCAACTCCATCGAGCGCCACCAGATGGCGCTGGCGTACCGCATACGACTCGATTACGACAAATATATCTGGTTTGGTTTAGGTTAGGTTAGGTTAGGTTAGGTTAGGTTCCCCCCCAGTGGGTTCCCGCATTGTCCCCCCCAGTGGGTTCCCGCATTGTCGAGGCGGGGGGGCTCAGTAGCCGTGGCTGGGCGGGCCACGGTGAAGCTAAGAGGGACCCAGGCGGGGGCCGCTCGTCCGGGCTGTGCGGTTTAGCCCGACGTAGCGGCCCACAGGTAGGTTGCGGTGCCTGCGACATCGCGACCTACCTGAGGCAGGCCGCGATGTCCCCCGTGAGGGAGACATTGCGGCTGAGGATAGAGGCCGCGGCGGGAGGGGCTCTCCCTTCCTTCCGCGGCCTTGACGGGGCCGCCACCGTTAGATGGCGGACGCGGCGGGGCCGCAGGGGAAGAGGAGTGTTCGGTGTTTCGTTGCCGCTCTCCCTATCCTCTGCGGCCGTAGCTCCCCCAACGCGGGGGGCTTGCGGGGCCCGCCTTTTAGGCGGGCGTGGAGGCCAGCAGGCAACGGGTGCGGGGGCTCCGTTGCCTGTTTTGCACAGGCCTCCACCTTGTGGGACGGGAATGGCCAGGTGTTCCCGGCCATTCCCGTAGCCCCCCAACCTGGGGGGCATGCGGGGCCCGCCATACCATCTTGGCGGGCGTGCGCCGGGAGGGCCGTGGAAGTATTGATTTCCCATAGCCCTCCCACTACGGCGTTTGCAGGAACACCGCTGAGTTTTAGTGGGTATACTGTCCTTCCGACAGGGAGTCCCACATACCCCGTCTCGGTCCCCCGCGAGACGGGGATGCATAAAGCATTTCTCAGCGAGAAAAAAAAAAAAAAAAAAAAAAGGTTAGGTTAGGTTAGCCGTGGCTGCGCGAGCCACGGTGAAGCTAAGAGGGACCCAGGCGGGGGCCGCTCGTCCGGGCTGTGCGGTTTAGCCCGGGACGTAGCGGCCCACGGGTAGGTTGCGGTGCCGCTTGCGCGACATCGTGACCTACCTGAGGCGGGCCGCGATGTCCCCCGTGAGGGAGACATTGCGGCTGAGGACAGAGGCCGCGGCGGGAGGGGTTCTCCCTTCCTTCCGCGGCCTTGACGGGGCCGCCACCGTGAGATGGCGGACGCGGCGGGGCCGCAGGGGAAGAGGAGTGTTCGGTGTTTCGTTGCCGCTCTCCCTATCCTCTGCGGCCGTAGCTCCCCCAACGCGGGGGGCATGCGGGGCCCGCCTTTCAGGCGGGCGTGGAGACCAGCAGGCAACGGGTGCGGGGGCTCCGTTGCCTGTTTTGCACAGGCCTCCACCTTGAGGGACGGGAATGGCCAGGTGTTCCCGGCCATTCCCGTAGCCCCCCAACCTGGGGGGCATGCGGGGCCCGCCATACCACCTTGGCGGGCGTGCGCCGGGAGGGCCGTGGAAGTATTGAATTCCCATAGCCCTCCCATTACGGCGTTTGTAGGAACACCGCTGAGTTTTAGTGGGTATACTGTCCTTCCGACAGGGAGTCCCACATACCCCGTCTCGGTCCCCCGCGGGACGGGGATGCATAAAGCATTTCTCAGCGAGAAAAAAAAAAAAAAAAAAAAAAAGGTTAGGTTCCCCCCCAGTGGGTTCCCGCATTGTCGAGGCGGGGGGGCTCAGTAGCCGTGGCTGCGCGAGCCACGGTGAAGCTAAGAGGGACCCAGGCGGGGGCCGCTCGTCCGGGCTGTGCGGTTTAGCCCGGAACGTAGCGGCCCACGGGTGGGTTGCGGTGCCGCTTGCGCGACATCGTGACCTACCTGAGGCGGGCCGCGATGTCCCCCGTGAGGGAGACATTGCGGCTGAGGACAGAGGCCGCGGCGGGAGGGGCTCTCCCTTCCTTCCGCGGCCTTGACGGGGCCGCCACCGTTAGATGGCGGACGCGGCGGGGCCGCAGGGGAAGAGGAGTGTTCGGTCTTTCGTTGCCGCTCTCCCTATCCTCTGCGGCCGTAGCTCCCCCAACGCGGGGGGCTTGCGGGGCCTGCCTTTTAGGCGGGCGTGGAGGCCAGCAGGCAACGGGTGCGGGGGCTCCGTTGCCTGTTTTGCACAGGCCTCCACCTTGAGGGACGGGAATGGCCAGGTGTTCCCGGCCATTCCCGTAGCCCCCCAACCTGGGGGGCATGCGGGGCCCGCCATACCACCTTGGCGGGCGTGCGCCGGGAGGGCCGTGGAAGTATTGAATTCCCATAGCCCTCCCATTACGGCGTTTGTAGGAACACCGCTGAGTTTTAGTGGGTATACTGTCCTTCCGACAGGGAGTCCCACATACCCCGTCTCGGTCCCCCGCGGGACGGGGATGCATAAAGCATTTCTCAGCGACAAAAAAAAAAAAAAAAAAAAAAAAAAAAAAAAAAAAAAAAAAAAAAAAAAAAAAAAAAAAAAAAAAAAAAAGGTTAGGTTAGGTTAGGTTAGGTTAGGTTAGGTTAGGTTAGGTTCCCCCCCAGTGGGTTCCCGCATTGTCGAGGCGGGGGGGCTCAGTAGCCGTGGCTAGGCGGGCCACGGTGAAGCTAAGAGGGACCCAAGCGGGGGGCCGCTCGTCCGGGCTGTGCGGTTTAGCCCGACGTAGCGGCCCACGGGTAGGTTGCGGTGCCACAACATCGCGACCTACCCGAGGCGGGCCGCGATGTCTCCCGTGAGGGAGACATTGCGGCTGAGGACAGAGGCCGCGGCGGGAGGGGCTCTCCCTTCCTTCCGCGGCCTTGACGGGGCCGCCACCGTAAGATGGCGGACGCGGCGGGGCCGCAGGGGAAGAGGAGTGTTCGGTGTTTCGTTGCCGCTCTCCCTATCCTCTGCGGCCGTAGCTCCCCCAACGCGGGGGGCTTGCGGGGCCCGCCTTTCAGGCGGGCGTGGAGGCCAGCAGGCAACGGGTGCGGGGGCTCCGTTGCCTGTTTTGCACAGGCCTCCACCTTGTGGGACGGGAATGGCCAGGTGTTCCCGGCCATTCCCGTAGCCCCCCAACCTGGGGGGCATGCGGGGCCCGCCATACCATCTTGGCGGGCGTGCGCCGGGGGGGCTGTGGAAGTATTGAATTCCCATAGCCCTCCCATTACGGCGTTTGCAGGAACACCGCTGAGTTTTAGTGGGTATACTGTCCTTCCGACAGGGAGTCCCACATACCCCGTCTCGGTCCCCCGCGAGACGGGGATGCATAAAGCATTTCTCAGCGAGAAAAAAAAAAAAAAAAAAAAAAAGGTTAGGTTAGGTTCCCCCCCAGTGGGTTCCCGCATTGTCGAGGCGGGGGGGCTCAGTAGCCGTGGCTGGGCGAGCCACGGTGAAGCTAAGAGGGACCCAGGCGGGGGCCGCTCGTCCGGGCTGTGCGGTTTAGCCCGGGACGTAGCGGCCCACGGGTAGGTTGCGGTGCCGCTTGCGCGACATCGTGACCTACCTGAGGCGGGCCGCGATGTCCCCCGTGAGGGAGACATTGCGGCTGAGGACAGAGGCCGCGGCGGGAGGGGTTCTCCCTTCCTTCCGCGGCCTTGACGGGGCCGCCACCGTGAGATGGCGGACGCGGCGGGGCCGCAGGGGAAGAGGAGTGTCGGTGTTTCGTTGCCGCTCTCCCTATCCTCTGCGGCCGTAGCTCCCCCAACGCGGGGGGCTTGCGGGGCCCGCCTTTTAGGCGGGCGTGGAGGCCAGCAGGCAACGGGAGCGGGGGCTCCGTTGCCTGTTTTGCACAGGCCTCCACCTTGTGGGACGGGAATGGCCAGGTGTTCCCGGCCATTCCCGTAGCCCCCCAACCTGGGGGGCATGCGGGGCCCGCCATACCATCTTGGCGGGCGTGCGCCGGGAGGGCCGTGGAAGTATTAAATTCCCATAGCCCTCCCATTACGGCGTTTGCAGGAACACCGCTGAGTTTTAGTGGGTATACTGTCGTTCCGACAGGGAGTCCCACATACCCCGTCTCGGTCCCCCGCGGGACGGGGATGCATAAAGCATTTCTCAGCGAGAAAAAAAAAAAAAAAAAAAAAAAAAAGGTTAGGTTAGGTTAGGTTAGGTTGGGGGCCCCCCCAGTGGGTTCCCGCATTGTCGAGGCGGGGGGGCTCAGTAGCCGTGGCTGCGCGAGCCACGGTGAAGCTAAGAGGGACCCAGGCGGGGGCCGCTCGTCCGGGCTGTGCGGTTTAGCCCGGGACGTAGCGGCCCACGGGTAGGTTGCGGTGCCGCTTGCGCGACATCGTGACCTACCTGAGGCGGGCCGCGATGTCCCCCGTGAGGGAGACATTGCGGCTGAGGACAGGGGCCGCGGCGGGAGGGGTTCTCCCTTCCTTCCGCGGCCTTGACGGGGCCGCCACCGTGAGATGGCGGACGCGGCGGGGCCGCAGGGGAAGAGGAGTGTTCGGTGTTTCGTTGCCGCTCTCCCTATCCTCTGCGGCCGTAGCTCCCCCAACGCGGGGGGCATGCGGGGCCCGCCTTTCAGGCGGGCGTGGAGGCCAGCAGGCAACGGGTGCGGGGGCTCCGTTGCCTGTTTTGCACAGGCCTCCACCTTGAGGGACGGGAATGGCCAGGTGTTCCCGGCCATTCCCGTAGCCCCCCAACCTGGGGGGCATGCGGGGCCCGCCATACCACCTTGGCGGGCGTGCGCCGGGAGGGCCGTGGAAGTATTGAATTCCCATAGCCCTCCCATTACGGCGTTTGTAGGAACACCGCTGAGTTTTAGTGGGTATACTGTCCTTCCGACAGGGAGTCCCACATACCCCGTCTCGGTCCCCCGCGGGACGGGGATGCATAAAGCATTTCTCAGCGAGAAAAAAAAAAAAAAAAAAAAAAAAAAAAAAAAAAAAAAAGGTTAGGTTGGGGGATCCCCCACAGTGCATACTTCCTCGCAGTATCCCCCGGGCAACGTCGTGTCTGACCACCGTAACGGAGTGGCAGACCGGCGGCTAAAGTGCGCTGTGATTCATAGACTTTCTTGCGGCCGTCTATGAAAATGACGAAGAAACCATTGCGTGACGCCTCTGGGCGCTTTGTATCTTTTACTTCTGATGATTTTAACCCTGATAATTTTAACCCTAATTTTAACAACCCAGATTTTAACCCTAATTTTAACAGTTTTAACCCAGATTTTAACCCTAATCGCTCCTCCCAGGGCGATTCAAACGGCCCTTCTCAGGGCCAATCCAAAGGCCCTTCTCAGGGCCAATCCAACAACCCTTCTCAGGGCCACGCCGGTGACGCTTTGGCGTCGGAAGCGGACCGCGCACCGTCTGCGGCCAGCCTGTTCAGCAGGCCAGAGGTGATGTCGGACTCCGACGGGTCGAACATCGACACGTCGGCGGCCGAGAACGACCGCCTCAAGCGGAAGAGGGCCTACCTAAAGTACGGTTCCGAGGGCTCCTCGGAGTCGGCCGGAGGTAAGGCGGGAAAGAAGTCGAAGTCAAAAAAGGCTTCGACTTCAAAAGCGGCGGAAACGCATGATGTGGACTTGCTGGACGCCGAGCGCCAGCTAAATCTAGCTAAGAAGGCGCAACTGCAGCAGGACCTGGAGGAGAGGGTCGCTGCGAAGGAGCGCCAGGCGCAAACCGCCAGGGCGAGGGCTGGCTATGGGGCATCCACTGTCCTATATGCTGACCACTCCCTGGCGGAACTGGAGCGCATGGCGCAGGAGGACAGGGAGGAGGTCCTGGAGGTCGCCTCAAAATCCTCCAACCTGAAGGGGACCTTCCAGAAGGCCCTCAAATGCCGGGCCGCCAGCCTGCACGGCATTGTGCGAGAGCTGCTGCAGCGGACGGCCACGGATGAGACGCGGCAGCTGCAGGCGAAAGTGGATCGCCTGCAGGCGGAGGTCAGCCAGCTGCACCAGAAGCTGGCTGAGGCCACGGCTCGGCCTGCCCAACCTGCCACAGGTCCGGTGGTAGGAGGCTCCTCCTCCCCTTCCAACCTTGAGGAGATCCTCCGAAAGGTGGTTATGGAGGAGAGGGCCTTCACCAGAGCCTGCTTTGCAGGCATTGAGGACCGGCTCTTGCCGGAAAAGCGGCTCCGCCCGCCGCTAGCGGCGGATAAGCCGCCTCCGAAGGAGCCGGAACCTGCGCCTGTAGCAGGCCCGGCAGCGGGTGCGCAGCCCCAGGCCCCCAAGCCCTCCAAGGGCAAAGGCAAGGGCAAGACGACCAAGGCGGCGCCCCAAACCCCCACCACAAGCGCGGAGGGAGTAGCTGGGTCGTCTGCCAATCCACCAGCAGCAACACCAGCAACGGACGCCCTTCTTCCCTCCACCACCCCGTCCAACCCGTCGTGGACGGAAGTGGTCAAGAGAGGGAAGAAGAAGGGAGGGGCCAAGCCGGCCCCCAAGCCCGCTGCGACTGCTCCTGCAGCCAATCGGGCTCCAGCCGGCGGGAGGAAGCTGGTTCCTCCCAAAACCGCGGCCGTCGTGGTGACCCTCACCCCGGAGGCCGCGGAGCGGGGCGAAACGTACGAGTCCGTTCTAAGACGGGCTCGTACCAATGCTGATCCCTCCCAGCTGGGGATCAGCAACATCAAGTGCCGCCGAACCCTAACCGGAGCTCGAATTTTCGAGTTTTCGGGGGAACAGCGCGGCACTAATGCGGACCTCTTCGCAACGAAGTTGCGAGAGGTCATCGCGGACGTGGCGACGGTCGTCAAGCCCGTCAAGACCGCAGCCTTGGAGGTGACCGATCTGGATGATTCGGTCACCAAGGAGGATGTGGTGGCGGCCGTCGCGGCGGCTGGAGGCTGCGACGCTGGCGTGGTGAGGGGTGGAAACATCGGGATCGGCCGCCGCGGCATGGGCATCATCCGCGTCGAGTGCCCAGTCGCCGCGGCTGCGGCCGTCCTTGCTGCGACCAACGGACGGCTGCTCGTGGGGCTCAGCTCGGCTGTGGTCCGGGCACTTGAGGACCAGCCTACGCGGTGCTTCAAGTGCTTCGCGTTTGGCCACACCCGAGCTACGTGTCCCTCCAAGTCCGACTGGGGAGACATCTGCTACCAGTGCGGGCAGGAGGGACACAGGAGTGCCACGTGCCGCGCCACCACGCCGCACTGCAAGGCGTGTGCTGCCAGTGGCCGCCCCGCGGACCACAGGATGACGGGCAAGAACTGTAAGCCCCCCGTGAGGAAGGGCATAGTGCCGGCGCAGGTTCGCCCTGTTGCCACCACCGCCGCCGCCGTCGTCGCCGCCGCAGCTCCAGCGGCGGTATCTGAGGAGGGTGCAATGTCGGAATAATGCCAGGTTCCGACTACAGCATCCTCCAGGCGAACACCAACCACTGCAAAGTGGCCCAGGACCTGGTAGTGCAGGTCATGGCCGAGTGGTTGGTGAACGTAGCGGTGGTCGCCGAGCCCTACTCGATCCCCAGCAGCTGGCTGGGTGACGAGGACGACTCGGTGGCACTAGCGGCGCGGTCTTCCACGGACTCCCCTCCCCTCTCGCTATTAGAGAGAGGACCGGGATACGTGGCCGCCGCGTGGGGAGACATAGCCCTTGTGGGGGTATATTTCTCCCCAAACCGCCCACTCCAGGACTTTGAGAATTTTCTCGGAGTCCTGGCCGCCGTGGTCGGCAGGGCGGTTCCGCGTCAGGTCTCCGTACTGGGAGACCTGAATGCCAAGTCGGTGAGCTGGGGCAACCCGGCCACCGACGCCCGCGGGCGGGCGGTGGAGTTGTGGGCAGCCTCCTCTGGACTCTCCCTCTTGAACAGAGGAAGCGTCCAGACATGCGTGCGGCGTCGGGGTGGCTCAATAGTGGACGTCACTTTCGCCACCCCGGCGTTAGCCGCGCGCGTGCTGAACTGGCGGGTGGACCTGGTGGAGACCATGTCGGACCACCGCTACGTGCGGTTCGACATCTCCACCAGGGGCCCGGGAGCGGTGCGGCCCATCTCGGGGCGATCAACGTTCCCGCGGTGGGCTCTCACCCGCCTGGACAGGGAGGCAGCGGCGGAGGCGGCGTTCATCCAGGACTGGCTTTCGCCGCCTACCGCCGGCCTGGATGTGGACACCGCAGCGGGGCAGCTTCGGGAGTGTCTGACCGAGGTATGCAACTCTAGCATGCCTCGGTCTCGCCGACCACCACCCAAACGCGCCGTGTACTGGTGGTCGGCGGAGCTGGCGGGGCTCCGAGCAGCTTGCGTGGGGGCAAGGAGGGCCTACACGCGGAGTCGGCGGCGGCGTCGACGGGACCAGGCCGACGAGGACCACCTCTACGACGTGTACGTGGAGGCTAAACAGGTCCTCGATCGGGCCATCGCCGCTGCCAAAGACTCGGCGAGAGCCGAGCTGCTGGAGGGTCTCGACAACGACCCGTTCGGGAGACCGTACAAGGCGGCGCGCAACAAATTGCGCCCCTTTGGTCCCCCGGTTGCCGAGACCCTGGAGCCCTCATTTCTGGACGGGGTGGTTCAGTCCCTGTTCCCGGGCAGGGACAACTTCACCCCGCCAGCGATGTGTGGAGCCCCGCTAGCGGACGAGGAGGAAGAGGAGCCCCCTCCTGTCACGGAGTCGGAACTTGGCGCGGCGATTCTTCGTATACGCGCCAAGAAGACGGCTCCAGGCCCTGACGGCGTCCCCGCGAGAGTGGTGGCGATCGCTGCCACTCAAATGGAGGACAGGTTTCGGGACCTCTTCAGCGCATGTCTTGCGTCTGGGAGGTTCCCGAAACCGTGGAAGGAGGGGCAGTTGTGCCTCCTTCGCAAGGAGGGCCGTCCAGCGGATTCCCCCTCGGCATACCGGCCCATCGTTCTTCTCGATGAGGTCGGCAAAATGTTCGAGGGGATAATCGCGGCCCGTCTGAAGGGCCACCTGCGGGACATCGGGCCGGACTTGTCGGACGCTCAGTTTGGTTTTCGGGCTGAGCGTTCGACGGTGGACGCGCTGGCCTGGCTCAAGGGCCAGGCGAAGGAGGCGATGGAGGCGGGGGACGGATTGTTGGCGGTGTCATTCGACATAGCCAACGCCTTCAACTCCGTTCCTCACTCCACCATCCTCGAGGCGCTCCGGTTCCACGGAGTGCCTCGATACATGCGCAGTCTGCTGGCCAGCTACCTGGAGGATCGGGCGATCCTCCTGGTAGACAGGACTGGCCAAGTCCGGCGGTACGCCGTCGAAGCCGGTGTTCCACAGGGGTCAGTCATAGGACCTCTCCTCTGGAACATCGGCTACGATTGGCTCTTGCGGGGAACTCTCCTCCGAGGCACGAGTGTCGTCTGCTATGCGGACGACACTCTCCTCACCGCCCGGGGGGGGAGTTTCAGGGAGGCGGCCAACTTGGCCTCGGCGGGCGGATCCTTGGTTGCAGCGAGGATCCGCCGCCTAGGTCTGAAGGTGGCGCTGCACAAGACCGAGGCCGTGTTCTTCCACGGGCCTCGGCAGCGCCCCCCACCTGACGCCCACATCTTCGTGGAGGGCGTCAGAATCGAGGTCAAGGCCCAGATGAAATATCTGGGCCTTGTGCTCGACAGCAGGTGGCGCTTCGGCCCGCATTTTAGCGGGCTGTCGTCGCGCCTGCTGAAGACGGCGGGGGCGCTCTCGTGGCTGCTCCCCAACTTGGGGGGGCCCAGCCCACGATGCCGGCAACTCTACGCCGGCATCCTGAAGAGCATGGCCCTCTACGGGGCCCCTATTTGGGAGGATACACTCCAACGGCGGGAGAACGCCGCCGCCTTGCGGGCACCGCAGAGGGCCATAGCCCAGCGGGTAGCGCGGGCCTACCGCACAGTGGGCTTTGCGGCAGCGTGCGCTCTGGCCAGCACCCCTCCTTGGGAACTCGAGGCGTGGGTGCTCGCCAGAGTGTACGAATGGACGGCGGGGCGGAGAGCGAGAGGAGAACGCACCGCCCCGGAAGAGCGGGAGGCCGTCCGGCGGGAGGCGAGGGACGCCATCGTCCTCCATTGGACGGGGGACCTCGCCACCGCAGCCTTTGGCCGCCGAACCCTCGACGCGCTTGGGCCGGTCCTCCGAGACTGGCTCGAGCGGTCGCACGGGATCCTCTCGTTCCGTCTGGTGCAGGTGCTGTCCGGACACGGTTGTTTCGGATCGTACCTGCACCGAATCGGACGGGAGGAGACGCCGTCGTGCCACGACTGTGGCGCGGCGGAGGACACGGCGCAGCACACCCTCGAGGTGTGCCCGTCGTGGTCCGAGCCGCGCTGCAGTCTCACGGCGGCGATTGGACCGGACCTCTCACTCCCCGGTTTGGTAAACGCCATGCTGAGGGATGAGGGGTCCTGGGCGGCAGTCGCCTCCTTCTGCGAACACGTCATGTCCCAGAAGGAGGCGGCGGAGCGCGCGCGGGAGGAGGATCCTCACGCGGCGCTGCTCCGAAGGCGGAGGAGGGGTCGAAGAAGACGTCAGTTTGACGGTCATCTCCGACTCCTCCCAGGTGGAGGCCAGCAGGCAACGGGTGCGGGGGCACCCTTGCCTGCATCGCACAGGCCTCCACCAGTGTCGGACGGGAATGGCCAGGTGTTCCCGGCCATTCCCGTAGCCCCCCAGCCCGGGGGGCATGCGGGGCCTGCCAACTAGGCGGGCTTGCGCCGGGAGGGTTGTGGACGTCATGGTCTCCCACGATCCTCCCATCACGGCGCCGCGGGAACACCGCTGAGTTTTAGTGGGTATACTGTCATTCGGACAGGGAGTCCCACATACCCCGTCTCGTCCCCCACGAGTCGGGCATGCATAAAGCATTTCTCAGCGACAAAAAAAAAAAAAAAAAAAAAAAAAAAAAAAAAGGTTAGGTTAGGTTAGGTTTTTTTTTTTTTTTTTTTTTTTTTTTTTTTTTTATTTTTTTTTTTTTTTTTTTATTTTTTTTTTTTTTTTACTACTACCTCCAACGTAATTGGAGCCTATGTTAGGCTTATCATTCATACTAGTTCTCGCAATTATTCCTCTCGCACTTTCATTCTTCATACTATGTCTTTCTATCATTCCTTCTCTTTCTGTCTATAAGGGTAGGACGCCCTTCTAGTTTCCCTATTCTGTACTCTATCCCTTTTTCTTTTTCGATTTTATTTTCAGGTATAACTCGACACAGATATCTTTATTATTCTTTTACAATGTTTCTTATTCTATTTCTTAATACTATTTCGTCTTATTTGCTATTCTTACTTCTACTTACATATTTCTTATTACTACTTCTTATTTCTACTTCTTAATATTATTACATATCAGTTTGCGAGTTTTGCTTTCATCTTATATAATATCTATACTTATTTCTAGGGATTTTCATTCATATTTTCTACTTCTTAATATTATCACATTCATTTTTTTTTTTTTTTTTTTTTTTTTTTTTTTTTTTTTTTTTTTTTTAGTTACAATTCCAAACAACCGTCTTATTTATTTATTCTTATTTCTAGGCCAGTTTCTTACGACTATTTACATTTTGTTTTGTCAATATGGGCAACTTTATTATTTGTCAATATTGTTTTTGACGTTCTTAGCGATTTGGTCCTTCTGTTTTCAATGCTTGACCCTAATATTCTATATAATATTATGCAAACATTTTTGCTTATGCGGTTTTATTTCTTCTTATCACCCTTTTACAAATTTTTATGCAATACTCCAAGAACGACTCTCTCTTTTTACTATTCATTATTAGCCACACATTTTCGGCATCCAGTTTGGTGTCGAGTACGTGCTCTGCCACAAGTCTCTCCTGGTCGAACACAGGACAGCTGAGTAATACATGTGGCACCGTCTCAGCAGTTTCAGGATCGCAGATGCACGATGGGTTCTCCTTGCACTTGAAGCGATACAAGTATTCCGAGAACCCACCGTGCCCCGTCATGATCTGAGTGGTAACGCTGCTAATTTTGATCTTTCTGACTATCCCGTACGCCGCCACCGCATCCGGGAAAAACAATTTTGTTACAGAAGCCGTTTCTTCAGCGCGGTATCTCCGGTTCCACACGTCAAGGGTTGTCATTCGGATGCATCTCTTGACGTATGAAACCGGGCACAAGTCGTAGTCGGGCTTTCGTTTGGAACCCTCAGCGGCGCTTTTGGCTAGTTCGTCGGCCCTCTCATTCCCTGCCAACCCCGCGTGAGCTTTGATCCAAAACAGGGTGACCGCCTTGTTTTGGATAGACAAGGACCTAAGGTTGGCCCTCGTCTCTACTGCGAGGGGGTGGAGTCGGTTGTGGTTTTGAACCGTTTGGAGGGCCGCCATGGAGTCACTGAAGATTCCAAACGATTGCGCACTGTGCTTTAGAATTTCCCTGGTCGCGACGCATATTGCCAGAAGCTCAGCCTGGTAAACAGTGGAGTAGTGTGGGAGGGCAAGCTTGCGGGCTTTGGTTTCGGCGTCACCACTCCATACGGATAGTGCCGCTCCAACCTTGCCCCCAATCTTGCTCCCGTCCGTGAAGATGTGAACTTCAAGTTCACTCTGTGCATCAAGTTGCTCTTGGTTTACCAGGCATACGAGCTCTAGCTCAGCGCGCTCCGCAGGGTGTGGAGCCTCCATTGCCGGGGTGCTCTGCTCGACCCTCCTGTCGCCAAGTGCTGGCTGAGGCACCCCTCTTCTGGCCTCGTACAGCGATGCCGCTTCGCGGACTCGCAGGTCGAGAGGTAGTATCCCAGCCAGCACTAGCGCGGAGTTTAAGGAGACCGTCCGGTATCCCTTGCACAGCTTTTGTGCAATACCACGCTGAACTGCCGCCAACTGCTTCTTGATGCCCAACTTCTCGACGGCCGGAGCCCACACGCTAGCGGCGTACATGATCACTGGTTCGACGGTGGCCACATATATTACTCGAATGACTTCGGGGTTGAGTCCCCAGCTGGTCTTTGCTGCCCTGGTGAGCTGCTTGTGGATTCCTATTGCCTTCCTACACACCTTTGCGACGTGCGTGTTGAATGTTAGCTGTTTGTCGATGGTGACACCCAGGATTTTGATCTCGTTGGACATGGCAATGTCGACCCCACCCATGCTCAGGCGCGGGGCATCGTACTTTAATTTGCGAGTTATAATCATCGCGTTGGTTTTTTGCGCGGCAAATTTAAGCTTGTTTTGTACGCCCCACGCCTGAACATGTTCGAGAGCGGCATTGGCACGTCCCTCGATCTCCAGCGCTGTGTCACCATCGAAAATCAGCACCACGTCGTCTGCAAAGGCTTGGCAATAGTCCTCCCTAGCTTCCAAGCTCTTGAGAAGCGGGTCCAGTAAAAGGTTCCAGAGTATAGGTCCCCCAATGGAGCCCTGGACACAGCCCTTACTTGTGGCCTTGCAGTACTCTTCACCTGCGTACCTAACTGTGACCTTTCGGTTTTCGAGGTAGCTGTCGATGACCCTCCTCAAGCCGACTGGACACTGTTCCTCAGCCAGACGGACCCTTATGGCTGGCCACCATGCGCTGTCGAAGGCTCCCTCTATGTCCAGCGATACTAAGACTACTATTTTCTTTAGTTCCAGCTTACTGCGTATGTGTAGCATCAGTGCATAGAGGGAGTCCTCGGTGCTCCTCTGGGGCATGAATCCGTACTGGCGAGTACTCATCCTTGGGATTAAATGATACTTGAGGCGGGCCACCAACATCTTCTCGTAAATCTTACCGAATATAGGTAATAGGCCGATTGGTCTGTACGCTTTTGGGGAGCTGTAGTCGGTTTTTCCTGGCTTCTTTAAAATAATGACCGTCGCTTCCTTCCAGATTTTAGGGAAGAGGTTTGCTCTCAGGCAGCCATTCAGGAGAGCCAAGGCCGTATCGGGGGCAGCTCTAATAGCCTGGCAGCAAATGTCGGCGGTGAGGCCGTCTGCTCCTGGCGCTTTTTTGACGTTAAACGACTGACACGCCGCCATCAGCTCGGCCATCGTGAATGGTGGATCACATGACTCATCATGGGCTCCAGCATTCACGACGTCGGCCTTTTCTCTAATAAGGCGGTGGCAGGCGCTGTCAGTGTCTAAGTGGTCTTCTGGGTAGAAAGTTTTCGCCAGTAATTCCGCCGATCCTTTTGCGTCCAGAACCTCCCCATCCTTCGCTAATGGCTGGTCCTCTCCTCTTCCCTTGGTCCTCCCTATCACCCGGTATATGCCTTCCCAAACCCCTTCTCTGTCCTGTCTTGAGCAGAAGTTCTTCCAACTCTCGACTTCGTCCTTGGCTGCTTCCGTCTCATACTCAACTTTCAGTTTCAGGTACTCTTCGACGACCTTCGATCTTCGGATTGGTGCAGCATTCCTGACTCTGTTTTTTAGGGTAGCGACCTTTTTCTTCAGCCCCTCGAGTTTCTCGGACCACCACGGCAAAGTAAACACTTCTTTGGTTGACTTTTTCGGCATTGACGAATTACATGCATCTCTAATTAAACTAATATATAATTTTGTAACTGAATTTACTTGTTCGGCTGTATTTAATTTGTCAATTTCTAATTTGTTAATTTTATGTGCCTGCATTAATTGGCCGAGTTTCTCACGAAACTCGGGCCAATTTGCTTTTTTGGTGTTAAAAACTCTGGTTGTCCTGCTAATTTGAATGCCTTTAGATCTATTTAGTTTGATGTTGAATACGATGCCGTTGTGATCCGAGCTCGTGAGGCCTTCGTCTACCCTCCAGTCGTCTACCAGGTCTAGGATATCCGTCGAACATGCCGTTAAGTCGACGTGGCTGCAGTATCTTATGCCTCCTCTGATCGTGTCGAAGGTCGGAATTTCCCCTCTGTTGAGTACGTTCAGGTCCAGCTCATCGAGGACTCCGGACACTTCTTCGCCTCTGCGGTCAATGGTCAGGCTTCCCCACCAGGTACTTTTTGCGTTTGCGTCTCCTCCAAGAATCCACATTCTGGAACCTGCCTCCTGCTCAACACGTTTGAGGTGATTGAGGTATGGTTCAGTTGGCTGGTCTGGCTCGAAGTAAAAGGAGACTAGTGTGATCCTCCAGGCACTGGTTCGGATCCCCACCACGGTGATGTTGTTCGTGGTGAGTTTCGGGTACTGTTCGACGATGAGATTTTGGTCGAAGACCGCAATTGCGGCCTTAACAGTACCCTCCCCGATGTCAGTGCTCTGAAAGATCCGAACGCCTCTATGACTCCTCATTACTTTGGCCCCGCCAACGTATGGTTCCTGGAGGAGAGCAACGGCGACCCCACGCTTTTCCGCTTCAACAAGAAGCTCGTTGGTCGCCAGTCTTTTCCGCTGGAGGTTGGCCTGTACCACTCTGTAGGGGTTTGGGTTACCGTGGGTGCCCTTAGCAATAGGCCACTGTTGCTCTTGCTATTTCGTCCCACCTGTGACGTATTGGACATTCTGAGCTGAAGGCGTTGTGGCCAGCATCATCGAGCTTGGCTCTTGTGCAATTCCGGCACTTTGGCGGGGCACCTGTTAAAAAGTCGGAGCATTCCGATCTCAGGTGTGGCCCGCCGCAGTGACTGCACATATCAGCCGTTTCTTTACAGAAGCGTTTGCCGTGCCCGTAGCCTAGGCAGCGCGTGCATTGCACCAGTGGGGTCTGGTCTTCGACCCTCACGCGCTGGAGGTCTACGTGCAGGCACCCGAGTTCTGTAGCTCGTCTCCAGACGGTTGGCGAGACGCTGACCACAACGTGGCAGGTATGTGGGTTCCTCGTCCTCCTCCGGAACTTCACCACCACCCTGTCCTCCTCCTTGTCGAGGTTGTGAAAAACTTCCCTGTTCTGATTCCTCAGGGCTTTGAGAATGTCCTCGTCTGTGTTGACTGAGAGGACGCTCCTGAGGATCAGCATGGGATCCTTGTTTTTCACCTCCTCGACATGGAGGTCCTTACTGTCCCTTGCCAATCTTTCTTTGATTTTATCCCTTTCTGCAGTTGATTGGAAGCCCATAATCACTTTCCTATCTTTCGCCTTCCTCACCTTTTCAACCTTCACCCAACCTTCCTTCGCATCGGCCGCCTTCCGCACCCTCTCTAGGACCTCGTCCCCAGACTCTGTCTCGTCTGCTGAGGTAACCACTATAGAATGGAGCGTACTTCGCGTTGGGTTTACTTTTCCGCTGTGGGTTACGCTCGCGTATGTGCTGCTTGCAGCACCACTCTCAAAGCTGAGTCTGTGCTGTTCGACTGCTGCCTTCAGCTCCTCCATGCCCTTTGAGTGGCTCTCCAGCAGCAAAGAGTGGCTCCTTATTTGAGCCTCAAGTTGAGTAGTGCTTGGGTCGGCCGTGCAAGTGAAGGTGCGGTTGGCTGCGACGCCTTCAGACTGTGTGTTGTCGGGCCCCCCTCTTTTTGTCTTGGCCGATTTTTCGGCCTCCTTAACCAGCTGGAACAACCGGTCCAGCGCCTCCGTAACGCCTGTTTTGATTTCGGTTTTGGTGTTCCTCGAAGTGCCGAGAAGGACTTTTGCTCTGGTCAGGCAGGCCCTCGCCTCTGCCGACCGGTCCGCGTATTGTGGTTTTGGCGGCGAGTGCACCTGTACAAGCCTCGGTTGGAGTGGCTTCTGTGCAAGTTTCGCAGGCCCAGCCTGTGCCGTCTTGGTGATAAAGGAAGGGGGCGTTGGGTTAGGGTTCACGCTAGAAGGCCCCGCGGCCTCCAATTCTGCAACGCTGCGTCTCACGTTTGGAGGCGATGTCGACTTTGGTGATTCACCCTCGGCCGGCCTCGCCTTAGGTGGGGTCCTAATTGCATTCATCATCGTCGTCGTTGGAGGTTCGCGTCAAAGTGTAAAAGGGTGTAAAATGATTAAATTAAAAAGTAAAAGTGTAAAAATATAAAAATGTAAATGAACTTAAGATTATAAAAAATCTTAGGTGGGTCTTAAACTCAGTGTAGAGTAAGTCGCGGTCGGCTCTACGTTCAAAAGAACGGGTCAAGCAGTGAAAACAGTCGAAAAACCCTTTCCAGGAGTCAAGAGTCGAAAATATAGAGCGATTTCCGGCGGGACTCTATGTAGAGCCGTTTCAATGGCTTCAGTGGATAGCTCTCGCCAAGCCCTTTTAAACGACCCCAAACTCGATATGGTTATACCAAGGGGTTTCGGAGATATCCCAAATTGAAAAATTTGGTTTTTTGTCAAAATTAAAAACCGAAAGTGGTTACACTGGGATATCTCCGGAACTACCGGTCCAAAAACCCCGGTGTTTGGGCTTTCCGGAACTGGCTTGGCGAGACCAATCCACTGGAATGGTTTTCAGGCTGAAAAATATCTGTTTCCTGAAAACGCCTGAAAACCAACTTGTCTTATAGCCTAAGTCCTGCCGGTATGTCCAGCGGAAACCCCGGCCCTCTACGACTCTCCGTTGGGAAGCTATGGCCGTCTAAAGGTTTTACAAAATGGCCGCGGTGCTGTCAAAGTCAGTTTTTGACCGTAGATAGCTTCCGTCTGGAAAGCCGCAGACCCCCCGAGTTTGGGCTCTCCCAACTCGGCCTGAGCTCCGCTGTCCGCTGAAACCACTTTCAGGGTCCTGAAAATTTTCAGCTCCAAACCACCTGACACCGCGGGGTAAGTAGGGCAGCGAGTTCCTGACACTAACTTTGAAAGCCGCTACTTCCCACGACCAACGGTTTAGGAGTTACAGTGGTTTGAAGCTGAACAAGATGGCCGCCGAGCTGTCAAAAGTCGTATTAAAACGTCCTTATCTCCGGAACCCTAGGTCACAGGAGGACGGGGTTTTGGACTCACAGCCCGGCGTCACTTCAGGTATGACCTGAAAGCAGTTTCAGCGACAAAAATTTTTCAGTCCTGAAATGGCCTGAAAATAAACCTATCTTAAAATTGGCGGTGTGCCACTAGCCCCAGTGAAAATCCGATGTAAATCGGACAAACGGTTCTCGAGTTATTACAGACTGAAATTAAAAACCCAAAAACCAAGATGGCGCAATTTGGACGAAATAGCCAATTTATAAGATATACAGCCCGTGTTTGGGCTTAAATACGTCACAATAAGTATATTAGGGCCTATCCTAATGTCAAAAAGTAATATTTTCTATTTAATTTTGAATTAAAGCCAAAAAACAGTTAAAATTCGATAACTCACGAACCGTCAGTCCGAAAATTCTGAAAAATTTGTACAAAATACTTAAAATAGATCGCTACAAAGCGCAATAAACAAAATTTTGAAAATCCAAAAAACAAGTGAAAATTTTTTGAAAAATTGATTTTCTTATAAAATACCTAATAATTCAAAAGCTATTTAATTTAAAAATCTAAAACTTAGGGTCTCTAATAAACTAATGAGCGCGCACCAGGCTGCAGTTGAAGATTCTTGAAAAATTTTCTCTGTTCAGAGTTATTCGGGTTCAAATTTTGAAAAGTTATAATGCCATAAAAAATTTTGTAGTTGACTTAAAATTCTGTTTTGATTTGCACTCGCCTTATTTTATGAAGGTCCAGGTTGGTGCTAAAATTCGCGCCGCTAACTCCACTCCTTCGGCTTTTTCAGGGCACGTGGTTTTGTGAAAATCCTGAATAACTCGCAGATTCGCGGTGTCAGGGTGGTTTTGATTGGTCCAGGTGATCAGGAACCACGATGCCCACAGTATACCAATAAAAAAGAAGGGGGTCACCGCTCTTGTTCGGGCAGCGTTTGCGTTTCCAGTTTTGGTGCACTTCACTTAACCTCAAAAATAGAGGTTTTTCACGAATAACTTTCACGGCACTGTGAGGCGGCACTATATGATCTCGGAACTTTATGCGGCGCTAGTTTCCGCTTCCAACGACACTTCACTCTTTGAAATTGGAGCACAAAAACCAATTTATTTGTATTTTTAAGCGTGGAGTGGCTCAAAAAACGATCCGACCGCCACGAGAGCTGGGGGGGTACTTGGTTAGGTTAGGTTAGGTTAGGTTAGGTTAGGTTAGGTTAGGTTAGGTTAGGTTAGGTTAGGTTCCCCCCCGGTGGGTTCCCGCATTGTCGAGGCGGGGGGGCTCAGTAGCCGTGGCGAGCTGGGCCACGGTGAAGCTAAGAGGAACCCCAGCGGAGGCCGCTCGTCCGGGCTGTGCGGTTTAGCCCGGGACGTAGCGGCCCACGGGTAGGTTGCGGTGCCGCTTGCGCGACATCGTGACCTACCTGAGGCGGGCCGCGATGTCCCCCGTGAGGGAGACATTGCGGCTGAGGATAGAGGCCGCGGCGGGAGAGGCTCTCCCTCCTTCCGCGGCCTTGACGGGGCCGCCACCGTATGATGGCGGACGCGGCGGGGCCGCAGGGGAAGAGGAGTGTCGGTGTTTCGTTGCCGCTCTCCCTATCCTCTGGGGCCGTAGCTCCCCCAACGCGGGGGGCATGCGGGGCCCGCCTTTCAGGCGGGCGTGGAGGCCAGCAGGCAACGGGTGCGGGGGCTCCGTTGCCTGTTTTGCACAGGCCTCCACCTTGTGGGACGGGAATGGCCAGGTGTTCCCGGCCATTCCCGTAGCCCCCCAACCTGGGGGGCATGCGGGGCCCGCCATACCATCTTGGCGGGCGTGCGCCGGGAGGGCCGTGGAAGTATTGATTTCCCATAGCCCTCCCATTACGGCGTTTGTAGGAACACCGCTGAGTTTTAGTGGGTATACTGTCCTTCCGACAGGGAGTCCCACATACCCCGTCTCGGTCCCCCGTGAGACGGGGATGCATAAAGCATTTCTCAGCGAGAAAAAAAAAAAAAAAAAAAAAAAAAAAAAAAGGTTAGGTTAGGTTAGGTTAGGTTAGGTTCCCCCCCAGTGGGTTCCCGCATTGTCGAGGCGGGGGGGCTCAGTAGCCGTGGCTGCGCGAGCCACGGTGAAGCTAAGAGGGACCCAGGCGGGGGCCGCTCGTCCGGGCTGTGCGGTTTAGCCCGGGACGTAGCGGCCCACGGGTAGGTTGCGGTGCCGCTTGCGCGACATCGTGACCTACCTGAGGCGGGCCGCGATGTCCCCCGTGAGGGAGACATTGCGGCTGAGGACAGAGGCCGCGGCGGGAGGGGCTCTCCCTTCCTTCCGCGGCCTTGACGGGGCCGCCACCGTTAGATGGCGGACGCGGCGGGGCCGCAGGGGAAGAGGAGTGTTCGGTGTTTCGTTGCCGCTCTCCCTATCCTCTGCGGCCGTAGCTCCCCCAACGCGGGGGGCTTGCGGGGCCCGCCTTTTAGGCGGGCGTGGAGGCCAGCAGGCAACGGGTGCGGGGGCTCCGTTGCCTGTTTTGCACAGGCCTCCACCTTGAGGGACGGGAATGGCCAGGTGTTCCCGGCCATTCCCGTAGCCCCCCAACCTGGGGGGCATGCGGGGCCCGCCATACCACCTTGGCGGGCGTGCGCCGGGAGGGCCGTGGAAGTATTGAATTCCCATAGCCCTCCCATTACGGCGTTTGTAGGAACACCGCTGAGTTTTAGTGGGTATACTGTCCTTCCGACAGGGAGTCCCACATACCCCGTCTCGGTCCCCCGCGGGACGGGGATGCATAAAGCATTTCTCAGCGACAAAAAAAAAAAAAAAAAAAAAAAAAAAAGGTTAGGTTAGGTTAGGTTAGGTTAGGTTAGGTTAGGTTCCCCCCCCCCCCAGTGGGTTCCCGCATTGTCGAGGCGGGGGGGCTCAGTAGCCGTGGCTGCGCGAGCCACGGTGAAGCTAAGAGGGACCCAGGCGGGGGCCGCTCGTCCGGGCTGTGCGGTTTAGCCCGGGACGTAGCGGCCCACGGGTAGGTTGCGGTGCCGCTTGCGCGACATCGTGACCTACCTGAGGCGGGCCGCGATGTCCCCCGTGAGGGAGACATTGCGGCTGAGGACAGAGGCCGCGGCGGGAGGGGTTCTCCCTTCCTTCCGCGGCCTTGACGGGGCCGCCACCGTGAGATGGCGGACGCGGCGGGGCCGCAGGGGAAGAGGAGTGTTCGGTGTTTCGTTGCCGCTCTCCCTATCCTCTGCGGCCGTAGCTCCCCCAACGCGGGGGGCATGCGGGGCCCGCCTTTCAGGCGGGCGTGGAGGCCAGCAGGCAACGGGTGCGGGGGCTCCGTTGCCTGTTTTGCACAGGCCTCCACCTTGAGGGACGGGAATGGCCAGGTGTTCCCGGCCATTCCCGTAGCCCCCCAACCTGGGGGGCATGCGGGGCCCGCCATACCACCTTGGCGGGCGTGCGCCGGGAGGGCCGTGGAAGTATTGAATTCCCATAGCCCTCCCATTACGGCGTTTGTAGGAACACCGCTGAGTTTTAGTGGGTATACTGTCCTTCCGACAGGGAGTCCCACATACCCCGTCTCGGTCCCCCGCGGGACGGGGATGCATAAAGCATTTCTCAGCGACAAAAAAAAAAAAAAAAAAGGTTAGGTTCCCCCCCAGTGGGTTCCCGCATTGTCGAGGCGGGGGGGCTCAGTAGCCGTGGCTGCGCGAGCCACGGTGAAGCTAAGAGGGACCCAGGCGGGGGCCGCTCGTCCGGGCTGTGCGGTTTAGCCCGGAACGTAGCGGCCCACGGGTAGGTTGCGGTGCCGCTTGCGCGACATCGTGACCTACCTGAGGCGGGCCGCGATGTCCCCCGTGAGGGAGACATTGCGGCTGAGGACAGAGGCCGCGGCGGGAGGGGCTCTCCCTTCCTTCCGCGGCCTTGACGGGGCCGCCACCGTTAGATGGCGGACGCGGCGGGGCCGCAGGGGAAGAGGAGTGTTCGGTGTTTCGTTGCCGCTCTCCCTATCCTCTGCGGCCGTAGCTCCCCCAACGCGGGGGGCTTGCGGGGCCTGCCTTTTAGGCGGGCGTGGAGGCCAGCAGGCAACGGGTGCGGGGGCTCCGTTGCCTGTTTTGCACAGGCCTCCACCTTGAGGGACGGGAATGGCCAGGTGTTCCCGGCCATTCCCGTAGCCCCCCAACCTGGGGGGCATGCGGGGCCCGCCATACCACCTTGGCGGGCGTGCGCCGGGAGGGCCGTGGAAGTATTGAATTCCCATAGCCCTCCCATTACGGCGTTTGTAGGAACACCGCTGAGTTTTAGTGGGTATACTGTCCTTCCGACAGGGAGTCCCACATACCCCGTCTCGGTCCCCCGCGGGACGGGGATGCATAAAGCATTTCTCAGCGACAAAAAAAAAAAAAAAAAAAGGTTAGGTTAGGTTAGGTTAGGTTAGGTTCCCCCCCAGTGGGTTCCCGCATTGTCGAGGCGGGGGGGCTCAGTAGCCGTGGCTAGGCGGGCCACGGTGAAGCTAAGAGGGACCCAGGCGGGGGCCGCTCGTCCGGGCTGTGCGGTTTAGCTCGGGACGTAGCGGCCCACGGGTAGGTTGCGGTGCCACAACATCGCGACCTACCCGAGGCGGGCCGCGATGTCTCCCGTGAGGGAGACATTGCGGCTGAGGACAGAGGCCGCGGCGGGAGGGGCTCTCCCTTCCTTCCGCGGCCTTGACGTGGCCGCCACCGTTAGATGGCGGACGCGGCGGGGCCGCAGGGGAAGAGGAGTGTTCGGTGTTTCGTTGCCGCTCTCCCTATCCTCTGCGGCCGTAGCTCCCCCAACGCGGGGGGCTTGCGGGGCCCGCCTTTTAGGCGGGCGTGGAGGCCAGCAGGCAACGGGCGCGGGGGCTCCGTTGCCTGTTTTGCACAGGCCTCCACCTTGAGGGACGGGAATGGCCAGGTGTTCCCGGCCATTCCCGTAGCCCCCCCAACCTGGGGGGCATGCGGGGCCCGCCATACCACCTTGGCGGGCGTGCGCCGGGAGGGCCGTGGAAGTATTGAATTCCCACAGCCCTCCCATTACGGCGTTTGTAGGAACACCGCTGAGTTTTAGTGGGTATACTGTCCTTCCGACAGGGAGTCCCACATACCCCGTCTCGGTCCCCCGCGGGACGGGGATGCATAAAGCATTTCTCAGCGACAAAAAAAAAAAAAAAAAAAAAAAAAGGTTAGGTTAGGTTAGGTTTTTTTTTTTTTTTTTTTTTTTGTTTTGGCAGGAGTGGGAAATCCTCATGGACGCCCAGACTGCCTCACTAATGAGCCAGTCTGGGCAGTGCCGGACTCTTACCGGCTAAAACCCACTCCTGCCTTTGCCAGGTGTCCCTCTGACATAATCAGAGCCCTTGTCAGGCGCGTGTCATGCTTCTTCCTGTTCGTGTTCAATTGCAAGCGGTCCTGTCTTAGGAAATGGACAGTTCCCGGAAGCATACACTTCACGTCATACCACGTTCTATTCCAATCAACTTTGTACCTTATAGCTATTAAACAATAAAACTTGGAAAGCAATAGCAAATAAAATGACTAGTAGATAATTATATGTACCTAATTTCTGTAAAAATTCTATCTTTATTTATTTATTTAATTGAGTTTTTAAACTTTATTTGTTGTTAAAACCTACCCACGCTAATTAAAATTCTATTTCTGTTTGTAATTTAATTAAAACTATATTTATTCTATCCTAATATATTTAAAGTATATTATATGCCTATCCTAATATATTTACAGTATATTATTTAGTCATATTTTCTTTAAAAAAAAAAAACTACATTAATTATTGTCCTAAATTTACCCCCTATAATTTGCTTATATTTATCGCCTACTCTACTTATATCTACCATTGCTTCCATGACTAGAGTTTCACCTGTGACGAGCTTGCAGGGCCACAACGGTAAATTTTGTTTCTTTTTTAAGTGCGCATTCAATTGGGCCAATTTCTTACGAAGTTGGCTCCAATTGGTTAGGTTAGGTTAGGTTAGGTTAGGTTCCCCCCCAGTGGGTTCCCGCATTGTCGAGGCGGGGGGGCTCAGTAGCCGTGGCTAGCGGAGCCACGGTGAAGCTAAGAGGGACCCAAGCGGGGGCCGCTCGTCAGGGCTTTGCGGTTAAGCCCGACGTAGCGGCCGGCGGGTAGGTAGCGGTGCCGCTTGCGCGACATCGCAACCTACCTGAGGCGGGCCGCGATGTCCCCCGTGAGGGAGACATTGCGGCTGAGGACAGAGGCCGCGGCGGGAGGGGTTCTCCCTTCCTTCCGCGGCCTTGACGGGGCCGCCACCGTGAGATGGCGGACGCGGCGGGGCCGCAGGGGAAGAGGAGTGTCGGTGTTTCGTTGCCGTTCTCCCTATCCTCTGCGGCCGTAGCTCCCCCAACGCGGGGGGCATGCGGGGCCCGCCTTTCAGGCGGGCGTGGAGGCCAGCAGGCAACGGGTGCGGGGGCTCCGTTGCCTGTTTTGCACAGGCCTCCACCTTGAGGGACGGGAATGGCCAGGTGTTCCCGGCCATTCCCGTAGCCCCCCAACCTGGGGGGCATGCGGGGCCCGCCATACCATCTTGGCGGGCGTGCGCCGGGAGGGCCGTGGAAGTATTAATTTCCCATAGCCCTCCCATTACGGCGTTTGTAGGAACACCGCTGAGTTTTAGTGGGTATACTGTCCTTCCGACAGGGAGTCCCACATACCCCGTCTCGGTCCCCCGCGAGACGGGGATGCATAAAGCATTTCTCAGCGAGAAAAAAAAAAAAAAAAAAAAAAAAAGGTTAGGTTAGGTTAGGTTAGGTTCCCCCCCAGTGGGTTCCCGCATTGTCGAGGCGGGGGGGCTCAGTAGCCGTGGCTAGGCGGGCCACGGTGAAGCTAAGAGGGACCCAGGCGGGGGCCGCTCGTCCGGGCTGTGCGGTTTAGCCCGACGTAGCGGCCCACGGGTAGGTTGCGGTGCCACAACATCGCGACCTACCTGAGGCGGGCCGCGATGTCCCCCGTGAGGGAGACATTGCGGCTGAGGACAGAGGCCGCGGCGGGAGGGGTTCTCCCTCCTTCCGCGGCCTTGACGGGGCCGCCACCGTATGATGGCGGACGCGGCGGGGCCGCAGGGGAAGAGGAGTGTTCGGTGTTTCGTTGCCGCTCTCCCTATCCTCTGCGGCCGTAGCTCCCCCAACGCGGGGGGCTTGCGGGGCCCGCCTTTTAGGCGGGCGTGGAGGCCAGCAGGCAACGGGTGCGGGGGCTCCGTTGCCTGTTTTGCACAGGTCTCCACCTTGTGGGACGGGAATGGCCAGGTGTTCCCGGCCATTCCCGTAGCCCCCCAACCTGGGGGGCATGCGGGGCCCGCCATACCATCTTGGCGGGCGTGCGCCGGGAGGGCCGTGGAAGTATTAAATTCCCATAGCCCTCCCATTACGGCGTTTGCAGGAACACCGCTGAGTTTTAGTGGGTATACTGTCCTTCCGACAGGGAGTCCCACATACCCCGTCTCGGTCCCCCGCGGGACGGGGATGCATAAAGCATTTCTCAGCGAGAAAAAAAAAAAAAAAAAAAAAAAAGGTTAGGTTAGGTTTTTTTTTTTTTTTTTTTTTTTTTTTTTTTTTTTTTTTTTTTTATACTCCTACCTCCAACATGATCGGAGCCTATGCCTGTCCGCTTTACCTTTCATACCAGTTCTCGCATTTATGCCTCTCGTACTTTTATTCCACATACTGTTTCTTTCTTTCATTCATCATCACTCAATTCTTTTATGGGTGGGATTCCCAGCTATCAGCTTGCCTCTGAGTACTACTATATTTTTTATTTTTATTTCGGTTTCGGGTGCAACACAAAATAACGGTGACACAGTTCTTTAATTTCTCTTTTATACTTATTTTAACATTTATACACAATTTTTATTCTACGCTATTATCTGCTATACATTTTATTTCTTAGTACTAATTCAGGGTAATGTTGATGACACACATATTTTTTCTCTTAATACCGCAACAACAGGGGCGGGGAACAGTTCTTATTGATCTAACTTAGACTTATAGTACTTATTCTAGGCCTATTTCTAGTTTTAACATATAATTTCTTCTTATAGCTACAAGGTTAATATTTTACAGTTTCTTATCATACTACAGTTTTGCAACAAAGACGGGATAACAGTTCTTATAAATCTAAAATTCCATTAGTTTTAACTTATTCTAGACCTAATTGTATTTAGACATATTGTATTTTCCTATTATTTCTAACTATTTTACAGTTTCCAATATTATGCTAGTCACTAATATATCATATAATATTATGATAGCATATTTTCTTATGCGGTTTTGTTTCTTTTAATTACCTGTATTGCTATGTTACTACAATATTTCAGGAATGAATCCCGTCTCTTTTTATTCATTAGATCAGGCGCATTTTGGGCAACAATTTTGATGGCGAGTTCCTGCTCCGTCTCATATCTCTTCTTCGCGCTAATAGGGCACTCAAACAGGATGTGCGGGACTGACTCTTCGACACCAGGCTCACAGGCGCACGATGGGTTCCCTTTACACTTGAAACGTTTCAAGTATGCCGAAAACCCACCGTGCCCCGTCAATATTTGTGTGGTTATACTCGTGTGAGTCAACTCCCGCACTACGCCGTACGCTTTTACCGCATCCGGGAAGAAAATTTTTGTACCCGAGGCCGTGTCACCTGACCGATATCTCCCGTTCCATTCCTCAAGCGTTTCCGACCGGATTTGTCGCTTGACGAATGATACGGGACACAGGTCGTAGTCCGGCCTCTTCTTTGACCCCAGGGCGGCCTCCTTCGCGAGCTGGTCGGCTCTCTCGTTTCCCTCCAACCCTACGTGGGCCTTTATCCAGAATAAAGAGACACTCTTGTTCTGGAGCTTACATCGTCGTAGAGCGCTTCTAGTGTCTACTGCCAAGGGGTGGAGGGAACTTGTATTGGTTACCGACTGGAGGGCCGCCATGGAGTCACTGAAGATGCCGAACGAGGTTTCACGGGACCTGAGCACTTCCCCCGCAGCTCGTTGCAAGGCCAGGAGTTCAGCCTGGTAGACGGTGCAGTACGACGGCAAAGCAAGCTTGAGGGCTTTTGTCTCGGTGGTGCCATTCCACAGGGATAGCGCCGCTCCGACTCTGCCCTCAATCTTGCTGCCGTCTGTGAAGATCCTCACAGCAAGGTTGCTGTGGTACCGGTATTGTTCTTCGTCTACCAGGCTTGCGAACTCCAGGCTCATTTGCTCCGCAGGGTGTGGGGACTCCAGTGCTGGGGCCACCCGCTCTACCTCCCTGCCCCCCAGTATGGGCTGGGGTACCCCTCTCCTGGCTCCGTATAATGCAGCTGCTTCTCGGATACGAAGGTCGAGTGGGAGTATCCCAGCCAGCACCAGGGCCGAGTTCAGGGAGACAGTGCGGTATGCTCTGCATATCTTCTGGGCGATTCCGCGCTGGACCGTCCCAAGCTGCTTGATGGTACCCAACTTATTAGCGGCCGGTGCCCAGACGCTTGCGGCGTAAAGTATGATCGGCTCTATGCACGCAACATACATCAGCCGGATGACCTCCGGGTGCAACCCCCAACTGACCCTAGCGGCCCTACACAGTTGCTTGTAGATGCCGATCGCCTTTCTACAAGCCAGTGAGACGTGGGTGTTAAATGTCAGCTTGTGGTCAAAGGTTACCCCCAGAAGCCTCATCTCTTTTGACATGCCAATGTCGATCCCCCCCATGCTCAGGCGTGGTGTGTCGTATTTTAGTTTTCTGGTTATGACCATCGCGGTGGTTTTGTGCGGGGCAAATTTCAACTTATTCTCGACACCCCACGCCAGAACATGATTGAGAGCGGCATTGGCCTGTTGCTCGATCTCGAGTGCGGTATCTCCGTCAAAGACCAGGAGGACGTCATCAGCAAACGCCTGGACATAGTTGCCCCTGTTCACTGCTGCTTTTAGGAGGGGGTCTAGGACAAGATTCCACAAAATCGGGCCTCCGATTGAGCCCTGGACACAGCCCTTGTTTGTGTTTTTGCTGTATACTTCCCCACCGTACCTGATCGTCACTTTTCGGTCACTGAGGTAGCTGTCTATGACCCGCCTAAGGTTGATTGGACACCTCTCCTCCGCCAGACGGACTTTTATCGCCGGCCACCAGGCGCTGTCGAAGGCCCCCTCTATGTCCAGCGATACGAGCGTAACTATTCTTTTTTGTTCTAGTTTACTATAAACATGCTGCATGAGGGCATAGAGGGAGTCCTCGGTGCTCCTTTGTGGCATGAAACCGTATTGGCGGGTGCTCATCCCTGGTAAAAGGTGGAACTTAAGGCGGGCCACCAGCATCTTTTCGAAAACCTTCCCCAATATAGGCAATAGCCCAATCGGCCTATACGATTTGGGGGTGGTATAGCTCGTTTTCCCAGGCTTCCTCAGTATCACGACTGTCGCCTCCTTCCAGGACGTGGGGAAGTGATGGTGTTCTAGGCATTTGTTTAGGAATTTTAAAAATAATTCCGGGTCGTTACCCACGGCATGGCAACAGATGTCTGCAGTAAAGCCATCGGAACCCGGTGCCTTCTTCGGGTTGAAGGACTCCATTGAATTTTTTAATTCTGCCAGCGTAAACGGTGGGTCGCAAGGTTCATCTTGTTCGCCACAGTTCACGCCTTCTGCTTTCATTCGAATGAACCGGTGGTGAGCATTGTCACATTCTGTGAGGTCTTCTGGATAAAAAGTTTCAGCTAATAACTTTACAGAACCTCTCGCATCCAGCACGTCACCGTTCCCTTCCAATGGCGGGTCCTCCTCCCTACGCTGCGTCCTGCCTATCACCCTATATATTCCCTCCCAAACCCCCTCCCTATCCTGTTTCTCACAGAACTCCTTCCAACTCTCGGTCTGAGCTTTAGCCGATTCTAACTCATATTCTTCTTTCAGTTTCAGGTACTCTTCTATGACCTTCGACTTCCGGATTTGGGCGGCACAGCGGATCCTGCGCTTCCTGGTGGCGACGGTCTTCTTCATCTCAGCGAGTCTCTCGGACCACCACGGCAAGGTAAGTTCCTCTTGGGCTTTTTTGGTCGGTATTGTTTGCTTGCATGCTTCTTCTATTGCTTTAGTAAAATTATCTGTTATATTGTCAATTTGCTCACTGTCTTTAATTTCATCTATTTCGGCTGTTGTGAATTTGTAGTCTATTTTTAATTGGCCAAACTTCTCATGAAATTTGGCCCAATTGGCTTTTTTGGTTCTAAATTTTCTAGTGGTTCTTTCGATTTTAATGCCTTTAGATTTCTCCAAGAGGATCTTAAACATAATGCCGTTGTGATCCGAGCTCGTGAGGCCTTCGTCAACCCTCCAGTCGTCTATCAAATTCAATATGTCGTTAGTACAGGCGGTGATGTCCACGTGACTGCTGTACCGTTTCCCTCCACGGATAGTGTCGAAGGTCGGAATTTCCCCTTGGTTTAATATGTTCAGGTTAAGCTCACCGAGAGTTCCGGCCATCTCATCCCCCCTAAGGTCAACCGTCGGGCTGCCCCACCATATACTCTTTGCATTGGCGTCCCCTCCAACAATCAGTCTCTTCGAGCCGACTGCAAGCCCTATTCGTCTGAGGTGTTCTAAATAGGGTTCGATTGGCTGGTCTGGCTCAAAGTAGAAGGAGACAAGCGTGATCTCCCAGGCACTGGTTTGGATTCCCACCACTGAGATGTTATTCGTGGTGAGTTTTGGGTACTGTCTGACTGTAAAGTCACTATTGAAGACTGCTATTGCCGCTTTGACAGTCCCATCCCCTGTGCCTGTGTTCTGGAAGATTCTAACGCCCCTGTGACTCCTCATTACTTTTGCTCCTGCCACGTACGGTTCCTGCAGTAGCGCCACCGCTATTCCGCGCTTCGTAGCTTCTATCAGAAGCTCGTTGGTGGCCAGCTTCTTGCGTTGGAGGTTAGCCTGCAATACTCCATAGGGGGTATTTTGCATTGGGGTGCCCTTAGCAATATGCTACAGTTGATCTGGCCACGTCATCCCATTTCCTCCGTACAGGGCAATCGTGGCTGAATGCGTTGTGTTGGGTGCCGTGCTCTATCTTCGACTTCGCGCAGTTTCGGCAAGCGGGTGGTGAGCCTGAAAGCCAATCTGGGCACTCTGGTCTCATGTGAGGACCGCCGCAGTGGCTGCATAAGTCCGCAGGCTCTTTACAGAACCGCTTACCGTGCCCGAAGCCTAGGCAGCGGGTGCATTGGACCAGCGGGGACTGATCCTCGATCCTGACGCGTTGGAGGTCGACATGTACGGTCCCGACCTCCATAGCCCGTCGCCAGATAGTGGGCGAGACGCTGATGATGACGTGGCCAATATGGGGGTTTCGTGTTCTTCTTCTGTACTTCACTTCCAGCCTGTTTTCTCCACTGTCGAGGCCGTCAAAAACACCCTTGTTCTGATTCCTCAGTGCTCTTATGACATCCTCGTCGGTATTCACGACTAGAACGTTCTTTAGAATCAGAAGCGGGTCCTTGTTTTTGACTTCCTCGACAGTGAGGTCAACTCCTTCTTTTTGAAGACGGGTCTTTACTCTCGCTCTTTCCTCTTCGGTTTCCAGGCCTATTATCACTTTCCTGTCCTTAGCCTTCCTCACCTTTTCCACCTTTATCCACCCATCTTTGGCATCTATCGCTTCCCTTATTCTGTCAAGAACTTCGTCACCTGTTTTGGTTTCGTCCTTGGACGTGACCACAACAGAATGTAGCGTACTGCGTCTTGGCAATGAGTTAGAGGGTTTAGCTGCGACCACACTCGCAAAGGTACTCTTCTCCAGGAATCCGGTTTGGTGGTCTATTTTGTCCTTGAGCTCCTCTATTTTCTTGTTATTCTCCTCTAGGAGCTTTGCTTGATGTTGCATTGTTTGCAGGATCTTGTTGGTATCTCCAGGAGAAGTTGATTCTGCAGCTGGTGTTTTATGGTCTGTCACCAGTGGGCCTGCCTTTGTCATTCGCTGCTTTGCCGCTTTTAGCTCCACCTCAACTTCCTTTACCAATTGGTAAAGTCGTTCTGTGGCTTCGACGATAGCGGTTTTTATCTCCGTCTTTGTGTTTCTGCTGCTGTTAAGGTGGAGCTTTGCCTTTGTTAGGCAGGCTTTGGCCTCCGCAGTTCTGTCTGCATATTTGACCTTTGGCGGTGAGTGTGGTGAGTGCGCTTCAACTGACTTCCTCATTGTGGTCGCGGTCGCCTGCGTCGAAACAGGCTTCGTTACAGCTTTCGCAGGGCCAGCCTGCGACGTCTTGGTCACTGTTGAGGGAGTTGGGCTGGTGTTTGTGGCTTCCCACTCCCCTATGCTGCGTCTTACGTTAGGGGCGGCAACTGCCTCCGGTTCTGTCGGTGACTTTTCGTCATTGGTCGCCTTCATGGGTGTTCTAAAGGGTTAGGTTAGGTTAGGTTAGGTTAGGTTAGGTTAGGTCCCCCCCCAGTTTAGCCCGGGACGTAGCGGCCCACGGGTGGGTTGCGGTGCCGCTTGCGCGACATCGTGACCTACCTGAGGCGGGCCGCGATGTCCCCCGTGAGGGAGACATTGCGGCTGAGGATAGAGGCCGCGGCGGGAGAGGCTCTCCCTCCTTCCGCGGCCTTGACGGGGCCGCCACCGTATGATGGCGGACGCGGCGGGGCCGCAGGGGAAGAGGAGTGTCGGTGTTTCGTTGCCGCTCTCCCTATCCTCTGCGGCCGTAGCTCCCCCAACGCGGGGGGCATGCGGGGCCCGCCTTTCAGGCGGGCGTGGAGGCCAGCAGGCATCGGGTGCGGGGGCTCCGTTGCCTGTTTTGCACAGGCCTCCACCTTGAGGGACGGGAATGGCCAGGTGTTCCCGGCCATTCCCGTAGCCCCCCAACGTGGGGGGCATGCGGGGCCCGCCATACCATCTTGGCGGGCGTGCGCCGGGAGGGCCGTGGAAGTATTGATTTCCCATAGCCCTCCCATTACGGCGTTTGTAGGAACACCGCTGAGTTTTAGTGGGTATACTGTCCTCCGACAGGGAGTCCCACATACCCCGTCTCGGTCCCCCGCGAGACGGGGATGCATAAAGCATTTCTCAGCGAGAAAAAAAAAAAAAAAAAAAAAAAAAAAGGTCCCCCCCCAGTGGGTTCCCGCATTGTCGAGGCGGGGGGGCTCAGTAGCCGTGGCTGCGCGAGCCACGGTGAAGCTAAGAGGGACCCAGGCGGGGGCCGCTCGTCCGGGCTGTGCGGTTTAGCCCGGGACGTAGCGGCCCACGGGTGGGTTGCGGTGCCACAACATCGCGACCTACCTGAGGCGGGCCGCGATGTCTCCCGTGAGGGAGACATTGCGGCTGAGGACAGAGGCCGCGGCGGGAGGGGCTCTCCCTTCCTTCCGCGGCCTTGACGGGGCCGCCACCGTATGATGGCGGACGCGGCGGGGCCGCAGGGGAAGAGGAGTGTCGGTGTTTCGTTGCCGCTCTCCCTATCCTCTGCGGCCGTAGCTCCCCCAACGCGGGGGGCTTGCGGGGCCCGCCTTTTAGGCGGGCGTGGAGGCCAGCAGGCAACGGGAGCGGGGGCTCCGTTGCCTGTTTTGCACAGGCCTCCACCTTGTGGGACGGGAATGGCCAGGTGTTCCCGGCCATTCCCGTAGCCCCCCAACCTGGGGGGCATGCGGGGCCCGCCATACCATCTTGGCGGGCGTGCGCCGGGAGGGCCGTGGAAGTATTGATTTCCCATAGCCCTCCCATTACGGCGTTTGCAGGAACACCGCTGAGTTTTAGTGGGTATACTGTCCTTCCGACAGGGAGTCCCACATACCCCGTCTCGGTCCCCCGCGGGACGGGGATGCATAAAGCATTTCTCAGCGAGAAAAAAAAAAAAAAAAAAAAAAAGGTTAGGTTAGGTCCCCCCCCGGTGGGTTCCCGCATTGTCGAGGCGGGGGGGCTCAGTAGCCGTGGCGAGCTGGGCCACGGTGAAGCTAAGAGGAACCCCAGCGGGGGCCGCTCGTCCGGGCTGTGCGGTTTAGCCCGGGACGTAGCGGCCCACGGGTAGGTTGCGGTGCCGCTTGCGCGACATCGTGACCTACCTGAGGCGGGCCGCGATGTCCCCCGTGAGGGAGACATTGCGGCTGAGGACAGGGGCCGCGGCGGGAGGGGTTCTCCCTTCCTTCCGCGGCCTTGACGGGGCCGCCACCGTGAGATGGCGGACGCGGCGGGGCCGCAGGGGAAGAGGAGTGTTCGGTGTTTCGTTGCCGCTCTCCCTATCCTCTGCGGCCGTAGCTCCCCCAACGCGGGGGGCTTGCGGGGCCCGCCTTTTAGGCGGGCGTGGAGGCCAGCAGGCAACGGGTGCGGGGGCTCCGTTGCCTGTTTTGCACAGGCCTCCACCTTGAGGGACGGGAATGGCCAGGTGTTCCCGGCCATTCCCGTAGCCCCCCAACCTGGGGGGCATGCGGGGCCCGCCATACCACCTTGGCGGGCGTGCGCCGGGAGGGCCGTGGAAGTATTGAATTCCCATAGCCCTCCCATTACGGCGTTTGTAGGAACACCGCTGAGTTTTAGTGGGTATACTGTCCTTCCGACAGGGAGTCCCACATACCCCGTCTCGGTCCCCCGCGGGACGGGGATGCATAAAGCATTTCTCAGCGACAAAAAAAAAAAAAAAAGGTTAGGTTAGGTCGGGCTAAAGTGCGCTGTGAATTCGTAGATATCGAAGCGGTCGTCTACGAACATGTCGAGAAAACCATTGCGTGACGCCTCTGGGCGCTTTGTCGGTTTTAACAAAAATAATTTTAACCCTGATGATTTTAACCCTGATGATTTTATTGATTTTAATGATTTTAACCATAGTTGTAAGTCGAATCGCTCCTCCCAGAGCGATTCAAACGGCCCTTCTCAGGGCCAACCCAAAGGCCCTTCTCAGGGCCACGCCGGTGACGCTGTGGCGTCGAAAGCTAACCGCGCACCATCTGCGGTCAGCTTGTTCAGTAGGCCAGAGGAGTTATCGGACTCCGACGGTTCGAACGTCGACACGTCGGCGGCCGAGAACGACCGCCTAAATCGGAAAAGGGCCTATATGAGGCTCGGGTCCGGGGGCTCCTCAGAGTCGGCCGGAGGAAAGGCGGGGAAGAAGTCGAAGTCTAAGAAGGCTTCGACTTCGAAAGTGGCGGTTACCCACGATGTGGACTTGCTGGACGCCGAGCGCCAGCTTAATCTTGCGAAGAGGGCGCAGCTCCAGCAAGACCTGGAGGAGAGGGTCGCTGCGAAGGAGCGCCAGGCGCAAACCGCCAGGGCGAGGGCCGGCTATGGGGCATCCAGTGTCCTATATGCTGACCACTCCCTGGCGGAACTGGAGCGCATGGCGCAGGAGGACAGGGAGGAGGTCCTGGAGGTCGCCTCCAAGTCCTCCAACCTGAAGGGGACCTTCCAGAAGGCCCTCAAATGCCGGGCCGCCAGCCTGCACGGCATTGTGCGAGAGCTGCTGCAGCGGACGGCCACGGATGAGACGCGGCAGCTGCAGGCGAAAGTGGATCGCCTGCAGGCGGAGGTCAGCCAGCTGCACCAGAAGCTGGCTGAGGCCACGGCTCGGCCTGCCCAACCTGCCCCAGGTCCGGTGGTAGGAGGCTCCTCCTCCCCTTCCAACCTTGAGGAGATCCTCCGAAAGGTTGTAATGGAGGAGAGGGCCTTCACCAGAGCCTGCTTCGCAGGCATCGAGGACCGGCTCCTGCCGGAAAAGCGGCTTCGCCCGCCGCTAGCGGCGGATAAGCCAACGCAGCGGGAGCCGGAACCTGCACCTGTAGCAGGCCCGGCAGCGGGTGCGCAGCCCGAGGCCGCCAAGCCCTCCAAGGGCAAAGGCAAGGGCAAGAGGACCAAGGCGGCTCCTCAAACCGCCACCACAAGCGCGGAAGGAGCGACTGGGTCGTCTGCCACTACGGCAGCCACCCAGAAGTCGCAGGAGGAAGACGCCCTCCTTCCCTCCACCACCCCGTCCAACCCGTCGTGGACGGAAGTGGTCAAGAGAGGGAAGAAGAAAGGAGGGGCCAAGCCGGCCCCCAAGCCCGCGACTGCGACTGCTCCTGCAGCCAATCGGGCTCCAGTTGGCGGGAGGAAGCTGGTTCCTCCCAAAACCGCGGCCGTCGTGGTGACCCTCACCCCGGAGGCCGCGGAGCGGGGCGAAACGTACGAGTCCGTTCTAAGACGGGCTCGTACCAATGCTGATCCCTCCCAGCTGGGGATCAGCAACATCAAGTGCCGCCGAACCCTAACCGGGGCTCGAATCTTCGAGTTCTCGGGGGAACAGCGCGGCACTAATGCGGACCTCTTCGCAAGTAAGTTGCGAGAGGTCATCGCGGACGTGGCGACGGTCGTCAAGCCCGTCAAGACCGCAGCCTTGGAGGTGACCGATCTGGATGATTCGGTCACCAAGGAGGATGTGGTGGCGGCCGTCGCGGCGGCTGGAGGCTGCGACGCTGGCGCGGTGAGGGGTGGAAACATCGGGATCGGCCGCCGCGGCATGGGCATCATCCGCGTCGAGTGCCCAGTCGCCGCGGCTGCGGCCGTCCTTGCTGCGACCAATGGACGGCTGCTCGTGGGGCTCAGCTCGGCTGTGGTCCGGGCACTTGAGGACCAGCCCACGCGGTGCTTCAAGTGCTTCGCGTTTGGCCACACCCGAGCCACGTGTCCCTCCAAGTCCGACTGGGGAGACATCTGCTACCAGTGCGGGCAGGAGGGACACAGGAGTGCCACGTGCCGCGCCACCACGCCACACTGCAAGGCGTGTGCCGCCAGTGGCCGCCCCGCGGACCACAGGATGACGGGCAAGAATTGCAAGCCCCCCGTGAGGAAGGGCATAGTGCCAGCGCAGGTTCGCCCTGTTGCCGCCACCGCCGCCGCCGTCGTCGCCGCCGCAGCTCCAGCGGCGGTATCTGAGGAGGGTGCAATGTCGGAATAATGCCAGGTTCCGACTACAGCATCCTCCAGGCGAACACCAACCACTGCAAAGCGGCCCAGGACCTGGTAGTGCAGGTCATGGCCGAGTGGTTGGTGAACGTAGCGGTGGTCGCCGAGCCCTACTCGATCCCCAGCAGCTGGCTGGGTGACGAGGACGACTCGGTGGCACTAGCGGCGCGGTCTTCCACGGACTCCCCTCCCCTCTCGCTATTAGAGAGAGGACCGGGATACGTGGCCGCCGCGTGGGGAGACATAGCCCTTGTGGGGGTATATTTCTCCCCAAACCGCCCACTCCAGGACTTTGAGAATTTTCTCGGAGTCCTGGCCGCCGTGGTCGGCAGGGCGGTTCCGCGTCAGGTCTCCGTACTGGGAGACCTGAATGCCAAGTCGGTGAGCTGGGGCAACCCGGCCACCGACGCCCGCGGGCGGGCGGTGGAGTTGTGGGCAGCCTCCTCTGGACTCTCCCTCTTGAACAGAGGAAGCGTCCAGACATGCGTGCGGCGTCGGGGTGGCTCAATAGTGGACGTCACTTTCGCCACCCCGGCGTTAGCCGCGCGCGTGCTGAACTGGCGGGTGGACCTGGTGGAGACCATGTCGGACCACCGCTACGTGCGGTTCGACATCTCCACCAGGGGCCCGGGAGCGGTGCGGCCCATCTCGGGGCGATCAACGTTCCCGCGGTGGGCTCTCACCCGCCTGGACAGGGAGGCAGCGGCGGAGGCGGCGTTCATCCAGGACTGGCTTTCGCCGCCTACCGCCGGCCTGGACGTGGACACCGCAGCGGGGCAGCTTCGGGAGTGTCTGACCGAGGTATGCAACTCTAGCATGCCTCGGTCTCGCCGACCACCACCCAAACGCGCCGTGTACTGGTGGTCGGCGGAGCTAGCGGGGCTTCGAGCAGCTTGTGTGGGGGCAAGGAGGGCCTACACGCGGAGTCGGCGGCGGCGTCGACGGGACCAGGCCGACGAGGACCACCTCTACGACGTATACGTAGAGGCAAAACAGGTCCTCGATCGGGCCATAGCCGCTGCCAAAGACTCGGCGAGAGCCGAGCTGCTGGAGGGTCTCGACAACGACCCCTTCGGGAGACCATACAAGGCTGCGCGCAGCAAATTGCGCCCCTTTGGTCCCCCGGTTGCCGAGACCCTGGAGCCCTCATTTCTGGACGGGGTGGTTCAGTCCCTGTTCCCGGGCAGGGACAACTTCACCCCGCCAGCGATGTGTGGAGCCCCGCTAGCGGACGAGGAGGAAGAGGAGCCCCCTCCTGTCACGGAGTCGGAACTTGGCGCGGCGATTCTTCGTATACGCGCCAAGAAGACGGCTCCAGGCCCTGACGGCGTCCCCGCGAGAGTGGTGGCGATCGCTGCCACTCAAATGGAGGACAGGTTTCGGGACCTCTTCAGCGCATGTCTTGCGTCTGGGAGGTTCCCGAAACCGTGGAAGGAGGGGCAGTTGTGCCTCCTTCGCAAGGAGGGCCGCCCAGCGGATTCCCCCTCGGCATACCGGCCCATCGTTCTTCTCGATGAGGTCGGCAAAATGTTCGAGGGGATAATCGCGGCCCGCCTGAAGGGCCACCTGCGGGACATCGGGCCGGACTTGTCGGACGCTCAGTTTGGTTTTCGGGCTGAGCGCTCGACGGTGGACGCGCTGGCCTGGCTCAAGGGCCAGGCGAAGGAGGCGATGGAGGCGGGGGACGGATTGTTGGCGGTGTCATTCGACATAGCCAACGCCTTCAACTCCGTTCCTCACTCCACCATCCTCGAGGCGCTCCGGTTCCACGGAGTGCCTCGATACATGCGCAGTCTGCTGGCCAGCTACCTGGAGGATCGGGCGATCCTCCTGGTCGACAGGACTGGTCAAGTCCGGCGGTACGCCGTCGAAGCCGGTGTTCCACAGGGGTCAGTCATAGGACCTCTCCTCTGGAACATCGGCTACGATTGGCTCTTGCGGGGAACTCTCCTCCGAGGCACGAGTGTCGTCTGCTACGCGGACGACACTCTCCTCACCGCCCGGGGGGGGAGTTTCAGGGAGGCGGCCAACTTGGCCTCGGCGGGCGGATCCTTGGTTGCAGCGAGGATCCGCCGCCTAGGTCTGAAGGTGGCGCTGCACAAGACCGAGGCCGTGTTCTTCCACGGGCCTCGGCAGCGCCCCCCACCTGACGCCCACATCTTCGTGGAGGGCGTCAGAATCGAGGTCAAGGCCCAGATGAAATATCTGGGCCTTGTGCTCGACAGCAGGTGGCGCTTCGGCCCGCATTTTAGCGGGCTGCCGTCGCGCCTGCTGAAGACGGCGGGGGCGCTCTCGTGGCTGCTCCCCAACTTGGGGGGGCCCAACCCACGATGCCGGCAACTCTACGCCGGCATCCTCAAGAGCATGGCCCTCTACGGGGCCCCTATTTGGGAGGACGCTCTCCAACGGCGGGAGAACGCCGCCGCCTTGCGGGCACCGCAGAGGGCCATAGCCCAGCGGGTAGCGCGGGCCTACCGCACGGTAGGCTTTGCAGCAGCGTGCGCTCTGGCCAGCACCCCTCCTTGGGAACTCGAGGCGTGGGTGCTCGCCAGAGTGTACGAATGGACGGCGGGGCGGAGAGCGAGAGGAGATCGCACCGCCCCGGAAGAGCGGGAGGCCGTCCGGCGGGAGGCGAGGGACGCCATCGTCCTCCATTGGACGGGGGACCTCGCCACCGCAGCCTTTGGCCGCCGAACCCTCGACGCGCTTGGGCCGGTCCTCCGAGACTGGCTCGAGCGGTCGCACGGGATCCTCTCGTTCCGTCTGGTGCAGGTGCTGTCCGGACATGGTTGTTTCGGATCGTACCTGCACCGAATCGGACGGGAGGAGACGCCGTCGTGCCACGACTGTGGCGCGGCGGAGGACACGGCGCAGCACACCCTCGAGGTGTGCCCGTCGTGGTCCGAGCCGCGCCGCAGTCTCATGGCGGCGATCGGACCGGACCTCTCACTCCCCGGTTTGGTAAACGCCATGCTGAGGGATGAGGGGTCCTGGGCGGCAGCCGCCTCCTTCTGCGAACACGTCATGTCCCAGAAGGAGGCGGCGGAGCGCGCGCGGGAGGAAGATCCTCACGCGGCGCTGCTCCGAAGGCGGAGGAGGGGTCGAAGAAGACGTCAGTTTGACGGTCATCTCCGACTCCTCCCAGGTGGAGGCCAGCAGGCAACGGGTGCGGGGGCACCCTTGCCTGCATCGCACAGGCCTCCACCAGTGTCGGACGGGAATGGCCAGGTGTTCCCGGCCATTCCCGTAGCCCCCCAACCCGGGGGGCATGCGGGGCCTGCCAACTAGGCGGGCTTGCGCCGGGAGGGTTGTGGACGTCATGGTCTCCCATAACCCTCCCATCACGGCGCCGCGGGAACACCGCTGAGTTTTAGTGGGTATACTGTCATTCGGACAGGGAGTCCCACATACCCCGTCTCGTCCCCCACGAGTCGGGCATGCATAAAGCATTTCTCAGCGTCAAAAAAAAAAAAAAAAAAAGGTTAGGTTAGGTCCCCCCCCAGTGGGTTCCCGCATTGTCGAGGCGGGGGGGCTCAGTAGCCGTGGCTGCGCGAGCCACGGTGAAGCTAAGAGGGACCCAGGCGGGGGCCGCTCGTCCGGGCTGTGCGGTTTAGCCCGGGACGTAGCGGCCCACGGGTAGGTTGCGGTGCCGCTTGCGCGACATCGTGACCTACCTGAGGTGGGCCGCGATGTCCCCCGTGAGGGAGACATTGCGGCTGAGGACAGAGGCCGCGGCGGGAGGGGTTCTCCCTTCCTTCCGCGGCCTTGACGGGGCCGCCACCGTGAGATGGCGGACGCGGCGGGGCCGCAGGGGAAGAGGAGTGTTCGGTGTTTCGTTGCCGCTCTCCCTATCCTCTGCGGCCGTAGCTCCCCCAACGCGGGGGGGCATGCGGGGCCCGCCTTTCAGGCGGGCGTGGAGGCCAGCAGGCAACGGGTGCGGGGGCTCCGTTGCCTGTTTTGCACAGGCCTCCACCTTGAGGGACGGGAATGGCCAGGTGTTCCCGGCCATTCCCGTAGCCCCCCAACCTGGGGGGCATGCGGGGCCCGCCATACCACCTTGGCGGGCGTGCGCCGGGAGGGCCGTGGAAGTATTGAATTCCCACAGCCCTCCCATTACGGCGTTTGTAGGAACACCGCTGAGTTTTAGTGGGTATACTGTCGTTCCGACAGGGAGTCCCACATACCCCGTCTCGGTCCCCCGCGGGACGGGGATGCATAAAGCATTTCTCAGCGAGAAAAAAAAAAAAAAAAAAAAAAAAAAAAAAAAAAAAAAAAAAAAAAAAAAAAAAAGGTTAGGTTAGGTCCCCCCCAGTGGGTTCCCGCATTGTCGAGGCGGGGGGGCTCAGTAGCCGTGGCTGCGCGAGCCACGGTGAAGCTAAGAGGGACCCAGGCGGGGGCCGCTCGTCCGGGCTGTGCGGTTTAGCCCGGGACGTAGCGGCCCACGGGTAGGTTGCGGTGCCACAACATCGCGACCTACCTGAGGCGGGCCGCGATGTCTCCCGTGAGGGAGACATTGCGGCTGAGGACAGAGGCCGCGGCGGGAGGGGCTCTCCCTTCCTTCCGCGGCCTTGACGGGGCCGCCACCGTATGATGGCGGACGCGGCGGGGCCGCAGGGGAAGAGGAGTGTTCGGTGTTTCGTTGCCGCTCTCCCTATCCTCTGCGGCCGTAGCTCCCCCAACGCGGGGGGCTTGCGGGGCCTGCCTTTTAGGCGGGCGTGGAGGCCAGCAGGCAACGGGAGCGGGGGCTCCGTTGCCTGTTTTGCACAGGCCTCCACCTTGTGGGACGGGAATGGCCAGGTGTTCCCGGCCATTCCCGTAGCCCCCCAACCTGGGGGGCATGCGGGGCCCGCCATACCATCTTGGCGGGCGTGCGCCGGGAGGGCCGTGGAAGTATTGATTTCCCATAGCCCTCCCATTACGGCGTTTGTAGGAACACCGCTGAGTTTTAGTGGGTATACTGTCCTTCCGACAGGGAGTCCCACATACCCCGTCTCGGTCCCCCGCGAGACGGGGATGCATAAAGCATTTCTCAGCGAGAAAAAAAAAAAAAAAAAAAAAAAAAAAGGTTAGGTTAGGTTGGGGGATCCCCCACAGTGCATACTTCCTCGCAGTATCCCCCGGGCAACGTCGTGTCTGACCACCGTAACGGAGTGGCAGACCGGCGGCTAAAGTGCGCTGTGACTCGTTGATATTAGTGCGGAACTCAACGAGAATGACGAAGAAACCGACGCGGGACGCCTCTGGGCGTTTTGCCTGTTTTAACCCGAATTTTAACCCTCTTTTAAATCCCAATTTTAACCCCGTTTTTAATAATTTTAACCCGAATCGCCCCTCCCAGGGCGATTCAAACGGCCCTTCTCAGGGCCAACCCAACGGCCCTTCTCAGGGCCAATCCAACGGCCCTTCTCAGGGCCACGTCGGTGACGCTTCGGCGTCGGGCGCTGACCGCGCACCGTCTGCAGCCAGCTTGGCTGGGGTAGACGAATTCTCGGACTCCGACAAATCCAGCATGGATACGTCGGCGGCCGAGAATGACCGCCTCAGGCGGAAGAGGGCCTTCCTAAGGCAAGGGTCCGAGGGCTCCTCGGAGTCGGCCGGAGGGAAGGGAGGGAAGAAGTCGAAGTCCAAAAGGGCTTCGACTTCTTCTAAAACGCCGGAGACCCACGATGTGGACTTGCTGGACGCCGAGCGCCAGCTAAATCTGGCCAAAAAGGCGCAGGTCCAGCAAGACCTGGAGGAGAGGGTGGCTGCGAAGGAGCGCCAGGCGCAAACCGCCAGGGCGAGGGCTGGCTATGGGGCATCTAGTGTCCTATATGCCGACCATTCCCTGGCGGAACTGGAGCGCATGGCGCAGGAGGATAAAGAGGAGGTCCTGGAGGTCGCCTCTAAGTCCTCCAACCTAAAGGGTACCTTCCAAAAGGCCCTAAAATGCCGGGCTGCCAGCATGCACGGCATTATCGCAGAGCTGGTAAAGCGGACGGCCACGGACGAGACGCGGCAACTGCAGGCGAAGGTGGATCGCCTGCAGGCGGAGGTCAGCCAGCTGCACCTGAAGCTGGCTGAGGCCACGGCTCGGCCTGCCCAACCTGCCCCAGGTCCGGTGGTAGGAGGCTCCTCCTCCCCTTCCAACCTTGAGGACATCCTCCGAAAGGTTGTCATGGAGGAGAGAGCCTTCACCAGAGCCTGCCTTGCAGGAATCGAGGACCGGCTCCTGCCGGAAAAGCGACTCCGCCCGCCGCTAGCGGCGGACAAGCCACTAGCGAAGGAGCCGGAACCTGCTCCTGTAGCAGGCCCGGCACCGGGTGCACAGCCCCAGGCCCCGAAGCCCTCCAAGGGCAAAGGTAAGGGCAAGAGGACCAAGGCGGCTCCTCAAACCCCCACCACGAGCGCGGAGGGAGCGACTGGGTCGTCCACTCCAGCAGCGCCCCAAACCCTGCAGGAAGAAGATGCCCTCCTTCCCTCCACCACCCCGTCCAACCCGTCGTGGACGGAAGTGGTCAAGAGAGGGAAGAAGAAGGGAGGGGCCAAGTCGGCACCCAAGCCCGCTGCGACTGCTCCTGCAGCCAATCGGGCTCCAGCCGGCGGGAGGAAGCTGGTTCCTCCCAAAACCGCGGCCGTCGTGGTGACTCTCACCCCGGAGGCCGCGGAGCGGGGCGAAACGTACGAGTCCGTCCTAAGACGGGCTCGTACCAACGCTGATCCCTACAAGCTGGGGATCAGCAACATTAAGTGCCGCCGAACCCTAACCGGGGCTCGAATTTTTGAGTTTTCGGGGGAACAGCGCGGCACTAATGCGGACCTCTTCGCAACGAAGTTGCGAGAGGTCATTGCGGACGCGGCGACGGTCGTCAAGCCCGTCAAGACCGCAGCCTTGGAGGTGACCGATCTAGATGATTCGGTCACCAAGGAGGATGTGGTGGCGGCCGTCGCGGCGGCTGGAGGCTGCGACGCTGGCGCGGTAAAGGGGGGAGCCATCCGGCTGGGCCGCCGCGGCATGGGCATCATCCGTGTCGAGTGCCCAGTCGCCGCGGCTGCGGCTGTCCTTGCTGCGACCAATGGACGGCTGCTCGTGGGGCTCAGCTCGGCTGTGGTCCGGGCACTTGAAGACCAGCCTACGCGGTGCTTCAAGTGCTTCGCGTTTGGCCACACCCGAGCCACGTGTCCCTCCAAGTCCGACTGGGGGGACGCCTGCTACCAGTGCGGGCAAGAGGGACACAGGAGTGCCACTTGCAGCTCCACCACGCCACACTGCAAGGCGTGTGCCGCCAGTGGCCGCCCCGCGGACCACCGGATGACGGGCAGGAGCTGCAAGCCCCCCGTGCGAAAGGGCATAGTGCCGGCGCAGGTTCGCCCTGTTGCCACCACCGCCGCCGCCGTCGTCGCCGCCGCAGCTCCAGCGGCGGTATCTGAGGAGGGTGCAATGTCGGAATAATGCCAGGTTCCGACTACAGCATCCTCCAGGCGAACACCAACCACTGCAAAGCGGCCCAGGACCTGGTAGTGCAGGTCATGGCCGAGTGGTTGGTGAACGTAGCGGTGGTCGCCGAGCCCTACTCGATCCCCAGCAGCTGGCTGGGCGACGAGGACGACTCGGTGGCACTAGCGGCGCGGTCTTCCACGGACTCCCCTCCCCTCTCGCTATTAGAGAGAGGACCGGGATACGTGGCCGCCGCGTGGGGAGATATAGCCCTCGTGGGGGTATATTTCTCCCCAAACCGCCCACTCCAGGACTTTGAGAATTTTCTCGGAGTCCTGGCCGCCGTGGTCGGCAGGGCGGTTCCGCGTCAGGTCTCCGTACTGGGAGACCTGAATGCCAAGTCGGTGAGCTGGGGCAACCCGGCCACCGACGCACGCGGGCGGGCAGTGGAGTTGTGGGCAGCCTCCTCTGGACTCTCCCTCTTGAACAGAGGAAGCGTCCAGACATGCGTGCGGCGTCGGGGTGGCTCAATAGTGGACGTCACTTTCGCCACCCCGGCGTTAGCCGCGCGCGTGCTGAACTGGCGGGTGGACCTGGTGGAGACCATGTCGGACCACCGCTACGTGCGGTTCGACATCTCCACCAGGGGCCCAGGTGCGATGCGGCCCATCTCGGGGCGATCACCGTTCCCGCGGTGGGCTCTCACCCGCCTGGACAGGGAGGCAGCGGCGGAGGCGGCGTTCATCCAGGACTGGCTTTCGCCGCCTACCGCCGGCCTGGACGTGGACACCGCAGCGGGGCAGCTGAGGGAGTGTCTGACCGAGGTATGCAACTCTAGCATGCCTCGGTCTCGCCGACCACCACCCAAACGCGCCGTGTACTGGTGGTCGGCGGAGCTGGCGGGGCTCCGAGCAGCTTGCGTGGGGGCAAGGAGGGCCTACACGCGGAGTCGGCGGCGGCGTCGACGGGACCAAGCCGACGAGGACCACCTCTACGACGTGTACGTGGAGGCTAAACAGGTCCTCGATCGGGCCATCGCCGCTGCCAAAGACTCGGCGAGAGCCGAGCTGCTGGAGGGTCTCGACAACGACCCGTTCGGGAGACCGTACAAGGCGGCGCGCAACAAATTGCGCCCCTTTGGTCCCCCGGTTGCCGAGACCCTGGAGCCCTCATTTCTGGACGGGGTGGTTCAGTCCCTGTTCCCGGGCAGGGACAACTTCACCCCGCCAGTAATGTGTGGAGCCCCGCCGGACGAGGAGGAAGAGGAGGCCCCCCCTCCTGTCACGGAGTCGGAACTTGGCGCGGCGATTCTTCGTATCCGCGCCAGGAAGACGGCTCCAGGCCCCGACGGCATCCCCGCGAGAGTGGTGGCAATCGCTGCCACTCGGATGGAGGAAAGGTTTCGGGAACTCTTCAGCGCATGTCTAGCGACTGGGAGGTTCCCGAAACCTTGGAAGGAAGGGCAGTTGTGCCTCCTCCGCAAGGAGGGCCGCCCAGCGGATTCCCCCTCGGCATACCGGCCCATCGTTTTACTCGATGAGGTCGGCAAAATGTTTGAGGGGATAATGGCGGCTCGCCTGAAGGGCCACCTGCGGGGTATCGGGCCGGACTTGTCGGACGCTCAGTTCGGTTTTCGGGCTGAGCGTTCGACGGTGGACGCGCTGGCCTGGCTTAAGGGTCAGGCGAAGGACGCGATGGAGGCGGGGGACGGATTGTTGGCGGTGTCATTCGACATAGCCAACGCCTTCAACTCCGTTCCTCACTCCACCGTCCTCGAGGCGCTCCGGTTCCACGGAGTGCCTCGATACATGCGCAGTCTGCTGGCCAGCTACCTGGAGGATCGGGCGATCCTCCTGGTAGACAGGACTGGCCAAGTCCGGCGGTACGCCGTCGAAGCCGGTGTTCCACAGGGGTCAGTCATAGGACCTCTCCTCTGGAACATCGGCTACGATTGGCTCTTGCGGGGAACTCTCCTCCGAGGCACGAGTGTCGTCTGCTACGCGGACGACACTCTCCTCACCGCCCGGGGGGGGAGTTTCAGGGAGGCGGCCAACTTGGCCTCGGCGGGCGGATCCTTGGTCGCGGCGAGGATCCGCCGCCTAGGTCTGAAGGTGGCGCTGCACAAGACCGAGGCCGTGTTCTTCCACGGGCCTCGGCAGCGCCCCCCACCTGACGCCCACATCTTCGTGGAGGGCGTCAGAATCGAGGTCAAGGCCCAGATGAAATATCTGGGCCTTGTGCTCGACAGCAGGTGGCGCTTCGGCCCGCATTTTAGCGGGCTGTCGTCGCGCCTGCTGAAGACGGCGGGGGCGCTCTCGTGGCTGCTCCCCAACTTGGGGGGGCCCAGCCCACGATGCCGGCAACTCTACGCCGGCATCCTGAAGAGCATGGCCCTCTACGGGGCCCCTATTTGGGAGGACGCTCTCCAACGGCGGGAGAACGCCGCCGCCTTGCGGGCACCGCAGAGGGCCATAGCCCAGCGGGTAGCGCGGGCCTACCGCACGGTAGGCTTTGCGGCAGCGTGCGCTCTGGCCAGCACCCCTCCTTGGGAACTCGAGGCGTGGGTGCTCGCCAGAGTGTACGAATGGACGGCGGGGCGGAGAGCGAGAGCAGAACGCACCGCCCCGGAAGAGCGGGAGGCCGTCCGGCGGGAGGCGAGGGACGCCATCGTCCTCCATTGGACGGGGGACCTCGCCACCGCAGCCTTTGGCCGCCGAACCCTCGACGCGCTTGGGCCGGTCCTGCGAGACTGGCTCGAGCGGTCGCACGGGCTCCTCTCGTTCCGTCTGGTGCAGGTGCTGTCCGGACACGGTTGTTTCGGATCGTACCTGCACCGAATCGGACGGGAGGAGACGCCGTCGTGCCACGGCTGTGGCGCGGCGGAGGACACGGCGCAGCACACCCTCGAGGTGTGCCCGTCGTGGTCCGAGCCGCGCCGCAGTCTCATGGCGGCGATCGGACCGGACCTCTCACTCCCCGGTTTGGTAAACGCCATGCTGAGGGATGAGGGGTCCTGGGCGGCAGTCGCCTCCTTCTGCGAACACGTCATGTCCCAGAAGGAGGCGGCGGAGCGCGCGCGGGAGGATGATCCTCACGCGGCGCTGCTCCGAAGGCGGAGGAGGGGTCGAAGAAGACGTCAGTATGACAGTCATCTCCGACTCCTCCCAGGTGGAGGCCAGCAGGCAACGGGTGCGGGGGCACCCTTGCCTGTATCGCACAGGCCTCCACCAGTGTCGGACGGGAATGGCCAGGTGTTCCCGGCCATTCCCGTAGCCCCCCAGCCCGGGGGGCATGCGGGGCCTGCCAACTAGGCGGGCTTGCGCCGGGAGGGTTGTGGACGTCATGGTCTCCCACGACCCTCCCATCACGGCGCCGCGGGAACACCGCTGAGTTTTAGTGGGTATACTGTCATTCGGACAGGGAGTCCCACATACCCCGTCTCGTCCCCCACGAGTCGGGCATGCATAAAGCATTTCTCAGCGTCAAAAAAAAAAAAAAAAAAAAAAAAAGGTTAGGTTAGGTTAGGTTAGGTTCCCCCCCAGTGGGTTCCCGCATTGTCGAGGCGGGGGGGCTCAGTAGCCGTGGCTGCGCGAGCCACGGTGAAGCTAAGAGGGACCCAGGCGGGGGCCGCTCGTCCGGGCTGTGCGGTTTAGCCCGGGACGTAGCGGCCCACGGGTAGGTTGCGGTGCCGCTTGCGCGACATCGTGACCTACCTGAGGCGGGCCGCGATGTCCCCCGTGAGGGAGACATTGCGGCTGAGGACAGAGGCCGCGGCGGGAGGGGCTCTCCCTTCCTTCCGCGGCCTTGACGGGGCCGCCACCGTTAGATGGCGGACGCGGCGGGGCCGCAGGGGAAGAGGAGTGTTCGGTGTTTCGTTGCCGCTCTCCCTATCCTCTGCGGCCGTAGCTCCCCGAACGCGGGGGGCTTGCGGGGCCCGCCTTTTAGGCGGGCGTGGAGGCCAGCAGGCAACGGGTGCGGGGGCTCCGTTGCCTGTTTTGCACAGGCCTCCACCTTGAGGGACGGGAATGGCCAGGTGTTCCCGGCCATTCCCGTAGCCCCCCAACCTGGGGGGCATGCGGGGCCCGCCATACCACCTTGGCGGGCGTGCGCCGGGAGGGCCGTGGAAGTATTGAATTCCCATAGCCCTCCCATTACGGCGTTTGTAGGAACACCGCTGAGTTTTAGTGGGTATACTGTCCTTCCGACAGGGAGTCCCACATACCCCGTCTCGGTCCCCCGCGGGACGGGGATGCATAAAGCATTTCTCAGCGACAAAAAAAAAAAAAAAAAAAAAAGGTTAGGTTAGGTTCCCCCCCAGTGGGTTCCCGCATTGTCGAGGCGGGGGGGCTCAGTAGCCGTGGCTGGGCGGGCCACGGTGAAGCTAAGAGGGACCCAGGCGGGGGCCGCTCGTCCGGGCTGTGCGGTTTAGCCCGACGTAGCGGCCCACGGGTAGGTTGCGGTGCCGCTTGCGCGACATCGCGACCTACCTGAGGCGGGCCGCGATGTCCCCCGTGAGGGAGATATTGCGGCTGAGGATAGAGGCCGCGGCGGGAGAGGCTCTCCCTCCTTCCGCGGCCTTGACGGGGCCGCCACCGTATGATGGCGGACGCGGCGGGGCCGCCGGGGAAGAGGAGTGTCGGTGTTTCGTTGCCGCTCTCCCTATCCTCTGCGGCCGTAGCTCCCCCAACGCGGGGGGCATGCGGGGCCCGCCTTTCAGGCGGGCGTGGAGGCCAGCAGGCAACGGGTGCGGGGGCTCCGTTGCCTGTTTTGCACAGGCCTCCACCTTGTGGGACGGGAATGGCCAGGTGTTCCCGGCCATTCCCGTAGCCCCCCAACCCGGGGGGCATGCGGGGCCTGCCAACTAGGCGGGCTTGCGCCGGGAGGGTTGTGGACGTCATGGTCTCCCACGACCCTCCCATCACGGCGCCGCGGGAACACCGCTGAGTTTTAGTGGGTATACTGTCATTCGGACAGGGAGTCCCACATACCCCGTCTCGTCCCCCACGAGTCGGGCATGCATAAAGCATTTCTCAGCGTCAAAAAAAAAAAAAAAAAAAAAAAGGTTAGGTTAGGTTAGGTTAGGTTAGGTTAGGTTCCCCCCCAGTGGGTTCCCGCATTGTCGAGGCGGGGGGGCTCAGTAGCCGTGGCTGCGCGAGCCACGGTGAAGCTAAGAGGGACCCAGGCGGGGGCCGCTCGTCCGGGCTGTGCGGTTTAGCCCGGGACGTAGCGGCCCACGGGTAGGTTGCGGTGCCGCTTGCGCGACATCGTGACCTACCTGAGGCGGGCCGCGATGTCCCCCGTGAGGGAGACATTGCGGCTGAGGATAGAGGCCGCGGCGAGAGGGGCTCTCCCTTCCTTCCGCGGCCTTGACGGGGCCGCCACCGTGAGATGGCGGACGCGGCGGGGCCGCAGGGGAAGAGGAGTGTCGGTGTTTCGTTGCCGCTCTCCCTATCCTCTGCGGCCGTAGCTCCCCCAACGCGGGGGGCATGCGGGGCCCGCCTTTCAGGCGGGCGTGGAGGCCAGCAGGCAACGGGTGCGGGGGCTCCGTTGCCTGTTTTGCACAGGCCTCCACCTTGTGGGACGGGAATGGCCAGGTGTTCCCGGCCATTCCCGTAGCCCCCCAACCTGGGGGGCATGCGGGGCCCGCCATACCATCTTGGCGGGCGTGCGCCGGGAGGGCCGTGGAAGTATTGAATTCCCATAGCCCTCCCATTACGGCGTTTGCAGGAACACCGCTGAGTTTTAGTGGGTATACTGTCCTTCCGACAGGGAGTCCCACATACCCCGTCTCGGTCCCCCGCGAGACGGGGATGCATAAAGCATTTCTCAGCGTCAAAAAAAAAAAAAAAAAAAAAAAAAAAAGGTTAGGTTAGGTTAGGTTTTTTTTTTTTTTTTTTTTTTTTTTTTAGTTTTGGCAGGAGTGGGAAATCCTCATGGACGCCCAGACTGCCTCACTGGTGAACCAGTCTGGGCAGTGCCGGACTCTTACCGGCTAAAACCCACTCCTGCCCTTGCTCAGTGTCCCTCTGACATAATCAGAGCCCTGTTTAGACTATTATTATTTGCTTGTCTTGTCATCGTTTACTTCATATTTATTCTTTTTTTTTTTTTTTTTTTTTGTGTTGTTTTAGTTCGGGTTGTTTAAACACTAACATAATTTATATATCTTTCCTTACTATTCTATATTACTCTATTTTATTTATTTCTTGTTTGACTATAGCTAACTTATTCCTATATATATGTTTATTTATTTGAGTTTTTTATCTTTCTTTGTAAAATCTAACAATAATTAAGACAATAATAATAAATAACAATAATATTGGTATAATTCAATTCAATTCAATTCTATTTAAAATTTTAATCTATTATATACTTATGCTATTCTAATAAAACAATATATTACATACACATAATATTTATTTTACTAAAACGCTTTTATTTCTTATAATATATAATTCTGTACAATTGTTTTCTATTTAAAAACCTAATATTATTATTTTTATTTACACTTAATTCTGGCGAATTCGCATGAAACCTTATTCTAACCTCCACGAGCTCGTCGAACCACAGCGGTAAGGTAGGTTTGCTTTTGAAACTAGCTTTTAATTGGGCCAATTTCACATGAATTTGGCGCCAATTTGCTACCACCAATTTGTGAAAGACAAAACTACCACCGCTGTGGTTCCCACTTCCAGGGAGCTTTGACTCCACCTTAGCAGTACGCCACCGACAGGCGTGCCAATGCGTCCCACTTCACTCGCACTGGGCACTCCCTGTCGAAGGCGTCATGCTCGGTCTTCGTCTGCTTCGCCAACAGGCAATTGCGACACTTTGGCGCTTCCGCTGCCAGCCGGGACGGGCAGTCAGCTCGCAAGTGGGAGTCGCCGCAGTGGATGCAGAGGTCGGCGGGCTCCGTGCACAGTTTTCGACTGTGGCCGAAGCGCAGGCAGCGAGTGCACTGCACCAGTGGCGACTGGTCTTGCACTCGCACTCGCTGCAGGTCGATGTGCACGCGACCCGCCATAGTCAGCCTCTGCCACACCGTGGGGGACACCTGCAGGATGACGTGGCAGGTGTGGGGGTTCCTCGTCCTACGACGGTACTTCACCCCCAACCTCAAGTCCTCCGCAGGTATGTCCCCGAGCAGGTGGGCGTTCTGGCGTTGCAGAGCCTGTGTGACCTCCACATCCGTGTGGCAGGAGAGAACATCCATAATGATAAGGAGCGGGTCCTTATTCTTGACCTCCTCTACCACTAGGTTCCCCGCTCTCCTTATTCTCTCCGCCACCCTGGTCAGCTCCTCCCTGGTCTTGAAGCCGACCACTACCTTCTGGTCCCTCGCTTTGCGCAGCCGCTCCACTCTAGTGCCCTCTGTTCTGGCATCGACCGCCGTCCTAAGCTTCTCAAGAACCTCTTCACCGGTGTCCTGATCATTCACAGATGATACTATTACCGAGTGAAGAGGTTCCTGGACAGTCTGCTTCGGGCCGGCGGCGATCTCCGCGAACGTTGGGCCTCGGCCTGCGACATAGCGAGGGACCAGCTGGAGTTGCTCCGACAGAGCCCGTGTGTGCTGTTTGCACTCCTCCAACGCCTGGTTGTGCTGTTGGAGGTTCGCCATCAGCTGCTTCACGAGCTCTGTCGGTGCTTCCGTGGTCGGGTTCAGTGGCACGGGTGTCGGTGCGACTATAGGCGCGACTGCCGGTTCGACCGCAGGTGCGACCGCAGGTGCTGGCATTATGGGAGTCTTGCTCCGCTCCGCTTCCTTCACCAGCTCATATAGCCTGTTAATCGCGTCGAGGACCCCAGTCTTTATTTCCGTTTTGAGGTTTCGAGAGTTGCCCAAATGAAGCTTAGCTTTATTTAGGCAAGCTCTCGCCTCCGCGGTGAGACTGGGGTACCTCGACTCCGGTCTGGTTGCTTCGGCCTCCGGGCTTTTTGGCACATTTGGTGTGGTGACCCGCTTCGGTATGGCCAGGGACTTGGCCTGGGGCTCAGCTTTCCCGGCCTCCCACTCCCCAATGCTTCGCCTCACATTGGGAAGCACGGGTCCAACCTCTTCTGTCGATCGTTGTGAGCCGCTAGAGCCCGGCGAGCATACGATTCTCTTGGCCGGTGTGCGGAACATTGCGGTAGCCTTAGTGAAGGTTAGGTTCATGTAGTTTTGGTCAGAGGGCACTAGCGATGTTGCTGTATCCCTGTAAGGGGGGGATCAACAAAGTAAAATTAATAATTAGATTAAAGGTAAAACGAATAATATAATAATTGATTAAAATGGTAAAATAAATAGTCAAGATGGTTAAAATCAATAAGATTTCGTCAGTTTTTTATCTCTCACACTACTGAGACGATGACTGAGTCCCTGTAAAGGGGGGATACAGTCAATAAAAATAAAAATAATCAATTTATATTAATAGTAATACGTGATAAATAATTAAAAAAGAATATGTCAATATAGTTAAATCAATAAATTTTGTCAAACAATTCTCCCTCACACTACTAAAATGATGACTGAATCCCTGTAAAGGGGGGATCAGCAAAGTATCAGTAAAATTTGCAAAAATGTCAGTGAAACTCCTTCAAGGCACAAACTATGGTTAAAGGAACGATTATTTTTATAATTTAAAAATGGTTTTATATTTACGAAGCTAGAAGAGCTAAATTTGGAAAAAATATTTTTTGCCGAAAACCCCACGTCTACCTTCCTATAGACCAGAGGGCGGGTGGGTGGGCAAAATTTTATGTGAGCTAGGCGCACGTGTGAGGTGTCAAAAGACGCGTCTCCGCGCGGGCTAGCTGACTATGGCGTTTCTGGATGAAGTCCAGAAGAAAAATCGGGAATTTTCCTGGAAAAACTGAATTTACGACCAAAATGTATGTAAAAACCTGGACTAACACTACCAAAACGGGACTCTGGCACGCGGAACGCGCACGGGAGCACAGGTAAGGCAGGTAAGTATCAATTAAAATTACAGGAACGGGAATTTAGATGAAAATTTTGAAGAAAATTTAAAAAATAGTGTTTTTTAAAGGAGTTTTATTGAAATTTTTACAAGTCAAAAAACGAAAATGGGTTTTTCGCGAAAATTGTCAATTATCCCTAGTGGGAACGTTTCAGGGACCTCAAAAAATATTAAATATGCTGAAAACAGCTTGTAAATGCGTCACCGGGAAGCAAAGTTATATAGATTTGATCAAAATCAGGACTCCCTAAGGTGGATTTCGTCAATTTGGAGTATGTATGAAATGCAAAAATTTCTGGAATTTTAGATGTTGTATGTGGGCTAGGCGCACGGGCGAGGTGTCAAAAGACGCGTCTCCGCGCGGGCTAGCTGACTATGGCGTTTCTGGATGAAGTCCAGAAGAAAAATCGGGAATTTTCCTGGAAAAACTGAATTTACGACCAAAATGTATGTAAAAACCTGGACTAACACTACCAAAACGGGACTCTGGCACGCGGAACGCGCACGGGAGCACAGGTAAGGCAGGTAAGTATCAATTAAAATTACAGGAACGGGAATTTAGATGAAAATTTTGAAGAAAATTTAAAAAATAGTGTTTTTTAAAGGAGTTTTATTGAAATTTTTACAAGTCAAAAAACGAAAATGGGTTTTTCGCGAAAATTGTCAATTATCCCTAGTGGGAACGTTTCAGGGACCTCAAAAAATATTAAATATGCTGAAAACAGCTTGTAAATGCGTCACCGGGAAGCAAAGTTATATAGATTTGATCAAAATCAGGACTCCCTAAGGTGGATTTCGTCAATTTGGAGTATGTATGAAATGCAAAAATTTCTGGAATTTTAGATGTTGTATGTGGGCTAGGCGCACGGGCGAGGTGTCAAAAGACGCGTCTCCGCGCGGGCTAGCTGACTATGGCGTTTCTGGATGAAGTCCAGAAGAAAAATCGGGAATTTTCCTGGAAAAACTGAATTTACGACCAAAATGTATGTAAAAACCTGGACTAACACTACCAAAACGGGACTCTGGCACGCGGAACGCGCACGGGAGCACAGGTAAGGCAGGTAAGTATCAATTAAAATTACAGGAACGGGAATTTAGATGAAAATTTTGAAGAAAATTTAAAAAATAGTGTTTTTTAAAGGAGTTTTATTGAAATTTTTACAAGTCAAAAAACGAAAATGGGTTTTTCGCGAAAATTGTCAATTATCCCTAGTGGGAACGTTTCAGGGACCTCAAAAAATATTAAATATGCTGAAAACAGCTTGTAAATGCGTCACCGGGAAGCAAAGTTATATAGATTTGATCAAAATCAGGACTCCCTAAGGTGGATTTCGTCAATTTGGAGTATGTATGAAATGCAAAAATTTCTGGAATTTTAGATGTTGTATGTGGGCTAGGCGCACGGGCGAGGTGTCAAAAGACGCGTCTCCGCGCGGGCTAGCTGACTATGGCGTTTCTGGATGAAGTCCAGAAGAAAAATCGGGAATTTTCCTGGAAAAACTGAATTTACGACCAAAATGTATGTAAAAACCTGGACTAACACTACCAAAACGGGACTCTGGCACGCGGAACGCGCACGGGAGCACAGGTAAGGCAGGTAAGTATCAATTAAAATTACAGGAACGGGAATTTAGATGAAAATTTTGAAGAAAATTTAAAAAATAGTGTTTTTTAAAGGAGTTTTATTGAAATTTTTACAAGTCAAAAAACGAAAATGGGTTTTTCGCGAAAATTGTCAATTATCCCTAGTGGGAACGTTTCAGGGACCTCAAAAAATATTAAATATGCTGAAAACAGCTTGTAAATGCGTCACCGGGAAGCAAAGTTATATAGATTTGATCAAAATCAGGACTCCCTAAGGTGGATTTCGTCAATTTGGAGTATGTATGAAATGCAAAAATTTCTGGAATTTTAGATGTTGTATGTGGGCTAGGCGCACGGGCGAGGTGTCAAAAGACGCGTCTCCGCGCGGGCTAGCTGACTATGGCGTTTCTGGATGAAGTCCAGAAGAAAAATCGGGAATTTTCCTGGAAAAACTGAATTTACGACCAAAATGTATGTAAAAACCTGGACTAACACTACCAAAACGGGACTCTGGCACGCGGAACGCGCACGGGAGCACAGGTAAGGCAGGTAAGTATCAATTAAAATTACAGGAACGGGAATTTAGATGAAAATTTTGAAGAAAATTTAAAAAATAGTGTTTTTTAAAGGAGTTTTATTGAAATTTTTACAAGTCAAAAAACGAAAATGGGTTTTTCGCGAAAATTGTCAATTATCCCTAGTGGGAACGTTTCAGGGACCTCAAAAAATATTAAATATGCTGAAAACAGCTTGTAAATGCGTCACCGGGAAGCAAAGTTATATAGATTTGATCAAAATCAGGACTCCCTAAGGTGGATTTCGTCAATTTGGAGTATGTATGAAATGCAAAAATTTCTGGAATTTTAGATGTTGTATGTGGGCTAGGCGCACGGGCGAGGTGTCAAAAGACGCGTCTCCGCGCGGGCTAGCTGACTATGGCGTTTCTGGATGAAGTCCAGAAGAAAAATCGGGAATTTTCCTGGAAAAACTGAATTTACGACCAAAATGTATGTAAAAACCTGGACTAACACTACCAAAACGGGACTCTGGCACGCGGAACGCGCACGGGAGCACAGGTAAGGCAGGTAAGTATCAATTAAAATTACAGGAACGGGAATTTAGATGAAAATTTTGAAGAAAATTTAAAAAATAGTGTTTTTTAAAGGAGTTTTATTGAAATTTTTACAAGTCAAAAAACGAAAATGGGTTTTTCGCGAAAATTGTCAATTATCCCTAGTGGGAACGTTTCAGGGACCTCAAAAAATATTAAATATGCTGAAAACAGCTTGTAAATGCGTCACCGGGAAGCAAAGTTATATAGATTTGATCAAAATCAGGACTCCCTAAGGTGGATTTCGTCAATTTGGAGTATGTATGAAATGCAAAAATTTCTGGAATTTTAGATGTTGTATGTGGGCTAGGCGCACGGGCGAGGTGTCAAAAGACGCGTCTCCGCGCGGGCTAGCTGACTATGGCGTTTCTGGATGAAGTCCAGAAGAAAAATCGGGAATTTTCCTGGAAAAACTGAATTTACGACCAAAATGTATGTAAAAACCTGGACTAACACTACCAAAACGGGACTCTGGCACGCGGAACGCGCACGGGAGCACAGGTAAGGCAGGTAAGTATCAATTAAAATTACAGGAACGGGAATTTAGATGAAAATTTTGAAGAAAATTTAAAAAATAGTGTTTTTTAAAGGAGTTTTATTGAAATTTTTACAAGTCAAAAAACGAAAATGGGTTTTTCGCGAAAATTGTCAATTATCCCTAGTGGGAACGTTTCAGGGACCTCAAAAAATATTAAATATGCTGAAAACAGCTTGTAAATGCGTCACCGGGAAGCAAAGTTATATAGATTTGATCAAAATCAGGACTCCCTAAGGTGGATTTCGTCAATTTGGAGTATGTATGAAATGCAAAAATTTCTGGAATTTTAGATGTTGTATGTGGGCTAGGCGCACGGGCGAGGTGTCAAAAGACGCGTCTCCGCGCGGGCTAGCTGACTATGGCGTTTCTGGATGAAGTCCAGAAGAAAAATCGGGAATTTTCCTGGAAAAACTGAATTTACGACCAAAATGTATGTAAAAACCTGGACTAACACTACCAAAACGGGACTCTGGCACGCGGAACGCGCACGGGAGCACAGGTAAGGCAGGTAAGTATCAATTAAAATTACAGGAACGGGAATTTAGATGAAAATTTTGAAGAAAATTTAAAAAATAGTGTTTTTTAAAGGAGTTTTATTGAAATTTTTACAAGTCAAAAAACGAAAATGGGTTTTTCGCGAAAATTGTCAATTATCCCTAGTGGGAACGTTTCAGGGACCTCAAAAAATATTAAATATGCTGAAAACAGCTTGTAAATGCGTCACCGGGAAGCAAAGTTATATAGATTTGATCAAAATCAGGACTCCCTAAGGTGGATTTCGTCAATTTGGAGTATGTATGAAATGCAAAAATTTCTGGAATTTTAGATGTTGTATGTGGGCTAGGCGCACGGGCGAGGTGTCAAAAGACGCGTCTCCGCGCGGGCTAGCTGACTATGGCGTTTCTGGATGAAGTCCAGAAGAAAAATCGGGAATTTTCCTGGAAAAACTGAATTTACGACCAAAATGTATGTAAAAACCTGGACTAACACTACCAAAACGGGACTCTGGCACGCGGAACGCGCACGGGAGCACAGGTAAGGCAGGTAAGTATCAATTAAAATTACAGGAACGGGAATTTAGATGAAAATTTTGAAGAAAATTTAAAAAATAGTGTTTTTTAAAGGAGTTTTATTGAAATTTTTACAAGTCAAAAAACGAAAATGGGTTTTTCGCGAAAATTGTCAATTATCCCTAGTGGGAACGTTTCAGGGACCTCAAAAAATATTAAATATGCTGAAAACAGCTTGTAAATGCGTCACCGGGAAGCAAAGTTATATAGATTTGATCAAAATCAGGACTCCCTAAGGTGGATTTCGTCAATTTGGAGTATGTATGAAATGCAAAAATTTCTGGAATTTTAGATGTTGTATGTGGGCTAGGCGCACGGGCGAGGTGTCAAAAGACGCGTCTCCGCGCGGGCTAGCTGACTATGGCGTTTCTGGATGAAGTCCAGAAGAAAAATCGGGAATTTTCCTGGAAAAACTGAATTTACGACCAAAATGTATGTAAAAACCTGGACTAACACTACCAAAACGGGACTCTGGCACGCGGAACGCGCACGGGAGCACAGGTAAGGCAGGTAAGTATCAATTAAAATTACAGGAACGGGAATTTAGATGAAAATTTTGAAGAAAATTTAAAAAATAGTGTTTTTTAAAGGAGTTTTATTGAAATTTTTACAAGTCAAAAAACGAAAATGGGTTTTTCGCGAAAATTGTCAATTATCCCTAGTGGGAACGTTTCAGGGACCTCAAAAAATATTAAATATGCTGAAAACAGCTTGTAAATGCGTCACCGGGAAGCAAAGTTATATAGATTTGATCAAAATCAGGACTCCCTAAGGTGGATTTCGTCAATTTGGAGTATGTATGAAATGCAAAAATTTCTGGAATTTTAGATGTTGTATGTGGGCTAGGCGCACGGGCGAGGTGTCAAAAGACGCGTCTCCGCGCGGGCTAGCTGACTATGGCGTTTCTGGATGAAGTCCAGAAGAAAAATCGGGAATTTTCCTGGAAAAACTGAATTTACGACCAAAATGTATGTAAAAACCTGGACTAACACTACCAAAACGGGACTCTGGCACGCGGAACGCGCACGGGAGCACAGGTAAGGCAGGTAAGTATCAATTAAAATTACAGGAACGGGAATTTAGATGAAAATTTTGAAGAAAATTTAAAAAATAGTGTTTTTTAAAGGAGTTTTATTGAAATTTTTACAAGTCAAAAAACGAAAATGGGTTTTTCGCGAAAATTGTCAATTATCCCTAGTGGGAACGTTTCAGGGACCTCAAAAAATATTAAATATGCTGAAAACAGCTTGTAAATGCGTCACCGGGAAGCAAAGTTATATAGATTTGATCAAAATCAGGACTCCCTAAGGTGGATTTCGTCAATTTGGAGTATGTATGAAATGCAAAAATTTCTGGAATTTTAGATGTTGTATGTGGGCTAGGCGCACGGGCGAGGTGTCAAAAGACGCGTCTCCGCGCGGGCTAGCTGACTATGGCGTTTCTGGATGAAGTCCAGAAGAAAAATCGGGAATTTTCCTGGAAAAACTGAATTTACGACCAAAATGTATGTAAAAACCTGGACTAACACTACCAAAACGGGACTCTGGCACGCGGAACGCGCACGGGAGCACAGGTAAGGCAGGTAAGTATCAATTAAAATTACAGGAACGGGAATTTAGATGAAAATTTTGAAGAAAATTTAAAAAATAGTGTTTTTTAAAGGAGTTTTATTGAAATTTTTACAAGTCAAAAAACGAAAATGGGTTTTTCGCGAAAATTGTCAATTATCCCTAGTGGGAACGTTTCAGGGACCTCAAAAAATATTAAATATGCTGAAAACAGCTTGTAAATGCGTCACCGGGAAGCAAAGTTATATAGATTTGATCAAAATCAGGACTCCCTAAGGTGGATTTCGTCAATTTGGAGTATGTATGAAATGCAAAAATTTCTGGAATTTTAGATGTTGTATGTGGGCTAGGCGCACGGGCGAGGTGTCAAAAGACGCGTCTCCGCGCGGGCTAGCTGACTATGGCGTTTCTGGATGAAGTCCAGAAGAAAAATCGGGAATTTTCCTGGAAAAACTGAATTTACGACCAAAATGTATGTAAAAACCTGGACTAACACTACCAAAACGGGACTCTGGCACGCGGAACGCGCACGGGAGCACAGGTAAGGCAGGTAAGTATCAATTAAAATTACAGGAACGGGAATTTAGATGAAAATTTTGAAGAAAATTTAAAAAATAGTGTTTTTTAAAGGAGTTTTATTGAAATTTTTACAAGTCAAAAAACGAAAATGGGTTTTTCGCGAAAATTGTCAATTATCCCTAGTGGGAACGTTTCAGGGACCTCAAAAAATATTAAATATGCTGAAAACAGCTTGTAAATGCGTCACCGGGAAGCAAAGTTATATAGATTTGATCAAAATCAGGACTCCCTAAGGTGGATTTCGTCAATTTGGAGTATGTATGAAATGCAAAAATTTCTGGAATTTTAGATGTTGTATGTGGGCTAGGCGCACGGGCGAGGTGTCAAAAGACGCGTCTCCGCGCGGGCTAGCTGACTATGGCGTTTCTGGATGAAGTCCAGAAGAAAAATCGGGAATTTTCCTGGAAAAACTGAATTTACGACCAAAATGTATGTAAAAACCTGGACTAACACTACCAAAACGGGACTCTGGCACGCGGAACGCGCACGGGAGCACAGGTAAGGCAGGTAAGTATCAATTAAAATTACAGGAACGGGAATTTAGATGAAAATTTTGAAGAAAATTTAAAAAATAGTGTTTTTTAAAGGAGTTTTATTGAAATTTTTACAAGTCAAAAAACGAAAATGGGTTTTTCGCGAAAATTGTCAATTATCCCTAGTGGGAACGTTTCAGGGACCTCAAAAAATATTAAATATGCTGAAAACAGCTTGTAAATGCGTCACCGGGAAGCAAAGTTATATAGATTTGATCAAAATCAGGACTCCCTAAGGTGGATTTCGTCAATTTGGAGTATGTATGAAATGCAAAAATTTCTGGAATTTTAGATGTTGTATGTGGGCTAGGCGCACGGGCGAGGTGTCAAAAGACGCGTCTCCGCGCGGGCTAGCTGACTATGGCGTTTCTGGATGAAGTCCAGAAGAAAAATCGGGAATTTTCCTGGAAAAACTGAATTTACGACCAAAATGTATGTAAAAACCTGGACTAACACTACCAAAACGGGACTCTGGCACGCGGAACGCGCACGGGAGCACAGGTAAGGCAGGTAAGTATCAATTAAAATTACAGGAACGGGAATTTAGATGAAAATTTTGAAGAAAATTTAAAAAATAGTGTTTTTTAAAGGAGTTTTATTGAAATTTTTACAAGTCAAAAAACGAAAATGGGTTTTTCGCGAAAATTGTCAATTATCCCTAGTGGGAACGTTTCAGGGACCTCAAAAAATATTAAATATGCTGAAAACAGCTTGTAAATGCGTCACCGGGAAGCAAAGTTATATAGATTTGATCAAAATCAGGACTCCCTAAGGTGGATTTCGTCAATTTGGAGTATGTATGAAATGCAAAAATTTCTGGAATTTTAGATGTTGTATGTGGGCTAGGCGCACGGGCGAGGTGTCAAAAGACGCGTCTCCGCGCGGGCTAGCTGACTATGGCGTTTCTGGATGAAGTCCAGAAGAAAAATCGGGAATTTTCCTGGAAAAACTGAATTTACGACCAAAATGTATGTAAAAACCTGGACTAACACTACCAAAACGGGACTCTGGCACGCGGAACGCGCACGGGAGCACAGGTAAGGCAGGTAAGTATCAATTAAAATTACAGGAACGGGAATTTAGATGAAAATTTTGAAGAAAATTTAAAAAATAGTGTTTTTTAAAGGAGTTTTATTGAAATTTTTACAAGTCAAAAAACGAAAATGGGTTTTTCGCGAAAATTGTCAATTATCCCTAGTGGGAACGTTTCAGGGACCTCAAAAAATATTAAATATGCTGAAAACAGCTTGTAAATGCGTCACCGGGAAGCAAAGTTATATAGATTTGATCAAAATCAGGACTCCCTAAGGTGGATTTCGTCAATTTGGAGTATGTATGAAATGCAAAAATTTCTGGAATTTTAGATGTTGTATGTGGGCTAGGCGCACGGGCGAGGTGTCAAAAGACGCGTCTCCGCGCGGGCTAGCTGACTATGGCGTTTCTGGATGAAGTCCAGAAGAAAAATCGGGAATTTTCCTGGAAAAACTGAATTTACGACCAAAATGTATGTAAAAACCTGGACTAACACTACCAAAACGGGACTCTGGCACGCGGAACGCGCACGGGAGCACAGGTAAGGCAGGTAAGTATCAATTAAAATTACAGGAACGGGAATTTAGATGAAAATTTTGAAGAAAATTTAAAAAATAGTGTTTTTTAAAGGAGTTTTATTGAAATTTTTACAAGTCAAAAAACGAAAATGGGTTTTTCGCGAAAATTGTCAATTATCCCTAGTGGGAACGTTTCAGGGACCTCAAAAAATATTAAATATGCTGAAAACAGCTTGTAAATGCGTCACCGGGAAGCAAAGTTATATAGATTTGATCAAAATCAGGACTCCCTAAGGTGGATTTCGTCAATTTGGAGTATGTATGAAATGCAAAAATTTCTGGAATTTTAGATGTTGTATGTGGGCTAGGCGCACGGGCGAGGTGTCAAAAGACGCGTCTCCGCGCGGGCTAGCTGACTATGGCGTTTCTGGATGAAGTCCAGAAGAAAAATCGGGAATTTTCCTGGAAAAACTGAATTTACGACCAAAATGTATGTAAAAACCTGGACTAACACTACCAAAACGGGACTCTGGCACGCGGAACGCGCACGGGAGCACAGGTAAGGCAGGTAAGTATCAATTAAAATTACAGGAACGGGAATTTAGATGAAAATTTTGAAGAAAATTTAAAAAATAGTGTTTTTTAAAGGAGTTTTATTGAAATTTTTACAAGTCAAAAAACGAAAATGGGTTTTTCGCGAAAATTGTCAATTATCCCTAGTGGGAACGTTTCAGGGACCTCAAAAAATATTAAATATGCTGAAAACAGCTTGTAAATGCGTCACCGGGAAGCAAAGTTATATAGATTTGATCAAAATCAGGACTCCCTAAGGTGGATTTCGTCAATTTGGAGTATGTATGAAATGCAAAAATTTCTGGAATTTTAGATGTTGTATGTGGGCTAGGCGCACGGGCGAGGTGTCAAAAGACGCGTCTCCGCGCGGGCTAGCTGACTATGGCGTTTCTGGATGAAGTCCAGAAGAAAAATCGGGAATTTTCCTGGAAAAACTGAATTTACGACCAAAATGTATGTAAAAACCTGGACTAACACTACCAAAACGGGACTCTGGCACGCGGAACGCGCACGGGAGCACAGGTAAGGCAGGTAAGTATCAATTAAAATTACAGGAACGGGAATTTAGATGAAAATTTTGAAGAAAATTTAAAAAATAGTGTTTTTTAAAGGAGTTTTATTGAAATTTTTACAAGTCAAAAAACGAAAATGGGTTTTTCGCGAAAATTGTCAATTATCCCTAGTGGGAACGTTTCAGGGACCTCAAAAAATATTAAATATGCTGAAAACAGCTTGTAAATGCGTCACCGGGAAGCAAAGTTATATAGATTTGATCAAAATCAGGACTCCCTAAGGTGGATTTCGTCAATTTGGAGTATGTATGAAATGCAAAAATTTCTGGAATTTTAGATGTTGTATGTGGGCTAGGCGCACGGGCGAGGTGTCAAAAGACGCGTCTCCGCGCGGGCTAGCTGACTATGGCGTTTCTGGATGAAGTCCAGAAGAAAAATCGGGAATTTTCCTGGAAAAACTGAATTTACGACCAAAATGTATGTAAAAACCTGGACTAACACTACCAAAACGGGACTCTGGCACGCGGAACGCGCACGGGAGCACAGGTAAGGCAGGTAAGTATCAATTAAAATTACAGGAACGGGAATTTAGATGAAAATTTTGAAGAAAATTTAAAAAATAGTGTTTTTTAAAGGAGTTTTATTGAAATTTTTACAAGTCAAAAAACGAAAATGGGTTTTTCGCGAAAATTGTCAATTATCCCTAGTGGGAACGTTTCAGGGACCTCAAAAAATATTAAATATGCTGAAAACAGCTTGTAAATGCGTCACCGGGAAGCAAAGTTATATAGATTTGATCAAAATCAGGACTCCCTAAGGTGGATTTCGTCAATTTGGAGTATGTATGAAATGCAAAAATTTCTGGAATTTTAGATGTTGTATGTGGGCTAGGCGCACGGGCGAGGTGTCAAAAGACGCGTCTCCGCGCGGGCTAGCTGACTATGGCGTTTCTGGATGAAGTCCAGAAGAAAAATCGGGAATTTTCCTGGAAAAACTGAATTTACGACCAAAATGTATGTAAAAACCTGGACTAACACTACCAAAACGGGACTCTGGCACGCGGAACGCGCACGGGAGCACAGGTAAGGCAGGTAAGTATCAATTAAAATTACAGGAACGGGAATTTAGATGAAAATTTTGAAGAAAATTTAAAAAATAGTGTTTTTTAAAGGAGTTTTATTGAAATTTTTACAAGTCAAAAAACGAAAATGGGTTTTTCGCGAAAATTGTCAATTATCCCTAGTGGGAACGTTTCAGGGACCTCAAAAAATATTAAATATGCTGAAAACAGCTTGTAAATGCGTCACCGGGAAGCAAAGTTATATAGATTTGATCAAAATCAGGACTCCCTAAGGTGGATTTCGTCAATTTGGAGTATGTATGAAATGCAAAAATTTCTGGAATTTTAGATGTTGTATGTGGGCTAGGCGCACGGGCGAGGTGTCAAAAGACGCGTCTCCGCGCGGGCTAGCTGACTATGGCGTTTCTGGATGAAGTCCAGAAGAAAAATCGGGAATTTTCCTGGAAAAACTGAATTTACGACCAAAATGTATGTAAAAACCTGGACTAACACTACCAAAACGGGACTCTGGCACGCGGAACGCGCACGGGAGCACAGGTAAGGCAGGTAAGTATCAATTAAAATTACAGGAACGGGAATTTAGATGAAAATTTTGAAGAAAATTTAAAAAATAGTGTTTTTTAAAGGAGTTTTATTGAAATTTTTACAAGTCAAAAAACGAAAATGGGTTTTTCGCGAAAATTGTCAATTATCCCTAGTGGGAACGTTTCAGGGACCTCAAAAAATATTAAATATGCTGAAAACAGCTTGTAAATGCGTCACCGGGAAGCAAAGTTATATAGATTTGATCAAAATCAGGACTCCCTAAGGTGGATTTCGTCAATTTGGAGTATGTATGAAATGCAAAAATTTCTGGAATTTTAGATGTTGTATGTGGGCTAGGCGCACGGGCGAGGTGTCAAAAGACGCGTCTCCGCGCGGGCTAGCTGACTATGGCGTTTCTGGATGAAGTCCAGAAGAAAAATCGGGAATTTTCCTGGAAAAACTGAATTTACGACCAAAATGTATGTAAAAACCTGGACTAACACTACCAAAACGGGACTCTGGCACGCGGAACGCGCACGGGAGCACAGGTAAGGCAGGTAAGTATCAATTAAAATTACAGGAACGGGAATTTAGATGAAAATTTTGAAGAAAATTTAAAAAATAGTGTTTTTTAAAGGAGTTTTATTGAAATTTTTACAAGTCAAAAAACGAAAATGGGTTTTTCGCGAAAATTGTCAATTATCCCTAGTGGGAACGTTTCAGGGACCTCAAAAAATATTAAATATGCTGAAAACAGCTTGTAAATGCGTCACCGGGAAGCAAAGTTATATAGATTTGATCAAAATCAGGACTCCCTAAGGTGGATTTCGTCAATTTGGAGTATGTATGAAATGCAAAAATTTCTGGAATTTTAGATGTTGTATGTGGGCTAGGCGCACGGGCGAGGTGTCAAAAGACGCGTCTCCGCGCGGGCTAGCTGACTATGGCGTTTCTGGATGAAGTCCAGAAGAAAAATCGGGAATTTTCCTGGAAAAACTGAATTTACGACCAAAATGTATGTAAAAACCTGGACTAACACTACCAAAACGGGACTCTGGCACGCGGAACGCGCACGGGAGCACAGGTAAGGCAGGTAAGTATCAATTAAAATTACAGGAACGGGAATTTAGATGAAAATTTTGAAGAAAATTTAAAAAATAGTGTTTTTTAAAGGAGTTTTATTGAAATTTTTACAAGTCAAAAAACGAAAATGGGTTTTTCGCGAAAATTGTCAATTATCCCTAGTGGGAACGTTTCAGGGACCTCAAAAAATATTAAATATGCTGAAAACAGCTTGTAAATGCGTCACCGGGAAGCAAAGTTATATAGATTTGATCAAAATCAGGACTCCCTAAGGTGGATTTCGTCAATTTGGAGTATGTATGAAATGCAAAAATTTCTGGAATTTTAGATGTTGTATGTGGGCTAGGCGCACGGGCGAGGTGTCAAAAGACGCGTCTCCGCGCGGGCTAGCTGACTATGGCGTTTCTGGATGAAGTCCAGAAGAAAAATCGGGAATTTTCCTGGAAAAACTGAATTTACGACCAAAATGTATGTAAAAACCTGGACTAACACTACCAAAACGGGACTCTGGCACGCGGAACGCGCACGGGAGCACAGGTAAGGCAGGTAAGTATCAATTAAAATTACAGGAACGGGAATTTAGATGAAAATTTTGAAGAAAATTTAAAAAATAGTGTTTTTTAAAGGAGTTTTATTGAAATTTTTACAAGTCAAAAAACGAAAATGGGTTTTTCGCGAAAATTGTCAATTATCCCTAGTGGGAACGTTTCAGGGACCTCAAAAAATATTAAATATGCTGAAAACAGCTTGTAAATGCGTCACCGGGAAGCAAAGTTATATAGATTTGATCAAAATCAGGACTCCCTAAGGTGGATTTCGTCAATTTGGAGTATGTATGAAATGCAAAAATTTCTGGAATTTTAGATGTTGTATGTGGGCTAGGCGCACGGGCGAGGTGTCAAAAGACGCGTCTCCGCGCGGGCTAGCTGACTATGGCGTTTCTGGATGAAGTCCAGAAGAAAAATCGGGAATTTTCCTGGAAAAACTGAATTTACGACCAAAATGTATGTAAAAACCTGGACTAACACTACCAAAACGGGACTCTGGCACGCGGAACGCGCACGGGAGCACAGGTAAGGCAGGTAAGTATCAATTAAAATTACAGGAACGGGAATTTAGATGAAAATTTTGAAGAAAATTTAAAAAATAGTGTTTTTTAAAGGAGTTTTATTGAAATTTTTACAAGTCAAAAAACGAAAATGGGTTTTTCGCGAAAATTGTCAATTATCCCTAGTGGGAACGTTTCAGGGACCTCAAAAAATATTAAATATGCTGAAAACAGCTTGTAAATGCGTCACCGGGAAGCAAAGTTATATAGATTTGATCAAAATCAGGACTCCCTAAGGTGGATTTCGTCAATTTGGAGTATGTATGAAATGCAAAAATTTCTGGAATTTTAGATGTTGTATGTGGGCTAGGCGCACGGGCGAGGTGTCAAAAGACGCGTCTCCGCGCGGGCTAGCTGACTATGGCGTTTCTGGATGAAGTCCAGAAGAAAAATCGGGAATTTTCCTGGAAAAACTGAATTTACGACCAAAATGTATGTAAAAACCTGGACTAACACTACCAAAACGGGACTCTGGCACGCGGAACGCGCACGGGAGCACAGGTAAGGCAGGTAAGTATCAATTAAAATTACAGGAACGGGAATTTAGATGAAAATTTTGAAGAAAATTTAAAAAATAGTGTTTTTTAAAGGAGTTTTATTGAAATTTTTACAAGTCAAAAAACGAAAATGGGTTTTTCGCGAAAATTGTCAATTATCCCTAGTGGGAACGTTTCAGGGACCTCAAAAAATATTAAATATGCTGAAAACAGCTTGTAAATGCGTCACCGGGAAGCAAAGTTATATAGATTTGATCAAAATCAGGACTCCCTAAGGTGGATTTCGTCAATTTGGAGTATGTATGAAATGCAAAAATTTCTGGAATTTTAGATGTTGTATGTGGGCTAGGCGCACGGGCGAGGTGTCAAAAGACGCGTCTCCGCGCGGGCTAGCTGACTATGGCGTTTCTGGATGAAGTCCAGAAGAAAAATCGGGAATTTTCCTGGAAAAACTGAATTTACGACCAAAATGTATGTAAAAACCTGGACTAACACTACCAAAACGGGACTCTGGCACGCGGAACGCGCACGGGAGCACAGGTAAGGCAGGTAAGTATCAATTAAAATTACAGGAACGGGAATTTAGATGAAAATTTTGAAGAAAATTTAAAAAATAGTGTTTTTTAAAGGAGTTTTATTGAAATTTTTACAAGTCAAAAAACGAAAATGGGTTTTTCGCGAAAATTGTCAATTATCCCTAGTGGGAACGTTTCAGGGACCTCAAAAAATATTAAATATGCTGAAAACAGCTTGTAAATGCGTCACCGGGAAGCAAAGTTATATAGATTTGATCAAAATCAGGACTCCCTAAGGTGGATTTCGTCAATTTGGAGTATGTATGAAATGCAAAAATTTCTGGAATTTTAGATGTTGTATGTGGGCTAGGCGCACGGGCGAGGTGTCAAAAGACGCGTCTCCGCGCGGGCTAGCTGACTATGGCGTTTCTGGATGAAGTCCAGAAGAAAAATCGGGAATTTTCCTGGAAAAACTGAATTTACGACCAAAATGTATGTAAAAACCTGGACTAACACTACCAAAACGGGACTCTGGCACGCGGAACGCGCACGGGAGCACAGGTAAGGCAGGTAAGTATCAATTAAAATTACAGGAACGGGAATTTAGATGAAAATTTTGAAGAAAATTTAAAAAATAGTGTTTTTTAAAGGAGTTTTATTGAAATTTTTACAAGTCAAAAAACGAAAATGGGTTTTTCGCGAAAATTGTCAATTATCCCTAGTGGGAACGTTTCAGGGACCTCAAAAAATATTAAATATGCTGAAAACAGCTTGTAAATGCGTCACCGGGAAGCAAAGTTATATAGATTTGATCAAAATCAGGACTCCCTAAGGTGGATTTCGTCAATTTGGAGTATGTATGAAATGCAAAAATTTCTGGAATTTTAGATGTTGTATGTGGGCTAGGCGCACGGGCGAGGTGTCAAAAGACGCGTCTCCGCGCGGGCTAGCTGACTATGGCGTTTCTGGATGAAGTCCAGAAGAAAAATCGGGAATTTTCCTGGAAAAACTGAATTTACGACCAAAATGTATGTAAAAACCTGGACTAACACTACCAAAACGGGACT